>CM028930.1:20885000-22135536 GCA_016801845.1 Polydactylus sextarius | reverse complement strand
AATTGTGGCTAAAGTTCAGGTACCATCTTATGGTTTTTCTGCCTCTGATCTCTGGTTTTTACAATCATGTTTAAACTTCACCAAGCGCCCAGTGTAACTTACACTAGAGAAAGGAAAACCAGTAACTGTTCATCAGGTGACAAACCAGAGGTGTTTGTCAATGGGAATGCTATGTGCTAATGGAAGTAGCAGACTAGTTTTTATAAGTTTATAGGAACGGGAGATTTGTAGACGTCCTGCTGTCCCAGAATATCATAGCTCAAATCATAAAAAGTTTTCATAATGGTTAAAATATTTGTGGGAAAGTGAGGAAAAGTGCAATGGAGAGATAGAATAGACGACAAACCTCCTGTTGTCCTCAGTAGACTTGTCTGTATGTTTGTTGTGCACATTTTCCTCTAAGTGCAGATGAAAGGTGATAACAAAGGAGAAACTTTTTTATCAGGGCTGTTTGAAAACCCTGTTTAGTGCAGTGCACTTCCATCTTTCTATTTTTAGGAGTATAAAGTGTAGTTTAGCTGCTTTGCATTGGCGTATGCGGAGCTTCACTACTCTTATGGCTGCAATGTTGCTGCAACACATGAAAGTAAAAAGAAAGTGAAACTATAGTGATAATTGAGCACACAGCACAGCACACCATGCACACAACCAAATTAACCCTCTGCCTTTAATCCATAAACTAAGTGAGCAGGGGGCAGCCTAGACAGCGCCCGGGGAGCATGCGTGGGGGCAGACCCAAGTCTGCTTCCTTAGCCACCACTGCCCGAAAACACATAGTAAATATGGAAAACACACAGTAAAATGTTTGTTTCACATCAGCACTATTGAATCTCTGCTATGATATTATACATTATTTATTTATTTATCAAGGGTGCTGGAACACCATTCGGGAACGTTTCAGTCCACTTTACAACCTCTGGTTGTAAACAAACAAGTCATGCAATCAGTAAACTGTTGCAAAAAAAACCCAAAAGCTGTTGTGTCGCTGAACTTGCCCTTCATATATCCAACATCAACGTTGATCTTACAAGGGTGATCTTTTGCCTTAGACAATGGGGGCAGCTGTCACGGTGAGTGAAGCTCACAATAACAATAACTTAAAAATCTTGCATACTGCATCTTTAACCTTAGTAAATTTCTTAACCATTGAAAGATGTGTCTTTTTTATCGCACTAGACATTTTAATTAATTATTACAATGTTTGTTGTCTATTTGGCATGAATCTCAAACATTAGTGAGACTGTTGGGTTTGTTATACATCACACCCTTAAAATGATTTTACAGTTTGTGCTGGTGACACTGGAGACATCATGTTTTGGTTTTTGGTGCCAAAGGTCAAAGGTCATTGTGACCTTTCAAAATATGTTTTAGGTCCTTTGAATTTGACTCAAGACAAACTTGAGCAACCTTTACTCAGATTCGAAGATGAACTGAACTGATTACACTGTGACGGTCAAAATTCAAAGGTCAAGGTCACTGAGATGAACACTACATGTTTTCATCACAATAGAGGAAAAATTTCATCTATTAAACACTTTTACTTTTGAGTTTTTGAGACTTTTGACACTTCATAGAGGCAACGTGCAAACAACAAGCAAAGCCACATGCTACAGCTACACTAAGAGGCGAGCTGTGGTGGGCTGTGCCTCTGCCTTTGACCGACCACTGACGCTGTTTTGATCTAATCATCAACAGGATGTGTAGCAAGGTGCAGAGAGAGGTGTAGAGGTGCAAAGAGGGAAGTGCTGCAAGACACTTTAGACAACAAATTTAACTGCTGCTGATTTATAACATAGAGGAGATTTGTAATTGCACAATACAAAGTTTTGGGCTGTAACCCTGTTTTAGCTTAACTCTTCTTATAGAAAGTGAGTGAAAGGTGCTTTTAACTATGAGTTTATTGTTGTACATATGACAACAAAGGTAACTTTAATAAAGTACTTATTTTAATCAAAAACACTGATCTTTCCCTAGACCTAACCAAGTCTTAGTGCCTAAATTAAACCAAACTACAGCCACATCACTGTAACCATGATAATGAATGTCCAGCATGCTGAGGCCCAAGATATGATTTGCAGTCACACATCATTTACATATTAATTAAATTAAACATTAAACACTTTATATGAATCAAACTTGCCTGACTATAATTTTCTAAAATTTACTAGATAATTTTTATTTTGTTCTTTTATTGTTTTCAAATTGATCAAACCACATGTTAACAGTGTGTGTGCATAGTTTTTCAACATGCACCAAACATTGCTCTGCAAAGTCAAGGAAGTTAAGCGACTTTCAAGTCAACAAGTGCGACCAGACACCGTGTGGTCTGTGACCATGTGGTCTCTAATGTTTCCATGAACCCTGCAGGCGCATCTTGTAGCATGCAGGCAGGGGGGTTGCAGATAACTGTGGACAGGTCGCCAGTCTATCAGAGGGCCCAAACTTAGAAAGAGACAAACATTCACATCTGCTGGCAGTTTAGAGGAACCAAATTCACCTGGACTGTGGAGTACCCTGAGAAGATTCAAATATTTCCAAAATCCAGTTGAAATTCTGGTGTTGTTGGTTTTGTATCAGTGATGTTAATTAATCTGTAAAGGGAGCAGTAAATATTTTTCATCGCAGCACACAGGGAAGGACGGCAGCAGGCAGGTCTACAGATTGATACTGACCACACCCCAGAGCCTGAGGCCCCACAGTCACATGTACCCACGGCCCATCCACCCCCAAAGGGGGAGCCCAGTCCCCCACAGGGGGATCCAAACAAATCTGTCCACTATAACTAGATAGGGTCAGATTTTAGATTGAAGCATGACAAAGAAAAAGATACACACAAACACAGTTTGAGCTACTAGATTTAATAAATTTCACAGTCTGTGGTCTCACTGCACTTTATAAAGACACTCTCTGTGTCTGCATTGAAAACAACAAGCAAAACCACATGCTGCAGCTACACTGAGAGAAAAAAAAAGTTGTGGTGGGCCATTTCTCCGCCCATTGACCAACCAATGAGGCAAGTGACTCAGAACAGACCTGAACGCTGAGCTTCAACTGGATATGTAGTGAGGGAGGAGCTAGATCAGACTTCAGCAGTCTAACTTTAGTTCAACATCCTGCAGTTGTTGTTTTAGATTCACCTGCAGATAATAAGTGATGTAAAAGTATATATACAATATAAGAGGAAAAACTAATGCATATTTTCCTGGGTTCGACTCCCAGGTCTGGGAACAGGGTCTTTCTGTGTGTGTGTGTGTGTGTGTGTGTGTGTGTGTGTGTGTGCATCTTCTTCCCGTGTCTGTGTGTGTTTCCTCCAGGAGCCACTGGTTCCTCCCACAACCAAAAACGTGCACGCTGATAGGTGATAGGTTAAATGAACAAGCAAAATTTC
This sequence comes from Polydactylus sextarius, assembly GCA_016801845.1. Taxonomy (NCBI): domain Eukaryota; kingdom Metazoa; phylum Chordata; class Actinopteri; family Polynemidae; genus Polydactylus; species Polydactylus sextarius. Next base: position 22,132,148 of record CM028930.1, on the reverse strand, counting down.
CCATAGGTATGAATGTGAGTGTGAATGAATGTTCATATATGTGTTGCTCTGCAACAAGCTGGCAATTGGTCCAGGGTGTAGACCACGTTCGCCCATAGACAGTTGGGATGGGCTCCAGCAGTTCCACACTGTGGAACAATGCCAAACCAGTTTGTCTAAGTAAAATTAGTAGTGTTTCAATAGAGCAGTGAATGTACCTCACCACTTTCAGAGCTAATATCAATGAAAATTTTTGTATTGTAACTGTACAATATATACTATTATAATCGACAAATGGTCATACCATATTGTTACTGAGCAGCTGTGTGTGTGTGTGTGTGTGTGTGTGTGTGTGTTCAACTTTCTTGTTTCCTTTAAACACTCCAATAAAATGATGTGACATCAATTCTGATGAAAACAGTGACTTCAAAAAAAAAAAAACAACAGCAGCACCTAAGCTTCCTGAGGCTAACTAAAGAATGTGAGGGCAAGAAAATACACTTTTTATTTACATGTTAGTTTGAACCACAACCACAACATGGTAAATTTCTATGTATCATTTGACTGATGGTAGTTAATGTGAATGTGTGTTTATTTGTGTCTGTTTGTATGTGCAGTGGAAACAGTATCACCACCAGCAGCAGCAGCAGCGTAAACACAAGGATAAAGCTGAAAGTACAAAACAACAGTCAACATTCATGATAACATTGATATCAGTCTTTATAATCTTTGCAAGTGGATGAGGTTTGTTTGATCATTTGTATGTGTTGCACTTGTTGAGTCAGGACCTCTCACCTCCATGTGAACATGTTTCTGTGATACTGTGAGAGTGGTGCTCGGCTACGGCCTCTGAGCAGCAGCGCCCTGAAAAGAACCAAAGCGAAAACAGAGGATGGATGGTGTAACCACAACCACCTCCTCAGCTCTGTACACTGATGTGACTGACATGAAGAGTGGGAGGGTCATCACAGATGATGTGGAGCTTCTCAATTGGCTGGATCACACATGTTTAAGATGGCTGCTCTGTCTTTGTGGAAAATGGCTGCTCAGCTAAGAGGAAGTTTAGTGAAATTTGGGTAAATTGTGAAAGGAGTCAATATATTGTATTCACTGATTAACAATGTAATATAATTACAAGTAAAGGTAATATTTATCAATACTTTCTTCCAAATGATGACTTAGTTCTGTATGTAGAGAACAAAAATGTTGAATTGTAAACCTCACACAATGAGGTCACTAGCTGATCACAGAGGTCACCTACTTTAACCTGCGGTTGTCTGTTGGTGAGAAGGTCCTTTATTCAGAGACAGAGGTAGAAATTAGGCCAAATCTCAACATGTTGTCTATGAGTTAGGATGTACTTTCTGGTAAAACCTTATTGGTACAGATGTGAAGTGAGATAGCGATGATGTCGTCCATGGATCGACTGGCTTTGTAGGTGAACTGGAATCAGTCCAGACTGGGTAAGTGCAGGTCTTGATCTTATATAACACCAGCCTTTCCTTGAATGAGGACAATGGATCACTATTCATTAATACTAGTGAGGAACTCGTATGATCAAGGATTTTTGACATCGTTAATCTGATTTGGGAGGGTGGTTTCCATTGAAGAGAAGTCACTGTGGTTAAGTTTGTAGTCCATAATCTTTCTGATGCTTTTCCACACATTGTGATTAACAGTGTCCTTGAAATCATCTATGCTGCTCCTTAAATCAGTCCTAGATTTTACAAGTTCCCATCTTGTGTTTTCAGTCTTCTGACAGTCTTGTTATGCTGATGCAGCTTTTTCACACCATGCTGGCATTGTCTTGATCTGGTGTTTGGATTTAGCTGATGACAGGATTGTATGCAGGTGTCAGAAAAAGCAACAAATGACGACACTCTTCATGTTGAGGTGACTTACATGGTGTTTTTATATATGTCTGTATATAAACCTGAGATGTTCATTAAACATCTCTTCACTGCATCAGCCAACTGTCATGTGTGTGCACGTCTTTCCCTTGTGTGCCTGGCCTCATTTGGGACAAAAATATAATAATATAATGAAAATTTTGCATATTTTGCATGACTGTAGCTTGCACTTCAAAGTAAATCATCTATCGTGTTTATTCTTGGTGTCAGTTGTAGAAAACCCACAATCACATGAAAAAGGCTACTGGTGTGATTTCATGTGTTTAGGTTGGAAAGTTGGTCGATATTATTTCCACTGTGGTAGTAGAGTGACACGCTAACATAACGACAGACCAATCACATCACTCTCACACTGTGCCCTCCCACTTGATATGATCACATAAAGACAGATCGTCTTACAGTAGTGTCTAAATCAACTGCTGTCTTAGGTGGATCAACAGGAAAATGCTGATCATATTTCATTTACTGCTGATACTCAGAGTGGGACGTAAGTGTTTAAAATGAACTTTTATCCTCAAAAATATTTTGGAATTTATATTTAGAGTTTGTTGTCATCTTCTTGTGTAAACACAGCAGACTGCATATATGTATATATATCTACCTGTTGTTCATCTCTGCTCTGTTTAATTTCATGTTTAGGATGCACAGATGATCTGATCTTTGAGACGAAGACTGTTGGTGCTGGAGATGATGTGAAGTTGTCATGTAATCGCCTCTCATCTGATTTTAATGGCAAATTATACTGGATCAGGCTCGTTTCTGGAAATGTACCTGAATTCTTGGGAGGAACGCATTCCTTTGAGTATGACGATGTTAACAAGACTCCTCACTTTACAACAAAACAAGAACCTGGAGCTTTTGCTCTGTATATCAATAAAACAGAGCGAAACAATACTGGATTTTACTACTGTATGAAAACAGATCAGCTTGAAGTTACATTTTTGACTGGAATATTTCTGAGAATCAAAGGTAAATGAATTTTAGTCTGCAGACTTTTTATATTCCTTCAATCAGTATATGAATGAGGATTTTTAGTCAGTGTTATTTTTGTTTTATGCCCCAGGACCAGAACCTGATATCACCTCTGTCATTCATGTGCCTCCATCTGATCCAGTCCGTCCAGGAGACTCAGTGACTCTCCAGTGTTCAGTCTTCTCTGACTCTGAGAAGAAAACATGTCCAGGAGATCACAGTGTGTACTGGTTCAGAGCTGGATCAGATAAATCTCATCCCACTTTAATTTCTGCTCATGGAAACACTGGTGATGAATGTGACAAGACGCCTGAGGCTCAATCTCCACAGAAATGTGTCTACAGCTTCTCTAAGAACGTCAGCTCCTCTGATTCTGGGACTTATTACTGCGCTGTGGCCACGTGTGGAGAGATATTTTTTGGAAATGGAACAAAACTCGACATTGAAGGTAACTGTTGTTTTATAATTAGGGAATGTCAGGGTGTAATATGACATGTTACCTTTTAACATCTATTACTGCATATCTTATTATTATAATTACAACACAACAAGAAACTTACTTTTAGTAATTGTTTTTTTTTTTTTCTTTCATGTACATTTTCAGGAGCCAGTGTGTGGTCAGAGACGACTGCTTTGATTATAATTCTGCTGTGTGTTGTCTTGGCTATAAGTCTGACTGTTATAGGCTTCCTCATTTTCATCATCAAGAAAAAAAAGTGTAATTGCTGTAAAGGTAACAGAAGTTACTCAGACTTTTCTATGTTAATTAAAATAGAAAACAAACAAAGGCTGCATAGTATTTGCTTTTGTTTATATATTTTCTATTTCATGTTCCAGCTGCCGTGCAGAAAAACAGTGGTAATCAAAGACATCAGCAGGTAAAGTATTTTTTGTTATTGGCCCTTTTTCTTCCTTAGATCTACATTTCATAATGGCCATTATCCTTTTCTCAGAGAGATGAACAATCTGTGGTTTATTCTGCACCAACATTCACCAAGAAGAAAGCTAGCAAAGAAAACAGAGCGAAGACAAAACCAGCAAAGGAAGAGACGGTCTACATTGATGCGAGGACTCTTGTGCTACGTTAATAATCCTAAAACTGGATTTGATAATTACTGTAAGAAAATATTAATTTTATATATAACATCATTTTAACGTTGAAAAAAAATTATGGCCAGTATGGCCATATAACAAACCTTGTCTCGTCTCCAGTTCCAGTTTCACCAGAAATCTTTATTTCATCTTTTCTTTCGCTCTTTATAATGTTTTTAAAATAATAATAATAATAATTTCATCAGATTATGATCCATGCTGCATGCAATTTTAATGTGCCTCTTATGAATTACGTTTTAAAAATGTAAAATTATGTCAATGGTGAATTTATCAGTCCGTATGCATATTCTAATTGGTATAAAAAGAGAGAGTCAGATGTTTTCAAAGTAAGTTTATTTCATTTTACAGAATTTCTTAAATACATTTAAAAGACAATTCAAATACACTTTTTATGTTTCATCAAATGAAGCTTGAAGATGCAGTTAGTAATTAACAAACTAACTGGAAATATGGTGGCCTCATACAAAATCACAGATGGACATGATCAAGCAATCAATCTTTATTTTTTATAATTTTCATACAGTTCATACATATGTCGCACAAAGTGATTTACATAATAATACAATAAAAACAGGACCCACCCAATCCCAAATCCACAAGCATACAAATAAAACAAAATTAAAATGTACGTTGCATTTTTCGAGGTTGTGTCTAAGCTAAGTTTTTTATTATCAATTAGGTTATGATGCTATTATTATGATGAGGAGGAGGCAGAGCAGCACGGCGAAACAGGGGTTAGCACTGTCACCTCACAGCAAGAAGGTGGTCGGTCACGTGGATCGTCTATATGTGGCGACCATCCAGGTTGTACCCTGCCTTCGCCCATAAGCAGCACCCCGACCCTAAGTACAGGATAAATAGGTAGAAGATGGATGGATGGATATTATGATAAGGCTTTGTGCATGATATGTCAATAGAAAAAGATTTTTAAAACGGTCCTACTCATAACATATGATATAATGTAAAATGATACAATAGTCATGTTGACTTTATTGATGTGACATTGGGTGGCTGCACAGCTGTGCACTCATTCTGTCTGCTGAGCAGTTGCCTTCCATCATTACATGGTGGTAGGTGGAGATGAAATGTTGCGATCACACCCTAATGTGAACTGAGCTGTGAACAGGCCCTGCTCTGCCTACAGAGGGCTGTTGCTACTTGTGGTGATCAATTCTAACATCAGAGTATTCACACTCATGTGGTGACTTTCTCTTCCTCTTTCCTTTGTTCTCTCTTCTTGTCGAGAAATCCAGTGTGCTGTATTTCATTTCCTCTGATCTACCATCCGGCAAAAATATGTGTGTTAACTGTCACATTAGAAACAATGAAGACTAGGCCCTTAAAATGTACTTACATACAATACAGTTTTATAATACAGTGAAGAAATGTTTTTCACTGATCTTAACATTTTTATAGTAGTAGTAGCATTATATTTATACATGTAGACCATATTTATTATATTGTAACAGACATCACATTGTATAAGTATTAGTTAGTAGCATATTCCTTATATTTAAGTATAAGTATTAGTAATATTATGTCTATCTTGTCCAGAGTGTATTGAAACACACTATGACATATTTACCAGTATATTGGCCTGATCCACTGTTGACATGTCATGTTCAAGATGAAGGGAGGCACTCATTGGTACTGCTGGAAAAAAAGGAAAAGCCTCTAAAATGTGTGTACAAATATGGTTTCTGCAGTCATAGTATAGTGGGATTTATTTAACTCATCTACACTGTAGCTTCAGTTCTCTAATGATAACCACTGATTACAGTATCTCCACCACTTACTCCCACGTACATCTTGTATGTCATGTCTAAACATTTTAAGGTTTTGTCAAATGATTTAACACCATTTTGATTAAGGCAAACAGGTAGTCTGGAGAAAAAATACACTGCATATGGGAGCAGTTACATACTGAATGAATTAAAGAAACTGACATTTTATTCATAAGGTGTTTGGTTAGACCAGTCGTAATGTCGTAGGACTATCAAATTTCTTTCCAACATCATAAATCTATCATCTCTGGTCTTCCCCAAGGTTCTAGTCTTGGTCCTCTTCTATTTCCATATACATGTAACTGATAGATGATAGATAAAAGTCCAAACAAAAGTAACATGTGTTGGCCCAGTGAGGACACATAAATAGATTTTCCAAATAATCGACCTAATCCTAACCCATACCCCACATGTTGTGTTCCAACAATGTTTAACAATAATTTCATACAACCAGAATACTATGGTGAGTCACAAAAGGATAACAGCAATGAAAAGTTAGATGATGACCTACCTTTGCAATGTGTACAATCTTTCTTTCGATGTAAGTAGCAAACTAGGATGGTACTGACAGTCACACAGAAGGCCAGCAGTGCTCCGAGAATAATGACAATGCCAAGTAGTTCTGATCCTGAATCAGTACAATAACCTGGGAGACATTAAACATAATTTTATCTTGGACTTTAGTAAAGAAGTTAAATAGTATTGAAGCACATAGGGGAGAAATTATGTATAATATGATATTAAGAAAGAATTAGGTCATTTTCAGTGTTTTTGCTAATCAAAAGTTTAGTTCTCAATGCAAAGCAATTATTTCATTTATTTAACAATGAATGTATTCATAATTTCAACAATAATTCACATTCTTAAAGTTAAAAGTAACTGACAATTCAATCATCTTAAAAAAAAGAAAGAAGGTCAATGGTTGAGTGCACCCATCTATTATGAAACTGTACACACTGACACACATTCATATGCTGATAGAACAGCCATCAGGGGCAACTTCAGTGTCTTGCCCAAGGACACTTCGACATGCAGAGGAGATGAGAATCAAACTACCAACCTTCAGATTAGTGGACGCCCTGCCGCCCATGTAATTTACCACATTAAATTACTCATCTACGATTGACATATAAAAATGTAGATGCCAATAATGTAAATGTTTATTGATATTTCTATACTTTTTACTTTTTATCACACAAAATTAACAATGCTCATCTATGATTTACATATAACTGTAAATACATACTTGTCTCCACTTTTGTTTCCACTTTAGTTCCATCACCAATCAGGATCTGTCCACATGTGACCACAGCACAGTAGTAAGTCCCAGCATCAGAGGAGTCACGTACAGTTTTGGACAAACTGTAGATGCAGCTCCTTTCCCCTTGTTTATCACTCTTGTTGCTGTGAGTGTAAAGGATGCCAGGATGGGAGTTTCCTGATCCAGCTCTGAACCAGTGCACACTGTGTTCATCTGGACACTGGACTCTGTTTTCTTTGTTCTCTGAGAGAAGTGAACACTGAAGAGTCACAGAGTCTCCCAGCTGAACTGATGCATTTCCTGGACTTTGCTTCACATAGACATGTTTCGACTGATTGTGATCTGTAAAGTTCAGTTAACAAAGGTGTAAAAATAAATTCACCATCAAACTGTTTGCATGAAAAGTACATTTATCTCTCACATAGACAAAAAAGAAAGTATGAGATATTTACCGTTCACAGTCAAGAATGTGAAATTGATGAAATCCTGTGTATACCGTGTTCCACTTTGACAGAAGTATGTTGCTTCATCCTCTGTACTGACATTGATGATGGTAAGAAAATACTCAGTATTGGATTTTTTCAGTGTGACATGTGAGTCTTTCACATGCTTAGTCAGTGTTACTGCATCACGTGCTCCCATAGCAACTTTATGGAACGCATGTCCAAGTGGCTGCTTATACCAATTAAAAAACTGTTCTTTTTTGTCAGGGACTGGACATTGCAAAGTAACATTATCACCAACTTTAGAGACCAAGTGCAAAACCTCTGCAGTTTGAATCAGAGCTGCAGAAAAGACACAAATAATGAAGGTTAAACATCCATAAAACACAAAAGTATAGAAGAAAAGTACAGTATTAGTATTGATCATGAAAAAGTTACTACAGTAATATTTATAGGTGTTGCATAATGTGAACACAATACAAGCAACAGTTTTTAAGTTATGCACTCACTTGCCGTACTGAGAAGAGTCAAAGCACCCAGACGTCCAATCATTGTGGTAAACACCCCTACCTTGCACCACTGATGTCTTTCTACCCAAATGAAAAGTACAGTCACAAGATCATCATCAAGTTTTACAAAGGAGAAACCAGTGATTGGCTGATATGAACAAAGAAAACTCCTCCTATGTTTAGCAATCATTTTCATCTGATAAAACATGTGCATGCATTTATGCACTTACTTTTTATTTAAAGTCAGAGTTGTCTCAATTTTAAATGTTAAATTGTGACTGAAATACATGGTTTGTGTTTAAATATCAAGCTATGGAGGAATATTTATATGTTTTCATGCAATCCAGATAGTCTTTCACTCATTTATGGATGCATTGTTAGCTAGATAACCAGCTTATGATATGCAGTGGGTTAATGTGTGTACTAGTCCCAAAGATCAGCTTCATTCCAGTTGTTATGGCAAGGCAAGTTTATAAGTATTGCACAATTCTTACACAAGGTAATTCATAGTTCATAGTAGAGGAAATACATTAGAAATTAAAATACAATCAATAAAAAATAAGTTATGGAAATTAAAACATTAAACTGTTTAAAATATTACAATGTAATTTATAATGTAATGTAGGGTGTAAATCATTAAAATCATTGAAAAAAAATCAGATACAAAAAGGTGAAGTGGTTAAAATTTGCACTACAGGACATCTGCAGTAAACAATGATGTTTTCAACCCTGATTTAAATAAGATGACAGTTTGTGCACACCTCCGGTGTTCAGGGAGGATGGTGAGGACCATAAAAGCTGAATGTAGCTTCACCCTGCTTGGTTCTGACCTTGGAGATGCTGAATAAACTTGTCCCTGACAACCTAATGGGTCTGGATGCTTCATACCCAGCTCTGACATGTACTTTGTGTGGCCTTTGTTCCGGAAAGGCTACCCGATCCCAGACGAGACTGATGTCAGGATAAGGTCTGATTTTTTTCACCAGCTTGTCCAACCGCTTGGTGTTTTTGTTTGTCAGACTAGCTGGGCTGCTAAGTCCTTTAGAAGTCTTTGACACTCACCGTCTGGGTCTGCTGCTTTCCCTGGACACAGTCTTCTGAGTTCTGTTATCACCTTGTTGACTGTAAAGGATGTGACCAGATGTGGTCATTGTTACAGCTGAAGTGGAGGGAGAGCTGTTGCATGTAGTAGACAGTGGAGTGAACAGATAGGTTTTATAGGATGTATATCAAGATTCTAGTCAGAATCAGAATTGAAAACACTTTATTGATCCCAATCTGCCCATCTTGTATTTCATGTGTCATTCTACTTTGTAAACCAATCAGATCGTGGTGGTCTTGCTTTTTGATGATTTCTAAAAGTGCACGCAATTGTATTGTTTCTATCCATGTCTGTGTCTGTAGTTTGTGAATTGTGTTTCGTTGTGATTGGGGCGGTATCAGCTGACGATCAGAGAAGTCAGCTGTCTGTCAAAGCCAACAGCTGACGTACCTGACGGTCACCTGACGGCAGACGCGCAGTTTTTTAAATATGCGGAAGTGATCGGATCGAGAGCGACCTGGCGTGGTTGGCGGCGTCTGGGGAGAGAAACCTCGACCTATGATTAAAAGGAACATTTAACGGGATTTGAAAGCCGATGGTAACGATCAAAGCGGAGACCGAGTCTTCATACTGCTGAGACGATTCATGTATTTCTTTATTACTGGGACTTGTTTTTTTCCTTCTCTGGAGACGTCCTGTTTTGATACTATTATTTGGATTATAATATTCCTTTTTAATTTTTCGTGGTGTGTTTTCAGGACCTGTTCCTGAAGCAGGAAAAAAGGAGTGGACTTGATTTAGGAGTGAGGTTTCCGTTTATTAGGGGAACTGTGGTTAAGTTTATAGTTGTGTCTAAAAGCCCATTAAAATTATGTGAAAATACAAAGGAAAATGTTTATATTACTGTACATAACTGCAGCTTGCATTGAATCAAATCATCTGTTTTCTGTTATCTGTGTTTATTATTAGTGTCAGTTGTAGAAACCCACAGAAACATGAAAAAGCTGCTGGTGTGATTTAATATGTTCAGGCTGGAAAGTTGGTCAGTATTATTTCCACTGTGGTAGTAGAGTGATACGCCAACATAATGACAGACCAATCAGATCACTCTCACACTGTGCCCTCCCACTTGATATGATCACATAAAGACAGATCGTCTTACAGTAGTGTCTAAATCAACTGCTGTCTTAGGTGGATCAACAGGAAAATGCTGATCATATTTCATTTACTGCTGATACTCAGAGTGGGACGTAAGTGTTTAAAATGAACTTTTATCATTTTGTATCAATATACCACATTGCATATATGAATCTACCTGTTGTTCATCTCTGCTCTGTTTAATTTCATGTTTAGGATGCACAGATGATCTGATCTTTGAGACAAAGACTGTTGGTGCTGGAGATGATGTGAAGTTGTCGTGTAATCGGCAGAAAACTGATGTCAACACCAAATTATATTGGATCAGGCTTGTTTCTGGAAATTTACCTGAATTCTTAGGAGGAACATTTTCCTTTAATTATACCGATGTTAACAAGACTCCTCACTTTACAACAAAACAAGAACCTGGAGCTTTTGTTCTGTATATCAATAAAACAAACCAAAAAGATACTGGATTTTACTACTGTATGAAAGCAGATCAGCTTAAAATTACTTTTTTGACAGGAACATTTCTTAGAATCAAAGGTAAATTAATTTGACTCTGCAGATATGTTGCATTTCTGTAAACAATGTATATAGATCAAGATGTTTAACCTTTGTTAAATGGAGTAAAGTATGTTTATTGTTGTTTTATGCCCCAGGACCAGAACCTGATATCACCTCTGTCATTCATGTGCCTCCATCTGATCCAGTCCGTCCAGGAGACTCAGTGACTCTCCAGTGTTCAGTCTTCTCTGACTCTGAGAAGAAAACATGTCCAGGAGATCACAGTGTGTACTGGTTCAGAGCTGGATCAGATAAATCTCATCCCACTTTAATTTCTGCTCATGGAAACACTGGTGATGAATGTGAAAAGACGCCTGAGGCTCAATCTCCACAGAAATGTGTCTACAGCTTCTCTAAGAACGTCAGCTCCTCTGATTCTGGGACTTATTACTGCGCTGTGGCCACGTGTGGAGAGATATTTTTTGGAAACGGAACAAAACTCGACATTGAAGGTAACTGTTGTTTTATAATCAGGGAATGTGTTTCAGGGTGTTCATGTTAAGTCATGTTATCTTTTAATATCTACAACTGTTTTTGTTATCATTATAATTATAAAATTATTTTAGTAGGTTACATTAACATAACTTATATTTAGTAATTGTTTCTTCCTTTATATATATTTTCAGGAGCCAGTGTGTGGTCAGAGACGACTGCTTTGATTATAATTCTGCTGTGTGTTCTTGTGGCTATAAGTCTGACTGTTACAACCTACCTTGTTTTCACCAAGACCAAGTGTGATTCTTGCAACGGTAATAGAAGTTACTTGTACTTCTTTGCTATCTTGAAATATAAGAACTGCATTCATATTTGACTGTTAATTATATATATGTTTTGATTCATGTTCCAGCTGCTGTTGACCTGCAAAAATCAATGGCCTGAGCAGTCAACAGGTACGGAAATGGAAGGTTTTATTAACTTTGTCAAAAAAAAGTTTGACTTGTTTTCAACTTTAACATCTTTTGCACTTTCTTAGAGAAATGAGGATACATGGATTTATTCTGCTGTTGTCTTCAACTTGGTGAAATCTGGCTGTCGTGCAATAAAGGATGCAGAGGCACTAGACAAGGAGAAGATCTATGTTGCCATGAAGGTCTTTGGCTTGGATTAACAAATCTGTTTGACATCTGCTATAATATCAAAGTGTCATTGTCAAAGCATAGTTGTAATTATTAAGAAGTTAATTCTGTTTGTGGGTATGTGGTCTGTTATGTGTAACTATTGCGACATATTGTATATAATACATATCATTCTGAATTAAAGATAGCTCATTTAAAGGAGTATAAATGACATGTTTTGATGAACTGATAATTGATATGTTTGATGGAGCTTGTGGGTTTCAGCTCAAGCTGTGTGAAATAACAGATCTCTAGTCTATTACAAGTGTTAACAACTCACTTAAACTGAATATCTTTGATTTATGAGGAGAAACCTGTGAGGTAATGGAAATGTATAAAACATATTTTATTTAATTTATTTAAAGTTAAACCTATAAGAGGAAGACAGTTTCAGAAATCAGAGGTAGATCTGGGTAATGTGGAACATGAATCATGTAAATAAATCAAATGTTTTTCTGTGCAAAAATGCTGCTGATGTGATCTATCAGTTTTTAAGAAGATGTTATAAGAAATATATTTTATTTGAAAATGCAGTTGTCACAGTTGAGAAGATTATATTAAAAACATATTTATGTCAACATAGCAACAAAAGAAACCTTAACAGACCAGTGGTACATATTCTTAAAACTGAAGAAATTATGTTTTGTTTTTTTTTTTTTTTTTTTTAAATATAAACATTTGATAGTTAAAAACTGTTTGCAGTAGGAAGTCAGCAGAAGATACATATGTACACAAACACAAAATCTCTGCACCTAAGTAGAAAGATGAGTGTACAGGTCCTGCTCTGTCTACAAAACAGGTTGTTACTGGTTGTGGTAGTTTGTTACAACAACAGAGTAAACACACTCTTGGATGTAGTCTTTTCTTGTATTCTTCCTTCTTCTCACTGCTGTGGTGGACGACTCCAGTGCTGCATAAATCATTGCCTTTGTTTCATGATCCTGCAACAAATACACAAATATTAATGATTTCTTTACAGTGACTTTATACTAAGAATAAGATTTATTTTATAGTCTACACCATTTTGACCTTTCATGAACTCGTACTTAAAAAAAAACAAAAAAAACATGGTGTTGTAGCTACTCAAATGTTGTTTATTAAACGTGCCGGAGTACACACATTGAAAGTGACAGCAGTTTTGTGGAACTGATGCATAGAAATGCATACAAGCAGGCTGCGCTTGAAGTGGCACTGAATACATACCAGATTAAGTGACTGATCCACAGTTGGCTTGTCATGTCCCTTTGCTCCTGTTAAAGAAAAAGAAAGTGATAACTTCTGATAAGTCCTCAAACTAAATGACTGAACAAGTCATTAGTCTCTACTTGCTGATACAGCAAAGAGAACTGAGTCCTGAATCATTCACCCTGTCTCATCAGGAGAGAAGCAACAGATGCTAGATAGGTTGAAATAAGCATTTTTAAAAGCCAGACCAACTATGCACATTCGCACATCGATCGAGTGGACATTCTTTGTGCTCTTCTTGGTACCTGCTCAGCAAACTGAGCTCATACCAAAATGTGATGGCCACTGATTGGTCAGAGGGAGTATCTTCAAAAACGCGACCAGACGAGAGCAAGTTGAGAGCATCAACAAAATAATCAACCGCTATTTCGTCGTAGTCTACCAAGTCATAAGATAACCAAGCAATAATTACAGCATTGCCTTGATGTCCTCCATTAATGTTCAATAATGTTTTTGTGTCGCAACGCTGCAGCAGTTTCAACCCCACTCACCCTACCCACCCCATTCATGTTGAGGAAATAACAAATTATAATGGAAAACGACGTCCAGTCGAGGAGAGCTAGAAAGTGTTTAATGGAAGAGACAAAATTACAATCACTGCCATGGTCCTGGCTGACATGCCTGTTCAAAGTCACATGGACATTTGGAACAGTATGTGTTGACTGGCAGACTTAGGTGCTGGTCTCTGTTTTTTTTTTTTTTTTTTTTGTAAATGGGACAGGACGGTGTGCTCCAATTATCACATTATTAAGCCTCCTGGCAAACCTTGTGCCAAGATGCTGGAAAGAGGCCGATTGATTCAATCAATAATCTTATCTCAAGATAAAGAGGAGCAATGTTCTGTTCTGACAGTATTACAGTAAACAGTATTTAATTTTGGAGGACGTTAAACTGAATAATTTATTGCATGATTGCATAAATATATAATTGCAATAGAAAATTGTCTCACATCTGAATATTTAATTGTGACTAAATTTAATAATCTATGTAATTTGTGCATTTCAAGGTCACGCTATGGAGCAATATTTGTGAGCTTTCATGCTGGTCAGATTGTTTCACTCATTTTTTGATGCATTTCTTGGTTAAAAAATCAAAAATGTAGCATGTAAATGTGACTAGTAGTTGTCATGACTGTTATGAGGCTCTTAGTTCGGCCTCTTCCTTGGAAAAATTTATTGGGAGACGTTACGCCCAACATCACATCTCAATCACTGAGACACAACAACCCCTGTGGCCTTGTTGACAATTTGAAGTTCAAACAATTCAAATTTTCTACTATTAATTACCAACACATCTGTTGCATAGGTGAAATTAATACTAACTATAGAAGCATTTATCAGTTTGCAGGTTTTGCAGTTCAACAGCAAAAACAAAAAGTTCTTTTCAGGTTTTCAGCAGATCAAAAGTTTTCTCTACCACAGGTTCACACAACTGTAGACAGAAGAATGTTCAATGAAAGAAATATAGACACACACAGTTTGACCTACTAGATTTAATCCTCTGTCTCTGGCCTCAGTGCACTTTATAAAGATACTTTGTGTTTGTCTGACTTAGGAACAACAAGCAAAACCACATGCTGCAGCTACACTGAGAGAAAAAAAGTTGTGGTGGGACATTTCTCCGCCCTTTGACCAACCACTGAGGCAGGTGACTCAGAACAGACCTGACTCTGAGCTTCAACCAGATATGTAGTGAGGGAGGAGCTAGATCAGACTTCAGCAGTCTAATTTTAGTTGAACACATGTTTAAGATGGCTGCTCTGTCTTTGTGTTTCACTGTGGCAAATGGCTGCTCAGCTGAGAGGAAGTTCACTTTTATATGGGTAATTTGGGAGATGAGCACATATTCTGAATTTACTGATAAACAGTACATTATATTTTCAATTAAATTCCACATTTATCAATACTTCCTTTTCAAATGTCTTACTCAAATTACTAATAGTATTGAACAAAAACATACTGAACTATAAACTTTCACCCTCAAATACTGAGGTTACCAAGCTATTGAACAAAACTATTTTGAAACATAAATAGAAGTTGGTTATAAAAACTACTGTATCATGATCAGTACTAACAGGGGCAACTGGTTAGCAGCCAAACTTCCTGAGGCTTAAACACAGTGACAGAGGGAGAAAAGCCCCTTTGTATTGAAACGTTAGTTTGAAACCACAACCACAATATGGCCTAAGTTTCCATGCATCATTTTGTTGACTGTGGTTAATGTGTATGTGTGTTTATTTGTGTCCGTTTGTATGTGCAGTGGAAACAGTATCACCACCACCACCAGCAACGGCAGCGTGAACACAAAGATAAACCTGAAAATACAAAACAACAGTCAATGTTCACCACAGCATTAATATCAGTCTTCATGTTCTTTGCAAGCAGCTGAGGTTTGTTTGACTTTGATCATTTGTATGTGCTGCACTTGTTGAGTCAGGACCTCTCACCTCCATGTGAACATGTTTCTGTGATACTGTGAGAGTGGTGCTCGGCTACGGCCTCTGAGCAGCAGCGCCCTGAAAAGAAGTGAAGCAAGTACAGAGGATGGATGGTGTGACCACAACCACCTCCTCACCTCTGTACACAGAGGTGACTGACATGAAGAGTGGGAGGGTCATCACTGATGATGTGGAGCCTCTCAATTGGCTGGATCACAAATGTTTAAGATGGCTGCTCTGTCTTTGTGTATCACTGTGGCAAATGGCTGCTTAACTAAAGGAAGTTCAGTTTATTCGGGAGAGTTTGTGTAAATATCCCCAAGTTCTGTATTTTATGATAACTGACACATTATACATTTCCAATTTCCACATAAATCTCTCTCAGTTTCATTATAGTATGTTGTGAACAAAACCTTCACCTTGCAGCCAAAGTGGAGATTTGGGAAAACTCAGTTTTTGTGTCTGCATGTAAATGGAGGACAACAATGCACAACATTTGTATATGGATTCTGATTGGCTAACATGGCTTTATGCTCCTTGTTACACTGACCCCTATAGGTTTGGCTCATAATAGTTCTTGACCAGCATATTAATGTAGATTTCTGTAAATCTCCACCTATATGTAAATGTGGCGTTCATCTCTGTTGTACTGTGTTTCCTCGTTTGACCCCTGTGCTGTTTGCCTGAGGTTTCCTGTGTATTTTTTAGTTGAAAACTCACCTTTCGGTGTGAATTTTGCCTTAAAGCCCAACACCCAAGTCTTTACCTTTTTTTGTTTGTTTTTTTAACTCTGTAGTTCTTCTACTGTGTTGTGTTTCACAATTAGGTCAAACATAGCTCAAAATCATAATTATTGTTTATTTTTCCTGTTTACATCTACATATGGATTGGTTCCATATTGGAGTCCACTATTTAAGACATTGCTCATTTAAGCTCATTGCGGATGAACCAAACACAGTGTACAGAAGCTTGTTTTGGCGTCTTTATGTTTGAAGGCCACAGTAGGATGTATTACACACTTTTGAGTGGAGACTGGAGCGAGGGATATTCACTTGATCTCAACCTATAACCTCGCCACTAGATGCCACTAAATGTTACACACTGAACATCACTGCAACCACCTGTAGAAAATGACATTTGAATACTTGAAATTATCGTGGCTCAGCGTAGCTTTTCTTTTAATTTGATTGTTGACGTGGCTAAAATTATATCCATCAATTACTAAAAGATTGAACCTGCTCTTGTAAAAAAGTTCATTCAAATATTGTTCATCTGTTGTGTTTAATCTTAATATCATTTATAGAAACCCACCGTGAAACAAAACAAAAACCTGTTGTTGTTGTTTCATGTGTTCAGGTTGGAAAAATGGTCGATATTATTTCCACTGTGGTAGTAGAGTGATACGCCAACATAACGACAGACCAATCAGATCACTCTCACACTGTGCCCTCCCACTTGATATGATCACATAAAGACAGATCGTCTTACAGTAGTGTCTAAATCAACTGCTGTCTTAGGTGGATCAACAGGAAAATGCTGATCATATTTCATTTACTGCTGATACTCAGAGTGGGACGTAAGTGTTTAAAATGAACTTTTATCATTTTGTATCAATATACCACATTGCATATGTGAATCTACCTGTCGTTCATCTCTGCTCTGTTTAATTTCATGTTTAGGATGCACAGATGATCTGATCTTTGAGACAAAGACTGTTGGTGCTGGAGATGATGTGAAGTTGTCGTGTAATCGGCAGAAAACTGATGTCAACACCAAATTATATTGGATCAGGCTTGTTTCTGGAAATTTACCTGAATTCTTAGGAAAAACATTTTCCTTTGATCATACCGATGTTAACAAGACTCCTCACTTTACAACAAAACAAGAACCTGGAGTTTTTGTTCTGTATATCAATAAAACAAACCAAACAGATACTGGATTTTACTACTGTATGAAAGCAGATGAGCTTAAAATTACTTTTTTGACAGGAACATTTCTTAGAATCAAAGGTAAATTAATTTGACTGCAGATATGTTGCATTTCTGTAAACAATGTATATAGATCAAGATGTTTAACCTTTGTTAAATAGAGTAAAGTATGTTTATTGTTGTTTTATGCCCCAGGACCAGAACCTGATATCACCTCTGTCATTCATGTGCCTCCATCTGATCCAGTCCGTCCAGGAGACTCAGTGACTCTCCAGTGTTCAGTCTTCTCTGACTCTGAGAAGAAAACATGTCCAGGAGATCACAGTGTGTACTGGTTCAGAGCTGGATCAGATAAATCTCATCCCAGTTTAATTTCTGCTCATGGAAACACTGGTGATGAATGTGAGAAGACGCCTGAGGCTCAATCTCCACAGAAATGTGTCTACAGCTTCTCTAAGAACGTCAGCTCCTCTGATTCTGGGACTTATTACTGCGCTGTGGCCACGTGTGGAGAGATATTTTTTGGAAACGGAACAAAACTTGACATTGAAGGTAACTGTTGTTTAATAATCAGGGAATGTGTTTCAGGGTGTTCGTGTTAAGTCATGTTATCTTTTAATATCTACAACTGTTTTTGTTATCATTATAATTAGAAATTTGTTTTAGTAGATTACTTTAACATAACTTACTTTTAGTAATTGTTTCTTCCTTTATATACATTTTCAGGAGCCAGTGTGTGGTCAGAGACGACTGCTTTGATTATAATTCTGCTGTGTGTTCTTGTGGCTATAAGTCTGACTGTTATAGCCTTCCTCGTTTTCACCATCAAGAAAAAAAAGTGTGATCGCTGTAACGGTAATAGAAGTTACTCAGGCTTTTCTATCTTAAAATAGAAAAATATGGAAATGCTGCATTATTATTGACTGTTTTCTATATGTTTTCTATTTCATGTTCCAGCTGCTGATGCCGTGCAAAAAAACAATGGTAATCAGCGAGGTCAGCAGGTAAAGTACTATTGTTTATTGGCACTTTTTTATCCTTAACTACTTAGAATATTTAGATCTATCATCCCATAATGGTCCTTGTTATTTACTTTCTCAGAGAGATGAACAATCTGTAGTTTATTCTGCACCAACACTCACCAAGAAGAAAGCTAGCAAAGCAAACAGAGTGAAGACAAAAACAGCAAAGGAAGAGACGGTCTACACTGATGCGAGAGATCTTGTGCTAGATTAACATCCAAACACTGGATTTGGTAATTATTGTTGTATGGATCGGATTATCTTAAAATGTTTCATCATATTTTATTAGGGTGCATTGGTCATTGTGCAGAAATGTCCATATTTCAGTTTTAGGTAGCATCCTACGTCAAATCTATTCACATTTGTTTCATTTCTTCAAATGTTGCTTCCATTGTTACAAATAATGTGTAGATATCTCAGTAAATTTAATATAAAACTGGAAAAAAGAAGGAAAAAAAAGAAATGAAAAAGTACAGATCTGTTAATGTACGAATACGTTCTATTCTTATTCTCACTGCGATCACTGTGGAAGTATTTTTCTTCTTATGTAAAAAATATCAGCTCCTCTTATGCTGTAACACTGCTCTGTGGCCACATGTGGGGAGAAAATATGATTTGAAAAGTGGAAAAATGGACATTAAAGGTAAAATTAAATTAAATTAGGACATTTTAACATTTAGTTTGATTATAGAGTAGGAAAAATAAAATTTCTCATCAATTTTCAATCATTTTTATTCTACATTTAACATCATCTTAACATTATCTCTGTATTAACATCAACTCAATACAGGTGTGGCTATTGCAATAGTAATAGAAGTTACTTAAATTTCTGCACCCAAAAGTTTGACATTACAACTAATTTTCCTCATCAAAGATTATTGTAATTGATTCGTGAATTAATTGATCTGTTTTGATGAGTTTGGTGTTGATAATGTGGAGTGTTGTACATTTTACCTGAACAGTAATGGTAGTATAGTGTAGAAGTGTGGTAGTGCAGCGTGATTCATTGGTACTTTTGTCACAACTGATGGTGAATATGTAAAATTTACATCATGTTCTTACTGTGAATTACTTTTACTTTTACTCCTTAAAAGTAAAATGATGCTGATGGTCAGTTTATCAGTCAGTGTCTTGTGTTATAACTGGTATCAGGCAAGAGAAACTCAGATCACA
Organism: Polydactylus sextarius; assembly: GCA_016801845.1. Lineage (NCBI taxonomy): Eukaryota > Metazoa > Chordata > Actinopteri > Polynemidae > Polydactylus > Polydactylus sextarius. The sequence continues at coordinate 22,112,511 of CM028930.1, read as the reverse complement.
GAAGATGTTTGAAAATACATTTATTTCAAAATTATGAATTTATCATGTTAACAGACACAACACATTAATATAAAGCTGTTCTAAGTAAACGCCTGTAGATGTCTGCATGTTCTGTTTTGTTCATTGCTTTTGTGGTTTGACCGATTGTGTGTCAATAAAAATGTTTTTTCTGCGCAAAACAAGTTATTCTGAAGATATTAAGAAATAATTACAGAATACAGAACATCAAACATTTAAACATACAAAACAGAGTTCATCAAGTGTTTCATTTTAACTATTAAGTGTAAATGTGACCTTTTTTCTGGTCATTGATGGATTTTCCCTTGTGAATTGTTTTAAATGTTGCTTAAACATGCAGGTAATCTGTCTAATATAATATTAATATAAAAACCCACTATTGTGCCTTTTTGGGTGTTAGTTAACACTGTTCAGTCCACACAGAGTTCATTGTGAAGAAATGGTGTACCAGTTTGAGTTAAGTTTGGGCAGAAACTTAACATGAAAACATGAATCCAAAACTGAAAACTGGACTTGGTACATCTGTTTTTACTACTGGAATCTGACTATTTGCTACTGCAACTTTTCAGTTTTCAAGTGAATTTGGCATGTCATGGATTTACATTTTTATCTTTTGGTACATAATTTAACAGCATTTTGGTTGTGGTTAAAGGTTAGTCTACAGAGACATAATATGGCATGAACAGACAATTAAAAATGAAAAGTATAGGTGGTAACACACACAAAAAGGAAATCTGTATATATATATATATATATATATATTGTTAAAATACAATAATTTATTTCATTCAGGATGCACAATCTCAGTCACAACTTTTGTTTCTACCCATCTTGGTGACTGTAATTGTTTATTTTCCTGGCTGCCACAGAAATCCATCACAGTCTCCCAGTTGTCCAGTTTAGACTGTGATTTTGGAGTTACAGGAGAATAACAGAGCTGATAAGTACATTAAACACAGTGAACCTACCTTTGTAATGTACATAATGTTTATTTCAATGTATGTAGCAAATTAAGATGGCATTGAGTATCACAGAGCCGGCCAACAGTACTCCAAGGACAAGGACAATGACGTCTGGTTCTGATCCTAAAACTGGACAACCTGGACACATTAAACATTATTTCATTATGAAGAATCACATTTATTATAAATAAATAACTCTGTGAAAAAACAAATCTCATCCTTAAACTTACAAGAAACCAACAGGCTAAAAATCTTAATGCTTATTTATAGTTACATAGTTTTTACCACACAAAATGATTTAACACTCATCTCTCATCAGTGATTTACTGTAAATACATACTTGTCTCTACTTCAGTTCCGTCACCAATCAGGATCTGTCCACATGTGACCACAGCACAGTAGTAAGTCCCAGCATCAGAAGAGTCACGTACACTTTTGGACAAACTGTAGATGCAGCTCCTTTCCTCTTGTTTATCACTCTTGTTGCTGTGAGTGTAAAGGATGCCAGGATGGGAGTTTCCTGATCCAGCTCTGAACCAGTGCACACTGTGTTCATCTGGACACTGGACTCTGTTTTCTTTGTTCTCTGAGAGAAGTAAACACTGAAGAGTCACAGAGTCTCCCAGCTGAACTGATGCATTTCTTGGACTTTGTTTCACGTAGACATGTTTTGGGTGATTGTGATCTGTGAAGTTCAGTTAACAAATGTGTCAGAATGATTTCACAATCAAAATGTTTGACTTGAAGTTTTGACTTAAAAATGTATTGATCACACACACGGACACAAACACTGAAAGTATGAGATATCTTACCGTTCACAGCCAAGAATGTGAAATTGATGAAATCATGTAAATACCCTGTTCCACTCTGACAGAAGTATGTTGCTTCATCCTCTTTACTGACATTTGTGATGGTAAAAAGAACCTGAGTCTTGTATCTTTTCACTGTGAAACGTGAGTCTCTTGATTGTTCACTGAGTTTTATTTGACCATGCACTCCTGTAGCAACTTTATGAAATGAATGTCCAAGAGGCTGCTTATACCAGTTAAACAACACGGCTTCACTGTCAGGGGCTGAACATTTCAAAGTAACATTATCACCAACTTCAGAGATCAAGTGCAAAACCTCTGCAGTTTGAATCAGAGCTGCAGACAAGACACAAACAATAAAAGTATAATCACTCAATCAATATATGATAACTTGTTTTCACATACAGAACATAATACAAATAATATTTTTCTAGTAGTATTTTTCACATACAATTTAAGTCATGTACTCACTTGCCGTATTGAGAAGAATGAAAGGAGCAAGTCGTCTGATCATTGTGGTAAACACCTTTAACTTGCACCGTTGACGTCTTCCTACCCAAATGGAAAGCGTAATGCGAAGATCATCATCAAATTTTACAAAGTGGACCAGTGATTGGCTGAAATGAAGAAAATGAGCTCCTCCTACAAAAAAAAAAAAAAACTTTTCATTTGATAAAATTATGTTTAGTAAACCATTGAGCCATTTTCATTTTGATTTCAGCCAGAGTTGTCTGACATCTGAATGTTTAATTGTGACTAAATTACATAATCTATGTAATTTGTGCATTTCAAGGTCACGCTATGGAGCAATATTTGTGAGCTTTCATGCTGGTCAGATTGTTTCACTCATTTTTTGATGCATTTGTTGGTTAACAAATCAAAGATGCAGCATATAAATGTGACTAGTAGTTGTCATGACTGTTATGAGACTCTTAGTTCGGCCTCTTCCTTGGAAAAATTTATTGGGAGACGTTACGCCCGACAGCACAATCACTGAGACACAACAAACCCCTGTGGCCTTGTTGACAATTTGAAGTTAAAACAATTAAAGTTTTTTTACTATGAATAATCAACACATCTGTTGCATAGAAGAAATTAATACTAACTATAGACCCATTTACAGGTTTGCAGGTTTTGCAGTTCAACAGCAAAAACAACAAAGTTCTTTTCAGGTTTTCAGCAGATCAAAAGTTTTCTCTACCACAGGTTCACACAACTGTAGACAGAAGAATGTTCAATGAAAGAAATATAGACACACACAGTTTGACCTACTAGATTTAATCCTCTGTCTCTGGCCTCAGTGCACTTTATAAAGATACTTTGTGTTTGTCTGACTTAGGAACAACAAGCAAAACCACATGCTGCAGCTACACTGAGAGAAAAAAAGTTGTGGTGGGACATTTCTCCGCCCTTTGACCAACCACTGAGGCAGGTGACTCAGAACAGACCTGACTCTGAGCTTCAACCAGATATGTAGTGAGGGAGGAGCTAGATAGATTTTAGTTGAACACACGTTTAAGATGGCTGCTCTGTCATTGTGTTTTACTGTGGCAAATGACTGCTCAACTGAGAGGAAGTTGCATTATAAACAGTGCATTATTTTTATAATCAAATTCCACATTTATCAATACTTCCTCTCAAATGACTTACTCAAATCACTAAGAATATGTAGTGAACAAAATATACTGAACTATAAACTTTCACCCTCAAATACTGAGGTTACAAAACTACTGAATGGAATCAATTTTTAAACATAAATAAAAGTTGGTTATAAAAAGTTTTAAATATGTATGATGCCAAGTACTAACAGGGGCAACTGGTTAGCAGCCCAGCATCTTAAGGCTTAAACACAGTGATAGGGGAAGAAATACCAATTTCTATTGAAACATTAGCTTGAAACCACAACCACAATATGGCCTAAGTTTCCATGCATCATTTTGTTGACTGTGGTTAATGTGAATGTGTGTTTATTTGTGTCTGTTTGTATGTGCAGTGGAAACAGTATCACCACCACCACCACCATCAGCAACAGCAGCGTGAAAACAAAGATAAACCTGAAAATACAAAACAACACTTAATGTTCACCACAGCATTAATATCAGTCTTGCAAGCGGCTGAGGTTTGTTTGACTTTGATCATTTGTATGTGCTGCACTTGTTGAGTCAGGACCTCCCACCTCCATGTGAACATGTTTCTGTGATACTGTGAGAGTGGTGCTCGGCTACGGCCTCTGAGCAGCAGCGCCCTGAAAAGAACCAAAGCGAAAACAGAGGATGGATGGTGTAACCACAACCACCTCCTCAGCTCTGTACACTGATGTGACTGACATGAAGAGTGGGAGGGTCATCACTGATGATGTGGAGCTTCTCAATTGGCTGGATCACACATGTTTAAGATGGCTGCTCTGTCTTTGTGTATCACTGTGGCAAATGGCTGCTTAACTAAAGGAAGTTCAGTTTTATTTGGCAGAAATTGTGGAAATGTTCCTAGATACTGTATTTACTGATAAGTAACACATCATACATTTCTAATTTGTATCACTACTCTCTCTCAATTTCATAATAGTATCTATTGAACAAAACACATCACATTTCTTCTTTGGTTTCTTTATGTATTGAATTGTGCTTTACTTCCTGTGTTTTTGCTGGTTTCCTCCTGATTATTTCCACCTGTGTCCTTGTCAATTTTATCCCATGTGTTTGTTCTCTACCTTGGTGGTTTGTACTTGTTCATCTCTGATGTTGTACTGTGTTTCCTCCCTTGACCCCTGTGCTGTTTGCCTGAGGTTTCCTGTGTATTTTTGGATTGAAAACTCACCTTTCGGTGTGAATTTTGCCTTAAAGCCCAACACCCAAGTCTTTACCTTTTTTTGTTTGTTTTTTTAACTCTGTAGTTCTTCTACTGTGTTGTGTTTCACAATTAGGTCCAACTTAGCTCAAAATCATAATTATTGTTTATGTTTCCTGTTTACATCTACATATGGATTGGTTCCATATTGGAGTCCACTATTTAAGACATTGCTCATTTAAGCTCATTATTGGATGAACCAAGCACAGTGTACAGAAGCTTGTTTTGGCGTCTTTATGTTTGAAGGCCACAGTAGGATGTATTACACACTTTGAAACTGGAGACTGGAGCGAGGGATATTCACTTGATCTCAACCTATAACCTCACCACTAGATGCCACTAAATGTTACACACTGAACATCACTGCAACCACCTGTAGAAAATGACATTTGAATATTTGAAATTATCGTGGCTCAGCGTAGCTTTTCTTTTAATTTGATTGTTGACGTAGCAAAAATTATATCCATCAATTACTAAAAGATTGAACCTGCTCTTGTAAAAAAGTTCATTCAAATATTGTTCATCTGTGTTTAATCTTAATGTCATTTATAGAAACCCACCGTGAAACGAAACAAAAACCTGTTGTTGTTGTTTCATGTGTTCAGGTTGGAAAAATGGTCGATATTATTTCCACTGTGGTAGTAGAGTGATACGCCAACATAACGACAGACCAATCAGATCACTCTCACACTGTGCCCTCCCACTTGATATGATCACATAAAGACAGATCGTCTTACAGTAGTGTCTAAATCAACTGCTGTCTTAGGTGGATCAACAGGAAAATGCTGATCATATTTCATTTACTGCTGATACTCAGAGTGGGACGTAAGTGTTTAAAATGAACTTTTATCATCTTGTATCAATGTAGCTCATTGCATATGTGAATCTACCTGTTGTTCATCTCTGCTCTGTTTAATTTCATGTTTAGGATGCACAGATGATCTGATCTTTGAGACAAAGACTGTTGGTGCTGGAGATGATGTGAAGTTGTCGTGTAATCGGCAGAAAACTGATGACGCACCAAATTATATTGGATCAGGCTTGTTTCTGGAAATTTACCTGAATTCTTAGGAGGAACATTTTCCTTTAATTATACCAATGTTAACAAGACTCCTCACTTTACAACAAAACAAGAACCTGGAGCTTTTGTTCTGTATATCAATAAAACAAACCAAAAAGATACTGGATTTTACTACTGTATGAAAGCAGATCAGCTTAAAATTACTTTTTGACAGGAACATTTCTTAGAATCAAAGGTAAATTAATTTGACTCTGCAGATATGTTGCATTTCTGTAAACAATGTATATAGATCAAGATGTTTAACCTTTGTTAAATAGAGTAAAGTATGTTTATTGTTGTTTTATGCCCCAGGACCAGAACCTGATATCACCTCTGTCATTCATGTGCCTCCATCTGATCCAGTCCGTCCAGGAGACTTAGTGACTCTCCAGTGTTCAGTCTTCTCTGACTCTGAGAAGAAAACATGTCCAGGAGATCACAGTGTGTACTGGTTCAGAGCTGGATCAGATAAATCTCATCCCAGTTTAATTTCTGCTCATGGAAACACTGGTGACGAATGTGAGAAGACGCCTGAGGCTCAATCTCCACAGAAATGTGTCTACAGCTTCTCTAAGAACGTCAGCTCCTCTGATTCTGGGACTTATTACTGCGCTGTGGCCACGTGTGGAGAGATATTTTTTGGAAACGGAACAAAACTCGACATTGAAGGTAACTGTTGTTTTATAATCAGGGAATGTGTTTCAGGGTGTTCGTGTTAAGTCATGTTATCTTTTAATATCTACAACTGTTTTTGTTATCATTATAATTAGAAATTTGTTTTAGTAGGTGACATTAACATAACTTACTTTTAGTAATTGTTTCTTCCTTTATATACATTTTCAGGAGCCAGTGTGTGGTCAGAGACGACTGCTTTGATTATAATTCTGCTGTGTGTTCTTGTGGCTATAAGTCTGACTGTTATAGCCTTCCTCGTTTTCACCATCAAGAAAAAAAAGTGTGATCGCTGTAACGGTAATAGAAGTTACTCAGGCTTTTCTATCTTAAAATAGAAAAATATGGAAATGCTGCATTATTATTGACTGTTTTCTATATGTTTTCTATTTCATGTTCCAGCTGCTGATGCCGTGCAAAAAAACAATAGTAATCAGCGAGGTCAGCAGGTAAAGTACAATTGTTTATTGGCACTTTTTTATCCTTAACTACTTAGAATATTTAGATCTATCATCCCATAATGGTCCTTGTTATTTACTTTCTTAGAGAGATGAACAATCTGTAGTTTATTCTGCACCAACACTCACCAAGAAGAAAGCTAGCAAGAAGAAAGCTAGCAAAGCAAACAGAGTGAAGGCAAAAACAGCAAAGGAAGAGACGGTCTACACTGATGCGAGAGATCTTGTGCTAGATTAACATCCAAACACTGGATTTGGTAATGTGATGGAAATTCTGCACCTTTTTCATTCATTTTCTTTATTACAATTAGTACTTTAAGCATTAACACAATCATATACCCTTGTGATGTGTTTTCACTCCCTTGCTTGATCTTTTGCTTGACCTCTACAAACTGCTCCATGTATGTTTATGCATCATGATGGTTGTATTCATGTTCATCCCATGCTCTACCGAAGGTGGTGTGAAGATCATATTTTGAGAAGCTTGGCTCTTTGTTTTAGGAAGGGTAGAAAGACTTTGTGTGTGAAGGTCATTTTCACTCACTCACAGAAAGTTTGTTCGGTCACAACTGTGTGTTTGAGTCCTTGCATGCATATTTGTTCATCTTTTATTAATCTACAAGAAAAAACATTTGAACTAGTGAACTCTCTTTGTTCGATTTTATTTCATTATAGATATAAAATTGCCACTACAGTAATTAATGTTAGATTTAATTTGGATTACCTTAAAATGTCCAATGTTTCATTCTGGCATCATATTTTATCAAAGTGCACTGGTCATAGTGCAGAAATGTCCATATTTCATAGTTTTATAACTTCTGGCAGCACCCTACATCAAATCTATTCATCCTTGGTTCATTTCTTCAAATGTTGCTTCCTTTCTCAAAAACAAAGTATATTTATCTCAGTAAATGTAATGTAAAACTGGGGGGAAAAAAAGAAAGAAAAGGAAAGAAAAAAGAAATGATGTATATGTGGCCCTGCGACCAGCTGGTAACAGTCCATTCTTACTGTGAATTACTTTTACTTTTACTCCTTAAAAGTAAAATGATGCTGATGGTCAGTTTATCAGTCAGTGTCTTGTGTTATAACTGGTATCAGGCGAGATAAACTCAGATCGCAGAAGATGTTTGAAAATACATTTATTTCAAAATTATAAATTTATCATGTTAACAGACACATCACATGAATATAAAGCTGTTCTAAGTAAATGCCTGTAGATGTCTGCATGTTCTGTTTTCCGACTGATTGTGTGTCAATAAAAATGTTTTTCTGGACAAAACAAGTGTTGGTTATTCTGAAGATATTAAGAAATAATTACAGAATACAGAACATTTAAACATACAAAACAGAGTTCATCAAGTATTTCATTTTAACTGTTAGGTGTAAATGTGAATGTTTCTGGTCAATGATGGATTTTCCCTTGTGAATTGTTTTAAATGGTGCTTGAACATGCAGGTAATCTGTCTAATATAAATACTGATATAAAAACCCACTATTGTGCCTTTTTGGGTGTTAGTTAACACTGTTCAGTCCACACAGAGTTCATTGTGAAGAAATGGTGTACCAGTTTGAGTTAAGTTGCAAAACTTGCTAACGTGCTATCATTTAAGACATAGTGTGTTTGATTCAGTTGTTAGAAAATATGCTTATTCTAACTGCTGAACAGTTCTTCCCTTCTTATATGGGGGTAGGTGGAGATCAAATGTTGTGATCACACCCTAATGTAAAGTGAGCTGTACACAGGCCCTGCTCTGCCTACACAGAGGACTGTTGCTAGTTGCAGTGATCAATTCTAACATCAGAGTACACACACTCATGCGATGATTCGTTCCTCTTCTGTACTTGTCTCACTCTCCTTGTAGAGAAATCCACTGTGTCATAGTTCACTGCCTCTGATTCAACGTCCTGTAAAAATATGTTAATTGGTATTCTCTCATCATTTTGACATTTTAAAATATTTTGATAATTTTAGCTGTTACTATTACATGTATACCTGTCAGCTGCATTTGTCATATTGCAACAAATGTCATGTTGTAGCTCTATAGTAAATAATTTGCAGTATTTTTCTTAAACGTCTTGAGTGCAATATTATGTGTATCCTGTCTAGAGTGTATCCAAACACACTACTGCATACTTACTAAACCACTGGACTGATCCACAGTTGACATGTAATGTTGAAGATGAAGGGAGGCACTCATTGTTCCTGTTAAAAGACAAAGAAATAAGCCTTGTTTATACAAATGAATAATCATAAAAATGAACATGGGTCACATGGGTTACGCTAACACAGTGGTGATACCAGTAATTTATAGCACCCATCATTTTTAGTCTTTGGTTTTTCCTAATTTTTTACTAAATCCTGATTTTTAGGGTTCTGTCCAATTCACTGTTTAAGATTCAACCAAATCCCAAACTGAATAGATCACCAGATCAGCTTCGACAGAAAGACAGTCCCAGTTTTCAGGCGTGTTCCGGCCTGGACTCGATCGGCTCAGTTATACGAGTGATTCTCCTGAAGCTTCTCCACATTCGCATCACAGCCCTGGTTCCTGCCATTGTCCATCATGGCCGTAACAAACAAGGAATCAGACTTCCCTTCCCTACTGCTTACACCATAAGCAGTAGCTTGTCCTCATATAGTGCAACACAACGCTAAGCAGTTGCATCATCATCATTAAAAACTTGGCAGGTGCCAACATAGTAAGGTCTCTGCGAGGAAAACAAGGTTTGGGAACACCATGCCTTGATGGGTCGTGTAAATGGGATGAAACAGGCGTGTCTCAGTGAGAGCCCTGTTTTTTAAGATTAGCTGTTCTGCTCCTTCTGGCCCGAGTGCGTTTGCATCACTGCAGTCAATTGCTTGGAAGGAATTCAAAATGTTCCCTTTCCAGCCTGACGCTAGACTCCCCTTCACTCTGCCAATTTTAAAGAATTGTTTTTGACTTTAATGGAGGTTTATTCCTCTTACATAGTCTTTCTTCTATCAGTGCATTTTAAATAGCTGTTATGGGTTCCATAGTTCAGTTATTTATCCCCATCTAATTTATTTGGTCCAAACAGTCATATTTTACTTGATGACCTTTTTTCCATCCTATCATCTACCGTTTAATCATTACACACCCAAGGACAAGGGGCTTGTACCATCGTTTGCCTGCGCTGTTTTGCCTTTTTTCCTTCTAGAAACACCCCAGACCGTTACTTGCAAAGTCCATGTCAAATTATTGGTTTATCATCATGTCAAAGGCCCTCCTTTGATGCCTTACTCTAAGCACTGCTCAGGCAATGATGTAGGATAGGGGCTGCCACTTCTACTGTAAAGCGATGTTCCCTCCTCTGCCTCCTTAGTGGCCCAAATGCCTCTACTGCAGTTGGGCCATTGTTCATCTTCCACCTACTCCAACTACATTTTCCTGACTCAGTGTTGACAGCTCAAGATCTCTCATATCCTGACAATAACCAAAGCCATGCATATCCTGGTGGTGGTGTGTCTCAATTCTCCTGTATCACAGCAATTTCGCCAGGCTCTCCCACACTGCGTTATATCTTTTCCCTGCAATAGCATACCGATGTCCCTGCATCACAGCAGTATCATCAGCCTCTCCTAAACATGCATTTTCTCCCCTACAGCAACATCTCAGTTTCCCTGTATTATGGTGCTTTCATCACCCTCTTATGTATGCATTTTATCTCCCCTGCATCATCGCATCACTTCCATCACATCATAGGCCGGTTACTATGTTACCATTACGTCATCCCAGCATAATACCAACTTGCTCAGGCTTGTTACCTTTTGCGTTCTGCCTGCTCTATTGTTTTTTTGATTGTTAAAATACAATAATTTGTCCAAGAACTGCTGCAGCCAAACTATTCATGAGAATGTGATTTAAAAAAATATAAAACACGTTTTCATATGTTCAGATTGTGACTTTGGAGTTACAAGAGAATAGCAGAACTGATAGGTACATTAAACACAGTGAACCTACCTTTGTAATATGCACAATATTTCTTTCGATGCATGTAGCAAATTAAGATGGCATTGAGTGTCACAGAGCAGGCCAACAGTACTCCAAGGACAAGGACAATGACGTCTGGTTCTGATAGTGAAACTGGACAACCTGGACACATTAAACATCATTATGAAGAATCACATTTATTATGAATAAATGTCTCTGAACAACAAATCTCATCCTTAAACTTACAAGAAACCAACAGGCTAAAAATCTTAACCCTTATTTATAGTTACATAGTTTTCACTATACAAAGTGATTTAACACTCATCTCTCATCAGTGATTTACTGTAAATACATACTTGTCTCTACTTCAGTTCCGTCACCAATCAGGATCTGTCCACATGTGACCACAGCACAGTAGTAAGTCCCAGCATCAGAAGAGTCACGTACAGTTTTGGACAAACTGTAGATGCAGCTCCTTTCCTCTTGTTTATCACTCTTGTTGCTGTGAGTGTAAAGGATGCCAGGATGGGAGTTTCCTGATCCAGCTCTGAACCAGTGTACACTGTGTTCATCTGGACACTGGACTCTGTTTTCTTTGTTCTCTGAGAGAAGTGAACACTGAAGAGTCACAGAGTCTCCCAGCTGAACTGATGCATTTCTTGGACTTTGTTTCACGTAGACATGTGTTAGGTGATTGTGATCTGTGAAGTTCAGTTAACAAATGTGTCAGAATGATTTCACAATCAAAATGTTTGACTTGAAGTTTTGACTTAAAAATGTATTGATCACACACACGGACACAAACACTGAAAGTATGAGATATCTTACCGTTCACAGCCAAGAATGTGAAATTGATGAAATCATGTAAATACCCTGTTCCATTTTGACAGAAGTATGTTGCTTCATCCTCTTTACTGACATTTGTGATGGTAAAAAGAACCTGAGTCTTGTATACTTTCACTGCGAAACGTGAGTCTCTTGATTGTTCACTGAGGTTTATTTTACCACGCATTCCTGTAGCAACTTTATAAAATGAATGTCCAAGAGGCTGCTTATACCAGTTAAACAACACGGCTTTACTGTCAGGGGCTGAACATTTCAAAGTAACATTATCACCAACTTCAGAGATCAAGTGCAAAACCTCTGCAGTTTGAATCAGAGCTGCAGACAAGACACAAACAATAAAAGTTAAACCTCATATACTATAATCACTCAATTAATATGTTATAACATGTTTTCACATACAGAACATAATACAAATAATAGTTTCTTGTAGGATTTTTCACATACAATTTAAGTCATGTACTCACTTGCCGTACTGAGAAGAATGAAAGGAGCAAGTCGTCTGATCATTGTGGTAAACACCCTTAACTTGCACCGTTGACGTCTTCCTACCCAAATGGAAAGCGTAATGCGAAGATCATCATCAAATTTTACAAAGTGGACCAGTGATTGGCTGAAATGAAGAAAATGAGCTCCTCCTACAAAAAAAAAAAAAAAAAAAAAAAATCGTATTATATTTAGCAAACCACTGAGCCATTTTCATTTTGATTTCAGTCAGAGTTGTCTGACATCTGAATGTTTAATTGTGACTAAATTACATAATCTATGTAATTTGTGCATTTCAAGGTCACACTATGGAGCAATATTTGTGAGTTTTCATGCTGTTTAGATTGTCTCTCACTCATTTTGATGTATTTGTTGGTTAAAAAATCAAGTATGTAGCATGTAAATGTCACTAGTAGGTGTCATGACTGTTATAAGACTCTTAGTCTGGCCTCTTCCTTGGAAATATTTATTGGGAGACGTTACGCCCGACAGCACAGCTTAATCACTGAGACACACCAACCCCTGTGGCCTTGTTGACAATTTGAAGTTCAAACAATTAGAGTTTTCTGCTATTAATTACCAACACATCTGTTGCACAAGTAAAATTAATACTAACTATAGACCCATTTACAGGTTTGCAGGTTTTGCAGTTCAACAGCAAAAACAACAAAGTTCTTTTCAGGTTTTCAGCAGATCAAAAGTTTTCTCTACCACAGGTTCACACAACTGTAGACAGAAGAATGTTCAAGACACGCACAGTTTGACCTACTAGATTTAATCCTCTGTCTCTGGCCTCAGTGCACTTTATAAAGATACTTTGTGTTTGTCTGACTTAGGAACAACAAGCAAAACCACATGCTGCAGCTACACTGAGAGAAAAAAAGTTGTGGTGGGACATTTCTCCGCCCTTTGACCAACCACTGAGGCAGGTGACTCAGAACAGACCTGACTCTGAGCTTCAACCAGATATGTAGTGAGGGAGGAGCTAGATCAGACTTCAGCAGTCTAATTTTAGTTGAACACATGTTTAAGATGGCTGCTCTGTCTTTGTGTTTCACTGTGGCAAATGGCTGCTCAGCTGAGAGGAAGTTCACTTTTATATGGGTAATTTGGGAGATGAGCACATATTCTGAATTTACTGATAAACAGTACATTATATTTTCAATTAAATTCCACATTTATCAATACTTCCTCTCAAATGACTTACTCAAATTACTAATAGTATTGAACAAAAACATACTGAACTATAAACTTTCACCCTCAAATACTGAGGTTATCAAGCTATTGAACAAAACAATTTTGAAGCATAAATAGAAGTTGGTTATAAAAACTACTGTATCATGATCAGTACTAACAGGGGCAACTGGTTAGCAGCCAAACTTCCTAAGGCTTAAACACAGTGACAGAGGGAGAAAAGCCCCTTTGTATTGAAACGTTAGTTTGAAACCACAACCACAATATGGCCTAAGTTTCCATGCATCATTTTGTTGACTGTGGTTAATGTGAATGTGTGTTTATTTATGTCTGTTTGTATGTGCAGTGGAAACAGTATCACCACCACCACCACCAGCAACGGCAGCGTGAAAACAAAGATAAACCTGAAAATACAAAACAACAGTCAATGTTCACCACAGCATTAATATCAGTCTTCATGTTCTTTGCAAGCGGCTGAGGTTTGTTTGACTTGGATCATTTGTATGTGCTGCACTTGTTGAGTCAGGACCTCTCACCTCCATGTGAACATGTTTCTGTGATACTGTGAGAGTGGTGCTCGGCTACGGCCTCTGAGCAGCAGCGCCCTGAAAAGAACCAAAGCGAAAACAGAGGATGGATGGTGTAACCACAACCACCTCCTCAGCTCTGTACACTGATGTGACTGACATGAAGAGTGGGAGGGTCATCACTGATGATGTGGAGCTTCTCAATTGGCTGGATCACACATGTTTAAGATGGCTGCTCTGTCTTTGTGTATCACTGTGGCAAATGGCTGCTTAACTAAAGGAGGTTCAGTTTTATTTGGCAGAAATTGTGGAAATGTTCCTAGATACTGTATTTACTGATAAGTAACACATCATACATTTCTAATTTGTATCACTACTCTCTCTCAATTTCATAATAGTATCTATTGAACAAAACTTTCGGAAAACTTCACTCTCTAATGCTGTGTTGAGGCAACAAAAATACAAAATAATAAGACATTTTTCTACTTTATTTTTAGTAAAACTTTGAAGTTCTTGGAAGAGGTCTAATTAACAAATGTAAATAACTTGAAGGTTGAAGTTTGGATGTAAAATGTGTGAAGGTAAAACTGTTAATCACATTTCTTCTTTGGTTTCTTTATGTATTGAATTGTGCTTTACTTCCTGTGTTTTTGCTGGTTTCCTCCTGATTATTTCCACCTGTGTCCTTGTCAATTTTATCCCATGTGTTTGTTCTCTACCTTGGTGGTTTGTACTTGTTCATCTCTGATGTTGTACTGTGTTTCCTCCCTTGACCCCTGTGCTGTTTGCCTGAGGTTTCCTGTGTATTTTTGGATTGAAAACTCACCTTTCGGTGTGAATTTTGCCTTAAAGCCCAACACCCAAGTCTTTACCTTTTTTTGTTTGTTTTTTTAACTCTGTAGTTCTTCTACTGTGTTGTATTTCACAATTAGGTCCAACTTAGCTCAAAATCATAATTATTGTTTATTTTTCCTGTTTACATCTACATATGGATTGGTTCCATATTGGAGTCCACTATTTAAGACATTGCTCATTTAAGCTCATTGCGGATGAACCAAGCACAGTGTACAGAAGCTTGTTTTGGCGTCTTTATGTTTGAAGGCCACAGTAGGATGTATTACACACTTTGAAACTGGAGACTGGAGCGAGGGATATTCACTTGATCTCAACCTATAACTTCACCACTAGATGCCACTAAATGTTACACACTGAACATCACTGCAACCACCTGTAGAAAATGACATTTAAATATTTGAAATTATCGTGGCTCAGCGTAGCTTTTCTTTTAATTTGATTGTTGACGTGGCAAAAATTATATCCATCAATTACTAAAAGATTGAACCTGCTCTTGTAAAAAAGTTCATTCAAATATTGTTCATCTGTTGTGTTTAATCTTAATATCATTTATAGAAACCCACCGTGAAACGAAACAAAAACCTGTTGCTGTTGTTTCATGTGTTCAGGTTGGAAAAATGGTCGATATTATTTCCACTGTGGTAGTAGAGTGATACGCCAACATAACGACAGACCAATCAGATCACTCTCACACTGTGCCCTCCCACTTGATATGATCACATAAAGACAGATCGTCTTACAGTAGTGTCTAAATCAACTGCTGTCTTAGGTGGATCAACAGAAAAATGCTGATCATATTTCATTTACTGCTGATACTCAGAGTGGGACGTAAGTGTTTAAAATGAACTTTTATCATCTTGTATCAATATAACACATTGCATATTTGAATCTACCTGTTGTTCATCTCTGCTCTGTTTAATTTCATGTTTAGGATGCACAGATGATCTGATCTTTGAGACAAAGACTGTTGGTGCTGGAGATGATGTGAAGTTGTCGTGTAATCGGCAGAAAACTGATCACAGCACCAAATTATATTGGATCAGGCTTGTTTCTGGAAATTTACCTGAATTTTTAGGAGGAACATTTTCCTTTAATTATACCGATGTTAACAAGACTCCTCACTTTACAACAAAACAAGAACTTGGAGTTTTTGCTCTGTATATCAATAAAACAAACCAAAAAGATACTGGATTTTACTACTGTATGAAAGTAAAACGCCTTGAAGGTACATTTTTGACAGGAACATTTCTGACAATTAAAGGTAAATAATTCCAATTCTAATTCCAAAGATATGTGACTTACATGAAAATTTGACTGTATATGAATTAAGATTTTTTTGCCACCTTTACTTTCATTAAATGAAGTAAAGTATGTTTATTGTTGTTTTATGCCCCAGGACCAGAACCTGATATCACCTCTGTCATACATGTGCCTCCATCTGATCCAGTCCGTCCAGGAGACTCAGTGACTCTCCAGTGTTCAGTCTTCTCTGACTCTGAGAAGAAAACATGTCCAGGAGATCACAGTGTGTACTGGTTCAGAGCTGGATCAGATAAATCTCATCCCACTTTAATTTCTGCTCATGGAAACACTGGTGATGAATGTGAGAAGACGCCTGAGGCTCAATCTCCACAGAAATGTGTCTACAGCTTCTCTAAGAACGTCAGCTCCTCTGATTCTGGGACTTATTACTGCGCTGTGGCCACGTGTGGAGAGATATTTTTTGGAAACGGAACAAAACTTGACATTGAAGGTAACTGTTGTTTAATAATCAGGGAATGTGTTTCAGGTTGTTCATGTTAAGTTATGTTGTCTTTTAATATCAACAACTGTTTTTGTTATTATTATAATTAAAATATTTGTCTGAGTAGGTGACATTAACATAACTTACTTTTAGTAATTGTTTCTTCCTTTATATACATTTTCAGGAGCCAGTGTGTGGTCAGAGACGACTGCTTTGATTATAATTCTGCTGTGTGTTCTTGTGGCTATAAGTCTGACTGTTATAGCCTTCCTCGTTTTCACCATCAAGAAAAAAAAGTGTGATCGCTGTAACGGTAATAGAAGTTACTCAGGCTTTTCTATCGTTAAATAGAAAAATATGGAAATGCTGCATTATTATTGACTGTTTTCTATATGTTTTCTATTTCATGTTCCAGCTGCTGATGCCGTGCAAAAAAACAATAGTAATCAGCGAGGTCAGCAGGTAAAGTACTATTGTTTATTGGCACTTTTTTATCCTTAACTACTTAGAATATTTAGATCTATCATCCCATAATGGTCCTTGTTATTTACTTTCTCAGAGAGATGAACAATCTGTAGTTTATTCTGCACCAACACTCACCAAGAAGAAAGCTAGCAAAGCAAACAGAGTGAAGACAAAAACAGCAAAGGAAGAGACGGTCTACACTGATGCGAGAGATCTTGTGCTAGATTAACATCCAAACACTGGATTTGGTAATGTGATGGAAATTCTGCACCTTTTTCATTCATTTTCTTTATTACAATTAGTACTTTAAGCATTAACACAATCATATACCCTTGTGATGTGTTTTCACTCCCTTGCTTGATCTTTTGCTTGACCTCTACAAACTGCTCCATGTATGTTTATGCATCATGATGGTTGTATTCATGTTCATCCCATGCTCTACCGAAGGTGGTGTGAAGATCATATTTTGAGAAGCTTGGCTCTTTGTTTTAGGAAGGGTAGAAAGACTTTGTGTGTGAAGGTCATTTTCACTCGCTCACAGAAAGTTTGTTCGGTCACAACTGTGTGTTTGAGTCCTTGCATGCATATATATTTATCAAATCTATTCATCCTTGGTTCATTTCTTCAAATGTTGCTTCCTTTCTCAAAAACAAAGCATATTTATCTCAGTAAATGTAATGTAAAACTGGGGGAAAAAAGAAAGAAAAGGAAAGAAAAAAGAAATGATGTATATGTGGCCCTGCGACCAGCTGGTAACAGTCCATTCTTACTGTGAATTACTTTTACTTTTACTCCTTAAAAGTAAAATGATGCTGATGGTCAGTTTATCAGTCAGTGTCTTGTGTTATAACTGGTATCAGGCGAGATAAACTCAGATCGCAGAAGATGTTTGAAAATACATTTATTTCAAAATTATAAATTTATCATGTTAACAGACACATCACATGAATATAAAGCTGTTCTAAGTAAATGCCTGTAGATGTCTGCATGTTCTGTTTTCCGACTGATTGTGTGTCAATAAAAATGTTTTTCTGGACAAAACAAGTGTTGGTTATTCTGAAGATATTAAGAAATAATTACAGAATACAGAACATTTAAACATACAAAACAGAGTTCAAGTATTTCATTTTAACTGTTAGGTGTAAATGTGAATGTTTCTGGTCAATGATGGATTTTCCCTTGTGAATTGTTTTAAATGGTGCTTGAACATGCAGGTAATCTGTCTAATATAAATATTGATATAAAAACCCACTATTGTGCCTTTTTGGGTGTTAGTTAACACTGTTCAGTCCACACAGAGTTCATTGTGAAGAAATGGTGTACAAGTTTGAGTTAAGTTGCAAAACTTGCTAACGTGCTATCATTTAAGACATAGTGTGTTTGATTCATGAGCCAGTTGTTAGAAAATATGCTCATTCTAACTGCTGAACAGTTCTTCCCTTCTCATATGGGGGTAGGTGGAGATCAAATGTTGTGATCACACCCTAATGTAAAGTGAGCTGTACACAGGCCCTGCTCTGCCTACACAGAGGACTGTTGCTAGTTGCGGTGATCAATTCTAACATCAGAGTACACACACTCTTGCGATGATTCGTTCCTCTTCTGTACTTGTCTCACTCTCCTTGTAGAGAAATCCACTGTGTCACAGTTCAATGCCTCTGATTCAACGTCCTGTAAAAATATGTTAATTGGTATTCTCTCATCATTTTGACATTTTAAAATATTTTGATAATTTTAGCTGTTACTATTACATGTATACCTGTCAGCTGCATTTGTCATATTGCAACAAATGTCATGTTGTAGCTCTATAGTAAATAATTTGCAGTATTTTTCTTAAACGTCTTGAGTGCAATATTATGTGTATCCTGTCCAGAGTGTATCCAAACACACTACTGCATACTTACTAAACCACTGGACTGATCCACAGTTGACATGTCATGTTGAAGATGAAGGGAGGCACTCATTGTTCCTGCTAAAAGACAAAGAAATAAGCCTTGTTTATACAAATGAATAATCATAAAAATGAACATGGGTCACATGGGTTACGCTAAC
Organism: Polydactylus sextarius; assembly: GCA_016801845.1. Taxonomy (NCBI): domain Eukaryota; kingdom Metazoa; phylum Chordata; class Actinopteri; family Polynemidae; genus Polydactylus; species Polydactylus sextarius. The sequence goes on along the minus strand of CM028930.1, from coordinate 22,093,563 downwards.
ACAGTGGTGATACAAGTAATTTATAGCACCCATCATTTTTAGTCTTTGGTTTTTCCTAATTTTTTACTAAATCCTGATTTTTAGGGTTCTGTCAAATTTACTGTTTAAGATTCAACCAAATCCCAAACTGAATAGATCACCAGATCAGCTTTGACAGAAAGACAGTCGCAGTTTTCAGGCATGTTCCGGTCTGGAGTCGATTGGCTCAGTTACACAAGGGATTCTCCTGAAGCTTCTCCACATTCGCATCACAGCCCTGGTTCCTGCCATTGTCCATCATGGCTGTAACGAACAAGGAATCAGACTTCCCTTCCCTACTGCTTACACCATAAGCAGTAGCTTGTCCTTATATAGTGCAACACAACGCTAAGCAGTTGTATCATCATCATTAAAAACTTGGCAGGTGCCAACATAGTAAGGTCTCTGCGAGGAAAACAAGGTTTGGGAACACCATGCCTTGATGGGTCGTGTAAATGGGATGAAACAGGCGTGTCTCAGTGAGAGCCCTGTTTTTTAAGATTAGCTGTTCTGCTCCTTCTGGCCCGAGTGCGTTTGCATCACTGCAGTCAATTGCTTGGAAGGAATTCAAAATGTTCCCTTTCCAGCCTGACGCTAGACTCCCCTTCACTCTGCCAATTTTAAATAATTGTTTTCGGACTTTAATGGAGGTTTATTCCTCTTACATAGTCTTTCTTCTATCAGTGCATTTTAAATAGCTGTTATGGGTTCCATAGTTCAGTTATTTATCCCCATCTAATTTATTTGATCCAAACAGTCATATTTTACTTGATGACCTTTTTTCCATCCTATCATCTACCGTTTAATCATTACACACTCAAGGGCAAAGGGCTCGTACCATTGTTTGCCTGCACTGATTTGCCTTTTATCCTTCTAGAAACACCTCAGACCGTTACTTGCAAAGCCCATGTGAAATTATTAGTTTATCATCATGTCAAAGGCCCTCCTTTGATGCCTTACTCTAAGCACTGCTCAGGCAATGATGTAGGATAGGGGCTGCCTCTTCTGCTGTAAAGCGATATTCCCTCCTCTGCCTCCTTAGTGGCCCAAATGCCTCTACTGCAGTTGGGCCATTGTTCATCTTCCACCTACTCCTCCTAAATTTTCCTGACTCAGTGTTGACAGCTCAAGATCTGTCATATCTTGACAATGACCTAAGTCATGCATATCCTGGTGGTGGTGTGTCTCAATTCTCCTGTGTCACAGCAGTTTCATCAGGCTCTCCCGCTCCTGCATTATGTCTTTACCCTGCAACAGCATATCGATGTCCCTGCATCACAGAAGTATTATCAGCCTCTCCTAAACATGCATTTTCATCTCCCCTGCAGCAACATCTCAGTTTCCCTGTATTATGGTGCTATCATCAGCCTCTTATGTATGCATTTTATCTCCCCTGCATCATCACATCACTTCCATCACATAGCCAGGTTATTGTTTTATCATTACATCATCCCAGCATAATACCTACCTGCTCAGGCTTGTTACCTTTTACGTTCTGCCTGCTCCATTGTTTTTTGATTGTTGAAATATAATAATTTTCCCAAGAACTACTGTAGCCAAACTATTCATGAGAATGTGATTTTAAAAAATATAAAATACATTTTCATATGTTCAGATTGTGAGTGTGGAGTTACAAGAGAATAGCAGAACTGATAGGTACATTAAACACAGTGAACCTACCTTTGTAATATGCACAATATTTCTTTCGATGTATGTAGCAAATTAAAATGGCATTGAGTGTCACAGAGCAGGCCAACAGTACTCCAAGGACAATGTCTGGTTCTGATCGTGAAACTGGACAACCTGGACACATTAAACATCATTATGAAGAATCACAGTTATTGTGAATAAATGTCTCTGTGAACAACAAATCTCATCCTTAAACTTAAAAGAAACCAACAGGATAAAAATCTTAATCCTTATTTATAGTTACATAGTTTTTACCACACAAAGTGAATTAACACTCATCTCTCATCAGTGATTTACTGTAAATACATACTTGTCTCCACTTTAGTTCCATCACCAATCAGGATCTGTCCACATGTGACCACAGCACAGTAGTAAGTCCCTGCATCAGAAGAGTCACGTACAGTTTTGGACAAACTGTAGATGCAGCTCCTTTCCTCTTGTTTATCACTCTTGTTGCTGTGAGTGTAAAGGATGCCAGGATGGGACTTTCCTGATCCAGCTCTGAACCAGTGCACACTGTGTTCATCTGGACACTGGACTCTGTTTTCTTTGTTCTCTGAGAGAAGTGAACACTGAAGAGTCACAGAGTCTCCCAGCTGAACTGATGCATTTCTTGGACTTTGTTTCACGTAGACATGTGTTGGGTGATTGTGATCTGTGAAGTTCAGTTAACAAATGCGTCAGAATGATTTCACAATCAAAATGTTTGACTTGAAGTTTTGACTTAAAAATGTATTGATCACACACACGGACACAAACACTGAAAGTATGAGATATCTTACCGTTCACAGCCAAGAATGTGAAATTGATGAAATCCTGTAAATACCCTGTTCCACTCTGACAGAAGTATGTTGCTTTATCCTCTTTACTGACATTTGTGATGGTAAAAAGAACCTCAGTCTTGTATACTTTCACTGTGAAACGTGAGTCTCTTGATTGTTCACTGAGGTTTATTTTACCACGCATTCCTGTAGCAACTTTATAAAATGAATGTCCAAGAGGCTGCTTATACCAGTTAAACAACACGCCTTCACTGTCAGGGGCTGAACATTTCAAAGTAACATTATCACCAACTTCAGAGATCAAGTGCAAAACCTCTGCAGTTTGAATCAGAGCTGCAGACAAGACACAAACAATAAAAGTTAAACCTCATATACTATAATCACTCAATCAATATATGATAACTTGTTTTCACATACAGAAAATAATACAAATAATAGTTTCTAGTAGTATACAATTTAAGTCATGCACTTACTTGCTGTACTGAGAAGAATAAAAGCAGCAAGTCGTCCGATCATTGTGGCAAACACCCTTAACTTGCACCATTGATGTCGTTCTACCCAAATGGAAAGTGGCGTCACATGAACATCCTCATGTTTTTCAAAGCAAGTGATCAGTGATTGGATGCAATGAAGAAAATGAACTCCTCCCTGCAAACCTGTAAGTTTTCATTTGATAAAACCTGTGTATGTAGGCTTTCATGTCATCTGAGGTGTTACAATGTGGTCTGAAATACATTTACTTGTGCGAAATATGAAAAAAGAAGCCACAAAACTGTACCAGTGTGAATGGGTATATTTATGAAGGAAACAGAGAAACAAGGCTCTCATGAATAGCCAGTTTCTAATTCAAAACGTTGCTATTTACATATTTACATTCATCCCACAACAATACTGAGGAAAAATGATTAAAAAAAAAAACACAACATCACTCCCCATAAGAACTCAGGATTGAGTGGCTTGATCAGCATCTCCAGTCTATCTTCTTTTGACCAGTGTCTGTCAGTGTCCTTTTGATTTGTAAACCGATCTCGATGACAAACCTTGGTAATTGTGTTAGGAATTTGATGGTAAATTTAATAACAATAAGCTTGGGTGAGCGCAGCTATTTGTGCAGTGCAAAGGTATCTCGCTCTCTTTTTTAGACTTCCTGTATTTCGTCATCGCAAGTGGAAATTTACAAAGTGAATAAAAAAAAGGAGAGAACAAAACTAACAAGCATTCAGTGTTTTTGAGAGTGAATTGCTGAGTGTTTGTCCATTACATCTTCACACACCCGTAGACAGAGACATAATCAACACTGTGCATTGTACCAGCAACAGTTTGTGAGGTTTGGACGAAAACAAAAAGCTCACATTTCAGGACAGATAAAGGAAAATACCTAATTTTGTATATCATTAATGTTGTATATTAAGATATATGTAAACAGGAATATTAGTAATGCACACATTTTCACTGACCATGTAAACAGAGGAATAGAAAAAAAGAGCAAACATTATTTGTCAAAAGTATGTGCCATAGCACTTTCTAAACATAATCTATATATCTGCAAATCAAACAAATGTAGCACCTACAACTGAAAGAAAAACATCAAAACATCATACCTTGACCAATCACAGTAGCTGTTTATCCAGACCTAACTCTGGGCTTTATAGCAGTCTAATTTTAGTTGAACGTCCTTCAGTGGTTATATAGCAAAAAACTTTTACTTCCTTGTTAATGTGAAAACAGTCAATTCTGAGGTGAAACCACAGAATCTACAACACCCTAGTTTCATTCTAGTTTTATGCAATTTTCATATGTCCTCTGCTTGAATTTTAATGTATTGATCATTATTTATTAATGTGGACAGGCTTTTCAATCTATCTGATATACTTTACCTCACCAATCTTATTTTAAGATAACCTTCAACACCTTAATAAGTAAGTGCAATGTGCTAAACCCAGCTATCTGAGAGTTGCATCAGAAGGTGAGAGAGGGGAAAAAAAAGCCTTTTCACAGCTCAAGGTGAAAGCCCAACCACAAAAGTGTTAAAGTTTCCATCTACCATTTGTTTGTCAGTGGTGAGGCTGAATGGGGTGTTTGACTGTGTCTGTTTGTGTGTCAAGTGGAAGTAGCTGTGTGGACACAAAGACGAAAAAAAACAAAAAAAAAAAAGTACAAAGCAGGACTCAAAGTCCAAAGCAGTGGTTACTGGTAGTTATATAAATATATATATTGAATTGTGTATGTATCAAAAGCAGTTGTATTAATTACAACTTTATCATCAAAACAACATATTTTGTCCTTCTGCCGACCACAAACCATCAGTTCATAAATGTTGTTGCAGCTTTGACCTTTTTCTGTTTGCTTTCAGTCCTTATACACTTTGCACAAAGATGACGTTATGCCAGAAATAGTCATGTTAGTTGTCTGTAGTTTTGTGCTTAACTGCAGTTTACTGCCAGGTGCATCCTGTCCTGTGTATGTGAAGCACCTCATTATTGTTTGAATGTGAGTAAATGTACATTTAAAAAAAAAAAGAATATGTATTTTAATAAGATTTTGAGTCACAATCTCAAATATTTGTGCTTTCCACTCAAATTCAAATGGATGAAATCACACATACCAGAGCAGTTCACCCCCACTCACTCTGCCACATTGTTCCTGTTTATGTGTTTTTGTAACAGTGGCTAACAGGAAATGTGTGTCCAATGATGACACTGGTAATGTGAACGGGTTGGTTCCCAGCTGCTGCCCTGTATTGCTGTCACAAATAAGTTTTCTAAGTAGTTGGATTTAAGACACGTAATGAAATATAAATGATATCAATATTAATAATAATATCAGCATTTCTTATATCAGCAAATCTTATATATATATATATATATATATATATATATATATATATATATATATATATATATATATATATATATATATATATATATATATATATATATATATATATATATATATATATATATATATATATATATGTTTACAGGGCTCAGACACTTGAACGAATCACATAAAAATGAGGAAATCAAAACCACACTTCAGGACTTTATGAAACTAGTTTACAACCCCCACAGAGAAATGTACAGCAATGAAGGAGCACAAAACAAAAATCTGTTACATTTCCTCTGATTTTTTTTCAGTAAAATAAGAAACGATACATTCTCTCAACTCTTGTTTGCAGCTGTAAGTTTCAGTTATAGAAAAACCCACCATGAAACAACAACTAAGCACACGAAACTTGGTTTCACGTGCCTAGGTTGGAAAGATGGTTGATATTATTTCCACTGAAGTGACGCAGTTAAATACAACATAACAAAAAACCAATCAGATTGTTCTGAATGTGATCCCTCCTACTTTATATGATTACATTTAGATATACCATCACCAGTCATAGTTTCATTTGCGTCAAGTGGAGTAACCAGAAAATGCTGATTATATTCTATTCATTGTTGATGCTTGGAGTGAGCCGTAAGTATATGAAGAATGTCCCTATTTATTCCAAATTTTCAAACTTTCATCATCTTTTTACACAGTTTAAGAGACGATATCTATGATTCATGTTTAACATCTCTTCAGGATGCACAGACGAGCAGATCTTTGAGATGCAGACTGTTCGTGTTGGAGTGTGGAGCGGTGTGAACTTCACTTGTCCCCGAAAGTCTTCAGGAAGCTTGTTTTGGTTCAGGCTTGTTCCTGGAAAAATTCCTCAAGTCTTAGGAAAAACATATGGCTTTGAGAAAATTCCTCGCATCACAGCCAAGGAAGAGCCGGGAACATTTGTTCTGTATATTAAAAATGTACAGCTGAGTGATACATCCATTTACTGCTGTGTGAAAATGCAACAGAGAGAATTAATATTTTTAAAATTAGTAGAACTGACGGTTCAAGGTAAATACAGGGAAAACAGTAACATAATTTCAGGCTACTTAATAATGGTCTGTCTGAAGAGAATCATAAAAATCATGTGTTTTAAATGTTTTTTCGAATTTTCTAGGACCCGGATCTGATATCACTAGTGTTTCTCCAACTGATCCAGCCAGTCCAGATGATTTGGTGACTTTCCAGTGTTCAGTCCTCTCTGACTATGAGAACAAGACTTGTCCAGAGGAAAAGTGTGCAGGCTGCTTATCACATTTATCTCAACCAGATTTTGGACATACTCAAGAAAACAGTTTTGGTGAACACAAAAAGAACTCTGACGGACTTTCAACAAAGAAATGTCTTTACATGTTGTTAAAGAACACCACCTCCTCTGAAGCAGGGACTTATTGCTGTGCTGCAACTACGTGTGAAGAAATATGTTCTGGAAACAGATCAACACTTGATACTGAAGGTAAATGCATCATATTTTCATATAATGAGGAAATGTGTCTTTGTGTGTTTGATTATGGTTTGTTTAGTCATAAATTATTGATTACTGGAAAACATTCTATCATTCTTAATCATAATAATAAGTATATTTCCTTTTTGTCCTGTTTCATTTCATGTAGAAGTAAATACTTCACAGGAATCAAATCCACAGGACTATACAGTTCTTCTTCTGTTATGTGCTGCATTGACTATAAGTCTAACTATTATAGCCTTTCTCATCTATTCGATCAAGAAAATTAAGAGTCAACAGTCTTGTGGCTGTGACGGTAAGCAAAGTCACTCATACGTTTATATATCAAACACTATATTTCTATAGTGGATTCACATTAACCCTTGTGTGTTTAATTCATGATACAGTTTCTGTTGCTCTACAAACAAATGTAGCTGCCGGTAGCTGTCAGGAAACTCAGGCGGTAAGGCATGAAAAGATATGTAACTCGACAGATTTCATCGTGTTTTTGTTTTTTTTTCCTCTCTACTTGTGTAAATACAGACAACAACTACATTGATCACATTTTTCTATCACGTTTCTCCAGACAGATGAAGATTCACTGATTTATTCTGCTGCAACATTCACCAGAAGAAAAGCTAGCAGAAAAGCAACAAGGGACAAAACATCAGCAGCAGTGGAGGAAGAGTGTATCTACGCTGATGTCAAAGCTCTTGGGTTGGAGTAATAGTCTAAACACTGCATTTTTTTTAACTGATACTTAATGTAGTTTTGTCTGCACACTTTATTTCTGATGTTGTATGTTTTGTAAATCAAATCAATCATGATGTAAAAAATGTGTAAATATAATGCTGATGCTTTTGGCAGTAGGCTGTATGCAGTAAGGTTTTTTTAAAGTTGTATGTATTACGGGTGCAACAATACACAAAATTCATGGTTCGGTTCAATACTTATAGTGTTACAGTTTGATATTTTTTTCGATACAAAAAAGAGAAATTTTCATGCCTTTTTTTAACTTGTAGTTTATTGAAATTACCATCATTTGTTGTTTCAACTCAAAATGATCACAGAGTTTAACATATAATGATCAATGTGTGGCCGATTCCACAGAATCAACACTGGCTGCTGCAAATTATTTAATGTATTTTTCCCACACTAAACACAATGTTAAAAACAGACGGACTGTTCTGTTTTCCTGCTCCTTCTATCTCTCTCACGCGTAAGCACACACACACACTCACACACACACACACACACACACACACACCTGAAACCACTGTATCAAACAGTTCGATACCCGTATTGTTGCATCTGTAGTATATATTTCTATGTTTTCCCAGCTCATATCAGTCAATTGCTGTAATGGGTTGCACTGACAGGAAATTGTTGGCACCTAAATATGAATAAAATGATGTGTCAGAAATGTACATTTTCTAAGAATTTGTGAGTTAGCCTCTACATTAATATCTGTTTGACTTTCACCAATAATAACGGCAGCCTGAGTGAAGTTTGACAGACTGAACTGATTTCTTTTCCGGTTAAGTATAAAGAGATTTATACTTAGATAAGAATGACAGACCCTCACTAATGCAGTAGCTTTTTATTTCTCTGTGTTCACAAGTTCACATGATTTGCAGCTTTGGTAAAAGCACTGCTGGTAGATCAATTTCTAATAAATTTCAAATATAATTATACACTATTTATATGTCTTAATATGTGCATACATTTCCTGTACAGGTCAGTACATGTAATGATATTACATTTACATTTGTTCCACAGTTAGGAAATTACAGTTGGCGTGTTCAAGCCTGGTTTTGATTTGAACACTGCTGCAGAACTTCAAAGTGTGTGTTCAGAGAATGAAAATCTTGTCTCTATGAATTACACATCTGTGTTAAATGTCTTAACAGCAGCAGTTGTAGTTATTTTTCCTCTAGTGGGACCAGCAGTTCAACATTTCTACTTTTAGTGAAAAATCTCAAAGGAATTAGAATAACTTCACCTAATCGCCTAACTTCCTCTAGCACCACCATCAGGTCAAAAATAACTAAGGACTACATACCTAAATTATAATGACATATCAATAAGCATCAGCAGTATGTTTTATCTGTTTATGATTTGCATATTCTGATATCAACATGCTAAACTAACATGATAAACACTGCCATCATTACACATGTTAAAGACTGGCATCTTAGAACATAAAAATATGTCAAAAGAGCCTCACAAAGATAGAAAACACACATGATCTCAAATATATTTTATCACTTGTACAACTGGAATGGGTCGCCAGTTTATCACTAGGATTATCACTTTCACACCAACGGGGAATGTAGAGTCATTGTTTAATGTCACCTCCACGTCACTGGGCTGTGGGAGGAGGCTGAATATACCGACACTGAGAGCATGTAACCAGGCAGCGAGACGACAGTGTAGTGTGAAGTCATATTAAACAGGAGGTTACAAACCAAAGTAGAGACATTTTATGAAAAACTAAAACAGCCTAAGCCCAGCCAAACAATGACATCAGGTCTTTTATTTAAAACAGCTCCGGGTAAATTTTAAAGTTTGAAAGCGTGAAAACAATGGAAAATATAATGAGGTTTGGTTTTCATCATCTCCACTGGTCCACACATATCTGACGTTTCACCTGCTGTTATTTTTTGCTGTTTTTTTTTTTTTTTTTTTTTTTGCTGTTTGCTTTAAACATTGTTTTTATTTAGCTTGTGTTTTTTTTTTTTTTTTTGACTTTTTTTTTTGCGTGTCAGAGAATGGATGAGAATGAGGTTAAATGTTTCATAAACACCAGGATGTGACCGATGTGGCAGGAAGTGCACTTTTGAATCTAGTGTTGTGCGCTTGTTACATCACCAACACCTCTCAGAAATACCAATGACACTCGCTGTCAAGAGGCATCGTCGAGATGATCACGTTATGGATGACATTTCTTGTTCTTCATCAAGCCTGTAAGTGTTTTCTAATTTTTTCAAGAAAAAATGTACACACAACCGAGATGTGCAAAGGTTAATTGCATGGTATTTTTTCATTTCTTTTATGTTATTAATTGTTTTGTGTATTGTGTGTTTCATTTAATTCAGATTCACTGGCTCCAGTGATCTCAGTTCAACTTGGTGAACCTGTTACCTTCACATGTGCTCTGCCGAACAGTGCGATCACCAACAGACAATTCCACTGGTACAAACAAAGTGCCGGGGATGTTCTGAAAATAGTTTTGACGCAGGTTCGAATGTCAAAACCTGTATTCATACCAGAGTTTGAATCCAGGTTTAAGGTTGCTCATGATGAGAAATTTACCAACTTGACCATAGTGAAGACGACTGAAGAAGACGAGGGAATGTATCTTTGTGAAATCTCTGATTGGCTTACTCATCCTGTGTGGACAGGGACATATTTGTTAGTAAAAGGTAATTATATAATCTATTTTTATATAAACCTTGTGTTAATGTGTGACAAAAAGTAACTCATTTAATCACTAAACATATTTTATCTGCTGTTATTCCAGCTGTTATTCCAGACTTTCAAGCTTCCGCTTGTAAGTCTTATTTAAGGGAGATTATTTTTATTTAACTTTGAGAACAGCTGTTTTTGATTTATTTAGACATGATAGATCATTACAACTATAGACCTACAGGATTTCAAAACAGATGTGGAAACAGTTTTTTTTTTTTTTTCACACAGTTTTGTATTTGCAGGAAACACTCAGAAAACTTCAAACTATACTGTGGTTCAGTCACTGACAGGGTCTGATCCAGGAGACTCAGTGACTCTCCAGTGTTCAATCTTCTCTGACCACAAGAATAAAACATGTCCAGGACATCACGGTGTGTACTGGTTCAGAGCTGGATCAGATAAATCTCACCCAGACCTCATCTACACGGAGGGAAATGAATGTGAGAAAGGATCTGACTCTCTGAAGAGCTGTGTTTATCGCCTCTTTAAGAGCGTCAGCTCCTCTGATGCTGGGATTTATCACTGTGCTGTGGCCACGTGTGGAGAGATCATTTTTGGAAATGGAACAAAGCTGCTTGTGTCTGATACTGGAGGTGATGAACACAATATGTTAATAACATTATGATTGATACGTTTTTCTTTTTTGTGTGTGTGTGTTTGTTTTTGTTTTGTTTTTAACTAAATCGTTGTTTTTAAGAAATGTACTCAAAGCTGTTTAATATGTTGCTTTTTCAGTCCCTGCAGTCTCTCTCCTGTGTGTTGTCTTGGCTTTAAGTCTGATTGTTATAATCTTCCTCATTTGCGGCCTAAAGAAAAGCACATGTGACTGTTGCAACGGTAATAAAAGTTACTCATACTTATTTATTACTTAAAGAATCACATCAAAACTACTGTATCTTATTAGTTGTTTTCTATTTCTTTTTATTTCATGTTCAAGCAGCTGTGGCCTTGCAGAAACAGAGCACGGGTCAGAAAACTCAACAGGTAAAATATTCTAAAGATAAATCATTAATTTCATTAAGATGTTAATAACTTTAAAAATAAAAAAAACACTCTGTTGTCATATATTTTCTCAGAGACATGAAAACACCATGGTTTATTCTGCTGTGGTGTTCACCCTGATAAAATCTGACAGCGGTGGACTGACAGATGTAAAATCAACAGAGAGAGTGAGGATCTACGCTGCTCTGAAGGCGTTTGGGTTGGATTAGTGTGTTAACAGGTCTGTTTTGTATCATTGGGTGTTGTATGATGTTGTAGAGCTTAAGTGTTTATGTGGTTGTCTTATTTCAATATACCGTATTTTCTGGACTATAAGCCGCTACTTTTTTCCTAGGTTTTGAACCATGCGGCCTATACAAAGGTGCAGTTATTCTGTGGATTTTTGCTGGCAGCAACTTTGCTGATTAAAACGGAACAGAACCAAGAGAAAATAACCGGTATTTATTTACCTTCATTTCTCCTGTGTTTGAAACCACAAGTCACTTTAATCATCTTCGCTGAAACCCATGAAGTCGTCTACTTCAGTGTTGGAGTTGAACAGCCTCAGAAGCGCCTCGTCACATCTGTCTCCATCAGTCTCCATCAGTCTCGCTCTGCGTGTCACTGTCAGCCTCCGGTGAAGTTGGCTCTGAAGATGCGCCGCTCTCTTCGCGTAGCAGTCCAGCCTTTCGGAAACCCGTTGGTGATGGTGGATTCTTTCACAGCACTCCACGCTGTTAGGATCCACTGACAGAAGAAACCGTTTTCTGTTCCGTTTTAATCAGCAAAGTTGCTGCCGTGTTAAAAGGCACTGTTCAGGTAGAAAGAATCTGTTCAGGTACATACATGTACATTTACAGTACAAAATTGTTCTGTACATGCAGTAAATATCTAATCTTTCAACATAGATATCTGGGGCTTATAGCCCGGTGCGGCTTGTATATCTTTTTTTTTTTTTTTTTTTTTTTAATAGAGCGGATGCGGCTTATATACAGGTGCGCTCTACAGTCCAGAAAATACGGTTAGCATTCAACTTTGTAAAAAGTTTGGTATGTTTTAGTTAATTACATTGATTTTATTTTATTTTAATTTTTTTTACTGTATCTCCCTCATTTCCTGTCACTTTTTTCAAGTTTTTAAAAATGCAAATAAATAATGTAAATACACAAACACCGCATATTGATTAAGCAGGAAATAAACTACAACATGATCAAAAACTTGTGAGTCATTATTGTTGTAATGTTGTTTGGTAATCACATTCACAAATAGTTTGAAATGTCACGGAACAAAAATAATAAAAAACAGAGAAGCACAAAATATCTTGACATGTAATCATTAAACTTCATAATCAGTCATTAAACTTCAATTAACCAGAAGTAAGAAAAGGTTGTAACAAAAAAAAACACAAGACCTAGACAAACTAATTTATATGCACCATGTTATGCAGTGTATATAGTGATGCTCTTTGGTGGTCGTGTGAACTGCAGCTTTTCTGTTTTTGAGGTGGGAGTTTACGTCTTGTGACAGCTTCCTCTGTGGTTACGTTCATGACGTCTTCTCTCGAAAACAACCAAACATGTACGTCTGCATCCTGAGGAGCAGTCTTGACGTGCTGTGAATGCACATTCATTTTCCTTTCATTCACAAATCAATCAATTAATCAATTAGTCTATCTGTCTATCTATCTGTCTGTCTGTCTGTCCGTCCATCCTTCCATCTATCTATCTAGTATTTTTTGAAAACAGGTTCCAGAGTGCAAAAATCTGACAAGGCCGCCCTCTCGTTGTCATGTAGACGGGTAAAACGGGACTTTCTGTGGAAGCCCTCTGCATCAGGGGTGGCAGTTGTTTCTGGTTGCTGTGGCGCTGGCTCGAGGTCCACCCTCCTCTGGTCTTGATGGGGTCCAGGCATCCACCTCACAACAATGGTGTTTGGCCCTTTGCCCTGCCTGAGGTTTGGTTATGGCTCCGTGCTGGGCGGCCAGCCTCCTGGGACTGGCAGCCACCTCTCTATGGTAGCACTTCCTCTGTTTTTTTCCCAGCCATATTATTATTATTTGTTCTTATATTTCTCTACATGTTATATTATTAATAAGGATTAGGGGTGGAGGGGCAGGGGTAAGGGGTAAGTGGGCGGTTGAGTGGGAGTGACTCTGTTTTTAATATGTAAAGCACTTGCTGCATTTTTATTGTACGAAAAGTGCTATATAAATAAAGTTTGATTGATTGATTGATTTCTGACTATGATGACGTCACAACCCCACATGACCAGGAGAAGTAGTAGCCAAAACCCACAGGTAACAACAACAATCCTGGTTTGTACTGCTAAATTTATTAGCACTATTACAACAACATCTTGTAATCCTGCATCAATGAGACAACCAGCAAAGCTGCATAAACAGTTAATAAATAAAAAATACTGAAAAGCTGCAAATAACAGTCAGGGCATTTATTTCCCCAAATGCCTCAATAGACCCTGTGTTTATTTGGGACAGGCGTCTATATGAGACAGGCGTTTCATTTTTAAGGCAAAGTACCACAGCGCTCTGATATTGTTACATTTTTAAGTCTTTCATTGTCATTTATCAATGGAAACGTTTTGTCTATGGCCAGATACACGCCACACAGCACGAGAGCAGTGCGGGAGCACGTGTGCTCTAAGACGGAGCGATCGCTCCAGTCTTTGGATAAAAACATGTTCCACACACTCTGCTCACATGCTCTGGTCTGGGTGCAGGGGAGTCAGAATGAGCTTTTTGTTGCTCAAATGTGTCGCTGCAAACATTACTTTAGGTTTTGTGTGAGACCACAGGACTACAGCACTCGTCGCGCAAAATTTACATCACCATCAAAATCTGACAACTAACATTAGTTTAACAGCTAGATAAGCTACCTAGGAAAATATCTGACCTGGTCAGTTTTATCCACCTACTTCTCATTCTCTCTTCAGCCAAGAAGAGAGGGGGAAAGAAATCCAGTGAAAAGTTTCTGAGGAGAAATACTGACGTGACGTCACCTACACGACTATTTGGTTTGTATTCAAACCAGTTACGTATTTTGAGAAGCAGATAAATCAACAATTACACCACAAACAGAGTCTTGACTCATACTAATAGTTATCATTTAAATCAGGATACAACATATGTGAAATCCAGGGTAGAAGTCAAAGTGGATCAGAAAATAATTATTATCTCTCCGTTCACTGCAATGTAATTTTTTTTTTTTTTTTTTTTTTTTTGATCTAAGGACCCAGTAGGTCCAGTGGAAGGGGTGAGACTTAGGCTCCCTATTCGCCACTCAGCTATTATTTGCAGCTTTATGGTAAACTGCTTTGTTCTGCTTGCACCACCTATAGGTGTGGCATAAGTATTACACCATTTTAACTCCTTTTCTGGTTCCATGTGGATGCAGAAATTTGCCAAAACAATACACGTGTGGATGTGAAACTTTTTTAATTTTTCTGAAAAGAAAACATTTCAATTTATAATCAGTGTGTGACTACTGATGAATATAATATTCCAATGTCTTTCTAATAATAGTTTTTTTACTCAAAGGCTCATTTAAAGCCTGCACATTGTAGGTAGAATGTGAGGGAATAACAACTGTGAAGAGGAGATAGAAAACAGTTCTGTTGTATGTGAGTGGGCTGCAAATGATAAAAAACTGTGTTGAGAGATGTGTGTAAACAGAACTGTGTGTGTGTAGGGAGCAAAGATGTTACCGTATATGACATAACTCTTTCAAAAAAAACGTGTGTAAACAAAAATATAATTCTTATATACATAACATTTTTTAATGCAGTAAGAAGGATTATAATGGTGTGTGATGGAGTATAAAACTTTGTTGTATAATCCCTGAAGAAGTCAAACATAAGGAGAGTGTGAAACACATGTGGCTTATAAAAAAGTAAAAAGAAGGTTTTACATGAGGTCATAGAAAGGCCAGGAGCAGTTTGAGTGACAGTCATAGTGGGTGGGACGATGGGACATAAGGTAACACTTGATTGGTTATGATGTCATGATGCCAGCCCTACCAAGGGTGTAAAAGCTGGCTGCAGGAGACAGAGAGCGGGTCTTCTTCGCCGAAGGGTGAGGCTGAAATGACAGCTGAATGAGAGCAGAGAGAGGTGACACTTTTAAAACTTTACAGCTTGTAGTGATTGGCTGAAGTCGATGTGACGGTTGATGATTTAATAAAGACAGGGTTAGCATGTGAAAGTACGTGTACCTGGATGGAACAACTGACTTGGTGGGTATGGATGAAGATAGTCTTCCTGTCTGAATTTTGGTTAGGCTTCATTTTAAAAGCATCAGCTGTTACTGTTATTGTTTCAATATCAATCAACTTTTATATCATGTGTAATCACCTACTCATGTTTGTCCCATCTTGATTCATAAGATTCATAATCCACATCACTGACTTTGTTTTCTCATGCTGTTTTCACAGTGTCACAACTGTTTGTAGAAACTTAAACCTCAAAGGTCATTGTCTGTGCTCTGTTGTATGTGTGTTCAATTCAATTCACAAGTGCACAGCTCGCCGCACAGTAAAGACAAAGGCCAGGCTTTGAAATATGAAAAACACTCAACAACAAGGGCAGTTGTTGCAAAGTCTCCAAAATACATTAAAAACAAACATAAAAGTCTTTGACGTTAACGTAACTCAGAGAACGAAGACTGAGGCGAATGTCTTCACAAAGACCAGGATGTAACCAACGTGACAGGAAGTGAGTGCACTGTTGAATCTGTTGTGTATTAACCAATCAGATGCATTTGACATCGTTACATATCATATTGTGGTCACATCACAAAACCTCTGTCTAACTCGAGACATTGTCAAGATGATCCTGTTATGGATGATATTTCTTGTTCTTCATCAAACATGTAAGTGTTTTCTACCACCATCATATAAAAATGTGCATACAGACTAGATGTTTAAAAGTTCTATATGTTTTGTGTTTTCTTTGTCATTAACTACTTTGTGTATTGTGTGTTTCATTTAATTCAGATTCACTGGCTCCAGTGATCTCAGTTCAACTTGGTGAACCTGTTACCTTCACATGTGCTCAGAAGAACAAAGAGATCACCAACAGACAATTCCACTGGTACAAACAAAGTGCCGGGGATGTTCTGAAATTAATTGTGACACAAATGCCAAAACCTACATTGACACCAGAGTTTCCTGAATCCAGATTTGTGGTTGCTCATGATAAGAAGTTCATCAACTTAACAATAGTAAAGACGACTGAAGAAGACGAGGGAATGTATCTCTGTGAAATCTCCGAGTGGCTAATTCAACCTGTGTGGACGGGAACATATTTGCTAATAAAAGGTAATGTTAACTGTTTCTTAACAATTTGGTGTCACCAAGCATTTTTTTCAAGGCCATCCAAATTTATTATAAAATATATAGTAATGGCGAATATTCATTTGAAATGTATTTGTATATATAGGTATAGTTCTTTATTTAATTGTGTTGAGGTTTTGTTCTTAAATGTAACTTAACCTCCAATGATTTCAGAATGTGTGTGAGGTCACAAACTTTTCACACAGGTTTGTATTTGCAGAAAACACTCAGAAAACCTCAAACTACACCGTGGTTCAGTCACTGGCAGGGTCTGATCCAGTACATCCAGGAGACTCGGTGACTCTCCAGTGTTCAGTCTTCTCTGACCACAAGAATAAAACATGTCCAGGACATCACGGTGTGTACTGGTTCAGAGCTGGATCAGATAAATCTCACCCAGACCTCATCTACACGGAGGGAAATGAATGTGAGAAAGGATCTGACTCTCTGAAGAGCTGTGTTTATCGCTTCTCTAAGAGCGTCAGCTCCTCTGATGCTGGGATTTATCACTGTGCTGTGGCCACATGTGGAGAGATCATTTTTGGAAATGGAACAAAGCTGCTTGTGCCTGATACTGGAGGTGATGAACACAATATGTTAATAACATCATCATCGATAAGTTTTCCTCTTTTTTTCAGAGGCATTGATTTATTTATTTCATCGTGATCTTTATCCAACAGCAAGTCCTGAATTTATCACATTGATGATAGCAGTAGTCTGTTTGATCATTTCTGTGACTGTAAATATAATTTTCATCTATCACCGAACTTCCAGAGCAGGTCAGTACAAATCATAAACTTTACTATTTTCAATACTAATTCAAAATAGAGGATGAACTTTATGTTCTTCAGTACCACAACTATAATTTCTCTTATTTTACACTTTATGTTCCTTTACTGAAAAGTCAGATTAGTTATATAATATTCTTGTTGTTTTATTCAGAAATAGAAAGTGTCTCATCACAAGGAAGACGTGACAACTCGAGCACACCAGCTCATGATCTTGTGGGTAAAAATATCAAACTGTGCTGTTTTTATTCAATTGATTCTCATTGTATACCAATGTGATTAAATCAGGAGTGTAATTTGTTCCACAGACCGAGGGCAGACATGATCTGAACTATGCTGTGCTACCTGTGTCTGGAAGGAAAGTTACCAGAGGACAGAAGACGACAGAGCGGAACAATGAAAGCATCTACTCTCAAGTCAGATGCTGAGTGTAAATGTGTGTCTGAAAAACATCCAACAGTTGAGTTGGTTCATAGTTCTGATCTCTAACAGGAAAAATAAATATCCTCAGGTTGCTTATTTTTATCAAATATAAAACAAAGAAATTTGTGAGTTGAATCAGTTGTATTGAATCAGTTTTGTGCATTTTATTAAATTTTTAAAGAGGCTTATGATGAGACTGTTGATAGTTTAATGTGTTATCCTCCTCCCGACATCCGCAAATTTGTATCAGTGCAATGGAAATGAGTGTTGAAAGGATGTGCTGTGTGTGTGTGTGTGTGTGTGTGTGTGTGTGTGTGTGTGTGTGTGTGTGTGTGTGTGTGTGTGTGTGTGTGATATTCCTTTCATTAACAAAATAAACTTCCACATCTAAGCTGTTTATTTTTGAAATCCTTTATTGAATCCTTACTGAACCTTTTTTTATCTTGAATGTTCAGTCACAGCAAGTCAAGACTGCTCTTCAGGATGTAGGTGTGCATGTTGCATGGTGCATGTTTGGTTGTTTTCGAGAGAAGACGCCATGATCGTAACCACAGACAAATCGCCACAAGACGTAAACTCCCGCCTCAAAAACAGAAAGGCTGCAGTTCACACGACCACCGCAGAGTATCAGCAGACACAGAGCATAACTTAGTGCCTTTAAGTTAGTTTATCTAGGTCAGTGTTTTTTGTCACGACTTACATATTTTCTTTCTTCTGTCGCTGAAAATGAAAATAAGTTTCATGAGAACTGAGATTACGTGTCAAGATATTTTTGCTTTTCTGTGTTTTTCATTGTTTTTCTTCTGTGACATTGCAAACTATTTGTGAACATAATTACCAAACAACATTTTCACATTAAAATAAAGATGATATAAAGATAATTAGCAGAGACGTAATTGGTCCATTAATAAAATCGAGAAAACACAATTTTTTTTGTTTCATATTCAATAAAAATCGGCAACGTAATGTTGATATTTCTGTTGTAATGACAAACACAAACAACTTATTAACTTATAGTAAAGAATAAAAACTAGATCTGCTATGAATTCATCTTTTGTCTTCACAGCAAATATTTATTTCTACTGTTAGGCATCTGTTAGTTGATCTGATTAATTTACTGTTAGAGATCTGTCAATATCTGTTAGTTGCTCTTAGCTGAATGTTTAGTTGAATGACACACATTCACACTCAGCGTCTGACTTGAGAGTAGATGCTTTCATCGTTCCGCTCTGTCGTCTTCTGTCCTCTGGTAACTTTCCTTCCAGACACAGGTAGCACAGCATAGTTCAGATCATGTCTGCCCTCGGTCTGTGGAACAAATTGCATTCCTGATTCACATTGGTATACAATGAGAATCAATTGAATAAAAACAGCACAGTTTGATATTTTTACCCACAAGATCATGAGCTGGTGTGCTTGAGTCGTCACGTCTTCCTTGTGATGAGACACTTTCTATTTCTGATGAAAACAACAAGAATATTATATAACTAATCTGACTTTTCAATGCACAAACTCTAGGTTTATATTTACTAAAGTCTGAAATAAGAGAAATTATAGTGGTGGTATTAAAGAACAAAAAGTAGTATTGAAAATAGTAACATACTGACCTGCTCTTGAAGTTCGGTGATAGATGAAAATTATATTTACACTCACAGAAATGATCAAACAGACTACTGCTATCATCAATGCAATAAATTCAGGATAAACTGTTGGAGCAAGGCAACAAAGAAAAAAAAATAATTAGTGCTTCTGAAAAAGAGGGAAATTTATCGATAATAATGTTATTAACATATTGTGTTCATCACCTCCAGTATCAGACACAAGCAGCTTTGTTCCATTTCCAAAAATGATCTCTCCACACGTGGCCACAGCACAGTGATAAATCCCAGCATCAGAGGAGCTGACGCTCTTAAAGAGGCGATAAACACAGCTCTTCAGAGAGTCAGATCCTTTCTCACATTCATTTCCCTCCGTGTAGATGAGGTCTGGGTGAGATTTATCTGATCCAGCTCTGAACCAGTACACACCGTGATGTCCTGGACATGTTTTATTCTTGTGGTCAGAGAAGATTGAACACTGGAGAGTCACTGAGTCTCCTGGATCAGAACCTGTCAGTGACTGAATCACGGTGTAGTTTGAGGTTTTCTGAATGTTTTCTGCAAATACAAAACTGTGTAAAAAGTTTGTGACCTCACGCACAATCTGAAGTCTTTGAAGGTTAAATTACACTCAAGGACAAAACCTCCACACAATTAGAATTATACCTATAATTCTATAAAAAGAATTATACCTATATATACAACATAACATTTAAATTGGGTATTTGCCATTACTGTATATTTTGTAATGAATTTGGATGACCTTGAAAAAAAATGCTTGGTGACACCAAATTGTTAAGAATCAGTTAACATTACCTTTGAGTAGCAAATATGTTCCCGTCCACAAAGGATGACCAACCCACTCGGAGACTTCACAGAGATACATTCCCTCGTCTTCTTCAGTCGTCTTTACTATTGTTAAGTTGATGAACTTCTTATTATTAACTAACTTAAATCTGGTTTCAGGAAACTCTGGTGTGAACTTAGGCTCTGTAGACGTTTCCTGCATCACAATTAATTTCAGAACATCCCCGGCACTTTGTTTGTACCAGGACAACCATCTAGGCTTCAACTCACCATTTGGCTGAGCACATGTGAAGGTAACAGGTTCACCAAGTTGAACTGAGATCACTGGAGCCAGAGAATCTGAATTAAATGAAACACAAAATACACAAAGTAGTTAATGACAAAAAAAACACAAAACATATAGAACTTTTAAACATCTAGTCTGTATGCACATTTTTATATGATGGTGGTAGAAAACACTTACATGTTTGATGAAGAACAAGAAATGTCATCCATAACAGGATCATCTTGACAACGTCTCGAGTTAGAAGCATCTTTGGTATTTTGGTGAGTGGCGGAGGTTTTCTGATGTGACTACAAAATGGTGTGTAACATGTCAAATGCATCTGATTGGTTATTACACAACAGATTCAACAGTGCACTCCCTTCCTGTCACGTTGGTTACATCCTGGTCTTTGTGAAGACATTCGCCTCAGTCTTACCCGTTCTCTTACATCAATCAAAACGTCAAAGTATGTGTATTATGTAATTTGGGTACTTTGCAACAACTGCTCTTGTTATTCATCTTTCAAAGCCCAGCCTTTGTCTTCACTGTGAGGGGAGATGTGCAGGTGCGGGGAACTGTGCAGGAGCTTTGAGATTTAAGTTTCTACAAGCAGTTGTGACACTGTGAGAACAGCAGGAGAAAACAAAGTCAGTGATTTAGATTACAAATCAGATGAATAAAGATGAGACAACATGAGCAGGTGACGCAAAAGCTGATTTATAATGAAACACTAAATGTAAAAGCATTGCCCAACCTGACAGAGACCAAAACTAAAGCTGCCTGAATGTGTTGAGTGTTATCAAAAGTGTATCATCAAGTGGTCAACCTCACGTTTGACGCACAAGTCAATCCCACTGACTAACAATGACTGAGTTGTTGCTGCATCAAAGGGAAAAACAGCTTTCTGGTTCTCAGCCCAGGATGCTTTAAGGGTTATGTTACGAAATAGCTAAAGAGAAATGTGATGTTGTAGATCACTTAACCATTTAATTTATTGGTTCAAAACTGGATCAAATCTCACTCAGGACCCATTTACACTGAGAAAAGTTCATGCGAGCCACTATCTGAGCGGTGTTTATCACTTCATTAAAAACATGGGGAGATGATTTCTGGAGATGGAACAAAACTGGACATCTGTAAGATTTGATTTTGATTTTATGTTGATTCCCTTTTTTTTTTTTTTCGAGGATCAATGATATTTTCATCATTTCCAAGTGCCTATACCATGTATATTATATATTATGCATTCAGTTTTGTGAGGATTAGGTTAGATAAAAACACAGTTAGGTTACAGTTAGAGTTAGAGATATTCAGTGTTTCACACCCGGGGGAACTTGTTACCAGTGTGTAGGTGAAACAGCAGCGGAGCCGCTCATTTGAACTTGTCAACCACAACAGTCGCAAACTGAAGCAGAGATGTGAGCAGCACTGTGATGTCTGAGCATCAGGATGCCAATTTCTGATCTTATGACTTTTAAACACAGTGTTTCAGCTGTGGCAGCTCTTCATAAATCCATCACTATGTCCTTAACTGATGGTTTCACACGACTGAAATATAAAATAAGGTATGTGAAGTTTTCTTTGACTCACTGATTTGCATATTTCTCGTTTTATTTGTTGTGTGTAACCGCTTCCTCTTTCTATAGATTTTCACTTCCTGCTCTTGTGTTTTTCAAAGTGAATTTATTTATTCATTTCTTTTTAATATGAAAATTTCTCATCATTACCAAATGTGCAACCATTTGTGTGTTTATGTTTTTTTTTACTACAGATTTTTGTTATTTTATAGTTGTCTTTCATTCTTAACTTATTTATTTATTTATTTATTCATTGGTTAATAGTGACAGTCTCCTTATTTTCTTTTATCTGTTTTTCTATGTGAAACACTTTGTAACAGTTTCTTTGAAAGGTCCCACATAGATGAAGTTATTATCAATATTACTATTTATTCCAGTTCATGTTTGCTCCCTGTGACAAGTTCTTAATGTCGTGATTTTTTGTGGTCTCATTCTGTGGCACTAATGCGTACTACTATTGTATTATTATTATCTATTAATTGTGACATTTGTCTTTCTTTTTACAGCTGTTACTCTCAGAAGTACCTAAAATTTTGATTTACAAAATCCACGTTCAGGATTACAGCAGCTCCAACAACTCTCACATTCAGTACATTCACATCAAAAGTTCAATAAAAAAATACACAATGTGTAAACTGTCTAATTTATTATTCAAACTTCTATTTATATATATGTAGCTTGACAAAGAAAAACTAAAACAGTGTAACAGGCAAGAAATGAATCATTGCGCTAATAGCAAAACAAGATATTTACAGATGAGATGAGAGTAGAGAGAAGTGTAATGATTTTTAGAAATTGTAGATTATTCATCATGGACTATATAAGAAATTGTTATATTAGTGACTAGAGGCAGCTTTTCTAAGTTCAGTTCTTATTCTGAGTTCCTGGAGCGTCATTCAGAAAGGTGTAAAATATCAAATTATAAAGATTTCTCCCAAAGAAATAAAACTATTCATAATAACATTACAGCAAAAATCCGTCTGTCAGGACTTCTTCTTCACAGAAACAGCATCTCATTGATATTGTCTCATATCCGAGTAGATCGAGTTCTGTGGAAACTCCCTGTTGTTTTGACATCGTTTAGCTTTTCTGGAGGAGAAATCCAGAGCTACGTAGTTCAATGTTGTTTCATCATCCTGCAAAAAAAAAAAAAAAAGAACTACAATTAAAGTATAAAAATAATATAGATTAGATTTGATGAATAACACCAAAGCAATTAACTGGTTAACTGGTTAACTTTACGAGCTATAGTATTCATAAAGGAGGAGAAGATTACAAGGGTTAAAGTAGTTTTAATAAAGGTTAATAAATGGTTTTAATAAAGTGATGGTTTAAAGCAGCTTAAGGTTTGTTTCCATTGTCACTGCTGCAGCATCTCAACTCACACTGACACAGTACAGTACAGAAATGTTCAAGGAAATGAAAAAATGTTGATAGCTTACAACCTGTTTTACTTATTTTCCAATGAAGTATCTGATCATTGACAGAACGATATCTAGTTGTAGCGGCTTCAACATTATTGATCCTTTTTATAGTCACATATAAACACTGACAGGACACGATTACAAAGAAATAACGTGATTACAGGACAAGACTGTGGTTTGGTTAAAGACAGAAAAAGATTCAAGTGTGACTAGAGACACACTGTGATTATCTTCATTCGACCACAGTTTCTCTTTAACCTCAACCAAAGTGCTTCTGTTGTCTAAACCCAAACCACAGACTGAACACAGATCGCAAACATGCAGTATTTATGTTCAACGACCACCGTGAACTCTAGACGTGGATTTAGATTATATTTACCTCATGATGTGGTTGAATCTCAGCTGATCTGTGACTTTCAAATTGAGGGGAAGCTGTTACTTCTGTTTGTTAAAGTAACACATTAATAGAGTCATTAACACTGAAACATTTTAACCCTTCATTGTATTGTTGTCATTCTATTATAGTATAAAGTAACAGGTGCTGATCATATGTGAAATGTAATCTGGTAAAATTAAAATTTAACCGTAACCAAATTTAAAAAGATTTTTTTTAAATGCCATTTAAGTTGGTTAATACGTGAAATCAATGTAAACTTACGTAAAAACTTACGTTTGCAATGTTTACAAACAAGGTTTTTCTTTCTGAATAGAATGAGAACGACAATTGCAATGACACAACACAGCAGCAACGTCTCTAACACAACGACCAGTGGAAGCAGTTTTTGTTCTGAAACGAGAGAAAAAAAACAAGACTTGAATCCAAACTGAAATATCTCAACACCCTCAACATAACTTTGGTGCTAGGGTTAATTGTTAATTTGACAGTAAAGCTCATTTAATCATTTCTAGATGACAGATTTGCTTATTTTTTATTAAAAATGTACCACAGATGTGAAGTCAAAGCAGCAGCAGGTTGCAGTTTGATGCGGTCTCATCAGATTTTACCACATACGTAGCAAAAATGGCAAATGTTTGTATTGAATGAATGGTTATCAATGTTTCACTGACACAGTCAAGAAAAACGTTTGAAGCGCACAAGTAAAGATGGCAGGTGTAACAGAACGCACCACAGGAAATGAAGAAAACTCACTCACACAAATGAAAAGAACAAAGAGAAGAAGAGAAGCGGAGGCAGCCAAACCCAAGCTAAGATAGGACGGTGCTACATACAGAATATGTAGCACTCTGAAAGTCATTCATTGGTTTTTAAACTTAAGCAATTAGTGTAAAAACTAGTTGAACTAACAGTAATTTCAATGATAAATATCTAACAATTAAAAGCAATTTAATCTGTATTTTAATGAGATTGTAAATCGGAAAACATACTTGTCTCCACTTTAGTTCCTTCTCCAAACAGGATCTGTCCACATGTGACCACAGCGCAGTAGTAAGTCCCAATGTCAGAGGAGTTTTGAACAGTTTTGGACAAACTGTAGATGCAGCTTCTTTCCTTTTGTTCACTTCTTTTACTTTGAGTGTAAATTACATCTGGATGGGATTTTCCTGGTCCAGCTCTGAACCAGTGTACATTGTGTTCATCTGGACACTGGACTCTGTTTCCTTGGCTGTCTGAAAGAAGTGAACACTGAAGAGTTGTTGAGTCTCCCACAGCGACTGATGCCGTCTCCGGTTCTTGTCTCACATACACATGATTCTGCTGATTTTTATGATCTGTGTGATTCACAAAAAGGACATGATAACAAATGAACTTTAATTGCTTTGTTGACAAAGTCATGGCAAGTAAAAACACTGAAACGAATATACTTTACCATTCACAACTAAACTTGTGCCGTTCATAAATGTCAATAAATAAGCCGTTCCTGATTGACAGAAATACGTCCCCTCATCTTCTTTGCTCACATTCTCTATGATGAGATGATACACATTTCCCTCTTTTGGGACTTTGAATCTTGAGTTATTAAATTGTCCTGTGAGCGACATTTTGTTAAAACTTCCTTTTGCGATCGTCTGAACCATAAAGCCAAAATTCAGCTTATGCCAGTAAAACAATCCCACGTCGTTCCCATGAACTGAACATGTGAGGGTCAGACTGTCGCCGGGCTCAAGCACAGTCAGTGATGTCTGCTGAGTTTGAACCAGAGCTGAAGAAAAGAAACAAACACTGACAGTGAGTTACAACACATTCACAACAAGACAAGAAAAACAACCTACAAATGTAACTTATTTCTTAAAACAAATAATTTATAAGTTTATAAGTTTCACACAGACAGACATTTAGAGGATGTGAATTATACTCACACGGTATTGTTAGAAGAATCAAAGCAATCAGTCCTCTGCTGATCATTGTGGTGTTGATGATCACGCTCTTCTCTTGCTTAACTGGTGTCCTCCTACTCAGATGAAAGGTTTTGTCACAGGATCATCAGCATTTTCAAGATCAAAAACAGTGATTGGCTGACACAAATGCACTTCCTGGGACATTTTGAAGGCCGATGACAAATCTCTGCAGCTCATTCTTTCTCACTGATAGACAATCTAATTCTTTTTAAAACATTATTATTTTTATTTTATTATCTTCTAAATCAAGAGGAGTTGTAGTTTCCTTTGGTGCCTGCTTTTATTTTATCTAATTTTATTTAATTAGAATTAAAAGAATTAAATTCCAAACATTTTTAGAAATCATAGTAAGTAGTCATGTTGTGGACGATTTTGTCGACTGGTAGTTAAAACGTTGTTTCTCAGAAGGGACAAACATCATGGTGAAAATAAAAGGAGGAAACTACCTGAACATTTACTCAATACTGTGTTTAAGTACAACTTTAGATACTATTTTAAATTTTTTTTTATTTTTTTACATAAATGATGACTGCTAATTAGAGGAGTATTTTCACAGCCTTTTATTGCTACTTTTACGCTTTGTGAGCAATCTACTGCCATTTTAATAGCATGATTGCTAAATCATTAAAGCTACGTGATAAGTAAAGTGTTGTGAATCTCTTCTCATCAGTCATTTTCTTGTCCATGTGACAGGACACAACAGTAAACGTTCGGCCCACAGCTTGTTATGCAAGTCTTTGAGAGATGTCAAGTGATGATTAATGGAAAAAAGAAAAACAAAAAACAGGCCACCACAAAACCTCACGCTGATCACATTCATTGCTGCAAGCGGATGCTTTATGCACCTTAATGTTGCTTATGTGGAACAAATGCTGTCAATACTGATGATAAGGGTCTGTGGAATCTCTGATGCATGTTTCGTAATCTGTCACAGCCTAAACTATGTAGAAGAAGTCACATTTTCTACAGTTTATAGTATTTAGAACTGGTTTTGAAAACATAAATGGAAATAATTAATAAAAATTAAGATCAAGTAAAGTCAGCAGGAGAGCAGCAGCTAATGAGTCTTCATTCATGTTTTTAGCACGTATATATATATGTGTGTGTGTGTGTGTGTGTGTGTGTGTGTGTGGAACAGCAACTCAGCCAACAGCTTAGCTGTTGTGGTTTTATATATATATATATATATATATATATATATATATATATATATACACACACAGGAACACTTGCTGATGTGGTGTACCATAACCATTCGGCTATCCAGCCACACCGGTACAATGTTTTTAACATTTTTGTGTTAAACTAATGACACACAGTCCCAGCTGTACTTTTATTTGAGTGCAAATTAGCAGTTGTCAGCATGCTAACATGCTAAACTAAGATAGTGACTAAATGCGAGTTAGCTGTGTCATTGTGAGCACGTTTGTGTGACTGTTGGGTCTTGGCGTTCTTAGTGACCACAGATAATATCATCAGTCACTTCACTATAAAAATGTCATAATAACTTCCTTGTTTTTACTTCTTCTTACAGATGAAACAACCTGAAGCAGCTACAAGGGACATTCCACCTTAAGACCAACTGGTTTCATCTTGTAAGCCATCTGTTTCACTTGAACTTTGTACACTCAACATTTGTGCACTGAACCACACTAAAATTTGTATTTGAAGTATGTTCATATCCTAACACTTGGCGCTAAAAGTGCTGCATGGTAAGAGCTGTTCTACAGGTGGAGTCGCAACGTGAAGCTTTTCGTTTGAAATAGAGTCAGAAACAAACACATTGACCTGTGAGGCTCCATCCTCGCTCCACATACCGAAGTAGCCAGCGCTGTGCTTTTATGATAAAAGGTTACAGTATAGACAACCGTTTGGGGGCTCTAACCACTTCATAGCAGACGTGTTTTTCACTCAGCGCATGAACTGAAAGACAGAAGCAAGACTGTGCCTACACCTTGTGAATAACACAACCAGGATGAGGTGACGCTTCAGAGAAAAGACAGAATGAAATGCTGAAATGAAAAGAAGTGCTAAGGTGAGTGCATAACAGTGCAAGATCAAAGTGTTTGCCCTGAAGTGCAATTTCAAATAACACCTAGATTGTCATCCATCTACAGGTGTTGTCAATTTAACCGATAAAATATTAAGTCTTGATTGATTTGAGAGGGAAACAGGTACTGCACTAAACCATAGTGCACCTTGGATAGTTTACATAATACTTACATTACCACAAGACGACAATGTCAGAGGAACTGATAGCATAGTGCTGTGTATTTTAAAGAATAAAAGAATAAGATAATGTAAAATCTCAGTACAAAATGTAAAAATCTGGCATATTTTTTATTCTGTACTTCTTTGCATACAGTAGCAATAAAGTCATTAGGTAAGTAAATGTCTCACTAAACAACATCTTGCCAGTGCTGTTAGTGCAGCCGTTTAAAGTCAAATAAAAACAGTCCCAGAAATGAAAACTTTGTGCATCTTTCATGCATAACTGGTCAAAAGTAGTTTGAATAAACAAAGGTCACTTTTTTGTTTCACAACACTGTGGTGCATGCCTCTCAATGCATGTGAGACAAAAAGCAAAGCCACATGCAGCAGCTGAGCTGCAAGAGGCGGCTATTTCTCTGACAGACCACCACAACGGTTTACTCAGAACATACGTGACTCTGGGCATCAACAGGATACCAAGCTACAGATATGAGTCGTCTCTGGAGGTTAAATTTAGCAAAGCTGGTTAGTTTTGAGGTCAGGTTTCTCATATGTGCTCTTGTTTAGTAGACATCAATATTTTCCACTCAATCAGAAACATTTCTCACAGCTGAATATGCATCATTTAAGATGGGTGGTGAACTCAAGGTAAGATTTACAAACCACTAGATCTTTATCTTGCATGTTGAACTCATAAAGAAGTGGTTAAGAACAATGACACCACCAACCAGGCTGAATGCAGACTAGTTTCCTCACAGGTGGGTGTGATGCAATAAAAAACAAACTTCAAACAATCAAACCAGACGCTGGGTTTAACTGAACGGCCTTTGAATCTTACAGACATGCAAGATTCAGCCCTGCCCAGAAGAATATCCGCCATTTTATGACTAGACTGAATACAAGTTAATGTTTTCTGAGAAATTAGATAAACACAGCACAGATTCAACTTTGATGTTTTTAGATAAATAAATAAATACAATGAATATCTCTAGTCTCTCTAAAAAAGTGAATAAGCACATTCTTCAACTTCCCGATATCATCACTCCTAATTTTGTTGCATGCAAGAATAAAATGCATGCAAAACTTCTGCTGACAGGGAGATGAAGACAAAACCGAAAGGTCAAAAAATGGGTGTGTCAGTGGAAGATCAGTGGTTTCAGTCCTTTCACTGAGACGTATGTGAGACCAGTGAGTGAGCAACACTATCCTTCCTCTCAGCAGCCAGTGAAGGAGAGCGGTGCAATGCAGACAACTGAGGAGTAATTGCTCTATTTATTTAAGTAGTTGTTGCATAATAGTGCGTGCAGTGAAGTGTGTGTGTGTGTGTGTGTGTGTGTGTGAGTGTGTGTACAATAATGATGCAGATTTATGATTTATTGTATTCTACTGGCCTCATTGAGGAAGGCTTTCAAATGGTGTTAACCGACACTCCCCCCTTATGTGAAACTACACCTAAAATGAAGCTAAAAATGTATTATCACCTCATTCTGACCACACACACATACACACACAAACACACCAATGCTGCTGTGGAGTCTCCCGTGTAGCAGTGTGTGTGGTGCCGTGTGTGTATACGTCGACTAAAGAATCAGATGTAAATTACAACATAATTTTTTTTATTTAGTTTACCTACAAATAAACAAGAAAGACTAATAACCAGTAAACATTCAGTCAATATGGGATTCTGTTTTATCAATTAGTTGTGTTTTTTTTTTTTCCAGCATTCATGACAGAATGAGACAGACAGGAAACAAAGTCAAACTCAGATTACCACGGGGGTGGTTGGTCTGAGTCAAACTTAGACTAACTTCATCTTTGCCGACCAGTTCCCCTTAATTAATTACTGTCAAAGTAAAACCACAATAAGTCATTGTTTACAGTCATTGTTAATAACGTGTCATACTAGTTGTTAGGGTCAGCGACCATAACAGTTATGCAAGTGTTAAGTTAGTGTTGGTGGGTTTCGTCATAGAGGTAACATAAAAGTTACCACAATTACAACCACAAAAACCTGCTCCTAATCAGACCCATCATTTACATAAAGTGATATGAGAGCGGTAGGTGTGTAGATCTGTACACATCAGGTTATTGAAACACGGTATAATTTGGTGATGAATACTCTGGTGCCACCTGGTGGAAAAACCCAATTCCCCTGCAGCAACACATGATGTCCTACACTGTAAAAAAAGAAAAAAATTGTATATTATTTGCTGTAAATTTTGCTTTTGTCTGTATTTTTTTAATGTGTAATATCAATAAAATTACACAAATAGACTGTGAATTTTCTACGCATACATTTTTTTTATTTATTTTGCAAATTTAACATATTTTTTTAGATAATATATATTGTTTAGGTAATAGATGAAACTGTTAAATGAAGTTTAGCATTTATACAAATTATAAAACTTAGATAAAAGTAGTAAAAATAACTCATCACTCTGTGTATTATGCACATAATACATACATAAATGGAAATATGTCTGATGAATACACAGCACCAATAAAAAAAAATACAATGACACAACAAAAACTGAGACATCAAAGAAATAAAAATATAACATATTTATGTTTGAGTAC
Organism: Polydactylus sextarius; assembly: GCA_016801845.1. NCBI lineage: Eukaryota > Metazoa > Chordata > Actinopteri > Polynemidae > Polydactylus > Polydactylus sextarius. The sequence goes on along the minus strand of CM028930.1, from coordinate 22,062,931 downwards.
ACAAGAGGTGAAAAAAAAAATTGTAGATACAATCTAAAGATTAATAATTTGGGGTTAATTAGATCTGTGGTGATCAGTAATAGATCAGATGATCAATTTAACTTAATGGGTGAGAACTTCAATTAACATTTAGATTAAACCTGGAAACTTAATTTTGCACTGACTAATTGATTTAATGTATTGTTTTAATGATTTTAAATGTTGGTCTATGGTTCCAACAGACGACAACTTGCACAAGAAAACATTGTCTTGCTCAACTGGTGACTTTATTCAGACTGAAGAGACGACAACAGACGCTTCGGCTGAAATTTTACAATGAACAGGTGAGTAGATTCTGCATTCATTGGTTGAACCTTAGTAAAACTGGAAAGGTTCAAGGATTAAAAAGAGTTTTTGATTTCTGCAGTTAGTCCACTCTGGGGTTTTCAGTGTTTATGTATCTAGAACACAGATCTTCTGTTTTATACTTCTTTGTGTGGATCTGAACAATTCATAAAATAAATAAATATATAAAAACTTAGTTCTGACATGACTGTGATAGTCTCCTTTGTTCTATCCTCTCCTACATATGTCTTAGTTTGGTGTAAATAATAAGTCACTTAAAAGCTGCAACTTTTATTTATTTATTTATATTTTTTATTGAGCTTCAACAATAATAGTCATTAATACATTTCAGGCTGTTTTTGTTTATAGTTGTGTTTATATATTAAGACCATAACAAATGAAATATGTAATTAGGCATACAGGTAATTGTTTGCAAAAATGTAAGAGGATATTGTACAATGATAAAACAAATAGAACAGACAAGGTAATACAAAGGACATAGCAGGTTGACTGGGACCTAAACTTATCTATATCAGGAACTGTGCTGTTTTTTGTTTTTGTTTGTTTGTTTGTTTGTTTGTTTTGTAAGATATGATAAGAAAGGTTTGCCAGGTTTTATTTAAATGCTGAAGTCTGTTTTTGTCTCTAATTCTTTCCAGATGAAGTGTCTTTCCAGATTTTCTAGCTACATCTTCAATGTGGGTGCGTTTACACTCTTCCACAATGTGACAATCAGTTTTCTGCTATTATGAAGCTGTACGAGATGAAACATTGTTGTGCTTTGGAGAATATCTTGAAAGTTTCAGATACTCCAAGAATGATGAGTTCGGGATCTGGCTTGATCACTGCTTTGATGACCTCACACATTATGCCAAAAACATTGTTGCCACACGTGGGTGATACTTCTGGGTATAACTTGTAATTTTTAGTTGATCATAGCTGAGTCAGACTCAGCTATGATCAACTATCATTAACACACACTCAGCATAAAAGACTTTTGCTCGGAGGGTGTGTCTCACATTCAATTTCCTCAGGTCAGACATTGGTAAATATTAACCACAGTTATCAGATCATAAAGTTGACTGGTTTGGCTTTGTCACTGTGAAAATAAGTGTCTCACCTCCACACCCTGTTTGTGTCTACAGTCAGCCAGCTAACACCTGTATAGTCGTTCCCTTTCCAAATAAGGGTTTAAACTTCCTGTGTTCTCTCAGAAAACAGGTGCATGGCACCAGAAAGACCAGATTACATCTTAAACCATGGCGAAACATTGGTATCTGGTGTATCTGTGGAACATTTGGCAATTTCAGACTTTGAATGTTGGAGCTTTCAATCTGGACACTGAAAATGTTTTACAGAGAAGTGGAGATCCAGGAACCCTGTTTGGATTTTCTGTTGCTTTTCACCAGCAGCTGAGTCCTGCCAGAAAGAACCTGTGAGTGAAAACAACAGATTTAAATTTGAGTAAAGTCAATCAAATTCTGTATCTGACTCTTACCTTTTCTCCACAGTTTACTGGTTGGAGCTCCACAATCAAAACACAAGAACCAGGTGAATATTACGGGAGTTGTTTACCAGTGTGATCTGACCACAGCTTCTGAGCACTGCCAGCCCATTCAGTTTAACGATGAAGGTTTGTCTGTCTATTATAATTGTAAAAGTTATATTTATCTGGGTTATATTAATAGAAATAATCTAACATTAATTTTGATACTCTTTTACATTCATTTAATGCTATTTTATAGTTTTACTCCACATTTACTTACATCTAAAGGATGTTTTGTGTATATACGTTGTAAGATTTCACACTAATATATATATATATATATATATATATATATATATATATATATGATGTAATTTTGTCTTAAAGTAATTTTAGTAATACTTGACCACTGAGCTGAGGTTGTTTATATGTCTAGAGTTTCTGAATAGTAAAGGGATAAATAGCCAGTGGATGGGAGTTAGAGTGACAAGCCAAGGCCCTGGTCAAAATGTAATGGTAAGTGAAAACACTCCACACCGAAAGAATAAATTCAAAACATAATAAATCTGTCAAAAGCCTTTGTAACTATTATTGTTGTCTATCTTCTTTTTTTTTTTTTTTTTTTTTAGTTGTGCTCATCGTTACCGGCAGTGGACCCCGGACGACAACACCCATCACCTGATCACAGGTCAGTGCTACTTGTTAGGAGATGACTTGAAGGTCAGGGAGGAAGAGAGGACATGGAGGAGGGTAGTTTGTGATTCTGAACACCTTCTCAGACGAGCCAAGGACCAGGAGTGGTTCGCATTTTGCCAGCAGGGTCATGCAGCCTCTTTTGGCAAAGACAACAGCTCGCTGCTGTTTGGAGCACCAGGCGCTTATCAGTGGAAAGGTAAAATAAAACCTTATTGTTTCATCAGAAAAAATAAAAAGCCATGTTTTATATTTCTCTTAATCTTTACTTGTATAACAGTTTAAAATGTATTGTTGTGGGATAGCATCTTGACATAGTAATTTTTTCTAATAAATTTTTTTCTAGTCAGTATTGTTTTTCCACTGCAGAATAATTGATATGTTTATATGTCAAACATGTCATATGAGCACAAATCAAGTCAAAGTTTCATTCTTTTTATTTTACATTTATAAAGTGATAATGTGTTGTCAGTACTTATTTAAATGTCTGTGATGCTGTTGACAGGAATTGTACGAATGGATCCTTTGGACAACCTGGCCACTTTCGCTGAAGCTCGTGAAACTGGGGACATAGACCAGTTTAACCCAAACCTCATTCCTCTTCTGAGAAACAGCTACCTGGGTCAGTTTCTATAATAGGGTTTTTAAAGTTGCATATTTCCTTAAAAAAAAAGTGATGATGAATGAAAGGTAAATGTTCTTTGCAGTAGTGAGGGAGTGAGGGTCTTCTTTAAAGTAATTTCAACATGTTATCACAAAACCCAATAAACTAGCGTTAATGTCTCTGCTGCACAGGATTCTCCATTGACTCTGGTATGAACCTGATCAAGAAAGGTGAGATGACGATTGTGTCAGGTGCACCACGCGGAGGCTACAGTGGACAGGTGACATTTCTTAAGGCAGATCCAATAGCCAAGAGAAATCTGTCTGTGGAGTTGGTCCTCTCTGGCCCAGGCCTCGCCTCTTCCTTTGGCTACGATGTGACTGTGGTAGATTTCAACAGCGATGGGTAGGTTTATTTCACACTTCAACGACCAGTAAAAACCAGAGCTCAGAAATGTGTTTAGATGTTTGAATGTTGACAAACTCTATCGGTACTTTGGTCTTTCCAATCAACTTTGTGCTTCAAAGTATAAGCCTGTGATGAAATTATTTTTTAATTAAAATTCATGGTGGACAAGGTCCTGAATGTTAAAACACAACATTTCAGAAAACACAGCAACAGTTCTGATCATGTAAATGGTTTCTTCCTTCTATTTTCTGTTGCATATCCACTTCCAGATTTCATTTGATAATGAGCTGATTCTCAGGAATTACCAGAGAAGAAAACACAGACATATTTATTTGCATTAATTCAGGGATTTGTCATGCTGGTATTTACACACTGTCACTTAATCTAGCTCATGTAATCTTTAACAAACATTTCATCATTACTTAAGCATTTTGCCAAAACTAACTTAACTTCCTTTCTGTTGTATTTGCTCTGAAGCTGTTGACTGTGTTGTTGTATTTTGTTCTTGGGGTATGTACAGATGGGATGACCTCGCTGTAGGGGCGCCACAGTTCTGTGTCAAAGACGATTTGATTGGAGGAGCGGTTTATATTTATATCAACAATAAAGGAAAAAACTGGGAGAATGTTAATGCAACACAGCTTCTTGGACAGAAGGACTCTATGTTTGGTCTTGCGGTGGAAAACATCGGAGACGTTAATCAGGACGGTTATGGAGGTTGTAACATTCTAATATTAAATATTTTATCAGACTAACTGATTAATTAAAACTAACTTTAAAACATATTGAATACAGGAAAAGAAGTGCAGTGTATTTATACAAAAAACATGTAATTTTTGACTGATAGAACCGTTTTTCCAGACATTAAAGGAAATCTGGATGCACTAATAAGTTACTGTTCATCTCCGTTTTATGTTGTGTCTCTACTTAGTATTAATGCTCATCTTTGCTGGCAGATATTGCAGTGGGAGCACCATATGACGGCACTGGTCGGGTTTACCTTTACTACGGATCATCAGATGGTATCAACAAAGAGCCTGCACAGGTGAGGCTTCTGGGTCGATTATGAAAATATCACAGCTCAAATGTGACTTCAGTTATTATATTTACTATGTTTGACTTCTCTTTCTTCAGATACTTTCACCTGGAGCCAAAAGCATCAATCTGTTTGGATATTCTCTGTCTGGAAACTTGGACGTGGATGAAAATCACTATCCTGATTTGGCTGTTGGATCTCTCTCAGATTCTGTTTTTGTTTACAGGTAAAATAACAGTTACAACAGTTAGATACTTATTCCAATCAATTATGTGTTTGTTAATATGAATACAAAGCTCATATTGAGTCACATTACAGATTAAAACTATTTTAAAACCTGTTTTAGTTGTAGTGATCCTACATTGACTTCTTCTTGTTATAGAGCAAGACCGGTGATCAGTGTCAGCAGCTCTCTGGAGGTGTCACCAAGAGAAATAGACGTCACAACGGAGCAATGTGATAAACACACATGGTAAAAGAACTCAAATTACAACCAAATCTAACTAGTGATGTATCTGCTTCTAATCCTGTGTTTCTGTTTGGTCTTTTTTGCACATATTTTCTGTCTCAGTTTTTTTACAGTGAAGGTGTGTTTTACCTACACAACACATCCAGCATCACTCAACCCCAAACTGAGTGAGTGTCTGTTTGGTTTATCATGGTTTATCTAACTACTGCTGCTGTACAGTAATAACCATGGTGTTAAATTAATACTTCTACAACAGCATTTCCAGTAGTAATGAAAAAATAATCTAATATGTTTCCTCTGTAGCGCTCAACTACACCTTTGAGGGTGATGCCCAGAGGAGGAAAGTGAAACTTCCCCCCAGAGTCAACTTTCTAAATTCACCTAAAGGAAAACTGGAACTGCTACAACAAGGAAGAAAGATGTGCACTGAGAACAAGCTCCGACTTCTGGTAGCTGTCTCATAAATGTTTTTTCCCCACAATATACCACAGTGGTATATTGTAGCAAGGATTTTTTGTTTAAGTGTCCTTTAAACATAAGATAACACACATCAGACATGAAATTAACATAAAGCTCTTGTGTTCCAGCGCGATATCAAAGACAAGCTGCACAGCATCCCTGTCTCCGTCTCCATGTCTCTGTTGAGCTCCAGTCAGACGACCAGGACGAGTTCAGATCTGCCTGAAGTGACTCCGGTCCTCAACCTCTACCAGCAGAAGAGCAGTGACTCAGAGGTACAAATGTGTATATCTGTTTTTGTTTGTGAAAGTTTTTGCCATCAAAATACAACATTTCCTGGCCAAGCTAGGTTTTTAATTTCTGCTGTTATTTTTTACAGATCATCCTAATAAACAAAGGCTGTGGCAGCAACAACATTTGCCAAAGTAACCTGGAGTTACAGTATAAGTTCTGCTCCAGAAAGACACAAAATGGTCAAAATGTTTTCAAGTCACTGGCCAGGTAAGATACAAAAAAAGGTTGATCACAAACCTATATATCTAAACCCACCATGCATTCTTATCTGGGGTCATATCTTGTCTGTAGAGAAAACGGTGTACCTGTCATCACTCCCTCTGAAGAAGGAATAGCGTTAGAAATCACTGTGAGCAACAGAAACGGAGATGATGCTCATCAGACTCACTCAATCATTATGCTCCCAGAAACTCTTCATTACTCCTCTGTTGTCGACAGCACATCAGCAGTGAGTATATGAAACTCTGTGGTGAAATATAACGCTTCTTTTTTAAATTAATTTATATATAGAATACGTTTATTAAAGATTTGATATATTCTCAATGTCATTCACACATACACACCTTTAACCACATGTACATTTCTACATTTATAAACTCAGATATACATTAATTTATTGTATTTAACTGCATCACTGTAGTTTTATGATGTTTGTGTGTCTCTCTCATCATTTGCTCTATTTGTACCCACTACAATCTTTGTTTCTTTATCTATTATTGTTATTTTATGTATAACAATTATACATAAAAATATATATTAATAGATGTTAATGATAGATAAGAATAGATGTTCCCTGAGGAACACAACCTCCTTTGTATGCAACCATGACAGGAGACTAGAAAAAGACAATAAAGGTTGATTTGACTGATTTGTATAAAGGCCACTGGTATATTTATGTATAATATGTTTATTTGTATCCACAGGAAACAAAGATCAGTTGTACAGCCAATGAAAAAGGGACGTTAGTAGACTGTGAACTGGGAAACCCTCTTCAGAGAGATGCTGAAGTGAGTAATGTAATTCAGTTTATTCTGTGTGTGTGTGTGTGTGTGTGTGTGGTCTAGGTCTTCCTTATGTTGTGGGGACTTAAATCTGTTTACATACTCACATTATGGGGACAACTGAGATCTCTATGGTTCCCAGGAAAGTCTCCAGGAAATGAAATCAAGTCACCTGAAGTTATGGAAACCAGAGTGTGTGTGTGTGTGTGTGTGTGTGTGTGTGTGTGTGTGTGTGTGTGTGTGTCACCATCAATGCATTCTGACTGTTTTGTTTTCTTCCTCAGGTCACTTTTTATGTTCTTCTCGAAACGTCCAGTATTTCACTGAGTACGACAGATGTCAACGTGACTCTGCAACTTGAAACGTAAGCAAACAGAAACTATTGATCAGTCGATCAGCTGTATGTGATTATCGACTAACAGGTTGTGTTGTTTTGTGATGCAGGACAAGTGTGCAGACCATACAACCTGTTGAGGCTTTAGCTAAAGTTGTTTTTGAACTTAAGCTGAAACTATATGGGTAGGTACTGACTGTTATTTTTAAACTGTGTTGTGTTGTTGCAAAATATCAAATAGTTTAATGCAGTATATGTTATTGAGCTTGCTGTTGTTGGTGTTTATTTCAGATTAGCCACACCATCCCAAGTGTCACTTGTTCAGACAGTGGTTGGTGAAAGTGCCATAAATTCAGTGCATGAAATTGGGACCCAGGTTCAGTATGATTTCAAGGTAAAAAGCAGCATGATACTACCTTAAAGTTACTTAATTCATTTTTTCTCATACAAATAAACTCAAGGAAACAGTTTGGTTTTTATTTTTCAGATAATAAACATGGGTAGACCGCTGAAGTCTTTCGCCAATGCATCACTGAACATCTTCTGGCCAAAGGAGAACTCTGTAGGAAAATGGCTTCTCTACTTGACTCAGATCACCAGTAAAGGTGTACAGTCTGTCCCCTGTTCACCTGTAAACGAAGTCAACCCACTGAAACATGTGAAGGTAATAAACACCCCCACCTTTTTTGTTTTATTGTTCCAAATTTAAACAACACCTGTAAACCACAACTCTAACTTGATAACGTTTGATAACAAGGGTTGGCACAGTCCCTCGAGGAAAAGACGTGAAGCTGAACATGAAGCCCTCTCCACTGATGGGTTCCCGTTTCTTCCAACAAAAAGGAAATACAAAACCTTGGTATGATAATATTATCAATCCAGACAGTGTAGTTATGTAAAGTTATCTGGTCTTGACCCCGAGTCTCTTCTCACCTCCTCAGACCTGCTCTGACGGGCTGAAGTGTGTGGAGATACGCTGCCCTCTGCTGGGTCTGGACACCACTGCAGTCATGTCTCTGAACTCTCGACTCTGGAACGCCACTATCATTGAGGTTATGCAGTTTCTGTGAAGCGCCTTTATCTTGTGTGTTTTAACTTCATCATATCTGACAGTTTAGTTACATAAGGGTCTTGTCTGTCTCTAGGTTTCTGACTTACTTTGTCCAACACTTATCCATCATTACTCAAAACTATAAAACACAAGATGACTCACACATTTATTTACTTCTTCTTTTCAGGACTACAGCTCTCTGAATTATCTTGATATTGTTGTGGAGGCCACTCTCAGTTTAATAAACTCTCCAGAGAATATTGGACTTAATATAGAGAATCCAAGTACAAAGGTAAAGGCATAAGAGTTTGGTGCAGATGATGATGTAATGTAACCGGTGGAAAAGGCTTAGATATATAGTCTGTACTTTGAGATTCCTGCTTACATTATATGATCATCCACAGGTAAGACTGACAGTGTTTCTGGAGAAAGAGGTTCGCTACTTCACCAAAGTTGCCTGGTGGATAATCTTCTTAACAGTTGTTGCTTTGCTCCTGTTGGTGGCAGTATTGGGCTACTTTATGTGGAAGGTAATAAATTTAATTAATATTAAATGATTCTGTAATATCTTGTAACTGTTTGTTGGTGTTTTCTCTGTGCAATTCTACATATGGAAGTGTTAAAATTATTCTATAATTTTCTGATGTTTACATTCATAATAAAACTTTACAGTATGCATTCACAGTATTAAGAAGCACTGTATAAAAGTCTCCAACAAGTGATGACAGTTTTAAATAGCAACAATACAAGAACAGATTTTGTAGATTTGTTGTTGTGTTATTTGGGACTTTGCATGATGAATTGACTTGGTTGACATGTACTGTATTCTATTTCCTGTCTTTGTCAGCGTGAATGCTGTTTTTTACATAACAAGAAACTCTCAAACGATGAAGAGACTGCTCCTCTGAAAGGTCAAGAGAAGAAACCGAAGGTGCCCTGATATATCAGTGGAACCGGACATCACTGATTAACACACAATATTATTTATAATATATCTGACTCTGGCTGATAAACTATCTACTGCTAGTTCTGAAACACATGATGAAAAATGATTGTTTGTATGGACAGACTGGATGTTGAACTTACTTTTTTATATACAATTCAAATGTTTTATATGGTGCTTTTTAGCGGCTGCATACTTTTGGATGCTTTTGTATGAACAAAATAAGCTAAGAATAAATAAAGGAGGGAAAAACTTAATTTTCTTCATTTGTTTCATGAAACAGAAAATGTCCCTTGTGCGATCATACGGAAGAACAATTTCACTGAAATTCAGTGTAAATATTATGTCCTGATATAACTGCCGACTGTTAAAGGGTCATGCAGTTGTAACACAGTTACAGTTGTTATTGAAACGCTATGAAACATGTTTATTCATTTATTTTAATGTGCGGGTAAACAGATGTTACCAGATTAGCTCTAGCTTGGATGCTACGATAATATAAACTAAGATAAACTGAATGACAACTGTTCATAGTCATTGAATTTATATTAATGTGAACCAAAGTCAAATTCAAAGTCAACTTTATTGTCAATTCTGCCATGTACAACACATACACATGAATTGAATAGCGCTTCTCTAAAAAAATTATAAATGTGCAAAAAAAAGAATAACATTAACATGTTATTAATAACATAACAAAACATTAGTTATTAATAAATTGATATATTTAATTGATGTTAAATCAAAGTACAAGCGGAACCACGTTTTCGGCGGAACCACTTGTTTCAGACGACCCGGACTCTATTTGAGGACGGACACGTCTTTACTTCCGCACGTTGGAAAACAAACGAAACATGGACGCAGTTTGTTAAAGTCTTCGCAGATCTTCCCTTATATCGTTTTTAATCTTTATTTCGTGTCGTTAAAGTCTAACACAGTGAGTCTGTATGCCTATGTCGGATCGGTCGAGCTCTGACGGCGGCGGGGGACCTCGTAGTCCTCGGGCCCGGAGACCCCGAACTCGGTCCCGCAGCCGGAGCCGTAATCGCAGCGACAGCCGCGAACGGAGCTTGTCCCCGGACAGCTTCGGACCAAAACTCCCGAAGCCTCGGAACCGTGAGAGGGAACGAGAAGAAAGAGAACGACGATTCAAAGAAGCGAGAAACATAAGACGGATCCGCATCGGAAGCCCCCGTCGGAGCCGCTCCAGGTCCAGGTCTCGGTCCAGATCCAGGGAGCGAAACAACCACAACAGCAACAGTCACAACCACTGGTCCGAGCAGCGGGACGCTCCTGGAAAACACGGCAGCTTCAAAGATGATTATTACTACGAACAGCAGCGGGACGACGCTCAGAGACAGAGACAAGAGGCTTTTATCGCCAGGTAACAAATAAAAAATACAACCTGTACTGTTATTACCCGTATTAATGCACCTGTAAATAACCAACACTGATAGAGGATTTACAACTGGTTTTAAACCACAATCAACAAAAAAGTAAAAATAAACAAAGTAAAGACTGGCCTACAACTCCCATGATGCAATACGATTCTACCTTTCCAAGTAACTCTTTAAATCTAAGATTAAGTTTACAAGAATATACAAACCACAGACAACAGACCATCCTCCATAAAGAGGTTTACATAAAACACTTGTTTATCAGTGTTAGTTAATAACATATATTTAAATGTAAGTGATTATTAATGTGTCTTCAACTGCCAACTAGAACCAGGCAGTGATTGAAATGATTATCATTGATTTGTGCAGGTATTTGCTGGTATTGATTATTAATATTGTTCATGTACCTCAAAGATTTCCATCTGTCTGCATTTGTGTTACAGGCGTCTTCAAGAGAGGGAGAGGATTGGGGAGTTAGGTTGCCCCGAGGTTTGGGGATACTCACCACGAGTGAAAGAACCAGAGTAAGTGAAGCAGGTCTCATTCATAACAATGTGTTCATTTCATTCCCGCTGCTTTTTTTTTTTTTTTTTTTTTACAGAGAATGTACTCATGCAAAAATTTCACATTTTCCTTGTGTTGTTTCCACCAGCTCTGATGAATTCACACCAGTTGAAGACGAGGAGAAGAACAGCAGCTCAGAGTCGAGCTCAGAAGGTACAGCTCGAGCAGTACATGAATTAATAGCAGTGATACTGTGTCAGTATCATTTGAATTAAAAAAGAATCCCGTCTGTCATTAACAGAGGAAAAGAAGAAGAAAAAGAAGAAGAAGAAAAATCCAAGAAAAGAAAGAGTAAGAAGCACTCAGAGGACAGTGAGCTGGAATCAGAATCCGATGGTAAGACGATCAGAATCTAGTTCTTTAAAAGAACTTGGGGCAGTTGAATTTATCAGTTTTTAAACTGAAATGTCATGTTTTCATCTTTTAGAGGAGGAAGTAAAGAAGAAGAAGAAGAAAAAGAAGAGCAAAAAGTGAGTGTAAATGTGCAGCTGAGTGTCTGTTTTACCCACACGTGAAAGCAAAGGATGATTAATTCAACACTACACTTTCTACGAAACAGGTCCAAGAAATCCAAGAAGAAGAAGGCGAAGAAGAGCCATAAGGAGTCCAGCAACTCCAGCAGTGAGGAGTCTGAGGAGGAGGAAGAGGACACCAGTGGGGTGCTGTGGGTGGAGAAAGGCTGCATAGACGAAGACATCGTCGGCCCCGAGGCTCCACTCACACACATGTCCCAGGATGACAGACCTCTGGAGTGAGTCTGTCTGATGTTTACACTTCTTCTATTTTATGTGACATTACTACTATTTACATCACTGTCATGAGAGTTTTCACAATAAATACACAGCACTGTGTCAGAAAAAAATACCCAAAATAATAGATTTTCAACATTTATGACTATTTAAGCAAATAAATCCTAAGTTCCTACTTGTATAATAAGTGTGTTTTCCTTTCCCCCCAGTTTTGGTCATGCTCTGTTGCCAGGTGAAGGTGCTGCGATGGCAGAGTACGTGAAAGCAGGTAAACGTATCCCGAGAAGAGGAGAAATCGGTCTCACCAGCGAGGAGATCGCAGACTTTGAGAAGTCTGGTTACGTGATGAGCGGCAGCAGGTACATGAAGTTGAAAATCATGGTGAAATTAACATAAAGCAGGTCAAAGAGACATTTGTCGGTTCTTCATGTAACGCTGACTTATTGTCTCATGTAACCCTGCAGACATCGCCGTATGGAGGCCGTGCGTCTGAGAAAGGAAAACCAGATCTACAGCGCGGATGAAAAACGAGCTCTGGCATCTTTCAACCAGGAGGAGAGGAGGAAGAGAGAGAGCAAGATCCTGTCGAGCTTCAGGGACATGGTGTACAGGAAAACCAAAGGCAAGGAGGAGAAGTGAACATCACACGTCCACAGATTACTCACCTTTTATCAGACACCTTTACTTCCTGTCCTGTGACTTCAGGTGTTTGATCACATTCAGTTTCAAGGGAGTGTCCAGTGTGGAGGATTTTAACTGTAAAGAAATGTGTTAAAGTGAAAATGTATAAAGTATCATCTCAGTTGTATCATTTGTGTCCATCCTATCCACTAGTGTGACTAACCTTTATTTCAGTTGTTTAGCCGTCACTTTCCTTTGTAAATTTTTTGCTTATACTCCTGAACAGAACAGTAAATAAATTTTCGCTTTCCAGCCAACTTGTAGTTTTTGACTTTCTTCCAAATGTAGTTTACTTGTATAGATTTTCTTGCCAATTAGTCCTCGCTTCTAGTCATTAACCGGGAGGAAAGCCTTTTCCTTTTAGCGAGGAAAATGACGAAGCTAATGATGTGGAACACCCTTCATCACAAGTTGTAATGAAAACAAGACGTTGGGTAAGTCTTGTAAAACAGGCTTTTTAATAAATTCTCAGTTCACTTACTAAGTTATCAGTACTTCAGTTTATGTGTAGGGACCCTATTCATGCTACTGCTGAAGTGAAGTGATATTTTGAGCTTTATTAGTGGTTAAAAAATGACAGTTTAGATACATTTGGCTGACTGCCCCATTTACTTTTATTGTTAACTATTTGGCAGTAACAAGACAGTCAAACTCGATATTACTTCAACATAAAATATCTCTTGGGGGGTGTTTGACTCATATTGGTTGTGAAATAGACCCTGGGTTCAAATTACTCCAGACCATCACTTTAATTAAAGCAATGGTCCAGTTTTTTATGTGGCTTGTGACTCATTTAAATACCAGTGATCAAAAGCTGAAGAAGCAAAGGTAAGAATAGTTTAATATGTAAAGTTTTATATATTGGATAATTTGATGTAGTATATAAATTTTAAAAAATGCATCTTTCTATTTTTATTTCAGGGCCTCAGATCTTTTCAGCCAAGTTACATCAAGTTATAAGACTGACCCAAACATTGCAGCTCAATAATGGTCAGTACAGATTAGTGGAATAATTTTTCGGTTCTGTCCCATTTCAGCCGCTTCACCTTCACTAGTATATATGTATAAAAACAGAAACAGTACATGTCTTATAGTGTCACATTGTGGATGTGGTGTTATTTCCTCAGTGCTGCAACTAATCACAGTTTAATAATTAGTTGTTTTTGGAGTCTATTAAGTATGAGATAATCCTCTCAGGAAAACATCAAATATTTTGTCTGACAAACAGCCCAAAGATAAATAATATGAGACAGAAAAGTCTTTAAGTCTATTTACATCTACACATTTACTTATTTATCTAAGTGATTGATTTTGGTACTGCTGCCGATTAATAAACTCTATTAATCAACTATTTCACTGCCTTCGGTGACCGAGCAGGAATTCATTGTTTCACTCATAAAGTGTTTATTTTGACGAGTTTTCTCAGTTGTCCACGACTCAGCTTTTAGAACATGGACAATATGTTTAAGATACATGGTAAATATTAACCTAGATACTATTAAAATATAACAGCAGCTATTTGACAAACTCAATAAGTCCAATTTGGGATTGCAACTTTGTACAAGTGACATAAAGCCTGCAGTATACACTCCACAGCTGGTGTAAAGGACACTCTTTACTATATTGATGTTGTTATTTATTCAACATATGACTCAAGAAGCCTCATGAAGATTTCCAGTATGGAACAATTTAATTGACAACAGGGACAACTGCCTTAAAAGACTGAAAAAAACAAACAGCTGAATGTTAAATATATTCTTTTAATGTACAACAAAAAACTGTTTTCTGATCCGGGTCCTCATATTTCTGGTCATCAGTTGATGTTCTCCAGTCCCTGTAGAGAGAGAAGAAATCATCATAACGTCAATGAATCCTCAGGAATTATTCTTTCATGCTTTTCATCTCTTTTCCAGACTTCACATGGTGAAAGTTTAAATGATCACTGAATAAAAAATATGTTGCAAAGAATCCAACAGGAACCACATCATGTTGGTCCACTTTTTATTTTATATTATGCCTGATTAGATGATGGTTATTATTTCTTCTTGTAAGTATCTTAGAACCTGTTGGATGTTACACCATAACCATTTCTATTAATCTATGTATCACAATTATTTCTATGATATCTGTCTCTATCTCTGTGTAGTTCATAAAGGTTGTTGACCAGTGTCGGTACAATGAGAAGCAACTCATTTTCAGCCTAATGTTTAATGTTTCATAGCTCAGTGACAAAATGATTATGACCTTAATTATCATTATTATAATTAAGTGGAGTTCCAACCGTAAACTGAATATCAGCATCGCTGTTTTCATATATCAATTTCTGCTCCATTAAGCAGCATCTCACACTAAGAAAGTCCTAATTATTGATCTAAAGCACGTTTTTAAATAACCAGTTGATCCACATAAAATGCCAATATATATTGTAGCTGCACATATGTCTTTTCTATCTTTATAAATGTGCACAACTCTGTGGTTTATCTGTTCAGTTGAGATGGGTTTGAATTAGTGTTAATAGTAACACACGTGAAGTAAATGGTTAGTTAAGATAGTCTCAAACAGAGCTAATAAAGGGTAAATGTCCTTATGAAAATAGAACACATGGATAACATAAATAACAAAAACATTTGTGAAATGTTTTAACTCATAGACTCTCACCTTGGTGACTGGTTCCTTTCCTGTCCCCGTCAGCCGTACGTCTCTTTGCAGCATGTACCACTGCCACGGAGTCCGAGCAACTCTCCTCTCCTACAAAGAAGCACAGTCTTTAATACAGTAGTTACATATATATATATGTACATTTAAAAAAGAGAGACTTGCACTACGTTATCACTGTCTGTACTCTGCCCGTTAGCATAGAGCCACATTAGCAGGTAGCATCGTCCTCACCTTTCCCCCGTGAATGAACTTTTGGATCTGTGTGGTGGCGATGCCAGGAACCATCAAACACACGGTCATGATGGCGAGGCCGGGAATAATTTCATACCACATGATTACAAAGTGCGACTGAAAGCACCTTTAAGGACAACCGAGTTGCCCCGAGCTTCCCTTTGACACTTTATTTTGCTAAAGAAGCTAACAAAATGTCGACCGTCCCGATGACCTGGGTTCCACTTCCGGGTGAAAGAGAAACACTTCCTGTCAGAGACTATCAAAATAAAGGCGTCAACAAATTACTATTATTTTTTAAAATACTTTTTCTTTTAGATTAATAACAAAATGAAACATATGACAGCATATTAAGTACAGTAAATTTAGGCCACACGGTATAGTGTTTGATCAAAGTAATATAGATAATTAAAATAATTAGTATAACGAGAAAAAAAGAAAAAAATGCAATTTAAATTTGGTAACACTTTGTCATTATTAATATAGAAATATAAAATATAAAAATCAACAATGGTTGCTATTTGTTGTATATTTGATATCCCTTTTTAGATAAATGCGAGTACAACGTGGTTATAGGACGTTAAACCTTTATGTTTGATAAAGGAAGTTGTTTGTTGTTTTTAATTATTATTATTGAACAGAAGAACTTTGAATAGCATTTTGGTTAAAATCCTATATCAAAGATTTTTTTAGGATATATAAATAATACATGTTTATTATGATTTAAACGCCACAGTTCCACGTTTGTTTTTAGTCACAGCGCCATCTCCTGCGCTGTCACGGAACTGCAGCTCCAACCGTCACAGAGGAAGTTACGGGTAGTTCGCTACGGACTAGCCGGCTAACTTGCTAAAAAAAGTAAACAAGTCTGCGGGATGAAATCAAAATCTCACCGCGGGACAAAGTAGCTTTTTTGACATGAAGGAAGACAAAGAGAACACCCGACCGAAGGAGAAGAAAGTGGAAATTAAATGTGAAGATGGAGAAAAGACGGAAAAGGCCAAGGAAAAGAAAGAGGCCATGACAAAGGTGAAAGTTAGCTTAGCATTAGCTTTGGTTGCTATAAACCGTTCAGTTATTGAAAATATAATAATTTCAATGAAATACACGGATGTGGTTTTTAACTAGTTTTGTTTGACAACACGCAGAATCTAGTTTCTAAATGATTTAGTACAGACGAGCTATCTACCAACTTAAAGTTAAATTTAGCAAGTTGCTCTCTTCTTCCAGTTGTGCTAATATCTCAAACTGGTAATAATGTCTCTACAGATTGTGATCAGACGATTACCACCAAGTCTGACCAAAGAGGATCTGGTGGAGCAGCTTCAGCCTTTACCAGACCTGGACTATCTGGAGTTTTTCTCCAACGACACCAGGTGAAATGATCCTAAACGGTTCAGTAATTTAAAGAATAGCATCAGTCAGCCCTTCTGATTATTAAAACTCGCATGATTATTCTGTTCTTTGCAGCCTTTACCCTCACCTCTTCGCAAGGGCTTACATCAATTTTAAAAATCAAGAGGATATAGTCCTCTTCAGAGACCGATTTGATGGATATGTATTCATCGACAACAGAGGTATGAAGAAAATGAAGTTAAAGTTAATTAAACAAAGTATTGAGCTTTTCTCTGTAGATAACTGAGGCTTTATGTTTGTCCAAATATTGTTGATGTGCAACAGGACAGGAGTATCCTGCTATTGTTGAATTCGCACCGTTTCAGAAGACTGCCAAGAAGAGGAGTAAGAAAAAGGATGCAAAATGTGGAACGATTACTGAAGGTAAAGATATTTATTGGGCTTTATTGGGAATGTTTGTTGTTGTAATAGGGGAAAATAAATCTTCAATGAGGATACGTTTTAATATGATGATCAGCAGAATTTGCTGAGTAAAATTGATTCTTTTAGAGGCAGCAGAGTTAACGTGTTTGTCACTTTCTTTAAGATCCAGATTACAAGAAGTTCCTGGAATATTATAACGGAGATGACGAAAAGTTGACGTCAACACCTGAGACTCTGTTGGAAGAGATTGAAGCAAGATCAAAGGAACTTGTAGGTATGTTAACAGTATCTAAATCTTCATGATGACCTAAAACATTATGGTAAATAGACACAATAAACATATTGTTGGAGGAATAACTAAAATGAATAACTAAATCCTTTTTTTTTTTTTTTTTCAAGCTAAAAAAACAACTCCTCTGCTGGACTTCCTGAAGAATAAACAGGTAAGTGTGTACAATGACGCAACAGTGTCATCTTGTATTATGTCAAATAGCATCATGAAGTTGGACTCATGCTGTGTGATAATGTTGTTCAGAGACTGAGAGAGGAAAAGAAAGAAGAGAGAAGGAGGAGGGATCTTGAACGCAAGCGTGTGCGGGAAGAAGAGCGTCGCAAGTGGAAGGAGGAGGAGAGGAGGAAACGCAAGGAGGCCGAGAAGATGAAGAGGCTTGAAAAACCCTCAGACAAAGACAAAGATCAAGTCAAAGAAGAACCAAAAATAAAGGTGTGTTTGTGTGGCGGTGGACTGTAGCAGTTTAAAACTGTTTTGAATACAACTGTTTTGTATCTCATAACTTTTTATATAATTTCAACTATGTAGCTCCTGAAGAAGCCAGACAAAGGTGACGATGTCGACTCTGAGAAGCCCAAGGAAAAGCCCAAGAAACCAGAGAAACTGAGTAAAGAGGACAGAGTGATGGGAAGCGCTGATCATAAGAGGCGTCACAACAATGAACATAAAGAAGATCGAGGAAGGAAGTGAGTTACTTTAAAAATGATGCAAAATGCATCTCAAGTTGATCACTTTACTTGACAAAGACTTGTCCTTTTACACACAGAGGGGACGATGACGGGCGTAAGGAGTTCAGGGAGCGTGACACAGATCGAGACAGAGACAGGGATCGAGAACGGGACCGAGAGAAAGAGCGGCGGCAGAGGGAGAAGGAGCGCATCAGGAGACAGGACGAAGATCGACGGAGAAGGAGAGAACGGCAGGATGGAGAGAACTCCTTCAGGAAGCGGGAGGAAGAAGTGAAAAAAGACAGAGAGCGCATCTCGGACAAGAAGAAGAGTGAACATGCTGGAGACTCCACCCACTCCAGAGAAGATAGGCCAGAGAAGCCTGCCAAGGACAACAAGAAGGAGGAGAGTAGCAAAAGAGAGCGGCTACGAAATAAGGTAATGACTCTACTCTTTGAAGATATCAAGTAGTCAATCATAACTTCCTGTGTTTAGTATTTGTAATAGTGTTGTTTGTTTGTGTTTCAGGACCGGCCTGCTATTCAGCTCTACCAGCCGGGGGCCAGAAGCCGCAATCGAGTTGGAGGAGGAGGAGAGTCCAACTCTGCTGACAGGAAACAAGATAGCGAGACCAAGAAAGCGGCGGACAAAGGAGACGACTGAGCAGATTTCTACTTATGGCATTTTAAGTTTGTGGAGGAGAGACGAGACAGGCCTGCGAGGCTCAGAGCAGCGGCGTGCTGCCTCAGGGCCATGTCGTGAGGCTGCAGCTGAAGCAGGGCAACATCTGGCTCTCCCAAGTCTCAGAGGCAGAGGTGTGATGATGGTGGAGCCTCTTAGTGCCTGAATGTGACCCTCCTTTAGTTCAATTTGTTAGGAAAGGTAACGGTAACCTTTGGAAAGAGTTTGGCTCATAGGTACCTTAGGTGAAGCCAAAGCTTTCATGGATCACATGAAATCAAAGTGACCTTATTTCAGTATTGTGTCTCTGATGGGAAGTGCTCACACTTCAAACATTGCCTTGTAACATCCAGTATCACTCTCTGGAAGCATAAAGTAACTTAACTGGTATTTAACTTTCTAGTTCCTCAACAAGACAACTTAGCCAAGCTCATCAGTGTTGTTTCTACACTGTCTCGAAAATAGTTTCTGTTGTACCGTTGCCATTTTTATTTACTTCGCACAATATATCATGAAATTTACACTGATTGAGTAACTGAGGAGAAATAGCCATTTCTGACAAGACTGCCTTGTGACAGCCATGTTTGCATGCAGATGTCAATCAAAGTGATCATCTTGTGGCCTTCTCCCTTTTTTCTAATCTGAAATGTTCATCTGTGATGCACTAAACTGAACACAGCATGACATAACATATATCAAACATATCACTGCCGGTGATGCTAACACACAGTAGCCACATTTGACTGGAAATAAATAAGGTCTTTGTTAAAGCTCGTGTCTTTTTTCCCCCTCTCAGGCTCCAAATACAAGAAAACTCCAAAGTGAAAAGTTTTTATTTTCAAGTTATTTGATAACTTTTCTTAAACATGTAACACTTAATCAAATCTTCTGTTTAAAAAAATATATTTTTGGATGCAAAAACTGTTATGCCCTACTTAGGTAATTCATCTGAAAGTGAAAAACCTCTCAAAATTAAACATGAATTAAAATAACTTCATTATATACAATGTTTATAGGTATTTCCAGAAAGCCACACCTGTAAAATGAAAATAATACACTTCTGTTTCCCAAGATACAAGATGTTTCAAAGCTGTTTCCATTTACAAGAAATAAAATGATAATTCTCACAAGCTGGATCCATCGTCTGTCGTTTTTGTCTTTATAAAAGCAAATAATTTGAAATATGATGTAGCCATTCACTATTGTTTTAAACTTAAATATATCATTATTATCATATTATATAATTCAATAATATAGTATTATTATAATATATATTATATATTATTATTATAGGTTTCTAAAACTTATAAAGTAGCAGGAACAGTCCTGCCAGTCCATGAAATGAAACTGGAAATAAAGATATTTCAAAGTTAAGAAGTTAGAGAATAAATGGTACAAGACTCAGAGGCAGAGCTAAGTACAACCTGAACATATTTCATTTAAAGTAATGTAATTTGTTTTGTTTATTTGAGTATTTTTTGTGCCACTTTTTACTTCCTTTGGAAAAATAGCACTGTTCTTTTGACTGCAAATTGCATTTGTTTACTTGATATATAAACATATCATGATAGTTTTTATATATTAAAATGCTCTTCCGTGTACACAACGAAACCTTAAATTAGTCAATGATATAATGATATAATTAGTTGGTCTTATTTAAGCCTTTCATGTATAACGACAGTGAACCGCTAAGCTGAATGTCCACAAAGCTCCAGTAGGTGTCGCTGTCTGCGGACCGCGCAGCCAGTTCGCCCGGCGCTCATTGGATAAAAGCGCTTGCGTCACTTCCTTCTCTCTCTTCGACTACCGCCATAGTGGGGAAAGGACTGTGGACAAAATGGTAAATACAAAATCTTTAAACATCTATGTCAGCAGCCCCCGTAAACCCACACAAACATATTGGGTGTTAAATAAATACATCATTAGTATATAATAAAGCTGAATGTTTGTCTAAAATGATGATATATTGACTTATTTAACCGGCTAACTGATGCTAGCTGTTAGCTTCGGTGCGGCGCTGTGCATGTTGTGTTGAGTTTAGTCTTTTAAATGATTTAAAAATGTCGCCTCTCAGTCACAGACCACCAGTTTAAAGTAGATTGGAAACCTCTTTGTGGTGACATGATGTTGATGGAGTTTGTTTATTGTTTCCAGTCGTCCCACAAGACGTTCAGGATCAAGCGCTTCCTCGCTAAGAAGCAGAAACAGAACAGGCCGATTCCTCAGTGGATCAGAATGAAGACTGGCAACAAGATCAGGTGAGTTTATGTTGGATGTTTTTGTTTCCTACATCACTTTATATGAAGCTGCTGTGCACGTGGAGGATGCAAAAGTCTGTTGACGTGGTCAAAACTCATCAGATCTCAACAGTCAGGCGTTGAACCTCATCGACTCCACATTGGCTCAACGTGTTTCACACATTAATTAAAAACTTTCCTGTTATTAATCTGTAGTTACATCCTTTAATCTTTCTATGATCCACAGATTAATTGGGTCAGTGACGGAATTTAAAAGTATTTGAAACGTATATTGTGGTTGACACAGTCTGTAATTATTATAATTAACTTAAACTTAGCAGCCAGTAAGTTATGTCTTGATCTAAAATGGGTTGAAGTGAATTTATCATATAGATGACCAGTATGGGTTTCTTTAGGGATTAGCTGAGCTGCTGTAGAAGTGTAGGTAACACTGCAACAGCAGATAAAGTCAAATATTTACTGGAGGTATCTCAAAGACACTAACTTGTTTAGCTATGCAACACTACAAACTTGTAAATAACAGTCATAATTCAAGAAATATCTGCAATGAATTAAAATTTAATTGTGCAGCCCCAAAATAACACTAACTGTACTTATTAAATGACATCTGACTCTTGATGCACAAGGCTTCTGCAAATGTTTTCATCTAAAACTTAACATTTTATGTTGATGAAACATCACTGAAGCTCTAGATTTATTCTCCCATCGTTCAGTCAGTTTTTGTGCTCTGCTAAACTTGTAATGAATTTGTTTTAGAAGCTGCAGTTTCCTTCTAAGGCAGTTCCTTGTTGATCTGCAGTGCCACACTTTTCCAAAATGATCACAAAACTGAAATATTCACAATAGTTCAGTAGTATGTTTGTACAAGACTGAATAACCTCAGCTCTCTAGACGTGCACTGGCAGTGCTGTATTTACTTGTATATGAAGTTTACTTCATAAATAATAACAGGATCATGTCACCATGTGGTGAAAAGGAGGATGTTTCCTTTAACCTGTAAATGATGTGGAGGTTAAATCTTCCCTCTCTGGAGCTCTGTGTTTGTCCTAATGGTTTCCACTTTAGCTCTGCATTTCTCTTGAGGTGAACATTATCATGAAGTGCACAGATGTATGACTGAGTGAATAATGCAGGAACCCCATGTCATGTAAAGCAGGTCTGCAATTGCAGCACTTCATTGCAGTGGAGTGCTGTCATTAATCCTGCTGAGAGCATCTTTCTGCTGTAGAGCTTTTACTCCTCCTCACTATGCTGGTGATGAAGAGGCTCTATAGCTGAACATGTCACTGTTTACACAGACAACTGATCTGCTCATCACATTTGTTTCCTTAATTTCCCTGATATTGGTTTGTCTCTATAGTCAGGAACTACTACTCACTTAGACTGAGCAGTGACTTCAGTGATTGAGTGTGTTACATAATTTGATGTGCAAAGTATTTGTTGTTGTGGTGAGTTTATAGCTTCTCAAACAGGAGCAGCATCCATGGAATTTGCATTGTGTCAACTGAACCTTTCAACGTTCTATTTATTTCTGTGACTATTTCCTTGTGTGAATGTGTTGGTTGATAACAGCTCAGTCACTTGTGGCTTAAATCTTTTTTTTTTTTTTTTCAATCTGCAGTAGTCAAAGATGGATTCTGTTCTGTGACATTTTAATTTTAGCATTAATGGTTGAAATGGGGTTAAAATGAAACTCCACAACAACAGGTGATAGAAGATGCAGTCTGCTCATGTTTTGTTGTAATATAGAAGCCACAGCTGGAAAAGACTGGCTCATTGTAGCAGATGTTTTAATCGTCTTTGGATATTATAATAAACTTCACTTTTTAATCATGGTCTCAGACCAGTTGGCATTTTTATCACGTGGTTAAATAGTCAGAATAATTGTATAAATTTACATATATAATTTTATGAGAATTCATTTGTATTTGAGTTTCCTTTGTGTCCATGAATAAATATCAGTTTGTGAATTAATTGCTCAGAGGAGAATATTTGCATAATAACACGAATAGTACAGATGTCTTTCTTTTTCCTTAATCAGAAAGTGTAGTGTTGTTTACAGACCACCACAGACCCTTTTTGTCTTTCTGAAAGTGTAAGTGTTCCTCCTCCTGACATGTTTTACATTGTTAAATTTCAGGTACAACTCCAAGAGGAGACACTGGAGGAGGACCAAGCTCGGCCTGTAAACATCAAGTGTCCCTGGATCCCGGTGTCCCACGCCATCACAACATCTGCCAGGACCTCCAGCTGCTGGACCTGACCGCAGGACGGAGGGGAGGGAGCCATGTAATCTTGTCATGTTTGATAATAAAAGATCTGTGATCAGACTTGAAATGTTGCTGTTTTCTGTCTTTTCTGTTGCTCTCTTTTTTTCTTAAAACCCACAAAGTGGAGCTTAACTGCCCATTTACAAGCTGGAGTGTTTTTCTGGGGCAAACCAAACACCACGTGGGGGCAAGTAATGCTGACACAGCTTTGTGGAAATAACTGCTATTCAAGAAGCCTAATGTAGTAGCAAGATTTAACTATGACGTGTTGACATAAAGTGCTCAAACTGGAGGGAAAAAGGTGGCCACGTCAGCAACATCTACTAATATTTACACAGTTGACTCAGAACTTGGAGCGGAAAAGATTTTACAGTGTTTTATTAAAGTTGGGTTCAGTCAAGTTGAAATGAAAAATACAAGTTTCTTTAGTTACAGTAGATGTTTTTTCTTCAAGTCTGGGGGGGAGGGAGAGCAGAAATGGTTCTGCAGAATCAGTGAGACCCTTTTAAAATGTAGTTTTCTGTTCAGTGCGTTTCCCTTCTTGTCCTTTCACAGTTTAAGGCGTTTTATAGATGGAGAAACAGTCTTACCCTTCTGTTCATTACTGCTAATATCCATCTTAATTTCAAGAAGGACAGAGATTTTGATTCTGCAATGCTTTTAGGAGCATTTTTCAGAATTAATGGTGAAATAATTCAGTTATCTCCTCAGCTTCTGTGTCCTCGAAATGAAAACGACGGTAGCAGTTTTTTCAAAGGTCTTAATCTCCAGCTGCCGCTTCT
Organism: Polydactylus sextarius; assembly: GCA_016801845.1. Taxonomy (NCBI): domain Eukaryota; kingdom Metazoa; phylum Chordata; class Actinopteri; family Polynemidae; genus Polydactylus; species Polydactylus sextarius. The sequence continues at coordinate 22,038,819 of CM028930.1, read as the reverse complement.
CTTAGTCCGGTCAAAGGAGTCCACTTCATCAACTTGTCCGCCGTCGACCTCGTCACATGCGGTCAAGTTCATTGCGCCAGAGCAGTTGTTGTTGACGTTTTTGTTGACGTTTTGCGCACAACCGCAGCTGTGCTCGTCGTCCCACGTCCCCAACAGCTCCCTCATCTCTGGCGGGGCGTCTCCCTTCAGATACTGCCATGCTCTTTTCCCGTTATAATCCATGGCGTCGACGTTGGCACCGAAAGCACCGACCAACAGTTTGATGACCATGTACTGACCCTGCATGCTGGCGACGTGCAGCGGCGTCAGTCCGCCGCTGCCGCGCAGGTTCACGTTCACCGGGATCCCCGCACTTTGCGCGTAACGCAAAAGTTTAATCAACGTCTCGTCTTGTCCTCGCTTTGCCAACCAGTGCAGGACTGAGTATCCGCTTATGAAATCCCTCCTGGTTAACAAATATGGATCCTCTGAGATGAAATCTAGGATTGTTTCGTAGTTTCCCTCCACCGCTGCCAGCATCCACGCGTGCTCCATTGGATGAAGAGCCCAGTCTGCGTCCTGCTCGGCGGACACGCTATAGGTCTGTGAGGACAGGACGCTACTGAACCCGCTGTGTGACGAGTTACTCAAAAGCAGCTCTTTGAGGTATTTCTTACGCATAGCGGGTGTGATCGAGTCTCTTTCCGGAGCTTCTCTCTGCGCTCCTCCGGCCGTGAATCCTCCGCCGCCGTCGCTGACTTCATGCTGCCTCTGCAGCCTCGACCTACGCTGGAAAGCACTGGGCATAATCTGCATGCCATACCGAGACAGTCGCTCCACAACAGTGTCCTGTTTGACTCTCCTGCTGCCGTGGGCGTTGGTGCTGCTCACAGCTGGTTCAGATCCAGCAGCAGAGGCACATCCATCACCATCATCCGCTGTGCTCTCATACATACTGCTCGTCTCTCTCTCAGTGCACGATGAGTTCAAGGCTACTTCCTTTATTTAGACAACACCCTGAAGATATCAGTGTCAATTTATTATCAGTGAACTGCTTCCCTTAAATCCGCTGGACGTATTCTCTGTGCCAAGAGAGGAAAAGGATTTATTTTATACATATGAAATACAATCGTGTAAAACATTTCATGAATGTACAATCACGCCGTTTTAAATCATTAGTGCGGCTAGAGCAAGTTCCTCATTTTACAGACACGTTTAAAACAGTCAGTGATCACGTAATCCAATCATCAAAATTTTTAAACACCAACAAGTTTAGTTTCGTGTACAGATTTGCTGTATCGGGCTGTAATCACGTCAGTTGGTGCCAACTCACCTGTTCTGCGTCCGAGGCGCATATCAACTCACCTACAAAGACGCGTAAATACACGCCCTCCAAAATAAACTAGTGAGTCATTTAGCCCTTTTGAACAACGTGAGAAAACCGATAAGGACACGAAATGTTATTTTAAAGGATTTTATCCCAAATCCAGGAGATCAGACGAAGCGGAGCCTCCTTCCCTTCAGAAGAGGAACCGAGACAAAGTTCATTCTGATCTCAAGCAAAAAACCCAATAGCAAGATTCCTACACGTGACCACTGATGAACTTAAAAGCAGGAAGTAAAACACTCAATATTCAACAGTTATCGTCACGGATGAGAAACTAGCACTGAGCTGCAGACTGGAGCAGAGTAAATAAAGAAGATAAGAGTGACAGATAAAACAACTTTATTGCAGTAAAAAGAGAAAACTTAGGCATAACAACAAAACATGGATTAACGTTCACTCAGTAACAGCTTCAGGAGGGAGTTCAACGGTCAGTTCGTCAAGCGTTTGAAGGAAGGCGTCCAGCTCTGGGCAATAATCTGAAAGTAGACAGAGTAAAGTTAATGATACCGTAGGTTAATGAACCCTGTGGTTAATTATAATTATAGGCTACAAACAGTGACCCAGTACTTAAAACAGTTGCAGTTAAAGAGGATCAGATAGCAGTCTATTATTAATGCTGCAAATTGCTTAGCAGAATAGTGCTTTGATTTCATGAACTATTCCGCTACATGATATTTTTGGCCATGTTTGAAATATAATACCTAAAGGAAAAAATCTAATCATCTGCATTACCGAGTGTGATTCCTGTGAACTTTAAAAAAAAAAAAAAAAAAACAAAAAAAAAAACCAAAAACAAACAAACTATAAAACATAATTTTATTTATTATCACTCATTTAAATGTTCCTTAAACACACCATTTTAAAATAAATGGAAAGATTACAAATACTTTAACAGAGATATTTATACAAAACTGCAGCACCTGTTCTATTACACTTAACAGACTAATAAGCTGCGTTTCAAATCCCAAATAAAGTCTGAAAGCAGCTCATATAGGATCTTTATACCTGATCTCTTTGGTGACTTTATAGGCGGCATCTCTGGCAGCGGCTCAAACTTCTCCAGGTCGTCCTCAAATGCACGGTGACCTTGTGGAAAACAGGCCAGTCCAGGCAGAGCGAAGCTGCTGAGGGGAACCAAATCCTCTGGTACGCTGTACTTCTCAAACTCTGAGGAGGAAAGAAACATTGCGATTTAAGAGTCAAAACAAATGGGTGGATGAAATTTCAACATCACTAACACATTCAGTATGTGCATGTTCTTTTATTAGTAAATTCACTTTCTTGTGGGCCATGTTCTGGGAGAATAATAGATCCAAAGAAAACAAAACCAATGTGATCCTGCAGAGCATTTTATATAAAAATCCCCATGAAATGCAACTGTACAGTGTAAAAACAAAGAAAGTTAACAGTGAGATCTAAAGATGTCAGTTACCTAGTGGGTCGTATGGGATAAACTTCTCAATTTCTGGATATTCCTCCACCGTGTGCTGAGACGCTTGTTTCACTTTAGTTTCCTGTGACAACCAAAACATCCCATTAGCACATGTATGTACAGAGGAAACAGATCACCTCATAAACTAATATTTGTTTTTTTCAGGTTGTGACTTTTATTAGGGGCAACTCCAACCTGCGGCTTTAAGAGTTTCTTCTCCTGTGGATTGACGGCAGGTGTTGAGACTTTTTTGTTGACTGCTCCAAAAGCCTTACGACCAGATGGCAAAGGAGTGTTGAAGGATTTTGCAATCATAGGAGACTTCAAATGTTTTTCTGGTGAGGGGGAAAAAAAGAGCACAGGTTATTGCACATTTCTGGATAGACCAGTATTATTGCTTGAAGGAAAAAAAAAAAAAAATAATCTGAGCACAACACTGACATACCTGGAGCAGACTGAAGTCGCTGTCTCATCTTCAGCGTGGGTGCATGGAGATGTGCATTTTCTCTCTCTGCAAAGAATATGTTGGCCATTGTATCTGAAAACACAACCTGAGATCAGCTACTGCAACATTATATAAAAAAAGGTCATCGTATATAAAACATGATTATAAATGCAGACTGGCAGATTTGTGCGTTTGGATTGTTACCTGGATTTAATAAAGCAACTCTAATAATACTGTGTTGAAACCTGTATGATGAAGAGACACAGAAACACCAGGCCGGGATGTGATTTGACAGACTCGTGTATCTTTACTTTCAGTTGTTCTAGCCAGCTTGTGTTTACTCAGCATCTGACCCCAATATTAGACTAACAGCACTGATACTAATGGCCCATCTGGCAGTGTTTCAGCACTTCATAGTCGCTGACCAGCATTAGTAATTACCTTTGAAACTGCTGAAATTTGCCGAGTTTGATATATTTAGCCTCCATCCTTCCTCTCAGGCCTGCTGTCTTGCCTTTCGGGTAGTTTACAGTTAGATGTTTGATTAGCTAACTGTTAGCTAGCTAGCATCACATTGTTATCAGCACTTTCGACGACATATTTTAGATAAATATAACAAACCTGTTGCCAATGATGCTAATTAAAGCTAATTAATGTTGACGTAGACTTATTTGGAGTCTGTTTCACTTAATCGAGTCAATCTACCGTCAAGTGTTTTTACTAGTTAACGTAAGTCGCGTTGCGTTCTAGTTAAATTAAAACTTACCGGTTTGTGGTTAAAAAAAAAAAAAAGTGTTGACAGTTGGAATAATGGCGTCAATAAAAAGCTGTTAACTTCACTTGTATTTACGTTATGTTGAAAATCTCTCCTCCTTGATGAGACACCGACGATATATTTTCATATGTCGCTGTGTTGTTGACGAGCAACGGCGACTCCTTTTTAAATTCACCGCCTCGATTCTATTGGTCGCTGAAACACACGTGACTCTGAGGGGCGTTCCCTAAAGATATATTCCTATTATGTTTATATCAATATCCTTAATCATTTATACTAATATAGATAAAACACGTATATAAATCATAATATACGACCTATTAATCTGAGAATTTTATCTCCTGCAGCTTTACAACCACTAACAAACTTTTTACTCTTTACTGACAACCCAAACAAGTGTTTTAGTGTGCTATTTTAATGCAGTAACTGGTGATACTAGCTGATACTAGCCTGTAACAATAAAATAATCAGTTGTTTGGCAATAATACAAGATTATGCAAAACAAGGGAAGGGGAACATTGGACATTTTAGAGAAACAGTAATTTTACACAAAGCTACACTGCTGGGAAACACAACAACTGAAGCTCAAGATAAATGGTGCAGGTCTCCATTTCACAAAGGTTTGTTTTGTTCTGGTGCGACCTGCTGCAGTGTGCTGCCTTGTCTTTATTTCAAATAGTACAGTGATATATCGTATTTTGTCCCGCACTGTGCAATTACATGTGTAATATTACAACTTTATAATGCAGCCAGGAGCTTTATTTTAGATTTTGTTGAGTTTTATGATGCACCAATAATACCGCTTTTATGCTGCTGTAGCTGAAGTTCAAGGTTCAGGAATCAGTGCTATAATGTGCTATGGAAGGATGATAATAATAATAAATAAAATAAGACAATTTTGACAAAACACAACAAAATAATTTTAGGGAAATTAATTTTAGTGAACAGGATGTGTACAGCAGCTATCTAAGAGGACAAAATCTAGTTGAAAACCAAGAAAACAAAGCCATGATGATGTTTGTTTTTATTTAATTAATATAAAATATGTGAAGGAAATTTAGAATAAACAAATTAGTCCTAAACACCATTTTTGGTTTTGCTACTTTGCTGCTAAATAATCATTAGCTCATTGACTGCGGTTCCCTGCCTCTCACAGGGCGAGACCATGACGGTTTCCTGTGGGGGAGCACAGACTCAAGTGTTGATTTAATCATGATAATTTCAGGATATGAGTCAGTGTGAATTTTGTGTACTCTTATTTATATATAACTGTACTTAATGATATTGAGTATAAGCAACGTCATAATATTTTATATTAAATTATACCTTTTTAAAAAAAATCGCCTGTTGAACAGTGGTACGTTCCAAGTAGGCTTCCTACGCTAAAGAGCAGCAGAGGTGTCGTTCTCCAGCTAACGGCTACCGCCATGGCGTCAACTGAGATAGCAAGACAAGCGGTGAGTAGCCTATTTTACTAGGATGTCTTAATTACCGTCGTTATCATGTATTTGTTTAAATATCATAGCTGTTATCAGCATGTGGGAAAATATAGTTTTAGCGTGTCGTTTGAAAGTGCAATGTGGTAATTTAGCTGGTCGCCACCCGCTTTTCCTGCTGTTATTCCGTTCAAAATTCAGCGTAACGTAGCTTAAATAGGGCAGTTATAGTTATCGATAGCTATTAATTATCAAAATATGCTTTTTGAAATAATCACACACAGTCAGTTTTGATAGTAAGGCCCTCGGTTGGTCAGTCGTACCGTTTAGTTAACAAATTTTCACTCCTTTATGTTCGTTTTTTCCATTTTTTTCTTAAGCTAACGCCTGCACATTTCCTGTCCTGACACAGTAAAAATAAAACATGATTTCTAAACACTATTTGCTTTTATGGATGAGGAGGTGTTTTGTTTTGAAAATACCATGAAGTAGACTCTCATGTTCAAACGATAACCTATTATGGAACCGTCGCTAGGCCATTCATTCTTAACGCCCCCATTTTCAGTACAGCTACGGTGCTCATTTCCGTTATGTTATTTCATGCAAGTCCCGTTAACTTTGAGTCGGGCGTTGTCAGACGTGTGTGGATGAAATATCTCCATCTGTTTATCGAGCTGTACTATTTTTTTTTTTTTTTTTTTAAGCGTGTGTACAATTGAGGTAGGTTTAAAATTGAAACAAACCAAAAAAAAAAAAAAAAAAAAAAAGTAAGCCACTATACCCTGAGAGAGTGCTCAGAATAGCAAAAGGTTTTGTCCCTTTACGGGTCATTGAATTAAATAAAACCCGCAGTGTGTAACTTGGCTGTGAGTATCTTGAAAAGCAGGAATCGTTTCAGGAATGTTGCACTTGCAGCTAAAGAGTATATAGACTATTTGTCCAGACACATTACCCCCCACCACCACACACACACACACACACACACCCTCACACACCCTCCTGTTTTCCAAATGCTCCCTCAGCTGTTTAAACCCAATTTCAACTGTCCAAATAATCCACAACTGTTTAAGTATCATAGACTTGTCTGGTTGTTTTAGATTGACCCTCAACTGGAATGTTTTCCTTCTAAAGCATTCACCATGCTGGAAAGCATTATGTTAAAACCACATAATGGCTGGTTGGTTGAGGTTTATCTGGTTGAGAAGCTCTTGCTTTTTTGCACATATAATCTAAATTCTTTTTGCTTTCCTGCACCTCATAATGTTAGATGTAGGCTGTAGGAATGGGATTCACAGAGATGGGAGATGCTCACTGCCAACACGCCCACACAACAACAACATGTAACAACAGTGCTTTTACACCCGGGTGTTTAGTGTCGGTCGAGTTTGGAGATGAACAAATATACAAGCTGTGTAATAGTAGAGTGAATGAAAGTACAACTGACCAAAAAATAAATAGTCTAAGGGTTCAAATCAAAGTAACGCCACAGGAACACACAATGCTGGCTATTATGAGAGCTAGACCACTTTTTTGTCATTGTATTAAATTATATATTTATTCACAAAACTCTTTGTTGTTTTTAACAATTATTTCGGCACAAACAGCGATATCTCTCCATATAAGTACATCATGGTTTACAGTGCAGGAAACAGGAAGTGAGTCATGCTGCACCTGAAATCTGCGGTGGAAATTGCGTCTTGTTCAAGTGTTCTTCAGACATACAGCATTATATAATGACATATGTTGAGTTATATAATGAAATATGTTGAGTTATATAATGTAGAATGGTAATCACCAGGCTGTAGATGTAAAATATAAAAGAGGGTTTTCTGTGCATGTTGTCTTTGTGTGAGAGAGCGTAATTAACTGATGCTACATGTTGATTTCATTTATTTTTTTTTAGGGTGAAGGCGCTCGTGCTGTCCCTCTGGCCGGCCATGTCGGCTTCGACAGTATGCCTGACCAACTGGTCAACAAGTCTGTTAACCACGGATTCTGCTTCAACATCCTCTGTGTTGGTGGGTGCATCATGCGTGAAAATGCCTTTTCCTCTGTCTCTCCCTCCAGGCTAAAAGACGACTCATTTGCCTCAGTGAAAGTCAGGCTTTTACACAAGATGCAAAGCAATTTACTCAGCATGACGACTAATATGCCCTGGGATCAGATAGTAAATTCAAAAATTTCTGGAAGGTTATTTAATTTAGTATGACTTTATTCATTAGCAATACTGATAGCAACCATATTTATTCATTAAGGTATCATTTAATTCAAAGGACAAACCTTTTGTGAGATTTATCTGACAGTGATAAATGTTTGTCAGTACTTTTGATTATATATTGACAAAGCAAGTCACCTCAGCCTCATTAAGTGCTAGTATTATTGACTCACACTCACTCTCAGTGGCCAGTTTATCAGGTGCACTCGGCTGAAACTAATGCAGTGTATGTTCAACGGTCCCACCCTGCCTTTTTTTTTTTTTTTTTTTTAGAGAAAGTAATGTTGAGTTTTGGTCGAAGCTATTTCACAAAGGCATCAATTCAACTTCATGCTAATTTCAGAGGTTGTAGTCTGATGTTGGTTAATTACGTTCTGATGTACTGAGTCGTGTCATATTTTGTCCACCCACGCAATTGGTTTGTTTTTCTTTTTTTTTTTTTACATAGATTAAGGCATCAGACAGATCTATGCTGTGTTCATGTGTGTGTTGTAAAAAAAACACATGCAAATGCCTTATCACTGTTAAGTTCTCCTTTCTGATTTCTGTTTAGTTCATTTAAATATACTGGTGGTGTTTTTACAGTTCGCTCTAGCTGAGAGAACAACAGAGAATATTGACAGTTTCTCTTTCTTAAGAACTCGTGTGTCTCATATTCCTGTGACATGTTATTTAGAGGTCTAGTAACACCGACACAATGTGTGTCTATATTTTTAAAAAGTCTTGATGGTAGGAAATGCCTGGTGGCCGTTTTTAGTGGCATGGTTTTGACTTCCCCCAAGTTTAAAACGTCTCTGCTATTTTGTGGATATGCTGAGTCTGTTTATATTTGTGTTGGAGTGAAAAGTGAAAAAAAAAAAAAAAGGCCAATGATAGAGTTTTCTTTTCTTTTTTTTTTTTTCCCCCTTCGTAATTTAAACCAAACTTCATGGCACCCTTATTATGTGACATTACAATCTGGCTTTTGTAGGAGCTTACACAAACAGTACAGACCATTAAAGAATATGGACATAAAGATAATGTCTGGAGACTAAAAACAGCTTTTTTTTTTAACCCTCAAATACATTTGAGGAAAACAAATGGGAATGTTTAGTTTTATAATATTTCTAGTATTCTATTTTTATAACATTGTAAAATAATTTGGGCTAAAATTATGGACTGAACCAAAAATGTCAGTATTAATCATCTCACTGGGCTTAAAGAAGGCTGACATTTACACAGGCCTTTACTGTTATTTGTGGTGTGAGCGGGTTTGATGGGAAGATGTTTGCCTGTATTGTCGTATTGAGTAAAAGCCTGCAGCTACTCCAAATAAGAAAGATGCCAAATTGCCTTATGCATGACGGAGTTCTCCACTTAAATTGTGCTTAGAAACCACAAATAGGAACCTTGCTGCATCATTTACATTTAATACTGAGGGAAAGATTGGAAATTTGGATCACAGCACGATATCCTGCAAAAAATGGCCTAACATGCTGAGTGTAGGTCAGCCTGCAGGGAGTAAAAATAGCTTTTCTTACAGAGGGAGTTCTGTATCTGAGTCATCTGACAGCACGTTGATGTCAAAATACAAGAGCAAGTGAGCAGCTACTTCTGATGTTTTTGTGGGTATAATCATTTGGGAATTGTATATTTTGCTTTGAGCATCATGAAATAACTAATTGAATCTACCCTCAGTCTGTTGGACAAATAGGATTGAGTTAACATGATCCCAATAACATGATGTGTTTTCTCTGTGTCATAAAGGTGAGACGGGTCTGGGGAAATCCACCCTGATGGACACGTTGTTCAACACCAAGTTTGAGGGTGAGCCCACTCAGCACAACCAACCTGGGGTCACGCTCAAGTCCAACACCTATGAACTCCAGGAGAGCAACGTCCGCCTCAAACTCACTGTCGTCAACACCGTGGGCTTTGGGGACCAAATAAATAAAGAAGACAGGTAAAGCAGTCTGGATCTGATCCCACCAAGCTAGTTTTCTTGTAACATATTTGTCTTTTAGAGCAGTATTACAACAATCCATAGTAGCTGGCTCCCAGCCCTCATGATTTACAGTGACTCTGTGAGACCTTTAAGTCTCCTCATTGCTCAGATTTCATTCAGTCATGATACAAACGTCCCCTGAGGACATGGACTCACGTCTCCGTCCCATCTCTCATCTCCAGTAGTTTCAGAGTATCGACTTGAAAAACATGAATCAGGTATTGATGATCCCTTTCCCCGGCTGCATATCACCACACTGGGGTTTGGCCCGGTGTCAAAGAACATTTTTTCCATTAGATTTTGTTACCAATCTTGTTCCGCATAATATAATCTCTAACCCCTCTCCTGAGGTAAGTTCTAGGCAGACGATGATATCATGTGAATCGTCTCTGCAACCTCTAGGATGAGAGGGTTGTCTCGGTTGTTCCCGCGTTTCACACTTCATTCAGAATCAAATTGACTCTCACATAGGAAATAATGCAAACTCCCCGCATCGCACACAAGCACGTACTCATAGTCATGTGAACTGCAACTGCAACAGAGGAAATGTCCTGCAGTGTCTACACAGGAAATGCGTTGTGTTTGTGTTAGTTCATGTATGTGCTGGGAGAGCTTGAATACCTTTGCAGCTTCCTGTGCTCCTTAATGTCAGAGGTCATGTGTCTTTTGTTTAAGTTTATTTACTCAGACATTTGGACAGTTAAAATAAGCACATACAGTGTGGTAGAGTTTTCAAGACACTTGTATGGCAATGTACATACATTTAAATTCATTCATTCATTTCTGTAGAAACGTATTGATAATCTGTATCATTCTAAACCGTTAATAATAAAAACAGCAAACATTCAGTAGTTAATGTTGAAGGTGAAACTGTGATTCAGCTTGTTGCCAAATGTGACAGTTTCAGGTTTGGAGCAGACATGTGAGACAGGAAGTTGAAAATGTCGAATCTCAGGTGGTGAGAGAAGTTCACAGCTGTTGTGACAGTTGACACAGGACAGCACATTAATAGTGAATGTTATGAAGTCTGACCCCTTTTTAACAGAACACAGGGGCTTTTTTTATACTTTAGTTGAAGCCATATATGGTGGGCGACAGACTGATCACAAACATCTGTTAATAACACCGTTGTTTCATGTTTTCAGCAGCTATCATAAAGAGGAACCTTTTAAACATGTTATTGTCTAATCAGTGTAGCTATGCTTCTGATATACTGTAACACTAATGTCGATGACTGAAACACTTTTATAAAGTAACAGGAACTCGAATTATCATACATATTTAAAATGTTTTTTTTATGTTTCTGTGTTTCCTTTTCTGACAGCTACAAGTCCATCGTGGAGTTTATCGATGCCCAGTTTGAAGCATATCTACAGGAGGAACTGAAAATCAAGCGCACGCTACACAGCTACCACGACACACGCATCCACGCATGCCTGTACTTCATCGCTCCCACGGGACACTCGCTCAAATCCCTGGACTTGGTGACCATGAAGAAACTCGATAGCAAGGTGAGATTCACTTCATTTCATCAATGTGTCATCATCAACCAGAGGTTCTTTGTGTGGGTTTGTCTTTGTTTGATGTGGAAACTGTTTTGGCGAATTCATTTAGAGATCTTGGCTTTTTCCATCTCTACCAGATCAATTCCAGCCAGTGTTGGAGTATTATACAGGATTTACAAATGTATAAGCCACAGTGTCTGAACTGCTCTGTAGCAAAATGGTGATATAATGATTTAAAATAACTGTTAAAACATCTGTTGCCATGGATTGAATTTCTGTAGCACATCATAGATCCAGTAGGTAAATCCTTTGGCACTGTGTTGCTGTTTGCCGCATTTGATCTCTCCACTATATTCATGGGTCATAAACCTTTTCCATCTGCCTGCATGTGAATTGGCTTTGTGCTCGTTACTGCCTCAGTGTAGGTCAGCTGTGAAATGTAGTCAGCTTAGTGACTGCTGCCTCGTTTTTATTTTTGTGAGGAAAAAGAAAGCCAGCCAGGAGCCAGGAGGTCCATGCAAATAAGCTACCAGGGAGAGGATCCCTGGTAGCTTATTTGCATGGACCTCCTGGCTTTTATACAAAGAGCTAGCTCAGTGTTTGCCAAACCAGCTGTGCCCTCCAGCAAGCGCTCACAACAATGTGATCCTGAGCAGAGCCTCCTCTGTTTACACATTCACCTTGAGGGGAGCGCTGAAATGATACTCTGCTGAAGTGCCCCACACCAGACTTGGGGATACATCATTTTTTGTTCACATAACCCTCCACATCCCTCTCTATTAATTAAAGAGGCCCACATATGGAGAGCAAATAATTTAATATTTATTTAGGCGACAGCGCTGCTGAAATAGTTGTATGGGAATGAGAGTTCCATTTTTCAGCCACTTGTAAGTTCATATATAAGAATGAGCCTGTCTGTTTTTTTTCTCCTCCATATCTCTGTGTATTTCTTTTTTTCTGTTTTGATTACAAGGATACAATAGCTGCTGTTGAAACTTGAGTTGAGTCTTGAGTCTTAACACCATGTTTGGAAAGCTTTTAAGTGATATAGAGCAGGAGATGAAAGCCTGCTTGTCCCTTTGCTGCATGTACTATTTTTATCTCCGCACTTAAGAATGTGTAATTGCCTTTAATACACTGAGGCGTATATTTGCAGAGAGCAGTGGTTATTGAAATTACTGTTCCTCAGTTATTTGATTAGTAATGTCTTCAAGCCTTTGGATGTTTTTAAAAATACATCGGCTCTTTTCCAAATTTGGATCAAAGAAACGGAGGTGTGAAGAAATGTTGCCACTACTACACCTTGTGATTGTGTCAGCCCACATTAAATCTCTTTTGTCATTTCTCGACTGCAGGTCAATATAATCCCCATCATTGCCAAGTCAGATGCCATCTCCAAGAGTGAGCTGGCCAAGTTCAAAATCAAAATCACCAGCGAGCTGGTGAGCAACGGAGTGCAGATCTACCAGTTCCCCACTGATGATGAGTCCGTGGCAGAGATCAATTCTTCCATGAACGTAAGGCTCAGAACCACGTCTCTATCTGTGTTTACATGCCCTTTTACACAGAATACAAATGGTACATTCATGACAGACATCATATCATGCTTCTGTAAGACTGGATCCATCCTCATTTCAATCTTTAATCAATTCTGCTGGGTGTCATTGACAAACAACATGTGATGTAGAGTCAGTGGAATCAGGACAGGCACCGTCTGCGTCTGCTCAGCCTGTCAGGAAGCTGCTCCACACAGGGAGGAGTCTGTTCAGAGCAGCACAATCAGCCTGCTCACCCTGCAGGAAGCCAGCAGTGTGGGAAAGGGCCTGTACCTACCCACGGATGAGCCGAGGCTCACTTAGCTGTTTATGACGTCCCATCTGTGGAAATGCCTTAACTCTCCCATGATAATTGTGTCAGACCGTCGCCTCTCGGCCTTTGTTGTACAGTCTGACCTTGTCATACATTTTCCAGTCAGAGCTGCTACTTGGTGTCTGCTAAATTTAGCTCTTAATAATTAGGTTATGTAAATAAAAAACTGCTTTTCTCAGCTTTCCCAGTTATGGTAACACTGCTTAGGAATGCATCTTTGGCTGCATGTAGGATTTGTCTTGATTCCTTATATATGACTGAGATATTTGTGGTAATACTCATGGATTTTTGAGGAATGAAATGTTTGTGGAGCTGAAACTCTAGTACACGTGCAGCTTTATTGGGGATTCCTGGTGTTTTGTGGAGAGCATTCAATGTGAATCTTTTCTTTTGCCCCACAGAGCCATTTGCCATTTGCTGTAGTGGGGAGCACAGAGGAAGTGAAGATTGGGAACAAGATGGTGAAGGCCCGGCAGTACCCCTGGGGGACAGTGCAAGGTAAGCCTGGGCCACATCCTGCTCAGGAAATGAGAGTGTGCTCCTTCTCATCAGAGCTGCTGCTGCTGCTGCAGCTTCTCCCTCCTTCATATTTCTCCCAGGTTGCCGAAAACTAGTTGATAGCAGTTATATAATGTCATATAATTAGAGCAACCTCTCTGCCATTACACTGTAGGTCAGAGCATTAGCAGATCTTAGCGCTGAGCTCTTGCAGATATAGAAAATGTTCTATCGATCTCTTATAGATTAACTTGATCAATATATAATGTGAGGTGGAGTGTGTGTGATTTATTGCAAATGTTTAACAGTCCCAATACTTGAATCTGCTCTCAGGAGGATCAGAAATGTGTGGGAATAGCTCAGGTTACATAGATCTGCTTTTAAAATAGTTCATACTTTTTCAGCCTCAGACAGTTTTATGTGTGTGTGGGTGTTTGACTGGTTTGTCAGGACTGGGTTTATCCAGGAGACCAAGTTTAAATGATGCAGCACAGCTCACAGAGAGCTGTTGGGATTTGTACAGGGCTTCAGCTGCAAATGTTTAAACAATGATGGCATTAAGTATTGAAAGTGCTTATCAAAATATCCCAGAGCCCAAGGTGACACATTTAAATGTCTTCTATTGTCCAACCATTGCCCTAATTGTCCTTAATTTCCCTTTGGGATCAATAAAATATTCATTCATTCATTCATTCAACCAGTGGTCCCAACGCCAAAGATGTTTGGTTTGTAATGATGTGAAACACAGACAAGACAATCCATATAAAGAAATCTTGGCATTTTCTCCCATAAATCACTAAAGTATTATTGTTATTGCTGAATGGTTGACAATTATATGTTGATTAACAGCTCTAGGTTTGAATTTAAAACATATTGTTGCCTTTGTGAACAAAGTGCTGACTGTCTCTTGTTTTTGCTCAGTTTTTGCATCTGCAGCCAACGATACGTGAAGAAACTGTAGACGTTTTCTACATATCACCACAGAGTAAACACAGCTATAATTTCGCCACAGTTTACCCAGGGTGGATCAGTCTCAAACATCCCTGAAGCTCAAAGTCAGCACTTTTAACGACTCAGACATTGTTTCATTGTGATGGATTTGTTCCAAAACTATGAAAAACATATCACTGTCCGAATGCTTATGAACCGTGCTGTATAATGTTTCTGGCTGTAGGCTTTATCTGACATTGGGCCTGTTTACCACAGGACGAGTGCGTGCGTGCATGTGTACTCACATGATGTCACATGGTCTTAGGGAGCGTGGCACTCGGCCCAGTCTAGTAACAAAATCAATAGAGAAGCCACAGGACATGAACACTACTCTCTTCTTTATACTCTGTGCCTGAGAATTATAGTACATAGATTATTATCTGTGACAGGATTTAAACATTCATGGATGCTAGTGTGTTCTGATTCTGCTGATGTACACTTTCTGTAGTGTATAATGAATAGGATTACCATCTGACATGTTGAGTAAAATGTCAATATGATGTGTCCGTCACAGTGGAAAATGAAAATCACTGTGACTTCGTCAAACTGCGAGAAATGCTGATCAGAGTGAACATGGAGGACCTGCGAGAGCAGACTCACACGCGCCACTATGAGCTGTACCGCCGCTGCAAACTGGAGGAGATGGGCTTTAAGGACACAGACCCTGACAGCAAGCCCTTCAGGTTTACTTTGATTTTCTTTCATCTCCTTTCTATCCACCTAAATCTCCTAGTTTTTACTCTGTTTGATTTAACAATTCTCCCCCATTGGAACCTTGTGCTTTTTTTTTTTACTAGATTTTTAGTTTGTCTCCGGTGGGTGGTACAGTCCACAGTGTATTGTTTCTCTTATTAATTTATTTTTTTATTCCATTTCTGCGTTTCCTCTGCCAGTCTGCAGGAGACATATGAAGCCAAGAGGAACGAGTTCATGGGCGAACTGCAGAAGAAAGAAGAAGAAATGAGGCAAATGTTCGTCCAAAGAGTCAAAGAGAAGGAGGCTGAGCTCAAAGAAGCAGAGAAAGAGGTGTCAGATTTTCATCACATACATCACTAATCTTTGTTTGAGTTCTCTGCTCCAGCTTTGAAATTAACACAAATATTATGTTTCCTCTGCCGCTGCCACGTAGCTGCACGAGAAGTTTGACCGTCTGAAGAAGCTCCACCAGGAAGAGAAGAAGAAACTGGAGGAGAAGAAGAAATCCCTGGACGATGAGCTCAACACGTTCAAACAGAAAAAGACTGCGGCAGAGCTCTTGCAAAATCAAGCTCAGCAGGCAGGGGGCTCCACCACACTCAAGAGGGACAAAGAGAGGAAAAAGTAAGTATTATTCTTTTCCCCCTGTGTCTTAAACTTTATACCACAGGTGCAGGAAACCACTTTTGGTTGAATGAAGACTGCAAACGCCAGCATAGTATAAACCTGAGTGGAACAAGGTCATAAATTACTAGATAGACATTTCACGATGTCGATCATTTGTTCAGCTGTTTTCTGGGGTCTGTTCAGAGAGTTGCAGTTAAGATTGAATGCTTGGGTTCACATCAGTACATAGACACAAAAGGCCTCCAAACCTTTTGTGTCTAAACTTTATACATCAAAGTTGGTTCCTCGTGAAAGTATGTGACTTCATCCTGACATAAACACAAACTCTATGCACAAAAAATGCTGCAGACAGAAATTATTTTTAGTCTGCGTGACTAATACCATTAAGCACTTTTTGTTTCCACTAATAAATAAATCACATAAGATTAATACTGTTTACTAGACAGTAGATTGAGGCCGTGGCCTGGCCTAGAGATTCTCTCAGACTCTTTCACAATGCTCTTCATTTCTGAGAAGTAGATGAATTTTTCACGTTAGCCTCTGTTGGCTCTGAATCACGTGTAAAGAGCCAGGACCAGAACCAATAATCCATTACCAGTACAGACAAATAATAGAAGGGGGTGGGGGTCAGGAGATGATCATCTTCAGTCATCTAAGTAGTTGAAAGGTTTTCAACTGTCGGAGTTTCAAATAGAAATCATCACTGTGATTCAGTGTGACTGATGGTGAAAACCAAACAGATCCTGAAGTTTACGACTCCACACACGTTTGAGTAAACAACTCAAACTTTCTCAAATTGTTTCTCTTGCATCATGGAAACTATCGAGGACTTTTCTCCACCTTCATGTACGTACATAATCTCTCCGTCTCTTGGTATTTTTTGACATTGACTTGTTCCCTCCAAGAGTTTTCTGTAAATAGGTTTTAATGAAATCATGACTGCACAAGAGGCAGCGTGTGCTGCCAGAAGTGTTGTAGTGTGGTTGCAATGTGCTGCTGACATCATGTTGGTAATGAACTCCTGGTTGTGTGTTGAAGCTGATGTGACTCCGTGCCTGTTAGAAAAGGAAGAAGACACTTGCACTGAGAAGGTTCTTGTTGCTTTATTTTCTTCCTCGTTAATTTATTCTCTTCACAGCCACTTCCTCTCTGTATGAGCTCTGCCTGGAAATGTTTCTCTTCTAAAAGGAGCAGCTGTGCAACTTTAGCTTTGTCTGTGGGTCACTGATTTAAACAGACTCGTGCCCTTGATGTTTTAACTGAATAATAATAATGACGTTGATCTGTATTTAACCTCCAGGATAAAGTCAGTGTTTTCTTCAGTCCCCAGGAGACACAGTTATTGATTAGTGCTTGCTGTGTAGATGTGTATCTGTCTTGTGAGTGCATGTGTCACCTATGTTGCATCCATAATGTTTTCCAGTTAACTCCTCCCACACTTGCTGCATGCTGCATGAGGCACCTTTTCTGGTAAGACGACAACTGCTCTTGAGTTACACCACCTGCAGAAAAAAATCAAATTCAAATTAAAAAAAAAAGCATATGAAAAATATAAAGTAGGTGTCATTGATTGATCAAACATAGATATTTAAATTAAAACATGTAAGGGATAATTAACTGATAACATAAGTACTTTACATACTTAATTAAAACTAACGACTGATCTTGGGATATATAATCTAGTATATTGATACTTAAAAATTTAGAGCTGAGGATGATAAATTGATTTATCATTTAGCAGTTATTATTTTGAAAACTCCAGGTTCTCAAACGCTGCTTTTCTTAGTGTTTTGTCATTTAAAAAAAAAAAATAATAATATTTTGAGGTTTGGACAGTTGGGGTCAAGGATTTTGCGATGGTAGAATATTTTCCCATTTATTGAACCAACAACCAAAACCTAAAAACCTTCATATTTGACAAAGAAAAGCAGTTAATTGTCACATTTAAGAAGCTGAAACGATGAAAAATGTCAGTGTATTTCCTTGAAAAGCAACAAACATTATTTGATCGTCACAATGGTTTCCAGTCAGTTCTCTGTTAATCAACTAACTAATCATCACTTCTTACTTATATATTGTTTAGCAAAGCACAATTAGTATATTGATAGAAGAAAACTGACAGCGCATGAATGTAATTAAAATCATCGTTAGTTGCAGTCAAAACACAAAGGGCCCATCAGAAGCTCATTTTTAGATTTTAATCTAATCATCCTTTAAATTATGTCTAGAATATGTGTAATCTAAATTCACATGCATTTAATTTCCCCCCCATTAGAGTTTAATGTGATGTTGAGAAACAGGAGGCAGTGTCACAGCCCACCAGTGTTTCATTGGTAACATCTGTGTCGATCATATCTTGAGCTGGCAGTGTTTACCGTCCCTGTGTCAGCTTCTAAATCAGCCACTTTATTAGATCCCCACACACACATTTGATGTACTGCCCCATCTGCCTCCCTAAATCTACAACAGTCTCCTTTTTGTGGTTCTCCCATGTCCGTCCCCACCCATCCCCGCTCTCACACAAAGAGCCATTCACGGCTGAACTGAGACCAACGGGTCACACCAGAGCATCAAACATCCTCAGGGCCCAGTTCTGTTTATAGAGATGACATGTTTTGTTGATCTCACGACCATATGACGACCCCCTCTGCTACCTCTCCCTCTTGACTAGATACAAAAGCAAAATCCACAGAGAAAGAGAGTGATGTGCTGTTGAGTCAACCACTGGAAGAGAGGGAAGACATCTGTCTCACAATCTGTAAACTCCTCAAGCAGCTCGAGACTGTTGGAACAGATGAAAACAAGCTGCTTTGATACTGAGCACAGTAGACAATCAGAAACATTGTTTAAAGCTCAGAGACAGGACAAAACCCCTAAAGAGAAAAAAAAATGACGTTCATTAGTCTCATTTAAAGAAACACGACGACTGATCTTGCACCATCACCTGTTTACACTCAAACCTTTTGAGCTGCCTTGAAAGCATGACTTCCTCTAAATGGTCACTAATGTTGATGTGATGTGTCCGATGTGAAACGGTGTGTGTCGTGATGATGTTTTAACTTAAAAAAAAAAAAAAGCAATAACAGCCCTTCTCTTTCGTTTCCAGCTTAGGATTCCTGTAGAAACAGTGTTCCCTTGTGGCCATCCTGCTGTGAATGAGTTTCCACCCCATCATCCTTTACCATACCCCACCCCACCCTTCCCCACCCTCACCCAACCCCCATAATTCAACCCTCCGTGTGCCCCACCCCACGCTCCACCCCTCACCCCCCCGCTCTGTGGAAGATGCTGGGCATTGCTATCAGTTTGACATCATGTTTTTGCTGAATGATGCTTGTCTGTTATTTGGTTTGTACAAGCCATTATTCAGCTTGTCTTTTTTTTTTTTTTTTTTAAATATATATATAAATTGACAATGCATTTCATATTTGTTTTATATTCAATGACTCTTTGCATGATGGAGTGAGCTTTTTTTTTTTTTTTAAATATTAACATACATGACTACTGTTGTGATGGGCAGAAATGTAATGGGTCTAAAGAGAAACATGCATCAGACACAGAGACGTCAGTGTGTTCATGTGGTCAAAGATCGGACTAGTTTTAAAGTTATAATCAGTCCTGGTTGTTTAAAAAAAACGATCTTCTGTCCAAAACACAGTTTTGTGGACCCTCTTTTGATTCACCATCACTTGCGCTGACCACAGTGGCAGATTCATTGTGTTCGCTGTGACTGCTTCATAATGAAAGCCACCTTTGTGTTCTAGCACAGGAATGGCGGACTCTGCTGCTATCAATGAAAACTGCATTTACAGAGATGATTAATTGCTCACTAGAAATGCAGCATTTTTTTTATGGGGTAAAATCTTATGGATTGTTACATAACAAGTGCCACCAGTTAGTTATCACCCCGATCTTACAAGTTTTAGACTTTTAAAAATTAGTTTTTTGTGTCCCCTTTCTGATGTTGTTTCACTTTAGTCTGATGCATGAGTAGATGTGAGCCTAATCTCTTTGCCACTTCTCCCATACCTCATTCATTATCAAGTGTCATGTGCATTTTCTTTTTTTTTTGTATTAGCTTTCACATTTGCACTTTTTTATTTTTTACACACATGTGATTTTTTTTTTTCAAATATATAATAATATTGTCAGTGCAATTGTAACTTTCTTTTTTGTTTTTCCTGATTATGAAGGCACATTTAAGAAGTCATTCATCTTGATGTCCATTGTCTTACAGGGACCAGTGTTTGTATCAGTGTTGCGCATAAAAAAATATATATAATAATATGATCTTAAGAAATAAAGGCCAATTTTTCACCAAAAATTACAACTGTGGCCATAATCATTGTGTATGACAAATATTGTTGTAAATTATAGGAGATGAATGTTGAGGTTTTACATTGAACATCAAAACTTGTTGTGCTTGGTCCTATGAATTTAAAATCCTCAGGTGTGTTTATTTCTGCTCGGATTCACAGAACATGTGTTACCTCAGTCGTTCTTTGTTGTTTTTCACCTCATCAAAGTTCAAGTTTACGTTTATAAAAAAAAAAAAAAAAAACATCCGTCAGTGAAGAAGTGAACTGCAATTAAAATCACTTTGGCTCTACGTGATACCAGGGTTAAAACACATGTAGAGTTAGAGCTGTTCCCTCCTCCTAACCCTCAGCTCATTGGTCTGTGTGGTTTCACTTTCCTTTGCAGTAATCCCTGGCTCTGCACTGAGTAGGTCCACAGCCTTCAAGCTTTGCTAAGAGACCAGCCTTTGTGGGTACTGAGTACCTCAAATGTGACCAGAGGCTTTGTGGACCCCCGTCCTTCAGGGTTTCTTAATCGTTACCTGCTCTTGCTATAATATGTGTTCATGTGTATTTGTGTTTTTTATCGCTGCTCTAACCTCACCTTGACCTCACCTGACGCTGTCTAATTCCTGCTTTATTACTTCTGCTTATGCTTAATGTGTGTATATCGTTTTATTGTGCTGTGACTAACTAACACCATTTTCCACTGAAGTTGTGACGGAGAGAACATGCACACGTGTTCATGTGTTGTAATATTTGGGTGGCACGTTTTACATTTTTGGCTCACGTTGATGGACCACAAACAAGTAGACAATCATGTGGAATTATAACACATCCTGTGAGATTTGTTCACAAAATCATGCACCATTGTGAGTGGGCACATTACTTTCTCATTATTCTCACTTGATGTTTTGTTTGATTGACTGTATAATCATAGTTGATTGTACTATCTGATTTTGTATTTATGATCAATTTCCTCTCAGATATCAGATGCACTTCTAAATTTCTGAGTCTGCCCTTCAAGGTTTTTATGAGCATTTCTGCTTTTCCAACTCTTCTAACTGCCGGCTTTATCTCTCTCTCTCTTTGTCTCTTCAGCTTCTTTTAATCTGTCTTGACCACCTGAAGAGGGGATTGCAGCTTCAGCAAGAACTAAGCACCCTTTACCTCTTCCTGTTTTTCTCGCTGCATCAACCTTTTTATATTTTCTCCCCCATCTGCATCTCCTTTCGTTGATTACGGCCTTATGTGGACTCGCATGGTATTTCTGACCACCTAAATGAAGCTCTAAACCCAGGCAGGACGGGGAACTGGGCACAGTTCAAATCTGTTATTATGTCTTAATGTATATAAATCCACTCTTGCTGTTCATGGACATCATCCGTGGGGGGGTTTTACACAATCACAGGACTCATAGGTTGAAGTCATCATTTGATCTTTACTTGAAATAAAATTGCTACAACCTGCACTATGCACTCATCTTAACAATAGGATTTACATTAGAATAAAATGCTGCTGAAAGGACAACGCTAGCCGATTAAACAACTAATCTAACTAACAAACGACAGGAGCACTTAATGTGTAATGTGTCATAAAGTTCAGTATAACAAGTAGACGTGTTGCTTTCTTCAAACTAGTCCTGTTGGACATTAAAATGTCTCTGAATAAATAACAAAATTAAACAGCAGAAATTGTTAATTAGTCATAATCATGCAAATGCCAAAGCAATATTTACACATAGCACTTCATTTCACGGTGCCCATGTTTACATACCACTGTTAAATACCATGGAGGTCACATGTCATGGCCTTTTATTACACACTGTGCTTTATAATATTCACATGCCGATTCTATAGTTTGCATGCATCTTTTGATTTCATTGCTGCTGTGACCTTTGACCTGCTTGTTTTTATCCCTTAATAACTGAGTTCTGCAGCCTGTTTCAACTCCATTGCTGTTTTTCTTCAAAATGGTGCATATTATTATTATTATTATTATTGAATATTTGCTCTGTCCTATGATTTCAGCTCCCATTTTTTTTTTGCCAAATATTAGAATAAGATGGAGTTGAACTGAATCCCAGATAGGAGTATTTAAAAAAGATACTCATGCATTTATATAATTTATAAGGATATATTTTGTGTATTGAAGTGGAGACTTGTTGTTTATTACCTATGATCTTTGGACGTGACTCTTGAGTGTAAAGTAACATTTTGGTGTCAGAAAATGCCATACATTTTTCTAGTATCAGTCATCACCTCTTGTCGCTGAAAAAAAAAAACTCTCCAACATTACAAATGATTCAATATCTTACTTTAGTTTGATTCCATTGATGTACATTTTCAATAAAAAATGTGATCCGAACATTTGAAGTGTTTGTCCTTTTTATGTGTGGTCTGATGGGATTGAACTTTTATTTATAGTTTTGTTGTTTGATATATATGAATCTTACTGTCATAATAGGGACAGATAAAATATCACAATATAACATGAAGGAAGATTGATGATTGACAGGCTGCTTTATGGTTTATTTAAAATATCTGGGACAATATTCATCAAATGAACACTATGTTCCGTTGATGGAGACTTAAAACTAGTGTTTTAGGTTATTAACTAATTGGGAAAATGTTTAATAAGGTAACAAATCAGGTGAGAAGTGGGGTCATCTTCCCATTGAAGTCTATACAACCGGAAGTTTTTTTTTGAAACCACGACTATCGCCCCCTGCTGACTTTTTTTAACGTTACACAGGTTTAAATCATAGATGTGGATTTATTTCACTTAAATTGGTTTCAATTCACAAAACCGGAAGTAAAATATATTTTTAAATATACATCCTATGTTTGTCTAAGAGATACAAAGTAACTGTAGCAAGTTTTCCCATTCATCAAAGTGAAAAGTTACTAAAAAATCAATATACTGCTCCAAGTATGAAACTGATTAATAAATAAAATAATAAAAAAAAGAATACAGTGAACATTGCAGATTGTTGTACATTGTTATATTGTCATATTTATTTTTGACTGACATTTTATTCAGTTATATTAATAGATGCTGCAAAAAAAAAAAATGTTAATTTTGTATCGTGGTCGTAACTTTACACTGCTCTAATGTTAATGGTTGTCTTCATCTGCAGTGACTGGTGGTAACACTTTGCATTTTGCTGCAGGGAGACGTGCTCTGTGTCCGCTCCATGTGTGTTCATTATTGACGCGTGGTTCCCCGACGGCAGGCAGCACGCGCCTCCGGAACCCGTGGCCTGAACCATACGAACGGCAAAGCATTCTGGGTCATAGCGGTGACAGACGCCATGATTTTTACCGTCGCTGGACCAGAAAATGGATGCTTCCTACAGTAATTGAGCGAGTGTTCGTGTCTCTCAAGAGGTTTCAGCTTCTTTTTTTAAAGTCTTGGAAAGTTTGTTTAAATGACACGAAGCTGCGTGTCTGTTGTGAAAAGCTGAGACCGATAGGAAACTGAATGAACAGGCTGCCGTTACTGAAGTTAGCTACATGCTAGCTGGCTAATGCTAGCAACAACCAGGCTAAGCTAGGGGCGATATTAATATTCATATAAATAAATACACTATTTGTTGATCAACTAAAGGATAGTGATATAAGTGGGACCCAAAGGCTATACCTGGAGGTAAGAATACGGCACAATTGGGTAAAGGGGCTTTTAAATGTTGACAAATTCAATGATTAGCTTGCTAAACGTGTTTGCTCTGTCGGCCTACTGCGTCACTGTCCAGATTTTGTGTTGGCACCAAATCCAGCTGTTTCTCCAGATTGTTAGACCATATCACTGAAATATCTGGTAGCGTAATACACAATCAATCCTGGCACGTTGTTTGTGTATCAGAAACTGCTTGATGCTGATGAATGCTGCTCATTTTCCAGGGAATGTTTTTAGCCTCCACAGGCAGCATGGTGTAATAACCAGATGATTTTGCGTGTACAGCTCATCCATTCATTTAATGTCTGACTTGTTATCTTTGGCCTCAATAACAGGTATGGCCTGGATTTAATTTGGACGGTGTTGGTGATGGCAGAAGGGACTGACACTGTCGAAATGCCCTCCTTTGACCCAAGTCCTAGCTCTGAAGCAAAAAAGAGACCTACTTCTTCTGATGGCAGTGAGTGTTGATCAGGATTATGTATTTCTTTCCACACAAACATGTTGTTATCCACTGTTTGGCCTCTTCATCTTTATGTGCAAACATTTTGACAGTGATTTTATAACCAGTCAGCAAGTGAATACAAAGTTGATTTGCTGATTTTGGGGAAACAAGTTAAACTTCTGGCTATTACAGGCTTTTGACCTGTAGCAGTAGTAACACAAATTAGAGGGTTTCTTGTGTAATAAAACATGAGAACTGAAAATGATGAAAAGGTAACGATAATGACATCAGTGGTTATGATCCTGCTCTACCACATGAGCTAAGATTAACACAACTGTATCTTATTTGGAAAAAAAAAAGTTTTAGATGGGTAGTATGTTCAGTTCAACTTTAATCTATATTATTGTTCTCTTTTAATAACAACTTCCTATCTCACTTTGTTTTTATTGAAATACATTATGTTATTGTTATGCACAATCTTTGCATTTGCTTATAGTTTGCACAATTAAGAGAATAGAATATTTTATATGAACTATAATGAAATAAATGATGATATTTAAAAAAAAGTTATCTCTTTAAACTGCTGGATGCTGTTTGTATTAAATCTCACTCAAACAGCAGTAAATAACATTATGTTCAGCTGCTCTGACTATTTATAGCTCTGACTGTTTATATTAAGAGGTTTGTTTTTACGAGGGACTGACTGAAATTGAACTACTGTGCTCATGTTCATCATTATGAAGGAACATGTCATCTGGTGCAAGTGTGGGCTTCATCTTTGTGACTCGAGCACTTTTTGACTGCAGTTTTGGTTTATGAAGCAGATGAATGTGATGTATGAAGCTTTGGCTTTATAGAGAGTAGATTGCTCTAATAAGAAATATAGAGACTTTCATTTTTTGTAGGCTAAGACCTGTAGGGCCTGATAATTAAGATGGGATAAAACATGGACCTCTCAATTGATCCTCTGTACCTGCCTGAGTCGATGACACATCATTTCATGCTCTCTAACAGTCTGCTTTGTCTTTATCGCAGGAGACGAGCCCATGAGGAAAATGCCTGTGTCAAAGTTTGGTTCCAGACCTCGATTTGAACCTGTTCACTTTGTCAGTGGTGGAAGCAGCGGAGGAACCGGAACTGATGAGAAGGAGAATGACAAAGATCGAAGGAGGAGTGAGTCATACGGTGTGAGACAATGGGACTCTGAACACTCTTCCTATGGCGGCACCAGTCGAGCACAGGGCTCCTCCTCCCTGAGGCCTGCATTTGACAGAGTGCCATCGTATAGTTCTGACTCTTGGGGTTCCCATAGAGATCGAGACAGAGACAGAGAGCTTTCTTCAGGTAGTACGACCGGCTTAGGTTATGGAGGACGTGGGTCAACTGCTAACTTCATGGCAAAAACGCAGCAGGACTACACAGCCAAGTATGAAGCCCACTCCTCCCGAAATACAGACTCCTATTCTCAGCCCCACAGGTATAATGGATATGGTGGAGCGAGTAGATCGGGAGGTGGTTGGGACGCAGGGCGTCAGGGTTTGGGGTATGGTTATCAGGACCGACCGTCATCGAGCAGGCCATTCAGTAGAGTCTACAACAGCCCAGGCAGGAGCAGCCCCACCACGTCTCAGACGGCCTCGTCATCGCAGCCTCTTCCTATATCTCAGCCAACATTAGATGAAAAGCAAAGACTGATAGCCAGCGTAGCGTCTGCGCTGGCTGTTGCTTTTAGGGACCCTATGTTTATGACTGGAAGTGACTCTCCCAATTACAATTTCATGTTGAGCCGCAGCATTCAGGCCTGCAAGACCAACCCTGAGTATATTTATGTCAACCTGAAGGATATTCCTCAGGCTGATTTACCGAAGAATAGGAAAGTACCAACAGACGGTTACGCATGTGAATTGAGATGTCAGGGTGTGTACCTTGCTACCGGATACTCAGGCAGTAAAAACGGAGCGAGGGACAGAGCGTCTGAACAAGCTGTAAAACTCTTCCTGAAACCAGTCGAAGTTCGTGTTGTGCAACGCAAATACAGACACTCAATAGTTAACGATATGGTCGTTTGTCAGGCACACAGCCCGACTCCGGCCTTTTTACCTGCACTCCGCAATCCAGAGGACAAGCCGACGCCCAGCTCCAAGGGCCAGTATGAACCCGACAAACGGAAGCACTGGACAGAGTTTGTTGTCATGGACAACGCTCACGACGCCATCTGCATCCTCAACAACTCTGCAGCTTTTAATCGCATGAAGATCGACTACAAGTTTGACCTTATGCCCAATAACAGCGCGTGGCTGTGCAGCGTGTTTTTACAGGACGAGCTGGTGGCGCAAGCAACGGGCACAAAAAAGAGCTCGAAGCACGCTGCAGCTGAAGAGGCAGTGAGGAAACTACGTATGAATCAGGCACAACGACAACAACAACAGCTGCAACAACAACAACAACAACTGCAACTGCAACAACAGCAGCAGCAGCAACAATCACAATACTCCAGAGGAAATAACCAGTCAGATCTGAGTGGACGCTTTGGGCAGCTGGGTGGAAAAAAGAAACATCTGAGTGAGCTGGTTATTCTGGAAAACTCTGACAATGCTATCTGCATCATTAACGACACGGCACAATTTAACAAAGTAACTGCTGATTACAAGTTCACCGTTCTACCTGATCATCGCTGGAGGTGTGAAGTTTACCTAGAAGGACAGTATGTGGCAGCAGGGATCGGACCCAAGAAAATTGTGAAACATATCGCAGCAAAGGAAGCTCTGACCACCCTGAGGCAGACGCAGGCTGTGGTCAAATCCAACCTAAGAAAGGAGGGTCACACCGACGCCATATCCAGATCCCAGATCCTGGCTCGTTCTGGTGAGGAGGCGACGAGACAGGAGATAAAAGAAGACAACATCGGAAACCAGCTGCTGCGTAAGATGGGCTGGAAGGGCGGTGGTCTGGGCCGCGACGGCGAAGGCATCGCAGAACCCATCAGAGTCAAAGAGCAGTTTTCTAGAGAAGGTTTGGGTATGGACACAGATAAAACCGGAAATCAGCTCAGCAAGCGCGACATCGAAGACATCATTCGTAACTACGCCAGTTCAGACCGTCAGGACGACCTTCGCTTCTCCACCGACCTCACCAACGACGAACGCAAACAGATCCACCAGATTTCTCAGAAATATGGCCTGCGGAGCAAGTCATACGGGCAGGGGCGACAACGGTTCCTCGTTGTTAGTCGCAAAGTACACAAAGACCAGCTGATTGGTCAACTTTTACAGGAAGGACAAGTGGGACGATACGAGCTTGTGAAACCTCAGGCCTCACACTAATTTGCATGCAAAGCAAAATGAGGAAAAGGCGCAAAAAAGAAAAAACATAAAACAAAACGTGTCATTGGCTTGGACTTGAGAGCAAATCACATTATTTGTGTGTGATGAATTTACGACACATTAACAAATGAAAATCTTTCAGGTATCACCTGTGGTTTCTGCATTCCTCTGCCATGAAAATGTACTTTAGCTTTAGCAGGAGCTGTAGGAATAATGTCTTTTCGTCTCCTGCCATTCCACATGTCCTGTATTTGTTTCACTTTTGCACAAGCTTGTGTTCAGTGCTTTTTGTGGTATCATGTCCCTTATGACGCTCCAGTTATTTCATAAATTAAAAAAAAAAAAGACTTAACAAGGTTTTTTTTTTCTGTCACCAAAATTATTTATGTTTTACGTGGCTATTTAAGGAACCTGGCAGAATATGCAGCTTTTCACTGCTTCTGTGTGAACACTATAGACGGTTAAACACGTGAAAGACGAGGATTGGTGAGGCATTATCATCTAAAAGTGTAGCTAGGTGCTCATACCAGTCTCACTGTAGTGATACATCTCTTATTCAGCAATACTTGCAATATATTTTGCTCTTTCAGCACATTCAACAAGCTGCATCTACAATGTGAAAACCTTCACATGGAAACTGTAAGGTGTTATCTGTTAAATGTCAGATGTGTCGGTTTATGTGAGTACAGTTAACTTGTCTGCTTGTTTTCACAACTGTAAAATCTGAATAAATTAAATCTGATCATCTGATCTGATCTTTTTTTTTTTTTAGAAAATCAACAAAGACAATTGATGTATATTTATTTTTTTTTATTTTATTTACAAGAAAATGTACAGTTTGTTACATGGGTTACCAGTGCAAAGTTTTGTTGTTTTTTTTTTTTTTTTATAATCTGAAAACAGACACCATCCGGTTTTTAACAGTATAATCAGCTCATTTATGACAGCTGATTTATAAGATTGTAAAATAGCATAAAAATGTTCTCACACAGCCTTTTAAATGTCAGCATTATGAAACTGTACATGAAACAAAGTCAAGTGCCCAGAGAGGAGGGTACTTAATGTCTTGTTTCACTGTTGAAGAAGGACATGCATGTTCACCAATATCAAGAACATTTTTTTAAATCCAAGGCATGGCTTTACAAGTACAGTTGAGAGAAAGGCATCTGTTGAGGTGTTAGAAGGATGGATGTCCATGCCAGGTTAATTTCCTATCTCACTGAAAGGCTTTTAAAAAACCAAAAAGGCAGAAAAGAAATAAAAAACCCCCAAAAAGGGGAGTGAGCCCACTGAAACACCAGGAGATAACACCCATGAACAGCTTTGCTTTTTTTCATTTTTTCGTTTTGTTTTGTTTTGTTTTTTTTTTTTGTAAAAATGACCTGTTGGTATCTACACAGCAAACCACACGGCAAGCACATCTAATTGACTGTCACCTTCTCATCCAGCCAGTTTAAAAGAAAAAAAAAAATAAACAGGAAGAAAAAGTGACAACTGAGAGACCTGACCATTGGCTTTAAAAAAAAAAAAAAAAAAAAAAAAAAAAAGACTTGGGGCATGTAGCAAGTAACCCAGATATAACAAGGTACATTAACTTTTAACAAACATACGCTATTGCCCAACAATAGCATTCGGCGGGAGCGAATGCCACAACACAACAGCATACAAACTTAGCAACAGTTATGGGACAAATATACTGAAGGATTTTTTTTTTTAAGATGTGTCATTTTATTTCTGTGAGATCAGTTGCTTCCATGATTGGTGGTTTCTTGACTCTGGGGGTTGGACACTGTTCATACTCGAACATTAACGGGGGTCAACAGTCACGCCAACTCTGTTCAACAATAGCAGAAACCCTCTTCTCGTACTCCCGCTTGTTTTCCTGGTACAGCTGGGCTGCTTGGCTATTGGCTGGACTGTTTGGGTTTGGCTCATCCAGTAAAGACTTTAAATACACAACAGAGAATGTCAGTGGGTTCAGTTTCTAATAATGTCTCATAACAGACTCAGAACTGGAAAGTCATCACATGTATAAGTTACTTGTTTGTGCATATTTTTTTGTCAACGCGAAATTGACTTAATTTTTCTATAATCATAAGAATCACAGGTTACATAGTTACTTGCATAAAAGAGTTAATTTACCTGTATTGAAGTTAAGATTGAAGACACATCATAAGTTGGACTCCAACGGTTCTGAAGTATATCTAAGCATATGCTGCCATCTGCATACACTGTGAAAGATAATACAGATTTAAGCTTTTGTAGACAGATAATGTAGAAAACAAGTCTGTTTTCCTAAGATAAATAATAAATATCCACCCCAGATAGAGAAGCACATAAGTATGTACCATTTGGATGAAACATTTTGGAGACAAATCTCACTGTTGGAGGTTTATTTGGATATTCCTCTGTGAATTCAATGGTAAGTTTGAAGGTTCCTGAAAGTGAGACGTAATGACAATGTATGAATTTAAACACATGAACAGAAAACAGTGTTTTACAGTAATGTACAGTCCAGTCAACTAGAAACTAGAAAATGCATGTCAGACTATCTAGCAAACTTGCCACCCTGGACAAATAGTTGGTTATTTTGGGGAATTTGAGAAAGTCCAGTAAAGAAAGAAGAAAGAAAAAGAAACCTAAATGTATCCATCTGGAGACCTGATCAGCGGTTGTAGCTTCCTGTTAAAACAAACTCTCACCTGATACTCTTTTGAGGCACAGTCTAATATCTGCTCATATAAGCATCTTCAAATTGATATAATCTAACTTCCAAAACTCAATACCTGGAGTCATCATGAATATTTGATAGATTAATGTCATAGAAACCTTGCATAGATAAATTATTTGGATGTAGGGAGCTTTAGAGAGGACTTACCATCTTCAAAGGGTGTTCCCTCTGGTCTAAAAGAGATAACACACAGGTTGTAAAATCAAAACGCTTATATTAACTTTTCATGCACTTTCAAATACTCAGAACTTGCTCACATAACCTCAGGATGTACAACTTATTATATCTAAACTTGTATGAACAAATTATTTCTTCAAACGCCTAAAGAAATGTTCTGTCATAGATTCTGATAAATCAATTTAACTTACCCAAAAATGACAGCGTTCCACACCATGATATTGTTTTCTGATGGGGCCCCACTCACTCCTGCTGGAGGATCCTCTTGCAGTCTAAAAACAGTCAACACAAAATCTAAATTACTATTATAGCACGTTAAATACAGAAATAAAGACCATTACTACTAGACAAACAGCATTATGCCACTATTATGTGATCAACAGGACAGGTAATTAAAAACATCAACACATGGGAGTCAACCTTATAACCAACAAAACAAGCAAACAAGAAAGGCCTGTTGAATATCAAACAAGGAAACAAGCTAAGTCATGTTTTTATCAATACCTTGTAGAGATATTTTTCAGTGACAAACACTGCACTAGGATTTACAAATCAAATTTTTGTGCAACAAACAACAAACATTACTTAAAGTGTTTAATATAACTTCATTAACCGGCACAAAAGAGATAGAATAGTATATAATTGTTATTTTATACATCTACATCTATATAAGACTTATTTTAAATTTTCGAGTTAGAGATTTAGGGAATTATCAAACAGTCTAAGCTGAGGTCATGAACAAAAACAAAAAAAAAACAAAAACCTTTCACTTTCATGATTACGGTTAAGATTAATTACCTGTAGAATAACCAAAACATGCAGGTTTTATTGTCCAAATGTAATTGAATATTGTATCGTATATTGTAGCCTTAATATTTCTGTCGCTTTTGTTTTTGTAATCACACATTAGTCAGACTGAACAGTGGTAGAACAAGTTCTTTATGTACACACAAAATAAACAATTGACATTATTATCCACTGATTTTATCTGGTTGTTACAAGCACACCCCTGACAAATGTTTAGCAAAGTTTATCCCAACAGTCAACCTGTCAAAAATTACTGCCAAGAATGAATTTGACAATGGTCCAACAGGGATTAGGTTTTGGACTCTGTCACCATCAGTACTGTTGAGTTGGAACATATTGTGGATCAGGGATAAGAAACCATGTGCCGCAGCTGACAGTGCTGAGTGTCGGGAAGTTTTTAAGGACTGCATGGCAGATGGTTGTTTATCCTCAGGCTTACACAGTGATCTATGATGGTCCAGGGTTTGGGAGCTGCCTGGATCAGCGATCAGCGATCATTTGGACAGTAAACATCTACCTAAACGTTTCATCTGGCTGAGAAGGGCCATCTGGCCAAAGACTTGAGCTGCATCCTAAATTACTACTTTTAAGACCTACACAGCACACAGAAATCATTTATGAACACATCGAGGACTGCACCCAAAGAAGTGATTGTATTAGATTCACTAATAACTTATTAGAAACCTATAACAGCCGCAAAACAGTGAACTCAGGTTACACAACAATATCGCTACGTCTGCCGGCTAGCTTGCTAAGGCTGGTGTCAGCCGCCGAGAAGTAACGTTATCAATTGTCATTACCTGTCAATAGCTTAAAAATCATTGTCTTGTTAATACAACACAATTTGCCGATAGGTACCCTCATCGAGAATAAAATCACAATTAAAACCAGTCGATATTAACATGTATACGTATATTATTGTGTTGTTTGTGCTGTAATTTATAACGCCGTTTAGGCTAATGCTAACAAGCTAACCGGAGGTTGCTAACGTTGGCCACGGCTACTTCTCTGTTGTTTCTTTTCGCTTACCGTTTAAAATCTCTCATTAAACGTCGTCTTGCTGGAGTTGACATCCTGTTTACACGTAAAGCTAAATCCTTGGCATAAACGTGAGCAGCTCAAGTGGAGGGAGATGTGTTTTATTTGACGGTGTTTGATTTCAACTCCTAGCAGGCTAGCCGACGATTGCTAGTTTGTCAAATATTTGGCTGCCTTGGCTAGTCTAAGGACGATACCACTTTCACCAGAAAGAGGGTATCAACGTCGTGTAGCTTTAAAAAGATGATTTTTACAGCCACATAAACACAAAACAACAACATCACTGAGTGTAGTATCGTCAAAAAATACGTTATCATTTCTAAATTTCACTTGAATCCTTTTTTACACGACGGTAAAATATTTTATATAGTTGACAGAACCCCGTTTCTACACTTGTAACATACCAGCTAAAATTACGTCATATGTTTAGCACCCATATTTAGTTTTCTTCCTGAACACGACAAATGTCTTTGTTTTTAAGGGTTTGTCTTCCTCTTCTTAATCATCTAATACATTTTTACCTTTTTGATTTTATCTATAAAGTCAACCTGATGTAAAATTTTTTTTGACTTTAAATATAACTCGCGACTGTTAGCAACACTATGTATTTATGGCTGACATCCTGTATTAAAGTTTACAGTTACATGAAAAGACCACTAGATGGTACCTGACACCCTGGTCTACAGAGCTGGTGGAGTAAATTATACGCCGCAGGGGAAACAACATGATCACCTTATGTGACCACATTTACATTTTTTCCTTCTTTAATTTAAGCCACGAGTTGAGACAGGGTCAATACATCGCAGAGACAGTAGCTCAATGAGAAATACTATTACAAATTAATATTAAAACTTAATGTTTTGCACGTTTTCTTGTTTAAACTATTTGCAGTCTATGTCAAATACAGAAAAATGATCTGACAGCTGTTTTTTGCGCAACAGTTTTGCAATAATTCTTTTGATTTGTTCAATTTTCAAACTTCATTTAAAAAAAAAAAAGCAGGATTGTTGTATTAAACTTAATTATAGTTTTAGCTCGATGTATCTAATAAACTCACAACAGTGATACCGGGTAGAAATACAGATGAAGTACAATAAAATAAAATATATAATCAAATTGATAAACCCATTTTAATCTAGAATATTTGAAAACTTTTACATACCTATAAGTCATAGTTATGGTTATTAATACAAGGAATAGTAATTTGGTGATAATATGTTGCGTTAGTTATCCCAAAAACACTAAATTATTGGTAACAATTAGCTGATATATGACTGTATTTAACACTAATTTCCCATCTAAGAATGCATCTTCCCATATGGTCTAGCGGTTAGGATTCCTGGTTTTCACCCAGGCGGCCCGGGTTCGACTCCCGGTATGGGAACAGCTCTTTTTCATTTATATTTTATTTTCGGTCATGGCTGCAATATTTCTTTGACCTACCAATAAACCGATCACAAACAGGTTTATGTCATTGGATAACATATAATTATCGACAGGTTGTTAGTGTTTTAGCTGTGGGGTATTTGATAAAGCCCACAGCAACATGCAGTCATCATTTCCAGAGAATCTCGCTGCAGACCCCGCCCGCTGCTGAGGAGTTAACCTCAATTGCTCTCATCTCTCTGGGGGCTTGGACGTTCCCGGAAGATCCTCATTTCCATTTAAATCTCCCTATGGTAACACACATTGTAGACTAACGTAGTAAAACAAACCACAGTCGTGAGATTGCTGCTGTTTTTTTACTACAGACTTTT
The DNA here is from genome assembly GCA_016801845.1 of Polydactylus sextarius. Classification (NCBI taxonomy): domain Eukaryota; kingdom Metazoa; phylum Chordata; class Actinopteri; family Polynemidae; genus Polydactylus; species Polydactylus sextarius. The sequence continues at coordinate 22,004,727 of CM028930.1, read as the reverse complement.
ATTTTTGTTATTTTTTGGTCTTCGCCCGCAACTTAATTTGACGGAATCGCATTGGAAGTGTTGACAAAATTGCCGGTAACGCCACACCTGTAAGCGCGTGACGGTTTTTTACTAATATTAACTGTTGCCCGGATACAAATTGCTTAGCGTTCTAGCATTTTGTACAATTTGTTTTAAAATAAAAAGGAATGGGATATGACGCGAACACTAAGTAACTTTTTTTCCCTCCTAACTAACGCCTTTTAAGTCCAAAACAGACCCTCCGGTTCTTATTGCTCAACTCGTAACGACTCCTCCGGTCTCTGGTCTGAGCCTTGTACCACCATCAGAGGTTTTCAGCCAAACTTTTGGTCCGGGCCAATCATTTCCCAGGAAAATGTGACTGCTAGGAATTCCCCACGCATCAGCGCCCTGTCGGAGAAAACTGCAACCTTGTGTCAGGAAGCGACGTGATAAAAGACGCAGCAGAAGCGGCAGCAGGAGAGGGAAAGCAAACCGGCAAAGAAGAATAAGATGATGATGATGATGATGATGATGATGATGATGGCGGTGGTGGTGGTGGTGATGTAGCTTATAGTAACGTTTTAGTCTCCGTGGATCATGTTGTTCTAAGACAAACATCGCGCCCGGTTTCATTTCATGAGGACAGACGTTTATTTCTACTGTAAAACCGGGAAATATGCTGCTCTGATGACAACTTCTAACGGGGTAAGTCCACTGGAGTATTTTTAAAAAGCACGTTTTAATAGTTTCTACTTCCCTCTATAGTCTCTGTGTATCACGTCATCATTATTGACATTCCTTATTGAGGTAGACTGAACCATTCAAATCTTATTCTTGCAGATTTTCTTATAATATTGTAAGATTTTAAAGCAAAAGTTACGTTTTCAGGCTAGAACTTAAGACTGACATAACTCATATGATCGCCCTGATAGTGGTTGAGATACATGACTTGCAGGCTTTTTGCTCAGTCTACTACTGCATATAGATTACAGTGACTCCCCTTTGTGTCAGTCAGCCAGCATGTGACTGCACTGATTTTGTGTGTGTCTGTGTGTGTGTGTGTGTGTGTGTGTGTGTGTGTGTGTGTGTGTGTGTGTGTGTATATATATAAGTCTTAATACTGAAACTTTATGAGAACAAAGAGCTTTTCATTTTGTTTCCTCCATTATCAGAAATATGGTCTTGACCCTCAGGGGTCAGGGATGTTTGCTGTGGCATTGACTCCAGTATTGTGTTTGGAAAAACCATTTACTGTATGTGTGGCCACTGAGAACAGAACAGGATATTACATTGGTTTAATGACCCTTTAGTCTGTTGACAGAGTATAAAATGCAAAAAAGTTTCAGAATACATCTCGAATAATTGATGGACAAAATGAGATCTTTAAGTGCCCAAACTTTGGCCCTAGGAAATAGAACTGGATATGGATATTTTTCACTATTTTACTACCAGTTAGTCAAGAAATTATAATTTGCCATCTCTGGTTATGAAATACTACAGCAACCATTGATAATTCCCAACTCCACTGTCAACCTGCAAACAGAAAATATTCAGTACAAATTGGGGGAAAAAAAAAACTACTTTTGGGAGTGAGCCTCATATTCTCCTGTGGGATCTCTGAGGTCAAATATGAATGAATGTTTACTCTTTTTCTCAGTTTCTACAAATACATGTCTGTCATGCTTGACAGAGTGGTGTTTTTTGTATTGTTGATCAACTGTATTCTGTGGCAAGTCTAAATGTTTGCCAGATGTTTACATTTTTGGGCTAAGATGCTTGTGTCATGGGACGAATGAAGTTAATCTGATTGGTTGACAGCAGTTTCTCCCTTCAGAGGACACAGGCATGACGCAGAGGGGAAGGGGAGAGTTACGAGCTTTTTTAACTCGTCAGTCCCACTAGACACAGGACCAGCTGGACCCACCAACCCTTCACCCACCCTCTCTGCACTCCCCTTCTGTCTTATGGTGGGAACACTGTCAGAGGCTTTGGGATAATTGGAAACTTCAATCCACTGAAAGCAATTATCCAGAACAAGACTTTCCAAATATACTCCAGTGTGGAGTCATCTTGTTTGTTCCAGCTTGTGCCCTTGTTTTAGAGACATGCCGCCATGCTTGTGCCCACAAATTCAGCCTCTTCTTTTTTTTTCCTCTGATGTCTCTAATACCGGACAGGCTTTAAGTGATAGGGCCGATTTATTGTGTGAGTGCAGACAGTGTGGTTGATGCTGTAGCAGTTCCTGGTATCCTTCTCATCCTATGACAGTGATGTCACTATCAGCAGACTGAGCAGCTAAGGACTATGATGATGACCGACGACAGCAATGGAAGAGCTCTGTGCTGCGTGATCCCTTTAGTAACGAACGAGACAATCTCCACAGACATCAGACACTATTTCTTCTTCTGCTTCTTCTTCTTCTTGTCCAAGATGTGCCTGTCGGCCTTAATGGGCTGCTGAATATTGATTTGGCTACACAAAAAGAAGATCTGAGCTTTTATCCTATTTAGAAAGCAGCACTCCGGTTTCACAGAGGCTTTCAGAGTGGCCCTGCAAGAGACAGCAGTTTACATCATTGTGCAGATGATCAGAGAATCCAGGAGATGAAATAATGTTGTTTTACCTGGAGCTTTATTGTTGTGTCCACATGTGCACCGACAAATAAAACCAACCTTCTTATTAACTCCTGTAAACTTAAACAGAACATGACAGCTGACTGACAAACACATTTCTAAAGCAACCGTCTTGATGTAGTGACCTTTTCTTCTTGTGTGTGAATCAGTGTAATTTACCACGAGATATAACCACAAGATGGCAATGTTCATATGCTTTGACTAAACAAACAATCATGAGATGGCTGAAACCTGAAATGACTTGCATAAATGCGGGAACCGACTTGCGAAAAGAGAAATAAAACTGTTCAACTTCCCCTTTTGTTCATGTAGAAAAAAACACACAGTGTTTGGCCTGTTTTCTGTTGAAGGTTTTGCAGGGGAACTGCTGTTTGCAAAGTTCCCTAATTGTACGCTGTTGGTTCACCACCACAGGCTGCTGACACCTGAATATCACCTTGACAGGCATGTTTGATTGCTAGGCAGCAGGAGCAGCAGCAGTAAACCGCTGCTGTTCGACATGACGTCAGAGAGAAAGGAGAGAGGGAAATTCCACCTGTAACCTCATTCCTCTCTCATGCCGCCTGCCTCACAAGCATGTGACTCGGACGAGTCATAATGGCTTAGTTTCTCCCTGAATCTGTGCATTGTCATGATGTAATCCAATGTTACACTCAAACTATTTTTAGCACGTAAAGGATAAAATTTATTAAGTTATGAAATTGGTCTATTTGAGGAGGGAAATAATGTGTGATATGAGATATGTAATGTGTCATTGTCATATTGGAGTGTTTGTTTACTTTCTTGTAGAAAGTTTTAATAGCCCATAGCCAGGTGGTTTGGCCTAGCTTAGCTTAGCATAAAACCTGGAAAGAGAGGGAAACAGCCTTTTTTTTAAACTAACAAATCTACCTGTAAATTACACATTTTAGAGAAATCACACAAGCTATAACATGTATAATAGTGAGCTTCATAGGCTTTAGCTTGTTGTTTACCCCCTTATTCCAGTCTTTATGCTATGCTAAGCTAATTAGCGGCCGTCCATAGCCTTGTATTGAACAGATAGATGTTAAAGTGGTATTGATCTCGTCATGTAGCTCTGGGCTAAATGTGACTGAGTGGTTTAAACTGTAACTATGGTTTTAAAAAGCAGATTAAAGCAGAACAAAGTAGTTTGGTTTACATTCAGCTGAAAAAGATCAAATCCATCAGATGCTTTAAAAGTAAAAATGTATATATAATGATATATTTTGCTTTAGCTTCAGTATCCGACTTCGTGTTCCAGAAGAAGTACTTGGAGGATGAATCAGAGTATTTAGCTTCCACCCTGGCAGCATGTTGACATCATAAGATTAGTTAACCACATTACTGGGATATTTTTATAGTGCCTACTGAGGCTCATGTAAGCACAGAGTATGGTAAGCTGTAGCACTGTTGTATGTGTAATTACATTAAGGAGCATCTTGGTTGGTAACGCTCCTCTTGCTGTAGTGTAAGGCATGCAAAAGAGTTCCTCACAAAAATAGAAACTGGCCTTGTCTGCATCTTTGGAGCATAATGATTTTTCACCCTGTCATTTTTTATGGCTCTTAGAGCTAATGAGGTAGTAGTGAGTGGCTCACGGAGGCCTTTCATGAGTCAGCTCAGCCACTGTTGCTTTGGATTCAAACAGCGTTTGAGTTTTTTGCCCAGTGAGCGAAGTGATCTTCCCTCATTCTACTGTCAACAAAGTCTTTCAACAAAGTGAGTAATTTTAGCAAAGATGCAATTGACAGAATTTGCGGGGAGTTCTGGCAGCTCATCACATCCACTGTCTTCACCATGAGTAGCTACGTTATATGTGTGTTTTTTTTTCCTTTTGGGTTAATTTCAACATGACAGACAGCCTCAGGCTTGTTGAATAATTTAACTGCTAGGAGCCAATGGGTATTATAATCTAGACCCTGAGTGACAGAGCAATATGCTCCTAGGGCCTCGTGGCATTTTATTAATAATGAGCTTTCCATAAACTGAAGCTCTAGGGTTAAAAACTGCTGGCCGGTGTTGCACACTGAAGCAGACGTGTTTTCTCTCATAGGCTTGAATTAGCTTGTGTTACACAGATGTGTTTGTCAAGACCTCAGCGATTGTTTATGACAAAGCGTCTGCCTGAGAAACAACAGTTCTGTGGTCAGTGACTCGACGTTGCAGTAAATCCTATCTGCTAGTATCTGACTGCAGGCAGCTGAAATGACCCACAGAGGTGTGATGTGGATGATCTGGATGGATGGCCTACTCTGTATTTATATTTAATGAGTTGCAGTCTGTATGTGGCCCAGCAGCAGTAAACCTATTGCTACTATTCCAGCTACTCTTTTGTTTACTTTTGTTTCAAAACTTAACATGTGTTGTATTATAAACTGAAGGATTTATACTGCATGGTTGGTTTATTGGCTAAATTGTGGAAGAAAAAAAAACCCACTAGAAGCACTGGTATGACACAAATTAAAGAAGTCCCCCACGTGTTGAAGGAAAAGTTCCACTTTTCTTTTCTTTTTCTTTTTAGTTTTAGCTGTAACAATGGCTGCTTTGAAAGAACAGAGCTGTTAATGCTAATGTGGGTGATGGTTAAAAACAAGATATAATGAATTAATTAGTGAGTTTTAGAGGCGCTAATAGGTCTATATTTTGCCTTTGGACAGGAGTAAAGTGGAGCTAATTAGCCAGTGCCAGTAGCTGCATATTTATCGCAGAAAGAAAGTGAAAGAGTGTGATTTCCCTAAAATAAGCTGTTCCTTTAAGAATACATTTAATGTCTCATTTTGAGATTTTTATTCAAATATTATTAAATTGAATTTGAAATACATCTTTTGTAAACCAAAATAGATGTCTTGCCTGGAGCACAGAATGTTTTGAGAAAGGTTCATTTGGTCACTTTAATGGAAGTTAAATTTAAACTGCCACCTGTCTTATCTGCAAGGAGAAAGCTGCTGCTCTCAAAGAATACAATCTCAAGGAGCATTATTTTACCAAATAAACAATATTATCTTGTAGAACAGAATCGAGCCTGAGCTGTGGAGTTCATGTGGAGTTAAACTTTTCATGACTTGAGTTTTGAAGCAGCCTCCCCAGGAAAACAAATGAGTGTTTGGGACTCGTTGTTGATAATTTCTCTCCAGAAAGTAATTTTCTTGCATGCACATGGCTCATGTCACACATTAGTCTGAGCAGAGTCGGGTAAACTGAAGACCACAATGAACGCTATACGCTTGAAGGCCTGTGGTCTGTGCATCAGCCTCTGCTCAGAGGTGCTAAGGAATTACTCACATATAGTGGGCTGAGCTGTTGCAGCCTGAAAGCATCGTCTGTATGGCTTTACACCTACTCAGCTCTTTGTTATAGGCTGTTGTATCTATAGTCATACTTGGTCAGTGCAGTGAATCATGTCAGTCCCTCGTTCAGCTTTGAGCAGTCACTGTCCAAGAATGATGATGTTTTCAAAGTGCTATGAGCTGTCAATCCACACCTGACAGGTTTTAGCATTTTCTTTTTTTCCCCTCCTATTATAACTCATTGTCCCTCTCAGTGGGGTTAATTAAAATACCTTGCTTCCCTCTTGTTTACCTCATTCAGCATCTCTTGTGGGATGCACTTCTGTCCTGTTAACTGGTGTCTGACAGCTTTAGCTCAAAGCTTAACCTCATCTGTATTTGAGCAACTCGGAACAGCTGTCAGACGACCTCCAAGCCCCTCAAATAATTCTGCGCGTCCTCCAAAGGCTCCCATATCTCATCACTGTCAAGGATTGTTTCAGAAATGTTTGTTATGCCTCATGGGTCCACACAGTCCTCCAGCATAACTCTTCATTGAGTGATCACAGTTTTCTGATTGTAGCTCTGAGCAGAAGTGGTTTGTCAGGTATAAATTTGTGGAGCGCTCCCAGATAAAGTGTCACATGAAGTGGGAACCAAAGCAAAAGCAAAATAATAAAACAGCACAAGTCCTACTTGAGGACTTCATTTTACTAAACTTTGACCTGTGATGCTTGAAGGCTCAGATAACTTGGGTTTTTATACCTTTTTGATGGTAATGTTTAATGACAGACGGTTATTGTCTTGCAATAACCTGATTACCTAACTGAAATGTTATCGGTTAAACAAGTTTAGTCTTGTATATGTTTATTCTGTGAATCCAACAGTTGAAGATGACATTAACTTTTGGATTGACAAGCAAGAAGATTAATGCCGCACAATTAGTGTTGTACTGCTACTCCTTTGGTTTGAAGAGAATTCACTAACGCAGTCCTTTACCACACCAGCTTCTTGGAGCAAAATTCTGCTGTGCTCCTCTGTTTAATGGGGACAAACCGCAGAAAATGAGTGCACTTTAAGGACTGCATCTGTTGTGGCTGGCCTCTGACATGCCGAACTAGCACGTTTTCTTTATTCCTTGCCTGCAGAGGAAAGGTGTGTCCTTTCAGTCAGTGGGGTCACATGTTTCTGCACTGATCAGGGCACCTTTTTTCTCTGTCTAACAAACCACTAGTGTAAGAATAAATGCAAGAACACAACTGTTGTGAAACTGTTGAATAAATTTAATTTTATGACACTTAAATGTTTTAAAGTGACAGTGACTTTTGAAACAGCAGTTTATGAATCTTCACTTTAATTATTTTTCTCCAGGACGTGGATGTAAAGATTACATATTCTTTAGAAATTCTTTAGAAAGGTTAAAGCCAAACTGGTTTTTCTGGGCCCTGCTCAAGTGAAAATTCACAATAACACATTAACATAGCTTTCACAGGGTGCTACAGTATTGTAGTCACACTATAATCTAAAGATGTGTGTCAAGTGTCATTTAAATAACATTTTTCTGCTTCTTTTCTGTGACTCATGTCACTGGTTCCTCTAGCTTGGGCCTTGTAGTTCCTCTAAGAAAATTACAGAAACCATGCTGCCTTTGACTTAAATGGCACATAAATATTCCCTTTTTTTATTTACACCTTTACAGACTGTTTGGGAACTAGTTTGTGGACACAGTGAGTTACCCACATTGAAGCCATCTCTTGACAATAGCCTCAGCATTTTAAAAGTTAGCACTGTAGCTCTCAAACATTTCCTTTTCCTTTCCCTTCGTTTTTTTTCCCTCTCACAGAAGGTAACGTTTGTATTAGTATATGAATGGAATTTCAATTTTAAGATTTATAAGATCAACATTGTGACAAGTTGAGCCTGCTGCTCTTACGTCATAAATTAAATTGCTCTAACGCATTCCTACTCTTGGTGGGGGTGTTAGAAATGTACGCGGCTCTCATTTAGAAATTATCTGGTTGTCTTAAGCGCAGTAACATTGGAATTAAAATCGTTTGTGCACATGAATGTGTGTGTTTTTCACTGTTTATATACTCGCCCTGGATTTTTAGCAGCACTGCAGTGCATTAGCCTTTTAAGAATTTACATCACGAGAAGTGCATGGTCTCCACCAAGGCTTGGACAGTATTTCCAAAGGCAGTGATAAATGGAGCTTGTTTGGTGTAGCTTTCCCTCACAGCGAGGCTATCAATTCGCTCTGAAGCAAACAGCTGCTTTCAACTCTGAGCTGAACTGTACTGAGCCAAGGCCAGGAAGAATTAATGTGATGATGAGAGCCCTCAGTGGAGATTGAGAGGGTGATTTGGGGGTCCGTGACAAACAGACCCTGCTGTGTTGCAACTGAGTTTAATGGGTTCATTTTTTTAAAATATCAGTTTCTAAATCCCTCGTTAGATTATGTTCTTTCCTAACAATTGCCTTTTTAAAAACATGACTTCTTTAAACATTTGACTTTTGCTTCTGATAAAAATACTTCATGAGGTTTTTCTGCGGAAAAGTTTATGCACAGACAGACAAGTGTGTGAAGACAGAGAGCTTACCACAGACCACCGCTTCCTGTTGAGTGTCATTTCTGATAAAGATTCTTATCAAGGCTCAGCTACATGTATGAACACTGAACTGAACGTGAAATGTGTCAGTAGAAAAAAAAGATGCATGAAACCCACTGCTGCTTTTCTTTGACACTTTCTGCACTTTGTAATGACACATTAATGTGAAATTTGACACATGAACGCACGGTTGCTTGAGTGAAACTTGGCGTGTGATGATTGTTCACAACGGGAGCTTTTCTTGTGATTGCCATCACTGAATCTTGAAGGAGGGTTTGACTTGGTTTTGTTTCTTTTTTGCCTCCCAGTGGTGGTCGTTGTTTTATCAAGGTTTTCTAATGCAGAGAAAAGCTCAAACACTCCCAGGTATTTTGTTTTGATGGGGCACAAAGAGATTTCGCTTCTGAACTGCCACACAGATTTTAATCACCATGCCTGGCCTATATTGTATGGTCAAAGTCTAAAGTAAGCGCATACCTGTCCAACTGTTTACTCACACCTCCAGCACTCCTCCACCTCTGCAGGAGAAACTCGTCAGTCGTCTTTTTGGTGCTGTTTAAGGTGTGGCCGTCTGGTTGGACCTCTCTGTTCTCCCCTCCCCCACTGCCAGGATCCGTCCAATCGCCGCCACAGAAGAACTCACCTGAAAGGATTTGCATTCAGGGGCCAGTACTCATTGCTGATTGGCCAGGTGAAAGCACTCTGCCTCAGGGCTCCCTTACCAATGGCGACAGTGCTGCGTGACTCATAGGGAGAGGACAAGTTGCTTCACTACACTTCTCCTTTTTCTGTTTCAAACAGCAGCCATTGCATTGTCTTTTTTTTTTCTTTCCCCTCCTCTGCAGTTTTGTTTTGACGCTGTGAGAAAGACGTAAGCCGCTGTCCAGTGGTCCACACCTTTACACAGACTTGTCCCCTGTTTGAATGCACCTTGGATTATTCCGTGTCTCTTTTGTTGTCTATTTTTTGCTCTTGATCTTCATTGGTTACTAAGATCGACACTTATTCGGTTGCTATCATGGACCTTGTCACCCGAATCCTGTGTCTTTGAGGTTAGTGATAAATAGTTCTCCTCCTTTTTACACTTTACATATTTTATTTTATTTTTTTTAAGTATATGTTAACATATATGTTGTCTGTGTGCTGTTGAATGTAAAAATGGACAAGCGGTGAGGTAGTTAAGTCGCCATAATGTTCACCTTTGGTTTTACTGTAGCATTCTGAGCACTCATGACATATTGAGGTTCACTGGCGTGAGCTTTAACTTGTCATGCAAGATCAGGTGATATTTGCTTCTTGATTTTTCCGCTTTTTAACATCTTCCAAATCTCCTTTTGTATCTAATATTGTTCAGTGAAACAGCAGCGATCATGTTATTCATAATAATTTCTTTAGAGGGTTTTTATTTTAAGCTGAATTTTCCTCAAACTCCAGTGAAACTTTTTCTGTCTTGACACCTCGTGAGATTATATAATAGATGTGAGTTGTTGTGTTTCTCAGTTTAAGAACATTTTCTTTTAATTTTTTTGCTTTTGTGTTTGTTTGGTGGCTTTCTTTTATGAATTGTTGCCTTATATGGTGTGTTGAACTGAGGGCGGGAACCGTGTTTTGCAAAACCCCCTTGACCAAGCCCACATGTCTTTTTTTTCTTTTCTTTTTTTTCGCTGTAGTAATCAACACTTAAATGTCATGTTAGTTTTGATCCATAATTGCTTGTCAGACTTAACTCAATCGTTATTTAAAATGTAATATGCTGTATTGGTGGAAAAAAAACACACACACACACACACACACACACACACACACACACACACACACACATTGTGGTTTTGCTGCAGTTGCTCTCCACAGTCTAGTGCATGAAATCAGTCATGCAAATGCCTCATGCACCAACATCTTAAGTTCATCAGAACACAATGTTACTCATCTCGCAATTTTCAATGAGAACTTCAATTCAGTTTTCAGGGAAGTTTGAACACAAAAGTTTGGTTCCTCTTTCATGGCCATATTCACTGACCTTCCCTAACGTCTGCATTTCTTTCCCCATCAACCAGTTAAATGATTCTGCCTGGTGTTGTTGAGTCTCTGTTTCTAAAAGTTGCTCAGTGCAGCAGAGATAAAAGCACACTTCCTGTTTCACCAGAAATCGGCTGTGTACTCTGTGGACCACAGACCAAGACATGTGCACATACTATTTCACTGAATAAATAGGAGTATAGTTGAAGCGATGCTCATATTTCGCACCTACTTTTTCATTGAATCTGTCCTTAAATCCTGCTGCAAAATAATCCACAGAGCTGTTGTTGACATCCCATCAAAAGCCCTGAACCAGTGCAGGCCTCACAATTTTTATCCAATTTTGGGCAAAAGTTTTTATGCAGTTTTATGCAAAATACCTAAGTTTGTGATTATTTCATTGGTTTGGCATTCTCAATTGATTTGGTTGATGTAATGTCTTACGTAACGCTCAGTCGGGGCCTAAGACAGGCAGCTGAGGAGAGATTATTTCATAAATACCAAATAAATAGCTGTGCAGTGTCGCAGTCACTTTACACTAGAAGAGCAAATTAATAGTTTTTATGTTTTTGTGCTTAACACCTGCTATAGCATCAACACGTGACGCAGTGAGTGAATGGCTCTGTTGTGTCGAGCTGGTATGAGTTTGCATTTTGCTTAACTTTTTCATTATACCTTATGCCCACCCTGATTTGGATTGTAAATGAGGCCCTGGTGCCTCAGAGAACTCATGTTTTAGCTGCTGTGTGTCAGAGAGAAGCCTTGTAGTCTTCGTCTCAAAGGATTCAGAGGCTGATGAAGAGAGGGTGGGTGTAGGAGGAGGAGGAGGGGGGGAGTTGGACAGTAGTGTCAGATTGGCTCTTATTTCAGTACAAAATCAACAAGCCTTAGCCTGTAATTAGATCATTAGGCTTGGGCAAGATGACGGAGGCGTTGCGAGACAGGGGTATGACGAAGACGAGTTGAAGTTGGAGGGGGCGGGATGAAGTTTATTACTACACTTCCAGCGCGCCAAGATATGTAAGAATGGATGATTTATTCAGTTTCGTGTTCCATGAACCTGCTTCTAAAAGAAATACCACACTGAGCCGATTGTGTGCGGTCAGGTACAAACAGCTTTTTATCACCAAAAGGAACAAAAGTATTTTTCTTTCTTTATCTTTCAGCAGCAATAATGCAAATAAGATGTATTTGTTCAGACTTAGTATTACAAGGTTCAAAGCTGTTTCATGTATTCTAAATGAAAAAGTCTAGAGTTTCTTCTTTAATTGAATATTAAGCTAATAAAGTTTATTTGTAATGTCAGATTGTTCTTTCAAGTCTTTCCATCAGTTGATCTTAACTTCTCTCACAACCTCTGATTACTTGTCCCATTCAGTGAAGGGGATGCGGAAAACCAGTTGATTCATAGTGAAAATATTACGTAGACATCTTGTTTACCCACAGTTGTTATCTTTCAATAAACATGACTGGAAAATGTTCATATGAAAAAGCAAATTCAGAACCAGTGTCCTGTTTTCGATGGTTGTTTTATAATACTCAGAGATGGATTTGCATCATGTTTCCATGTCAGTTTCTCCAGTTCTTTCTGTGCCATTTTAATTTCCATAGCACTCACTCTTTTTCTGGAGTTGAAGGAGGCTTTAAAAGGTTGGAGAAGTGGGCTCGTGACAAGAAGTTTGAGCTCCTGTGACCTGCTGGGAAAAAACGGGTGGGGAAAGTTAATGTGTAACACTGTCCTAAGGGCTGACGACAAGGTGCCACTGAGCAAGGCACATAGTCTATCTGATGGGGTGCGTCAGACTCAGTTACACTCAGCTGGTCATAACCACTCGTGTATCTGTGTTTATATGCTGCAGATGCAGTCAGGACACCCTCCCTTGATAAATAACGTTAAATAGATTGAGCAACTGTCTCGTAACGTTGCAACTGTTTCATACTCAGAGCATGCTGAGACTGGCAAGCCTGTTCTTCTGGAGAACCAGAGGTGTAAACATCACATCTGAACACAGAGTCCAAACAAACCAAGTGTCAAAGTCTTCTTCTATTCAGACTGAGTTTCAAAGTTTAGGCACAGAAAAATGATCAGAATTTATATCAGAAAAAAAAAAAAAAACAGTGAGTCGCATTTTTTTTTCTTCTTCAGACTTTTTGGTCAGACTTCTTTCCAGAGAAGGAAGTGATGTAACATTGGACATTTTCTGTAACTCTCAAAACCTCATTGTTCCAAGTCCACTTGGTTCAGTCATTTTAACTTTTGCTGTAGTTGATGATGTATAGTGAAGTGACATTGCTTGCTCTCTTTGCACGAAAAAACCACCAAACATCTCTTTAATCACTTTCAATAACACGTTAAACAGACTAGTAGAAGTTTTTTTTTTTTTTTTTTTATATCTGGTTGATGGTTCAGGCGCAGTTGAAAATTAGCCAGCTGACTAACACTGGAACATTTACAGAAATGATTAATGTGTATTGTGTTGTTAGATAAATAGAAAAAAAGGTTGAAACGGGTGAAAGATGAGAGAGAGCGTCATGTCTTTAGATACAGAATGAGAGAAAAATAAAGTCTGTGTGCATGAGTGTGTGTGTGAGAGAGAGAGAGAGAGAGATTATATGTGGGATATCAGGTCACACCTTTTGATAACACTCCTGGTTATGCAACGTACCATGCTGGTCAGGGCGCAGATTCTGTCTCTTGTTAATAAAGCTGCAAACAGGTTCACTTATCTCATATTCAACGCACTGTATCATGTTCGGTGGTGGAAACTAACTCAGTTTCTCAACTTAGGTACAGTTTTTGAAATACTTTACCAGGTTATTTGCAGTTATTCGGTCAGATTAGAGCTTTAACATACAAAACCAATCATGACTTCAGTAGAAATGGCAAAACTAACTCCATGTTGACCAGTTACAACATTAAAATACTGCCTAATGTTTACTCGATTGAGCTTTTACTATTGTAATCTGAGTTCTTATTCTACCACTGATAATGCTGCATTTACATTTAAAAAAAAGAAAAAAGTGTATGCAAAGTTTTTCTAAATAAAAAATTGATCCTGTTTTTAATTCTTATCATGACTTGACTTATTTGAATTTCATGTTACTAACTTTAATGTTTATTCAAGCACCATGGAAATGTTGACAGTTCTTGATAAAACACTATGAAGATACTTGAATTCTGTGACTAATGTCATAGAAGTTGCTCACTGAGTTTGTGTGTGTGGGTGGCGGCAGATTTGAGGTGCAACTTTATGTTGTTCCAGATAAAAGCAACATGCTGAACCTCATAAAAATTTCCATTACTGGCTTCTGTTGAGCTCTGCTCTGTGTTTGAAGCAACGCTCATCTGTGGCTGTATAATTTGTAAATACATGAATATGAAACATGCATGACTTTCCCAATAGCTAGCCGACAGCTATAAACTGCGAGTGCTATATAATGCGGTTGCCTGAAAACATACTCGCACAGCAGTGTTTTTCTTTCCAATTATATGGGTTCCGCCCTGCATGAGGTAACATCGTACACAAAATAGGCTCCCAACTGTGAGATAGATGCAAACATAAAACTGACATCCTTCAAGTGAAATACGTTTAAACTTGTGCGTCTATTGTCAACTCTCTCACACATGCTAATTTAAACATCATGTTGGTTTTGATGCAGTAGGCCCATCACTTTGGTAGAGAGAGGCATTCTGACCCAGGCACACACACAGAGGGAAAGTGATTCCCCACATGGTTTTTCAGAGGCTTTGGTCCCAGACACCCAGCTGCAGTGGTGTCTGTGTCTGGAGGCTTTAGCAGCAGCAGCAGCGGTCTGTCATATGGAAAACTGTCCATGCCCATAATGACTCCAGCACTCAAATAATCTGCTGAACTCCTGTCTGAGTGGAAAGGTCTTCTGTAGTTGAGGCCAGAAAATGTATTTATTTCTTCAATTATTTATTTTTGTCCTGAAACCCTCCCTTCTTTTCCTTTTATGCTCACTTTTTTTCCTTTCAGCACCTTCTCCTGTGTGTGTGTGTCTGTGTATGTGTGAAGATACTTAAATATTACGTCAAAGAGCTTGTATTTATAAGTACAAAGGTGTCGTTTTGTTGTGACAGTTTGTAGCTTGTGTGGTGGACACACGAAGGCCTGACATACAGGTATAACTGACAAACAGCACAAACCCACCAGTATGATCAACACTGAACCTGTTTTAACCTAAACTCTAAATTCTCACTTTCAATCACAGCCTCTATTGTCTGCAATGATGTTTTCATTTGTTTATATTTTTATTGCAAGTCCTTCTCACATTGTTTTTTAATGGCTGCAAAGAATTTCTGTGTTATGACTGGAAGTGTACCACACCTATATTAGTTTGCCACCAGATAGCAAAACTCTGCATTAAGAGTGGGAACAGCTAGCCTGGTTCTGTCAGATTAGGTTATTTATTTATAATTATTGAGCTTTATAAATGTGAAAACAGAATATTTGTTAACATTTGGAAAGAGCCAGACTAGCTGTTTCCCTCATTTCCTGTCTTAATGCTAAGCTAAACTAAATGTCTCCTTGGCTCTAGCCGTGGTACCACACAAACTATGTTAAGGATCTTAAGATAAATAGTTAAGATAGAAAGTATGCACATTTCCCAAAATATTTAACCACTTCTGCTTCGTTTACATTACAGCACACATAAGGAAAGCAAAGGCTTATGGTAACCTCATAACTATATCTGCTACTTGTGGTCCGGTGGTAGTGAGTCACACACACATGCAGCAATAACACCATAAAAACTTGTCTGAGGCTGAAAAAGTATATCTTAAAAGCAGATATGTGTAACCTGAGCTATTCCCACACATTTGTGATCCTCCTGAGAGCAGATTCAAGTGTTGGGACTGTTACACATTTGCAATATATCATACACGCTCCACCTCACATTATATATTGATCAGGTTAATCTATAAGAGATCAATAGAAAATCTGCAAAAGCAATGCTTGAATTTGTATTTTACATTAAATTTCTTTGATCGGATCCAGTAACATCAGTTTACTACACAGACAGAAAGCAAAACTGTAAAAAGTGTGTTTATGATAGTCACACTCTCTTTTCAACATCCGTCCTTGCAAACACAACGGCCCCTTTCTGAGCTGAGTGAGGCCCACCTGCTCTCTCTGTCTTGTACCATCGAGTCTACTTTACAAGCCCTCTCCCTCAGCTTGTTCCTAAGCAACAGCCACTCCTTGTTTACCTTTGCGTTTTGCATTGTGGTTCTCATCAGAACAATGTAAAGCCAGCCCCCCAGGAGACTTGATTGTCAGGCCTCTTTATTCAGAAAGGTGTTGCAGCAAAGGTTATTCTATGTTTATGAACTAGTCATTAATCTACACATCTTCCTGAGTCTGATACAGTATTACGGATAGCACCATTTATTTTTTATTGAACTCATACTTTTAATCTTCTAGTTCCCCCATTTAATTAATAAAGACGTCTAATATAGTTAAACAATAACATCATGACATCATGTAAATATTTTTTCACCAGTATGAACATGTCCAGGTTTAACCAGGTAGTTTATTGACCTCATCTCCTGTGCTCACGCTGCACCTCGTCACCTGACTATCATAAACGAGTGTATTTCATAAAGCCTTCTCAAATATTGACCAGGTCGAACAGATTGTCCTTCCTTGTACATGGCTCAAACTCCCCCTTCAAATAGATGAAATGAACATCTGATTGATGTTCGTAGCTGCTGTGATATATGAACCAAGTGAAATATGTTGGTATTAGTGACGTAATTCTTTTTTTAGTCTTTACATTATCAGTGGAGTTTAGACTTTTTGTAGTCGAGGCCAACATTTCTCGATGACATCAAGTGACTGAAGAAATCCAAACATTTGCCATGACTTCATGAGTTGTAGGGCGTGTGAGTTTAGTCACATAGCTTAACAGTTTTCTCCTGTGTCTGTTTGAAGTATGTACCTGACATCATAAAATGCAGTGACTCAGTACTTCTGTCCGGACGAAGGGGCCATACGTTTACTGGCCTCGAGATTAGATAGAAACATTGGCTAGTGATATTTAATACCACCTTGACCCAGTATCCAATTGTGTGAAATCAGATAAGCTCTCTTGAAGGGGCTAAGCTGTCTATCTGAGTGGTCCTGTCTGTGAGGCTTTGCCACCGGATCAGATGAGAAGAGCTGATTTAGTTGTTATTAGCTGTTAAACTGAAGCTTGATCTGCACAAATCTTAAAAAAAGATTTGCTTAAGCTGTGAATTAGCATGTTTCATAGTGTTTTAACCTTTCTAACTATGGACGTGTTGGCAGAGAAATCTGCATGTCTGTGTGTCCTTGTTTGACACTAGATTTAAAGGAAAAAGATAAGGGCATATATGACACTGACAAGCAGTTAGCTTATCTTAGCATAAAGACTAGTGGCTGAAGGAAACAGTTAACCTAGCTCTACAATTAGCACTAAATCCCACCTATTTTGCCATTGTATTTCTTTTGTCCTCTCTTGTCATTATGCCCTCCTGCCTATATATGTCCCACACAGATGTGATTGTTCAGTCTTCTTATCTTAGTTCCCAAAATGCTGAACTATTTCTTTAAGAAATCGCTTGTTCTCAGAGTGTATGACAAGTCAGAGAAAAATGAGATTATTTCATCTCTCTTTGATTCACTTCCCTCTCTGGGGTGTTGTCTGTTACATATTGCTGCATGCCTGACTATGGGTGGACACATCAGGCTGCTTGTGTCCAGACCTGTTTGGTATGCAGCCTCCTGTGCAACAGCCGGGTCCCCTCTTCCTAACCCTGACTCAGACACGGAGCCCTGAGATTTCACCGCTCCATCTGAACACATACCTTATAGTAATGCTGCAAGGCTGGCACGGAAAGTATCTTGGCAAGGTTCATAAAGTATATAAGCTCAGAGTGAAATTTCTCCTTCGGGGTAAATTATCTGATGAGAATTTATATAATCTGATGGCGCTAAAATTGACTCAGTGGTTTATAGTTAAAGAAAGAATTAGGAATGTCATCCTTCACTCTGGTTTTATTGAAGCTTGTGAGAGACGCTGCTGGTATTTTTCTGGGTATGATGTCTTCACTTGCTGCTGGCAGTATACCTGTGCTGTGACATGTTAGTTTTGGTATGAATGTAAACACATCACAGATGGGTGTGTGAGTAAGCAGGTACTGTACTCAGCATTGTGGTTGCTGTTTTTAGAAACACCTCAGGAATTGGATTAGGACTAAGCTTTGGTTATCACAATTTTAGTGAAAAGTCTCTACAAAATGTTCCTTTTGTTTCTTTTACAGTTAACATAGTATGCCTTGGGGAGGTTTGGTTACTGTATTAAAAAAGCAGAGAATTTAGCTCCTCCAGTCTAGTCATGCATCAAATTGCTCCCACACAGCAGCCAAAACAACAGCACACACAGGATGAAGCATTTCAAATATGTCTTTCAAAAGAAAGGAGTCAGCAGGGCAGTTTGAGGCAACTGACACACACGCACAGACTTGCACTTATTCTTTTTTTATTTATTTATTTTGTTCTTACCTTTTTTGTTTTTGCTTGCAAAGATGATGATTTTGAAACTGAGAAACAGATCGGACACCACATTATTTATTTATAGGGTAAAGTGGTCACAGTCCTGGTGGTGGGTGGTATGTAAAGTAGTTTAAATTGGACTCAGTCAATAACTAATCTCCCCAGCAGCAGATCTTAACAATACAGACATATTGTTGCTGATGGACTAAGTCCATTTTAGAGCAGCTTCTAATGTGACCAAATGTACTTATCTCGACAAAAAATGGATGCTCAAAATTTCTGCTCTCCACACGTATCACACATAAACACCTCTGCCTGTGTCATTCATAGACTAAAATTAAACAAGAGACAAACCACAAGGTCATGAAACAGCACTGACGTTGTCTATGTGAGGATATGCATTTATACATTTTATTTTGGGTATTTTGAGTAGACAGGCCACGATCAGTTTCATTTTGGATCGAGTTTTTTGGTTTGTTAAAATACCTGGAATTTTCAAACAAATCTCTTATCAAATCTTTAATCTGTCCTAATTGTTCTTTTATTATCAAAAAATAATGTAGAAAGGCGTAGTAGGCTGGATTCTCAGTTTTCAGCCTGCAGTGGTTATTGTTCTCACAGTTGAAATGTCAGTGTCACAGTACAGTTGGTAGATTATAACCTGGAGGAGCAGACATTGGGTTGTTTGCAGCAGCACTGAGAAAATGTTGCCTTGAGTGGTTACACTTTCGCCACCACCAAAGCACCTTGCCAGACCAGTCTTACTCCACACTACATGTTAATGACATGGTGTCTTGATGCTGTAGTAAAAAAAAAAAAAAATGTAGGCTTTCTGTGCATCAGGACAGCACACAGCAGATCAAACTGTGATGTTTGAGGTTGCAAGTGTCTTTTCTCAAACTCTACTGCAACTTCCTGTCCTGTTTTCACAACTTCATTGGGTCTTCCTATCTGTGACATGTGGCCTCTTGCCACATAGAAATAGGCCACTGGGGGTAGTTTGACACATATGTTTAGTTAAAACAAACTTTTTTTTTGTGGGAAAACCTAGTTTTGGATTCATTACACATATGGTAAAACTGCATGTCACCAACCTGATACTTGTTTGGTTTGGAAGGATTTATTGTGATTTGGTTTCACGAGTCATTTTCAGGCTCATTATTTGTTCTTATTAACTAGAGACAGAAGTTAATTCAGCAGATGGAGTGTGTTCTGTGTGTTGTTGATGAATGGCTCTTATGTACAATATTTGTGCTTTAGGGCAGATATTCTCAGCAACCCATTAAAAAAAAAGTCTGCAGGTTGCTGTAGTTGCACATGGAGCTCATTTGTGTGCTGATATAAATTTCTCACATTCTGACCTGTTAGTGAACAGTGTGACAGGAACTTTCTAGTTTGTTCTGAGAACTTGTCTAAAACCAACTCATGGGGCCTGGTTAAGGATGCGTGTGTGTGTCTGATGGGTGGGTGGGGGGGCCGTGGTTTGTAAAGATGGCTGCATTTGCACATCTTGTGTCAGCATTGTGGGGACACGATGTCTGCAAATGGCAGCCCTGTTGTGATCCTTTTACATTCACTATCACTGTCAACAAACAAAGGTGTAGCAGGCTTCATGTGTCGTAGGGCAACATATTATAATGTTGTGTATGATGTAATCTGTCTAACAGATCTCCTGTGTATCTGCTTTAGCAGCCTGCTTTTGTAGTAGATTGTGTTTATTGGTCTCAGTTGATTAAAGTCTTTGTGTTAAAAAAATAAAATACTGCAGATGTTGACTTACATGCAAAAAATATCTTTTCTGGTGAGTGTCCCATATAGAGCATCACACAAGTCTGTGTTAATGTTTAAGACTTACTCATCTCAGAACAGTCCAACTACAAGCCAATCATTTTTTGGTCTTTTACGTCACACATAGTGATATTTCTAGTAACTATGTTATTTGTGTAGGAAATGGCATCTGTATCACAAGAGTCACATCTGAGAGTAATAGCATGTTGTTTGAGGAGGAAGGAGGGGGAGTTGAGAACTTTCCGCTCTTACACAGAGGAAGAAATTTACTTCTGAATGTGGTTTAACAGACAGGAAGCAACAGAACCCACTGTTCAGTGATGCTGTTCCTGTGAGTGCAAGATTCACAGGTCAGTTTGTGGGTGTCTTTTTTACTAAGTTTTAAAACATGTCACTACTATTTCTGACTGTCATTATTTCTTTCTCACATGCCTTAAACAAAAAAAGTCCAGTACATTGTTTTATGATTAATGGCCTGTTAAAAGTTTGTAATATCAGATATGGATCTCTTGCATATTTGAGTGAAACTGGCCAAAAAGTAAGTGGATTCTGGTCTCTGAGGATTGATGTGAATTTTTGGGGATGCAGCTGTGTTTTCATCCAAGACCTTATCATCCTAATAAAGCTACCATGTAATCTTAAAAATAATAATCCAAAAAAAAAAAACAAAATACCAAAAAATGTTATACTTCATAGTGTGTTAATTGGCACAAACAGCTGTTGTCACAGAAACACATGGCTGCTGCTTCTTCTGATTCTTCTTCTCCTCCTTCAGAGCCTCAAGCTTGAGTGGAAAAGTACAAGGTTTGCAGGAGATGAGATTAAATTCCATTCTCCTTCTGAAAGCCTGTGCTCGAGGTGACGCTTTTTTTTTTCTCAGTGTTCATTTGGCCCTGGCACGGCAAAGTCGAATGCCTGCTAGTGTAAGGCAGACACAGCGAGCGGATGGCTCAGACGCCGTGCCTTCTTCTGTGTGTTTCTGCAGCTGCACGATGTTTTACAGTGTCTGTGCCTGCCTCCCTGTGCCCAGTTCTGCCATTTTATCGTCACACGCATGGTGTGTTCCCGCAGGATCGCAGTGAAAGCCCTCCTTTATCCAGTTCAATAGAGTTGTAGTTTAGATGAGTTTGAAATGTGGTGAGACATGCTGTGTTGTGAAACACTGTGTGGTGAGTAAATGTAAGATGCACAGAAAATACTGTATACAAAACAGTTGTCATGCTGCTGACTGTGCTCAAACCATCTCTCTGTGTTTGTCATCTGCCGTTGATGCAACTTCATTTAACAAACAAAATGACCTTCTCTGCTGGTATAATTCACTTGGCATCGCCCTCGTTTTTTTTTTTTTTTTCATTCTTACCTTGAAATGCAGAATACACACAGGGTATGTTGTCATTCCACACTTAACTTTTTCTTTCTTGGATCAAAGCTGTTGTTTTGTGTCTTTTTGTTTGTTTTGTTTTTTACTCAGCCAAAACGGTTGCGTCTGAGCAATTTTTCCACGCTGTTAAAAAAAACCTATTGTTATATGCCAATGCTTAGTTTAATGACATCTGGGAAAATATGTTGAAGCGGGAACTGCTGTCCAGAAATGATGACCAGGATGCTGTGATGCTCGTATGGGCTATCTCAGTGCTCCAGGAATGAGCTGTAGCCCTCATATCACTGAGTCATTTCCCTTACAGGAACCCAGAGGATCCTGCAATAACAGCATGTCTGTGCTGACAGCCAATGAATAACATGGCCAGTGGTAGGGCCACACATTTTCTGCCATCTTGCACATCAGGACTTTCTCTGGCAAGCTGAACTGGGAAAACGAAGACTTTGTTTGACTCATGTAAGGTTGAGATTTCTTGTGTCTCAGAGCAGAAGGAGAGAGGAGGAGGGAGGATGGAGGGGGCGACCAAAATCTCTGTTTCTGTCAGTTTTGACAGACTCTTGATTCACATCTATTTCAGTTTCCACCAGTCACATCTGCACCGTCTGTTCCAGTTTAGGGAAAAAGATTTCAAATACCACAAATACCAACCTCTCTGACTGACTGTGACACTGGCAGCAGCCATCTTCAAGTCATGTCGCTGTTGTATCAAAGCTCATCCACTTCTACTGGTCAACATTTATGTCACCAGTAGAAATCAGTATATTTGTAACCTGAGCTGAAAATGGCTGATAAGTAAAGTTTACCCTCGTCCTTTTTTTTCCTTGCATCTCACAATGTTTGCACTCACCACATGCAGGGTGAGTCATTGCATAGTCATTCAATTGGCTTAAATTACCTCCTTTCATGGTCAACAATGAGCTCAGCTGAAGAGACTAAAGCGGGGGAAGTGGGGCCTTCTGGGAATACTCCATTTGTTCATGAATCCTGACTCTAATTGGTTGTTATTGCGACCGGCAGTCACCATGCTGTTGGGGTGGAGTAGGCCAGTGTTTGCTTCATACTCCTCAGTCTGCTGCACACCAGGCTGCCACTTGTAACACACTCATAATTGCCGGAGGAGGGGGTAATGGCGTCGTCATGGTCACATGACAAGAGCCAGGATGGAGCCACAGCATCAGCTGACTGTATTAATGATAATCCTGAGGTTTAAACATCAGCGACCGGTGTAATGATCAGCACTGTCATAAGTATTTTAATCATTTTACAGCCTCCTGATTATTTTAACACAATAACTGTTTATATGAATGAAAAGTTTGTTTTTTTTTAAACTCAAGTGTATTTGCTTTACTATATTTGGCAAAACAGCATTTGTAATCTTGCATTGCATAAGTTGATTAGTGGTTTTTGTTTGCATCTTATCTGGATCAAGTGAGAGCACAGACCCCACTCTATAGTTACCCTCAGGGCCTACTGAGATTTTATCATCTTTCAGCTCATTGTTTTGATTTTACGACCCACAACTTAACTGTTTTGGTTCAGTAGCAGCTCTCAGCAGCAGCAGTGTTGTTTCCAGAGCAGTTGCTCACTAGTCAGCCAATGATGAAGTTAGCAGCTATGTTAGCGAGAAACTCGTGAACACAGCGGTGCATTTAGCATTTAGCGTTCACCGGGTGATCAGAAACAAGACAACAAATAAATGTTTATATTGCCTGTATCCTTTAAGTGATAATATGTCAATGTGGTAACGGCTTGTTTCACTGCAAAACAGTTAATATTGACTTAATAGAATAGTCATTTATTATTTCATTATCTAATTGTCTCAGTGTTTGACTTCAATGAGTTTAACCATTAGGCAGTAGTAAAAATTACAAGGAGGGAGAGGGTGGTGGTTGTGGGGGGTGACATGCAGCACATGTGCTTGGTTTAATTTAAATACAGAACACCACAGTTGCACATTTCATGTCGTATACTTCTCCAGGATGCCCCGCCTGGTAACCACACTGAAATACTGAAGTCTGTCAAAAAAAGGCCCCACCCAGAGCGAGTCACAGTTCGCCTGTTTGCTCTGTGCACTATTATGCATTGACTAACATCCCAGAAAAAAAAAAAAAAAAAATCCCTCCCTCCGCTGTTCTCCTCTTCGTGACGTAGTAAGTTGCAGTTACAACCCTGCCCCTGTGCTGGGACAAGGCAGCTGTTGTCATGTGCTCTGGGATAATGTGCAGGCTGCGTCTGAGTAATGGCTGGCTCTCTCTGTATCCCTGTCTGCTGTTTACACCATGCCAACTGGGCCATTCAGATCAATGAACCACTGACAGGAGGGATATAGAAAAGTCACACACGCAAACACTGACACAGCTGCATATACGCTGTAGTGTGAATACATGAGATAACGCACAAGGCACAGACACATTAAGTCACAAATGGGAGAGAAGAATAGAAGACATATTGTTTGTTTCTGTGTTAAAATTGATATGATGAGTGGATGATTTGATAACTGCGTTTCCTGTCCTCAGATAACCCATTAATGGCTGGACGCAAATCTGTTCATCATCTATCAATTCAGCCTGCATGATAGTTTCAAACATAACCTCCATAAAGCTGAAACTAACCCTGACAGTTTACAAGAGGAAATAAGGTTCTCTCTGACAGAGAACGCTCACTGGTTTATAGCTGCAACATCCTCAGAACTGATATGAGACATGGAGGCTGGACAGGGTAAATTACAGCCTGATCCCATGTACAGATCACTGCACATTTGCACATTTGCCTTGTCCCACTCGGGGGTGTCTTGGTCCAGCTTCACAGAGGGCACTTGAGGACATCTGCTGTAAGTGTGTGTGTGTGTGTGTGTGTGTGTGTGTGTGGTCCATGTGCAATTGCAAACGGATCGCCTTTTATAAGACACAGAACATGTCCACCCACATTTTTTTTTCTTTTGTTTGTTACATGATTTATTAATCTACCTCTATTTGAAACCCCCCCCCCCCTTTCTGCACGAGTCTGGTAATGTCATGTCGTACTCTCCTGGCGCAAACATGCCAAGAAGACCAGGGCACAGAAAAGCTCCAGACAGATGGCAGCAGCATCCTGCTCTGGCAGAGGTGGACATGGACGCTGCCCAACAGAGACAGAAAGACTAGAAACACTAGTCTCTCTTCTTCTGTCACCTAAAGTGATGCTCTCCAGACACCAGCCTCATGTTACTACCCTGTCTGGATGCTTAACAGAAAGATAAACTAAATCGCAACATTTGTTTGGTGCCATCTTTTCTCCTGTCACCCCCGCCCCCCCTCATTTTGAAATACAATTGAGCCTGGTATGCAAGTTCGTCAGTCACACAGGCATTTCAAAGCAAATAAGCTCCACCCTGCAGCAGCGGGACCAGCAGAGATGGTGTTTGTGTCTCTTAACTTCTCCTGCCAGCTCTTTGGTCTGTGGGAAAGATGAGGGTGGGGGGCGCGGTGGGGTGTGTACATGGCCCTGGGGTCTCTTCATCCATCTATTCTTCAAGCCATCAGCCCCTCCCATCCTTTGGCATGCCCGACCCCCTCCTCCTCCACCTCCTCCAAAAAAAAAACCTGCCTGTAGGTATCAGGTAGTTGGGACACACCTCAACACACACACAAAATAACAACATATGACCTCAAGTCTCCCTCCCCCCACTACCTCCTCCTGTGATCACAGTAACCCCCTGAGGGTCGACACAGAGGGGCTTCCAGAGCATCATCAGACGGGTCACCTCCCACCCATGTGTGTGTGTATGTGTGTGTGTGGGGGGGTTCTGTATAGAGGGAGGGTTTGTCCATGAGACCATAATATCAACCCCCTGCACCTCATGAACCAGTGTGTTGTGTGTGTCACAGCTGTGACATTAGAGGCGTTAGTGATTTAATAAACTGCTCACTGAGTTATGATGGATGGTACACTGATGTGTTTTTGTGATTAGTCTGGGACAGTGATTAATTGTCAGGCAGGGAGGGAAGTTTTTAGTGCTTTAACAATTAGAATTGGATGTCACCCTTATTTATATATATATATATATATATATATATATATATATATATATATATAGACACTCACCATTTCTTTGCACAAGCACCTACTTTCTCTGCTCCTCCCTGCTTCTCTTGCTTCTCAGTAAAATCCAGCTGATCTAATATGTCTTCTGACCTTCGCCCCCATCTCTTCTCTTCTCTCTTTCACTCTCTCTCTCTGCCAGGTGTAGATGCTCTAGGCGCAGCGGGACCCAGCCTCCGTGTCACAGAGGGACGAGGCTGCTCCCACCTGGGCCACAGCACTCCTCTGAAACTCGGACTCGCTAAAAAAACCGCCCAGGTCAAGCCAACAGGAGGAGTCCTGACAGGGGGAAGCCATTTTAAGTTTCTGTGTGTGTGAAGAAAATAAGGTGTAAACACAGCCAGGATATTTTAGGCAGCTCCCTGCCCTCTGAACCCTGCAGCCATGACCACCGCGGTGCAGCCCAGTGAACTGGTGTTTGAATTTGCCAGCAACGGGATGGATGAAATCAATCAGGTATGTATAACATTGTAACAAATGTTTTATTGCTTTTAGCGCAAATGGGCTTGAATTCAGTACTTTTAAATTTGATCTGAAGACCTGTGGACCACCTCTCTTTTTTTAGCTAGATGTACTGTATGTGATGCTGTTGATAAATGTTAAGACTTTTCAAAGCAGAACAAACAAAACTTATATAAACAGCACAGGCACCAGGGGCAGGATTAGCTGTGGCTCGGGGTCTGTGATCTTTAACTCTGGGACCATGTTGGGGGAACGAGGCAGGCGAAAGGGAGGATGGAGCGAGTAGGAGGTCTGGGAAGAGCAGTGTGGGCTGTCGGGAACACAGAAATGGAAAGACTGAAAAACCTGCAACAAGGTTAGGGTGCGTGGGAGGGAAAGGGTGGGGCTTGGCCATGAATGTGTTTATGACACAAAGGTTACTGTGTGTGTGCTTACGATGTGAACCTGTGCCTGTGTGTCTTTTCGTTGCCTGGTCAGGTGTGCAGTTATCTCATCCCCACACCCGTCTCTGAATCCTGTGGAGCAGGCTTGATTGTAAGTGTGGATGTATGTGTGTTTATGTGTACCGGTATCTGTATGTGAGTATCTAGAGTGACATGTTGTCACTGGATCCCTGAATAGCACCAGTTCAGGCCTAACCTGATAGACCAGTTACAAGGCTGCTTGGAAGGGACGGGATAATTCCACTCAAAGGTCTTGCATTGTTATAGGGCTACAGTTTTGTTCCTTGCTGCACCCACATAGCCTGTTAAACAAGCTGTATGCCCCTATTTACCAAGTCCTAGTATTGCCCCTAAAAAGAAGGAAGAACACATTAACGTACTGCCACAGTGGCCATTTTGTTTCTGCTGGCTGTTGTAAAGAATTTATTTTGGCCACAATAAAGCTGTCAGCGCTGAATGAAATCATAGAGCAAGTTCTTTAATGATTAGCCTGGCTATATTGGTTTTGAAGTCAATAAGTAGCTCCTGAAGGTGGATCATGTGATGAATGCAGATTTTTTTTACACATCTCTGATACAGATATAGATGGCTATTAAATAATAAGTTTTAGTGTTTGGCTTTTAGGTAAGAAAACAACAGTTTTAAAGGTGGGATCACTCCTGCTGTAGATGGATTATCTTTGTGAGTTTAGTTAAAGTGAAAGAGACAGTTGGACCTTCTCAGCCATCGTGGCTGAGCAGGTAAAGCAGAAGAGAGTAGGGGGTGTGGGGGGTGAAGGGGGAACAGCCTGCACAGATGCTGGTGCTTTCAAAGGCAGAAAAGGGAACTTAAAAATGCAAATCAGTGTGCGATACTTATCGCCCTTGTTTCCCTACTAGAAACACTATTCAAGTCAACAAAGAGGAAGAAGTAGTTCAGACCTTTATGACGCTCAGTATTATTTGTCAGACCATGTTACATGTTTGGCGCTGGTTCTCATGAGAGCCTCCCTCCCACTTTTTTTTTTCAAATCGCACGACTTTACAAAACAGTTTCTCTCCTCCACAGCATTTCAACTCGTTTTTCAGCTTTTCAATTTGTCAAATCACATACACCAGGTTTGCACAAAAACAACTGAACAATCTTAAGGTGTTCCCAGCAAATACAGGATCAGGTTAACGTCAAAACAACTGCAGAGACAGCATCTTCAGATCTATTACCCTGTCAGCAAACAGCGTGGGACTCATTGCAGTCGATGGGATGGGGTCGGGAGAAGCTCAGTAGACCAACAGTCACAATGTCTTTGTCTACACATGCACGCACACTCGACTCTCACTCAAGGATAGCAAACATCATTTAAGTCCAGACGAGGAGATGCGGTAGCCTCCCTGTCTCGCTATCTGATAATATGTCTAGCAAAGACTCCGATTAATGGGAAACATTCAGTGTATGTCAGGGAGACACTGATAGTGTCAGTAGTCAAAGCAAAAACTCAGGGTTTTATTAGCTCAGGAACCTTTGTGGTTTTACTGCTGAAATGACACAAGCTGTTTGTTGCAGATCTTCAATATGTGATAAGCATCTTGTGTAACCATTTTGTTCTACATTCACAAACGACATCTACATCACAGTGTATGTGATCGACACCTTCCAAAATTAACCAAACCATAGAACACCATATTTAAATAATGAGCGTGTCTGTTAGTTTCCTGGTTAAAGTGTAGCTGACTCCACTGCCCTCTTTTCTTTTCCAACCCCCACGACTCGAGGCCCAGACACCTGGTATGCCTCGAGGTCCAAACTAACAATGGACATTTGTGCAAAGACACAGATACTCCTTTATTCACGTGGCTACTTACTTACCGCACCTTTTTCTGTCTGTTTCCCCCCTTTAATCAAGTTGTCACTGTAAGAATGTTGGTTTTATTGATCAACATTGTAAACTCACTGAATTATATCAATTTATGTATTTAAAGAGAACCTTTTTTTTTTTTTTTTTTTTTTTAAACTGATTTTCACAAAATAATTTACATTTAATAGCCAAAGAAATGACATTAGCTCTGTTTGGCTCTGACATGGTAAAGAAATGATTTCAATATTTTTTTAAGTGTAGTCTGCTGCCATCTGCTGGTCACAGTTCGACTCTTCGACTGGACTTTTTTTTTTTTTTTTTTTTTTTTTAAATCAAACCTGAATACAACCTGAAATGACCTTTTAATTCACATCAAAAATCATGATTATGAGTTTTTTTTTTTTTTTTTTAAACTGTTAATTTAATTTGATTCCTGTATCTATCACATCTGCCCTCTGCTGTATGAGAATTACAGATGGACGGTCTTTTTTTTTTAATTTTTAGAGGACCATGTGACACTTATTCAAAGAGATAAATTAGTTCCTGTGTCTCTCAGTTCGATACAAACCAGTTGCTCAGTGAGGACTCTCGACACAGTCTGTGTTTGAGGTGCTCTCAGGTATGTTGTGCCTCTGTTGTTCATAAGTGGTTTGGCCCAAACCCCTCCTCGCCTTCCACTCCCCTCCCCTCCACTCGCTCATGCGTTCCACTGTGCCATTCCTCAAATGAGACGGCAAGGTTGGAATTCCCTAAGCACGTTTAGGTCATGATGAAGGAGGTGCTTGCCTGCAGTTCATGATTGATCCATTAACATTCATTTGGGCTGATATGATTTCTGAGCATAAGATTAACTTCTGAGGAGAAGTAGGCCAAATCAAACATCTGGTTCCTGTCTTCTCCAGCGGGTCCCTGTGGACTGTTGCAAACACCACAGAAATGAGAACTCCTCCATGCTGTGTGCCTCCATATTAATTGAAATTGAGTATGAATCTACAATATTTTACTAGGCAATAAAAATTAGAGAGCATATCAGTTTATAACATTAATCTGATGTCACCTGGGGGTTTTATATTGCATTTATGAAGTGCAGTGGAGGAATTAATGGTGTTTTTATTGCATACACACATATGTATCTGTATAGTCCAGCTGTCCTCTGCCTCCCAGTGGAAGCTCCTGTGTTACAACATTTCAAACCTTTGTATGTATTTTTGTGTCCTTCTTCTTCACACAGCTGGATGACCCGTCAGTATTCCCAGCGGTGATTGTTGAACAGGTTCCTGCAGCCGATCTGCTGCAGGTCTACTCGGGCCTGGAGTCAGATGAGGTTCCCAACGGCATCATGGTGGACACCACCCTGCATGTGGTGGAGGAGTCATCCATCTTGGCTGGAGGAGTGGACCTGACAGGTACATGACAACATCCAAGTAGTGTTGTACTTAAAAGATGAGCATCTGATCTGAAGGATAATCAGGATGATTATAAGATGGATTTGAAAGAAGGCATTTGCCAAGTTTCTGTGAAAGAACAATGCAATTTTGATCCTAATTATGTGGAAATATTTCAACATGCTGAATTTTTATTAATTAATTACAGTTAATGACCAGAATAGCATAACCAAAAGAGTGTGTAGTGAGAACATAAGACCCTTGATTGTACAAAAAAATTGAAATTTCCCTACGTAAGTGTACACACAGAAGAATGAAGAATTATTGTAATTTAATTATCTTGTTCTTTCTCAGACTCTTTCTAAGAAAGTGAAAAATACTAGGAAATAATCTAGTCCTGAAATAAAATAAAGCTTTGTCATCTATTGGCAGTATTTTCCTTTATTTTTTACCTTTAAAATTCACTTAGTGCCTTCAGATTTATCTGATATATAAAATGCAGACAAGTTAAATTACCACAATATAAAAGTGGATTTACCTGCAGGGATCTCGTGCTGATAAATTTTTTCTTGTTGCACAGAAACAACAGTCTCAGGCGCAGAGGACAGCATAGAGACAAATGAAGCTGCAGCAGCTCTTCTTAACATGGAGTCTCCAAACAACATTTTGGATGAGAAGCGTATGAGTAAGTTCATTTTGTGCTGTTAATATTCCTCTGTTTCAAAGAAAAAAGTGTGCAAAACTAATTATGTTTTGATGCAATATTAATTGCACTTGCAACGTGAGACTTGTTCTAATTTTATGTGTGTTGTTGTTTCTTTTATTTATGGTTAGTTCACACCTATGGCACTCTGCTGGAGCCAGACCTGACCTACACCCCGCTGAGGCCAGACCAGATGGACAACAGTGCCCTTGACATGTCCCTAGATGAAGACACTTCATCCATGGATGAGATTCCCCAAAAGTGTCCCTTAAAACCTCAGAAAAAAAATAAAGGTATCACCGTGTTCCTCCTTCTCCTCCTTGTTGGAACACAGGGATGCTCTCTTGTGCTAAAATCTCAGTGTTGTAGGTAATTGGATGATTTCACTGTGACCTTCCACCTTCTAACACACTACCCCTCAATTTGAATCATAGTGCGGAAGCCGCGGGCGGTACGTCCCTGCTCTCCTATCACCACCCCTAACCTGCCACTCAGAAAGAAGAGCAAAGAGGGCAAAGGTAAGTCTCACTAACTAGTCCGCTTTTCTGTAATGAGCCAATAAAAATCAAGGTCTCTCCTCCTCTTGTGTATGCTCTGTTTCCTCCTGTGGAGTGTGCAAACAGCAGTCCTCAACCCCTGCAGTCCGGCTGGGTTGAATCTGGCCGAGTTAATGGATGAGGGGCTCTCAGAGTGCTGTGTTTCACAGGGAAACAGAAGTGATTGTAGGCTGGAGGGCACACTGATGCTCTACCGATAGAAACAGACTAGGGCTGTTCGATGTGAACCCTTATTGCACCATACAGTGTGACACAAAGAGAAAGGAGGGGGCCGGAGACGGCAGGTTTGTCTGCACACATATACATCACCCTGTCATTGTGTCTGGGATTCAAGTGGCTGCTGGGAGCGTTGCTGTTTTTAACCACTTCTGGCCACAGCATCTCACAAATGAGAGTAATCTACTCCCAGGCTCGGTATAATTAATTCCCTTCCAATGGCACACATGCACAATTGACACTACAATGGCTCTACAAAGAAAAGAGTAGTTTCACCTGTAACTCCATGGTGGGAAAAAAAGAAAAATGAATTATACATGCACTAATGTGAATGTATGATGTGCTTGAATGTTAAAAATTTGCCCCTGATTTTTTTTTTGCAGGCAACACCATCTACCTGTGGGAATTCCTCCTGGCTTTACTGCAGGATAAAAACACCTGTCCCAAATACATCAAGTGGACACAGCGGGAGAAAGGCATCTTTAAACTAGTGGACTCCAAAGCTGTTTCAAAGCTTTGGGGCAAACACAAGAACAAGCCTGACATGAACTATGAGACCATGGGAAGAGCTCTAAGGTAAGAGGGAACCGTTTTACAAAACATCTCTGTCATGTACATCAGCTCCTGTTTAGTTCTAAACCTCACACACATGTTCATGATAACACACTCCTGATTGTGTCCATAATGTGCTTAACATCTCCTTATCTGTTTTCACCTCCAGGTACTATTATCAAAGAGGCATCTTGGCTAAAGTGGAGGGGCAGCGGCTGGTGTACCAGTTCAAAGAAATGCCGTCTGATCTGGTCGTGATTGAGGATGAGGACCAAGGTTCGGACGCCAACGCCGGCTACGGTAACCAGAGATCTTCAAATGGGAGGTCTGTGGTCCGCGGAGGGTCCAAAGGACACGGGAGGTCTCAAGGTCACCACTCGATCACGATGAAACAGATGAAGAAGGAGCCGAACGATGAATGTCCGTACCAGGAAAGTAACGGGCAGCTGCTTCAGTCTGTTCACGTGTTGCAAGCAAATCAAGGGTCGGGCGTCCAAGATGCAACACAAACACTGAGGTAAGAGGAACGCACATTCTCCAAATGTTCCACACTGTTACCACAAGTGGTCCACACTGTGAGGTGTTTTGAAAAGGACTGTAAGTTAAATGAAGAATACTTTCATTTCAGTTAGTTTTGAAGACTGGAAATAGAGTGAAGCAGGTAGTACGGCTCCACTCACAGTGACATTCTGATACACTGAGCGGACAGACGTGAGCGCGGTATCAATCTTTTCATCTAACTCTCAGCAAGAAAGCAAATAAGCAAGCATATTTCCCAAAAATGTCAAACTGCTCCTGTAATGATGAGGGGCTCTTGATCCTTTACCAAAAATGTTTTTGTTTTTGTTATGTGTTAAAAGAGAAAAATCGTGTCGGTTGATACGTTGAGATCAGATTTTTTTTTAAAGTCTTGAACAAGAATATTTTAAAAACCTCAGGATGGATTGAACAGGAAAACTGTTTTCAAATGAGTTTCTGAGGCGTGAAATGTGTTTAATTAGGACATAACACACAATAAATGTGATGCTCACATACACAAAAACAGTAAAATCTAGACAAAATAATCTGATATAATCCAGCAGCTCTGCAGAAAATACACATTTTGTAAATGTTTTCTGGTGTTGTTGATGTGAGAAAGGTGTTTCACAGTTTGTGTTATTAATGTATTATCAGTTATCTGACTATTTTTTCCTGAGCAGTTAAACACTGTCTGCAGTTAGGAATCACGGAGAATAATGATTTCTGCCAAACAGCTGACAATACCATTTGTTATATTAATAAGGGCATTAGTTCTGCTGTTTAGGATCATAGCTGAGCACTGGGTAACTTTCTCCACAGGATTTCATTAAAAATAATCCTTGTCTGTATTTGCAAAGATACAAACAGAATAGTCAATTATGACCGCTCTGTCAGAGGAGATACCATGAGTTTGTTTTTGTTTTTTTCTTCCAGGACCATTACTGCTCCTGCATCTGTTCCTATGGTGTTGACATCTTCCGGCTCACTTCCCCTCACCACTGTCCTGGCCAACGGGGACACCAGCCACTCTCCCCCGCCTCAGGTGATCCTGCACACCGTGCCCTCCACCACAGCAGGTGGTAAAGATGTGCTCACCATCCAAACAGCCTCTCTAGCAGGCGGATCAGGCAGCCTGCAGGATGGCCTCCCGCAGCAGCTCCTGGTCACCAGCCTGGGCTCCTCCGCCATTTCATCCTCCACCACTTCCTCCTGCACCTCCAACCTCAACAGTCTTCCCCGCCTGGTCACCATCAACACCACTTGCGGTCAGACCATGGTGGCGCAGCAGCCTGGCACAGTAATCGCCACCGTGCTCAAATCCAGTGATCTGTCGGGGCTGCAGGTCAAAGAGGAGATGCTGGACCCCAGCTACTTCCAGTCGATGGTGAACGGTGATCCATCACTGGCGGCGCATACGTTCGACAAAGAAGATATGGAGGTGGGGGAGGCAGAGCTGCAGTATAGAACTGTGATCATTGATACCAGCCAAAGCCAGTGTGAGGAGGCTGTAAGTGAAACTATAATTAATGGACATTCCTCCCAGAGTAGCAGCCCTAGTGAGGGTCTGACCCCTGTAGAGGAGCTGGAAGTGCGTGGGGAGATGTCCCTGCAGCCTGAGCAGGGAATCAAAGGCCTGCAGGAGCTGCCACTGTCTGTCCAGCTGCTGCCGGGAAACTTTATCCAGATAAAGACAGAGCCAGCGGAGGCTTAGACTCATACACACAAGCTGAACCAAAAAACAACAACAACAAAATTAAATTTTGACCACACGCTTTTTTTTTTCTTTTGTAACCACAGTGATCTGATAAGAGATCAGAAGTGAGGGGTCGTTGCAGCAATTTTGCTCTTAAAGGTTGGTCAGTTCAGCCTCAGGATTTATTGTTTACTCACATATTTTGTGACCATGTGCCTAATTTTAAAAATCGAGGTTTAGTATTTAGTTTTTTTTCTAAGAAGTTGTTCTTCAGATTTGGAAAAGTAATCTGTAGACATGAACCCCAACTCACACAGATATAGATACACGCATATATGTACACACATACACCTCCCCCTCTAGGAGAACAGCCATTGGATAAACCAGGGATTCACCTACCTAATGTGCCAGTTAGTCATTTTCTTACTTTACATCTCACTGGACTCGAACGTTTTAAAAAGAGGAGAATGCAACAAACCAAAATCGAGGACTGACTGCCAAACGGTGCAATGAAATCAGACTTCTGAGAGCAAGCAAAGTTGAATGTGTGTGAGTTCCTTTAAAGCCACATTCAAGTATCTTCTCCTAAGGATGAGAAGAGGACGCTGTGTCACGGCGTCCGGTCCTGTGGAAAAAAACAAACAAAAACAAAACCAGAAAACACACATCTCAGAGTTAAATTGAAGAGTGCCTTACAGGAAGTTCAAACAGCTCAAGATTTCTGTGTTGGAAAAGTCGGGGGGGAAAAAAGATAAAAAACGACTGGGGATTTTCAGACTTTGACTTCTAAGAACTCATTACTCATTTATTTTCATATAAACAAACAAACAAAAAAGGTATGCATTTGCTCTCTATTAGTCGTGGCCTTAAAACACTGTGTTACTATGGAAATGGGCATTTTCTGTCCACCAAGGACAGTACAACATCCAAACTGTTTGTGTAGAGCTACAGACTGGAGGCATGGTGAGAGTGAGAGAAATAGAGAGGAAGAATACGCAGGATAAAAAAGATTTATAAGCCTCAACTTCAGAGGCTCCAAGGTTTAAACCCTGTTTATATGAAATGGAATACATATGAATATATATAAATATATATATATATATATACGTATATATGCAATTGAGATTCAATTTTAAGGCCACAGCAAATTTATTTATTTTGTGAATTTCTAAATTCTGTATAAAAAAAAGAACACATTTGTCTTCTATTTACATGTGTAAACATGAGGGAAAATACAAAGAAAATGAACATAAATACCAGGAAGCATATTTGGTAGAAGTTCTTTTTTTGTAAGACATTTTTCATTTGTATAGTCCTCCATATAATCAGCTTTGCTGTTTTCTTGAGCTTTGGTCTCAAGTGTTCAGTGCAGCATCATTATTCCACTGTTTTATTCTGTTATTGTAGATAGCTTCTGTTGGTAATGTGAGTTAAATATGTACTGAATGTTCTTTTTGTTTCTTCCTTTCAATGGACATACCTCTTAACTTTTTTCTTTTTTTTCAGCTTTCAGCTGTCGAGCATTTGAGGCGACGCGTGCACAAATATTACATTCTAATTCACAGTGTCAGATGTACAAATCAATATGTCTTTGAAATCATACCTGACATTTTTTTAGTTCTTCAGCTCAGAGACATACCAGTGCTGTTTCTGTTTCTGATTTCATGTCTTCTCATGTTCCTCCTCTCCTGGTCTCGGGTCAGTCCACTCTGTGCCTCCTTTATTTACTGTCCCTCTTTGTTAAAAACCTCGTGGGCCAGCCGTCCGACTGGCCCCTCAGCCCCACTGCAGGATGAAGCCATATTGATCCTGAATGGTATCACGGATAAATTGGATGTATTTTCCACTCGGACTGTAGCTTCAGAGTGAGGACGCTCAGACGTACTGACCTCCATCTACTCTGGCATCTAAAGACAGGGGTTAAACGCTGCTTCACAACCCCACATCAGCCAAAGGGTTCTGGGTCTGCAAAGACGCTCTGAATGTATGCTTCTTTTTATTGACAATCAGTAATTACACTGGGTTATATTTACATGGAAATCTGTCAGTCTTTATTTTATTTTTGCTTCGAACATATTCTTATATCTGCCCTGCCTTTTTCTTTTAAAGCACTGTTGACTGTCAGATGTTGAGGTATGTCCACTGCTTATGTTTTGTTGCCTCTTTTGTCTTGGGTTGTCAATGGCGTCCCTTATGCTGCATATAGAATAGATTTTTATGAAAAAAAGTCAATGTACTAATTAAAAAACAAAATCATCTTCACTGAATATCCTCTTTATTTGTTGTTTTGTTGCAGATAAAGTGGTTTGAAATTGTGCGAGGCGCAGATAAAATGTCACACGAGACATTTTTGAAAAATTAAACGCTCAATTAAAATAGAAAGAAATTTATTCAATTAATTTCTGCTGTCGCTCGCACTGATGTATTCCTGCCTGTTGTATTGTTGGGCTGTTTGTAGCCCAGGGGGACGTTCGACCACATGGCATTTTGAAGAGAAAGAAAAGTAGGGAACTGGAATGGAGCCATTATCAGGCCAGAGACTGATTGGACTGTACTTAAGAGCACTGCTTCTCCAGTTGCTGTGGGTGGATGAATACATTAGTGTGTGACATGCCCAGAGCTGACGACAGAACAGAGTCTAGCACCACAGCTTGCTGGGGAGAGGAGTTTGTGCGTATGTCTAGGCCACGGTTGGCAAGTGGAAGGGTTAGGCTCACTTGGATTGATTCTGTGTCTGCATGTGTTATGTTGATGTGGTTTTGTGTGTGTGAGGAGTAGAGCGTATGTGTGTGAGTGTGTTTGTGTATTGGCTTGGACTGACTCTGTGTGTGTGTGTGTTCAGGGTAGAGGAGGGGGTTGAGGGAACTGTCTGGCAGCAGGGTTTGCCTACTGTGCCTAGCTCTGTCTACACCCACATGCACAGCTGTGTACCACACAATCTAGTGTTGCCATAGGGTTAAAACACACACACACATTCATATAAAATCCAGGCCAGAAGTTCAACAGCAACCGCAGACACAGTCACTACCGCAACCTTCTTTTCCCCAGTAAATGTCTTTGCGAGACATCTCAAGCTTTTTACAGATGGGAAAATGGTTTGAAATGAATCTGAAATCATTGCACAAGCCCCACATTCAGCAACAAATAACTCTCCATTACATCTAAACAGACCCTTAGCTTTTCTGTTCAGCAGTTCATCGATTGCCTGCCATATGGTAAGCGCAGGTTGTTATGGATTACTAAAATAATGAAAGGCTACTAACAGCTGTTACGTCTGTGCTATTCCTTTGGTTAGTGAGTCAGAGACCCTGAAGATGGAGCGAGAGCTGCGGTCCTGGGAGAGGAGGACTATTTCTGTGTCGCCTGCAGCCACTGACACAGTGCGAGTGTTTACTGCTGTGCCATGCTGCCTCTCACAGTGGGAGCAGTTGAAGGATGACGGCTGACATTATTGTGCCTCCAGCCTGTAGCAGGAACAGTACAGGGAGAGCTTATTTAACCATCAGGTCACCAGACTGACTGCAACATTCCACAGAAAAGCAGATGATGACTGCAGTCTCATGGCCATTGCAGCTACACGCTTTATGTTAACTTGACAACCTGCAGCCAAGGTTGTATTTAAATACACCAATTTAAAATTTGAGAGCTTTCACATAGAATCAACAGTAAAAGTATTTAAGGTGTTGCAAATGAAATAAAAAAACAAGATCCAATATCATAGAAATGATGGAGTGAAAACAACAACGTCTGGTTTGATGTTGCAGCAGTTTGCTGCTCTGTACACAAGATGGCACTGGTAATACATGTGTCCTCAGCAGAGTCACAGCTTCAGTCTGAATTGGAGAAAACTATTTCTTCAGGTCACTAATCTAAATACAGACACTCCTCATCCATTGGTTTTCACTGTCCCCCCCCACCCCCCGTTCCAGAATAACAACTCATGGATCTTAACGAAAGGGACGATTATTTGAAATGAAAATAAGAAGCTGAAAGTGAAGTTTACTTGTTTTTCTTTTTCTTTTTTTAAGTAAATAGAATTAATTCACTTATGAGCCTCAGTGGTTCCTCGGGCCAGGTTGGTGAAATGCTTTTCGGACTGTGATAACCCGCTAGATGCTCTGTATCGCAGTTTATCCTTCAGAGCAGTCAATCTTGTTTCCTTTTCTCATCAAAACTGTGATAAACAAGTGCTGGTGGGGGAGTTTTCTAGACAGTGTTTATAATGCATGAGAAAGATTGTGCAAGGGCTTCATTTGAAATGATATATTCTTTCATTCTGTCCACAAGGGAGGAGTTCACTGTCACAGACTTGCAGATTTGCTTCATATCTAATGTAGACAGTATTGACCCAACCTCATACATGGTGGGAATGCAAATGAGCCTCCATGTAAGTGAATGTATGGGTTTTTAAAATGCCATGCATCAACAATCAAAGATCATTTCAATCTGATTAGTTCAAGGTTTCAAATGTTCAGAGGAAAAACTCCCAGAGTCCTTCTTATTTCACAACCTCTCCACATATTTACAATAGTCTCTAGTAAATTCAAGCTCTTTAAATAAGTTAATTTGCTAAAATGATACCATAAGAGATTGTATATTTGAAAAGAAATCTGTGTACACTGAAAGCAACCAGCTATAAAAGCTGTTGATTTTTTTTTTCTTTTCTTTTTTTTTTTTTTGGATTAGGCATCACTTGTCTCCTCAAGATGTGTTCAGTGACCTCGGGTGGTTTGTATATTGTTTACTTAAATGTGGATATTTGTTTCAGCACAAAAAAAAAAAAATCTGGAGAATGATTCGTTTTTTTTTTTTTTTTTTTTTTTGTTCTGCAAGTGCAGGTGTGGTATCACCACCATCCAGTGTCTTTTCTGGGTCTCCTCCACGGTGATGTTTAATTGTGAGACGTCTGTACTTTTAAAGTTTGACTTTCATGGTTAATATTGGACTTTTTGTCCCAACAGGCATGAGGAGCTCTCAGGGAGCCAGCTGTAATATCTGTATCAGCCTCTCCAGTCAGGGTGAGCCATCCCTTTTCAGAACGACTCTCAGGGCTTCCATGGCAATTTACTCTCACGACTACACAAAAGAGTCCTCGGAGTCCTCAGGGACCTCGGCAGATAGACAACTAACAACTAACGGCGTCTTGCGAAAAATAACACTTGACACAATTTCCCAACATTGTGAATGCGATGCAACAACTCTAAGAGCCGCAAACAGCAGCAACACCAGCACAGTTGAATTCATCCTTTTTAATAAACACTCAACTATTTGATGTGATAAGCGGGAAAACAGTGAGAAATGAATTATATAAACACTGATTTTATGAACTTTTTGGAAGTGCCTAAGGGGTTGTGCAGTACACTTGTCAGTTTATTTGAAGTATGTTTGCAATTATTGCATTTGTTAACTCATGCCACTGTGTTTTACTTGACATGTTGCTTTGGGCCATTGACATTATTGATTTAAAAATAACAATGTGGTTGCAGTGTGAACTCCAGTTCTGAACATATCCATAAAACATTTACATATAGTAATGTTTCACCCTCTTTTTGCCAAAATCCATTTTGCTGCCAGATATTATTGATATTACCAACATTATTATTACACTGAGCCAACATGAGTCAACATCTAGATTCACTTAGCAGATGAGACACTTTCATATCATAGTAAACAAAGCATTATTATGCAATAGATACTTGAGGGAGGTTATTAAATGGAAACAATAAAAGCATATATGTCTCTTTTAGTTTGATATTGTTTCTGCTAATGAACAATGGGATTAATGGAGAAGAAAGAACAATCTGTCTAATCTATGGATTACACGAGTCAGATTCAAACGTCTCACACAAACACCCCGGGGCAATAAGTTTCACTCGGTGAAATCACAGTTTTATATGATAGGACAATTGAGATTATTCATACAATGATTTTTTAATTGAAAAAACAAAACAAAAAAAAAAAAAAAAACAAAAACAAACAGGAAATAGATAAAAACATACACAAGACTTCAAAGCAAACGATGACAAGAGTGCTCCATTTTTGTCTTTCTGTTTAACTTTGGAATGTCTCACGTAGCTCGAACACTCTTGGGCATTTCTGCACCTTGTTATTCCAATGACAGAACATCAATTACAAATGCCTATCTCGCTGTTAGTTACAGATGAGAGTTGTTTCAGCTCGACAGATTGAGGTGCGGCATTACAGACTGAGGTCGCCTCAGCGGAAGAGGAACTTGTGTGTGTGCGAGCGGTGGCACTATTTAAAGCATTCGACAGAGGACGACACAACAGTGAGAACATCACAAAAAGACAGTAAAGGTCTGTGCAGGTTTAATTATATTGTATCTCCTTAGTTTAACATGATACAAGAAACAGAAAATTACTCTTATAACACAGGCTTTGTCTTCAGCAACTGTTTAGTTATTTTCCATTTTTAGCAAGTTATTATGTCACTGTGATAAGGTGACAGCTTAATTATTTGGATATCTCAGGGCTGTTACAGAGGAGTTTTATCTGTTACTGGTATGATGAGAATAAAAATTCACTAAAAAAAACAAACAGAAAAGATGTAATATTATACTGTATGTACACGTTCATACATGACAGTTTATGTAGAGCATCTGTTTCATCTGAACACAGACGGCGCTGAAGTATTTTAAAGCAGATTCGTTCATGGTGACATCCTCCAAACTAAATTGCACCCATTCAAAGAAAATTAGACAGCTGTAAACGACCAATGACTTTTTTTTTTCTAAACACTTCAAATGCCATTTGAACCATTTAGTCTGACTAATACTCGATAGGGCCAACTTTCAGATTGGATAATAACTGTGTGCAATGGACTGCTTTGGTCTCACAAGTGGTCTGGGATATTTATCAAAAGAACAATTTGCACCTACAACGACATAAACGGTTTGAATCCCAGACGGCGCTCGGCCTCCTCAGACTCTCCCCAGCATACGGGCGATCCACCAGTTGCACGGCATTACGATCTGACAGATGACACGGCCTCCTTGGTAGTAGTACGGCCACGGGTTGAAACCACCAAGGGGCTCGTGGTATCGGCGGCAGTAGCGGTAACCACGGCGACAGTATTGGCAGCAGTAGCCCTGCTCATCCAGGCGGTTGTCCAGCTCAATACCAACATCTGTCTGTAGGAGAACACAGGAGCGGGCTGGGTTACAATCACACACATGAAGAGTGTTGTATTAAGTACATGAAAGTCCCACTGGAGTAGAAGTACAGATACTCGACCGAAAAATTACTTTGGTAGAAGTTCAAGTCACCGACTAGAATGAAAGTAAAAGTCTACAGTAAAAGTTTTAATGTATCTTGTATTTACTGTATTGAAATATGACAAGTTATCTATAATTAAATGTACTTAACTAATGAAAGTACATGTTAATAAAAACAGAAGAATATTATGAAGTTTATCCAGCACTTTAAAACATGGAGCTACAACAATCTTCATAGACGATGTCTTGAGTCTGAACTAAAGTACAAAGGCTGTTTTTTGTTCCCCAAAATTTCTGTTTGATATTGATTTTTTAAAAGTTTCTCCATCCACACACCCTTTAAAATGGAGCCACATCAACCCTCAAACATGGTTTTGATGGTTTAAACAGTAACAGGTAGACTTAGAGTGAACAAGAGTGGTAGAGAAAATACCACATTTACTTTCATCAGTTTTTTTTTTTTGAAATGACACTGAACTCTGACATGGAAAATGGAGTAAAAGTATGTCATTATGTGTGAAAGTGAAAGTTTTAAAGCAGAATTAAAAAAAAAAAAAAAACTCAAGTAAAGTACAGATACACACAAAACATACTGAAGTACAGTAGTGAAGCATCATTACTTCATTACTATACAACACGGCACATGACAAATGTCAGTTCACCCAAGGCAAGGGCAGGAGGATGAAAAGGAGGAGGACAGAATGGCATGAATTGATGAGACTGCTTTAGAAGCAAGTAGCAGAATATATGTAAAAAACCAAAACAAGAGTGAAAAGATCAGAATCAATGAAGAAAATGCAAAACCCGGTCCTGTCTGACAACTGTGACAAAGAGATGGAGATAGCAGTGAGAATGAGCAAGCTTGAATTAAGCTCCAGGAGCATAAAACATGATATAATACCCTTGACCTTTCTATTATACCGGAGGTAGCACAACTGCCAGCTGTACAATGCCCCCCCCAATCTATGAATCCGGCATTCACAGTCTCTCTACCAGTGCCATCTTCAATCAAAGGAACTGTAATGTTGGTAGTTACCAGCATAATTACACTATTTCTTTCATCTCTGACCTCTTAACTCCCATGACCGAAGCCCACACTCGGCACCAGAATGGCTGCTCCTCCTCCAATAGGGCATTCAAATTAGAGCGCCCCACGTCTTGGTGCCCTCCTCCTGACCTTGACTTTAAGTGCATGGCACATTCCTAAAGCAATTAGCAGAGTAATGATCGCCTAACAAGGATTCTTTCATTTGCTCTTGCTGGCTGCCTCTGAATTTATAGAGGGGCCAAATGAAACCCAAACGAAAGGTAAATTGGGTAGAATTAATGGCCCTTGGATTTTTCCATTGTGCTGGCTGGTTCATGCCCTCATAGACTCACGGGGGCTGAGTGCCATGCCTTTGATCAAGAGCAACTCCAAATGGGGTTCGGAGAAGTGCCACTTAACTCACCGCGCGAGTTGAGGCAGCAACTGCCCTCAGTATGCATTTGACCACATTTCAATCTCTTTTAGTAAATGAATCCTCGGAGACAATCCAGAGCTGTCTCGTTAAACTGCTTGATCCAGGAGACGGAGACGACGGCCTGCACCCGCCTGTGATTTCCTATTCTCAACAAACTGCCATAATTCTCGGTCTTGTGCTACAATGACTAAGCTACAAGCAATAATACAGAACAAAACACATCCACTGTTGAGAAGAGAAAATGTGGGGGAATTGTTTAGGAGGACAGGACCCTGAGGAACAAATGGCTGAGTCTCTTCAGTCCCCTGCTACATTAAGTATTGGAAAAAAAAGGGTTTTCCTGCATCTGCTCTATGTCAGTGTAGTCAATTATAGCAGCTTTACACACATTTAATTTGTTCTCTGTGACAGTCAGTAGACATAGTCACATAACGACACATTCACCACAAGCATGACTAAAGAAAATGTCACCAGTGTGTTTGAGTTTGTGATAAATGCTATGATAAATTGAGTAAAATTACACACTCCTGAGACATACTTAAAACACATAAAAAAGGGTGGGACAGATGATATCTAGGATAGCTGGGTTTGATTTATTACTATGACAAGCACAGGTAGGCTTTTAATGATTTATTGTTTCAGTCAAGTTTCAGGTCATCAGCTTCCAGGCAACAATCTGTTATGGAAACAACACGAAAGCTGTCAATGGACCAATGATAATCTTATCTGCTGCTTACAGCCCAAACTGGGATGTTACCAAATCTGGAGCTCCAGCAGAGAAAATGAGGAAAATATTTTATTCAAATGATGTTGTGTTTATCAAAAACAAACAGCCAATGGGCATCATTGTACCTTAAAGACAATTAATCAGAGCTATCCTTTTAAAACAGAGGGTACATATTAATCACTCTGGCTTTGAGTTGCCGTCTCTAGTGGGATGGTGCAGCGATAAGAATGGTTCACCTTGGGAAATCTGAGGCAGTCACTCACAAACAAGCAGCATTAATGAAGAGTAAAAGCCATTACCCCTTTGCTGCATCTGATTTCATCACATGCTCAGGCTCACGTATATATACACATGCATACACACACTCGACACACGCACAGGCGCTGCCGTGCATAATGTGAAGCGCGGGGCGTATGAATGAGTCTGCAAAGTAGAAAACTGCATCAGTCATTCAATAAGATGTAACGAATCAAAGCACGACTCCTCTAATCTCCACACTTGTTGGTGTTATTTCACACATGCTGATCACTGCTTTTCATGAGCTTGAAGCACATGCCTGGATATGTTATTAAATCTCATAGCAGAGCTCATCACATTCATTCTGGGATCCAAACAGTAGTGATAACATTTCTGTTTCTGTTTCATGCCCTGCTTTGTATCCAAAAAGAGGCTCTTTTTTCTTCGTGTAGACACACAGGACAGTGCAACATATGAAATGCTTTTTGCTCCGTGTCCTGATCTCAAGATTTTCATCTCACTGTGTTCTACACTGAGCTAGAATGACAATGAAATTGGAT
This sequence comes from Polydactylus sextarius, assembly GCA_016801845.1. Lineage (NCBI taxonomy): Eukaryota > Metazoa > Chordata > Actinopteri > Polynemidae > Polydactylus > Polydactylus sextarius. The sequence continues at coordinate 21,960,828 of CM028930.1, read as the reverse complement.
GTAATTGAATAAGGAGATAGTCATGTATTTCAGTAAACTCTGCTGGTCTAGCACAGTGATAAGGGGCTTTAGCCTCAGTGTAAAGATTCCTCTGGAGGCAACAACAGCTCCTTCGTTCGTAGATTTGAATTACCTCAGCTTTTTGCACCTCAGTTATGCACGGACACACATCTAGTCTGATCCTGTATAGTGTCCCAGAGGTTTCAAAGGTTGATTTAACACAACACCAACACTTATATGCAGTGAGTGATATCAACACAAAACATGTTTACATGTGTATGTGCCAGGTTGGTTCATATTGGAAGTCCATCCGTGATATATATGGGTCAAGGACAGAGGCAGCGTCCCCTCAGTCTTGTCAGATGGCTGTTATTCAGTTTGAAATTTCCAGGGCCACCTGTGATACGCACTGCACACTGACATGGCAGCTGTGGCAAAGGTCAGCTTAATATATCTGTCACAAGGACTCAAATGATTATTCTGCTTTAGAAACGTGCAGTGTATGAAGACGTGATGCTGGAATTCAGGCTTGTGAAATGCAGATGAAGCTGACGTATATTTTTAATGTGTCTATGTGTGTGGCAGATGAAAGGATGTAGCCTGAGAGAGAAATAGTGTGAATGGGAGATTGTATGTGGTGGTTTCTATCTGTGTGCACATTTACATTAGTGAAAAAAAAAAGGTTTGGCCAACACATGTGGCATCCTACTGGCATGAGCAAGAGTTCAGTTCCCAATTACAGACTGCTGCCCGCCCTCTGCTTGGCCACAAAGGCCTTTGTTATCGCTGGACTCACAAACCGAGCCTGGACGCTCTGCTGGAATGGATTGCAGTGGTATGCATTACTCAGCTGATAGAGGCAGAGCGTTTCAAAAGGAGAGCCGAGTTTTTCATCCCCTGGTATGTTTTAATTGCATAGCGCTGCATCTCCCGCCACAGACGACAAGGGAGACGACAGAGAGAGAGGCTGAGGGGGGGAAATTGAGGAGTGAAGCGGGGAGGTGTTTCTGGGACGGGCCTGATAAATGTCAACATTATAGGACGTCTCATTTCTCTGCATGTTTCTCATCGTTTGTCACGGCTCTGTGGAACAGACCGAGCCCAACTCATTATCCTTGAATTTAGCTTTAGTGGCTGTTCACCTGTAAGCACTGAATCTGTGCGTGTGTGTGCTTGTGTGTTAGATATCTCTCTACCTATTATCTTTAGAGGGTTTTTTTTTGTGTCACTATGAACACATAAATCCTGTGTACTATACTGCTTTATGTGTTTTTTCCCTCAGAGTCAGGTATAATTAATCACACAGTATTGAGTGGTTTACATGCAGTACACCAAAAAATGCCACTAGGCCTTTCCAACTCATTGTATATGCTTTGATAATTAAAGCATTGTAAATAAATCTAACTTATCTGTGCAGCAAGGAGTGACCTTGAGAGTGCTGCTTTGTTCAGGGCTTTCCATCGCCTTATGAAAAAAAAGGAAGTGAAAAAAGGCACTAACGGGTGCTGTAAGGCACAAATTGCTGCCTTTGAAAGGCAGGATATTCCTCTCAATTAATGGAGAGACATTAAGGGAGTCTTCAATGAACTGGCCTTACTTAAATAGATATATAGAGCAATTGCTATGCCCTCTGGTGCACAAAGTCAGTTTTAACATCAATTAGTGAGCGATTTATATGCAGAAAGAGTCGTGGCAGAAGCTGGGCGCTGATTGAAGTCGTTCTACTGTATCTTGTGGTGTGGTGGTCCCTGGGCGACGTGGTGCACAGGATCCCACTTACATAGTCGTTGACGGCGACGTGGTCCTGGACGTCACGGGTGAAACGCTGACCCATGACCTCTGTGTCGGGGGTGTCCACGTTTTCTGGCTCGACATCTAAACACACAGAGAGTGGGAGAGAGCAGGAAAGAGAGGATATGTTTATGTACTTGCAAAATGAGAAAGCTCTTAGATTAAATTTTGGCTTGTACACTGTGTTTTCCCAGTGGCTTGATGCTAATTACTAACATTCAGGAGAAATACGCAGGAATTTAGTCCAAGCTTTTTCATGCTTCTGTCAAACAATGGAGTTGTTGCTGTTCTGATACTAACACACAATTCCACAGATCCTAATTAGTAAAGCCTACACATCCTTCTGAGCATGAGTGAATGACTGGATGTTACTAAACACATTTAGTCATGAAGTGTACCGAAGCACCTCAGGGACTGAGATATACCTCGACTCCTCCAAATGTTCACAGAGAAATATTTTACTTTTTACTGCACCATATTTATCTGGAGTTACTTTGTAGATTAACATTTCACATATTGCACCCACTGCAAAATAAATAAATAAATAAAAAACATCAATAAAAAATCTTCATCTTATCATCAAATGTTTGTCTTATTTTCTTGAAGTATGTGAAAAACTCAATCACTTACTCTCTCTTCTTTTCTCTCTGCAGTAACTGTGAGCACAACACTCACATATTTACATTTAAAGTTGATACAACTTATCAGCAAATGCCTGTTTAATTTACACAACCAGGATTCACAGAACCTTATCCTCATCTTTCATTTGAACTCGTGTTTCGACAAAATCCAAGCTTTACTCAGTGTTTTGGCCTCATCTATTTGTCTGTTGACAGACTATGAATTAAACTAAATGATTCAAATTTCATACCTGACAGTTGCATATTGAGGTGAAACTCATTATAGAGCTTTATAAAGCTAAAGCAGGTGCAGAGTTAGTTGATGTGATGCATGTTTTGAAGCATAAAACATAATCTAATCTTCATTATTAAAAGGTTAAAATCAGCTCCACCTTAATAGTTAATGTGCTAATGCAGTGGTGGCGATATGTTGTACTCTGAAAGAGGACATTCAGTTTTATATTAATACTTTCAATTACTTAGCCTTAAGTAAACCTTGCAGGACTGGTTTGTAATGAGTGTAAAGAGTGTTTTCACACTGTTGCAGTGATGGGATCTGTTTGCTCTTTCCACCGCTGACTATCAGTCTCAGCCTGGTGAGCACACAGAGAGTGGCCGGCCTGAATGTTCATATGGTCGGGGAGTCATGGCAGGTCTCTGTGGACCTGAGTGTGGCCTGTAGGGATGCCCTCCGGCCAGAGTGTTAATAGTCTGCATTTAGAGGCATAGATGCCCCCTGCACTTACTGCTCAGAGGGGAGGGGTGGATCCAGTGGATGGGCAGCTCCTGGCAAATCTCCCAGATCTTGGAGTCAAGGAGGAAGGCCGGGTTAACGATGGGTTCCTCAGCAGGAACCCACACTTGGGAGTCGTCCACCTTTGTGTCCACAGTTTCGCTCTCATCCTCCTTCTAGAAAACACCGGTCGCATGCACACACACACACACACATACACACACGCACATACACGTATAATTTAACATGTCAGAGCTTGCTAAAATAGCCAGGCCCCACACAAAGTACAGTGCTGCATTTACACTCCTCCCTTGAGCCACGCAGCTGCTCCAGACTCATCGTTTTTATCTATCACTTCACTGTGCGAGGGCGGCAACTTCCTGACTCCCTCTGCCCTAACTCCCCCCTCTGTCTCTCTCCCACTCTCTTTCTCTTTCTCTCACCCTCGTCTCAAGCCTCCGGCGTGCACTTTCTACTATACATCATTGAAATTCACAGACAGTGATGATTTGACTTTTAAATGACTTTAGAAGTGGTCTTCATTACTCTGAGTGTGGTTGCAATATCGTTTAATGTGACAGACACAATAAAGCCTTGCATCTTCCTTCCTCCCTCCCCTCCTTCACTGCAACCCCCTCCCCTCGTTTCCCCCCTCCCTCCCTTTCTCCCCCTTCACCACAATGCTTCACTTGGCAGCCAGCACTATCAGTGGGCTTAATTTGTTGATACTGTAGTTCATGAGCTGTAAAGTAAACTATTATTGCTTAATGATAGGGACTACATGTCAGTGTTGTCTAATAGAGACATATGAAGGGGATTTGGTAATGCTCTCCCTAACAGTGCAGATATTTATTTTCTTCATGTATATGTAAATACACACACAAACAAACCCCTCTTCCCATTCCCTAGTTAATTAGCAACCCAGAACAGAAAAACAGTTCACTTGACAAATGTTTTTACAAGGTGATTTTCTCCCAGTCTAAAGCTTAATTGCACATTAGTTAAGCTTGACGTTGAATCCTGGGGCTATAGTAGGAGCAGGAATCATTAATATTGGGTCGTGCCCCCTCCCTCCTGTTCACCCCTGTCACTCTCGCTTGAATTAGAATTTCACTTTCCACGCTGCTTCTTTGTTTGTCATCGAGCACCACCACCATAGTGACCTACTGAGGGGGAAAAAGAATAATAAATGAAAAGACTTAAACACATTCTGTCAGTTTTGGGTGTAGCCAAGCTTTCCTTCACTTTTAAGAGCCAGTCCGGTAGAGTAATGATGACTCGGAGGACTGGTCTGGCGGCAGTAGTGATGGTACGGTGAAGGAGGCGCTCAGGCATTGAGCTGGTGCGCTCACCATTCCCCGTCGGGTGCAGAAATTAAAATCAAACTTGAGGAACACAAACAGCACTCTCTAATTGGACCTCTTAACCACTGAAGCCAAGTGAGTCTTCTCTGGAAAGTAAATGGAGGTCACGACACGGGGCTCACAACATGACTTTGATTTTACAGTTGAGAAACGACTCCAATAACTTGTAGGAGAGAGTGCCTGGGGGAAAGTGGTAAAGGTCAGAATTTTAGCATGAGGCTAGGATTTCTAAATGCCAGTTGACAAGCACAAAGACAACATGATTACAGTCTTCCAGTTTCTACAGACTTTTGAAAGGCTTTTCCATTTTGCTATTGACAAATGATATATTATTAGGACACCAGCAATGTTTTATGAAGTATCGGACTTTGGGAATGGTGGTAATCTGTATTGTGTGGTCTGCACTTGATATATGTATGTTTGGCGCCTATAGTGCACAACTTAATTATACACCAATTGTGCTTTAGTTAATGAATTTAGCCTCTCCTGTCAATGTGTCCCAAGGGGGGACACAACGTCTACATGACACATTGTTTGAAGTGGTGCAGTGTTTGCCAGAGATCAACTAAGATTTTCTCATGACACCCTAGAGCTTTTCACATACTGCACATAATGCATTGTAGCAGGTGGTGAATTTTAGTTAACACCCATATTCAAGCAACTTTGAGAACAAGACTGCTGGTACTTGCTTAAGGGCGCTTAAAGGCCTGGTCACAGCAGCGTTGAAAACAGTGAAACTTCATGGTGAAAAAAAAAAATCAGTTCATCACCATGGATTCATGAGCCGATTCGCCACCGGAGACAAATCTATGTAAATTTTTCAGCGAGTTCAACTCAGCTGAACTTTGACATGCAAATCTGCGACACTGACAAACAATAAAGCTGTCTTGACACTGCTGACCTTTGAGGAAATGGACAGAGGAAGCAGAGGAAGCTATCGTAGTTTGTTCACTGTGTTGTTCCCCAAAAGAAGAATCATTTTTAGACAGTTATGGGGCAGGAGCTGATTGTACTGTAATTATTTGTTGTTTTCTTATTTGCACTGTTTTAATGTTGTTATTTATTTATTTATTTATTTTTTTACTGAATCTTTTCCGGTTGTTATCGCCTTTTTATTGCTTTTATCTATGTTGCCTGTTATAATTACTCATTACTCTGTCTTGTTCTCTGCGATCCTTGTAAATTTCCTTAAGTCTGAACTCTCTTGTACAGCACTTTGGTCAATGTTTTGTTGTTTTAAAATGTGCTATAGAAACAAACTTTATTGTTGTTATTATCATTACTATTATATTATAAACCAAAAAACCAAACGGCCCAAAGCAGAAAAAACAGAAATAAAATCTAAACACCTTTTAGGGCTGATTAGCATTGCCATGGATAGCATCTTAGCGGTTAGCCCACCAGTTACAGAGCTCCTGAAATTAGTTTTGCTGAGTCACTTGATGTGGCTGAGTGTGTTGACAATGACAGCAATTGAACTTTGTGGTTTTTGTTGCATTGTAGTCCACTGACTCATATTTTCATCCAGACAAATACGAGCTAAAACAAACCATAGTGTGTGACAGTGTTCCTCAGTGTACTGTTTTTCTCTTTGCATTTGTCTGAGTGGGAGGTTTTGGGTTGCTGGGTGAGCTTTGGTCATCCATATTAAGTGGCTGTTTAATGGAGCAAGCAGCATCCGTTGACAATGTTAAGGGGTGTGAGGGAGGCCGATGGCGATTTCCAAGTCAGACTGGGGGAACTGGAATGAAGCTCAGGGATTACTCCCTCAGATGTTTCATAGAGGAGGCAAATTGAAAAGGGAGGGGAAAAATCCTGGCAAACAATTCATGTTAGTCACCTGGTTCTCCCTCGCAGGGGCTGCATTTCCTTATCAGTTGCTTGCAGTTTTTTCCACAATTTTTCCCATTGTTTTTCACCTTGGCTCGAAAAGCTGCTGCGGCTGCTCTGAGCCCCCAACCCTAAGCCTGTAGCTGGGTTAAGCTAGGAACCATTAACACTTGGCTTTAGCCTGTGAGCTTCATGTGTTTCACCACCTTAGGAGAAACTCGTGTGGATCTTCTCCAGTGTCGAACGTGGGAGGATCTTCACATCGGACGGATGAGGAGCTGCTGTCTAATGTGAGGCTCGACACTGATGAGGTCAAGCCAAGGTCGCTGTTTATCATGTAAATATGTGGCCTTGTGTATTAACTCTATTTCTCTCATGTAATCTACTTTGCAGCTGTACGCTGCTAAAAAAAAATGGAGTGATGCCAAAATTAAACTTAACGTCATTGCAGAGTGGGGAAGTTTGATGTATGGAGCTTGTATGGATAATCTGAATACGTGAACTGAATAATTGGTTTGACATTTTGGAAAATACATTTATTTGGTTCCTTGCAGAGAATGAGATGAGAAGATAAACCCCACTGTGTCTTGTTTATCAACAGATGAAGGTCTTGTGAAACTCTATAAGCTTGTTCATCTTCTGGGGTGCTGAGCTGGAGCAGGACAATATAAGTAGAAATTCCTCTGCTCTTGAGGAGGAAAATCTACATCATCTTCTCTTATTAGTTCAGTCATACATCATTGCAAATGTGGGAACAAACAACATGTTTTGCATTGTGGCGTCTTGGTGTTGTCAGACAAACCAATTTGGTTTTTGTTTGTCCACAACATGGTAATATTTAGACCATATTTCTACTTTCATTTTATTGCACGTTCCTGACAATATGGTCCCCGTTGATGTTTGTTTTAACTTTAATATTCTCCTTTCCTCTTATTATAACTTCACTAATTTAATCCACTTAAAAATATTATTACCAAAGTTCTTTTGTTGCCTAAACCTAATTTCACTTGGGATCTGGAAATGCAAATTGTGATCTTTGGCATAAAAGTTCAGCACCTTGTGCACCTTTGTAACCTGCACTTCGTTCATATGAACAAATGACGACCGTAGCAGACAGCAATTAAGTTTTTCCCAAAATTTACTTGGGGGAAAAAAGTTAGTAGTTTAAAGTTGTGTGTTTAGCTGCCTGGTTATCACGACTTAACTTTAGAGTTGATTCAAGGTTCTTTGGTTTGTGTCTTTAGTGGTTTTGTCTTGAAAGGCAAAGTCGTTAAAGTCAGAGTCTTTACAAACATGCCTTGAATTAATGGCTTATTGAACATGGTGCAGAATGATGTATTTGTCACAATGCAGTAATAATAAGTTTTTTTTTGTAACTACTGGTCTTAGCCCTGAGATATAGGTCTAGTCTTATTTTTCTGGCCTTCGATGTTTCACTTTGGAGCCAATTAGACTTCACAATGCATAAAAAAGACAGAAATGGTATAAACATATGGTGTTGCCTGGGCAATTAGTATCCGTAAACGTGGATCAGACATTATGAAGATGAGAAGAGGGAAAAAAAAAAAACACTGTTTAGTTTTTGCGTGTGAGACTGTGTTTTTGCTTGGACTGACAATTGGCTTATTCTGTTTTTATAATGAAGTAGTGAGTTAGGAGTGTCTGATATTTGCCAGTTACTTCCTTCTCAGCCACAATGTGAAATGTAAATGAGAGCGTGCAAGTAGCAGAGACATTTGAGAGAAGGATTTTCTCTTTGAACATACGGCTCACTCAGTGAATTGCACTGTGACACCAAAAAAAAAAAAAAAAAAAAAAGCAGGGATTTTGATTGATTGAATTTCTTCCATTCCTTTCACTGAAGTTCACATACAACTATAAGATCCAGAGAAGTAAAATGAATTGCTCTAAAGTTGGAGAAGAGAGTCTTGTGAATTTTACAAAGAAAACATCTTTTAAAAAATACCATTTTAATGGCTTACCTCTCACTCAGACCTCTCTTGCACCCTTCCCCCTTTAGGCTATTTGGGTAGAGCCTTTGGAGGAGATGATTAAAAATTAATATTGGCTCAAGATTGACAGCAAACACCATTTGATGTGAGCCACAAAGAGGCTATGGGTTTGTGGGCAGCCTTCTGACAGTTTCACAGGCACCACAAACCCCAGTTTATTCTTCAGTGAGACGGGTGGGGGTGATAGGATAAGATGGACAGGCTGAGGATTTGTGTGGTGCTCACAGTGCTCTACCATGGTTATCTCTCTACAATATGCATGACAGCCTCTGTTGGACTACAGAAAGGCTGTGGTAGCTGACATCTGAGGGAAGACGTGTACCAGCAACTCCGTGTCCTCAGCCTCCACCTCTGCCACCGTAGGTAGTTTCCTAGTTTGGGTCCTGATGTAGCACCTCTGATGTTCGGCAAAGCGGATCCCAGTGATTCCCTTTGAAAAAAAAAAAGGAAAAAAAGAAAGAGAAATGAAGGGATACTCAATGATTCAGATATATGTATCATTCATTAGATTTCTGTGATGTGGATATCCCATAAGCACTGAGTCGATCATTTTAAAATGCTCAGATTTTCGCTGATAATCAAAGCTCTTAAAAAGTAAGAAAAGTTAAAACCTAACGAATCAGAAAAGGTATTTTGATCTTTGACTTTTCTGTGTAAAACAGTTGACAGCTTGGCCTCTGCAATACAGCTCCTGCTCTTGAATGGATGTAAAAAGACGGGGGTGTTCCATCGTGGCTCTATAATACATCATACTAGGATAAAATATATCGCACAGGAGAGCCAAGTGACATTGTTGAGAATGAAGTGTTTTCAACAGAGAGTGCCCCCATTGAATTAGCCAGTCATAGGTCCCTGTCACTCTCTTAATCTGCGCAGTCAAGTGTGGAGTTACTCTCTTCAGCTCCACTGATGATCCTCCACCATGTGGACTGTAGCTCTATTCATTCTGACACACACAGCCTTAAAAGGCAAGAAAAGATCTGTTAATTCTCTCTCGCTGAAGCTCTATGTTAATCTAAGATATTCAGCCGGAATAAGTCTGAAAGACTCTCAGTAGATCAGATTGTATCCAATTTATTTTCTGCAGAGCAGAGCTGCTCATTCAGCACACTGTATTAGAGCAGACGGCAGGATCTACATCTGCCACGGCTGCTTTAAAATTGTATCAACTGAAAATTGTATGAGTGGTACCATGAAAATGGACTTGATTCAATCTAAATTTAATTACAGTAACATGGTGATTGCTATGACATCTCCTTTGAATGGGTTAGCTTGACCATGTGGGTGCTATTTCTACATTTTCTGTGGCGCCGTTGCTGTGAAAACCAGATACCAGCAGCACAAGACATGATACAAAGTGATGCCTGTCATAATCTACCACATGTAATTTCATCTGCACGGAAAACGGATGGGACAATAATAGTCTCAAGCACAAAAGCATAATGTTTATGCCGAGCTTTATTGTGATGAGTCTCTGTTTTAATTTGGTGCTACTGTTTTGGTGAGCTGCAGCAGAGGAGGAGAGGCCAATGTTGTGATAAAATACAATGCACAAGATTACTGGGGTTGGTCAAGCAGAAAATGAAGAAAGACACATTAAAACAAGGATGAGAAATGGAAAAGCAATGTCATTTTAACAGATGATGAAATATCCACTTGGTGTGTGTGTATACGTGTGCATGATGCTCATCTACATCTGTTCAAGAGAATTAAAATAAAAAAGCTGTGATGTGTGCATCACTCAGGTCCTGTGAACAAATAACTACAGTCATGTAATCATATGTTAGTTTGATGCCTTGATACTATTCACATAACTCTCTGTTTTCTTATATTCATGACATTTAGATTTATTAGCTGTTACCAACCTGGCCATGTCTGGGTGTATCCTTCACTATAACAGCATCAAGCTAAAATAAAGAAACCTCACATTTTCAACACTGTGGTTATTTCCTGACAATAACAGTGATCACAATAAATCACAAACACACCACACAGGATGTCACGAACATTAACAGTAGTTTACCTGCAGGAATGGATTTCTAAAAATGTTTTCCTGAAGGTGTCTAATCTGAAAGGAGACAGTGATGATGGCATAAGACATAAAAAGTCTAACCCTGCTGCATTTGATGGCATTTTCTTGATTCTCTAAGGACATGTTCACACCTGAAGGTTTGGTTCATGAACTGGACTTCAATTTTCCTACTGTTTGGATTTGTGCTAAAAGCAATATTGGTCAATACAGTCGGCTAGCAAGAAGACAAGAAATCACACCACTATTTCTCCAGTCAACAAAACAGGGAGTGAGAATGTTTTTATCAGTACCAATGAAAGAAGACAAAGAATAGCATGCTTCTTGTAATTGGTTCAAGGTGTTGATATTTACAAAAAATTCAATAACTTTTTTGTAAAAACAGTGGTAATATTTTAATTTAGTTAATTGTTTAATTGTCATTTATACATTTCATAGTTGATAGTCAGTACTCATCAATTTTAAATGGATTCATGGAGCTGAATGTAAACGATTTTTCTTTTTTTCTTTTTAGCCCATTTGAACACTTGCCATGTGAGTTTACCACAGTCTAGAACAACTCTACCACTAAGGTCTGAAAAAAAAAAAAAGACAAAATAAAATCAACACCTTTTTGACACAAGGCAGTTGGATTTTTTGAGCTTGTAAAATGATGTTCACAGGTAATTCCAAAGTTCACAGTCGCAGATTAACATTCACAACCCCGTTGAATAAATCTGCATGAGAGATTTAAGTTTGTACACGTGTAGAAAAGATTTGTGAGATAGTTGCGAATAAAATCTGCAAATGTATTGTATCACTGGAGAATTTCATAAAGACACTGCAAAAAAAAGGCACTTTTGTGAACATCTGTGAGCAGATAAACTGTGTGTAACACTCGAGCTTTAGACGCTATATTACACATTCCACAGTTCATTCATTCATTCTCTGCTTTTCCTGTCATTATTCTCTGTTGCCCTGACAGTAACCTCAGCGTTGAGGCCACCTGACTCATCCATGCCCACCTACTCACCTGTTCTCTGCTCTAATCAGCTCTCAGTATATTTATATATACCTTCCAATTGTCTCTTGAGCTTCCACATTGCAACCTTCCAGCAGTCATACCTGTTTTTGACAACCTGCCTGTTTTTATTCCTTCTCCTTCTGCCTTTTTTCCCTTGGATTACCTTCCTGTATGCACTGTGACTTCAGTCAAGCTTTGCCCTTCTGTACTTGAGCCTCAGTAAAGGTGAAATGTTTTTGAACTGACTCCACTTTTACCTGGATCCTGAACACAATATTCATCATTATCTTTGTACAGCAAATATAATTAAAGCCATGTGGGTTTCACATGGGCCCACGCTGTCTTCTATCTTCTAAAATCCGCTGCACCTTTCAGGTGATAGACCTGATCTGTGTTTGAGCTCCGCTTTGTTCAGGTGTAAAAAGAGAAGGTCATAAATTCAAACTTGTAATTTCAGCGTAGGAACTCTGAGATTTACAAGCAGTTTTCTGCTTTGTATCTGTACACAGATGTTCACAAAAGCACTTTTCTCATTTGTTCACACAGTCTCTTCGTTTTACAAACTCAAAATCTTACGGTTTAAATGTGAGCCAGTACAGTCATGATGAAACTGAACCATAAGGGTAGGATTTCTTTCAGGGGTCTTGTGCAGGGTTCTCTTCAACTGTAAAGGTTTTTCCTTTATTTCTGGATACTCAGGGTTGATGTTATCAAACAGAAAGTTAAGATCACAGCAATCATTGACTCATATTGCGAGAGCTGTATTGCACTGGATTTGTTAATGTTGTTGTATCCTTCCGGACTCCATTGTTTTATCCTCTTTCATGTCTGGATGTATTGCTTGAATTAATAACATCAGACCAGACATGCTGTCTGCAGAGCTGCATTCATAATCATACAACCTGTCATTTTGTGGCTTGTTTTTTTTTTGTTATTTTGTTTTTAGCTTAAAATAAGACGGATAAAATCTCATTTGAAGATCTGCTGAAGTTTAAACACACTCCCTCGTGGTGTTGACCAAAACTTAACTAGTATTTTTATTAACTAATCCTGATGACTAAAAGACTAAGAATCTTTTGGGAATTTTGTTCAACTAATTGACTTACAATAAGGTTTAGGTGGACTTTTCTTGGAGCTAAATCTAAAACTAGTTAGCATTTAAACATGTCTTTAAGTCATATCAAAAGCTACTGTAGTTATTGGCTCACATGGCTTACATCTTTATCTGACTAATTACACACTGATTGCATTAACTAGCTGTTGCTTCTCACAGGAGATGTGGTGATTTATGACTAGTTGATACTTCAAGCTTCAATTGAGATGTTGTTTTTTATGCTAGGCAGCTAAAACACAAAGATCAACAGCTGTAGACTGTAAGAGAAACAGGTGTATTCAGCGATACCTGAGCTTCAAGGCTGACAGCTGCTTTGTCTCCTGTGGTAAGTTTCACCTGAAGCAGCTCTGTTTCTGGATCAGCTAGTTTCCTCCCCATTGTCCCCACAGAGCTTTCAAACAAGTTGACTGGTTAATTCAAACCAAAAGCTGTGCTCATGTGCTCATCTCTGCAATGATTGCTATGTTTCAGCCACACTAAAGAAAGGAACCAAGTCTGTCATAAGGAAACGCTAAGAGCAGTCAAACCAAGATGCGAAGTGTGGTCAAAACATCAGCTCTACAATTACAAGTGCCATTAAAAACATCTGTAAATACCTATAACAGGTTTGCACTTTGTGATCTGGATATGTTCAATGAAACTGGCTTGAGGACACCAGATACCGCAGCGCCTAATGGCTCTCCTGCTGAACCTCTTAAACCCACACACTCTGCAGAGCTGTAGTCTTGGCTTGAACAGCAAACATACTATTGTAATATTAATAAATACCTGGAGGAGTTGGCGAGATCAAATTGACATTGACAGTCCAGTCTTTTATCTTCTCTGTAGCGGCATGATCACATTAAATCATTTAGATTAAAGACAATGTTTTTAAAAGGGGGAATTGTTCAATTTAGCTACCAGTTCATGAACATTTTGACCAAAGAGATACAACACCATCTTGAGATAAGTGTACTTATTCTCCTAACAGGCTTTTCTTTATAGGTGTTAAAGGGTTAATGTTTTAACCATAAAAGTGTCTTAGATGCTTTAGGTTTAGTTGCTTCAAAGTTTGTCAGAGATCATCTCTTCTCAGCTGAGGAGAGACGCACACTGAAAAATAAAACTTTTAATTTGTGCTGCAGCTCCAGTGCAGTTTATCACATTATTGACTTGAGAAATTAAGAACAAGGTTAAGGCCAATTTTTCTGTTTTTTTTGTTTTAATGTGTCTTTTGCTCTACTTTATTCCTGTTAAAATAAAACGAGTCTTGCGTTTGCCTAAAATAATAGCAAGTGGATTTTGCCTGTGGTCTATGGTCCTATTGGCATAACCAGTTTTTTTTTTTTTTTTTAAATATCACAGTAAGGTTTGAATTACTCTGCTCATTCACTTGTTTCTTAGTTTTTCATGGTGAAGCACATACCACCTCAGGGGATGTGTTTTTACGAACAGGAAGCCAAACAAGTACAGGCTCATGTGTTTGTGCATGTGTCCATGTGGGACACATGTAGAGAGAAAGAAATAGCGAGAGTGATTGCAGTGGTTAAGGTTTTTGTTTTTTTTTCTGTGCTGGTTTTCCATCATAGAACCGTTTTAACATTCAAAGACCATTGTAACAAAAAAACAAACAAACAAGCAAACAATAACAACTCAATGTGGGGTTTTGTTTGAGATGAGGTGCATCCTGTAACATCCAGCCTTTGCAACCAAACATTTCACAGTAAATAATGGCATGAGAGTAAAAGCATTCATTACCCAGTCAAGCAGAACGCACACTCCTCTGAGGTTACAGCGCATGTAACCTCCCGTGCACTCAAGCAGGATTTGGGAATGAAAGCTAAGTTAATGAGTTTTGCTGTAGACAAAATTACAGCTGAAAAAAAGTGTAAGAAACAAATGGAGATGGACTTCTTAATGGTGTTTGTCTGTACTGTGAAGGAAGTTACTAGAATTAGCCGTCTTTCACCAATTCCCTTTTTTTCTTCTCAGGTGAGTACACTTAAACAAAAACAAATCTCCACTTACTGCTTTAGTGTCAGTTAGTGATATTTCCCTCAGTTTGTATGCATGATGATTTGTATTTTTGATGCCTGTGTTCTGATCCAACTGAGAATAATTTCTATTTGTTTTATTTCTGGGATATTTCAAAGTTTTTATTCATTGGGAGTGAAAGAAAAAATAAAAAAAACAGAAGAAAATAAAATTTCATTTCAACAAAAGACTAATGTTGTCAACGACTGAGGAGAAGAAGGCGCAATTACCGCACCAATTTTGTTTCAGCAAAAGAAAAAAATTGCTGATGTGACATTAGAGTCTTCACTTACGTTTTTGAAGTCGTGCACCTCAAGTACTTCCTCGCTCCCGTTTCCCATCCTGAAGATCTCAATGCGTTGAGTCGGGTCGATTTCCATCACGCTTTCTGTCTCGACGCCATCCAGCACTGCCTTGTACTGATGGTCGTACACCTACAACGACACACAAACACAAACTGTGACTAAATGCAGCATTGCAACAGTGATTTATCACCAACTGTTTGAAGCATTCAAGTGTTTCTGAGATTGTTTTCATTGATAGACAATTGTCTGGTTGGAACAAGAATAGTTGTTTGTTTGCAGGATTAAGATTTTAAGACATCGTCTTTCAGTGACAGAGGCAGAAGAAAAAAAAAAAGTCTCCATCCACATGAAAGACAACAGGTGTAAATGAGAGTGACACATCTTTACAGGTTGTTGTGAGTTGACAGAAATAAAAACCCTTAAATCAACATATTTCTTTGTCAGTTGTTGTGAAAAAAAATAATAACATTAATTGCTTTTGGGCGTACCATGCTACAGCTTGACTGTAAATGACAGTAACCGCACCGATATGCCACTTTCTTCTGACTAAAAAATAAACAGAAATACAACTGACACTGTATCAGAGTGAATAACAAAACAGAGACAACATGGATGTTGAGTCTGGTTGACAAATAACACAAGACAGGATAAGAAACACACTGTATACAAGTGACTAATATGTTAAACATGCATTCATTTGATTTTACTTTTCACCAACTGAAATTGAAAAACTGCTGACAGACTGCCATACTTTTTTTTTTTTCTAGAAATACATGTTAGTAAACAGTTGCTTATTAAAACCCCCAGCAGACATGATGGGGTCCAATATAATATGGTGGAGTCCAATATTCACCATGCTCCTAGCTCTGCCAGAAACAAATATTTGGCTTCTCTAATGCTCCACTGTGTTCACCGAGCGGTTGCTAACTTTATCTGCCTGCCGTTTAATGTTGGGCAGATGGTGTACAGTGGATTTTTTTTACAGCTTTCCCTCCATTTTAGCTGAAAATAGCTCCTGCTGCATCTGGAAATGTTGTTGAAAGTGGTGAACGTGAACCAAAACAGTAAGAAAAGTTGGAAACCATAAAAACCAAACTAATAAATTGAAAGATGCTAAAAATCCTTTAAGCAGAGATGAAATGAGGGAAGCTGCAGAATCTGGTGATAAGTCTCCTCAGGCTCATCACTGAGACTGGCCCCTAACCACATTACACTGCATTGTTGACATAAAATATTGACTGTGGGATGGATATGTGCATTGATTCCTCGTGGCCATTAAATGGAAGATAATGACAGTGACAGCTGCTTAATGTGTTGATTCATAAAGGTCAATGATATGTAGAAGAGCCTGGATGTCAAAGAAGATAGCAGGTAGACAGACACAGCAAGTAAAGTATAAAATTGAGCAAAATGAAAACAATAATAAATAATGAAGACAGTCAGCTCATAGTAAAGTCATTAAATGTCATGTTTTGGCAGCAGGGCCTCTTGTTGCTTCCTGGAGCTAAAAAAAATCCAACTCATGCTGCTTTGCACTGCGATATAAGAAAAGTCAAGCTTGACCTGACTGCATCTCTTCCTACAAGCCATGTTGTGTCCTGCCTTGACTATCGCAATGCTCTGATGGTCCTCCCTTCATGACATAAGAAACACCGACAGATGGACCAGAACACAGCAGCTCGTCTGCTCTTTGATCAACCTAAAAGGCCTCATGTCAATCTGCTGCTCATTGACCTCCACTGGTTGTCCACGGCTGCCCAATTTAAATTTGAGTCACTTTCCTGCCTACAGAGCAAACTTCGACTGCTGAAATCATCCAAGGAATATCCTCTGCCAGTTCTTACACGCAAGGCAGTCTCAATCCAGACTGTTTTCATTTGTGGTTCCTGGATGATGGAACAAGCTCCTGAATGTGATCAGAGCTGGAGAATCTCCATCTTCAGGAAACTCTTTCAGACTCATCTTTTCCAAAAATATCTCATTACCTAACTCCACTAACACCCTGACATCCGTAACCAGCTCTTACTCTGCACTGCAGTTCTTCTGACTCAATCTCCTCTCACTTTCCCTCATCAATTAATCTAACACTTGTTTACTTTCTTAACCGTCTTCTACTGCTCTGAAGCTGCAGTGTTGTCCCTCACTTGTAAACAACTTCGATTGAAAAGACTCTGCTAAGTGACTCAAAGTAAATTAATGTGCTTATATAGACTGACAACATAACATAAACATAAAGGTTGATCTACAAAAACAAAATCAGATAACACTCTTAGACTCTTTTAAAAGGTAACTTATCTGAAAACAATACTCGTGAATGTTTAAAACAAAGCAGACCTTCTTCCACAAAAGAAAAAAAACCCTCTACTTGGTTTGTCCCAGTGATGTCAGCGATGACGTCATCAACACCATAAAACCAGGAAATGCTGAGTGGCCTCTTCCCTAACACCAGTCCTGAATGGAGAATCTGAACAAAGACCCAAACAATTAAACAAAGTTCAAACCTGCAACATAATGAAGGTAAATAAAACCAACTTATGGTTGTGTATTGTGAACTGTAATATGTTTCTAACGCCAAAAAAACGAGGTAGTGTTACAATGTTACACTAGCATTTGCACATTATAATAAAATGAACACAGTCAACTTTGTCACATGATACAAATCACCTGTATAATTAAAATATCTGTCACAGGCTGCAAGGTTAAATAAGAAAAAGTGTTGACAGAAGTTTGCCTGAAGAAGTAAATAAAATAAAGACCTTTTTGAGTCTCCAGTTGAGTTAAAGCCTGCTCTTCACCGTTGCCTTAAAGCAGTGTTGTTTATCACAACTGCTTGCTCATGTATTGTTCTTGGACATGCATGGCTAGCTCTTAAAATTCCCTGTCTGAAAAACGATTCATGCCCACCAGCTGAAAATATGCTATTAATATTTATGTGAGGGTTGTGTTATGATGAGAAATATATTGCTGAGTTCATCTTCATCTGTCTCGGTGCCAAATCAGAGCCTCGCCAATGAGACGCATTATTAATGAATACACTCGGATGGGAGTCCATCAGGATTTATATCCCTCATCAGAAACATCAGAATGTCCTCTAACGCTCTAACGCCAAATTAGCTTTCACTTCAAACTCTCTCACATATTCGGTGTTTAACATTTTTTGCTTCTTGCTTTTCTTAAATGAATCCAGAACATTTAAATATGCTGCATAACATATAGCAAAGAGTTCTTTTTTTTTTTTTTTTTTTTTTTTTTAAGATGTGGCGGGCAGAGTAATAATGATCAAATGGGATATAATTCTTAATAGAAGATGATCACTGTTAGAATGGCACTGGCCTATAAATCTCCATTAACGTGGGTCACAGTGGCCCTGGCACCGAAAGAGAAGTAGAACTTAAAATTGTCAGGAGAAGCCAAATTAAGATGGGCTTGAAATTTAAGTGTCAATTGAGCAGTTATGGATAAAATTGGGGCTATTAAACAGTCTGAAAGTCTGTGTGGTGAATTAAAGTTCTATTTGAGCATATCTTTTATATTAACATAAAGGTGGAATAGGGGAATAGATTCTGGAGGCTTATTGATTTATACTAAAATAGTGAATTACATTTTCAGCAGGCTATCACTTTTGATGAAAATCCAGCAGCGAGAATCTCCCCACCACATCGGGTTGAAATAGATAATAATGTATTACAACAGTTTGACTTGAACTGGTTCAATATCCAAAGCTGCTGCTGTGCACCATAATTGGCATTCTGAAAATAGAAATGAATAGCCTGTGTATGGCCGCTTTTGATACTTATAGATGCTTCAGTACATTGGGAAAAACTTGCAGTGTGATTTATGCCGCAATAGGAGGAAAAATTTTAGAGCACAACACAATATTTTGCCCCTTTGTTACAGCGACGAGTGTTATAATTTATTTTTGTGCTGATTCTCATTATTTCCAACCTACGTTTATGTTTAAAAATATGCACTGTGAGGTTTAAATAGGACTTGTTTTTCATAATTTACTCATCTTGTACTGTTTCTCAATATTAATTTACAAGAAACTGTCACTTGGCTGCAAAAAAACCTTAAAGCTGTGAAAGTTAATTAGCTTCCCCTATGACACTGAACCGGCAGATAAAAGGCCAACACATGGAAAAAGCTCCAATTTATAGTACACTCACTATGTCACTGCTTTGGTTTGAAATACTCTTAATAAATTTGAAACTATTACACCAGTGTGACATTAATGCTGCAACAGGTATATAGTTTGACAAAATATATGAACTCAGAACCACTTACTTAGTCAGAGAGAGACGTGCATCAAGGAATTGTCCTTTTATAGCAAATGGTTAAGCAATTAACTCTGGTGGAAAAGGCTCTGTTGTTTATGAGGGATCTCAAAGACTCCTAGCAACAACAAAAATTCAGCTGGGAGAACTAATCCCTCTTTAATAAATGTGCACATGGACATTAAATAAACAATAGCAAAAGCAGAGCACAGCAAGAGGAAGTTAAAAGCATTTTTTTAGACATCATAATAGTGAGAGAATCTGGGTACAATGTCAGTTTTGTTGACTGTGCCAGTAATTGTAAATTTCAGTTTCCTGCCTCGACTAACGCTGTGATTCTTTTTTTTTTTTTTTTTTTTCCCTGAAGCTTTCGACCGTATGTTCATCTTAACCATGACAACAGAGTAAAGCCATTTCACCGAGGAAGACTGTCTCTTCGCTGTGGAAAGCACCAAAAAAAAAAAAAAAAAAAAAGAGTAGGTAAACCTTGACTTTCTTTTTTATGTCAAACTACTGAACTGTTCTGCTCGGCCTCATAGGTGTGATGGTCTTGCAAAGGTCAAATATTCCTTAACAACTGATGGCAGTGTTACCGTCCCTCCAGTTGATCTCTGGCATCAAGCATTAGATCCATACTTGCAGAAATTACCTGGCAATCCTGTGGCTTCTCGGACTTTTCTCCATGTCCCTGTTTTTATTCTGTCTATAAAGTACAGAAGGTGCATCTTATATCTCCAGGCGTCCAAAAACAACAACAGTAATAAGTTTGCTTTCTATTTCTGATTGACAGTAGAATCATGTCTGTTGCCATAGTTTGAACTTTATGTTTATTTCCTCGTGTGATTTTGCTGCTATTTGTGTTTTTCCCTTGAGTTTGTTTGTGATCGTGTTGCTTGACAAATTCACTTCATGTTTGGTTTGAGCACACTTTAACATTTAAACCACATTGGTTCTTTATATTTTTCCTACATTATCCAAACTTGTGCAATTTCTTCCAACACATATCAACAAAAATCTACAAAATACGAAATTTTAAATTTATTTCATTTTTTATTTTTGGTCTCTTGGAGCAGCGTAACCCTCTATAAATACAACCCTTGTCAATTTTCAGTTCAAGCTGATCTGGTACCATTAGCATCAAATCATCTCATGAATGAAAGTCAAATATTTGCTCTGCTTTTAGCTTCATGACTGATTTAAACCAAATCCTGAGGTCAAATCCAACCGTTAGTTGTTAAAACTTTTCTGTTTGGTGTTTGGTGTTAATGTCCAGTGGGTTTAATATTTTTTTTTTTTTTTTTTTTTTTTTTTTTCTTCTTTTACTGGAAACAGCTGCGCTGTGTGGCTGCAAACAGCGCTGCGAGAGCAGTGAAAATCAACCAAAACAGTAAAGCTGCGGGCTGTAAAAACCAAACAACAATGAGCTGAAATATGCTAAAACACTCCGCAGAGGAAATGCACAGTCAGATGATAATTCTCTGCAGGTTTGTTGGCTATTTTTCCATAGTTAAAATGAAAATAGTGATTAGTAGAGCTTTAACTAGAGACATGCACTTTATACATAATATTAACTAATTTTGTTTTCATTTAAAAACTTTATTTAAAAAAAAAAAAGAAAAAAAATCTTTGCCTTCCTTTAATAACTACTGTTTTAGAAGAATCTGTCTTTGTTAATGAACACAGCCGATCTTTGAAAGACTGCAAGGCTCTCTGAAATCGCATTTTATGATTTCTGGGATTTGACTTTTTCAAAATTCAAAAGACTTTCCTGTCAACATGTGAAGGTTCCTACTGCGGCTGGAAGCAACAGTCTCTAATCTGAAGTTCAGCACCGACTCCCTGTTGTCTCACCAGCTTCATGACTTGTAAGAACACGTTGAAGTGCGAAAACAACTCGCAGGAATAAGAGCAGTTAGTTTATAAGAGAGCAACATAGTAACAACAACACGGTGACATCTTTGGATGTTATATTATTGTTATTTTTAACAGTCTATTTGAACACTTAAAGATGTGTAGAAAACAACCTGACAATGTGAAATGCACATTGATGGTCAAAGAAACATTACAGCGAACCAGGCCTCATTATTTATTTGAAAAACTGCCTTCCACTATGTCCGATATCCCTCTGGTCTTTTCTCACATCATCAGATGCCTCAGACTGCTGTACAGTGTGAGATAAAGAATTCTGATCTTCACAGCTAGGAAAACATTCAAGCTCAGGAGTGTGAGGTGATCTACGCCGAAGCCTTCACAGACAATGCTTTGTTTATTTCCTCAGTTCAAGGTTTCTGTCTGAAGTGGTTCTTAACAACCTCCACCTAGATGGTTTCAAACACAGACTCACAGTATGAATGAGAAGCGGCAGGCACAGCCAGACCTGCAGGTTGTTTGTGTGAATAGGTTCTGGTGTGGCACCCAAGGACATTAAGCAAAGGTCACGTAGATGTTGTTACAGGTGAGTGGGTTGCACTTGGTAATGTGTGTGTGTGTGTACCTACTTTTTCCTACATTGTGGGGACTTAAACCTGTTTACACACACATTGCGGGGACCTGTTTCCCTTGTAGGGACAAAAAGCTGGTCCCCATGATGTGCAAAAACAAAAAAATAAGATGAATACATGACTAAAGGTTTGGTTAAGGTTAGGCTCAGGTTTAGATAAAGGTTGGGCAAGTGGTACCAACAAATGGGATCTCTAGGGTTTCCAGGAAAGTCTCTAGGAAATAAATGGAAGTCAATGAAATGTCCCCACAAGCCATGAAAACGAACGTGTGTGTGTGCGTGCTCGTGCGCGTTCGTGCACATGTGCATCTACAGAGGAGGCAGCCGTGGGAATGAGAGAGATGAGTTGATGACAATATGTCCTCTTAGTTGTCCTTGAGGGTTTGGAGATAGAGGCTCCAGTCAGGCGGAACCGGATGCCTGTCACTCACGGCAGGATGGTGATGGTGGTGGAGGATGAGGAGGGATCGTGGGGGGTGACGGAGTCAGGGGAGGGAGTGAGGGAAAGGTTGTGCGATGGCTGCACGGTGCACTGGGCCTCTTGGGAGCCATAGGCAGCTCTATGATAGATTGAGGTGGGCAGCGGCCAAGACAGTCACACCGACGAACACTGTGTCCTTTGGGTTTTAGTCCATTTAAAATCTTTGCTGGTTTTAAAACATAAATGTGCCCGTGGCCTCAAATTCAGTGCAACTCATGTTGTCAAAAACAACAACAAAGTGGGTTGTTTGTCTGCTTGTTCTTGACCTCAACATTTATTCTAATAGTCTAATATATAATAGCATAAAACAGTAACATTTGCAACAGCACAAGCAAGAACTATAATGTACTGTAACATGTGTAGATCACAGATTCTTATCTGAAACTAGCAACAAATTCAAGCTAGCAATAGAGTTTAGTGAGTTAATATTGCAATCTATAATTGTATAATATATAAATGGGATGAAACAGAATCATAAGGAATATAATGTAATATAACACATGTACATTCGAGACACTTTGCCAACTCTGCTACAGCAAACTGATGTTGCTGGTTATATTATTACCGTGCCACCATTAAATCACCTATTTTGCCATTTTGGGTGATAATAATGCATTTCTTTCCATTAAGCTGTTATGTTCCATACTTTTTCACAACTCCACCATTTACAAAGCCACACTCTGAATATATGTTTGAACTACTTTGCTCACATATATTTTCAAGCCATCAAGTTGAAATTAGAGGAATTATAGCGCTGCAGTTGGTCGACTGCGGTTCACATTTGAATCACATTTTGTGCCTTTATGTGAATAACAGTGCGGGGAGGTTCCTGCTATGAGAGCTTTTTTAAAATAGCCAATGAATTGACCAATTAGTCATATTTGATTGTAGGAAGCTGACATTTCTTAAAGCCTTTATATTTAAAAAAGATTCCTGAGTTGCAGTGACAATGGAAGTGCAGATAGTCGTGCTGTCTGGCTGCTGAGTCACTCAGTGTTTTTCATGTCTCTCTAGGTTCTGTCTGTTGTTGCGCACCAGCAGTTACTTTGTTATTCGGGGTAATGTCAAACAAGTGAAGGCTCCAGATATTTAAGGATTGTCTTGTTGTCATTTATGCAGGTTTTTATCTGGGACTCATTGTGAGAGACTTACATCTGTGAAGCGTTATTTTTATTGGGCTATAATTTGCAATGGAATTTGGCTCTATATCACGAGTGTCAAGTGTCTTTATAAATGCATCGCAGAACTAGACAAAATGAGGAAAGAGAAACTCTGCGAGGAGGTTTGTCTCCCAGGTATAAAAGAAATCATTGTAGTTTTCTTTTTTCTTGAAAAGCTTAAACTGAGAACAGATGGGCATGGAAAAGCAGAGTCAGGTGATCAACTCAGCTTTGTTGCCAGTGATGCAGAGGAAGAGCGTTTTCTCTCTCTCTTTCTGTCCCTTGTCTCTGCTGCAGGCACCTCGTCCTCCAGCAGCCTCCTGCTCCAGACTTATTTTTCAGAGCTCATGTCTCTTCACATGGGCAGTCACATGAGAACTACTAATGTCTCCCAAGTACCCTGGTTGCACTTTCGTTGGCAGCGTTTCCTTCTTTTCTTTTTTTCTATTAGTTTTTCATTTTCTCAGGAGTAAAAATGGAACATCTCTGTTAGACACTTTGGAAATTGCCACTGCAGAGGTGTAACCTTTTACAAACAGAAGCAAACACAGTTTCTGCCAGAATAATTAATCTTTTCCCACAATAATGACAATTAAGACACACACACACACACACACACACACACACACACACACACACACACACACGTTTCTAACTATTCTCCTGCCAGGTTTGTTTTCATTACCTGCAATTTTCTTGTGTTTCTAGTAAAACTTAATGCATTAAGTGGAGAGAAGAGCACAAGCAGGTTCCTATGGAGATATTACTTGAAAATTAGGATCCACAAGGGAAATAATTATAGCTGATATGGATTTCCCACCCAGAAACAATGGCGCAGGTGGGCTTCACACATGTGAAAGCATGGTTTCTGTTCTTGCCTGTTATATGCTGTACGTCGTGTTTTCACTCACCAGGTGAAAGAGAAAGAGAGAGAGAGAGAGAGAGCGGATCTGAGTCTGTGGTGTCTTGAGGCTGTGGGGATTATGCTTGTGGACACTGATTACCAAGCCTGTCAACTTCCAAGGCCTGGAGAATTTGGATAAATGAAGTAAGAATGGTATACGGCTGCCAAACACAGGCAGGCTGCCGTTTAGTGACGCCTGCTGAATGCAAGCGGCTGCTTCTGGACAGGTGCCATCTTGGGAAATTTAATTTCGAGAATACTGGTCAGTCAGTAATGCGTCATCAACTTAGTCGGATACAGAGTAAAAATGAGTGCACTGGCGGTGCATGACATCAGTCTCACTGAAGACAACCTGACAGCGAGCAGAATACAGCATGGTGCAACATGTTGCAAAACAGAGGAAACACAGTATATATCACCCGGTTTATGACACTGTATCTGCCTTTCTGTTTATTTCAGTGTCTTTGACGGCGAGAACATTTAAATACACGGATGGTGAAAAATAAAAATGTAATGCAATCTCACAAAGAAATCAAAGAAACGAAATTAAAAGGCAACAAAGAAACAAAGAAAAAAAAAAAGTCAATTACTTCCACTACAACAGTGGAAAAATTTCTAAAGACACACAATGTACTGAATTATACAACATCCCCTCCAAGATGGTGGCAACACTTCATCTTTGCTTTATTCTTAATTGTTTTAAAAAAGTTTAACAAAATATGCAGCACAAGTTCCTCACTACAACTGTTCAATAAATTCAGCCTTTTAATAAGTACATTAATATCAACCTTCCCTCCTAGTCATTGCATTAATATATGGCTAAATCTATAACTTATTTGCAACTGTAAATATGTTTTAATGGAAATTTAGTGCTGGCCAAATGTTTTATATTGACATAAGGAGGAAATGTTGTTCATTTACATATCTGGCAAGTTGCAAAAAATGTTGACAGTGAACAAATCATTATGATCACCACTTTTTCTTCATATATATATATATATATATATATATATACACACACACACACACACACACATATATATATATATATATATATATATATACACATATGTTCAGTAGAATATCTTTCTGTAGTGAAGCATTATTATTTTTGTTGTTTGCCAGATGTTGATAGAAACTGTAATTTGATTGACGTTAAACTTTCTTCAAACCATATTTTCATTTGTAAAGTAGTTGCATATAAAACATACTTTATAGAAAAAGGTAACTTAGCAACATGTTAGCCTCAGACAGCTAACATAATGGTTGATTTGATAATAAAACAACTTTTACACAAAAGCTTTATGAAATATATTTAGGGAGTAAAGTTTTTTTTTTTTTTTTTTTTTTTTGCAGAGCTGTGAACATTGTGAACAAAAACAATGTAATGTCATGTCAAATTCAGTTAGAAACACTAACAGAGGAGCAAGGTGTGGCCTCATACCTATGTCGAGGGACATGGGGGAGACCACTGCTCAGTGTAGCATGGACATAGTTGGATTTAACCAGCCATGAGAAGTTGCTGTCTGACTTCCTTTTTTCCCTTGCTGGACAGACATTCTGGTGAAGCTCTGACAGTAACTCGAAGCGTGTTTATGGTTCCTTTGAGAGAATCAGTGTGTAGCTCTGCTATGAGAGGCTCACCACTATGTGTGTTTGTGTGTGTGTCTTGAGGGGGAGTATCAGTATGTAGCTCAAGTCCTGCTATTTATTGCAGTTAATGTTAATGTTCATGAGCCTTGAATATCTTGTTATGCTCTGAATACAGAAGAGGTATCAGTGGACCAGCATGTGTTGTGTTTATGTCCGCTGAAGAGGAATAAATCTCGCTCATGTAGGACGTTGTTTCCTGGCTCCTATTTGACTCACTAATTCTAAAGACACCAGTGTGAGAGATGCAAGTCAATGCAGTGTTCTGCTTTTTATGGTTGGTGTAGCATCTGCTATGAGATGGGTGTATATTGTCTCCTGCTGTGGTAGATTCAGGTGAAGCTTCTTTCAAGTCCAAACATGGAAACTATGTTTTTGGTCACAGTATGAACTTTGAAATCTGTCATATGAAAAATTGCCAGTAAATGTTCAACTGAAAGCAACATCTGGTGACAGAAGAGTTACTTTTTCCTGAGTTACTCTCACTGTTTTTGACCCTGGGTCACAGAATACATTGCTGTCCACATTTAGAGAACAGAATAAAAAAGAAAACGTTTATTTAATGAAATTCTCTGCCCATTTCTTTTATATTTGGCCACCAAAATATGTGTAACATTCAAATCAGCAACCACTGAACTCTGTCTTGGAAGCTTATTCGTAGGAATTTGTCCTCCTGAAATATAACGGCAAAACATGCAGCTTCCATTTCTGTCTAGAAGCTGTATGTACATGTGCCCAGTCAGTGTGTAATGAAAGGACACAAACTCAAGCTCTAAATATAAACATTTGTAAGGCACTGAAACATTTCTGCATTGTAATTAGCACCAGTCTTTTTAGTGGTTTAGTTATATGTGGAGGTAAATAGCTGGATGCAAGCAATTAAAAAAGCATGCCAAATTTGCTTTTCTTTTTTATCTACAGGAAGTTCTATCTATAGCACCAAAAAAATAACATAAGATAAACACACCAAGGAGTATTTTCAAATCTACTACTCGCTTTGACTGACATAAAAAATATGTAAACCTATTGTTTTCCTGCAACGATGTAAAATGTTGATGCAAAGTTTGAACGCCTGCATTAGATTGTTGCATCTTAATGTCACACAAAAATCACAGTCTGAGTAGGATGTAGTGTATGTAGCATTAAATGAGAAGCTAAAACTAGACTGGCGTTAGGTTAAAGTGCTTTTGGGAATTCACCCAAGCAATTACTTTAAGCATCAATTTGATGTTAAAATGTTTTGCAGCTGCCAAAGCCAAAGGCCAGTTAAAGAAAATGCTAAGGTCATTAGCCTTTCAAATACTGAGCTCGAATGTGTTGAGCTGCAAAAGCTTAATGGAGCCATCTTCTTAAACCACATTAACACTGTTAAAACAAACAGTTACTGGCAATCTAGCTCCCTTCTGAGCCAATTTTAGTTGTTTGATCGTTTATATTTCTGATTCCTGCAGATAACACACAGACAGAGAGGGTATCTAAAGGTGGATTTTTCTTTCTTTTCATTTAATGTGCAGCAGACTTTTCAACCACATTACTGCAAGTCCATCAACATCCACCGTGACAGAAGTTGTTTATCTCAGTGTAGCGATAGTGAAAATGCTCAGGCTGGTATTGGTTTGAGTTTTCTGCCCATTATCACATTAGTATTGGATGTGTTGAGAAGTCGTGGTTCAAGCTAGTAGCTGGTAGCTTTTAAAAAATATATCTACCAACCTGCTGAAATGTACAAATTAAAATATTGCGCCTTTTTGGTTGAAACAAATATATATGAAAACAACAATTTGTGATTTTACAACTGTGTCTCCTGGAAATTAATTTTCTAGATGATAAAGATATTGAATGAAAAACTGAATTATATTCTGAGATGTTTTTTTTTTTTTTTTTCATTGAACGAAATTCCAGAAGAATTTGATGTGTAGCCATAAAAAAGTGCAAGTCAGTTTTATGTGATTGCTCTGTAAGATCAGAGTTTTGGTGGAAAACAAATACTGAAAAGTTCAATACCAATACATTTGTTGTTGCCGTCCCTAGAAATGTGCTTTTAGAGAAACGGTGTTGCTTACAGGGAATTTTAATATTTATGCCTCAGAGCAGTAACTTCCCAGAGTATTGACGTTATTGATGTGCTGGATAAACTGTTGTACGTCAGGAGATATTATTGCATGTGAGGCCGGTTGTGTTTGAAAGCTACTTACGTGTGTGTGTTGACTGAAATTACCACCCTTGAAGGTGCAGCTGGTTGCCATATAGATGGAGAAGCTGTGATATCGACAGTCTCTCCTGGAAAATATCTATCTATAAAGTTGCACTTTCTTAGTGTTGTAGTAGTTGATAGTGGCAAAATAGTGCAAAGACAACTAGAGGGAGAAGATCAAACCCTGGCTCAGAATAGTCGGCCAATCAGCTTGTTGATTTTGTTACATAAAGTACAAAAATGATCAGATATGTTTGAGTGATTTGAGTCTTTTATGCAATGCTAAGCTTATTGCCTCGTAGATCCAGCACCATACTTAATGTGAAGACATGAGAGTGTTATGAGTCTTCTCATTTAACTGTCTGAAAGAAGTTGAATAAGCATATTTTCCAAAATGTCAAACTATTCACCAAAGAGAAATACCACATACCCATGAAAATAGTTCCCTGGCTGTACTCTGGCTGTTGGTTCATTGTGAATGCAGCTACAGAGGATCAGTGAGAATGTTTCCTGGTGAGCTCTTTATAGGGCAAGGAAAAAAAAAGTGGAGTAAAGAGGAAACAATACTTTTTTTTTTTTTTTTGAAAAATGAAAACCAGTTCCCAAATAAAAAGGTTCTTCCTGGAGCACCTTTTTGTCAGGAATAATGGAGCGTAGCAATATCTAAGGGCTTGTGGAATATATGGAGCGTATTTGTGCAGTAACTCAAGTGGAATTTTGGCAGGATTCACAGATTTTATTTTTATAGCTTAAATCAATTTATCGCAGCACCTCTGAATCTTGGACCCCTCTCCACTGTCAACCTACTCATACCTGAAAGTGGCGTAATGACCCACTTTCTCTCCTTGTCCCCGAGCCACTCCGCCGCTTACAGTGTTTGACCACCTTGCTGTGGTCGACTACAGTCTGCAGCTGCTGTTAATTTACAGGAGCACTGTGCACCCCCCTTTTTCAGCTCTGAAGCATATATGACTAATCACACCAGTCATTCTAAACAACTTGAGCTCTTTCTGGCAATAAATCACCTTGATACGTGCTACTGTGCCCATAATAGAGCTGCGTTCAAGAGAGAGGAGGGCTGGGGAACTTTGGGAGCTATTCAGTGCTTTTGGTCAACACACACTATTGTGAAACAAACTCAGGGACTGGGACATATTGTTGTTCGATGTATTGTTTATTTCTATGATCTCAATACAAATCAAAGTGAAAACAAAGACTTGTATTTCCCTCATACAGCACCGCAGGGAATACGATGTTTCCCTGGACTTTTATTTTCTTTTTTGGCCAAAAAAATAACGACATATTTTCTTTTCTTTTTTGTTCTTTTCTTGCAGTAATAAATCACACACACACACACAATAAAAGTGTGTGTGTAAATATACCATACAGGTTTTTCAAGATGCAAACTTATGTTCAAGCAAATGAAATGAAAGCAACCTTACATTTAACCAGCGTTTGATCTGCTTTCAACATTTTTCAAATATTTTAGCCAAGCCCTAGATAAACTAGAAAGAGGAAATACTGGCTTTTTTCTTTACCTCAATAACACAGAGAAAAAAGGGCTTCCAAAATGTCCAAGACTTTTTTTTTTATCTTCACCTGCCAACTGTAAGAGAGAACAGAGGGACTTCACACAAGCCTTTAAAGATGGTGTTAAACCACCGTTTTTTAGGACATGACAAATGATGTAACATCGCCCAGATTTCTTAAGCCAACGTGAGATCAAAATGGCTTCCACAGCAGCAATAACTAGTAGAAAGACGTATAAAATGAAATGAAGTTAAACCACACAAAGGTTAAGTATATGGCAGTGTTTTTTTTTTTTTTTTCTCACCCTGTCATTGTTCCACATTGCATTTTCCTTTTATGCCTTTCACTGCCAAGTAACCACTGTGCCGAGCTGAAGAACAATCTGCTCCTTGTCAGGAGCGCTGAATGAATGCTGTTGCTTATTGTTGAGGTGAACACGTTATTTGAATACGACCAATCTCCTGTAATAAAAGGGCCGTTGTAGTTTATGAAATATTCATCAAAGGTATCCCCTGGAGACTCAGATGTATTCAGATGCATATCTCAGAATGTGAAACAGACTTCAGCAGACAAAAGATCGCAAGCGGTGACTTCAAGCTTCTGAACTATTAGATGCAGACAGTCACAAAGGGAGTGACCTCTGTAGTGGATATGTCTCCTTGTTGCTCTGCTGGTTTTCAGCCATCCCATCCTCCTAATAAATCAACAACAGCACACTCTGGGATCCAGCAGCTAAGTGGCATTTAAGAAACAGCTTGTGAGAGCTGTAAGGCTGCAATTTGGATCATTTAGATGCAAGGCAATAATTTGACCAGATGAACATTAACATTAACAACAACAGGAAAGTTTTAAAGCCACTAAAACCGCCAAAGAAAAAGAAGCATTCCTAGAAATGTTTTTGTTGAAAGTCAGTGAAGGCTGGACTCCTCGTGATACAAAAGGGCAGAAATGCTTTCCATTCACTCAGGATCACTCAATATTGAGGATGTGACACATTTAAATTCACTGGCAATTTACCAGCAGATGACAATAGATAGTCGCCTCGCTATTTATCAGTTGTGCGTGTAATGCATTTATCCGTGGGCCAACTTATGCATAAAAAATAGTGCATGGAAAGCAATAAAAGCAGACGTATATTCAGGATGCTAAAAAATGCCAAGACACAGTTTAACAACACAGAACCAATAACAGCAGCTTCAGCAGACATCCATGGTTTAGTTAGGATGATCAAAGTTGGAATCGCTGCAACAAGAGTGCGACCACCTCTCCTCTTTTATCATCACAATGTATCTGATATTCCCAGAACAGCAAATACCCCCCCACCCACCATGACTACATCTGTGCCTTATAACATAACAAGGCAGCGATGCCTGTAACAAGGTAGACTGTTAGAACGATTCCTAACAGAGCTGCTGGGAGATATACAGGCTCATAATTGTTCAAACATTGTTTACACCATGCTTCTGCCTTGAAGACACAATAAAAGAAGGAGTGATAGTCCTATGCAGAGACACTGGGATATCACACTGGGACTATGGGTACTGATGAGAAGCTCTTGGTCTGTTGCCATGGCCCCTGTGTGGGTTGCATGTCAGCGCCAGTCTGCCCTTCTTTTTAATAACACTGGAAAAATACTTTGAAGACCCACTGGAGGAACAGAACACATTATGCTCCCAATGGTGTGGGTCTGTGATTTTTACAGCTTAACATTTTCTAATGCTATTAAAAAACAAAAAAAGTACAACAACAACAATGTCGAAATTTGACTTCAGTTTTTTCAGCCCAACTCGTTATCAGATCTACATCTGCATCCATCATGGTCAACCACTGAGAAGACATGCAAATAAAACACTTTGAACAGGAACATTCATACGTTTTTGGTTGTTTATTTTTGTTTTGTTTTGTTTTTTTTTGGTTGAGACTAGAAAAGAAGGAACAGTAATTGTGATTTTATTTTTCCTCTAAATGAGGTAAACGAACAGGTTTTCTCTTGTTGCCTTGTGGGGTAATAAGGTTGTTTTGGTTCAAATATAAACATTATCTGGCCCCTGTTGACAGTTCGCTGGTGTCGCCTCCATTAAAATGTTGTGAACTAAAGACATAAAGGATCAATTGCTTACAGTCTAAATGAGCAGTGGATCTGTATTCACAACTTACTAATTACAGACACATTTGTTTTTCCCACATCAGATCTTCATTTTCTTATCCGTGGATAGTGTTTTATTCTAAATCCTGAAATGTGTTTTACAGGGAATTGGAGCCAAAATTCAGTCAGATTATTAGAGCTGCAAATTGAGCCGAGATAAAAGTTGTATTTTGGAAGAACTGCTTCCTGAAGATGAAATGTGAACCTGATGATGGCAACAAGTCCTTCACATTCAACTAAATGTCCCATTAATCTGTGTTCTCTTGAATCTTTCATGTAGTAGCAACTTTTCTTTTAACTTGACCCCCTCCCCCTGCTAATGGCAGGATGACATCAGTTCCATTACAGTTTACAAATCACTGTGAAAATAAATGTATTGCGCACGACAACACTTAAGGTTTTATGGAGAGAGATTAGTGTCAGTGAGGGTGACAAATGAATGTTACATATGAAAGCAGTGAGTCGATTTAATCAAAACGTGGCTGATTTGCCTCATGAAAGTCATTTTATAAGCTTGATATTTGTCATTAGTTACTAGTTAGATGCTCCGTTTATTTTATAATTTTATTTCAATGGACAAAAGCAGTGAGTGAAAATGGGAAAATTCCAGTGATAAGTAAAAATGTCATTAATTATTGTTAAATTACATATGAATGAAAAGTTTGATGTCAAATTTTTTCCACCATAATACGGAGCAAAGTCAGAATTGACAATATTTTTAAAAATATCTGTGTCTCTGTATCTGTGTATAGATCTAATATACAAATTCTTAAATTAATCTTTAATTCATTTGCACCGCTAAACAAGTAAAAACAATGGAGTAATGTCTTGAATGATTTTCAATAATTCAGTTATGTCAATTCTTATTTTCCATGACACAAAGTTACAAGTGACAGCTAAACACCACTGTTACACTGTGGACACCTCCTCTAGGTGTTTGTCACAGCTGAACCTTGACATTATTGAAAATTACAGAGGATCACATGGTTAATTTAGCCTCAGGCGAATATACACTGAGGCTGAAGACGACGACAGGAGATTACGACACATAGGTGACCTTTGGATTCATCCAACATGTGTGGGTCTAAATGATAAGACGTTTCTTTCTTCTTTTTTTTTTTTTATCTATTATCATTAACCAATGCTTGTAGGAGGTGTAAAAGAACAAAAACAATTACCAACTGAAGCACTATTGTGCACAATGTGTTATAAATACACAAATCCTGCAATTAGTGCAACACCAAATATAATAAATTTAGTCAGGTTGTTTTTGCTTTGTAACCTCATTAAAATGACATATACCATACGGTAAAAGCACACACATCTTGTGTTAGGATGTTCGTTTTGTCAACTGCGAGTCCCCAAACTAAACTGATGCAGCGTAAAAAAATCTCTCAGCAGGAATGAATTTTGATATTAATATGTAGTGTATGACAGTATTGTTGTTAATTAAACCCTGCAACATTTCACGCAGGCTATTATTTGTTCCTGCCAGACAGCTAATGAGTCCCGCATTATCTCAGCGAGAGACAAAAGCCCAGAGGACACACTGTACTTTAAGGAGTCTGAATCCATTTCATCTGTCCATATTGTAGCTGCTCATGCAGGTCAGTGGGTCAGTCCCGCTGCCACCATGAATACCAGGAAAAGGGATCTTGATGTGCTTTATCACCATCGGCTGACAAAGTGAAGTACATTTTCTGGGCAAATGAGACACAGCAGACAAGCAGCAGCTGTCATCCATCATAGTGGTGGCGATGAGTGCTGGATAACTACACATCCAGTATGAAAGAAAGAAAGAAAATCACCAACACTTCAGAGCAGAAGATGCTTCAAAAATATAACACACTTTACATTTTAAGTGGCTCTGGATCATCACAAATCATGACAACGTGCTGCATATCAAACACAGAGAGCCACAGAAAGACTAAAGAATATGGAAAACACGACGTATAAGGGTGTAAACCAGTGCTGATAATTAGCAAGGTACATTAGCATTATTAACGCTATAGTGCAGGAAGTTCTCCAACTATTTCTGTCGCTAGTCAAAAGAGATTTCATGCCCCCCGATGTGTAAATCCACTGAATTATATCAAGTAACAACACGGTGAAGTTGAATTTATTCCAGATCATGAACTGATTCCTTTAAAGTATATTTCTCAAAACTTTTCTGTTATGCAAATGAAGAATGCAAATTAAAAAAAATTGCAGAAACTGTCATAGTTTTTAGATGCAAAACACAATATACTGAGGCTATACTGACAGTCTACTTTAGGGCAAGATCGGCTGCTTCAGTCTTTGGATTTTGACTGACGTGTTTACTTAATGAGCTTCACCACATTTCCCTTTTCTTCACTGTCATATAATTTCTCCATCTCTTATTTTCCATATCATTTTGCTTTTTGAATAACTCAATAGCTAACTTGTTCTACCAGCACAGACAATGTAATGCACACAAAAAAATTAGCATACAGGAATGTCAGTATATTATAAAGTGTGTTTGTCTATAGGAACATGACACCTTTAATGTAAAAGCTATTTCTAATGCAGTGTTGATTGTTTTTTTTTTTTTTTATATGTATCTGTCCTTCAATGACACGTTCTCGCTTTTTTTCCTTTTTTGCAAACTGTCACATATGAAACTGAAGTGATACCAGAATTGAATCAACCTGCAAGTTGCGTTATCCACTATGTCAGCACGTCACTTGTGATTCCGTCACTTATGGATTCATAAAATGTGGAATGAGTATATCATCATTAATTCATAATTCGTTCATTACAGCTCTAAAAAACAAAAGCTGTCTGCTGTACTCGTACTTGACATTGACAGATCCCTCTGTTAAAAAAGAAAAGTGTGTTATTTTTGCTGATTTTTTTTTTTTTTTTAATTCATGTTTATTTCACCAATCTAAAAACAGGACCTAAACAAGCCTGGTAGGTTTTTGATGCATGTCATTAAAATTAGCTAACATTCCAACTTTTAGAGCTGCCACAAGTTCTCATTTTCACACATTTAAAAAAGGCTAATCAAGCGTGACATGAAGTGTTAGACTGAGCACCAGGCAGAGACCTGCAAAGATGATTTAGCTGCTGCTTCGCTCCTCACATATTGAGCAAGGTGACTAATGGGGCAAAGTCATAAAAAAGTCAATGTAAGCTTTTAATTGCTGACAGATAAATATGGGATGAATATCGTGTTGTATTTTGAAACCGAAACGTGGGGGAAAAAAAAAACTTTGAAAAGTTTAAACTCAGTGTGAAATCTAATAAAAAATGTTCTGCAAGATTGAAGCTAAGTTTTGAAGGCTTGCTAAAATAAAATCCTAATGAGTGCAACCAGAATTTTTCGTATTTGAGTTTTATTTCCTCAGAACTACATCGTTCTTCTTACACCATTTTTTTTTTTTCCCCAGCACATTTTCAGAGTTTCAAATTTGTCGTTGGTGCCTTAGTTTGTACTCCCGGTTTGTGAAAACTTAAACATGGTCAACTTTTGAGAGTTTCTACACATATGCTGGGTGAAAGAAAGAAAAAAAAAAGTGACAAACTGAGTTTATTACAGATAACTATATTTGCAGACTGTTGTTTCAGAGCTTAGGTTACAACACTCGTTGCTCGGAGATCTGCCCACACAGTCACGCATTTCTGGCAACGTTGTCTCGCAGCTCTGGACTGAAACTCTGAAACAGTCAGAAAATGGAAACGGGGACGTTTTTCTCTTAATTGACAGAATGTTCTGCTGATGACTGACGTGCACAGGATACAGTATGTGAACAGGACGTACGGTACTCTGTGCTGCCTGGCACTTCCTGGCACACTGGTCCATCTTATTCTGACGTGGTGATTATCTTAGTAGTATCAATGTATTTTCACGCAAATAAGAATAAGGCAACAAATTGTCTCACAAATTCAAAAAAAAAAAGAAAGACTTTATTTCTTTTTCTGATTCTAACCATTTCACACCCAGCACACAATGTTCCTTTTGCTATTTAATGAATATGTATTCAATACTGTTTTTTAATAGTCATTATCAGTATCCTTTTTTTGTTTTGTTTTTATAATGCCAAAACTGCCAAAGCACTACAGTGAGCTAGTATACATTTATACTTTTTATATTTAGGAGGTCAAGGACATAAAAATTGATTGTTGTTGCTACAGAGTCTGAGGCAACACTTTACAAGTGTCTCAAATAACAGCAAACACACATTGTGTGCCTTGTCCTGGATGTGAGCCTTCTCCCCTATGAGGCTGCAAGATTTTTTTCCCAAAATGTCCTCGTGTAAAGAAGAAAAAAAAAAAAAAGTGTGCAGTTGTTCCAACTTCACACTTTCCGGTTCTGCACATCAAATCTTTTAATGTTCGAGATGTAAGCGAGACTCAAATAATTCGGTACGTGGCAACATGACGTTTGGTTGATTTCCTTTCAAATGCCACTTCAGAAGAAAAGAAGTTTTTCTTTCTTTCTTTCTTTCTTTCTTTTGTTTTTATTTGAATGTCAATTCCAAACCTCATACATTAATTCACAAAGCTGTGAATCTGTCAGTGATCAAGAGAAAGCAGAACAATGCTACAGTTAAAAAAAATTTCAAGGATCAATTTATCATTCTCACTTGTGTATGTATATATATATATATATATATATATATATATATATATATATATATTTTTTTTTGCCACATTGTAGTGTCTTTGGAGATGTAATTGGAATGTTGCTTTTCATTTAGCTTCTTTTATTTAAAATAGAGTTATGCTCTTAATTAGTTTTTTTTTATTTTATTTTATTTATTTTTTTGGTACATATCCAGGAAATACGCCCAACATGTGACAAACAACCCCCCAGAGAGGAAACTGAATACCATGCCAGCTTTTATGAAGATGGCACTAATAAGTTTGTCTTCGGCGCAGTCTTCCTTACATGGCACTAACTTAATGTTGTTTATGGTTGTAATTACAGCCGAGGTTCTCGTGCTTTAGATATTTTCCTTCAGACACCTTGATAACACCTCCTGAGGATGATGCCAGTCGACTTGACTACAACCGTGTTGTCAAATTGATGAAGATGTGCACTTAATTTGTTTGTTTTCTTATGCCGTGTTGAGCTCTCTCAGCCACTGTAGCGTTGCCAGTTCCTCTGCCACATTGTGAAGTTTCCTATATTTCATTGTCATGTTAATTTCTCCCGCTCCTCATACAAAAAGACTTGCATCTTCTGTTGCTCTTTGAAGTTAATTGCTAGCGAATGCGTTGATTAATACACAGTGAAACTACCTTCTCTAACGTTTTAATATTGCACTGAAATCTTTTTTTGTTTTTACTTTGTTTGTTTTCATGTTTTTTCACGTATTTATTGCGTGTGTCATAAAAGAGAAATCACGAGTGTGTCGACGCTCTCAGAAGATGTATCTTGAGGGAGCATATGGTTA
Source organism: Polydactylus sextarius (assembly GCA_016801845.1). Classification (NCBI taxonomy): domain Eukaryota; kingdom Metazoa; phylum Chordata; class Actinopteri; family Polynemidae; genus Polydactylus; species Polydactylus sextarius. The sequence continues at coordinate 21,923,752 of CM028930.1, read as the reverse complement.
AATGACGGTTACATTTGTCATTTTATTACCAACACCATGCTCACAGAAGCACTTACCCTCATGAATTCATCACAATTTTTTTTTTCATGGACCTCAACAACAAAATTGTGACTGAAAAGGCTCTTTACAAATTACACCATGTATATTAAACTGTCATTCGCCTGTTTATATTTGAAAATAAATATTGTGGCCTTCCAGTTCACAGTGAAGTAGAGAAACCAGATCCAGTAACTGACTCTTCTTTCTCTTGTTCGTCCACTGTGAAGTAAAGAAGTGAAATCTTCAACTGTTGCTCCCTCAAGATACAAAATACACAGTATCGAGCACTCTTCAGACAGGATTAGTTCTACGTTGGTGGAATCGGTGGAGTTGTGTAATTTTACCAAAGAATATCTGTTATATTAATGGCCAATTCGCCCGGGTAAAGAAATCTCCGTAAAACTACCACAAGTGGGAGGGGTCAATCGATTTAAACATCTCCATTACCTCCTGTCATCATGTATGTGTGACGTTGCCCATACAACCGTTAGACACAGTCAAATCAATATTAACCAGTATTTGTATAAAGTACCTGAAAGTCCCACTAGAGTAGAAGTGCAGACACTCGACCAAAACATGACTTCAAGTAAAAGTCTTAAAGCACCAAGTATGTACTGTACTTAAGCATGGCAAGTGATCTATAATTAAATGAATTTAAGTAATGAAAGTTAAAGCACAAGTACATGTTAATAAAAACAGAAGAATATTATGAAGTTTATCCAGCACTTTAAAATATGGAGCTACAACAATCTTCATAGACAATGTCTTGAGTCTGAACTAAAGTACTAAAGTTGCTCTTTTTATATATATATATATATTCCCCCCATCTATCCACCCTTTAAGATGGTTCTACATCAACCCTCAAACATGGTTTTGATGGTCTAAACAGTAACAGGTAGACTTAGCGTGATTTGGAACAGTAGATAAAACACCACATTTACTTTACCAACGTCATATCGTAGTGAGGTACTTGCGTAACTATGGGCACTTTACCCAAAGCAATTAGAAGTCCAGTACTTCTGACAAATTTTTTCAACCCATTTTTGGTTTAGAGTGCTGTTCGTCGAAGCTGAAAACACCCAAGGTTTGTCACAGACTTGTCGACTGCGTAGTGTGAAACTGAATGTCATATTTTATTGACCTTTTAACCAAAGGTATAAGACGCCATAAACATTACTGACATTGTCTCTGGTGGACTCTGGTGATGATTACTTTACCTCATGTTTATGTTTATTTATTTATATGTTTATTTATTTGAAAAGGGACAATATACATTAATTAACATGCCCATTTACACAGACCTTGTAAATGTACCAGATTTAGCCCAGATAATTTTCATCTGTAGTCCCTGACTGATGGCAATAAAAATAAGGAAGACAGACATGTACACATATAAAAACATAAAAGCAGGGCACTGGCACTACATTTCAGACGGTAAGCACATGTAGCCATCTCTCCATATAAAACTAATCCCGTCTGAATAGAGCTTTATATAGATTTCAATCATGCAAAACGTTTTGACGAAGGAATTTTTGCAATTAATTAATCCAAGAAAATGGCAATATCATAGTAAATTCTGAATTCTGCATCGTGAAATGTGTTGAAGACAGGTTCAAATATCAACCACACATTTCCAGTCTGCTGTTCACTTCTCTGCTTCAGTATTGTGGCTGTGAATGCGCGACGCCGAGGCTATAAGCGGTGGAGACTTACTGGGAGAGTGAGAGTGGATGTGAAAGCTCAATCACATTCTAAATTGTACAACAGAGCAGAGGAGTCTACTTGGCAGTCGCAGTGGTGAGACGGAGAGAAGAGAGAAATGGAAAAAAAAAAGAGAGGTAGAAGAGAAATGAAAGGGGAGTGAGTATTTGTATGTGTTTACTCACCACACTGTACATACAACATGCTGCACATGAGCTGCTGGTTGGATTGGCAAAATGAAGTACTGGCAATTAAAGATGTAGATCTTTCCTACACCCGTGTATTCTTGCTTTTGAAAACAAAATTACAAACGCACTAAAAACGCATTATGGCACAATAAATAACTCCCGGTGGGCTTTGCAGTGCTGTCACGCTCTCTGTAGCAGTCTCCGTCTAAGAAGAAGGCAATGTGCCACAACCGCCATGAAGCTTTCCTACCTCAGGCATTCGGCTAAAACAACTCTCTTTTGTTTTTCTTGGTCTTCATCCTCCTCCCTCCCTCCTTGCACATTCCCTGAGTAGAGGGAATAATGCATCATCTTGGGAGGGAGCCCACAGCAACCTAATTTAGAAACACACCAGTGGACAGTGGCCTGCTAATGAATGAATGAATGTGACACGCAAAATCAGGAAAGATTAGAGTGAAGGGGCAGGTGTCCCCAAAGGTCCCAGGAAATCAGCTGTTTCGATGAACCCTGCTTCCCTCTCCAGAATGACAATTTCTCTACATGAGACTGAGTGAGAAAACAGTGTGAGGAGGAAGTTAGACCTATTTGGTTTTCATTCCTCAAGACGAGCTATGCAAAAGGAAGAGAGAAAAAAAAAAAAAAAAGCTCCCAAACGACAAGAAGATCATATCACAATCAAATCTTGTGTCTCCCTCCCCTGTTGCATGTTGACATCTGGACACTGAGGGGACTGTTTGGTACACACCGCCTACCAGCAATAAATAAACAAAGGGGGTGAGGAGGATGGCAAGGGGGTGGGGGGCGGCCTTGAAAAACCATACACCTGTGACCAGTGGAAAAGCAGCAGGTGCAGCAGTGTTCATTAAAGAAGCCGGTCCTGACAGTGAGGCCTTTAAGAGGCCATCAGGAGCGACAACTCAGCAGCTACCTTGGGACTGGAGAGGGGAAGGCATCAAGGTGAGCAATGCAATTTCAGCTTGAATAATGGAGCACTTTCCTCAGGTCTGACATTCATGTATTTCTCGGCTAGTTTCGCCATACAGACCGACAGCACCTGCGAGCTATTCAAGGTTCCCCAGGAAAAACTGGTTTACAGTGTTTACAGGTTCACAATTACTCAACACCTGGCTACTGGTCTGCATATAATCTCACTGAGTGCTTCATGAATTAAAAATAGCAGCAAACATATCAAATCTAATGATTTGAAAATTTAGATTCTGGACAGACATTACACACAGCAAGCTGCAGACGTGTATTTCGTCTTTTTCTTCTTGTCTGAAATGATTTTTGGAAAAAATAATTTTGTCAAGACAAATTATTCTCACTTTTCTGTTGGATTCATCAGCAAGATTCCATTTTCATGGAGTTGCTGAGGTAAACTGGTAATAACGGAGGATTAATTTACAAGGAGGAAAAAAATCCCCTGGTGAGACTTGTGGCCCAGAACAATAATGAGCGCATAGTAAACAGAAATTTGCCGTAAGCCAAAAGAGAACGCGGAGGCACCTAATCTACACACATGCGTGCACACACACACACACACACCCCAACCGCATGCAAAGTGCTAGCACAAACCCCGCCCTCACACAAACGCAGACACACACAGACGAAGAAAATAATGGCAAAGTATTTTCCCCAAGCCGTTGTAACAACATATGTTTGCAGGTAATTAAAAGAAGATCCCAAGCGAGTATCATGTCATATTGAAATACAATGCACAGAGCAAATTACCTTTCTGTGGTTATTTATACAAAGCCCGGGTGCACAAGGTCACGTTGCTTTGGCGATCGGTGAGAACAGATGAGACGTGTTTGTGGATAAAATTGTGCTGCTGTTTTGACTTATAGGTAGAAAACTGAGGTTGAAAGCGTTGTGTGGTGTAATATACAGTCTGTCTTTTCAGTCGACTTTGATTGACAGACTTAACAGTAGATTGTAATGCCAGTACAAGAGTCGACTATTAACTGAGAATAAATCTAATCTAAGAACATAGTCAGTTTGAGCTGATTTTTAAAATCTGAATTATTTTTCATAAAACCTCTGGGTTTCCTGCCTTTCTTCTTGTGATCAGATCTGATTCTCAGACTTTGTCAGTGTTGGTTTGCATCTTTTTCTTGAGAAGTCCAACCAAGAGCAGAGGATCCATCGTATTAAACCTGCAGATAAACTGTCATAATGTTCAACATCATCTACTAAGTATTGTTAGACTACTTCCTGGTGTGCTCCACCACCTCTTTTCATTTGACTAAGACTTTAACTGTGAAATAAGATTTGAGTCTAACAGCTAGTTTGCACCTCTCACATTCTCAGGTGCTCAGAATCTGTCAAAGCAGCTGGAGGAAGCACTAATAACTGATTTCAAACTGAGAAGAGGCTGCGTCAGGAATTTTATCCACAAAATGTGTTTTTTCCACTCGTGAATCTGTTTCCTGCACACCTTCAAATCATTCAATGATTTTCTGATAAGCACTTTAATATGTTTCGTGTTCGTTTAATAGGGCGGCTGATTTCCAAATCAAACATTTGCTGCCTTTTTTTTCCCTCCACATTGGGAGTTTAGACAAAAAAGGCAGGAACAAGTTTTCATTAACTGAGCATTTTACCAATTACTTTAATACAGTGACAGTGATGGATGGTGACTTATATTACATGATTAACCATAGTTCTCTGAGTGACACGTTTACATTTCCTGTTTCCACATCTGGTGACTTGATACTTGTATATAAATTGACCATTTAGCACCAGTTTGTTGTGCTACTTTCTTATCTTTGAAGATCAACAATCAGTTTTTTTTTCCCCATTAAGTCCTAAAAGTGTTATTTTATTTAAAAAAAAAAAAAAAAAGGGAAAACTCTAGTAATAACTGGTAACACTTAAAACTCCTGAAATAGATTATGATATATTATTATAGATTAAGATATGAGTTAATTCATCCTTTCACCTTTACCAGAAACATCATTACAACAATATACATATTAATGCATCAGTATTTATAGTTCACTGACATATTGTATCTCCTAGTTTTGCTTCATATTGTGACATTCTTTGTGACCTCTCCATTAAAGTTGAACTGAAGAACCGAATCATCAGAGCTGTCGGTTAACCTCAAGTCGAGGGTTTTTATTCATTCTTCTGGAGATTAAAATGGCCTCAGAAGTAGCAGGTGCTCTTTACTTTCATGTTGCTTTCTGCAGTAATTTCATTCCACTGTGTTAAGTCATCTACTTGTGTAACGGGTACAGGGAGTATGGTGTCATCTCTTTTGACTTTTGGTTGATGTTTAGTTTTGACATTTGTGCCAATGCTTTTGTAGTTTTACTGACGTGTAATTTTAAACATATGACTTTTACTTTAGGTAACAAAACACTTAAGTTTTGCTACTTTTATTCAACTACAAGATCTCAACACTGGATAGACACTATTTGTACAAGGACTGTGCATACATGGCTGCTCCAGTTAATCTTGATTTGTTTTTGAGTAGCCTTAGTGCTGAGGAAATACAGTATCAAGATATATTCCTAATGTCTGAGTACTTGACCGGAGCACTGTGCTTTAGTGTAATTAGAGCAGTCACTAGAATGCTTATCTTTGTGCTCAAATAACAGACAACACCTCCACAAAACTGTTTCCTAAAATAAATTATGTACACTCCCCTTGGCTTTAGTTGCTGCGCTCTGTTGCCCAGAGTCTATACATGTAGGTGCCAGACTGTTCAGGATTAGCTGGTGAGTCAAGCAGTGGTCCTGCTGCATTGCACTTAACACCTATTTTATCTCATTTTATCACCAAACAAGATGCTGGCTGTTACATTCATGCAGGAGAATTAATCTGTCCCACCATCTATTTCTATCTACTGTATCAGTCCATCTCTTCACCTTCATAGAAACCCCAGGACAGTTTTGCTGAGGATACATACCTGAGTTTTCCTCTCCTCCTGTGTCTGTGGGAGCTTCTTCCCATCTGACTGACAGGTGATACTCCTTTGAAGTGGCTCCATCTCACTTACTGATGTGGAGGCCAGAGAATGAGCCGCCCCCCCACAAGACCCCATTAAAGCAAAATCCCGGGTCTGTGGGTTTGATATTCATCGCCTGGGCAACCTCTGCCATCAACACATTTTGTGCCACGTGAGAATGATCACAGCTTATTAAAGTGGAAATAATGACTGCTCTACCTCCGGCATGAAATATTTAACAAGGACAAAGGAGATGGCTCGAAGGTGATTCATATCTGTGTTGAAAGGCGAGAACGTGGACAATACGTCCACATAGGAAGTACAGATGAACCTTGGTTAACCTGAGCTTAGAAGTGACTGCTGGTGATTGAAATTTGTATCTTAATGGAGGCAGAATCAAAAGAATAGTGGCAGAGAATGATCTGAATTTAAGTTCATTAGCTGTAAAAGAGTTCAAAATACATGTGCTTGTTTTTAACCATCACTTCATTTTAGTCATTCTCTGTCTCTCTGAAACTGCCCTGAACGCATACAGCATTCAATTTCTGAATGTGACATTATTGATGTTTTTTTTTTTTTTTTTTGCTCCTAGCTTGGTTAAATTAGCTTTTTTTTGGCCTCTAGGGAGCATCAAGGGAAAGAAGCAGAGTGAAAATGTTTTCCATCAAATGTGATTGAATTGGATTTTACAAGATGAATTGCCAGGACAAGAGTTTATCCCAATTACATAGCCAAGAGGTTTCAGACCTGCTGCAGCCACTCTGGTCAACAGCAATTAGGGTCAGCTTTGAGTTATCAGGATCCTTCACTGTGAGGAGATGTTTACAATGTGAGCAGAAGGTAGATAAATGCTGCGAGCCAACATTTGCAGCAGTAAAAAGCGGTTTGTGGTTTGGTCAAAGAATTCTTGAAATTACAGATCTGACAGCCAAAACACGAGCAGAGCAAAACACAGCTGTCTCTGCCATAGCCCACACATCTTTTAATCTCACAGAATACAATATAGGCTGCAGGGACTGCCTCTGGCTCTTTGTGTGGCCATCCATTTTCTTTACTTGTGTATTTTCTTTCTTTGATGTAACCTGTATGATTTACTGATGTGGAAACTCAGCATCGCTTTCATCTATCTCTCATCAAGACTGCACTTCTAAGGAGAGTGGCAATAAGTCTGATGACTGGCAAACAATAAGATGATATTTAGTCTTACCTTTCCCAGACTGGGGCTCCACAGATACCTCAGGCTGAAAACACTGAGAGCCAAAACAAGGAAGACCACAGCCAGAGCCAGAGCCACTCGCTGGTAGGTGTGGTACTTGGCTTTCTTCTCCTTCACCATCTCAACCTGCAACAACCATCAGATTGAACATAGTTACTCAATATCATTTAATATTTTCTACATTTTGCAAAATATGCTCATCATTATTTTTGCTATAATATGAAGCTACCTACAGCAGCTAGCTAGCTTAGCTTAACACAACAACCAAAGTTGTGAATTTACCTGCTTGCAGATATTAATCAGTGAGCTGGTAGACAGATTTTGCTACAGGGCCAGACTTTAGCACAATCTGTCTGTTTCCACTTTTAATATAAAGCCACCCTAGCTGGCTACTGGCTGCAGCTCCTTATTTAGTGAGCCAATATTCTCATGTCACTCTGGTCAGGAACAAGTTTCCCCAAATATCAAAGTTTTACTTAGTGCAAAGTTACAAAGTTAGAGCCAGGAGGTAACAAAATACTGAGGACAGAAGGGAGCCACATTAATACTTTCTTCAGTCTTTAAACTGAGCCACACTAACTGTGTCCAAGCTGTAGCTTCATAATTCATCCTTCAGATGTGACTTTAGCATTGATCTACTCATGAAAGTCATGGTAAAAAAATCTTAAACCTGCAGTAACTGATTTTCCCATCACAAGTTAACAGTGGCAGTAAACTATGAACTTATCATTGACATATGTTTCAATTACATGTCAGTTGATAACCAACTGTTGTGGAGCAACATTACTGGTCATTTGGAGTTGGGTTTCTGGAAGCCTGATGAATATTTACTGTCTTTTTGCTCTGTGTTTGGTCTGCACCATCTCCTCAGGGCAACGCCTGCCTTTAACAACAAGATTCGTCTTTATATTTATCAGTTAGTCTCTAACTGTGTTTGTCTGCTGTTGGGTGTAGAGCAGGTAGTGAGGGTATGTACTCGAGGGTTTCTTTTAGATCCATTTTTTTGTCTCAAAACAGCAGCCGGCTGCAGCCAAACACTACACCATTAACGTGGTGAGAAAGAGCCAAAATGGTCAAGTTCAGGACAAACAATACAGCAAAACAATACAACTCTGTAAAGCTGAGAAGAGCTGCAGATTCAGGTGATAATTCTCTGTCTCCATGAGTGCATGTATCAGTCCATCGCAGTATAGTTAAAACATAGTAATTAAAGCCACTTTAAGTGTATTTTTTAAAATTTAAAAGTGTTTAATTTATATGCAGATACAATGTTATCCTGCTCTGACAAAAACATAACCAACCTCGTGCCAAACACAGAGAAGACCAGACTGCTACAAGCGCTATAGAAAGGTTACATTTATTAAAACTTTTCCTCAAATTAAAACTCTGCCTGCTGTAGTCAATTCCCCAAGCTTAAGGCCACAAATTAATAAAGACAGGCTTTTGTTCCACCAGGGCTCCAGCGCTGAGAAAATGAAAGCTTCTCATTCACACCGGACCACTTTTGAAGGTCTCAGAGGACAACAGAAAAGCTGATATGTAAAAAAAAAAAAAAAAAAAAACCTACCAACTTCAGTTAGCAAAATTGGTGTTGCTTATCTTTTTTCTTTTAAAATGATAAAGCAGCCATGCTCCTCCATTGTGGCTGAGGTTGTTACAGTAGTTAAACTGAAGCTGACTAAATGGCACTTTAACGCACCGACTTCTTTGTATAATGTGTAGGAATTATTTTTGGATAGTACTTGTGTGATTTTATAACCTTTGCACTTGGATTATTGTTAAAGTAATTATCTAAAATAGCTTTGAAAAATATACTTTTTTCTTTACAGTATTTGTTATTTTTATATCAGCACGTGGGTGGAAAATATGGCTTTGCTTCTGTCATTTTGAGTACAGATTATATTTCTGGTTGGTTACTACATTAGCAGCTCAATGGGGGCGGACAGAGCGCAGATTATTCAACAATCCTGAAAATCTCAACCACACTTTTGTCTTCAATGAATCAATGAATCCAAATTCTCGTCATTCTTCGTCTGACACATTTATAGTCAGACAGTAGCCACAGAAACGTGAAGCACATCAAAGAACTGTACATTCCTGAGCCGTGATGAAAAGCAGAAGGCTACTGTCACACGGCCAGAAATTCCTTATATTGTAAATTTCTCTCAGTGAAGAGTGGAAAAAGAGAGAGAGAGAAAAAAAAAAAAAGAAAGAAGAAAAAACAGTGGCTGAAATCCTCTGCTCTCCTGTGGCAGGTTGCATAAGGAGTGGAAACTTAACTTAAGGACAAACCCCTCCGCGCCTGTGCTTTGAATATCAAATACTCAGAAGAAGGAGGTGGGATTCAAGGACAGACAGACAGACAGAAATAAAGGCAGGGATGGAGACAGGGTATGAGCTGTATGGGTGTGCAGCACCCGCCAACTAGTGTTTAAAGGTTTAGGAGTTCAGAATCATCCAGGAAATTCATCTTGAGCTTTGTGAGGCAGAGAGCCTGGAGCCCCCTGCTGTTATCATGCAAAGAGGGAGCACTTTCTTGAGAAAGAAAGAAAAAAAAAATAACAGAAGTAAGCCTTCATAACCAACATGGAAAGGCTGTAGTTTATCACACCAGGGCACACTTTTATAAGCATTTGAATTCTTGCAAAAACGACTCCGAAATAAGAAACCGCAGGTGATTTCTTAATCATGCTCGTTCTCCATCTATGAGCCTTGGTGTATTTACGATGAGAATCTGCTGGAGGAGTTGCTTCACTTTGATGGACGGTGAAACGGCTTACTTTTTAATATACATATAAAAATATAATAATACAGTGCTGTGAAGTTACTTATCCCCGTTGCTCTGTTGTTCACAAGTTCTTGCAACAAGTGAAATATGAAAGAGAGAGAAGGATTTCAGAGCCAAAAAAAAAAAAAAAAAAAACCTTCCTCCCCCTCTTCCCAATAATAAAAGCTCAAATAAAGACAGTTCTCAGTGAATATTTGAATGCTGCTTGCATGTGAGGAGCAAGGGTATAAAGATATAAAGCAAATAGAATGGTTCAGGTGAGACTGGATATAAGAGTGGAAATAAAGGCAGGAAGCTGCAGGTGAAAAGCCAAAAGAAATTAGATGAAGGAAAATAATACTATTCCAAGATCACTCAGCAAGAGATCCGGCAGCATCCCCCCTTGACTTTAAAAGTTCTGACATATTTTACTTAAATTTTGCACTTATATATCACATGACCTCTTCCTTTTTTACCTTTAAACCACTATATTGCTGCCATCTATTTAATTTATTAAGCTTTAAAATTTTAAGTGTGCTGCCATTTCTTCACTCACCTAAAATTCTGCATTGCATTAATAAAGACCATGAATTATGGAGTTTATTTTAAATAGTTTGTGCAGTTAATTGAAGCGCAATAAATCAAATAAATAAAATAAAATGGACTCACATCTTTCCACAGAATTTGTTGACTGCTGGATTGACTGCTAGCCTCCATGATGCAAGCACACAGGAGGATTCTTTCCGTTCCTCTAAGCTGGTGGAAAATACTAAGGCTCTGCAAGGCAAAGATTCATTCCTTCACCGTAATTTGGGGAGTGTGCTGAAGGGGAGGGAAGTTTCAGATGGAGTGGAATTACGGAAACATTTGTGATACCCATTAAAAGCAAAGCAGATGTCTTTCTCCTGCCTTCCTGCCTGACTGCCGTCTTGTTGCCATTTCAAAAGGTGGAAAGCCACAAATGGATTCAGACTGAGAAACAAACCCTCTGTTGAGTAAATTACATATGCTTGGATGAAAATACTGTAGTGATTTACAGCTTTTTAAAACACATGCAAAGTTGGTATGTAAAAATAATATAGCTTACATATACACAGGCAGATACTGATCTTTTTGGTCCTATTTCCAGAAATAGATTAAGTACTTTCAGTGTTCTCAACAAACCACAACAGTAAACAAGAGCTGAGACAAGCAGCAGAAGAAAAGAGTCAACCTTATAAAATGCAGAGAATTTGCACTTGCGCACCCTCTCAAATAAGAGAGAAACGGATCAAAGATTAATCCGAGGACGATATATTTAAAATGTCTGCTGTCAGAAATGTTAAATTACATCATTAAAAATTCATCAAATTATATCTTCTCAAGAATTTATACAAATATTGTTCATTTCAGAAGTTTCGATGTTTCACATAACATGTCTCCTCCTTCCTTTTAAAGTCCAATATCAGTGTTTGTGCATTTTAGATTTTAAACCCCTTAACAAGCAGTTCCTTAATTTCAAAACAGTTGAATCTTCACAAAATGTGGTCGAAGCACAAACTTGTGTGATTCTAACTTTGTCAACATTTTACGATCACAAAAAACGGTGAAAACAGGAGCACACGAAAAAACACAAATATATATCGATGAAAACATTTTCACTGAAAATGTACAGGCAAAGAAAAAACGAAAATGGAAAAAATATTTTCCACCGTGTTTGTGCCTCGGTAAATACAGTTTAATATCTCTTAGACCGGTGCAGTGTTTGTGTCTGTTAACGCTTTCGAATTGCCTTTTTGGAAAAGACCAGGATTAGGACTGCAATCAAAAGATTTCCACAACAGTAACTATTTTATTCTGAGTTTGTTTCTCAGTCTCCTGCACAAAAAAAAAAAAAAAAAAAAAAAAAAACATGGTGCTTGTTATGGCGATTTCAAAAGTTTCCACATGAAACTTGTATAAGTTGTTTATTGGACCTTGTGGTTTTCATGATCGTGATCTTGTATGAAACATATAAAATTGTGAAATTGTGTGAGCTGACAGGTTGTCTGTGTTTGCTTATTATGACTCACAGTTAGGATTTATTGTTAAGTGACCTCTAGTGGCCATGTTGATTATGACGGGAGTCAACATTAGGCGGAGGTTGGTGGATGAAACGACACAGGAGGCCAATATTCATTTCCTGTCTGAAACCAATTAACCCATTACTCCGCCATTATTTTAATTGTAGGTTTATTATTGTAACCATTAAAATGAAGGACAACTAAGGAAGTGCAGGGTTTTTGTGCATCAAACGACTCAGACTATATCTGGTCCATAAACACATTTTGCAGATGAGGGTCATCTGAGGAGCCCATCACAAACTGCCGTGATGTTGTGTGATAATGCCATTGTGTGAGCAATAAAAGCTGCTTTCAAGGGGAAAGTAAAAACATACCATCATCATTAAAATCTCAATGTTCAAACTCAGTGATACATGATTTTCTTTGTTTACGCTTTGTGTGGTGCAAACTGAGACTTCATTGTAGGAAGCCTCTCACTTATTATTTTTTTATTATTATTATTATTTTTTTTTTTTTTTGCTTTTGTTTGTTTGTTTGTTTGTTTTCCACTGAATGCAATTAGAATTGAAGCACTTTTATGGGGGCACAAGGGAGGGGTTAAATAACACATGCAGTAACTGAAGCTTCTTAAACATTGGCACCATCAGAACTTTATACGACTATTGGCAAGCTTCATAATGCCATCTGATAGTACCTGGTTATTTCCTTCATACATGCAGCACACAGAGCCATTAATAGTTTTTGAAAATGTCACTGTGACTCAGTGAAGGTGTCTTTGCACATGCTTCCTCTTGTTTGCTCACATGTTTCCTCTTCTGCTTTTTCTTCCTGTGGTCAGACCTGCGATGAGAAAGAAACATTTTTGTATTTGTGTTTGGTTTGTTTTGGTTGCTATTATTCAATTTTATTTGAACCATGACCTATAAGTAATAGTGGCAAAGAATCCCAAATAGTTTCTTTTTTTTTGTTTTGTTTTGCTTTTTTATTATCTTGCCACTTCCACCCTCTGTACATTTATATAAAAACAATGCAGCATTACAAAGCACACTGTGCTCTGAGCTGTGATTCACCTGAACTGGAAATAAAACAGAAATCAGAAAGCCAAAACACTCAGAAGTGCAATATTATGATGATGATATAAATAATAAATAATGAGGGTTGTGGGCAGGATTTAGACCCAGGATGCAGAGCTGGTGTGGTGTCTCATGGCAACCTGCTGTTTAACTCTTTAAATTACACAGGTGGTAATTTAGTTTTTAATAGAAGCATCAGACAGAGTTTGGTATCCTAATCTTACTCTGTCTGGTGCTAGCAGTCATTGTGACAACGTTTTCAGGTTGATCCACTAAAGTTTTTTTCGTCCACATAACACTGGTGTTTTCAGTGTTTTCAACTTTTGGAAAAGAAAAGTACTTCAAACGTTGTGTGGACGTAGCCTAACTTTCACACAGTCTGGTTTCGTAGTAACATCAACTCCAACTCCAGAAGTACACGATTAAGGGAACAGAGAAATTGTGACATGTTAAAGTCGCATGTTAAAAAGTTTTGGTCAAAAACCAACAAATATTTCCAACATCAGCTTTGTGGATTCTGTGTCAAAAATAATATGCTATTCACACTCACTTTGAGTGGTGAGAAAGGAACTATTTGTTGCATTTTTAAAGTCTTCCTGAAGAGCGTGTACTGTTTTTTGTTTTGTTTTTTTATCTAATATCAACAGCCAAAGTCTTGCATAAGCTTTGAGTTTGCGTGTCATTTTCTCCATCATTCCTGGGACCACAACATGCAATTTTAGACTGTCCATTAGGTATAATTACTTGGTGCCACTGAAGTTCAAAACCTCCCACATGGATCAAACTAAAGGAACAAACATTCCCAAAGTTCAAAAGAAAACCTGTGCCTGTTGTGAGGCTCAATAAAACACACTTCAAAAACAGGAAATGTCTCTCAGCTAGCAACTTAATAGACCATTAAATATGAATACCAGATTTAACTGATGACTAACCTTTGGAGTTCAGTATAATAATTTATGATACAGTGAGGAGATGAGTAGTAGTTACTGAGTAACAAGTCAAAAATCAGAAGTCAATCAATAGTTTCCATATAACTATGAACTGAAGACCGGTCGACCACTGACTACTTACTGGGAATTTATGATTATTACTCACTAACAAACCAGAAACAGCAGAGTCTCAAATTTGAAATCTTGGCTCTGCTCAGGTCAACTAAATTGTAACAGTAATTGAAGTTGGACCAGTTGATTTCTTCACTTGCTATGATTTTTAAAATGTTTTGAGATTGTTAAAACTAACCACAGCCGACTGTATCCAATATTTTTATATTCTGGTTTGTTGCACTTTTTTGTACAGTTTCACCATTCATTTTAATGTCATCTTTTATTTGCAGGTTTCATAAATGTTAATGTTTCTTCTACTAAATGTTTGCTCTTATTGTTCCTGTGTATGAGGGTCAAACTGTTCTCAATAGGCCACAATGTAAATAAATGCGAAAGTAAATGTTAAGTTAATGGGTGGCTGAAGGAGCAATTTACCCTTCAGAAAAAAAGTAAGACCTGATATTTAAGTAATAAAAAAATTAATGAGCAGTTATTAATTTTGTGCCACGTATCAGCTGATTGAGAGCGAGCTCATTAAGAAGGTGGTCAGTCTGCTGAACGACACACATCAAGAGACTAATCATTATATAATGTTTCATTAACACAGTATCTCAGTCTGCTCTCAACCAACTCATCATTGTCTAACATCACTATATAGTCGACAATACAAGTCCCTCAGAGAGACACATATACTCAATATAAAGTGCCATTATATCTCCATTATTATCAAGCACAATACTGCATAGCTGACGGTATTTTACTTGTTCACCTATGTTAGGACACATATTACATATAAGTGACATTTAATTTATATTTTTATCATATCTTGTGACAGTAACAGTACGCTTACTGTAAGTTCAGCCTGTTTATACAAACCATCCGTCAGTCTTTTTTTTTCCCTTTTCCATATCATCTCAGACGGCACACAAAGCGAAACCTAAACAGCGTGATGAAATATTTTTTGAAGAGATTCCCAGTTTATTAAAAACACAATTTCACAACCTAAAAGTTCCACTTCACGCTCGATTAATGGGAATGAAGAATGAAAAATAAATAAATAAAACGATGGTTCGGTCAATACCATCTGAGGTGGAACATTCTGGGTAAAATTGGTCAACCTGCAAGCCTTTAGTGTGGCAGGCGGGCAACATTTGAGCACATATTAAGTCTGTCAGATCTGATAGCTGTGGGACCTTGTCAGCTCTTTCCCATTGATATAAATCTTCACAATTACTGTGACATTTTTTTCTTGGGTAAATCAAGCGACAGGGTCTTTCAGGAATAGTCTTGTGTCAGCAGCAGAGTTGAGCAACCTGGGACCCTCATTCCCCTGATAGCATTCAGTGCCAGGCTGGGGGCTTTGACACCCACAGAATAGAATAAACAGCAATTTAGTTTGGAGTGCATAGCAGATACTCACAGATTACAGCAGAGGTTGATGGGAGCAGCCATAGCAAAACCAGGAAGACTCACAAAATAAACATTTACTCTATCCTCTTCATGCTTCAGGCCTGATAGCTTTTGGAAGGAATTTTTCTCTTTTGTATGTTTCACTTTTTACAAACACAAACAGAGCGCTGTGACCAACAGCAAGGCCTATTACAAATCCGTCCAAGCTGGATCCTGCAAGTTTTTTTGTTTTTTTTTTCCACCACCAAATATGAATAGACCAGTTTTCCATCAGACAGCAACAGTACTTAAACTCAAAATGACTAGTAGTACTTCATACAGACACTGCCTCCCTAAACTTGCAGAGTATATTTTGCTTTATTTTGCAGTAGCCATCTGTAAAAAAAAAAAAAAAAAGCTGTTTCTTGTTTGCTTTTTTTTTTTTTAACTCTTAAGCCAGTCACTAAAGCCTTGTCGAGCTTCTGTCACTCAGAGAGAAAGCTTCTGGTGGAAACCCACTCATTTCCCACATGCACATCCACATTCATTAACAGTCCCTTCCCACATGAAGGGAGACTGTCACCGCTAAAGAAAGAGAAAAAGATGCAGAGAGAATATGTAGAGGAGAGATAGAAATACAGAAAAAATATGAGCGGGACAGAATTTATTTGTCTCTTTCGCTCTCTCTGTCGCATACGCAGTCAGACAGACAATAAAAAAAAGCACTTCAGCAGATTGAATCCCACTTTTCAGTGCAGACACTGGGTCCATACAGGTCAAATGTGACACATAATCCTGTGTGATTTGATTATCCGCCCGCTGCCTCGGCGCAGCTACACCTCCTCAAGTCTTTCATTACAGGGGGGAAGCAGAGGTGGGGCAGGCTCATCATGAAGAGGCAGTCACGGATCTTGACTTGGTCTAGACTGAAAAAAAAAAAGATCTGAGAGCCTCCATCCGTCATCTTTTCAGGATCCTCCTCATGCTTCAGTGACGTGGGAAGGAAGTGGACCCCTGCGCGAGGGGGGGGACATTTACACAGCTCCATTTCACAGGCGTTGTTTGGCTCTTCAGCAGAGTGTAGCAAAGGCCTGACACTTCCTGTTGATGTACTACTGCAAATTCCTGTAAGTGCAAAATACTCAGCGAGGCCTAGCGAAGCAGCAACGCTCACAGCTAAAACTCTGATGCTTGTTAAAATATACATTATGTAGCTTCAGCTCAAGTTCATTTGCAATATTTATAGTTAATTATTCTGTTTGGGTCCGTCAAAATGTTTATCACTGGACTTGTCTGAGGTTGTTTCCTCAATAAATCAATTTATAATCACCCACATGCTGGTTCCATCTGTCCACAAGTAATGGTGAAGGAGAATACTGTAAACAGGAGTTTGAGGAATAACTGCACACCATCTCCAAGGAGTTTGTTTGACATAGCGAGCAACCAGATGAATATGAATGTGGATTACGGAACTGCAAATCTTCCCTAAGTTTATACATTCATTTCCCAAATCTCACCTTGAGAGTAAAGCTACTTGCTGAGGGATTTTCTCAATTTCTTGCTTGATGGGACAGGTGTATTTACTTACATAATTGTATTCCTCATCCAATTTATAATGCGATTAAATATTAATACAATTCTCAGTTTGAAGAGAGGCAGATCTGTCAGAGTTATCTCAACAGCAATATTGTGAAATTGTTCTTCTTGCTTTGCAACTTTTTTCAATCACCCATAAATGGAACAGAAGCAATGAAAGAGAAAATATTCTGCTCCGTAGGATGCATTGAAAACGGTATTTCAACAAATACAGCAGTCTGAATGAGAGATAAAAATAGGTGTGGGTATTTTTCACTGTGATGATCTTGACTCATCTTGGCTGAGCTGTGTTTAGTTAGCAGCAGAGCTCTCTAGAGGAACATTGAGTGGTGTAGTCAAAGTGGAACTCTCCTGAATGAGCTTTGAGCTTCAAGTCCCCAATATCCCAGCATGTGTGCCAAAAGAGTCAGACAATAGAGCCAAACGCAAGTCATAGCCAAATCGTAATTACCTCTGCACCCTGCAGAAGCAGACCAATTGACTCCTGTAGATGAATGACAACAGGTAAAGGGCAGTGATTAGCCACAGGCCCCAGAAGCTTTGTTTGGTGCTGAGGGAAAGAAAATTCTCTATATAGGGCAGAAGATATGCTTCACTTATTATGCTCTTATTATTCTGAGGAGTTATTATTGGCACAATTCTGCTCAGTACTGGAAACTTTGCTTGTCACACTTGGCTGCTGGTGCACGTACACTCCAGTACTTCCTTATCTCTTTAGTTTATGTTGATATCATCAATTACCTGATGACTTATTACTGATTGTGAATACCTGTAACTGATTAATATTGAATTAGTTACCATAATATTTCAGCATCTGAGCGTAGTTTGTCATTAGTAATTTAAATAGTCATTTGCAATGATAAGTTCACTGCAGGGAATATTTGTTGATATAAAACAGAGAATTAAGAATGTGTTGTCTGCAGAAAACAATGACTGATGTTTTTATTTTGTAATCTGTTATATTCAGCAACAACCAACAGTGCTTTTGGCTAAAAAAAAAAAAAAAAATGGTCAAAAATGAAATGTAAAAGCTCTAACATCTCTGGATGAGTCTGATGATGGACAACGTTAACGATAAACTTTCATTTCCTACACTTTCATTTAGTCAAAATGACATTTCAAATTTAGTGTTGAGAAAACAAACGAGCTAATTTACAACAGCTTGATAAACGAGTGAGAGACAGCGGCCTAATTACAAACTAACACCTAGCTGAATAAAAAATGCACAAAAATGATTAAATCATGTACAAATGGTCTGCGTCTGTGTGACGCCACAGACGCAGACTCATTACGTTTGGAAATATTGATTACACCTCCATTAATAAATCAGTTGTTAATTGCACCTTTTGTGTTTTTGTGAGGAAAGGAGTCATCAATCCAGCATAAAGTTATAAAAATGACCGTGTTTATTCAACAGTCTTGTGTTTTACATGGCAGATCAGCCAAACCCTTTAAACTAAACCTTGTTTTCAAATCCTTTTCCTGCTCGTTGTCACGTGGGACCATTTTCTTGTCAGTCATTAAATATTAATAAAATTAATTACTATCAATAGGGGTGTAATGATTCATTCATTGCTCAAATCCATTAATTATGAATTATGCTGATTCAACTGCATCCATCTGGTAAAATAAAAGAAACAGAATTAATCCCTTCAGCAATGATCGATATGAAATTATTTGAACCGAACTATTCATGACTCCTTTTCACAGTTGTTGAATATTTTCATGTGTCTGAGTTACTCTGTCATCCGGTTCATTTATAATGCTACATAATGTAGCAGTGCTGAAGCTTTCCATAGGAATTTACAGAAACAGTTTTGCACTTTTACCAAACATTTACACTCGGGGACTCCAACAACGGCAGTTATAATCTGTTATGAGATTCAGTTTAATGGCTTTCCCCATTCACAGCACTTACAATTAATATTTTATTAAAAGAAAAAAAAAAAGCCACAAATGACCATGTGTAATCTAAGGGACGACCTCATATGTAATTATGACCTGACTCTGCAGACAAACAAAGCTATAAGATGTGTAAATAATGGGATAATATGTCAGCATTGTTTGCAGCTTGTGTCCTTAGTTACTGCAGAATTAAACAACCAAAAGAGCTGTAAGCAGGTTTAAACACACAGCCACTTTTACAGCTGCTCAAACTGAAATCTCATGTAACTGCAAAACATCTTTATATTTCCATTTAAAAATATTTTGTTAGTTTGACATCTTTTTTCCATTTAATCACAAATAATATCATTTATATTACACATAAAGAACAATATATGTTTTATTTAGTGAACGACAAATTTAGCTAAAACTAAATTAAGTGAATACTGGCAAAGAAAAACAAAAAAAAAAAAAAGAAACTTTTCTTAAATGAAATTTAACTTGAGTTTATTCATGAAGCAAATAATTCATGCACCAAAGTTACTAAGTTCAAAAGCCACATTCAGTCATCAGAAGTGCAACGCTTTTCCATCCACTTAAGTCCTCATTCTCATACATGGGAGATTTGGTCACAGCAATTGTCTTTTAAAGCGTAAACTGATGTGACGCAGCTGACATAAAGTGTGAAAGTGAGCAGTGAGCAACTGAGGTGAACCAGGATTAAATGGTCTGTGAAAACATCTTCTGTGATATCACCATTACACCTGTAGAATGGTATTGGAAGCACGCACAGCATCTGTCAAACTGTGATTCAGACATCTTGCATTCAGGCAAAGTCAGTAATAACCGCGTAATGTGGTTTATCTGAGATCTAACATGACGGTGCAGACAATGTAGTGAATGTGAGCAATCTGATGCCAATCTGTCATCATTCATTCTCAACAAAAGGCTCCGTCATGAGCGAAGACATGCAGAGAATGTATGCATATGATCTTACACCACGCATTAATTGGATTATTACACACTAGCTATTGTTACCTGTAATTTTAATCCCCTACAGAGAATTAACCTATCTGGTTTTCCAGTTATGAAAAGCAAATGACTCCTGCTGAACTGTTAGCTAACTGATAGCTAAATAATGCTAACAACCTCTAAAAAACTAAAGTTAAAATAGTATGAGGTAAACAGCACACAGAACATTAGACCCTCCAGGGTTTAGGGAGAGGAAAATAAATTGTGGCTGTGAGGAGAGCTCCAGCGAAGGGGCTCCACGGGATGAGGCAAGTGGTTCCTAGGCAACTATTGCCAATTCACTGTGGGGAACTGCAGTGGTTGTATTGAAAACTGGACCGTTACAAGAATTAACCCCCTCCATTTCCGTAAAGGCTCTCTGTCTTGTGCAGTAAGTACACATTAACAATCACATTGGCTGAATAACAGCGTATGAGAATGAAGCAGGCAGTTGACTCAAGGCTGTTTCATTTAATTCTTTAGTATCTTGAATTTCTTTTAGTGTAGTCACTGCAGGGTGTGCAGCCTGAAAAACAAAGCTTATACTGCTGTAAAACTACATCTTTAAAAAGGAGAATCAGTAGAAAAGAACAGGATGGGCATTATTTTTTTTGAACAAACAAGCCCTTTAAATGGGGTCATTAACAAGTAAAGTAAAAGCTGAAAGTTACATCAGACCTCTTGAGGTAAAGTGACACAGGTGACAAGGCAGAACAGTAAACAACAAAGGCAGAGATGGATTAACAGTGTTAGCCCTGTTGATGAAGCTGTGTCTTCTGCTAATGCAGAATTCAAGGGTAAACACATAAGAGGAACAAACAACACTTAGAACATCATTTGACCTTTTGTCAGATCTATTCACTACCTCCTCTGCTGCAGGAAGAGAAAAACAGCACGGAGACAGACACTGTGTTCAGATCCTTCACTCAACGAGTCATTTCATAGCTTCACTTTATTAGTCTCTAAAAAATCATGGGGGAAAAAAGACACGAGTCACAGCAGTCAACTGTCAGTTGTGTGGACAATATGGGGAATGAAATGCTGTTTGTATGTAACTGGCTGTAACTTGTAGAGTTACAGAGTTGATGAGTGCACCTTTCATATCCTCAACTCACTGTCAGTCTCCGCTGCCCCTGACACCTCCGCTGCATCCTCACTTAGATGTCAAGGTTCCTTTTTAAAAAAAAAAGATATTCGGATGGAGGAGAGTGGATGTTCAAGCTAAGACTGGGTGTTAGGCTGTTAAAGGTACCCCGTGGAGTTTTTAAACACTACAAGTGCTATATATAGCAATGTTTTTAAGAGTCAGTCCCCATTGTTTAATTATCTTGTGCATGAATGCTCACATATACACGTGCACACGCAGGCAACATGATCCATTACAGCAATGAACCAACAAAAAGGCTAGCGAGAAGAAGAAGACAAGCAAACATGGATGGGTTTTAATTTCTTCCCAAAATGGGCTCCATAAATTCTTAATGAGGAAAGAGATGCAATCAACGCATCTTGAACAGGCCTTAAACAATGTGATCTGGTGAGAAACAGTGGAGAATTGTCATTAAGTACAAAAAGTAAAGTACTTATAAAGCAAAAAATGCCCCTGGTGACTTTTATACTGTTACACACCATTCAGCCATAGCATTATAACCACCTCCATAAAACTGAGTACTTCTCCCTTTTGTGGTCTAGCTCTGAAGTTCATGTGGCCATTTTAGGAGCTTTTGGCCATGAACAGGAGTCAGCATGAGTTGTCTGCAGCTACAGTCTCATCCGCAACAAACTGCAATGGACCATTTGTTCTGACACCTTTCTATCACAACCAGCATTAATATTTTCAGTAATAGTAGATCTTCTTTTAGCTGGGATCACATAGTGACCCTGTGACTGGTCCGCTGGTTGTCCTTTTACTGGACCATTTTTGGTACTCACTGACTGATGCAGACTTTGAACATCCCGTAACAGCTGCAGTTTTGCAGATGCTCAGACCCAGTCATCTAGTCATCACAGTGTCATTCTTGTCAAAGTCATTCATACCCTTTCACTGCCCTTTTTTCCTGTTTCTAACACATCTACTCTGAGGACAAGATGGTCAATAATATATCCCTTCTACTAACAAGTGCCACTTCCCACCTGTATTCAGCTCACCTGGCAGTGCTCCTGATGTTACGGCTGATCTGTCTTCATTGTAGTTTTGAACAGCAACAACATTTTACAGTTATAATTCATCAAAGTGAAGCTTTCTTAATTTACCTTATACTCGTATACCAAGTAGTTTTATGCATAGCATGTGTTCTCTAACATTTATAACAAATTATAGAAGTGTAAATTACTTCTCAATTATAGTGTAACAGATATGTTCAGTAACTGGGGCAGGAACTGAAGTAAGTACAATAAATACCCATAATTAGTATTTAAGTAAATGTTGCATTTGGCTCCTGATTCTTTTCAGTGTTCAACATGAAAATTGTCCCAGTTTTAAACATGGTGGCCATTTAGGGAATTTTGGGCCAAAGCCAAAATGATCAACTTAGCAACTTATAGCAGCCAAATATAAACACTGTGTGAAATGAACTTGAAAATCTTTGTGTTGTGTTAACGTTTCTGTGCTGTTTTTTTAATGGTTTGGTTTCATAAATGAGAAAACTGCTCTTTTGCACTGTAGAATTTGTGCTGTGCGACTGCGGCGCTGCTGCTCTTGGCAGCACACTGTGGTTTTCCTGTGACGGTTTATGAGAGCATCTGTTGAAAGATTCCCTGCGACTGTGATCGAAACTATCAGCAGAAACTCTGATTTGTCCAGCAAGGAGCTTACACCTCAAGCTGCTTACACAGAGCTGTCTAGCCTTGATGCCAGTTTCTACCCAGAGCGACGCCTCGATCAATACTACAGGTGGTATTTCACTGGCACACTTTATAACGATGTCAGTCTTCATGGTGTAGCCCCAGAGTGTAAATCTGTTTTTTATTCTTAGTTTGATTTACACCAATGAGCATACTTTATATGAATTATCAGGTAATGTAAATATAAACACCTGTCAATGGCAAGACCTATTCACTGTAATTGCTGTCAACAACAAACATTTTTTAAGTATTTAGGAGAATTACTTCAATGTTGTCAATGCTTATTTTTAAACCCCAGAGAAGAAACTGAAAGCAGCGCAAGATCAATAGATAACAAAACAATAGATAACAAACCTTCATTACCTTCATTTGTGTGTATGAGCAGCAGGACTAAATAGATCTATTCATCATGTATTAATTATCATGATTTGCCTCCACAGACATGAGGCCGTGGTCCATTTAAATGGACCTTTACTTTCTGAGAACCCTAATTCAAAGAAAGGCCCTGAATTATTTGAATGCAGTAATTTTTCCTTCCTTTCATCACACAAAGCCATGGATGGCACAAAACTATATTTTAATTTGCAGAGGGATAATTCATTCCTCATCACTTACAAACAAAATCACATCACAATATTATGCATATAGTTTAAAATGAAATAATGGCCCTTCATGTATTTATGTTCAGTCACTACTGAAAGTTAGTGAATGCATTTAAGGTCAGCACAAGAAACACCTCATCTAATGGCTGCTATACTCATTCACTGTACTTGTCTTTATCCTGGCTGTACTCACCTTGAATTTGAACAAAAATAAGTAAAGTTCCTCAAGAAGTTTTGAGATACAGAGAGAAAGAGAGAGGTGAGCTCAGCCATCTGCAATACCTAACCATGGATTTTTGTCACCTCGAACGTCAGTATCAGGCTATCTAAGTCTTACCTGAACTTTTATGGCACACTGGTTATGAATATTTGATCAAAATGACCTTCCTAGAGCTATTACAGGTGGGTAATAAAGTTCAAGATTGTCTGTAATGGTGGCAGTGCAGTAATACTAGATATCAGTAATGAAACAACAACCAAGAAGTTCAGTGTTTCTCCAATATTTTAACTGATGCAACAGTCACAGAGGAAGCAGATGCCAGAAGAGACAGTTTGCTCTGATCATCATAAAAAACATTATTATGGTAGAAACATAGAGTTAGAAATGATCGTCTGTTGCATAGCTACTAAAATCCAGTCTAAAACAGAACTACATGGATGTTTAATCTGATCTCTTCAACTCTGACATATTTTACTCTACCTTGCACTCAGCATCAAACCACAGATTTTCAGTGATACTCAGGTCAGGGCTCTGTGAGGGCTGTAACCAAACCTCCAGCATGTGTTTGTTGAAATATTTCGCGACGGATTTCGAGCTCTTGAGCTTCTTTCCAAAATGACTGTGGCATAACCAGATGTTGCTTTGCAGACTTCAGATGTTGAGGTGGCAGAGATGGTTTTTCTTTTCTGATGCGTCTTTCATGTAGATGTAGTTTGTGCATCAGTGTTGTGCACAGTGGAGCAGTGCACCACCACTCCTGCATCAGCTAATCCTCCCTGCAGCTCCTCTGCAGTAATTTGGGAGGGTTTGCTTTTGCTTCTTCTGCCCAGCAGACATACAGTTTTATCTGAAAGTTTCTTGTCTTGTCTTGACTTCCACAGTTCACCATAACTGCCATTTGTTAATGACATTTTGGACAGAGGACATTTCGGTCTGGGAGCACTTTGACATCTTTTTATAGCCTCCCCTACTTTGTAGGTGACAATGAGTTTCATTTTAGATCCTCAGTCAGTTGCTTAGAAGAGTCCATGGTTGTCACCTGTTACCACCAGGTTTGAAGAGTCAGAGATTTATCGGCTCTGGAAATGTCATCAGCTGACAATTCACCACAATTCTTACAAGTCCTTAAGATTTAATGAAGTATCTGAGAGATGCACAGATAGAAGTGTGTCCAAAAATAACCGCACATGACACCTTTACTCTTTAATTTTTTCTTTTTCTTTTTTAGATTCAAGGAATAAAATGTAACATATGTAATATGTTACATTTGTAATGTAATATATCAGCATCTTAAGAAACACATTTCTGACATTTCTTGTTAAATGCGTTTTAAATGTGGTTGAAACTTATCACACCTAAAAGTGAAAAATTCTCAGAAAACCAAATAAACATTTGACAAAGAAATTTGTAGCTCAAGGTCCACTTGTTTGTTGCATGCTTTTAGTGTTAAATTTTTTGCAGAGTTTTAGTTGTTTACAAATCCATAATAAGTAATCACCATTAAAAAATGTCAGTATCTAATTAGATCGGTCATTTAGTTGATCAACTAAATAGTTAGTTTGGTTACTGAATAACAGTTTCAGTAGTTTTTAAAGCCAAACATTCAACGAGTGCTGCCTTTTTGAAGAGAGGATTTCTTGCTTTTCTCTATTTTCTGTATACATGATTCCAGCCTGGATATTTTTTGCTTTTGGAGTGTTGATCCAACAAAAGAAGACATCGCCCTGGTTCGAGTGGACATTATCAAAATATCAAAACAGTTCAAAATAAGTAACTGAGAAAATAATCAGCATATCCAAGAATGAAAACAGTTATTTACATACTTATGCATTTGCAGAAATACTGCCTCTAAACTGTGAAATTATCACACATATACTCAGAACAGATAACCACATAATAGGTTCTTA
Source organism: Polydactylus sextarius (assembly GCA_016801845.1). Lineage (NCBI taxonomy): Eukaryota > Metazoa > Chordata > Actinopteri > Polynemidae > Polydactylus > Polydactylus sextarius. The sequence goes on along the minus strand of CM028930.1, from coordinate 21,898,278 downwards.
TGATAACAAAATCAAGAATTCTGCTGTTATGTCTTTTTCAATACATTTAAGCTGTAATATGCAGCTTTTTTTGCCTTGAGACAGGAAGTGTATTGTTAGATTCAATTGGCCAAGTTCCCATCTGACACTTGTGACTCTTTTTAATGAAGAATTTGGCCTGCATCCATCAAACAGACTCAAAAACGAAAGAGAGAAGAAAAAAAAAGATGACAGTACTGATGTTCTGCATGTTTTTGAACAAGATCTATCCTGCCCAATGCATAGCTCTGTTAATTTGTTTCCTCTCGCTCTCCCTCATTGTTGTCGTTGCTATGAGTTCCCTGATAGCTGGCTGACGGCTCCCCATGCCAGCAGCAGATTGTATAGACCCATAAACATCTCAGAACTCATGGAAAAGCCAATTTCAGGCCAGGGTGTTTATGCTTGTATGCACAGAATGATAATGTATTGTGCATCTGAAAAAAAAAAAAAAAAAAAAAAAAACTTGAAGCATTGCTCTTGCTGTAATAGCAGGTAAAGCACTGCTAAAGCAGTTAATTTCTAAGCGAGGTACAAAGACAGAGTGGGAACATGGGAGAAGGAACATGCTACTAATTTATCAATGAGTTTAATCAAATGGAACTAAACTGATTAAACTATATTTCATACAAAGGAACAAAGCAGTTTACTTTATAACATTTCCTCAGTGAATCACCTAATGTATAATTTTAATCAACTCCTATGTATTCTCTCTTTTAAATGTGCTCATTCAGAAATAATAGGAGCTATAATTGCTGTGTAATTACTTTGTGATACCATTGGACCATGATTAGCACAGCATTGGCTTTATTTATTGGGGCTTTTTTTTCTTCATTTTTCTCAGATATTTTTCTCTCCATAAGGCAAACATAGTGGCATGTCCAAAGAGTCTAAACATCACAACTGAAGCCAATTAAAGATCAACTGCTTCTCTGTTTCCTTGCTGTCTGCTGTATTATTTCTTTGCTTAAAGCAGACCATTAAAGGAACAAAAATACTTGATGAATACGTGGTGAAACCGATGTAATCATGTATGGACTCCTGCAGGAAAAAGCTTTAGTTAGAGTTTTTCTTTAAAGCACAACATTTGAGTGAGGCTGTTCTCGCTTTTAAGTAGCCAGCAATGCCTTCATGGGTTCACCCAACTGCTGGCAACTTTGCCTCCATCTATTACCTTGTCAGAAACTTTGTATTGAAATTGACTTACAGTATCTCGTGAACCCCTCCAATCTTTCCACAATACATCTAAAATACTCTCCTGAGACCCAATTTTCTACCTGTATCCCTGCACCTTCTCGTTTGAGTTGTTTCTTCTGTGAGCACAAGTAAGCCATCATGCTGGACAAATACGGAAGAAAAAAGTTCTTATAATGATAAAATACCTCCCCACACACATACATACACACAAACAGAAACAAAACAGTGATGAGTGTGTTTCTGATACTTTTAAACCTGCCTCTCAGCATTTGTGAGCCAAGACACATGAAACACGTCACCATATAATGAAATGTTTTCAATTGCATTTGGTTTTTGGGCTTGTTAAAAGAAATGGAAATGCATGGTAAGAAGGGAAAATAATATGCAGTTCATGTGGATAAGCTTCATTAGCTATCTGACAACAGGCTGTAGATCTACATTGCAAAAAAAAAAAAAAAAAACGAATCCAAGATGTGGTTGATAACTTTACACCATCCTGCATGCATTTTATATTTTGTTATAATATTTTGCTCAGGTCATGTGTTAATGCCCAGGCCAACAAAATAATGATGAAAATTTAGACAAGTATTGAGCAGCAGAAAAAATATTCATATTCCTGGAGGTACCATCATTAGCTGCTATACTCCCTGCTCAATGTTTACTCTCTGGGGCACAGCTGGAATGAATTACAGTAATTGACTGGATGCATAGAGGTGGATCTAGCATTGAGCTGTCCACATTTCTGACTGATCTACTTCTTAGATATGCTTCTCCCTCCACCTCCTCTCACTCTCTCTCTCTCAGCATATTTCTGTCTCCTAGCTTCACCGTGGCTGTCCTTACGCATGACCATTGTCTAGAGGTCACCGTGGATGTCCGAGTCATGCAGTGGGAGCTCGTCATGCAGAGCGCTGCATGCTTCAGGGAGTAATCACACGCCTCCAGCTTCCCCCATCAACATTCTTTGCTGCCCTTAGGCCAACAAACCAGATTTTTCATGTCAGCTGGCATGCACCTTCAACTCATAAGTAGCTGTTTGACTTTCACAAGTCTCGCATCATCCAGCCTTACACACTCCCAGGCAAGGTTGCCATATCCTTGGTCGATAATTATATGCCAGTTATAAGTGTCCACTTGTGCATGCAGATGGGCTGGGCTCCTTAAAAATCCAGGTAGCAGGTCGAACCTATCTGCAAATGCTATTTATCATTCCCTAAGGGGGGGCAGCACTCACAGCGTAATAACAATTTCAAATATTTTTCTTTACTTTTGTTCTCACAACCCTGCCTACTTTCACCCTAACCCTGCTAAGCTAATACTGATTTTCCCTCTCTTCATATGTTGTTAATTCTGTTTCAAATCATCTTGTCTGATGTTTGTCTTGAACAGTAATCCTACGTAAAACAATCAAACAAAAAAAAAAGTTAAATGGACGTTCACATGTTCACATTAAGTTCATAAAATGAAACTGTCAGGTTTGCGCCTTGACTTACTTTTTTTTTTTTTTTTAATTTTTGTAAACGTTTTATTGTAATGTTTGAAGATGTTCTCTATAAAAATAATTTTAAAAAAAGTTCTATACATCAAAATCACTGTTCATGAACACACAAACTTTGATCACCATCTTATTCAGTAGAGAAAAAAAATTGCCAATCATTTGGAGAAAATAAAAACTCATCAAAGTAAATGATCCTTTAAAATGCTGACTGATTGCATCAAATCCTGATTGTGGCTCATTACTGGCTAAGTACTTCATCTGATGTGACAAGGACTGTCATTTGTAATGTATGACACATTATTAACTTAGCAGTGTCAGGTATTCATGGGACAGCAGTCAGTGCTGTAATGGTAGTTAAAGCCTCTCAGAGGGAGATATGCATCCGTGTGTTTTTGAATAGACTGTATTGAAAAGGTCAATGTTTCTTCTATTGTGCTTTGCTCTGAATGTGAGTGTGGTTTGAAATATGAGTGTGGCCCTCAGTCTCCTGAAGTAGATGCTGTTCAGGGCATCTTATTTTTTTTTTTCATCAGCCTTGAATCCTGACATATGAAGGAAAAAGTGTCATCAAAGAAATTACAGAATTAAATCTTACATTTATGAGTCACAAAGTTTGAATGTACATGTCACTTGAGGGTTGCAGCTGTAAATTCACACCACTCTTTATTTTCATGTGTTGATTAGGCATTTTTACACATTGTAAATACATTTAGACAGCATAAATAGCTTTGATGGTTTGCGATTGACTTTCTGTTTGATAAGAACATTAGACGACGCAGAGCCAGTGTCGTCTTGCTTTATTTCAACCTCCCAGGCCCAGCTGCAAAAACAGCTGCGCCGCACATCAACACCTGGCAGAGGAGGGATGGGATATATCACTCCATCGTCAGGAGGAATCTCAGCTTGATCTCAGCTACGAACCGAAACTTTATGTTGATAATGTACAAGTGTCACACTAAATTAACATGTAAACACCTGCAAATGTCAACAGTTCAGTTTGATTTGGAGTCTGTTAATTAAAAGATGATTGCTGATTTTCTCACATTCTGGTGGAATTGATGACTACACAAACGCATGGTTTAACACCGCCAGGAACAACTGCTACACTGTCATGGAAATCTTAATTGAAAAATGTGCTCTGATGGTGAGATTGGCAGCTCTGTGCATGTGTCGTGACACCGGCATTACGATGGAGCAGACTGTGGGTCCGCGAGGCAATTTTTGAGACCTACTCAGAGACTGCTTCCAACGGGACAGGCCGCCATACAGCCCTCTCACTCAGAAGCCACTGCAAAATAGTCATTACAAAGTTCAGCACAGTCAGCAGATTTGTGGAGAACTTTGTAGCTCGGTGTTGGCAGCCAACTTGATACTCATACTCTGAGGAGGTTAACCATTGGCTTCCCTCACTAACATAAAAATGTGGAGAGTTGTGACCTCTGCTGTTATGGATATAAGGTAAAACATCTTATATGGGAAATTACTAACAATATAGCTTGATCCTGACACAGCTGAGGGTTGAAGTCAATTATGTTTTATCCATTTGGGCCTCCAGGCTCTGGAAACTCTGAACTGATGCGATCTTATCCTTTGATTTCAGGATATTTGTTTTTATTGTTATTTTTATTTTCATTGTAATGTAAAATATCACCTCCTGCTTGTTCTCCCACTACTCACACATATACTTTTTTTTTTTTTTTTTTTTTTACAGCATATTCAAGTTTTTGTAACAAAAGTATTATGCTATACTATTTTGGGCAATGACAGAAATTATAGGGTGGAGAATAGAGAGTTATGACAGGACATGGAGGAGGTTAAATACTTATGTATACACAAAACAAACAAACAAAAAAAAAAAAAAACAATTAGATTGGTGATGTTCTTCTATTGTCAACAAATCCCATAAAAAGACAAAAAGAAACTCTGTGTTAGTTTGTCTCTCAGTGGCTCCCATCTCCCCCAGCTGGTCTGTGATATTCATCCACAACCCCATAGGTTTCCTGCAGAAGATGTAAATCTTTAAAAACTGGTCACAACAGCCTGGAACAGCTGGGCATTGTAGTTTTTAGCGTCGATCACTCAGCAGGAGTAACTTGTGCAGTTGGTGGAAACATTTTTTTACCGTGCTACAGTGAAAGGATACAGCACCAGGATTGTGTATCTAGACAGACTCAGAGTGAACTACAGTGCATCCTGTGTTCATCATAATGAAGTAACATGTCATCGGCAGCAACAGCGTGGTTCATTCATGTCTTTTTAATAGGCCTAGTTTTTGGACAACAATGGAGCTCCATGGTACAGATGAATGTATCAGTCCACTGTTACACAAACAGAACATGTTCCCAGAAACAATTCATTATTGTTCAGTCTTTTGTGGAATTTGTTGAAAACATGATGAATATAAAATCTTATCCTTTAAACTCCAGGAAACAATGAAAGTCAAACTGTAATAGTTTAGGTTATTATTACCATGACAAATGTAAAACATGAAAACGTGTTTCCACTGATGAGTTTTATCTCTATTAGGTGTCAAGATAATGTGTTATTTTATGTAAGCAATTATGTCTGCGTGCAAAAAAACTCTTTGAATATGGAACAGGTGCAGCTGAAATCAATCTTGGCCATCCATCTGGTTTTCTGGGTCATGCTGGGTGTGACTCGGATAAGACAATATTTTCCTCTGAAGTGCAGCTGAGTTTTATAGGAAGGAGAAGCTCTATAAACTGAAGTGGAGCAGACTATAGCTTCCACCCTTCATGAGGTTGTCACACAGGACACACATCATCTGTACTGCTTCATTGCTATGATCCTTCATGTAACATTGACTATCTGAAGGGTCGTTTAAAGCCCAACACTCGTTATCCCGAGAAGTTTCTTTCTAGTTGCATCACCCTCGATGTCACTCATGAGCACAACCAGAGGGCGCGCAGTGTTTTGGTGATACTCACAACCCACCTTTTACCGGGCTGCACCTTCCTCATCCCCTATAAAGATTAGAAATAAAGCTGGATATATTTGAAATGAGGATTTGTTCTCTGAAAGTAATTAGGAGCTGATGTCCACAGAACTCATAAAAGGTATTGGTACAATGGTGGTAACCATAGAAACCTTGTGGCCAGAGTGGTCTTCTGGGAGATGTGCTTTAATAATAAATTGGCCAAGCAGAGAAGGCAAATATAATATCACTCTATAGAAATGCCAGTCAATGACTGGATATGACTGCATTCCTATTGAGAGAGCAGACATATAAGGGCAGATACGCTGGTGAAAAAAAAATTAATAGATCAGTGGTGTCTTGGAGAAAAATACCTACAGGTGAAAGGCAAAGTAAAATCACATATAGTACATTAATGTCAATATGATGCGAATATGTTGAACAATCAATCTGCTCCAGAAATTAGAATTAAAATGAGAAATTAGATGTGGGAATAGCATAAAGGTCCTTCACTCATTATTGTGATTTGAAACACAACGCCATATTCTCTGTGTGCTGCATTGACTGCAGCACATGAAATTGGTATCGCTTGGCAACCACTGGTACATGTTGTGGATTTTTTCCTTATTTATTTATTAATTTATTTATTTTTGCATCTTTTTTGCATGAATACCTAACCAGAAAGAAACTACACTTAATCATCTGAATTATTAATCAAACACATATTTAACCCTTCCATACTGGAATTCAGAAAAAAACTGTTTTTCAGGCTATTGCACTGCAGAGAAATTGACATATTAAATGAGAGGTGAGAGTCAGATTGCATTGAACCATATCTACATGCTTTTATACTCACAGATATTATAATCAAAATGACGGTGTGCCTTTTTGACCAACAGCCATTATTGTTATTAGCTGGATTTAAAGCTTTCTGTAAATGTGCAGGTGTACCATGGCTCTGTGCCGGCATTGATTTGTTTCAACAGATGACAGCACAAAGGAATGAGAGGAGTGGCAACACAGCTTTTTTTTCCACGCACTGTTGCAACTGATGCTTTGCTCAACAATTTTTCTCTGCAACTGAGCTCCTTGATAGAAGAAAGGAGGAAAATGCTTTGAAGGGTAATAATGCTCGATCTTGTTAGATCGTCTGTACAAGAGCAATACAAATTATAGTCTAAGTGCAGAACTTTTTAGAGATTAGAGTTTCATGCAGTTCAAATGGGGAAAAAAAAACATGATATTTGGAAATGTATGTTATTTTTCTGTTGATCTTTAAAGCTCTCAAAACAAATTAGAGGCACAACAAGCTTAAAAATAAGGTCAAACATCTAATACAACTTCAACTTTTTGTTATTCAAAGTTATTATACGGTGATGTCTTTATTCAGTACATTGCCTTTTTTTTTTGTTGTTGTTGTGCAATATTTCTTAGTTCACTATATTTGAATAATTTAGCAGTGTAACTCCTCTGAGGTTGTATTTTGCTTTTCACTTGTTACCTGTGCACTCATACCAGATAATCACTTTTCTTTACTTTATTCCTCAAGTGACAAATCGTTTTATTTTTACACCTGAAAGTTTTGCGTGTGGTTGTAAAGCTATAATTGATGCCGTTCTTTGCCTTTTTATTTCTGAAGTATGAAGTGACAATGTAGATTTAATTTGAAAAATATAAGGTCACAGCTTTTTTTTTTTTTTTTTTACAAACAATAGATCTTGATGAAAGTTTTTCATTTGCTAATGCAATTTGCTAATAGAACACAGAGCTTGAGAGCTTGTATGTATGCTCTCAACCTTGCCTTTCTTAAGAGCTCACTTTGATTTGAATTTGAAAGCAGCTCCATGTTACTTTTTCGGTCTGGAATTGATTGTCATTATGTGTCTTTGTCCATTGTAATATTCAATTCTCGACATAAGTCTTGGGTGCAGGCACTTTGAGTTGTTATATAATTAGCCTTGGAGTAGTTCAATTTTAGTCTGACACTATAAGAAGCACTGAGCTGGGTGAAAGGACACTCCAATTTGTCCAATTCCACACTTCTGTGGATTTGAGTAATCATCCAGCCATACTTGCTGATTGGCTCTGTACAGCAGCTGGTATTGAACAGCAACACCAAGCAGGAGATATGTAATTTTTAATGTCTTTTTTTTTATCCTTATTTAAGTCCAACCTGGAAATTACATTGGAATTTTAGAACAAAGACAGAGCCGGTACATCATTAGCAAATTAAAGAACAGCCTCCAGTTGAAGCAGATACCAGCTGAGTTGACCATCATTACTGAGCATTAGCCTGTGTGGTCCCAGTGGACCTTGGCCACCGATCTGCAAAAGTAATCACAAGTGGAATGTTGTCTCAGCTCTTAGTAAATTGTCATTTGCTTAGATTTAGATATTCTTATTATTATTATTATTGTTGTTATTATTATTATTATTATTATGCCTCTCTTGTAGAATGATGAATAGACCAAATTACAAATGAACCTAAAAATACTTTAGTTATAGTCTTCGTGGACCATTAAGAGCTGCAGTCAAAGGTTTCTCTGTGAAGAGGGTCAGAGGAGCTCCCCTGCTAGTCAAACATCCTTTGACATACACCTTCACCCCCTTAACAAAATATTGCTCTAAATAGAGGCTAAACACAGTAAAGCTCCTGGGAATGGGTTTGGTTTTCCCATTGTACCTTTTAATTACAGTAGTAAGCACAGACTTAAATAAAAGCTTTAAAAATATTTTTCCTGGCCTCCTCCAGCCCCCTTGCTGCATCCTAATTACTTGAACCTACATATGGTAGATATATTTTTATGAAATGAAAAATGAAAAGAGGCTAATGCTCATTATTCCGTTGTGAAGAGTGGAAATAATTAGAAATTTGGATCGGCTAAACATCTTTAATATGATGCTTTCATAATTGCAATCAGTGATAAAAGCTGAGTTTCATTCTGTGCTTTTTATGTGTTGAAGCAAAAGGAAATTACTTCTGTTCCTGTCTACTTATTTGTTTTGCCTGAGAAGAAACGTTCTAGTACTTTTTTAAAGTTTACTTTTTAAGATTTGACACAATACTCTGCTGTGATTGGACTCTGTATCACATGAACATGTCAACATGAGGTGATTTAATGTATGAAAATCTGAAAGCATAACAGTCAAAGTTTTAAGCATGTTGTTCCACTGGCTGCCCAGCTTTTAAAAAGGACCCTGATAGCTTTCAGTTCACAGTAGACATGTACAGATTTTGTCTAAGTTTCTTTCAGTTCATCAGTATCACTCTTATGGCTAAGAGGCTTCCCAAGGTGAGAGACTCTTAACAGGATATGAACACAACACTCCAGTTTTTTTTTTACCTTGTAAGTGTACAATGGGAGCGATTGTCATGATAAATTTCGTCCAAATTATTATAAAAAATTGTTGAAATGATCTCAGTCCACAAAAAAACTCTCACCTCTGGGCATTCCTGTAATAGATGTAATAAGAAGTCACTGCTCCCACAGCTATGTCAGCACAGGTCAAAATAATTGTCAGCCATTTAAAAAAGTTTGACAATGGTAATAAAAGTGCTACCACATTATATTTAACACTAGATGAGATTAACACAGAATTGTGATCTCTCTATTCGGAGCTGCTGAGGATGATATTTAAATGCTGTTTCCATGTAAAGCAGGTAATATGGGTCATTAAGCCACAGAGATAACATAAACACAGGATGTTACCTCTGCCAGCACAATCTATTAAGGTATATTGGTTATGTTCTGACAAACAGACATAGAGGCATCATTACTATAGCTTCTAATAATCATCATTGTCAGTTAGGGGAAAAATACAGTTAGATACAATTTTTATTTGACTGGTTCCCTAAGTTACAATGTTTTCTTATCTCACCAATAGTTATGATTCATTTGCACCAATGCTGCCCACTGCACAAAACTTTTCCTCCTGTAAACATTGGACTACCTCATCAGCAGGATAGAAAATAAAAGCCCTTGAGTTATATACAAAATGACAGTTTTAAAAAATCTGGTACTCAAACACCCACTTAAGCCGTGGGAAGGGTCAACAGCTTAAACTGAAAACTCAGACTGTGGTTGTTTAGAGTTTGGTGTTTTAAAATGTTTTTCCATGCCCATAACACAAATACAAGGTCATCCATTTATTGCTATAAGGATGGCAATGGTGGTGTTTGAGTATTTCAAAGGCACAATTTTACAAATTATAGGTTTTTAACAACACACCTAAAAAATTGAGAGGTAAGGTTTCATTCTTCATTCTTCAATTTGTCTTGCTCCTGCAGAACAATTTACCAAAGCTGCAATATTCACTTTTAATGAATATGTTAAATTACTTGGGGTCAACAGTATATCTTTTGCATTCATACAGGAGTATGTACTATGTAGATATATTCAGGCAAATTTGCATTTGGACTCAAAGATGATAATTGATTTTAGTGGCCAAAGGTTAAAGGTGACCTATAATAAAACATGTTTTTGGCCATAATTCAAGAAATTATACACTAATTTACAGTAACAGAACTGGTTGTCTGAAGCATTCAACCCCAAGGCAGTTATCTCAGTTGCATTCATTATGAGTGAATGAGTAAGTCAGCTTGGCTTGACTTTGAGCTTCAGTTGACTGTAGTCTCATGGCCTCATCTCACTAAAATGAACTAATCCTCTCACCACCACCAACACAAACAAACAAACACATACACACAAACCTATAAGCTTCATTCCCCGCATTTGCACCTAAACTCCACCAGCTTTATTTTGAGGCAGTTTAGTTGAGACATGAAAAAAAAATCAAAGTAAGACCATGTTAACACATTAGTCTGCATGCAGGACGAGTATTACACCTTTGGCCAACTGTATGCAGGTTTTCATTCAAACTCAACACTGCTCACCTTCTGTCAGAGACATAGTTGCTAATTAGCGAAGTCAGGTGGGGTATAGCTATGGTGAAAACCTGTGGCGCCATGGGCCTCAACAGGATAAGGACAAAACCCACTGACTGGTAGAAGTGTGAAGAAATAATTGTATCATGTGTGAGAAACTGACAGAAACATACACTTTGGTGACAGACAGATTGAAACAGGAAAAACTGTTCAAGGTCTGTGATAACACCATCAAGAAGTCTAGAGACTGAGCGATATCCACTGTGCTTTATGCCAAAGCAGTGATCTGATTCCATCAACTCTGTTGGACAAAAAAAAAAAAAACTCTCTTACATGATCATACTGGCATTTATTGAGTTTTTAATCTTCTCAATACCTACAGGGATCATTTTACATTGGCCTTGACAACTTATGTTCCTTCCACTTCCTTCTCCGAGTCTCTGAATTGAAACCGACCTGGCTCATACCTCCTGACAGGAACCTGAATCACTCCCCGAAGATTTTTCTATATTATTTATCAGTCTGACAGTCAAGCTGTCAATTTTGTAACATACTATGAAAGTTTTTTTGGAATTAAAATTCAAGAGCGAACTTTTTTAAATTACATTTGATATGTTTGAACATAACCTGATTTCAAGTCTTCAAATCTTAAAGTATAGGGATAAAATGATATTTTATATTCTTGTCTTGGTTAACAGTTCTCATGAAAAAAAAAAAAAAAAAAACTAAAACCAACAACGTCTGTCTTTCAGCCCCAGGCCCAGCAGTTCCTACTGGAGCTGACATAAATCTTTTAAAATGACTCAGTAACATTACATTTCATTGGGAAAAAAACAGCAAATGTTTCTCAAGTTGAAATCTTTTCAGTATGGTATTAATACAGGTGTGGTGAATATTTACAGCAGCTGGATTGTGAATTTGACATTGCCTCAAAATAAACAGCAGCACCTATCCTCATAGTAATGAAGGAGAACATGAGTCTAGTACAAGTACAGAAGAACAAGCTGGATCTGGCCTCAGCTACACTGAAAATAGTTGTTAGTAGAATCAGGTCACTGTTGGTTTGGGGATATTTATCGCAGCACTTGTCTGTCTACAGAAACGGTGATGGTTTTTATAAGAGCACTTATGTTAGCAGACCATGTTTTTGTGCTGTATGTTTTTTTTTTAATTTAAAGATTTCCACATAGACTGGCATGTTGACATTGACAGCCAGCTCCTAAACTTCACTTTAAGCTACAGTATCTCAGTGATGATGACACCGTTACAGATAAGATTCAACCACCAAAAAGAGAGAGAGAGAGAGAGAGAATGATGCAAAATAAAGCTGGAAGACACTCGCCTAAGGAGGCAAGTTAGTTTCCATACAGTACAAGATGTGCTCATCAGGAGACAGTTTGAGCTCAGTTTGTCAAACAGTATTGTTACTGTGCAACAACAGCATCTGGAGTTATACTGTGTTTTGCAGCCACTGGGGACAATCTATGTATTTGTGACTGATACCATGAGTAGAAGCAGTGACCTTTTAGCAGCCAAAATTAATCTATATGTGTCTGTATTTATAAATGACCTTGGTCACTGTATTACGGCAGAATACTGATGAAGTGGTTATGTCAGAGCCCCGCAGTTATCGGAAATTTGCCTGAGTATTTTGTCATCGCCGTAGTATGACACATACACGGTAGAAGCTTATGAAATGATTATATTCTGTCGCAGTCTCCAGAGTGATAGAGGAAAATACAGTATTGGTATCAGTGGAGTATAATCCAAAGGTAAAACACAATAGTGACATTTACAAGAACCGCAACGGTGAGAAGCAAATGGCAAAAGGTTCAATACATTGCTTTAAGACTCTTCTTGGCTTGCTGTTAGCAAAACTGTAGCTTAAACTTACACTGTTGGTGAAGCCAATGAACTTAGACTACACATAGATGGTTTTATTTCTCCAGCGGCACTGTGTTAAAAGTAAAAAGAGAAAAGGATATTTACATTTAAACCCTGATCATTTTCTTTGAGAGATGCCTCATTACACTCGACTTAAATGAATTTTCACGAGCTTTCACACAAACAACATTATTGAACATTTTGCCTGCATTTGCACTGTTCATACAGTATATTTGGTGATTACAGGCTGTTATTTCTATGGCGAGACTTGTGTAGATATGTTTGTTTAGCTGAGAGCTGCGGAGTGCTAGCAGGTTTTTGAGAATAAGACTAGACCATTTATCTGAGAGATCGTTAAAGGTTCCCCATATTATGTTTATCTGTTTCGTGTAGAAGCAGCATGTCTGCACTTTATGAAAGGAGGGGCTATTTGTGGCCTCACAAATGGGTTTTCAAGGTACAGACATGTCGACTTTTTTAATGAGACTGAAGTGGCTATTGAGCTGAAAAATATGGAACAGAGTTTTAGCAATCTCCGAAATGTAGCAGACAGTTGTGGAAGGCATTTTTAGCCTTTCACGGGAGAGCAGCCAAATGGGAATGTGTATGGTAGCTCACCCCCCAGCAGGCATACACTCACACACACACACACACACACACACACACACACATACACGACTTCAACAACCCTGATGCTATATATATATATATATATATATATATATATATTTTGAATTAGCTTGAAATCAACAGCTTGTTTCTTAAAATAGAAAAAAAAGATTTTCTGAAGCATGCCCTCACCATGCCCAGTCTCACCAAGGTAATGGGGCAGTTGTTGGGAGAGGCCTGTGCAACTGACATATTCAGCTTAACTGCTTAAGGGCTGTAAATATGGAGCCTGTTCCAAAACTGATAAACTCTGTCCACTGGTAGTGTTTACACCAGGCTTAAGCCTTGACATATGTTTTGGAAATGAACATCTGCTGAGGCTAGCGATAATCCTATAGGCAGCCCATTAAACACCCGAGGTTCACAGATAAGATATACAGTATCCCTATATTCCTCCTCAGCTCCTATCATCTTGAAACTGATTTCCAATAACATGCATGGGTCTGAACTCTTAAGCTGTCTCAGACTAATGCTACTTATCATTAAACAAGGTCTTTTCAAAGGTTAAATTCTTACTGACTACCCCAATGAAAAGCCAACAACATTTCACTTGGTGATTGAGGCAGTTTCCCCATTTATCTGCAAAATCCACCAGATTGATTTTTTTGGAGGCGGGGGGCGGGGACACAGCACATAGTGTGGATACAGTTTTGAGTAAATCACTTATCTCATCTCTGGATTTCACAGAATGATAATAACCACCAATGTTTTTCATTCTGTCATATTTTATGTGCTCTTACACTGTAAAGCTGCCACTAACTCAATGATTATCATTTACTGAGCGAACCATCACACTAAATCGTTCTTGTGACTGACCTCACATCATTTATATGTTGACATAAAGATACCAGCTGCTGAGAAATGTGGACATGATTTACATTTTTATAATTTTAAATTAACTACCTGCACTGCTCAGGATGAAGCCACTACGTACAGTATGCTACTCAGATTCTCTCTGTTGTTAAAACGTGAGCATAAAAATCACCATCCAAAACATTAAATAGTCTCAGGTGTCTAGGTCATTAAGATAACCAATCTAAGCTGATGTTTCAAAAACTTTTGATGTCTCTCAAGGCGCTAGTAGAACCTTATAACACACAAAACTCTTAAAAGAGATGATTATTATGAATAATACCCACATTTTCCAAATATTCTTAGAAAAACCTTTACTCCAGACTATTAATGTACTCAGGCAGAGAGAAATTCTGAGTAATAATATTATGCCTACAGCACCCTCCTCCAATGACAAGTGTACTGTAGCTGTGCTTCATGACTCTGACATTTCCATGTGGACTTGAGAGATGTTAAAACATGAAAGCATACATGGATGAGATTATTAACTATGGGTGGTAAAAAAAGACTGATGACAGGGAGGTGATGAGAAGACTATTTGCAAAGGGCAAAATAGTGTCACAGCTAAACATCCTGAAGTCTCTTAAATAACAAAGAAACGTGAATGAATGAATCCATTTAAAAATAATAGGCATTATATTTGCATATAGCAACAAATCATTATCTGGCACTTAAAACAAAGAAAAATGTTTGTGGTTTATTATAAATCTCAGACAAATATGCAAATACATAAAACTGGTGTAATTCACAATTATTATGTATTATATCACATATTTATGACTCATTTATTTATTTATATGTTTTAATTTGATGTATTTATTTATGGGCGGGTGGCCAATTCCATTCTGAAACCTTTAGATGCAGTATATCACTCCACATTATGATTCATCACTAGGGATAGTTATGGGACACATTATTCTCTATGATACCACAAAAAAAAAAAAAGAAAAAAAGATCTGTGTCCTCTATCAGTGAGGAGGGATCAATGCAATGTTTCTTCTTATTCATTTATAAAGCTATTTTACAAAGACTCCTTTTGTTGAAATGTTGGCAGCCATTGTGCCAGAAATGGCTCAACCCTGCAGGTGCCAAAAATCATTCACTCACATACTTGGATTATGCCTCAACAAAAATGGTTTAATTACTAAATTTTTAGATGGTTAATTGTCTTTATTTTTAGTGTTTGACTTATTTATGTATTGTTTCATTGTCAAATCCTGCACCTCTTAGTTTTCACTTTTAATTCAGATACCTCTGAATGCATCTTTCATCAGTTTTTTGATTTTTAATTTAAATTGTGTCTGTAATTGTGTGTTTGAACACATAAAAATGAAAGCTTTGCATCTTGCAATGAGTCCAACAAATAGTTGAAAGTAGTCTCACCATTACTGGAAAGAAACGCTCGAAAATTTATAAAATTAATTAAAAAAAAAAAAAAAAAAATAGAGCTCATTTTTCTGTTATAGAACAATATGTGTGTGGTGAGTACTTCAAGTATTTTCAGTATATTTTATGACAATATTATATGAACGTAAAGTTAAGTTTATTTCATTGTTGTGGCAGTATTTTATTATTATTATCTTTTTTTTTAATCAAAATTTTAAACCAACAGTGTGCACGACTTCGGGGTTGAACTGCATGTTTTGAGTGAAAGTGCGCATGTTAAAAACCCCGGTGTAAAAGGCGCATGCGTAATGACAGTACGTATGACGTCACAGTCTTAGTTTTGCCACTGCCGCGTGCTCACGTGCGGACCAATCATGTTGAGTTTAGCGATCAGGTGACAGGTGAAGTTGATTTAAAAAAGTAGCAGCAAAGCGGAGATAGGTGAATTGTTGACTCTTAACAAACAGGAAGGCAGCTTAATTAGTTAATTTAAATGAAATAACCAGTAAAAGTTAACACGTTTTTCAGTCTTAGCGACATAAACCGCAGCATATATGTGATTTATTTATAATTTAGCGTTAGCAGCTAGCTAGCAGAGGAAGGGAGAGATGACTTCTGTCAACAAGCTGCAGATAAACGTGCAATGGGATTTTGTTGGCTTGGATATTTACCACTTCACCTCCACGAACAACAGGAGAAAGAGTTGCAACATCAAACAATGTGAGTCAAACACACCTGGTGATTTGTCTTTCTGTGTCTTTGCCAACTCTTTTCTTCCCTCCTGATTAACTGTCTGTCTGCGGCTGCTTCAGTGTATTTAAATCATTGCTGTGAGGATGTTGATGTTGTGGAGGTTGAAGTAAGTGCTGTTGTTTTTTCTTTGTTATACTAAATATTATGAGGAGAACTAGCAACATAACTTGTTGTTTTTCAGTAAGTTTGAATTCCCCAGATTTTTATCATAATGGTCTGTAATTCGTGAATGAGCCAACCAGGTCTGGTTGTTGCTTGTGAGGATTTCTTTTGAAGTTGTGTTTTAAATGGTTGTCATATGTTTGCTGAGTAACTAGATAAAGCTGTGCAAGTCATCCATTTATACTCACCACTGGTCTGTAGCTGTGTCAGTAGCAGCTTTGTTGTGCTAATCTGATATGTGCATTGTTCTTTTTTTAGTGTGGATACAAATCTGTTGTCTGTGTGTCAGTGACAGTAGAAACATTTTGGGAATGCAACACTTAAATATAGTCCCCATAATATGGTGAACGGTTTAGATAACAGGATTTTATTTACACATCGTGCAGATACAGAACAATATCATTCATTTCTACTTGTGTTTTTAAACCATCTGTTCAATGCAAGACTGAGCGCTGATTCTTTTTTCAATATATTTTTTTTTGGTTTCTACAAACTCCTGAGGGAAATATTCAGTTCTTTATCTGCAAAATGCTCCAGAAGTTCACCAGCTGATGGTTGGTGCACGGCAGGTAGAGTAAACTGTGATGTTGAGAGTTTTTTTTTTTTTTTTTAAGAAAATTTAGTGCAGCATCTGAGAAAACAATGAGTGGTGTTGGTGAAACTGGGCAGCACAGCTAAACAATAACTGAAACTAGATTAACTGCCTGAAAGAACAGTTAGTGTCAGTCGAGCACCTGAGTGAATGTATACATTTAATGGGACTCCTAGATGGAGAGGTCATGTATAACAATACATCAGTGTCACAGAGTTACAGTGTTTGGAGCCATTAATAAAACAGCATAAATATCTACCTTTGAAAGACAGAAATGACAGAAAGCCCACCATGCTGTATCCTTTATTCAGAACATCAGGATACGAGCTTGGAAGGGTAAGGGTAAATAAAAGAGCTTTTTCAATGTCACTGCCTTTACAGCTCAGCTCCATGCTTTCAATAGCAATGTATTCAAATTCGTTCTGTAAAATAACAAATCTGTGATGACTGTTTAGATTCCTCTGACACACACACACACACACAAAAGAAATGAGTCTCATTCACAAATGATGTGAGGTTTTCTAATATTTATCAGGAAATGAAATACAGTTTATTCACTTCATGGTATCGCGTATTATCACAACATATAATACTGATGCCATACAAAATCAGCAAGGCCACAAGTCTTCTGTCTTAGACATTTCAGTAATAATGGCATTTAAAAATTAAACAGTAAAACATTATCAGTGATTAATCTATTTTATTACATTAAAGAATGGTATATATTTCTTCAATAATAGTCTATATTTTCTGGGACTTCATTATTCACAGACCACTTCTCTGTGATTTACCATCTTGGAAATATATTCATACCTCGCCCCTTTCTGTACTTTTTATGATTTGAACAGAGTTGAGAGTCAAGTTGAAATTTTCTATATTCATGAGACCAAAATAACAGTCTATTGCACAGTGAGCCTGTGGGGGAAAATAGGAAAGAATAACATAACAAATCCAGACAGAGAGAGCCACATAGCTGTGCCACCACCACTTCCAATCTGTAGCCGGAGATGAGTATCAGTCTGGTCAAAGAGTCTTCCTGTGTGCCGGAGCCGTCCTTGGAACTATTTAATCACAACATGGAACACTGTGGCAAATTGTTGCTTTCTGATTGGCCCACGCTTGACAGCCATGACCATATGGTGGGAAGTGATATACCTACCTGCTATCTTCCTGTGAGTGATGTCTCCAGTAAAAATGATTACTTCATTTAACCACGCATTATTCGGTTGGCTAGGGGATGGAGCAAAATAAAAATTTATTAGGCCATCGGGTGGTAAAGCGCAGCACATCAGCTGAGCCTTTGGAGTGTCCATGTGATTGCCTCAAATGTAACTATTTTGTCAAAAATAAATCACTAATAAATTAGAAATATTAAAGAAAGTGGAGCAGTCCTTGAAACAAGCCATTCACAGCCTGTAATGTTTATCACTTATATAGTTTTAGTCTTTGTTGTTCTTTTTTAATATATTTAATGTTGGTAGAGGTCGATTGGTCCTCTGGTTCTCAACCCAAGGGCAGGACCAACACGAGGGGATTATGAGATAAATCTATGAGGTGGCTAGAAGATTACTGGGACAGTAGATAATAACAAACAAAATAATGATTATTTGAGAGAAAAATCTGTTACTGAATAGTGACACAAATCCCTTGTCCAATATAATAACATTTGATAAATGGTTTATAATGCACAGTAATGTGGTTGTAAGCAGATAGAAATCTTTATTGAATGTGTCACCAACCGCAACTCCTGCTGTTGTCACCTATAAGTGGAATTATATAAACAGATAAAGGATGTTAATACAATCGTACCATAATTTCATATTAAATATATGTCATTGGAGAAGTTGTATTTTTATTTGCTAAAGTGAAGGCGGCTGTGGATCCGGAGGTAAAGTGGGTCGTCTGTTCATTTGAAGGTCTGTGTGTTTCATCTCTGGCTCCTCTGGTCCACATGTGGACGGATCTTTGGGCAAGACTGAACCTGAAATTGCCTTTGTGCATTTGCTCTATGTTCAGAACAAGCCCTGTGTGAATAGGTGAAAGTGACCTTAGAGTAAAGTGCTCAGAGTAGTCGATAAGACCAGAGAAGCCATATAAGTGCAGCTCATTTACTATATTTATAGATCTTTTACACTGTAATTGTAACTGTACCTCAGTAATATTATACTCTAATAGAAAACTAAAAATGTCCGTATCTGGTTACAACTACTTAATGTTGTGCCCTAACCCTTTATTTGATGTTTATGTTGTTAATGTTTAGTGCTTGTAAATGCTAAATAAGAGACTTAAAGTAAATTGCTACTGAATTAATTGAAATTGCAAAACGTGGACAGATAAACTGTGATTGGTCGCAAATAGATATATTTGTATTAAGTGGTTACAGGCAACAAACAGGAAAAAAAAAGTTTGGGAACCACTAATGTAGTTTTACACAGAGTAATAAATGTTGTTTAGAAGAAAGAAACGCAATTTTGACTTATGGTCAATTTCATAATGGCAAATGAAAAACCCTCATAATTGAGATTGTCCTGTTTAGTGATATTTGCTAGAAATTACATTTACATACCACACGTCTCGCTGAAGAAGCAGTGCAGATATGTGGCATTTAGGTAAATGTCACCCAAAGAAACAAACAGTCGCAGATTTTCATTTCACATCCACATTCTATTATTCATTAGTGCTGACTGACATACAGCGCAATTAGAGTTAATATATTTTATCTTAACAAAGCCACTAATAAATGCCAATAAATGATCTCTGGTGCAGGAAATCTTGTGGTAAATTACGACAATACAGGATATAATTTATCAATTACCACTAGATGTGCCACAAGTGAATTTAAAAATACTACATGTCATTGCCTAGTTCAGCCATTAAAGCAACAAATTTAATAATGCGCTCATTATGCATGCGCTTGTGGAAAGTGTGAGCTGTTAATGCCAAAGAAGTAGGGATTTTTATGAGACCCTGTTGTGCATGAGCACAGAGACAATATTAAGTTGCAAAATTGAGTTATCTCCTGAACTAAGTGATTCCCAAGGACTCTTATTACATTACCCAATGACATGCAGATATATATGGTTGTAAACTGAATATTAAGAGCATGTGATTATATCAATCTGCTATTGTAATAAGAGAGAAATAATTCACGGTTTGCAAAGGCTCAATGGGGAGATCACGTGTGCTCCCAATGTTTGGAAAGATCTTGTGCTATAATTATACAAGAGACGATGAGTATTGAAATTAAATATTCAATTCTGAGTACAGGGTACCGAGTACAGTACAATTCTGTTCTGTTACACTGAACCACCCTTTTACTATATCAGTATTAGCCGGCCCACAGATCTGTCATTGTGTCATTACTGAGTATTGAGTGTTATCACAGTTGTTGACCTTGTTTAGTGGGAATGACAGTTATGCTGTAGAAATTATAAAATGCCACAGAAATCTCTTCCCTTCTCTGCGTCGAAAGGTAAATTCTCCAAACAAGCCTCTGTCACTGTCGCTGTCACTGTCAAGGTGGTCTGATAAGTACTGTGGAGAACTGACGTGTCTCCTGACAGAGTCGGGTGGGGGGAACACAAAGCATGCTGTTTGTGGGATTCTGCTCTGCCGCTCTTGATTCTTCTTATCACTTGGCCATAAATCAGTCATAACCCAACTGCTGAGCTGTGACAGACAACGTTGTCCCGGACACCTTCATATATTTGCCTTCCTTTTGTTTACACTTGACACTTACACTTACTGTTTTATTTTCACTTAACTGCCTACATCAGTCAGAGACACATTTTCATCACAGAATAGATGGGAGGTTTGTGGAGAACAGACCGCACACTTCCATTTCCAAGAGAGTAAAAACGTGACACTTTTTTTTTTTTTTCATTTTAAATTTCTTTACATGTTTTTGACAAGATGGGGCAATTTACCTTCAAACTGTAGGCTGTGCCGCATTCTTAGCTAAATTGAGGCTGTAAAGAAAAATGAAAACAGCTTACAGAAGACATCAGGATAAAGGCAAGTTTTAAGTTTGAGCGTGAGTCCAAACTTTAAATTATTGTTTTTATGATAGAATTCAATCCACAGGAAAATTCTCTTTCTCCCACTGTTTTTATTTGACCTCAGAGGCAATTTAGTCACTTCAGACAGGTAGAGGCATTTTCAACGTGTTGTCAAATAAAACCGTCTTTTTACCACATCCTGTTTGTTACAATCCATTAAGACGCATGATGACCCCTCTCGTCAGCTACAGATAAGACATTCCTCTTGTCAAAAGCTATCAGCCAAACTGCTCTCTGTGACAGCAGATTAATTCAGCGCCTGATAGCCTCCTTGAATGATGTGACAAAATAGAGAAATTAAGCATTTTTTCTCGCCTGTTGAAAATTCGGTGAGACACGTCTTCATGACCTGATAATTGTGCTGAGAATTCGTGTGCCAGCTGTAGCCTACAGCATGTAGAAATAGGTCCATCATTGGAAGGTTATTGGTTTAAACCCCTGACACCACCCAACACCTTGAAGGGGAGAATGAACAAGTAGCTCTCTCCCTTTCTCAACAGCAAATGTTGAGGTGCCCTTTAGCAAGGCAATTAACTACTATGTGCTCAAGTGAAATGACATAGTGGCTGCCATCAGAAGGCCGTCTTTGTGTTTGGCAGCTCCCCGATGTAAACGTACGTCATCATATGGCCGTGAAGCATCCAGGGTCTTGGAGAAGGTTAGGTGCAATTTTTACTGAGAATTTTACCTGAACAAAATGAAGGTGTTGTGTGGTTTCAGGCAGAAATAGAGCATGTAACAGATAGAGATCTAAGGATCTATATCATCCTGGTGTAGTTAATCATTTGGTAGTGCTATAATTAACTCAATCGAATGTGATCGTTTATTTAATGTACTCTACTGGGTTTTTCTACCTCAACCAGCCTGCTAGTTGAGATTTTGTAATATACACATATCCATTGAGCTCATACACAAACAAACCCTTTGATCTCCCTTCTCTCTGTCTTATTATCAAAGAGCAGTGCAGCATTAACATAGCTGCTTTTTTTAGATGACGCTGACCATTGTTATTGGTCATCTGATGCTAATTAACATACCTCTATGAGATAATTTGGCTGTCGTTAGGCTTGTATGCTCTCTGCAAACCATTATCTAAAAGACCTGCACCTGTGAGTAAACTGTATATTTTCATAGACCCCACAATGCTTGTCTTCTTTTTAGCAAATCGGCTCACATCAATCTCAGAGGTGTTTTTTTTCCCGTCTAACTTTCATTCACATTATACCTATAATTTAGGCTTGTCATCTTTTTACTTTTATATCAGAACCTTCAGATTTTAAAACAAGAAGCTTGTTAAAAAAACAAGTGCTCCAGAGTTTTTATTTTACAGCTGTGTTTTAGTTTCTGGCGTAGGATTCAGAGAGATGTACAATGTTGTCTTTGTGTGGGATTTATTACATTACCTATAGTTAAAGTACCTATCACACAGTGGGGGCATTTACCACTTAGCCAGCTTGTTTAAACAATTACAATTTTATTAATATCTCCACTTTTATTACTTGATAATGCGTTTGTTAATTAATGAATTCATTAGTGATTCACTGTGACTAATTTTCTATCTGGCAGATATGAACGTGTCACTGTCTGATCAGTTATTGTTCTTGTGTGTGTGTATATATATATATCTTATGTATGTATTTTATTAGATTATTAGATTAGATTATATGTATATATCTGTATCTTTTTCATTTTATATCACTGGTTCTGTGGGTTTTTCTTGCATATATATATATATATATATATATGGTTCTGTGGGTTTTAAAGAAATACCCACAGAACCAGTGATCTAAAATGAAAAAGATCCATGCACCATAAAACCGGTTACATGCTTTTTTGTTTTCAGTTGAAAACAGAAAGTAGAACAGGCTGGAAGGTGAGTTGCTTATATAATTAAATTGCAAACAGCTGCCACCCTTCTTCCCCTCCCCCAAATAATTTGTGCGGCGTAACACTCGACTTAAAATGCACCTCTGTCTCAAAAAATTATTTGTATTCCAGCCTGTGCCAAGTTATTTATTTGTTTTCTGCTCTTTAGCTTAATATGGAAGCTATTATCAATTACACTAAAGATTGCACTGTGTCTGCGTCTGTGCTGCCGGGGTTGTGCACTCGGGAGAAATCAGAGGCAGGAAGAGATCTAACCTCTAAACACAGGATTTCTAATTGCTCTGACATTGCTCACGCCATTGGGCCTCATTTGTATGTTCAGGTGAAGGAGCAATTTGGTCTAATGCATTGACACAGATCATTTCCCTCCACCTCTTCTCTCGCTGCTCACCTCACTACATCAGGCGAAGGTGGACGGGCAGAGAGAGTAATATACTGAACCCATCTGTTCATCTGTCAGACCTTTTCTCCTCACAATTTATGGCACGTCTATTTGTTGAAGTGCCTTCCCTCCCACGGAGGCCCCCGGGAGACGCTGCAGAAGTGAACAATTCTCACACTGGTTTCACAACCTCTGAAGCTGATTTGATGAGTCGAGCTGGATCATTTGTGATGGAGGCTTCAGATGCATTCTAGACTAATGGCAGTCAAGGCTACAAATTGCACCCACTTACACCCATATCTTGGTAAGCCTACTGTCTGAGCCTAAGAGGAGTCTGCCAGACTCCACTGAGACAGGTGTGCTTCTGGCAGCAGCACTCTCTGAAGTATTGTCAGGCATCTTTTAGCAGTTCCACCCCTATCAAAAGCGGCTGCAGAGACAGAGAGTGGGTGATCCTGAATCCCCCTAAACTAGCTACTTCCTTTGATCTACTTGCTTGGTTCACGTGGTTTGGATTATGAAGTCATCTTTGTATGCACTTGCATATTCTATGCAGCGGGAAGCCAGTATCTATGCCATCTGACACAACCTCTAAAACAATTGCTGATTAACAACAGAAGGCCAATCAATTCCCTCTGTGAGCAAGCTCAAGATTCACCATTGCTCTAGTGGCAGACATATGGTAATTTTTTTCGCTTAAATGTAGCTATAGAAGGATCCTCGTAGGTGTGAATAGTAATCAGCAGTGCATACACACCTCCTCATCCCCAGAATCAAAACTCTGATTGTCTGAACATTTTAAGTGATCACAGTGAAAATTGCCAATTCTTTCTCTCTCTCTCTGTTTCTGTTTCTGTCTTCTTCTTTTGGCCTTTTTCCAAACTGGTCCCCCACTCTGCTCGAACTTCACCACAGAGTGTCACTCGGCACGAAGTCGCACTCACATGGCGAGAGTATAAATAAACAGATATGGTTTGGGTGGCACAGTGGTTTTCTGTCGCCTCACAGCGAGAACATCCGGAGTTTGTGTGCCCTGTTCATACTGTGTCCTCCCACCCCAAAAGACGTTCATGTTGGGTGTTGTGAATATTCCTGCCAGTGAGAGCTAGTGGTCGGGTGGTGAACTGTGGCTACCTACTGCTCCTAAATAATTAGGATGAGAGTTTTATTGTGCACATTTTTGAGAGGTGCATGCACTTCAGCAGATGTGTGGAACCACTGTAACAGCGTCTCTGTTTTCTAAAATCATAATTCACTCAACTGTTATATAATTCTTTATGCATATGATTAATAAAAACTTAAAAAGGTACAAAGTTTTGTATTTACAAGTCAAATATTTATGTTTTGTATTTCTAAGTCCAGTGGTTTTTCATTTTAGGAAATTGAAGATATATTACACAATTACACCTGAGTTTAGTGATGCTCCAAATGAATAAGAAGTTTAATTTAAATGATACATTTGCTTAAAAACTATAAAATTATTTGATTCATATTTATACTTTTTTGATTAACAACTTCTTGCAAGTTACGGTTCCCAGAATCCTCCCTCAGTTGCTGAGTTCAAATGTTTTGAAGCTGATGTATGTGATAGTGGAGCAACAAGCAGCAACGATGTTTATTTATTTTTTTTTTTTTTGAGGGGGGGGCTGATCAAATTCTACTGAAATGATAGTGTTCATAAAGGAATAATGAAATTGATACTTTTTCTTTTAGACTTGGTAACAAAATTGATTTATATGCAGATATGTCTTTCAACATATATCTTGATGTGAGTGAAAACAAGAAAGTTTGATTTGATAAATGTATTTATCACATCAACCATAGTTCATGTCTACAGCCTGTCAGTGATCTGACAGCTCAGCTTCACTTATTACTTCCAAAGTTATTCTTTCTTCAGCTGCTGTTAGACTCTAAATATTTTGAAGCTGGTTTATGATGTGGTATTGAACTGAGACACTGTCATAAGTGATGGAACAACAAACAGACATTATTACTGATTAATGTTGCTTTAATGTAGTTATTGAAATGGAATGACTTCACCGTCGATGCCAGAAACATTTTCCCAGTTTCCATCAGGTCTCTTTATGAGTTTTACCAGAGCTTATGCTTGACGCATTTGCCATTGCAAGAGAGATGACAAGTAATGCCAGAGCAAACTGGAGTGATAAATGCAGAAGCCTTGAGTTGTGATGAATGTTAAAGAGTTTTATCAAATCACGTCTGCGTAAATCAGATCATTTTGTGTCTTCATTAAAACAAGTCAAAATTTAGAAGCTAATGTATAATCTCAATTATTTTTTACATCGCTCTTGTTTTTTTTTTATTTGATTCACGAGCAAATGTATCAATTAAACTGTAATTTAATCATCTCCGTTTTGATGATTTCAAATTTTCAGAGTTCCATCTCTATAATATAAATGTGTTTAATCGTTCTCACCATCCAAACACTATCTCTGCCGAGCTGCTCCCCTTCCCTCAGTGAATGAGCGGCAGCACGTCTTTTACAGATGTAGAGCCAAGCTGCAGCCTTCCATAGCACATCCGTTTGGAGTGACAGGCTGCCGTTCTGATTTAAGCTAATAAAAAATAACCTCCACTTTGCCTCCAGAGCTGACATACTGCATATGCGGATGCAGGAGGAGCAGCAATTTATTTCTTCACAAGGGGTCACTTGTATTTTTAATAATTCATCCAGCATATGTTGAGATGTCAGTTGCTGCTCTTTGATCAAAAGCTAGCCTGTCTCTCGCTGAGCCATCAATTTCCAGTGAAAGTATTTGGACTTCAACACACACCTGCCATGAATGTGGCGCACAGATCGTCCTCGCATTCCCTTGCATAACACTCGGAGATGGTGCGCTCTTAGAAAAATATTCTTCCATGGTCTGTTGGAATAAAAAAAAAAAATCTCATTGCATTCACATCATTGTAGGGAGGAGGTGGTGAAACAGTGGTTGAGCAGTGCAGAAAGCAGCACAGCCTGAGAGAGAAAATGGCAGCACAAGTTGAAATTTCACAAGTGTTGCCTTCTGCTGCCCTCTTGGGACGTCCATGTACCTCCTCTCTCTTTGTCTTGGTCTTGTTTCTTCTCACTGCCTGCCAGCGAGCGTTGATAGGAAAACTTTTTTTTTTTTTTTGCTGCTTCTAGGTCGAGAGTAGGTCTTTCACTCCCCCTCCTCCATGTTTCTGCACATTTTTGTTGTTTTGTTTAGGAAGAGGGTGCATCTCTCTTGATGTTTTTGCTTTCACTGCTGTGTGTTTTGTCCTCAGGGCCCACCATATGCAGTAGATAACCGTTTGTGTATCCTCTAATAGCTATTGATTTGGGAAGTGAGATTATGTGGAAGAAGAAATTGCATATTTTACCTTTTATATTTTCTGGTGTCATCTTGTTATTGTTTATTCACACTCGCCCATTTGTTGATACAGGTGAGAAATACACTTTTTATGATGCACCATGTTCACCAGCACCACCGAGCTTCTACTGAGTGGTGGTAAAGTAGCTCAATAAAATGACAAATATAAGACATTCACAATGTTGTAAAATAAAAATTCCTTAGGGAACAGGACACACACATCACACAACATTTCTTTAATTTGTCGGTTTTCTTTGAGGTTGTGATATTACTGTCTGACACCTTGTAGTTATTCAAGAGCCAGCTTAGTATTCATACAAACATAATTAGACTGTAAGTAGACAAATATATTTCCCAACAGGTAGTAAAGGGTAGTTGGATAATAAAGTTATGTTTCTATGGCAACTGCCTGCACAGATACAATATCAAGGAAGAGTGAAGAGCGGAGGAGGAGGAGGGGGTGGGGGGACAAATTCATGAGACTTTGAGTGTGTGCTTGTCTTCTCGCTCTAAAAACGGTCATCTTGTACAACCACGTAGCGAGTAATGCCAGACTTAAAGGTCCACTGAACACATATGCTATCAATCTGTCTGTCTATCAGTCTGTCTGTCTACCTATCCATCTTCCTGTCTTTCCATCTATCTTGTCTTTCTATCCATTTATCTATCTGTCTGTCTGTCTGTCGGTCGATCCATCTGTCTGTAGGTCGAAGTGAATGTCAGATGTTTGGTTATTTGATTCAACAATGTATAATTATATGAAAAACAATGCTTTACAGAAGCTTTGCTGGAAGTGAGCTACAGTGTTAATTTCAGGGTGCAGAATAATATTTTGGTTCTTCTCTGTAATAATATGCAGCAGACATCGACATCTCTCTGGGTGAATGCATTGGTAGGTTTTATAGCTACACTGTGCAGGTATCTAACTGTACAGTACAGTCTGTTGTTTCATGACTTGCCAAAGGGATTATATAGGATGTATCCTAAATATATTCAGTATAGTTACATAAGAAGTAGAGCAGCGTTGGAAACTTAACTGTCTTTCAAAACAAACACCAGTCTGCTGCTGTCATTGACATTAAGAGCATCTGGAAATTTACAAGATGCAAACACAGATGAGCTCAGTGACCTTATGTCCCTGACTGGACGTCAGCTATTCTATTACTTCAAACTGTATAATGAGTTTAGCTAATCATATGTTTGTACTTGAACTGAAGTAGCATTTTAAAATCTTGGACTTGTGGACTGGTGGACCTGCTTTATGTAGCTATGAAAAGAACAATGTTCCATCTAATAGACGACCTCTTCATTATTATAAATATGTAATTGGAAACATTATGAACATTTTGTTTTTGCAGCAGAAATTCAAACTAATCTAACATTATTATTGCTGCCGTTTAAATCCTCTGGATGTCTCTGCACATTATCTGATATGGGTTGTTATTTCGTGATATTTTTAGAGATGTCCCACTCATCCCAACCCGGATTAAATCACCTACAGTAACTAGTAGAACCAATTTATTTTTACCGTTTGTGTTTAGACTCATCCCTCCCTCAGTCCTTGTCACGTAACAGATGTTGCAGTTGCAGAGTTTCTCATGTTGTGGTTCAGGATCACAGTTCACTTCTTCTCTCTTTGTTATTTGGAGACTGGTGTTGTACAAGTGTCAACTAAAAGCACACTTTGTGTTCTTTTTTTTTTTTTTTTTGGATTTTTTTTTATATGCCCTTGTACGTTTCTCTCAAACAAACAAATATTGTTTTCCACTATGTTTGTTTTATTATATTATTGTTCTTTGCTGATTGGTGTCTAAACCTCACCTTTCATCTGCTATTGTTGTTTACACTGACGATGGCTTAAAGCTGAAACATGATTGTTTTATCTCAGCGATAAACACAGATTGATTATTTATCTGTTTGTGCACGTCACCGTCTCATCTCTCTCCGTTGTACTAATGTGCCTCTATTGTACTGAATCAACATTTTATTACATTTACATTTGCATTAGTGTAATGATGAAAAATACAACTACAAAAATAACAAGTGTGCGTGATAAGTGCTTAATGATTGGACTGGATGTGATTTTCACCTCAGGGGAGGAATTACATAAAACACATTAGCTACTTGTTTATAATATATTTATATAGTGTTCCATCGTGTTGTGATAATATCTTACTGTACATCATACAGCAATCACCAAAAACTGTAAAAAGTAGAGAATTACGGTGTCTGATTAGAAAAACAAACAAACAAACAAATAAAAAACAATTATACCAAACTGCCAAAAAAGCATTTTTTTTTTCCGCTGAAGGAGGCTGTAAAGCTACGATTTATTTGTTGCGGCTGCAGTATATCCTCTTTGTCCCTTTGACCAGAGTGCTGCATGGGTATTTTTTCCAGTTCTGGTATTTATCTTTTTCTGGTCTGATTTCACTCATAAAAATAACAGGGAACCGTCTCTTTCATAGTCTGACTGCACAAAACTGTTACTGTAATATACATATTGATGATGATTCGAACAGTAAACGTGTACTGATTTGACTGTTCGGCATGTGGCGGCATTGCACTGTTTGATTTCTTTCGGTCCGTAATGATTCTGTTGCCATTTTAATTTTAAATTAGTGAAATCTAATGCTGATTAGTCTGCAACTAATTTGCGATAATTACTTAAGATATGAAATGTATCATATTGTTATTATCTCAGCAATTATATGATCCATAAAAAAAAAAATGCCTTCACTGTGTTTTACAAAATTGCTTTTTCCAGGGATGTTATATCTTGTTGTAATTGCTGTGTGCGTGCTGCATACTGTTTACCAGGTAAAATCTAATCACAGTTAACCAGGAAACACAACACGTTAATTGAAAATTCAACAATACATGTAAACTTGCACCACTCGTTATTTTCATGGGCCATATAAGAGCGTCTGTCAGATTTGATTAATTAGCAGGTTGTCCCACTTAGCACAGTAGAGCTTAATTAAACTCTTCATTCATTCTCCATCAGTGGACATTTGATTAATACATGCTTTTGTGGATAATTTGGATGATATGTATTACCATAAGGAGAAATTACATTTGTACTCGGAAACATGAATCTGAAAGGGTGAATGATGTTTGAGCTGAGTCGGCAGGATTTTCCAGCACAGTCTTATCATCGGGACTCTAATGGGTACATTTAGTTGCTGTGATCGGTGACGGCTTGATCTAAATCAACTGGTGAAAATGACAAAAAATGTCCCAAAGCTGCAAAGCTGAAGTTAATAAAATATGAATTGCAAGAGGAAAACCCTCACAACACTGACATCTGAGCCATTCTCACAGTGAAGTTTGACACTGTATACAAAGTGCTAAATTACCTGCCAAACACGCTGATATCCCAACTTCTATTTTCTACAGTACATGAGGTACCATTCACACCGCAAAGTGTATTTATTTTCCCACTGTGTCTTTCTGAGTTATGATCCCCATTTGGCCGGAGAACAGTGAAGAAACGCAGCAGAAAGACAAGCAGAGTCCTCAGCTGCTGTGGGTAGAATTTTTGTTTTCACTTAATTTTGCAATTTTGAAGAAAAATAAGAAAATGTTTTCTGTCCTTGATGACTTTCTGCACGCCATAATCATTTATTTACTAATAAGCCGTGGAGTAAGAACACTTAATGTCAACCTGTAAATGCATTTATTTTTTTCATACATGAGGCAAACTCACCATCTTGTTCCTAAGCTTTCTCTCTTCAGCCCTGTGGTGGCTCTAAGTAGCTCACATTAAAGCTGGTGAAACATTCACACATTTACAGGAAAATGTGTTTTGACTAATAAACTTTTTATAAATGCAATGTGGTATGATGCAAAAAAGAAACGAGTGCCGAACTCATAGCATTTACTAATCCTTGATAAGCTGTCGGTGCAGTAGTTTATGAAGGTAAATAATAAACAGTTTACATGTATTACTTGTATAAATTTATCTAATGTTCAACCAATGCAAATGATATTGATGCTATTGGAGTAAAGTTTCTGAATTAATCAGAATTTCTATGTTTACATAATGTTTACAAATATTTTGCAGTGATTCTTCAAACACTTGTAACAAAGACATGTATTGGAGGCAGAACATTTTACTTCTATCAGTAAATAAAAGTGCAGTCCAGTGCTGCAGTAAACTTTTGGGAAATGTTTTTGTTTTATTAAGTAATTATAAAAGTAATGAGAAATAATAATAAAAAAAGTCTATATTAATTATGAGATGACCAACAGAATGAACATAAGAGTAATAAAAATATAATAATCATGGGTTAACAAATATTGTTTGTAGCTAATTTTACTCGAAGCAAAACAAGAAAATTCATATCTTAAGAATTTGTTTTTAATTTCCGTTTAAATTTGGCGTTCATAGTAATAAACTTTTATCACGGATTCAAGGGTGATGTTAATGTTAAAGCAGAGTAATGAAACAATCGCCGCCTTCAGCTCTGAGTGGTCTTAAGAGATGAATTAATTGTTGTAATATGAGCTGATAATGCAACTAGTAAATATGCTTATCTCATAAAGGTTGCTCAATTATATCTAATTACTGGATGGACAGGAAATAATTAGTCAAGGCGATGATGCATAATCTTGAGAAAAGGGAGAGCGCTCTCTGTAACGTGTCCATGTGTTATCATCACCCCTCTGTTAAGGATTAAAGGGAAGTTAATATATGCATTTACCAAGGGAGGTGATGCTAAGCCAGTGCCTGGCTAAATGCAGGGAATTATGAGAACAGAAAAAAGACTTGGGGTCCTTTGATCGGATTACTGTATTTACCCAGCAAGTGTTTGTAACTCAGGTGCCTCAGCTACTCACTGCATCTGAAGTACGGGCTATTATTACCTCTGATTAGAACATTGTTAATGCACTCTTTCAGTCAAGAAACACTCCGGTGACAAAGTGAAGCAAAACTTTTTTAACTCTCAACTTCATAATATAGCCAGATTAACGTTTCAAATTCTGTGAGACTGCAGATGACACAATCATTGTTCCAGGCAGTGCTCTTTCCAATCCAACCCTTCCTTCACAAGCCTCCGCCCCCTATTTCAGAAATTTATTAGGGGATTTGTATTTCTAATGACACCTGCGCCCTGCCACCAGAGCAATGTAAATAATCCCATCACAGAGCCCCGACTCATCAGCGACAGGCTAATCCCTTGTTTAAGGCAGTTACACCGACCCCACCCATTAATACCGCCTTCATAAAGACGCAGCTTAGCATACATTATGGAGTTATAGTGAGACGACTGCTTGCAGCCAACTTGAGAAATCTCTCTCTCTACTCCAGGAAGAACATGTCACCTCTACCGGTTTCATAAAGGGGCGCTTCCTTGCTGAATCACAGCTCCCTGTTCTCTAAATGCAGGGGAAAATAAAATAGAAAATAAAGCTTTCATTTTGATGATGTATAGGGACAGAGTTAGAGCAGTAACAAATTAAACTGAGCCATAAAGGATTTAGCCCTCGGAGGGAAATGTTATGAGAGTGGCAAAGTCTTGTGACGACCCCTTCTCCAAACCCCAAATAGCTGCAGTGGTTTTTAAACTAACGCTGCTTCATGGTATCTGATTCAGTAAAGCAGCACAGGAAAAATCACCCAGCGTGCTCCTTCTTGTTAGCTCTAAGTATTTGAAAAAGTGAACTGTAATTAGCAGCTTTTATATATGTAGAAAAAGTATATATTATAATGTGTGAAACTCTATGGACACATTCAGGTTGTTATATGTGAACTATGTGGTCTCAAGCCCAAAAACTAATTTCTTAAATGCGACTATGAGCTAAATAGCTGAAGAAGCATTCATTGTCATTTCAGTTCATTAGTCTGAGTTTATACCATTTGTGGTGCCTTGAATTGATTTATACTATTAGATATTTAGTTGTTGACTGAAATGAAATGTACTCAAATCTTGGTCATTTATGTCTTTTGGCCAAAATTGAGACACATAACACTGCAGGCAAGTCATTAAATAATATGACCGATACATTATCATTGTCATTATCCGAGTTGTGAAAATTGCAATTTCTGTTTGTGTAACACCAACAGCCTCTGAGCAAAAGATGTCTCTTGAGTGTTTTCTCTTCTGGAAAGAAATGAAAACCAGTTGAAGTTTACAGTGATTGTTACAGGTGAAGTGAACACAGACTCTCAGCTGCAGGTTGCATGTTATGCACACAAATGTTGTAAATTAGATTATGTCCAAGCGGTTAATTTATCAAACGGTTCAGCAGTCACCTGACAATGTAAGTAGAGAAATAACAACACCTGCATTGTGTCATACAATATATATGAAACTTAAAATAACTTGGTTATGATAAGTAACAACTCAGTGTCAGGGTTGACAAACGCTTTAGTAACATCAGTAACAATCAATTAAAACACATCTGTGACGATGTTTGAAGTATATGAATATGAAAACGAGGACTGAATTATCAGTCTGTATCAAACTGTGAAAACCCACATCCTGCAAAAATAAATATAAAGCAACCTGGGATTAAGGAAGGTGTGAGAAGTAAAAATTATTTGTTCAATCTTTGTAGCGACGTGTTGGAGATGCTCGAGCGCTTTCACTCGCTGCTGCACTCTCACTGCAGTTAAATCAGCCTTGAATCTTATGGTTCTGGTGTTGAAAGGGTTTGTTTTAATAGCTTTTTGGGTTTATCTGTTGGGAGTTTGCATTGACCCAGTAGGTGTGTGTTGGAGAGCAGCACTCCCTGCAGCTGAGTGCTGCTCTACAGTGAAACGAAAACAATCATGATGGTGAAAACTATGAAAATAAGCCAGAAGGTTGAGGAGAACAAGACTTATCCTTTAAAAACAGGGAAGAAAGTATAACGAAAGAGTTCTACTGCTTCTGTATATTCTATTTGATTTATTATTTGTTAGGGTTTTACACATTCCTACACTACTTCAGTGTTTGCCCAAACCTTTGTACTATGGCACTTTAGCCTGCAAGCATTTCCATTACAGTACTCAGGCATTATTATTTAATGGTATATTATTCCATTTCATTATAGCACTCCCATCCCTGACTACAATCTGTGAGTGTCACATATGCCTAAATGCACATTTAATGCTTGTCAGATATGTAACAGTTAAGAAAAAAGAAGGTTTTTGAACAGTCAGTAGTACAAAAGCAGACGGGAAACATGGGTGAGTGAGGGAGACATGCAACAGATCTTGAACCAGGAATAAACCATGGGTATCCGGTCATGTGGGATGTTCTGTAACCACTGATTCAATGTACATCGTTATGTTAATTGTATAAGCATTAAAACAGAGTCTGGTTTCCTGTTGCTTTAAATAGAAAGGACAACTAGATCTATATTGTTACTTAGAGTAATTGCCTTTCAGGTATAAGTCAGATGTCATGATGTACTCGCCTCATGAAACATTTACTTTTCTTGAGTGACTTAAGATGGTTTGAAACCATTATAATCTGCTGATAGTGGTGCCAAACCACAGTGCTCCTTCTTTGTGTCACTGTATAGAACATATGAGACTGGAATGTTTCATCGCGTCATTGATATTTCATTTCATTTATTATTATCTCCAATAGAGAAAAAAAAGGCCATCATTCCTACGCGGTAGAACGCGATACAAGAATTTAGTTGAATCAATTCATCTTTTCTCATTAACTTAATATTAATGTAAACATGAAACGTTGGCTCTGTCAATTTAGAATACATGTTTTTTTTCAGATGACATTGTTCAAGTTTGAGGCCTCTTGATTTGTAACAGTGGTAAACTTCACTCAACTCATTAAAATAAGTTTTGAAAAGAAACAAAATCAGTAATGACAAACCTTAGTTTATTTATTTTTTATTAAAGCGAAAGTGTTTTGTAATTTGAAGAAGCAGTTGGTGGTGGAAACTTGTACCGTGTCACTAATACATCTTAAATTAAATCACCCTTGTTTCTTTTCATAATAATGATAATAAAAACAATGCTAACCATGATGAAGGTCAGTATTGATTTACGTCTCTGCTCCTGTGCTCTCATCATTTAACAAAGAAAGTAGAAGCAGCCTTTGTTGTTGTCTTTGCACCGTCCTTGGTACAAAGTGGCTTCAACAGCAGCAGCTTCATGGCAAATAAATAAGTGACTCTTGAAACTGAGAAAACATAAGACTTTATATACAAATGTTTTGAGCTCAACAATGAAAATGAACACAGCATATCCTTTTTACAACTTCAGGTAAAGTTGCTTTGAACCATCTAGGAACATTAGATGGTGACGTAGATTCTCCTTCACATTCAATTCCCCTGCATTCATTAATTCCAATGCACTGAATAATTGGTGTCATAAACACAAGATTTCAAGTTGTTTCAACTCAGTTCAAGTCACTCTTTACTGGGTCACTGAAAACTTCCCTTTGCGTTATTTTACATTTTTTCCACTTTGAAGATTCTTTTTTTTACCAGAGTCAGTACCAAGACAACATGTTTGGCTGCACCCACACAATATTAAATTGTTAGTGTGGGAGATTAAGGGCCGAATCATATTCCAGACTTCACCACAATTAACATTGTTTTCATAAAGTCTTGATTTAACATGTATCGAAGGAACACAGTAAGTTTCCATTGGGAATATTTTTATTCAAACCACAAAACAAAGTGGAAAAAAAAAGATTCATGCTGGAAAGTGATATTTTTTAGACTGAGAAACATCAAGTCATCACACAAATTTCATTAAGTTACCACAGCTTGAATTTATTTATTTTTTCAAAATTAACAATTAAATTGGAGTTGAAATCATAAATTGCATGAATTAGCCTAACAATGTTATTTTTTTTTTTTTAACAGCAACTGATTAGAAAATATAAGAAATGGTAAAAGTTCCCTGGGGATTTTTTTTTTTTTTTTTGTAAGGTAAATAGCAAATCTGTGTGTAATGACTGTCTGTGTGATTGAACAGTGAGTTCAGCATAATTTGTTATTTTTAAAACTATATAAAAAAAAAACTTTGACCAGTTTACTCTAAGGTAGCGGGGGAATTGTTTTTTTTTCTTTTATAAGTTTAACAAACTGTAAGTTGACTTACAGCTGAGACATAAAAACAACATTCACTCTTATGTCCACACCTACATGAAATAGATTCACTAATTAAGCTAACATGTATGTCTTTGAAGTTGTAATACCTGGAGAAAACCACAGTGAGAACATGTAAACTCCACACAGCTCAGGTTTGAGGCCAGAACCTTCTTAATTTGATGTGATTGTGCAAAAGTAATAGTGGGGAAAAAGATTTGGGATTCA
The DNA here is from genome assembly GCA_016801845.1 of Polydactylus sextarius. NCBI lineage: Eukaryota > Metazoa > Chordata > Actinopteri > Polynemidae > Polydactylus > Polydactylus sextarius. The sequence continues at coordinate 21,862,482 of CM028930.1, read as the reverse complement.
AATCATTAACCGACTCCCGAAAATCGCTCACGAGTCATGAATCTAGATATCTTTTTAACTTGAGTCACTTGAGTCCTACCACATTTGATTGATATAATCAATATAATCAATAAACGGCACAGTTGAAACATTCTTGCTCCAAACAAGCAGCACAAACTGTAGACACTCACTCACTCACCCCGACTGAGTCGTCAGTCAGGTAAGTTTTGTTTCTCTGCTGAGTGAGAGACGACTCAAAGAAACTCATGAGTCGTCACTTGCGTCTGCCGATAGATTTACCCACTAGAATTACCTGACTCCGAGCCCTAAGTCCTGAGTCCTGAGTCGTTACTCATGTCTGCTGATAGACTTACCCGACTCCCAACGAGTCGTCAAGTTTCATTTTTCTGCTAAGTGAGTGAGTAACTTATGATGAGTTCTTCCTGTTGTTGACTTCTATGGCTGCTGTATAAACTTGTAAATTATTTTTTCGTAGTGATGACACTGACCTCATTCATTTTTTTTGTACAGCCTCATTTAGAACTTTAGGTTTAGGCTTATGCTACTTGATTTTCAATGATAGGTTATTGGTAAGTTTTTATGCTATCATACTAGACCTTTTCATTCTTCTTCTTCTTCTTATCATTATTATTAATAATAATAAAAATAATAATAAGTGGATATGCTCTATTATGTCTTGAGTGAACGTACCAAGGTTCTTGCTAATACTGGAAACACTTTCTTAAGTGACTCACACAACCCAGCTCATTTTAGTGAGTGATTTAGAATGATCTAAATCCCTCCAAAGATCCGTGTATTACATTACTGTGCAAAACCACTGCATCACTGTGCTGCGACAACAGATAACATAATATCACCACTGACAGCCATAAACAGGCAACATAATATGAAATTCCAACATAATGAACCACAAATTCATAGCACGCCAACCGGTCAGTTCTTCTCAGTAATGTGCAAAGACATGCAGGAGAGAGTTATCAACAAAGGCTCAAACTTTGAAAACACAGTATTTCAATATTGTATCACGGTCTCTCGGAGTTTGACCCTTTGCTCATGTTGCTGATATTTAATGAATGACTAGCTCAGAGTTTGAAAAAAGTATTTTTTTCACCAGTTAAGCTGGTTGCTAGAAAAACAGCATCAATCTTAGAGTTCAAGGTAATTACATAGGTACTTTTAAAATCTGGTCCTTTTTCCTGCAACCTGTCAATCAGGTGGAAACAGTTAGTGCTTAGTAGTAGGTGTTATTCAGCTTCTGCTCTCATACAGGTCAAGAGTTTATAAGGATCATATGTGACCAGGAATGACATCATTCAGCAACCCCCTCCAGGGTATGTCAGCTTCCATCCTCCCTCCGTGCTGAACTTTCTATCTTCTTTGTAAAACCAGTGTTGCTGCAGTCCCTTTGAACATGATCTGATGACATCGAGTCTCGAAGAGTCAATTGAATTTTTGTGTATGCAGACAGTGTACGTTGGCCTTTGTTTGCTGCTGCTGCAAAGGGTCTCAAGGACATAACTGATTCTCTGGTTATTGGCAATGTTTGTGCATCTTGTAAATATAAAAGTTACCTGCACTGTATCATTTAGTACGCAGGGTAATCTTGAAACCATTGTGGAAAACAAAATGTGAGATGCATAATTTCTGCTTCTTTTTCATTTTCTATTTTTATTGTAAGAATATGAAGTGAGACTGAAATTTCATTTTCGCCTCGAGTAATTAACAACCGTTCAGCTCCTCAGAATCTCATCGAGAACAATATATTGCAGTAGTGCTGTTGTGCCTTTTGCTAACCAGCTATCCAGCTAAATGGATTTATACTAGCAAAGGGCTGTAAGAGGCCATAGTGCTTTCTGATCACATTCAAAACTGTCAAAGTAACAGATTGTTGCTGGCCAGGGATGATTTCCTATATTACATGTAGTTTTCCTCAGATCTATTGTGCCTCCCCATGAGGCAGAAACTGCTCTCACTCAGAAATGGCAACCTTTCATCCAGACCCAGGCTCTGTATGGCTGTGTCTTTGGCCTCTAAATAGCTGGACCTACTCCTGAGAGTTTGATAATCATACTGCAGTTTCTACACTCTCTGCTGGATGGTAATAGATTAGCCTCTACCTCGAAGGTACATGTGGCCACCATCATGGCCCACATGGTGGAGTGTGAAACCAAACTGTAGGGTCTTGCAGACTTCTTATCTGTTTTCTAAAGGGGACTCAGTGGTAGAGGCCTTATGAGTTCCACTGTGGGATTTGTACTGAGGCCAAGTTTTGAGTGCTAGAAGCGCTTTGTCTGCTCCCTTTTGAACCCTAGGGGAAGCCTTAGTGAAAGGGGCTGTCTGCCAAAACGGCCTTTATTCTTGCTAAAGCCTCAGCAAAGAATGTGGGTAAGCTCCACACCTTGTTCACGAGCCAAGTGTGCATGTGCAGGAACTCCTCATTCCTCCCCAAAACACTGTCTGCCAAAAGACTTTCATGCCAATCAGTCCAATGAGTTGGCAGCATATGACCTTGCTCACCAACAATGTGTGGTGGATGAGGCGCACAGTACAGATCTGAGACAGCACCCATGCTTTGTCGAGAGTCATTCCATGTCCTGGGCTCTGTCGACAGGTGTGGGGTTTATATCAGAGGCAGGCAGCTCTGCTAGCAGTGACCAAAAGCGACTTGTGGAGGCGTACAGAAACATGGCTTTAAATATCAGCAATCAGCTGTACTAGCACAGGATACATTCCCTACATCTGCAATAAAACGCAGTGGACTCCACAGCCATCAAAGAATAGATCACAAATAAAAAAGGACTAAGTTATGATCAAATTCAGCAAGGAAACTGTTATGTGCCGTATGTGAACGTGGTGAGGTTTCTCAGGCTTCACTGTGCATCGTTGACAGTTTTAAGTATCAGTGCGTCTGCTCTTCATACCATGGCAGAATCTGATGTGCCAACAACATCAGTCTGCTGGGGACATGATTTCCTCTAACACTGCTGATAATAATCACTCCTTCTGCTGGTCAGGGAGGATGAAATAGAATTTGATTTTACAGATCTGGCAACGGACTGTAAACTGTTCTATGACACTCTGGATTATTGTCATGAAACAAAGAGGTGTGTTGGAGGTGACAACATTTTCTCTAATAACCAAATTATGATTTTAATGATGACATGTTCACAGCATCACCTTCAAACTGTGAATGCTGGTCATATTGATTTGAGAGTTAATTAGTCATTAGCAGGGTATTATAAGATCCATAACTGGAACTGTACTCAAGGTTTTTGAACATAATTTTCATGCTTGAGAAATTAAAATATACAAACATAACTGATGACACATACATAGCAAAGCTGGCAGTTTTAGTTTGATGATTATGATTTCTGTGGTTCATGTTAACTAAAAAGAAATATCCACTTCCAAACAGGCTACTGTTTTTACTTTAGGTCATAAAGAAATGCACTTCTCCCTGCATTCAGAAAGATTTTTGTGTTGTGGCATAATGGACAGGAAACACAAACCGACCTCAGAAAAACAAGAATACCGAAAGCTTTCACATGAGCTGGGTTGAAACTGCGTTATATCAGTCAGTAACGTAGAGTAGCTCACAGGAAATGCATTCATATGAAATTGTTAAAGATTTTTACTGTAAAGAGTAATTTCGCAGCCAGTTTGGGCGTCTCTGTGCTGACAGTAATAACCAACAGAAAAGCAAGCAGAGGCAGCTGTTTGGAGGCTGTTTGCAGAGTTTTAATGTGAAAAGCTGACAGTTCCTCCTTTAGAAACATTCAAGTATGCAAAAACAAGAAGAAATGTAAAATGTGGCACAACAATGTCATGTATAAAGCAGCTGCAGTGAGACTGAAGTAGAGGCTTACAATTTGAAATGAATCTGTTTTTTTTGTAGCTAATCATGTTTTTCTAATGAAATCACGATTTCAATCACATTTTGAAAAACCTTATTTTTCCCATTGTTTCCAAATAATTTCAGAGAGCAATTGCTATATTATAGTAATTGAGTTGGCAAATTCCTGAAAGGATTGTGTAATTATCACTAAATATTATTAAATTCTAATAATTTCAGCAAAATATAGGGTCTTTTAGTCATCAGATCAGCTGGACTTGTGAAATGTAAAATTTCTCTTTCTGTGTGATGTTAAATGAGTGGCAAGCGTACAATTTAACACGTTTGAGAGTTAAGTTTCCAATAATTAATTATTTACTTGGGTTTAAATGAACTTCTGTCAGTTCTTCAAGTCATTAAGATTTTAGAAGTCATTTCAACGACATTCCTCCTGGAATTGGATTTTCTGGACTTTCTCCACACCTGCTTATAGACTGCACAGCTATGCAGCTCCATTAAAAAAAAAAAGAGGTGGTGACTACTATGTGTACTATCTCAGGACATTGTATTTTTTTTCCTATAATTATTGCTGAATTACTTTTTTTCTTTTGAGTAAAGCCCTAAAAAATTATTAAGATATAATGAGCGCCATAAAACCAAGTGTTTCATAATGTTCTCACCAGGTTGCCTCACTGAGCCACTGTCTCTATCATCAGTAAAAGTCTTAAGCATGATGACTGTGGCGTCTGACAATGTGATCAAACCGACAGCGACCGAGAAGTGAAAGGAAGTCCTTTTGATCAGTGGGAAAACTTAACCTCTTTTCACCCACAAAATAAATAGTTTATTGAAAAATTGCACTGAGCATGTGTAAAACTATTACACAACAAAAACATCAGGTAACGTGGGTTATGATTGACTCAAAAAACACATACCTTACACATTAATCTTTTGATCACCATTTTTTTTTAATAGTTGTGTGTATCGTGTTGACACAGTGTCAGTACAAAAGAAGCAACGATTTAAAGACTTGTGTGTTTGACAGTAAATTCCACAGATAGTTTGTTAGAGGGAAGAAGGAAGTAAGATGAGCTTTGAACAATAACACTGACTAATGCGATTAAGATTTAAATCAAAAACGCGTTGTCTTAAAAGTCCAACAGGTTTTTAAATGTAAACAGAACCAGCACTGGGTCAAAGGGGGCTTGTGTTTAATTTTAACTGAGTATTATGTGTATGGAAAAGTGGCACAATTAATTATATTGGGTCTCTTTTATTTGCTTATGGCTATAAACAGTAACAGATTATGTCACTGAAGAGTTATCACAACATTTCATAAAACATGTTTGATATGTTATTATGATGTCATATATATCATCATCCCTGTGGACATAGCACCTTTGTGTCGCTGCTTGAAATTTAGACATTTTATTATTTTGCTTGCTACACTGGTCTCAGGCAATAAGCCGACGCTGGTTTGTTTGGGAATGTGTTGAGTCGCATCAAAGTACTGGCAATACTGTTGTGAGGCGACGGCTTTGAAGTGGAATGCAAAAATACTACACCAGTGGCTGCTTATCAGCAACGACCGCTTATCAAGGAAGATGTGCGCCTAGATGGTGATTGATGAAATGGACTGATGAATTGAGATGTGCATTTGTGTACAATATATATTTGAACATGAATGATTCAGCTGGATATGCCACAGCATGTGGGCATATCAAAGAAAAAAATTGTGGCCAGTTTGGAACACTAAGCTTCTTTTTTCGGTTAATGCTATTTTTTTTCTTGTTATTAAACATGACAAAAACTCTACCGCTAGAGGCAAATATTGACCCAGAATCATATGATGACTCTGAATCCTAAAAGAAAAATGTGCTTCAAGAACTTGAATTAAAGATTTACCGACTGAAGGACAGTTTTACATTTTTACATAAATAAATCTCTTGTTTCTTTTTAGTAGACTACTGTGGTTCCAGTGGCACTGTGATGGGGTTACTAACTCATCCATTCATACTTCTCTTTCTTCATTTTAGTGTGAACAATTCTGTATCTTACATGACAGTTTATTGTTCATGTTTGGGTTGTTGTGTTACTGTTGCAGTATCATGCCATTAAGAACAACCTCAGGAAAACATGGGGCTAAAAACAGGAGAAAGATCACATATACAGGAAGTGTCACTACAACTAGTTTTATAGTTCTTCTGTGTTTTTAGCCTCAAACACAGCCTGTCCCCATGAATACCATTGTTTCTCTGTCAGTTGGTCCACCACTTTGGTCCAGACTGAAATACTACAACAACTATTGGATGGATTTCTCTTAAATTTTGTACAGACATGATGGATTGTCATAAAACATTCATGGTTCCCAGATGACACATCCTAATGACTTTGGTGATCCCTTGACTTTTCCTTTAGCGCTACCAGCAGGTTGAGGTTATGGTTTTGAGTGAAACCTCCAACTATCTAATAGATTTTCATGACATTTGGTGGAGACTTTCTTGGCCTAGAGGATTATAGAGTAAAGTTACAGTCACACTGGGGATCTGTAGTGCCGTCGTTGGGTCTAAAATTTTTGTTTATGATCATATAGCCAAAGAAGTAATGACATTCCATCCTCACAGAGCCGCTAGCATGGATATGTCCTGAGATATATAGCAAACTAGCAGTTTTATAAGACTAACCATCACCTGAATGATACCTTGTAAAATCTATTGTAATTCTCATACAGAATAATGACAATCATATTTTTTCACCCGAAAGAACAAGTGTTTTAAGGGAGGTCAATTAATCCCAATTTTTAAATAACAAAACCGTACTTCAACCATATTATCAAACATCAAGGAGCAGTTTGCTTCACATTCCTCTCATACTTGCGAGATGTATTTTATGGGTATTTTATATGAGAAATGTGTTCGAGATAGTCACGTAGCTGCAGATATAAGCTTTGAATTACAAGCTTTGAATAAAAGAAAAAGAGCTATAGCATGATTTAGAGCAACCCACTTTTGAAAAGTGAATGACACAAGAGTCAAAGCAAAGATTCATCCTTCAGTGGCTCTCATAATCAGAAAAGTTCCAGTGTGGTTGGATGACACTTGTGTTAAAGTGTACTACAAAGGTGAAATTCATTCAAAAGACAAGGTCCAAGGGAGCAGAGGGACAGTATCTCCTGTTTAGTATGATCTTTTCATTGATCTTTGTTCTGTTCAAAATCAGGTATAAGTCTGATAATGTATCTTTTTCACATGAAATCCCGTGGAAAAAAAAGAAACAAGTAATAAAGTTTTTTTACTTGCTCGTATTTCACTGTTGCTTAGAGCTCCACTGTTGTCCAAAAACTATTAAAAACACATCACTGAGCCACAGTCTTACAGTGGGTAACATGTTCCTTCATGTCCCACTGTTATGAATACTCAACAGCTTATTGAAAAAAAAAAAAAAATAGAAAAAATGATCTGCAATAAATACACTAGTTACTCATCTCTGACTAACACCAAGTCATTTTAAGAAAGAAGTGAAAAAATACATATTTATAACCCATTTCACAAGGTTCACTCTGTCAGTGGCAACAAGTTGAGGATGGATCTGAGAGCTTCAGAAAGCCTGAGAAAGGTGAAAAAAAATTAGTTGTATTAGTATTGTTGGTTTCAGTCCAAACAAGATTTGGTGATGATAACAGGAATACAGAATATTGCAGGTCCTTACCTTCCAAAGTACAAGAAGATTTATTCACAGACGTAAGATTGAGGCCAATTCTACTCAACTGTGTTTGGTACTGACACATGATTTCAATCCAGGATCAGTGTAACAGCTTTTTGAAAGGTTAAGTGAAATAGCAGCGGAGGATCATGAGCTTCTCTAACGTTTCATATTTCCTTGTGAAACAGAATATGCAAGATGGGCCTTACTTTACTCTAAGATAGATTTGATTAAATCATTCAAGAATTTGTTTGGATCACATACAGTGTACATCACCATCATGTACCATATCACTCTGTCAGTTACTGTGACCTCTGACTTGACATGTTTTTTTTAAGGTGGTGGTGAATAGTCAATGTACAATTATTATGCGCTGCATAATTTTCTGCAGTAATACCATCCTGAATATCTGATAACAAACGTAATACATGTTTGTAAGAATCACTTGGCAACTCAAACCTGCATTTCAAGATTGTTTGGAAGCAGCAGTACAAATAAGTGATAATTAATTTCCAGTACTTTTCAACGACTGTCTGTGAGACAAATCACAAATCCTCTGTGCCGGTTTATCCTTTGAGTACACATTGGAAGCTCCAAGTAATTAAGTATCTGTGTGATAAACTGCTACAGTGGAGCTATGAATCACATGATGTTAACTACCATTGATTTGGCTCTGAGTGAAGGTGTGGCAGAGCATCAAGAACTCCATTTACAAAAATCAAAGTAAATCGACAGATAAAGGCCATGTTGATTGTATGATATTTGAATGACTAATGCATGCATAATGAAATCATGGGTGATAGTAAATCTGGGCTGACTGAGCACTGTGAAGAATGAGTCATTATATGCAATGTAGAAAACCTCAATTTCCTCCTAAATTAATTTGTGCAACATTTGCACCGTGGAATGAAACAGAAAGAAATAACAGGAAACACATTGTTTTTGTAATGTATGAATAACCGAGTCCAATGCTTGATTATTTTGGTGCTGGTGTTTATTATAAAATATTTACAGTTTGTCAGGACTCATCTGAATATGTGTGTGTGCTTTGGAGTAAAATCAGACGAATGTAGATGTTTGGAGTGATGTAACTGAAGCAGTTGGTAATCAATATGCACATCTTCCTGGCACCTACAGCTAATAAAGATCTATGAGGGGGAGCCAGACAGTTTGGCGCAGAGAATATTTACAGGGGGAGATTCTCCACTAATTGTTAGAGTATGGTATACCCATTAGACAGTTTGTGGTTTGTCTCAAAGCCACGTCAGTGCCATTCACTGATGCTTTTACAATGTAATAGAATTGATTGCTTATCCTTACTAAACAATGTAGAGTTGACAAAAGTATAACAAATCATCATTTATGTTACAGTGAATTGAATGAGGAGACGAGACTTGCATTCAAAAATAAGAGTTTCAGGCTCTTTTCGTTTTCGTATTCTTGTCTCTATAGCTGTCGTGCAATTACAGTAATTGTCAGCAAAATCACAAAAAGACACAGTGGTGTTGGGGTCATGAATTGTGATGAAAACCCACTGTATCTACTCGATGAACCATATATTTTATGGTTATAAAATCTCTTCACAGAATGCTAACTGTACTTGACTAAGTTTAAACATGTTAAACAGTTTCTTGCAGTGTTATATGCTGGCTCAAGCACCCCAATTACAACTTGGCCTCACAGCCTGCCCTGACTGTCAGTGGGATCACACTAAAACTGCAAAGGCAGACATTTCACTTTGAAAGGATTATTAATGAAATCTTGCTCTTTACACAGTGTTTCACTCTGACATTGGAAGAAGCTCTCTACTCTGAGAGACTGTTAAAGTGGCTGAGTGGACTTGGAGAGAGAATTGGCTGTAATTGTCATAAGAGCTTGTGACTTCAATAGAATCGCCTTGGAAAGCTTTGGTCACACTTTAAATCCCCTGACTGTCTTGTAACACTGCTACTATGTTGCACTTGAATTTTTTTGGTGTGCTCATTACGGGCTCATAGATGGTTGAGGGTGCTTTTCAAATTGTGGCTGAAGAGAGAATGAGCCAGTGTTTAGCAGTGAGCAGTATCACAAGTCTGGGAATTAGAAGGTCAAATATGTGCCCTCAAACATGATCGTGTTCTGAAAAACTGCCAGTGTTTTAAGAGAATCATGCAAAAATGTGAGATCTGCATTGCACCAAAAAGCACAGTATTAAAATAAACACATATTCACAGTTCAGGTTTTGTTTGCACACGCATGCGTTATCAATCACTGAAATCTGCTGTCATAAGCATGTTCAATACATGTATCCTCCTACCCCCTATCCAACCATTTTGCATGCTCAGAGGCAGATTGTATTTTAGACCTGATTATATCACCAGCACATCTGTTATTTTTTTCTCAGTTGCCCTGCAGTACGAATGCTCACATAATGTGAGCTGTGATTGCAGAGGGAAATTTCCCGAAGCCTCAACAGAGAGAAAGCATCAAAGTTAAATGATCCCAACCTTTCCATAGCATGTGCATATAAATGGTTCTCCATCCTTGAGCAAAGTCGGAAACACACACACATACACACATATACGCATAACCACATGGACTAAACCACATGCTCTCGCCTCCTAATGTGGTGACACTGCAGAAGAGGGGCAAGAGGCATGACCCATAATTCATCACCCCACACCTTGGACATCTGGTGCTGAGTACAACCTGAGCAAGGGGACGGCTTGGTATAACCATCACAGCGTACGGGTGTCTATCTCTCCAGGCTCTCTAAGCAATTGACTCATTAGCTCACTGCCGACTGTCTGCTCATGCATTATTCATGTGGGTAGAAGGGCGGGGCAGGAAGATTGTGTGTGTGTGTGTGTGTGTGTGGTGGGGGGTCTCACAGGTGGCCAGGGGTCTCTTGTGAGGTTGATGTGGGACGGACAAGCGAGAAGATGGTCTGCTCACCAAGACATGAGGCAGATGTTGGGTGAATTTAGTTCATCCACGACTAGACACGCTTGTGTGTGTAAAAAAAGTTAATGGATGGTTGAACATATAAAACCACAACTATTGCATTAAAGTCATTGTTAGAAAAGTACTTAGTCAGTGTTAGTAATTGTAATATATGAATATGAAATAACCTATGACAAAAAAAAAAAAATCCTGTCTTGAGTTTTCCTAAATAGATCATTTAATTATGGTGAGAAGTATTTCCCTCCATGGGGTTGCTGTATCCCCAATGGTCTAGATTTCTCCTCATTTAGGAGAACAGTTTGACATTTTGAGAAATAAACTTATTGGCCATTAAGTCGAGCAGGTCAGTACACTCTCATATTTGTCCAATCAATAGGAAGCCACAGCCAGCAACTATTAGGCTAGCTTAGCTTAGGTTAGCAGAAACAACTAGCACCATTAATGTTGCATCTTGTTAATTTAATCAACACAGACTCATTGTATGAAAGTGGTGCATTGTAAAGTGCAACAGGAAGTCATGTGTTCTGTCTTAAAACAGTGAATTAACTCAGTGGCATCGCTGGACTCTCAGATAAGTCAGGATCGTTGGATAAGTTTCAGTTTTGTGGGCAAAGTCTGGCAGGATGATGGGGTAATCAGCCGGCCTGAAGTCCAGAGAAAGCAATGATAGATGATAATGCGACACTGGTGATTGAAGCAGGTATCAGAAACTGAACACAGCACTAAAATCTGAACAATATACCCTTTAAAAGCATTTGTTCTTGGACAACATGTGCTTGGTGTCTTGCCAGTGGGCTTTGGTAAGAGTTGAATTTATCACCTAGAGGCCCTCCAGTACAGGAAGAGATGGATAACAACAGGCTGGTTGTTTCTCTCCTTGGCACTGAGAGTCTGGGATAGATACAAGAGAATGGATGTTGTTTCCTTGTATTTGGTGATCCTCAGGCAAGTTTTCTGAACGATTCGTGCAAATATATTTTACATTCAAACTCAAACGTGAATATAGGTCCATATTATTTGTAATAGGTAAATTCCTATTGCTATGTCCATTAATGGATATTATGTGAATAATAACATTCTGTGACAATAAAGTGAATTGCATTCACTTAACTGAGTAAAAAATAAATCAGAAGCACTGTTCTTACTCTGAAGTGCAGAATAGATCCATAAAGAGTTGTGTAAAATATTAATTTTTAAAATATTTTCACATCACTTCAATTGTGAAACTCTGGGAAATTAGCAGTCAGGATTGGCGAGTTTTGGCACTAATTTTTGTCTTTAATTCTGTCTTTTGTTTCCAAATTTCCTTTTTTTATGGTTTTATATTTTAGTGATTCTGTGTTCAATTAAGTCCAATGGGGCCTGTGGTAATTCAAGCTACTTAACCCCAACTTTATGAGTGACTTGACTGGTCTCATTATTTATTTTACTATGATATGCAGCTTGGCGAAGAGTAGGCCAAGGGTCTAAGAGCCTTTTTAGGCAGTTTTACATCATGTCATTTAAATAACTCAACTTAGCTTACACTGTAAGGAGACCAGCACCATCATGTACATTTCAGCAGCTGTAAAACCAGTTAATAAGTGTAGTATTCATCATTATTTTCATGGTCAGTTCAGTCATGCCCTCATACTTAGGTCTGCCGCCATTGTATAATTGCTAATCAATGTATTGATTGATTAAATTTATAACATCCCATTATAATTTCTAGACGAATGAAATTTTATTTGCTTTGGGAAAGACTGTGTACTGTGACCAATCAACTTTATTGCTGTGATAAAACCCACCATGATATATTGAGAACTACGTCACAACAGTGAAGGCTTGGAAGTTCAATTTTGGTCTTCAATACACAATGCATTTAAAAAATACAACTCTCTTGTGAGACTGAGGTCAATTACGGTAGCCTGGCTATGTGTGTGTGAGTGTGTGTGCAAGTTTTACATGTGAGTATTTCACTGTGCATCTGTACAATAATGGTACCCTTGAGGGGGGCTGTCTTAATGACACGAAGACGCAATCTTCACTGTAGACATTCTGAATTACAATGGGTGTATGTTTGTGTGCCTGTGCATTCCAGCACATGTAAACAAATCAATATGATGGAGGTTTCAAAGAGCAAACATAATTACCACTGAATTGAAGGCAGTTGCGTCTGAGCAGTAATTACACAAGTGCTAAAACTGTAAATCTCATACTTGCCAAATGACACGATAACATACCTGCCAATTGTTGGGGGAAAAAAAGAAACCCTCTTGCCTCTTATCATGCATGCACCTCACACAGAAGCAACAAGCACAGAGAGATTTCCCTGATCATCAACACCTCTTAGATTAGGGTGGATCATTGGCATCGAGTGGATGAGAAGACTATATAAGATAAAGCCTCTGTAGATGTTGGCTCGTACCCCAGGACTGAGCATCAGCTGTCCAAGTCTTTCTCCAGCAGATAACAACACCACACTGAGAGTCATGTTTTAGCCTCATGCAACCATGGCCAGTCTTTGACATTTGCAGCATCGATTAGACTCTCAGGGAACTGCATTGTCTAACTTGACAGGGGCTGAACAGGCAAACAAGAGCTAACACTAAGCAAAGAAATATCCTTCCTTCTTTCACCTCAACATCTCATCCTTCTGCTTCTGAATTGTATCCTTGATTCGTGCCGGCTGGCTCAACTTAGCTCAGGGGTTTTATTAGCTTCTAATAGGTATGTCATTTGAAAGTGACAAATCTGACAGCTATTTTACCCAGGGTGTATGGTGCCGCTGCTTTAATAGAGCCATCGGTCTGTTTCCTGCAGAAAAGACAGAAGGCACTGGAGGAGCCATGTCTTTTTCTGTTTTTTTTTCCTGCTGACTTAATGCAAGCTGCAGTGCAAAATCTTTGTTCCACCATGAAGGGGATTGAAAGAGATTCCGCAACAGTGTATTGTGAGAAAGCAAGGGTTGATACTTTGGTAACAAAATCCCAAAGACAGACCCCACTCCTCCTGCATTCTCCCCAAGTCATCCGTGATGGCTTGCATTATGCTGGAGCTCTGCAGATGACAGAAATTTCCTGTGATGTGCTTTACATAACAAGATGTTCCGATAAAGTGAGGAAAAAAATCTGATGGCTGAAAGCACAGGGTACAAACTTTATAGATGAAAAATAAGATGTCTTATCTCTCTTGCTTTGTGACTCATATCAAAGATGATGACAGTGACAGTATATTTGAATATGCATATTTTTACAGGGTCTACTGTACCTCTGTGCATTTGTTCCCCTGCAATGAGAATAAATAATAATGTGCACTTGATCATTCACTCCAACCTATAAACCTGTCATTACAGACACTCTATGATTTTTTTTATTCATTTACTGCATCATATTCTGCAGGTTCAGCTCGTGGGGACTTGTTGAATTATACAAAGTACTTTCTGTTGTATTATCATTATTAGCTGTATCTTATTCTTCTCAGCTACAACTACCCAGTTTCCCCACAGGGATCATTAAAGTTTAATATAAACTGAGCTAAAAATCTACAACTTGAAATGATTGTACCCCTTATACAAGGCTGGGTATAATTGTAACTCACTGTTGCAGCAACCTTTAATATGATAGAAATAAAATAATCATCATTTTGTCGCCATAATGTCTGCCTGAAAATTTAGATTCTTATGAGATATGTTTTACAGCTGCAATTGTCACATTTGACTGTAGCATGATTTTACAATCCTAATTTTACATTCCTGTTTGTCCTCTGTGTTATTCACTACTTTGTCCTTTCGTGAGGTCACATGTCGCTTCACACATGGTGGAGGCTTGAGGATTAAAATTTTCCAAGTTTATGTGAAGGGTCACAAAGGGAAAAAAAGAAATCCTCTTTTACCAAATTCTCTCAAACAGTGCGTCTTCACAGTGCCTTTTTCAGTGTTGTCCGTCCACTATGGTGCAGTGGAGTATATCTGCAATGCAGGGGGCTCGACAGTCTGCCCTCTATTTCACATGTCATTGCCTAACACCTTTCCTTTTACTCTTACTCTAAGCATCTGTCAGCGAGGTTTACCACATGGAGTCAACCATGTGTCTGGATGGTGAAGCAGATGATTCTGCAACTGCTCTTCCTTCTCTCTTTTCTAAGTGGCCATGATCCTTAAACACAAATGGAGTTTCAGTGATGAGTGGAAAACAGCAAAGTGTTGACAGGAAAGAAAAGTGACCTCCATACTATAGTGCTTCTTCTGTGGATTGCTCATTCTCTATATGTTACAGTTTGAATTAAAAAAAAATAGACTGGATGCAGGGCAGTTCAGACAGAATACAGCTGATATAGTCACAGTGGTTAATATACATGAACATGGATCATCTTTCCAGAAAAGAACCTACATATGTCTTGTTTAAGTGTGTGTTTGCATGTTTGCATATACACGTGTCCTTATGTGTGTGTGCTTATGACATACTTTATTCCCATCTTGCCCGTGAGTCCTTCATCTCTCATTCCTGCCACCTCCCTCTCATCCCAATTGGTGATAGATCCACATTAGAATTCATCCCTCATCATCCTGCTGAGTTATGACCCAGTAATAGTCAGCCCCTGTGGCCTCAGCAAATGAACAATAAAACCAGAGCCTTGCAACAGATATCTGGGAAAAAAAGAGGGGGGCTAGGTGCCAAATGCTGACTTTCAGTCACTCTCATAATAGTGTGCATTCTTGTGGAGTGAGTGGAAGACAAGACAAATATATCTTCACAGTGGCTACTTAACCTTAGCAATATTTAAGCAATCCTTGCATCCAAACAATGTGAAGATTGAAGGATTTACTCAAGCGCCCTGATGTGTTCAGCTTATAACACTAATAGGCACACTGTCTTTAGATACACAAACTCACGCCTGAGTGCACCAGTGTGGAGCCACAGACACAAAGATGCACACACTTGCAAATACTGTATCTGTCTCACATGACATTCAGCAGGAGATGGTGTGAGAGTAACACAGACTGTAAACGTGGAGGCAATGACCCCATCCGATCTTGTTTTCTGTGGGTGCTGCTTTTCACGGCAGAGCTGTATTATGATTAACTCGGCCAAGATGCCACCACATGGGGTGCTGTTTGAAAGGCGAGAGGAAAGTTGTTGTGGTGTAGAAACCGGTCCGATTGCAGGCCGCCTGGGGACTTCACAGGGATCAATACAGGCGGAGTGACAGCCATGCACTTGATTAAAAGTGACTGCTACATCTGGCAGGCTTGGCCATTACTTTCCCACTCAGAGTCCCCAAGGTGAAAGAGCATGAAGTGACAGGCCTCAGTCAGCCCTCCATTACCACCTTTCTGCTGCCCCTCAGGTAGCAACAGGCTGGGGCAAAGATAGGCTGATGGACAACCCAGGGGGGAGATGAAAGAGGGAGAGAAAATAAAGGTGCCACATGTCTGTGTGCCTATGTGACAGTAAGAGTGTGTCAGTAAGTGTCAGATTGTGTGACTGTGTGTGTTTTATTTAGATATCCACAAGTGAATACAGGTAGGCAGATGAGATATTTACTGTAACACTAAGGTCAGGGTTGGGTGGGAGGGAAAAAAACGTCAGAAAGTAAATGTTTGCTAGGACTTTATAATGTAATAGAGAGATAGGTATCCCCTTTTACTTTATATATATATATATTTTAATGGATGATACAATGATGTCATATGGTATCAATTAAATAAAAATTTATATAATACTTTTTATACAGTAAAAATGCAGCACAAAGTGCTTTACATATTAAAAACAGTCACTCCCACCCAACCACCAACTGCCCTTACCCCACCCCTCCACCCCTAATCAATAATATAACATGTAGGAAAAATAAAAGAACAAATAATAATGTGCCTAATATGGCTGAGAATGGAAGAACCAGAGAAGAATTTATGACGTAGCTGCCTCATAAATTGTTAGTTCTGTCACATATTTTTCAGTTATCTAATGTGGCAGTTGTAAATACAGGGTCTTTGTCTCTGCTTTGACATAAACAGTCCACAACTTGAGAGAAATGAGTCTTCACATGCAGCCAAATGTCTATAAGCAACTGAATTAATGAGGCATTAATAATGAACACACAATACAAAGAGGTCAGAATCAAACGGATGATTAAAGTTCATCTCTGAATTACAAAATAACTAACCACTTTATTTATGTAGTTCACTGAGATATATAATCTACTTCACTAGAATTACAGTCTGACATCAACTCAGCAGAAGTAAAGTTTGCCTCTTGTAGCTTCTTATCAGTGCTGAACCCCTTTCACTTGGACCTGTAGTGGTTGTTTCAGCACTGGCTTCATTCCCAACGAGGTTGCTTGGTAACAAGGGTCAGATAGCAAAGGCTTCTCAGCTGATCTGTGACCTTACTCCAGGGTTGACGGAGCAGGAGTTTTTTAGGTTGATGATGAGTCTTTGTGAGCAGACTCTCACTGGCAAGCACTTCAGACTCTGCTGGTTTCTCGTTCTATCATGGTTGTAGTTGGATAGAACTCGCTTTCCTTCACTAAACTCACTGAATAGTAACTGTCTGACACATGTACCAGTAATATAATACAAAGACACCTAACTATGGCATCTCATAGTGGTGTGCTCATGCAGCAAACAAAGCATTACATTTTGTATTTCATAATTAGTCTTTTTCTTATCACACAGATGTGAGTTTGACCATTTGTCAGAAAAAAAGAGGAGTAATCACTGAATAGTTAGACAGTTAATTCATATTAATTCAGACTTGTGCGAAACCAAGGAGAAATATTAGGAATGCAGAGATGTTTTATTAGCGTCAGGAAGACCTGCCATTATGTCGTCTTTGCTTCTTTACACTAAACCAAATAAAGATGTTTTAAAGCTGCCCCACGGTGTGATTTTAGATAAGAATGATGGTCTTTTTTGCTGGATTATAGGTGGAACAACAACAACATCATCCTTTTCCTTGAATCCACAGCGAGGGTGACCTCTAAAGGCTGCAAAGTGGTTTCATGTCCCGCTGTAATAATTTTATTATCATGGCTAAGCATTGGCCTCTACAGGTTTGAGAGATGGTGGTCTCATTGTCACACGCTTTTAATGTGAGACATGAGAAGGCTATTTGTCAGATCCGGTAGAGGTCAAGTCAACTCCATCGTTATCTAGTAGTGAAATTCAAAAATATATAAGTGGAAAGAATGTGTAAAAAGTAAAAAGAATAGAAAGAGTTTGCAAATTTAACAAAACTTCCTAATAAATAATTACCAAGGCATTCAGTCAAAGGCTTTTTCAAATGTCAGGGGCATCTCCCTCTTTTATACAGTATCATCTTACACTTACTGCGTCTAAGATGTAATCTCAATCATGCCCAAGTGCAAGCGCAGAGTATCAAAGAGAGACTGACATTAAAAGAAGTCACTGTGCTTGATGTCGTTAATCTCTCTGCCAGAATACAAGATGCACATTTGCTATGGAACAGCATGAGACCCATTGACACACGCGCAGCTTTTAATAGAGCAATAATGGACAGGCCACATGTCACCAATGAAGGCTTTGAGTACAGATGGAGCTCATGTGGTGCTAAACAGCTAAAAACAGGGGTGGTGTGTGCGTGCGTGCGCGTGTGTGCACATTTGGTGCTTGCGTTTAACACCACAGTGGCTGTTAATGTGGAAGAATTTCAAGCACACAAAGTGGGAAATTTGTTGGCTGATGTGCTTTCGAAAAAACAGTAATTTTATCGATTCACTTTATGTTTGTGATGATTGAATCGATGGTTCTGATGACCCACTCATTGGACAGACAGACAGATAAGTCCTCTGACCTGATAGACCATTGGAGCGCCTCCTGAAATAGCAGGCATACTAGACCTACGTTGTCATGGTAACAACACTTACGGAAAATCTTATGACACGTTCACAGTTTAATACTGACATGGTTTTAGGAAAAGATCACGGTTTGGTTTAGTTAAGAGAATTAAATCCCTAAATTTAGATGACCTTCATGGCTGTTTTTACTATAATAATTGAAGATTTGTTGTGGTTAAAAGAAACAGTGACTACTATTGATTCCACATGGAAAACAAACAGTGGTCTATCATCGTTACATCTGACCTCTTCATAGCTATGGGTCGTAATAAGCTGCTGAACAGACGATCTATAGGTTGTTTTATATTTTTTAGGTCTTGATAGATGTGTATATACTAGGGGTGTAACGATCCATCTATTTGATGATCAGTGATCTGATATTATTGACACAAAGTCAAACGTGGATCCATATCGTTGTATTTAAAATACAACCCATGGCACATCTGTGTTATTGTTTCCATCCAAGCTCCAACTCCTACTGCTCCTTCCTAAATATTCAAACAATGCTAAGAAAGTAGCGTCAGGCACATCACGTCGCAAATATCATCGCAAGTATCCAAGAAGAAAATGATGAGGACTTTTAGTTGCCTCTAAAAAAATTAGATTGTTGTTGTAGTAGTGGGTAGATTAGATAAAGAAAAAACAGCTTAGTTTGAACCTTTTTTGGAAATATCTCTCCAGGCCCATTATTTTGTACTTTTAATAATAAACCAAGGTGCTAGGCTTCAATACTAGAACACCTGTGCAACATCAAACCACGACACAACAAATCTGGTGAAAAGTGATGAAAAGTTAATTAGAAAGAACCTCACTGAATGTCTTGATAATAAACTTAAAACTGACATGGTTGGTGATGGGGAACATATAGTGCAGAAATTCAGATGCTGTTTATTCACATTTGAACAATGTACTCACTCGTATAGATTCCTAATGGACAGATAGATAAGGAAGAAAGATAAGACTGAAGACAAAATATATTTGGATCGGAGGAAATAGTTACTGATGTTTCCCTTCTTTAAATAACGATGTCACTCTTGTTTCCTGGTAACCTCCTCTTCTCAAGGACTTCATTTGGTTAAAGCAGTTCCTCCTTCCCCCTTGAGAGTTGCCTAAACTGTCAGCTACCATCCAACTAGTGTCTGAGATGCAGTGTGTATGTGTGTGTGCGAGCGCGTGTGTGATAAGCCCTGAGTTCTGCTCAATCTCAGGCGAATAATACGCTTTAAAGCAAGCAGGACAACCTGCAGACTCAGCTGCGGTGGGTCATCAAAATGATTCAAAGGGAGCAATCCCATTTAACCCTAACCTCAAAGCCAGTGTTCCAGAGACCCACTTTCAAATAGCCCTCTTCCTTGCCCATCTGCTACAATCAAAGAGCCTCAAGTCAGAGACAATGTACGTACATGTTTGTTGATCTCCAGTCTTCTGTTGGGGTGGTGGCGGCAGTGGGTTGGGGGGTGGGGGGTGGGGGGGTAATCATCTCGGAGCTGTCGATGTGACATAAATATGACGCCGTTCTTCTACAGTCTTCTAATTATTATCCGAATGACTCTTGTTTTGTTCACCAAACATTTGACACAGAAAATACAACGTGTCTGATTTTAATTTCTGCAGCGGAAGATGAGAATGAATTAATCATCATATCTTTGAGTGGAGCTGACGTTGTACCTGTAGGTGTGCATTATCTCTCCGCCGCATCCCTCCTGCATTAAATCATGCGGGCATTAATTAATGCCAGGCTGATGAATATAGCTCTCATCCCTGACACTGATAGTCAAGACAGTGTTGAATGAACCATCCATGTTACCTGTGACATAATGGCTGCTCCTTTGTGAACATGTCATTTGGTATTGAGCCACTCAGTGTATCCACAATGAGAGTGACAACACAGTGGCCTGTTCTGTTTTCATTAGTGGTAATGTTGTGTATTTACATGTCAGAGTAATGACAATGCTCGAACAGACGGTGGCTGTGTGTTTGCAGTGCCACAGGGTTTTTTTCACTAGTAGTGTTGTATTAATCCAAAGGCAAGGCAAGTTTATTTGTATAGCACAATTCGTACATAAGGCAATTCACAGTGCTTTACAGAGGTAAAGAAAAATAACTGGAAATTAAGAAAAAAAAAAGACAGAGGGAGGATGCTTCATATTCTTTAATGTAATTAAGACCATATTGTTATTGTTTGCGTGTAAACATACATAATTGGCTTGACAGGAACTGTCTTTTTGTCAGCAGCTCAAAAGTGAAATTGTACAAGCTCATAATAACATAAGCAGCATCTCTTTACCACAGTAATATAAATACAAGTTAGAGAGAAATGGTTAAATTCAGTGTGTTGGTATCACCTGGTTTTGCCAGTTTTCTTGCCCTGCGGTAAAGCTGCTTCAGAGCCTACGGGGACAAGATCATGTCAAGTACCTTGTCACCAAACCCTTAAATTTAGATGATATGACTTTGCTCGTGGCAATGCCTCATGTTCATCAACATAATGTTTAATTCTGAATCTGAATCTTAGCAGAGTAGCTACGATAGGAGTAAACATTATAGGCAGACATGTCTATCAGTGATCTGGGTGTGGAACAATCACTTTGTTATCAGCTAATTCCTTGTGATTGTTGGACACTTGAGCACGGCTGGGGGAAAAAATCTGGGGGTGGCCAGAATCTGAATCCAGAATCAGAAGTACATTTTACGTGTTCTTAAATACACTGCACACATTTCCTGTATTTTGTAATTATATCTGCATAAAGACAGTGAGAGATAAATATGTATGGTCTTTAAAGCACTGCAAAAACAAAACATGTGGGGGGTGCATACAACTTTTACACAGCACTGTGTGTGTGTTTGTGTGTGTGTGTGTGTGTGTGTGTGTGTGTGTGTGCGTATAAAATGAAAAATGGTGGGGCACATTTTAACCTTTTCCACCCCTTATTAAACAGACTTTGAATATTGAAGCAGCAGCTCGTACATTAACTGTTTGGCCAAGAATGAATTAAACCATTTGGCATTTGATGGCCAAATGTCAAGGACCTCATCCATTAGACCTTCATCATCGCTTAATCTATTATAACCAAATTTAATAAAATGTAAACAGTTGTATTATACAAGAATCATGTCCACAGAACTGCATAATTTGGGGTTTTGCTGGTGAATGTGAAATCTTACAATAACATTCAGGAGATACAATGAAGACTAATGCTTTAAAAACCTTCATGGCTGAAAAAGTTGCTATTTCACAGCATCAACGGTCAGAGGTCGTTAGTGGTAACTCTTTCTTCATTATTCGGCCTCAGCCTGATTTAACACAAATCCAACTCTCACTGCCATGAAAGCAGAACACAGTACACTCAATGCAATCAACAACATGAAAGGGAAGCAGAGTTTTATTGAAGATTATAACTGGTGCAGTCACATGGCGAGCTCAAGCAAAACTTAACATATTGCTGGGAGATAATTTACATCTTTAAACTGACTGCTGATCTTAAAGGTAAACTTTCTGACTCTTAGATTCCTCAACTGAAGCATTTAGAAACATACAGTGAATTTGGAAACAGTGCTGTAATCACTAGAACATAAAATTCTTTGAAGAATTCTTTATGATGAAAAATATTGATCCTAATATGATGGATTACTTTTTCTCCAGACATTTCTGTTGTATGAGCTACCTTTCTGTAATGAAAATGTGACTCTTATATTTCACTTCAGTGTAAGCTACTGTGAGTGTTGGAGGAGACCCATGGATGTTGATGCTATTCCTCGGTTGCCAATAGAGGTCGATAAAATTCATAAATTACTTAAATCTCCTTTAACTTGGCCCTCCACTTGACACGGCTAAATCAGTGTCAGACTGTGACTTCAGTTGGCTGTGATTTTTTGTTTTTTGCACCTGAATTCAGAATGATTTAAACAATATAATTTTTTGAACTAACTAAAACATTATATCCTGGAATTTGAAGGAAAAACAGGGCGAAACAGAGAGGGAGTGTTTGTCTGTTGGTAGTGTATGTGTCTACCCACTTGCGTCAAAGTGAATATTCAATTTGCTCTCCCTTTCATTTATGATACCTAATCAATATTTCCCAACTCTAGAAACTCTTAAGATATCCAATGAAAATCCCTTTTGACTCCAGGGACCTCAGTGAAGGATGTTGCCCACTAACACCTCCTGCTGCGTGGGTGTGAAAAACCCAGCACACACTCCCAGACTGCCCCACAAGTGGCAACAGTTGGGTACTGCCAGATCCTTGTCACAAGGGCCAAATCTCACTGTGCGTGTTATGTTGATGGCATTAACATTTTTTTAATAAACACCTTGAGGAGCTTGTGACAGCAGAAGGCATCCTACTTGACACGCTCTCTCCCCCGGCTCATAGAAACAGCTGTTGGAATCACCCAGACGTGGGCTTTGAAGCCCTGCTGGCATGTCTAGCCTCCGCAAAGGCACCCGGCTGAGAATACATACTTTATTACATGCAGTGTCTCCTGTGGGTGCATAATACCTTTAAACATGTGTGATCGTTAAACAGGGGAATTGTAGATTCATTTTTTAATCTCCAGCTTTGGGCTAAAAACATAGCCTAAGAGGCAGCGTCTCAGTTGGATGAGATGCAGAGTAATTTATCAAACCTTTGCAAAATGTCACATACTGTATGCGAATGGCATGTTTGGTATGTAAGAACTACTCAAGCATACAGTATTATCATCAGAAGATTTCAGAAAGAATTTCTGAATTTTCAAATGTTTATTAATGTTTTTTTTTTTTTTTTGGCACTACTGAGAAATCCTAATCATCTCAGCTCCCATTGTTCCAGCAGTTGTAGTCATTTAATTGTTTTAGTTGAGGCAGACCTTTAGGGGCCACTCTGCTTGTCAAGTAAATGGAGGATGCTATATGCTAGGGGTGGTCCGACTGCAATGAATGGATGAATGGGTTGACACAGAGCGCAAGGAAGAAGCGCAGCACATGAATATGAATTGGACCTCTCCGTTTGTGTTCACTAGGCTGGAATTAGTGCTTTTCATTACTGATGGCTTATAGGCTGACTGTTTGGCTGTCGGCTGGGGTCACAATAAAATGATGTGTTTGCCAAAGGCAGAGAGGCTGGGTCACAGGGGACTAAATGGCCCAGTTATGAAGAGCAGAGCTTATCTCCCTCTCTGAATCAAGCTCTACCTCCAGCTAAACTAAACATACACTCCGTCCTGTGGGGAGAATCTCTCGAAGAAAACGGGGGACAATAAAAGATCACTTTCTGTCTGCTCCTTTACCACATTACTTAAAAAACACATTTTAAACCAGCGTTTTATTTGTTTCATCACTGCATCAGAAAATAATTGAAAACAACAGATAGTTGTTTAATTTGTTTAGTTCCCAGGATGTCAAAGTGTGGACAGCAGAGCTGACATTGTAGCATTTCATGCAAACTCGACCATATAAAGAAAAGTGTCTGTCATTGATCAACCCTCGCCTCCTCCCCCACTGGGATCACTAAGTATGATATAAAGCTGTCTTCATATATATGCCTGTGTTTAAAGGCCCCGCTCAAAACATAAGCTTGAAATAAGCTTGGATTATACTTACTGCAGGGAATCGTTACCACTGTTCTTGCACTGCTTTTAATCATACAGTGAATAACACAGTATTATTATCTCAGTGTTTTTAGGGTGAAGAGTTGAAATAAACTGCACTGGT
This sequence comes from Polydactylus sextarius, assembly GCA_016801845.1. Taxonomy (NCBI): domain Eukaryota; kingdom Metazoa; phylum Chordata; class Actinopteri; family Polynemidae; genus Polydactylus; species Polydactylus sextarius. Next base: position 21,838,477 of record CM028930.1, on the reverse strand, counting down.
ATTAAAAGATTCCTTTGATATGATAGATTCTAAGCTGGATGTTCCCTTTATATCCATCCTCTTTTGACAGTGGTAACATGTTTTGTTCTGAAATTTACAACAGTATTTTGGAACATGACACAATTTTTATTTTTTGCTTTAAAACATGATTACATGTCGACTGAACGTTTGTAGCGTCTTGGTCCTTTTGGGATTCATGTCTCAGCTGCTCTTATGATGGTTTTATTCTATGACCCTAATTTCATCATACATCCATACATCACATATGTTATACTGCCAATGTGTGTGCTATAATCCATGAAAATAAAGGGATTAACAAAAAAACATATAGTCATCACAACAAAATATATTCTAAGACTAAACTGGAACGATAAACTACAAATAAATACTAAATTGAGTTAAATCAACACTTCTCTGATTTCTTTCTGTTTCTGTTCACCTGGTCTGTGGTAATAGTACAAGGCATACACTGTTGACTTGGGTAATAAATAACCAGGCTCAATGTCAGTATTTCTGGCAGCAGATAGAATTTGATCTTGATGTTTGTGGTTTTCTTTGCTTCGACTAGAGCAGGCTGCTTGTTGACTGTCCATTAACTGGAGGAATTGCAGCGATTTCTCTGCCTTTTCTTGCCGTATTGTTGCAAATATAGCATTTTGTTTTACCATTTCTGTCTTGAAGCACATTAATTAGAGAGATTTACTTAACTGGAAAACATTTTGTGATATTTTTTACTCTTTCCTGCAGTGATAACTCATTTAATTGGCTAATTTGTACTTGGAATAAATGTGGGATTTTTGTGTTTCTTTGAAGGTCGTCATAAGGTTTTGTCTTGTCATTTGCTCCAAAGTCTCATGTGTTAAATGACAAAATATCTTGTTTGTCAGTGCTTTCCTGATCAGCACTCAGTGACACTATGAGTGCAAGTTAAGCACAGAAACAGTGCATTAGCATTAGCATTAGGAGAAGATGATGTTTTGCGTAATTAATTGGTTAAGATTCTGGAACAATCCAATAATGTTGATTCCTGGTAGAAAACAGGAGGCAAACAGCAGGTTTCTATGTTGAACGTTTTGTTGACCCATTTAACCATGCCAGCATCCTGCAGGCTATTTATTTTATAGCAAACATCCTACTATTTTCTCCCTTTTTCTGATAGACAATTACTTTTATGTTTTTCACATGGATGTAAACATGTCTGCATTTGTTGAAATAACTGAAGTTGTCTTTTTTTTTTTTTGTCTTCAGTTTTTTGAGGTCATCTAAGCTCATTTCATTCTATCATGGAAAATGTATAATCTTATGTCAAGATAAAAATATATGACATTAAGGTAAAACAGATTGAATAAACCTTATTGAGTAAAAATACGTACAAAACAAGTTGAATTTTTCATTTATCCATTTAAAATAAAATTTCCACGTTCCACCCTTTAGACATATTTTTGTAAGAATAAAATAGTCTGCCTTATGCAGCACGTTTCTTTGCAGTAGTCAAAACACAAGCCCACAAGAGACAACATGGTGTCGAATGCAAACTGAGAGAAATGCCCAAAGCTTTCAAAGAACTTCCGAAATTTTCTGTCTTTACCCTAAAGATTTATTAGACATGGTTTAACTAACAGGAGGCTCAGGGATCTCCTCCTTGCTGATTTATAGAAATCATTTCCCATTAACCATTTTAATGGAGGGAAGAAATTCAAGGACACCCTCAATGTTAAGATTATCACTTCAAAGACAAGCTGTTGACAATCTGGAAACTGTTAACGATGTAATGAATGAGTCATGAGCGGTGTTTTTTTCTTTTGGTCAGAAGGCTGCTCCTCCTCCCAGCAGTACAGTATGGTCCTCATCTGTGTTGTGTTTGACACCCTGTAGAAACTGAGTCCTTACCTGACTTTGACTCGCAGAGAGGTGGAGGAAGAAGATGAAGCTGTTTATTTTTTTTTGGGTGGGGGGGGTGACGAGGTACAAAAGGACTTTTGACGGTCACCTTCGTTTCTTGATCATGTGCCGTCAGGCCAGAATAACAAGACAATTAAGTGAGGACAAACGACATGTTAATCTGTGTCTCCAGTGCTGCAGCTCAGCAAGATCAGTGTCTGTAGTTATTGTTGAGTAGTTCTGCAGAGCACGTCTTGGTCACACTGCTCATATCTAACTGAGAGAATAAGCATGCTGCAGATATTTTATCAGTCACTATCAAAACATCAAAACAGTGCCATCCATCTAATCATTTCATTAATAACGCCACTGAGCTCAGAGGTGATTTTGCTGCCTGTAGCCCGTCGTACGTAATATTGACATTGATTCCTCTAAAAGGTGTTTGTGGTTTGATGCAGATTGATGAAACAAAAAAATCAATTTGACAGTTTTATTTCATTTTAAAACACTGAGTAGGTAGTACTGCCCAGCCAAAACCCATTGCTAAATCTTGTCCATAACACCTGAAATGGAAACTTAGATGAAGTGAGCTCTTGCCTATTCACTGCTTTATCTCTATTGGACGATAGGACAAGGAGAGCTGTTACACAAACATATCTGGCTGCATCAGTTTTGTCAGATATCTCTCCCTCTACCTTGTTTATTCTGGCGTCTGTAGACAGTGAAGGCTGGGAGGATTCAGCTTCTGTTGTCAAGTTTTCTCTGCAGAGCAGTAGGTGGTACTTTATGGATTTACTGTTGTTCTCCTATTGAAAACAATGAATGTCAGGTTTTCTGTCCGCCACATGCCAGTGCAACAAGAATGCAACATAACCTATTTCCATTGTTTTTGAGCCCACCTGGGGATTTATACACAATCTGAAGTTACAGGTTTAATTTCTGCCATTTGTTTTACTGTTTTATGCACACTTGTAACAGTGGAAATTAGTATTTGGTAGAACTGCTTACACCTCATAAAACTATACAGTGGAATATGTAACGGATTGCAGATGACTGCCCCTACATTTTAAGGGGACCAAGCCAAAAAGGTTTGGAGCTTTTTGTCTCATTCATTGTTTCCACTTGATTTAATTGCAAGGTTTTAGACAAAGATACTAAGTTTGTAAAATAACTTAAATGAATTCAAATGCAACTGTGAGTCTGTGAGTCCAAGACAAAGAAAAACTATAATATATTCAAGAAAGAGACGCAGGAAGAGACAAGGAAGACACTGTAAAAATTTGACTGGATTCACCCATATGTATTCTTGCTAAATGGCATAAAAAAAATCAAAACCTAATTCAGAGCTTTGCACAGCTTGTAATGATTCGTTTAACCACTCTCTAGTGTTTGCTTATATGCCAGTGATTTATATTCCTTATAAACATCCATGTAACTGCAAACAGTGAAGGAAGGAATAAATGCTAAATTGCCAAATATAAGAAGAAGAAAAAAAGCTTGTTATTTATGTCTCACAGCTCCCAAAATGCCTTGTGAGAAGCTCAACGCCCTGTTGAAATGGAATTACTCTGGAGAGAGGGGCTCTGTGTGAACTTGACCTAAGCGGCAGCATTTAATGAGAACAAAACTCTCTAGGTGATCAATAGGGTCTATCAATTCAAACTTTAAATGGAGTCTTCTCACCAGGCTCCCAACCACAAAGTCCACACATGGATTCAACGGGCTGGTTTTCACAGATGAAACAATGTAGTCAAACTCCTGTGATGTGGGTGGATTCCCTCCGATAACCTCTCTTGCACGATCTTCACTAAAAGGAAAAGTATAAACAGTTTTTTAGCACAAAAACTGTAGACGGTGTGAAAATTAAATAATGACTCGAGTGTTAACTGTGAATGACCCTCGCTGTTAAGCAGTGTGATGCATCGATAATCCATCAAAAAAAAAAGAGTGCAAAACATGCTACTCTGAGAGCTGTCAATCAAGGCCGTCAGGGATGGTGAGGACATGAATGAAGATGGCTGCTGTGGCGAGTGCAGCTCAGAGTCTAAGGTCAACGCTGAACTCCCAGCACCCCCTCCTCAGTCCGCCCCACCCGCCCATTTTCTATGAAAGCTCTCCACGTAAGCCGGCGGGCCAACGATGTCCCCACTGACCGCTGTGATCTGCGGCCAAGTGGCGTCTCCCTCTGCCCGATCAGACCCAGCACCTCTTGTTCGCTGGCCAACTGGCCTTCTTCCCTGCGAGCTGTGGCCAGGGCTCCTCCTGGTTCCGTATGTTCTGTGCTTTTTTTAGGCTTGTGATGGATGCCAGCCGTCCCTGGGCGCCCTCCGAAGCTGCACTAGAGAGGGGGATTAAACAGATTTCTCTTTTTTTTCAGAAAAGGGGATGGATGAGTGTAATCACCTATAATCTCAAATTCTAGGTCTCTTGATAATGAACCAGGGGCTGTTTTGGCCATTTGGATCAGGTCCCTCCAGTCACCTACTTAAACCATAAAAGGACCCATCACAGCCGCCTGAAACTTGTGGAAAGGAAACAGACATGAGAAAGATGGGCATAGTTATTCTAAGCTCTATTTTCTGCTCATGTGGGCTGCACTGTCAAACCAGGGCTCAGACTCAGACTGAACACAGAGGACCAAAGTCACTTTGGCCAATGAGCACTTGGCTATTGATCCTGGCTAAAATGGAAGCCCTTAGGAAGTTGAGCTCTCATCGTACATGTAATGGGGAGGATAAAACTGCAGACTAGGACACAGTCTCTCTAATCTTATGAAAACCAAGAAGTGGAGCAGCTTTTTAATTTACTGTTCTGAGAGAAATGGGGAAGTGTTTGGTCCTTGCTCCTTGAAACACAGTGAATAGCTGCAGATGTTGAGCTCAAATTAGGGTCAATACAATTCTGCAAAAACTCAATGCACCAAAGTCCCCACATTCTGTGTGACATTGAAGTCCCAATATTTACTGTGTTTTTACATCTAGATTTAATTAAACCAATCAAAGGACAGGTGATCTAGAGGTCAGGGTTTGGCAGTGTTTCTCTCATCTGCCTGTATAATTTCTAATATCTTGATAGCATTGGTAATATATTTATATTTTGAAACTAAAACATTCCAAGATGAAAAATATCATCTTTGTGCCCAGAGGCTCTTAATGAGTGATTGTCACTTACAGTAATATAATATCTACTGACAGAGAAAGAAAGAGAGATGAAAGGAAATGGAAATGGAAATCTAGATGAAATAGATAGATGATGTATTGCAGGTGTATGCAGCGTGGAGATGACATTACATTTGAAAGATGACTTACCTTTGTCATAATACATTGCAAGTGGAAGAAAAACAAAGATTGTGGGAGTGTTCATTTGAGTTAAAGACTCCCATACTGTCAGAGATATCGATACTGTCAGACAGCCAATGCACCGGGGGTGTGCTTGAAAATAAAATTCATGAAAGAAAGAATAGCAGAGAGAGGAGGTGTGAAAATTGAATGTCATTTCTTGACAGGGATGTCTGAGAATTAAGCTGGCAGTGAAGTGTGACAAAGTTGTTTGGTGACAAGGCAGGGATGGAGACAATTGTCAACACTTCTTTTCCCTCCAACAATTGCTGGCACCCAAGAAGTGGGTGCAAAGCTAAGAGATGTAACCGAGACAGTGAGGGGGAGAGGGGAATCAATGCTCGTGTGTTTGTCGCAGCATGATTACAGATGTGACTTCTGGTTTGTGTTTGTTACCTAAATATATGAGGAACGTATGACATTAATGTGTCAGTTTGTGCTGAGAGAAGTTTGCATTGTTTGTTTCTTCCCTAAAGTTTAGAAATCTGATTCAAGTGAACGGTAGAGATCACATCTAATGATGGGAGTGTCTGTGTGGTTTTTACTGTCTACACAGTATATCTATCTATCCACACAGAACCACACACAGGCAGTCTTTTGCTGTTGTCATTTCTAATTTCGATACAAGTTTGAAACGCTTTAATCAAAATTATATTCTAGTTTATAAATCATCTGACAGCTCATCCAGCAGAGTGATGGCTGGTATTACTGCAGAGCTAAGCTTGTTGTGGATATGACATTTGTGAACAAAGTAGGATTTGTTGTGATGAATGATGAAGGAAAAAAAAAAACATATCAGCGTTGTTCATTTGTTAAAATTCTTAAAGGAACTGTACAACACTTTGAGAAATGGGCTCTTGCGAGGTCTCACTAAGATGAGAAGACTAACGCTGCATGTGGAGCTTAATGCAGCAATAGGTTAGCTTAGCATAAAGACTGGAAACAAGCACAGTTTATAATCATTTCTACAGTTTTGTAATCATTTTTATAAAACTATAGAAATGCCATCTGAATTATTTTTGCTCTAGTGCCGTTAAATAAATGAGGAGTCTGGGGTGGATTCTTGGGTGGAAAAATATTTAACCATGATACCAGAGAAAAAGGGTGATCCTTAACCAGTAGTCAGTGTTGCTTCTGTTCTCTTAACCATGAAAACCATTTCTCTGTAACCAAACAGTTTCCACGGTATAAAAGTAATTATGCCTTAACTTTATCAGTAGTTCATTTTTATAGCTTTTGTATCGGTGGTAAATTCTAAAACCATTTTTTGAAAACTCTATGTTGCAAAATAAAATAAAAAAAAAGACAGAGGAAGACGAGGAGACATTATGAAAGTGAGTTCTGTCTGTTTCTTTCCCCTTTGCTGTCTCCTTTATGTCTCTTCTTTATTTATTTTCAGTATTGTGATCAAGACCTTCTCGCAACCTTTTTTCTTGTTTTGAAAAGCCATTGGCAAGTTGAAGAGTCTGCTTTTGGAAAGACTTTACCAGTTTTATAACCTTGTATACCAGCATGCTCCCTCTGTTTCAAAGACATGCAAATGTGAACTTCCGTCCAAAAGCTTGATGTCAGTCTGTGCCATCTCTTCACATCTGATGCATCTCATGATCATACCCTGAGTTCCTTTTTGATCATAGTCCCCAGTAAGCAGCCAGTTTCACCCACCATAATGACCTCATTCGATTACAACGTGTAAAGTACTCCATTAGTTTCTCTGTTCATGAATCATTAAGTGCTGGTTATGATCAGCCAGCTTCATGATGAACTGCAGATTGAGGAAATGGAAACTGCAGGAGCTGCCTGAGGTCACAGGTAGATACAAAATTCTTAAAGGCCAAGTGAGCAAACGCATATTAAGGTGGCCTTTGAGGAGTGTGAAGAATCGAGAATTGCACAAAGAAATTTCATAACAAAACAAAGCCATTTAAGGCAGCACATTTGATTTAAGATGCTGGAAATCTGTTGAGCAATAGATGAACACGGGTAGGCTAAACAAATTAACTGTGGAACCGTTCTCATTCCTCTGGTGTCATGCCTTCACTGCTTTATTTACTCAACTAAAATAAAGGATTGCCTCAACAAAAGACCAAAAAAAAAAAAAAAACAGAAAGCAATTATGTTTTACAAACATTTGTTTCTTTACTTGTATTTCTTCCAATGCATTTTTAGAGGCATTTTTTTTTAGAGATATGTAAATATGGTATATGAATAAGTTACGACGTGATGTGCATTCAGCTTTAAGCTTTGGTGCCACGTTGGCAGGAAACGTATCTGTTTATCTTTTCTTGAAGGGAAAGGGTAAAGAGAAGCAAAAAAACATGGAGAGGGCCGTAGTAACTAAGTGGCTTGGGTGATAAACTTGGATTTGAAACAGAGCTGACAGCAAAGAGGGTAAAGGCGAGTCAGAAAAGTCTCATGGACGGGTGAGGATGTTACGAAGATGGTGCCAGTAGAGTGAGTCATAGCGGAACAGACGAGGACTCTTATCTGAAAGCCATGTGCACTGCTTGGTAGAGTGAAATTGATGAGTTCATCTTCGTCTCATTATTGTCATGATGGATCAGATTGCTGACTTCCCTCAAAGACGACTTAATGACTCGTTGACACAAATCTGAATGACTGGCTTCACCGTTGGCGTCCATTAGCATGCCACACAAAGCTCTCAGATGTGCTTAAACAAAATTGATAATTACCAAGTGCCTTCATCATTGTAATGAATGGCACCAATAAAGGGACAATTCATATTGCATTTACCGCATTCACTCCTTCTATTGAGGTTGTTGAAGTCCGGAGATGATTTTTAACTTCCATTCATCATTTCTTTTGTTTTGATGCAGCCATAAATTATACTATCGACAAATATTGTAGAAACAAAACAGAGAGTGAACAAATAGGTGAGGTTTTCACATAATGATCTGACTGTAACATCGGCTCTGTGTGTTTGAATTGAGCTATTCTCACAGCCAGACCTCATGCAATACAAGCTATAATAACAAGGTGGCAATATTACCATAATTACAGCTCCTTCCTTCTTGTCCAGCTCATCCCCCTCTCTTCCTCTACCCCTCCCTTCATCTGGTTTGTGTTGTTTCTTGCCGTTGTTAATGCTCAGCCTCTAATGGCCATGGCGTCTTCTCCAACAAGGCTTAAAAACGTTTGTCTGCCTCCTCCATCCCCTTACTTATTTAATAATGAGACCACAAAGGCAGTGTCTCTATTCATAATGGGGCAGCAGTGGAGCCATCTTGGTTGGCATACAAATCATGATGGCCTGAAGCAATACAGCAGGAGAGATCTAATTGAGAGATAAATTAGACCTCTGCTGCCGATTGATTCAAGAATCAGTTGAACTTAGTCCCCGTCAATATGGAAACCAAGGTTCTGCAAGTCTGTTGAAAGTCATCTGCCTCCTGCGCTCACACACAGCGCACGTATCTAAATATGGAGATCTGAAGGCACTGGCATGTTTGTGCCAGTGTTGTGTCGACATCCTGATGGTTGTCGGTGGCTGTGACAAGCACGCTTCAATGTTTATTCCTCTATTTGCACTGGAGAGTTCAGGATCCCAAGCCACCCTGTCTCATCTAAAAGAAAACAACAAATCATTTCTCCCTGTTTGAAACACAGAGCGGCAGAGGAGTGGGTGAGGTGGCGCATATTGGCTCAAAGTAAGATTTCACTCATGGTTGACTGACACAGAGTCACTCGTACAGGCTCCATGTTTCAACACAAGACAAACATAAACATATAATCAACACCACTCTATCATACTAATTGCGTGTCTTGACTTGCTTCAAGATTTATTATCTGTTAGAATTCATTCACATTTTTAATTTCTAGCAAAAACCTATTTATACTGTAGCCTTATTTACAGAGGGAAATGCAATGGTTAACCCGCTCCGCAATACATTACAAACAGTCAAATAGGAGCTTTTCATATTTCACCCTCAAGTCCCGAGACTATCACAATGCGTGTCTGTGATGCAAGAGGGGGCAGCGAAAGACTGGGAGACGGGGACAACAGTTATTACGCAGGTGCTTGTATGAGCTCAACAAAAAGCCAAGGAAGGCCAGCAACTGTCTGTGGGGATTTAACCATGTTACAGCTTTGATGCATTTTAAATTGACCTCGAGCATACTTCGGAGACAAGGAGAGAGGGCAGAAACACACAAAGCAGATGATCAATTACTATTCTATAATTGGACAGGGCTTTAATGAGGCTGGCGGATGCAGCCTTGTGCACCTTTGTCAGCTGGAGTCACTGACGTGGGTGGCCCAATCAAAGCATGTCCTCATTAGCATATCTCTGCACATGCAACACAAAACCACAGAGTGAACAGCACTTCAAACAGAGGTGTTTCTACTAGGGTCCAATCTCCCACTGAAGAGTGACCCTCTCATACTTTTTACATAGCATAACTCACAACTAATATTATATGGGAGACGTCACGATAACAGCAATGAAAGACGCCCAAAAAAGAAAAAAAACCTATTATACTAGCTGTATTAAATAAATCACACTTTTTAAAGAGAATATCAAAGCAGATGTAATGATATACTGCAACAAAAATACTTATCCGTTGCATTTATTGCTTTAAAGCATGTGTGTAATACAGGTGGTGTGAGGCTGAAGGCAGCAGCAAGTGTTTTAGTCTCATCTATCGGCTGCAGTGACCCACTCATACTTTACATCGTGGATTAGAGCGGAGTCAGACATGCAGAACGCTGCAAAACAAGATCACAAGAACAAGGTTTACGCAGTCCTTTATTCCTATTAATGTCTTAAACAGCTGGCACTAAATCTACACCATGTGCGATGTTGGTAGAAGTTGTATGTTTTGTCATCATAAAATAATCTATTCATATGATTATGGTTTTAGTTTGCGCAACTGCTTTGTCTGTGTTTGTGTGTGATGTTGGTGGGGGGTCCACTTGCACAGCTGTCTTTACTTTGTGTGTTTGAAGGGCTGAAGCACAAGGACGAGCTGCATCATCTTTACATAATGTGTAGTTTTAATGTACTGTTTACTGACTCACTGAATCTAGAATTGGCTTGATTATACACAATCCATAACAATAATACAATCACACAAGTTACATAATTGTGATAAATTATAAAGTGATATTGACTGTATACCTTTGAGCTGCTGCAGAGAAAAGATAACTCAAACAACCAAATGCAGCACTTGAATAAGAAATACCTCAATTCTTTCTGTCTTTTTTTCTTCTTTTCTTTTCTTTTCTTTTCTTCTGTTCTGTCGAACGCACAGGAGCAGTTTTGACTGAAGGCTGTAATTACATAGAAATGATGCAAATTGGTGCAAAAGGACGTTTCCTTACACTTTGATCATTGAACAAACATTAATTCTAGCTTCATGCTGTCAGCTGGAAGAGTGAAGCTGCAGGAATTCTGCTTCAGTCTGTCCCACCACCTGCACTCTCATGATCTTAGCATTTACACACTACCATTAAAGAAGCTTGGTCTCTCAGAAATGATAGAATACAGTGTATATTTAACACACACTTGATGCACTGTTACTCTTGACGCCTTATTTTGAGATAAGTATATCTCTGAATGTAGACGCCAGTCAGACCACTGTCAGTAATACACCCAGAAGCTGATTTACCAACCAACAATAATCAAGTTACTTGAAGATGAAAACGTTAATTAAGTTCATGATGTGTTGGATCCAGTGTAAATACAATTATGCACTCTGTTATTAGAGTCATTATTCCAAATGTATACATTAATCACATGTACAGGGTTCTTTGTAATTAGGGACAGTTTGGGCTTCAGGTTCAGACAGAAGGAGCCAAGGATCAAAGAGCCAAGTCTGCAGTTAATGGATTTCATAACGCAATAATAATGTTCCTGTCAGAGATAAAGAAAGTGTACATGACATTTTGTGATTCTGAATAAATTAATAAAGCCTATTAATAACAAATAAATGTTATTCCAAATATATTGATTAGTCAGGGCCGAGTGCAAGTGAAAAAATGTGAATAAAAACTTTTTGATTAAAACTATTCTACCTTAGAACTGAATGATTAATTTTGAGGTTAAACTGCGAGTTCAGCTTTCTGGAATAAAAAGAAATATTAAAGCATCTGTTTGAGTCACATCCAAACATTCAGTATTTGTGGCATCACCTCCACAGATGGTTGTCTTTTTTTGTGAAATGGAAAGTCTTTCCTGATTTTATTTATTCAACATTTGCATTTATACAAACATATCAAACAATATTGTTAATGTAGTGGTGGTTTAATAATTTTAACATCTTATTTTTGTCTCTTTTTGCATTGCATAGTAAAGCTGCTCACATCAAAATACTGTATTGTTTCACCCTTTTAGCTCCACTGAATGTGTTTCTCTGTTTTTTTTTTTTATTTATTATTATTTTTGTTAGTTAATTAGTAGTTCCTTAATTACTTACTGTGTTTGTTTTTACTGTTAAATGAAAAGAACCAAACTAGTGTGACCATGACCAACATGTTGGCCTCATTAACAAAATGTGTTCAGTTGTTTCCTGAAAAATCCTTCACTGGTTTGCAATGTAATCAGGCACTCGTGCATTATCTGCAATTAATAGAAACACATTGCACAAGTAGGCACTTGACTAGTTAGAAATACCGTAAATGTTAATGTTGGCACATACCACAAGACTCAGATCACTGTATGATTCATGATGTACTCACTGTTTGCAGAGCATCCGTCATCAATACAGAGCATGGAGAAATGACTGCTCCATGTTTTTACTATCAAAGTCAACATCCTGTGTTTTGTCTGTACAGCTGACGCCTCATTATGGTTAGATCACTTAAACTATAATGTTGTCTCCAGGAAGCAGTCGAGTGTTTGTGTTTATGTAGTCTGAAACATAAAAATTGACATTTCAAACTTTACTGTCTCAAAAGTTGGGCAGCAGGATATGGCAGCAGCATATGGTCCCACGAGAAAGTGCATATTACAATTAAAAGTAGGAGGGATATTTTAGTCTCTTCACTGTACTTCCTTCAAAGCCTGTCAATTATTTTTTTAATATCTATTCAAAAAGCTGAACTCACAGAAGGAGTTCAGACCAAATCTATTTGCAGTCCTGTTTATTATAAACATAATTCATACCCATTATTTCTTCATTAGGATACAGAGGGCACAAAGTAACTCAGCAGTAAATGTCCTTGTACTTGTTTACCTTCTGTACAACTATGAATACATCCGCTAAACCAGCTGTTTAGCTGATGTATTTTTATATTGTTTAGTTCAAATGAGTCACATAATATAACAAAACATTTTCAAGTGATGAAGCAGCTGTAGGAATTATGATGCCTGGAAGTCTGGAGAACAGGTGAAAAAAGTTGGAGGGCATTGTTTCAGAGCCACAGTTTGCATCGCGAGGACATAGTGGATGAACTACACGTAGGACGTTTTGACATGAGACACAGCTTTGGTTTCTGTTTCCTACTGTCAGCCACCGTTTTTGCTGTTAACTGTTACTGTGCCTGCTCACTTGACCATAACCAAGAGGTCATTATTTTACTCGTTATGAGCAAATTACCTCAATGAAGAAGTCATTTTCTAACCATAATCACCTACTTTTTGAACCACTCTTTCCTTAAACCACAAAAACCATTAAACAAAGTTTTTTTTTTCATCTGCAAGTTTTAGTAGCTTTGAAAAGCATTGACAGATTTTTTTCATTTCTGCAATTTGGAGAGCTTTATAACCATCAAACACAAGAATTTAGCACCTGCAAAATCATTATTAATATGCCATTACAAAGCAAGAGCAAATGCATTTAAAGAGCTATGTAAAGAATGTTTAGCATAACAAGGAAACTTTAATCAATGCCATTATTTATTCTTATAATATTTAATCATAGCAACTAAACAAGCTTAACATTTTTGTGGTTATGTTTAGTTAGTTAAAGCAAGTAGATGTGATGAGAAGTGATCTGCTGATACAAAAGTCAACACAAACAAAGATCTTTCTACATTGTAATAAATAATCCAGCTTGCTGTTTGATTTAGGTTTAAAAAAAGATGGAAAAAACAAATTGAACTGATTAAATAATGTATATTATCTGACTCCCTGGATCAAACAAGAAATAACAAGTCTGTCATTTTGGTCTCTGACTTTTCATTTTACAGCCATAGCAATAGAAATGACTGAGGTGCCATTCTTTCATCTCAGAAATGTTGCCAAGGTACGGAAAGTTCTGTCCCTGCAAGATGCTGAAAAATGAATTCATTCTTTTATCTCAAGTAGACGAGACAAGGCAATGCACTTTTTTACTGGTCTTCTTTAAAAGTCCATCGAGAGGTTGAAACTTTTCCAGAACTCTGCTGCCCGGCTGTGAACAAAAACAAACATCACTTCAGTCTTAGCTTCAATGCACCAGCTCCCTGTATCTTTTAGAATTGATTTTAAAGTCCCTCTACTTATTTAGAAAGCGCTCAATGGCTTAGAACGGCCCAACATCACAAATTCCCTGTTATTTTATGCCCCATCATGTGCCTGTAGATCCTGTCCTGCTGCCTCTCCAGTTACCAAAAACATCACCAAAAAGAAAATTGGAGATGTAGAGGTTTTTTTTTAGCTATGTCAAAAGTCCTCTTCTGCTCATATAACATTTTTATGACCATGGATATGTCAGCTTGCTCAGTTTGACATAGACCAGGACATACATCATAAAATGATATTGCGCCTCCTCCAACTCTTGGTATCATCCGCCACTGTCACTTACAATAGACTATGTGTGCTGTACTTACATAAAAGTCACCCCTCCTTGCTTCTGTCAGCCGCTAATGGGGATGGACAAGGATATTTGCAAATTAAAGTATACAGAATGCAGAGCGAAGAAAAGGAACAGAGCGAACAAATGCAAATCTCCCTCTTGGTTAGCTCAACTTAGACAGAACCAAGCCCTTACAAATCTTAACCCAATCTTCCGTTGAAGAAAGAGGTAATCCTTTATTTATTAATAAAATCAAATTGAGCAAATGAGACTTTTGGATGCTGTCTTGTCTATTATGCTGAAACTTGAAACCTTGTAGTTCCTCTCAGACAAATTGAAGCCATGTCTCTATGCACGCCAGGGCATTTTATGGTAGGTTTAGTGGGGAAATCTCAAAGGCTCATTAGATGTCTTCTAACTCTGCATGGCAGCTAAAGGCTATCTGCAATTCCTATCTGAAGTGGCAGGCTCTACTCAAATAAGACAAGAGCTATTATGAAACTAGGCCTTGCAAAACTTTAGCAGACATAGTACCCAAGGAAGGGGAATGGTAAATGTTCTTGGCATATTTGGAGGACAGAGGTACCCAGGACGATGCCTCAAGCCCTGGAGTGTTGTAGTCCCGTCTACCAGTTAAACTGATAGGCCACATCATTACCATGCTTCCACTCCACTGTGGATAGAGGGACAGGCAGGTACCGACAGGGAGAAAAGGAAAGAGCAGTGCCTGGGATCAGCTCAGTGTAGCTGCTGGGGCTCAGCTGCCCACATATGCAATTCAAATGCAGAGGCTGGTGTGCTGCGACAGGGCTGTGCCGGACCAGGTACATCTGTATCTCTTCTGGCTCTATGTGGAGGAGGTGGTGAGTGACAGCAGGTGGGGATGAAGCCCAATTAGAGCAGGGCTGTTGGAGGATGATGAATGGGGCTGGCTTAGAGAGCCTAGGAGAAACATAGGCATAGACAGGCTCAAGATGCCCACAGCTGTCTCACTGAATGAGTATAAACATGCTGAGGGGCTCCTCCATACGGAATAATGCAGCCAGCATTTGCAGGTTTGTGTGTGCTCTCCTGTCTCTTTCCACCTCTCTTTCACCGGCTTTGACAGTTATGAGTTCACCTCCTTGACTGGCATGGCCTTGAACTAAATTTAGAGAATCATGCAGCTTGACACTCAACCCCCCTGTAGATTCATATAGAGGCGAAAGTATACACTCTGCACTGTACAAAATGTGGCTTTGTGTATGTGAGTGTAATGGTTATCATTGTGTGGAAGGGTGGCTATTGTATGAAGTGTGAGCATAGCCCCATCACCTGTTGCTAAGGGATATAATCATGCTGCCACTGTAGTGTCAGGCTGTCAGGATGTACTTAAAAGTGGATGTTTAGGTAAGGAAGGCCAAGTGAAACTGTTTTTTAACTGCAATTTAGAGAACAAATTCTACTTTTAAACATCGATTTAGCGTTTTCTCCCTAGAAGAATTAGACTCCGACTCAAAACTTGGACATATAGTCACATAATATGATGTCAGAGGGGTAAAAATAATCACAGACACATTGCTGGGTTTGCTGCAGGAAGAACTGCACTGGTGTCGACAGTGAGTCTTTAACGAGAAATGTAAATCCGACTTTATAATTTGTGGTGATTGGGGGGCTCTGACACACCTGCAGGTAGGGCGAACATCTTCCTTTGTGAAAGAGATTAGTAGAGGTTTATAATTCAATTTTATTACAGTATGAAACAGGAGGAGACTTATTCAGACCACCTGTCTGCTCCTGTCTTTCTGTGTCATTACCTTAATCCCCTGGAGTTAGGGTGGAAAAGGGCTTAGCTCCCCTTCTCCTCTATAATGTAGGGTTGGTTCAACAATGTCTTTGAAAGTTAATTATATAAACTTCTTGTTTGCAGACTGTGAGAATGATATTGGGTTATATGGCGTAGGGCATTATGCAGCACTACAGTGCTTGAGATAAAGAGCATACATTTCACCTGTTAATTCCCTCATGTGTTACCTTGTCTTGCATCAGTTAGTGGTTGAGGGTGAATGAGCAAGGTGATCGAAGAAAGAACAGATACAGTAGATTAAGAAAGATAAACAGCAGAAGATGATTGTACGAAGAAGGATGGAAGAGAAAAGGAGAGAGAGCACATAAATGAAGAGATAGGTGTTATAATGGTGTGCTGGACTGGTGAATAAATTTGTCTTATTGCACCATCTGCCACAGATACTAACCCTTGTCATAATCAATGGCAGTGCATGACTTGAATGAAACAAAGAAAATCATTACCATACTGTATGTGGACGGCCACGTATATCTAGTTCTGTTAAGCACAGCTAAGAAATGAGGGAGGGCGTTAAATTTACACTGCCCACATTCACCAAATGGCAAAAATGACACCATGCAGAGGATGTGTAAAGCCAGTACCCCCCAGTTTCACAAACAGCAAGCCTTAAAAAAAACCTGTCAAGCAATGATAAGTATCAAGAAAGAAACAAGCTTTATTTAATTCTTTTATAGAAGTGTCAGTGACAGATTGTAGCAAAATACATAAAATGTAGAAACACATTTATACAATATTATTTATATACATACAAATATATATATATATATATATATATATATATATGTGTGTGTGTGTGTGTGTGTGTGTGTGTGTGTGTGTGTGTGTGTGTGTGTGTATAGGTATATATGTATGTATATGTATATATAACACAACTAAGACATCCAGCAAAGAATAAATCAAACAGTTGGGCTTTTGCTTCATAACTGACTATATTTTGAATATAATTATCCAATTTTCAAAGCTGTTGCCTTTTTAATTTGAACATTTAACTAAACAGAAAATGTTAACCTGCATAATGTGGTTTCTCAAATAGAGGAGTACATCGTTTTCAGTTTAGTTTCAATAAATATTAATAGCTCTAAACGTTTCGTTTCTCAGGGCTCACCTTGAATTATAATTGTAATGTAGGGTGATTTCATTTAACAACAGGAAAGTAAATTTATAAGAGCTCTAGTTGTAATTTATTGATCTTAAGCCATGAGCTGAATTTCGATTCAACCTTTTGCTAAAGTCGCGACTTTCACCTTGTGGAGGTGAAGGTTGGGGTCTTCTCCAGGCTGACAGGGATAATCCCCCCTTCCAAAACGTTTGTGTTCAAACACTAATCGCCGCCTCCAGCATAATTGACTGATCCAAGTTTGGCTCAGGTTAATTTATGTATGCAACACCAGGAAAGCTTAAAGACAATCCTGGCGTGTCATTTATGTGATAGATGTCTCCCCTTGTGCCCTCATCACTGCGTGAAGTCTCATACGTTTACAGATCTAGATTTGACAGCCTCGGTGTTAAAATGCAGGCTCGGAGGCATTTCCATCAATTGTACCCACACACACATTAAAGTGCTGAACATACATGCTTTTGAATATTACTAGTAAAAATTCTGCTGTCGGTGGCCAACTTGTGTGATACCATAAATAATAAACCTTGAATCTCAAACATGTCACACATAGTATTTTCAGACATGTTTATATTTTAGGTTAGGGAGGCTTCTTGGCAATAAACTAAAGATAATTTAATAAAATATACTGATTCTGTATTAAGTATTGATGTTTGACTTTTTCTGTTATAACAACATTGAACAGCAAGTCAGGAATATGCATTAGAGATGAGAGTGAGGAGTATGTAAATTATATATTAAAGGCAACTGCTTCATTCATTCATTCACATTTCATCTATATAGAATTTTAATATCATGTTGCTTTGATTATAAATTTACAAGTTTATAGGAGGTAAACAAAGGCCTCTGATCAGGAATATAATTTATAGTAGCGGTGATGATGATGGTGATGATGATGATGGTTAGGCTAATTGAAGTAGTTTTATATCCTTCATTATGGATTCAATCATGATCTGTCCCCTCTATAAACCTTGTGCAAAAGGACTGTGAATAAAATGAGTGTCCAACTATGGGCAATTATACAGTATAATGGTCATTACATGTCTATTATAATATACTCAAATTCATCCAAAGGCTTTCCAATTGGACCTGGCCCTGAAAGTCAATATTACCCGCCAGAGGGAGAAGAGATGAGAAGCAGCTTACACAAAATATATGTCCTGTTCTGTTTTTAGATCTCTACAGCAACTGATATTCTTTTTTTTAATAATTGAATTTAAAGGGTAAGGCTTATGTGTATACTAATGTAATTTTTTATTGTCAAAAGTCATAAAACATGAAACATGAAAAAACCGAAACCAACCATCCATATGTTGGTCCATCTCTCAGTTCTTTCACTCTCCCAGCCTGTCTGTGGCACTCAGCCCCGAGGCCATTTGTTCCTACTCAAGGAAACTTCATGAATAAAAACTACAACATTTTAAAAAGGCTGTGTAATTTTAGAAATCAGTATTGTGGTCTTTAGCAAAGGTTATTCAGACGGGTGTGTTTTTGTGAGACATTATCTTCAGTGATTGCATCTAGTACGTACGGCAGCAGGAAGGTGAGGATGGGATTGACTCAAAATAAACTACAGTGCACATGTTCATAATAATGAAGGAACTTGTCACCCAGACCAACAAATGGATAACTGATATATTTTTAATTGCATGTGGTCACCTGAAATCTACAGCACACCTCACCTAAATGTGAGTCATATCTGACTGTGTTTGCTCTCAAAACAACAAGCACATGAATATATTTCACATAGAAGTGTACCACATGTGCATGTCGTGTAGTGGCTACAAATGAGATGGAAATAATAATTCATGCTGGAGGATCAGCTGGGTTTGGGCTAAAGGGCTGTTTTAATTTGGAGGGTCATCTGGAGGAGTGGCGACGCTGTGTAGCTCAAAGCCAGACACAAGGCACTTAGTCCTTGTTGTTTCAGAAAAAAAAAAAATCTACTTTTGTCCTTCCCATACAAAGAAGTCGTGTTAATGTTTTTAATAATGGGGAAACATGATGTTTTGTTATTATATTTTATATATTTTAGTGGTTTTGTTAGATAATGACAGTAATAAAGGCAACGGCTGCAAGATCAAGGCCTCCTGCTGGTCTTGAAATGGAGACGTTGCAGTTCGTGGTCACCATTTAACTTACGAGGGTCATTCAAAAAGTTGATTGGGGATGAGCAAGCTGTCTGTGAGATGGGTTCTGAGAATGCTGACGCCAGAACAGAAGCTGAAGAGGGTTGACATTTCCAGAACACTTCTGACTTGGTTCCAGGCTGAACCTGAGAGTTTCCACCACAGATTAGTGACTTAAGATGAAACTTTGCTTCACTTTGTACCTGAATCAAAGATTTAAAGAAAACAATGACAACACTGTGTTTGTACTGTGTTTGTTGGTAATGGCTTCTGTTTTTTGGGATTCTGAAGGTGTAATTATGATAGACTACCTAGAAAAGGGGAAAACTACACATGGACATTACTGTGCATCACAATTAAGACAAATGAAGGAAGCAATCAAGTCCAAATGCGGAGGGAAGCTAGAGGGCAGGTGTGCTTTTGCTTCAGGATAATGTGCCTGTTCACACTGCTCAGGCTGCAGTAGCTGAAGCAGCCAAATGTGGCTTTGAACTGCTAACCCATCCTCCTTACCTACCAGACTTGGCTCCATTTGACTTCTTCTTGTTTCCTAAACTCAAATCGCACCTGTGTGGTCACCATTTTGGAAACAATGATGAGGTCATATGTGCTGTGGAAAATTTTTTGGAGGACCAGGATTCCACCTTCTTCTGTGATGGGATTGCAATGCTTGAGCATCGTTGGACTAAGTGCATTGATGTCAAGGGGGACTATATTGAAAAAGAGTGACAAACTGTCTCGTTTCTCCAACTCCTTCTGGGTGAGGCTTAGAACTTTTTCTACAAACCTCGTATGACAGACTGTCCTTTAAAAAGTGAGGTCACAAATAGGTTATTTCAACTCATTGCTGTATTTTAGGGCCAGGTGACCTCTACTAGCTACTGTAATTATGACAGTAGCACAGGAAGAAGTTCAGTGTCTTAGTTTTTAGAGTGACTGAGTCCATGTAAGGAGGAGGTTGGGTCACTTTCAAACAGTGTGAAACCAACAGCCACCATTGTTTCATTTTACTATGGTGATCTAAAAGCTTTACCTTGTTTCTATTATTGTAACCACTGTGATGAATATCGTCCAACCTTAAGCAAGATTTTGTTTTGAACAAACAACAATCTATTCACAACCTGGACCAAGTGAACCCAAGAACTGATGGTGAAACTACCCAATTACAATATAATAAATTAACCATAAACTAACTATGAATAGCCAGTGTAACATAACAGATCTTCAACATTAATGTATAATAATTTCAAATCTTATTCTGTGCTTTCTCAGAAATTGTTTAATTTTAATAATGATTTTCATTTAAGAAGAAATGAGTCTTGTTCTTATAAGTTAACTTTTCTGCCCAAATCTAATAAACCCATTCCCTGAAGTTGAAGATCTCGTACAACTGCTGATGATACACTCAGAAGACAGGAACAAGCCACATATAGAATAAGGTCATTTAATTTGGAGGACTTGTTCCCCCTTAAGCCACAGGGGCAGACCTAGACCTGAGAAACAATCTCTCTTAATCAACATTTATTTAATCACTCATCCCAAGTGTATGTGATAAATAATGACTGACCAAGAAGTTCATTTGTTTTCCCCTCCAATATCTGCAGTGGCAACATAATACAATATCACATAATCTCATGATTAAGCTTTAAGTTATTTTTAGCTTCTCTTAACTCCTGGTTCAGGTTAAGGTTGGAAAAAATTGTGGCTTTTGCTAGATATTGAAAAACTGCCTTTGTTGCTTAACCACAGGCGCGACTTCACTAGTGCTTCCTTCATAATTGGTGTCCAGAATTTGGACACCAATTATACTTTCCCTCAAGAGATATTTTCAAAATTAGTATTAGTCTTAAATTAGTATTATATAAATATAATTTTGAGGGGACCGTGGTGCCCTACAGCTTCACTATGTGACGGAAGATACTCATGTTCTTTTCTTTCTTTTTACACACCCTACATTTGGGAAAAAACAGATTGCATAAACAGACAATTGCTTTTTATCTTGTTCATACATTATTAATACACATCTAATCTACGAGCAGTCGTGTGTGTTATGAATGTATCTGATATACATGTGACAAAAGATCAAAATTGGGTCACCGCTTGCTGGTGTGCATACATAAGCTGTTGATTTAGGATGCAATTAGTTGTCTTTGTGCAGTTGGTTTAGAGGTAAACATCTTTCAAGATGGCTGCAAACATACCATAAGATATAAAGAGGTGTGTGTGTCAAATTGTCTATCCCTGCTACTTGTTACCAGTAGCCACGGGCTCAGTTCTTTAGTCCGGGAGTAGTGAAAACAATTACATCAGCTACTACTTTGAAAAATTCAAACCCTGAGCACAACACTGACCTGCCAGAAAATTGTTGTTTGGAGAATTAAATGAATTATGAAAGTGCAGAAAAACAATTTAGTCTTGCATATCCAGCTGCCGTTCTAATAAATCACTGCCACCCAAAAAGAACTAATTTGTGTTGTTGTACTGTGAGCATGATTGATGACCGTGCTCTGGGTTGCAGTAAAGGAGACACAGTTCAACAATGCTGCACTATATCTTTAAAAGTCTGAGAGAAAAAAAAATCGTGTCTTTAATCTCTTCAACTGCATCCATTATTGATATTGATGTACCTGCAACTTTAACGTATGTACAGAATTCCTCCCTGAGCAAACACCAAAAGAAATATTGCTATCATTGTGTTGTTGTTGTTGTTGTTGTTGTTGTTTTGTTTAGTTCTACAGAAATTACCATTTGACAAATGCTTCCAACTTGAAAATATGTGTAGCAGCTGCCTTTTGTGACTGTCCAATAAGAATGTATTGTAGTAGTGTCTGCATTGCCACCCTGCTGATTCTTCATTGTTGTTCATGACAATGAAAGCTAAACATCTCCATTTTTCATTCACATTCCTTCACACATGAGTGAAGGACAGCTGCTTTTTTACCTGCCAAAAGTCCCACCAGCTGAGATCAAATACTGATGATGCTGGCGCACATTAGCTTAGCTTGCAGTGTCACACCTTGTTATTATTCTCTATGCCTTGATATGCCATGTGATGCTTTGCAGTCATTTAGCAGATGCCCACCTCAATCTTAAACCTTTTTTTCATGCTCCAAGAAAATTGAAAGGACACATGGATATTGTCACTGTACATACAAAAAAAAATGTAAATATATGTTACCCACAAGCTTATAGAGATACCGTCTTTGCAACAAGGAGAGAAAGAAACAATGGTGGCCCAAGTGTTGAGTAGGGGCAGATCTGACACCACAGACATCAAATTGATATTAATATCTATGCGAAGCCTTTACCTTTTGAGTTATCGCTCTAGCGGTCAAATGCCTTCCAGGGGCGAGGCACAGCTGAGAACATGAATGTTTAACAAGACTGCTGCATAGTTCACCTCGATGCAAGCCTCCAGCTCCGAGCTGAATTATTAACCACTGCAAGCCTGGTCCAAATTCCTACTGAGATTACATTTATAGGTCTACACTCAGCAAAGTGCTGAGAAACAACACAGGTTGAAATTCAAGAAATCCCTGATGTAATTACGCTGTTCGCAAGTGATAGTGGTGACAGTTTCATTTGGAAGGAACAAACTGTATATTAAACAATGACACATAAAGAGCAGTTTGAACCATGTGGGCGCTCCCTGCATATCAACCATTCATGATGGTTGATTAAAGTGATTAAACAAAACAAAACAAAAAAAGATAACAAAGCTCATATTTACTGTATGAGTCAAACCAAATATTTCATATTTACACATGAAGTGTTGCCCATTTTTTGCTTACACCAAAAGCAAAAACAATAGACAAAGACAGTGGTACCCATTCATTTTAAATGAATGCTTAGAAGACAGGGAGCAACAGAGAGCACAGCGGGCAGAGGCATCTCGGTGATTTGTCGACAGGAGAAAGCCGAGTTAAACTTCATGCAAATGCATGGAGAGATGCGATCTTACAGTGACTGGTTGAAAGGCTTTTGTTCTTCCAGTGTAAAACTTGTTTTGACTTTAGTTCCTATCACACTGTCCCTGTCAATTTCATGATGTAAGAAAAAGCTCATGCAGTCATAGCTGCTTTCCCTGAAGGATACAACGTGTCCCTGTCTATTTACAGGAGGGAGGTGTCCAGGGTCATACAGATCCCTGGTGAGCTTTTTTGGAAAGTATTCCAATTTTATAATGAATATATTACCAAAGGACATGGGAAATAATATTAAATAAAGCAAATATAGATATAAATTCATACATATTTATATTTACTGACAATGTGGCGCTACTGAATTATTTTGCACTTTTGCTAAATATCCATAATATCAACAGTAATAAATAATTCATAAAACAAATAATTATTCAATGTGTTTAAATTATGAGTCTCTTATTAGAGTTTGTTTCAGCATGTGGAGAAATTCTGAAGACATGGTTGAGGTTCATGGAAGCTGCTGAGGTTCAAGTGAAAATAAACTTTAGTATGAAACTAGTATTTATAAAATATAACCGAGATTACTTATTTATTACTTATTTATTTATTTTTTTCATGCCACTCTGTCCTCCTCGCTATTTCATATAAACACACACACACCTGTGACTGCACACACCATGACCGCTACCATCTCTCTGTAAATTCACATTTTACCTGCAGCTTTCACGAGAATTGCATTACGAGTGGAATGAGGGAGCCCGTGCCACACATAATGAACACAACTTGCACCATATGTAGCAGTTATGAAGTCTGGATTAGAATGGGCAAACCAAGAGTCGGACTGATTGGCAGCTGCATTGATAAACAGCTCTCTAATAGGCTGTGGATAGGAACATCCCATCCATGACTGGCTCTGACAGCCTCCCTGCTTTGCTTCAAAGCAACACATCCACTTTCCTCACTCCAGCACCAGGCCTCATTTTCACCAACTGCCTCAGAGAAAAGACATGGATGGCAGCCATCTCAGCCTCCAAACCTACCGCGACTCCCTCCCACTTTCTCTGCTATAATACATATACTGTAGTAACATTGTTGTTTGTTAATACTGGAAAACTCCTTTGTGTTGTAATTGCTCAATCTGTCCAAAGAAAACAATGGTAATGACTGCAGCATACAAGATCTGTTGACTTTTAAGAAAGGGCTCAGGCAGAGTGGCTTCTTTTGAGAATGCGGGAGAGGCCAGTGAGGTGATATGGAGTGAGAGGCCAGAGTGATATGGTGCGAAATCAAATTCACAGACACGTTGTTCATAAACCACACATGCTCTGGTACACGGCTGGAAGCCTTTGTGAGGCAGCCTGAAAAACAGTCAGTTTCCCCAGGCGCTGGTAGAAGTGAGATACAGTATGTCAAAGACTGGCTCTCTCTATCAAACAACAGCATATACAGTACTGCACTGTACATTTATGTGCTCTGTTATATATTGCCAAAACAGATTGTGCTGCTTCAGAAACATTTCCTGTACAGAAAGATACATTAATGGTCAAATGCATTAAGGTCTAGAAGTTTGGATTATAGTACACTGTGATGGATTGATGTAGCTTATAGCAAGTATTAAGTGCACTGTAATTACCTGTCGCGACAGAGGGGCTGGTATTGTTGTCACCTTATGAATGTGTGTGTGTGTGTGTGTGTGTGTGTGTGTGTGTGTGTGTGAGTCCTCCCGACTCTAGCAGAACGGGAGGCTGTGAATACTTTTGGCAGGTGTTTATATGACACCTCAATAGCATCACAACTGTGCAAGACACATTTGCATTTGATTATAGAAATGAAGACCATGTTAGAGAATGGGCATGTCCTCACGTTCCTGTAAAAATGCAGTATTAAGTAATGAGGATTGATGCGTTTGAACATCAGCAGTTTGACAGGCGATGCGGCTGATGTGATTCCATCGCAATATGGTGTCTCGTTAATTATATATTCATTAAAGAAAAAAAAGGTATAACTTGTCTTCACTTCATCATGTGTGAAACCTTGAAATAATTATCATTGCCTCTCAGAATAAACTACTAGTACTTGTGCTGCACAAGTGTCCATTGTTGCAGTGTATAGCTACTTTACTTGCTCTTTGCCTTTAATGATAACTGAGATATGATAAATGACATGATAAATGAGAAAGTTTCTACAAACGGCATTGACTGATCATCAGACAGAAAAAGAAATAAGATTTAGTTATCTGCGGAACAATGAGGGTTACAGCTGCACAAACATGATAGATATTTCTTAAAAACAGGGGAGGAAGGAGCATGTTTTGTATGACTGTAATTGTACATATAAATGCCCACAGTATTTTATCAACTCTGAGAGGGATAATCATCGTCTGTGAGTAACATGACATAAATGTCAAAATATCTCCGTCTGAACCAGTGTGAGTAGTAACATTGTCCTGTTATTACTATTGTTATGCTTAAATTTAACAAGTATTTTCTGTTCTTAAGCTTCATCCAATAATCTTCTTTGCGCTGCGACTGAAAAGGAGGAAACGTGTGAGTGACATGTAAGAGATGTTTTAAAAATGTTTTCAGTATTTGTCACTGATGTTCCCAAGTGATAACGTCTCTTAGTGATGGAAGATGCAATGAAATTAACAAGTGGTGAGTAGCTGAAATGAAGGAAAACAAACCAAGTGGTGGTAACAGAGTGAAAGTTTCGACAGAATCAAACTAAAGACCTGTAGAGAACCAGACCAACAGGGAGCACTGTGAGCGAGGCTTTGCTTGTCGTCTGTTTGTTTTGGTAGAAGGACATGAAACAGTTTGTCTTTTCATGTGATTTATTGGGTTTGAATAAAACCTGTTCAATCAGGAGAGAATTCATCCTGAATGAAAAGAGAATTTTAATTGCCATGTAGCACGAAAAGAAGAGAAAGTAAGATGTCATCACATTAGAAGAGGTTGAGGTTGTGAATGTAGAAAATCCTCCTGGGTTTAGACACTGGTGGTGGCGCAGTGATGCGATGAAGAGAAACCTGGAGATCTGATGTAAGTGGACTAGACATGAAAAGTGCCGATTACAGGGGCGAGAGGAAAAGAGATTTAAAATTTGATGGCAAAGATGTGATTTGCTGATTGAGATTTAGTTAATGTGGTTGGTTTACAGTAAACACTCATAGTCAGCTGACTCATGGGAGGTATAAAGATAGACTTCCTGATTTAACGTACACTATAAGCTTTTTTATTGACCAGTCATTCAGTTTGCTGTCTGCTGTATTTATTCAGTTGTAAAGTCCTTCCTGTCTATTAGAGACTAAAAATCCTGGAGGAACATTATTTATAAGTGGTTCATCCAGTCCTTGTTTTCTTTAGATGTCTCCTGAACTATGAGTATAACTAAGATTAGCCACAAATATGTCGCATACGAGCTTTTATAACAACAGCGCTGCATTCTGTTGCTAGTGGCAACATGTAATTAAGTGTCAGAAACAAACGCATTTTTATTAAGATTAGGAAAAGGTTGTGATTTTGGTTAAACATAAATATAGAATAGAATAGAATATTTTTATTTGTCCCACAAGGGGAAATGTATCTGTTTGACAAATTTCCCCTTGTGGGACAATAAAAATATTCTATAAAGTAAATTATATAAAAATATATAAAAGCCTTTGTCTTTGTTGTGACTGTGGATAATAATGCGGTGAACGCTACAAGTGGCCATTATATTGAAAGTCTGAAGTCTGATCTGATATTTTGGCAGAAAGAAACAATGATTGTCAAATGTGTGAATGGACATTTTCTCTTTCTCTGAATTGAAACATTGCCTCACCACCATTTATTTATTTAAAAATAAGTTTCCTTTAAAACATGTTTGTCATCGTTGTTTAGTTGTATAAATGTAATGACTAATGTTGCAGTGGAAGAGATGAGTCTTTCCTCTGTGCAACAATTAATTCTAAGTTCAACCCAAACAACAAGTGTTTTTTTTTTCTGTTTAGTTACTGTCCTTTCACCACAGCACAACAAGATAACACTGTCCCGGGAAACACAATAGGAAATTAAAAACACATTGCTTACGTTGCTGTTTGCTGAACCAGATAACCTGTGGTCACAGTGGAAAAGAGAATACTTATTTTAAGCACCAACATATCACAACTAAGGACCTGCTGCTGATATTGGCTGTCAGTCTGGCAAGGTCATTTGACAAAGACTCACAGAAGAATCAAGCATCTCTGGTTTTGTTGTCGAGTTGAGAGTTCTGCTCGTCTGTAAGCAAAAGCAGTTTTTCATCTTGTACCTTTTGTGTCAC
The DNA here is from genome assembly GCA_016801845.1 of Polydactylus sextarius. Taxonomy (NCBI): domain Eukaryota; kingdom Metazoa; phylum Chordata; class Actinopteri; family Polynemidae; genus Polydactylus; species Polydactylus sextarius. The sequence goes on along the minus strand of CM028930.1, from coordinate 21,811,205 downwards.
ACGGCCTCTATTAAATCAACATGTAGTCTATGAAACATTTTCTATAACCTTCACTTGTTAACGACATATCCTTGCAGTTATTAGAGTTTTCATGCTGTGATTTTAATTAGGTTTCAATTAAATTCAGACCCACAAGCATTTTGCAAATAAAGTTAGTGATCGGCTAAATCAGTCCTTGGCCACAAACAGAGCAAGGACACAAATTCAAACACATTCCTGTGTCTTCTTTTTTTTCTGCATTTATCACACATCAGATTTACAAAAATGCTGATCAACTGAGTTTAGGATCTATTATACAACATTTGAAAAGACATTTTGATGGGTGACAGTCAGCCAGGGTCAAAGATGCTTGTTCCAAAAATCACTGCAGTAAACAATGTTGAGTAAATAGGAGCTTGAATAATACATAATGCTGCCAGATTGTGTTTTGTAATTATGCTTAACCACTTTGTTTGGAACTGGTTTCACATTCACCCTTCACTCCAACCTCTGCGTTGCATAATGAAGGTATTTTTTGTGGAGGAGGGGTATTAGAAAACAATAGTAATAGAAACATTTGCAAGTGTGACTTCTCATTCTGCAACAAGCTCCTGGTTCCAGTGGAACATTATGTTGCTATTAGCGACAGTTACAGTTTAACCAAACAAATATTCATCCTCTAAATGTCTCTGTGGGACCATTATCTACAGCTATTTCTGTAACAGTTATTCCACAGCAGCTAATAACAATTATTGTCATTATTATTAATTTACAGATAGTTAAATGAAACTAATTTAAAGTGCACACAAGGTGGTTTCTTCAGGTGTCTTGGATGAAACAATAGATACTCAGATTAAAACCATATCAAACAAAGAAGCATCAGATCATAACATTTAGACTAAAGCAATAAATATTCTACATTTATGTGTTGAATTAAATCAGTCACAGTATTTAAACTTAATTAGTTAATCTGTTTATTTGTTCTTGGATTTATTGGTTTCGTTTTGTAAACTTGTTGCTGTTGTGAGGACAGTAGAACTAATTTGACAGCCATTGTTTTTGTGATCCCGCTGTTCCTATTTTTTTTGTTTGTTTGTTTTTTTTTTTCCACAAGTTATTATTTACAATACCCTCTGTTTATCTCTTTCTTTATTGTATCTCTTTTTTTTCCTTTTGGTAAACACTAAACTGTGAATTTGTTGTTTTCAGTAGAAGCTTCAAAGGCCACCTCGGTCATCTTTATCTTTTACTCATTTGTAATACATATCAGGAATAAACTTAATAAAATTGACACCTCCTGTGTTGAGTTTTAATGCTGCCAATGTCTGATAGCATTACATTTTTTGTTAAGTTCCAAAAAAATACAGTAACAATTAAATTAGATTTGATTACCACACTCTGTAATCACAGATGGCTTTTTTTTTTCTTTTACACATTTAATTAATAATTCAGTAATTTTTTTAAATTTTGTGCACAAAAAAACAAGTTTATAGGGTAAAAAAAAAAAAAGAAAAGACTTTTGCTGCTACAAAATATGAAACTTTCCCATTCTGTGTGTGACCATCTCTGAATTCAGACAAACATAATTGAAAGTATTTAGGGTGGGAAGCCTAGAAAAGTCCTCACCTTTGTTCCTGTTCTTATGGCTTCTTGTGGTTTGGTTGTGGCACCTGTTCTGAGCAGGCTGGGATCTGCATGTTGCACCTTCCTGGTGAAGCTAATTGCTGGCAGGTGGCTGGTGAAACTATGTCTAATGGTGGCAGCACATGTCTTCCTGCACTGGAAATTAGGTAGAAAAGTATGAAAACCCATTACTACTTTGCTTTTACAAGACCACCGTGGCTCACCATTGTGCCACCGACCATTTTGAAACAGCATTGCGGCACGTTGTGTTTCCTACTTCGTTTGAATTTTGACCCGACTTCCCCTCCACAAAGAAGTGGCAGCGTTGGCACATGCCCGATAGCAAATGTCTTCTTGCATGTCTTGTCATCAAAGAATGTGCAGTGGATCAAAGCGTTTGTCATTTGTCAGTTTATTCCTGTTATAAAAGCTACTATCATAGGTATGCACACATATTTAATATTATCCACCTCATCACTATGATTAGATTTAGTTCATCAGCTATTTCCCAAATGTCTGACATTCATTTCCGTATCCATTTGACAGCTTTGAAGGAAGAGAGAAAACTTTTTTTGATGATAATCAGGGTAAGGCAGCAAATCTCTGGATTCCGGACATTCTTAAATTATTCCACTTGTGCATATTCAAAGCTAAATACTGCAGCTAAATGAGGCCTGACATGAAAAGCTGAGAGAGGTAAGCATGAGCTGCGATTCTCATACCTCAGTGCTGCAGACCCTGAGGCCGCTGCTCCTGTGCCTTCCAGTGGGAGGCAGATAGAGTCATCATTAGAAAAAGGCTTGAGAGAGAGAAAAGGCTTGAGAGTCAGAATCAAACAGAGAGAGAGAGAGAGAGAATTAACAGGTTTCAACTCGGCTCCCTGCTCTCACTCATTCTCTTTGAACTCGCAGCCAATTTTGCATGCTCGCGCAGACCTGCGCCTCTAAGCCAGAAGTAGCCCAGCGCTTCCGACACCTAACCCCAGCGCTCAACCTGTGGAGCTGACTCCTGCACGCCGCCACGACTGCCTGCTTTAGAACCAGGGCCAAAGTTGGAGGAGAGAAGTTGACAGGCCTCTTAGCTCCTGTAATCACCTGTGGCCTCTTTTCTTCCTTTCTTTCTTTTTTACTGTTGCTGCCTATGTGAAACAGTCGTAGCCTGAATAGCAGCCGTTTTACTACAGTAAAGCACAGTGAAGCACGTTTTGATAAAATGTGGGAATACACTATGACTTGTACTACTGGAAACATGCCAACATTTTATTTCATACACAGATATTACAAACACAGTGATTTATGTTATTGTTCTGCTGATGCACTGATTCCTTTCCTGTTTACTGTTTTAACAAGGTGGAAATTAATGAGAAAACATGCTCCTCTATTAATGAATCACCTCTTTCAAACATTAATCTTCACTCCCCCACATCTTAACTTCTGTTTTGTGAGTTTATAGTTATTAATGTGATTTAATGTTTTTTTTTTTATACTAAACCTTTTCATGAACGCAGTTTATTCAATACATGTTATAGTTATTGTTTTTATCTATCTCTACTGTTTTTTTTTTCATTCTGCTTTATTTTATTTTAGATTTTTAAAGATGGATTTACGTCTTTCATTTTTTTTTATTATGCTACATAATTTTTCTGAACTGTTTGATTTGTTTTTGTGATTTTCCCCCTTTATGATTATTTAAGGACTTTACTTATTTACAGTGTCTGTCAATGTGCGTGTTGTGTGAGACTGATTTAAAATAGATTCCCCCTTTGATTTGGACTCTGAGTTCAGTCAATGAAAAATAGAAAACTACTGCTGCATGTGTGTGTGTGTGTGTGTGTGCAGCATACCCTATGTTTTCTTTTTTTAACTACATTTTTTTTTAAATTCTCACTTTTAACAATACCTGTTGAAGGCAGCTGAGGTGTGGTAAAGTTTAGAAACTGACACTTTTAAAGTTGACATGAGGAAAATATTGTGATTGTGTCTATGATGGGATGTATGATCTTACACACCCATCCACCACTTACTATAAAAGGATCCTGCTTCCTGCATTAGCACTGAATACATGTAAATTGTGAGATGAGATGCAGGATCATCTAATATGCATGTAATTACTAGTGATGCTTGGCTGGTGCAGCAACGTTTCACTGTAAAGAGGAAGAGTCGAAACTGTGGAGCAGTTAAACAACAAAGTATAAGCTGACACTTGATGAGAGTCTACACTTGTATCATGGCTCAGTCCAGGTTGTTAGTGATATGCTCCTCAATCTTCTTGGAAAACCTTTAACTGCTCCATCAATACCTTCACACGTTCAGCAGCAGCTCGTTCACCTCCACCTCCGAACAAAGTCGCCCCCACCACCACCACACTGCTACTGTCTCCTTCTCATCTTCACAGATTTATCCAAGAAAGAAAAGGGAAGGAATGAGAGACTATCCTGGAGGTGGCACAGCCCAGAGCAGGTTCTCAAATTAGAGGAGCTGAGAATGAACAAGAGAGCTGACAGCACAGATCCCTGAGTCATCCCTTGGTAAGTCTAACACTGTTCCAAAGCTGAACGAGGTACCACGTCTTTGAGAGGAAGTCATTTATTTCATGGTTAAAGCACCTCTTCAGCTTCTAGGGTTACATTCACAATGAAGGCGTCACTCGCTGAATTCTGATTTATTGCTAACATACTGTCTTGGCTGATGTTGCTCGACTCGCAGATTTTTTTTTTTTGTGTGTGGTGCCAATATCTGATATCTGCTTTGAAGGTCGTTCTCCTGATCTGCATGAGCACAATAATAACAACAACAACAACAACATCAACGACGACTAGACGTGGTCGGGGATATTCATGCAGATTTACATACATATATGAAATGTGAGCTGGGTTGAATGAAGTCATTATATGTTGTGCTGTTTTGTGTTACAAAATCGTGTTCTAGTTTTTGTCACACATCAGTTGTGTGGTTACTGTTATTATCAGTCTAGATATTTTAGTCTAGTTTTTCATAGTGCAAATTGTCCTAAAAGCTTTCTGAGATTATAACTTAAGTATAGCTGATATGTAGTTGCTATGGTTACAGGTCTTGTCTGTTGCAAGGTTAGCAGAAGAGCTATCTGTTTATATGTTTATACCACGTTGTAATACAGTCGACTCACTTTTCAAAGTGAGCAATATTTCCAAACTCTGCTGTTTGAAAACAGTCATTCAGCTAGTTTTCTTTTAAATGTGTCAAAAAACACTTACACAAAAACACAAAATACTGCAAACTCTTATTTGACGTCTCAAAATGTGTGTAATATTGGTTGGGCTGCAAAAGGCCCAGGATTCTAAATGAATGCATCAGACTGATCTTTTTTTTTTTTTTTTTTATTAAACCTAAGCACTATATGTAACACAAAGTGGACTGTATCACTTCACCCAAGGCTAGACACTAGCATAACTTTGTCTAATTTTGTTCTTAGCATTGGATGAATATTTTAACGGGAATTATTTTGCATGCAATTGATTGTAGAAGGCTATCCTCCTGTAAAAGTGGGCTGTGGTATGTAAATTTTAGGGGGGGGTATATGTAGGTTAGGGGGTGTAAGTGATGACAGAAACTAAGAGCTTGTCCTTGAACGGACCGTTTTTTTTATTAAAACAGATAAGCTATTCATTTACATTAATTTCACGTTTCAGCGGAAGTCACTATCAAAGGAGTCATGTTATCAGATGAATGGAAAACGTTAACTTGATAAGTTAAATGTATTAATTGATTTATTAATTAAATCGCTAACTTTTTTTTAAAAGTGCATCCTTGTCCTTGTCCTGTGTATGCTGTGAAATTTCTCTCTCCTTGGTTTGGAGGGTTGTGTCCCTCACCCTTCATCCAAAGGAGAGTCGAGATAGCTCCTCCCCTCATGTGAACATGCAAAAGAGAGGGGCTGGGCTAAAGGTGAGGGCTAAGAGGTAGAAATGGGATTGGCCCTAAACTGTCTTTATTTAACAACACCAATGTAAACATGGTTTTATATGCTATGATCCTTAAGTCCTACACATCTCTGCTCATAGTTTATAAACTTAAGAGTTACCATAGTGAAAGTATTGTCTATATCACACCTATGAAAATTTCCTACGATTCCTGCAGCATAGTGGTGCAATTAAAGCTGGTTTGCTTTTGAGCTAACGTTACCATCAGAGGCATCATGCCACTTATGTGTACGTTCAGGTTGCTGCTGTTTGTTAGTCCAACTGCTTGAGCAGCTAAATCACCTTGAAAACAGGAGACTTTTTTATTTTGCTGATGGAAGTTGCAATGTGTTTCATCACAGATGTTTTGTAAAGGTCAGTGTTTAAAGAGTTGCAGTCCTGTTTTCATCAGGGGAGAAAAAAAAAGGTTGTAGAATAAATTATTTTTAAGACAAAATGAACACTGGTGGCATGAATGATGACCTCACGATCTCATAACTGGGTACGAAATACAGTGTAACACACTGGAAACTGATACAACGTCTTTGTTTGAGTTGGTTGAGTTTCATTAACTCCACTCAATTAGCCACTTCCTCCTGCTACTTTATCCAATCATGTCTGATTAAATAGTTTAAGGCACAACAGTTTTGTTATTTAAAGTGTCTGTTTAGACAGAGGCTACAACATGGAAACCACTTCCAGGTCAAAGTGACAAACACTGATCATCAAGTAACAGTGCAGTATTTAGTTTGGATACCTTGGGTCCTGGCATTCATCTTGAAGTTACTTTGACAGGTACAACCTACCTAAACATTGTTTCAAACCGAACACATGCACACACACACACACCCATGGTGATGACACTTGCCAACGGCAGCAGCTCTCCCCTGCTGGACAGCCAGTGAAGACCCTGCAGCATTGCAGAAAGTGCTAAGAAATGCCTTGAGGAATGTTACACAGCCCAAGGTGTTGACTAAGCCAGAAAACTACCAGATTGGGTAGTTTGTGAATGTTCCAGCATGAGCCAGCCCATGGAGGCTCCACCCTGCCACCCATTGGATCCAAAGAGTCTTCCTGGTGTTTAGAAGAAAGACACCATGTCCACGTCCTGACAGTTAAGAGCTGTTCTTCTTGTACAAGAGGAACATAGGTAGATAGTAATGAAGTACATTTACTTGAGTTGTCCACTTAAGTACAGTTTTAGATTGTCTGTACTCCATTTACACACATTAGTATTTTTTTTTCTTTTGGAAGCATGTGACTTTCACTTCACTACATTTGAAAGACGAATACTGTACTTTTTATTTCTCTACATTTATAACAAGGTTCTCAATTGTTATTTTCAGGGTCTACGTTTTGGGTTGGTTTCTAGGTTGAAATGTCGAATTTTATTTTCTGATCAAGCTGCATTTACAGGTTTTTCACTGTTTTCCTGATTAACATACACATACATAGAGCTGTGACAGAGCTGTGTCAGAAAACTAACATGCTATTTTGTGGGGGTGTGCAGTGTTACAATTAATTAAAAAAAATAACAAATGGCTGTTTTTTGTCAGTTTGGTTCTGTTTCATTCTGTACCATTCTACCAATCCTCTATTCTACAGCTTCCACAAGCCAGTATAGTATATAGTGTAGTATAAGCTAGGTATTTGTGTTATGGCTATAATGCAACAATGTGGTATTTTTAAAGCAAATACTTTAACTTAAGTGAAAATATGACTATATGACTTTCACTTGATTTAGAGTAACATTTGACCATTGGTATCTGGACTTTGTACCTTTGACTTAAGTAATGAAGTTGGGACTTCATCCACCTCTGAAGAGGAACCTCAACAATATAATGTAGGTGATTGACTATATCTGGTGATAATCTTTCAACTGCAGCGTTAATGTAGCCAAGGACAAGCAGGCCAGAGGTTATTAAATAAAGTAAGAATATAATATTAGGTAATTATTACACCTGTCAGGTAATTATTACAGCAAAAAACTTTTAACTTACTCTTTAATTAAATTAATCTATGATTATAACCAGAAGATAATTACTGTAACATACTGAGTGCCATAGAAATGTTTATTCACATGTTTATTTGTGCCAAAGGTGAACCAAAGTTGCTTTGCATGTGTTTCTTTGTGCGAATGGCCTCAAGCTGCAGATTCTAAGAGATGTCAGTTTCAATCTCCAGTCAAGAATCAGGTTGAGCGTGAATTATGTCACATGTCATCTCTTTGAAAAAGTCTCTGCTGATGTCGATAATCGGTTTACTATCACAGAAGATGGAGAAAACCAGCAATTATTCATTCAGTTTTAGAGGCTGGAACCTTTTTTTTCAGAAATGAAGAAGATTTAAAGGTCTGGGAGCTCAACTCATTACGACAATGAGGGTGGGAAATTTCGCAGGAGTTAATTTCAAGAAGTATTTAAAAAATTCAGTTCCCCAAATGGCACTCAATATAGTATAATATAATATAGTATAGTATAATATAATATTTTTAATGTTGTGGCTTATCGTTGTGTAATATAATATAATACCACATTTGCAAAACTGATATTAGCAGTAATGATCAGGGTCACTTAATGCTTTCACTCTCATTCAGAGAGAGTCTCAAATGAACAGAGTGGCAATTTTTCTTTCTAACTTATATGTTTGGCTAAAACACACGAACAGCAGAGTGGGTCAGATTGTTGCAGAGACCGGGGGTGCTCGCTGCATTCTTAACAAACCAAAAAAAGAGATGATGCTATGTGCAAAGAAGGCAAATATCTGGGGGGCAGAACATCCACTCTGTCCTCTCTATACGCATCCACCCACATGTAGAGAGCGTCTCCTTACTTTTCAGATGTGGTGTGTAGTGAAAGGAAGCCTCTATTACAAATGGTGCTGTTAAGTGCCGTCAATGGAGGATTTTTAAGTAGCCTTGTGGTAATGATAGCTCCTACCTTCTCTCTCTCTCCCTGCGCTCTCTAACTCTCTCGTGCTTTTCCTCTTGTCTCTGTCTTTTTCTTCGTTCCAGCCGACCTCGAGGGCACTAAAAGACACTTGTCTCCTCATCTCTTTTCAACAACAGCAAGAAGAAGATGGTTTCTCTCTCTGTTACCCCCCCCCCCCCCCACCCACCTCTCACACACACACACACACACACTATGCATATCCTAGGCACTTTTAAAAGGTGGCTTTCACATTTTAGCAGGGCCGTTTTGCATTCAGCCAGGCCAGCTTATGGTAGGGATGAATGCAGATCAGTGCTTTTTTTACTTGAGAATGTTTGATACATCCAAAAAAAAAAAATAAAAATCCCCTCGTAGAAATGATTATGGATTCTGGGGGAATCTCGGGTGCTGTTTGAATAGAGGCGAGCTGTAGGCTGATTCCACCACTAAGAAGAACAGAGGAGATGAGCCTTCATTGTCAGGCCTGACAAGATTAAGCCGACTCAAAAAAAAAAAAAAAAGCTGATCAAACTGAGTGAGATTCTGCATGGCGAGGCGAGAAGCGGTGGCATAGGTGGCTGCTCTGAGGTGTAAACAGACTTCTGACATTGACAGGAACACTTCGTCTCAGCTGCACGGCCACATCGAGGCCATATAGCCCACCCACCTACTACCACTACCGCTTCCTTTCTGCACCATTATAACCACCTTCTGAGTTGTGAAGAGACCATGAAATCCTTATCTGCTTCACTTCAGCACTAGCATATTGAGACACAGTGACATGACAATAGTGAAATAAATGACAGGCAGGTTTTTTTTTTTTTATCTGTCTGCGAAAGAATGAATCAACTGTTTTAATTTATGCAAAAATAACAACAAAAAACAACTGATAATTATCTTTATCCTCATCTCTCTGCTGTGCTTATATGTGTTTCCTGAGAAATTTCTGTCACCTCTGTTGCACAGTATTTTTTTTTTTTTTTTTTTGCTCTGTTAATAACTGTCGTCTGATAATGAATGCGCTTATTAAAGGAACAGCTGTACAGAATGGTACAAACATAAATTGGAATTTCTGCTGGAACAGGCAACAAATTTAATAGCATAACAGATAAATACATCTCATCTGAAATGTCACCTCGTGCACCCATCACCCATCTTCACTCATTCTGTTTTATGTGTGGTCTCTTATGAGCGGCCATGCTAGTTGATTATAACATTAGAAGAGTTGCCTGCTCAGCAGTCAAAAGTATTACAGCCTCCAACACTGTACCAGCCATGTGTCTTCCTCTCGACATTTTCATCTCCTATGCAAATACAGACCCAATGGAGCCAGTAATCATTCATCAGGAAACTGTCTCCAAATGGTAACTGCTTCTGTCCTGCTCATTCATTATTCATCACCACGGACGGGTCAGGCAGCAAGAGGCTCCACTCGTACCACATACACAGTCTGCCTCATTCCTCTGTTTATCTCTCACTCGTGGTGTTGAAATGAGGGGAAAAGTCCAGTGTTCACTTTTGTGGCCGTGTGCTGTGTCAGTGTGTCAGAAGTAAAGCAATGTAGCCTGGGTTCACTTCTCTGGCTCTTTCGTATTGATAAAAACACCTTGCCTGCTGCTGATACTCCTGTTCATTACTGTGTTTAATGAGAAACTTCTGCATACACTGCAGCGAGCACGCAGCGAAAAGCACATTTCACAAATAAGAGGGAAAATGTATTTAGGAGGAGCTGGAGGCAGAGTTTCATCACAGATGTGACAGGCAATATGACGCGTAAGGAACACCCTTATAAGCAGAGCAATATACAATCACCTCAGTAGAAACTGAGGAACATTCATATCTATCTTCTCTCTTCAGTTATCGTGTGCAGTGTTTAATTCAAATTACACAGAAGCAGCAAAAATTGTCAAACCAACATGTTAACCCCGGCAAAGGAAGAAAAATGAGCTTCCTCGGCTGCAGCAGCGGCCGTGCTACCACATCTTTCTGGTGTCTCGTCTTGATCCCTGCAGGATTTTTCTGTCTGCGTATTAATAACCACTTCAAAGCGACTGCACTTCCCTGAATGCGTTGTGCATGCATTTAGGTCTATCTTACCCCGTTATGATCCCCCTGCAGCAGAGCACATGTAAACACACCAAAGGCAAACGCGCATTGACCTGCCAGCTGTTGTCTGTCACTGTGGAAGAGCACTCTCTGGGTTTTTTTGTTTTCATTTGACTTGTGATGGATGATTTCCACTTGCTGTATTCATTAAGACTGTGGAGCAACATTACTTGTCACCATTCAAACTAATGGAAAAGACTGTTTGTAGAATGCCATAAAGCTACAGATTGGTAAAATGTAACTTAACTTTGCTGATGTAATGCATCCAGTTTTACACGCTTTCTATCTTCGAGTTGGTTGATGAGCTGAATTTGTGGTAGTTGACTTTTGCCCCGTGGCGACAATGCATGGAGTTAGGAGTGAGGATGCAGGAGTTTTAGTTTTCAGCTGTGAGGGTTTTGTGAAGTTTATAGAAAGGGCCTGGGTACATCCCCTCTAGTCTGTCATCATACTTAAGTGGAGCATTGTCTAGGCCCTGCAGCTCCCCCAGATAAAACTGCCAGTGGTGCAATTTCCCCAAGACCCCTCAGGGCCCATAATTCTCTTTGTAGGTTGTCTGACAATTTGCTAAGCAGTTGAGTCAGGGACACAGGAAGACAGAAAAGTGCTGCAGTTTATAGAGCGTTCATTGAACATGAGGTTTTGCAGATAATTCTACAAGGTTATGTGAATCTTTTAACTTTCATATTTCAGTAGTGAGAACTGAAATATCTCATTTCCGGCTATGACAAAAAACAAAATTCAAATAACATAACATGGCTGATTTTTTTTTCCCTTTTTTATCATGGAGATAATATTTGTTTGGTGGTGATCATCCAAAGTATAGAAAATCCCACAGATATGGAGCATAAGCATGAAGAGCCAGGTGGCAAAAAGAGGGAAAGAATTTGAGTCCTCACTCTACTACTGGTTCTTTCTGGGCAACCCAGATTTAGTGCATCATATGTGTTAATCACTCTGCCAAGTGTAAAAATTGCACCAAAGCAGGGGCGTTGGCTCTAAGCTGGAATGACATACATTCAGCACGCATGAGACACTTCCACTGATGAACTACTGTACGTGCAAGGAGCCAAGTCCTGTAATGATGCTCAATGTTCCCCTCCATTTGTCATGTTGCAAAGATGATTATGATTTTTTTTTTCCTTCTTTTTTTTTCTGGGGTGTTTTTTTTATCAAGCCATCTGTAATGCTGCAAAACTATCACTGTGTTGTTCACAAGGACACAAGTTAGGCTGAAAAGTTAAATTTATGCAAAAATCTGTTGTGTTGCCTGTAAAGAACTTCATATCTGTGGTGACTTGTGTGTACATCTGTGAAGGGAAGACAAGGACAGTCATAAAAATCTTTTTTTTTTTTTTTTTTTTTTCATATTGTTACAGTTATCCATGGACGTAAAATCACATCTCCAATCTTTTTTCAGATTTTTCCTCTCTCACAGTAAACCATTCACAATCAACCTGTAATTGATTGTAAGAATGAAATTGCCCATAAAAAATCTGGGATGGAATTGCCAGAGGGGAGACACGAGGGAACTAAATAACAAATGAGAGTACAGGATGAAAGACACTACTTTAATTCACCACAACTGATTTGATAATAAAACTCGAGCCCATTTCACAGTATAGCCAATTATGTCTTTAGTGAGTTCTGCCTTCATTGGCTGAGTTTTTATTCCTCACAATCAAGTCTTAGGAACAGTCAGCGTGTTGCCTGTCACTTAGTGATGTGTTTTGAAAATACCTTGACGTACAAAAATTTTACAGATAGAATTACATACACATAATTAAACACCAAACTGTAATTATATCAGTACCTTACAAGTTGTCAAAACATGCTAATGTTCTCTTCACTTTGGAAACTTTCATTATACAGCAAGCTCTCTTTGTTAATTTTGCAATGCAAAACACACAGAGGCCTCCAAGGTGACATGAAGTATGAGTCAATTCTTCATATGAAGGAAGTAATTAATTGGAATGTCAAATTCGAGGAGCATCCTTGCTTTAATTTTTCTTCTTAATTGGGGAATAATTTGGAATTTGGAGAGGAAGCAGATCACATGTAATGAAGATTGACACCTGTTATTTCTCCCTGCTCTCGCCACCCACTGCAGACTACCATTTATTAATGGCCTTGCCCTTCTGTAAGGTTACACACACACGTGCTTCCACAGTAGCTCGCTGTGCGGTAGCAGTGCGTCGTGTACGATGGTGGAGAGAATCAAGCACACGGTCGCTTAAGAAAACACATGTAAATGGACACAACACAAATAGTGTCCTCAAGGGACAGCTGCCTGTGTTGGTGTCTGAAAATCAGCTAATGTTTTAATGTTATCACAGGTAGTAGGTGTGTTTGATTGTGTTGTGTGTATTTGACATAGATGTGTTGTTAAAATTAATGAGGATGTCGAGCTCTCTCTGTCATTACAGCCATTTTTCCTCAAAAGCAACAAGGACCCATGGGCCCGCCAAGCGCCACCCTTCAGGACAGACATGGCTGGCAGAACGTAACTGCTCTCTTGAGCTTGACCATTCATATCCCATGTTATAGTTGTCTCTGGCAGAGTAATGACTTCATTTTGACCTAAGCAATCCCTCTTGGAAGTGCTCCTCGACACTTTTGCTTCCCCCCTGAAACTAATATCCGCGTTAACATATGTCAAAAGGTCAAGTACGTGTGTTTTCACCTTTCACACATCACAGTCTGGCTGAGATCAGCCCACACCAAAATTAAAGCTCGTGTTTGGGTGTGAAAGAAAGATTAATTGCCCTCTACAGTCTGGCTGTCCTTAATCTTGCATTCCTCAAAGTGTGGCTGTGTAAGATTAGGTTGCACTGAGCCACTAAACGCTTTGGTTGTACACACCGGCGGGAGCATGTCGGAGTGCACGTACACATATGTAAAATATAAAGTACACATGGCTACGTGGGTTGTTGGCCAAACACTCGAGCAAATGCATGGGGAAAGGAATCCTCCACGGAAAATGCACACAGAGCTGTTAAACCAACTGCCAAATGTCAGTCTTCAATCCAGAGTAATTCACCAGAGACACAGACCCGTGCTGTGCTGTCACAGGACAGAGAATCTTAATCAAACCTGAGCTCTGTCAGTCCGCTCTTCACCTTTTTTCATAGAAAAACAAATTAATTGTGTGTGTGTGTGTGTGGTCTAGGTATTCCTTACGTTGTGGGGACTTAAATCTGTTTACACACTCACATTATGGGGACCTGTTTCCCTTATGGGACAAAAACCAGGTCCCCATAATGTAAAAAAAAAAAAAAAATTAAGATGATTTAAAGTTTGGTTAGACAAGTAATAGCAACAATCAAGATCTCTAGGGTTTCCAGAAAAGTCTCCAGGAAATTAATGCAAGTCAATGAAATGTCACCTGAAGTTATGGAAACTAGACTGTGTGTGTGTGTGTGTGTGTGTGTGTGTGTGTGTGTGTGTGTGTGTGTGTGTGTGTGTGTGTGTGTGTGTGTGTGTGTGTGTGTGTGTGTGTGTGTGTGTGTGTGTGTGTGTGTGTGTGTGTGTGTGTGTGTGTGTGTGTGTGTGTGTGTGTGTGTGTGTGAGAGAGAGAATTATTACTCTGAAACAAGAGCAACAGCTCTATCGAAAGTCAGACTGAATAATCATTGTTTGTGTGTAGCAGATTGGGCAGCTTGAAAGGGTTAAGCATGAGTGGATTAAAACGCCGGCACACATCCGTTTCCATACACTAATCCTCTTAGCACTCACTCCTAATACGTTTTTATGTCTTTCCTATCGCTCACTGAGGTGAAATATCAGATTAGTTGCCAGGCTTTGACTATATCTTATTACAACCTTATCTAACACTGAGGAGTTGTGGGCTTCCTGTTAGGCAGGGCCCTCTGACGCCGGGCTGGACACTGGCCTCTGCCTTCTGTTTTTAAAAAAAAAACACACAGAATTAAGGTTTTAGAGTTGCTCTGGTCGTTAAGATCAGTCTCTAAATCATGTGATTTGTCCTCATCGTTCTCTGATTTGCTGATGTATAAGACTCACTGGCTTTTTTTTTTGTTTGTTTACAATGATAGAAATCATTTTTTGTCTGTTTAAAATGAATTGGTAAATGGACTGCATTTATATAACACATTTATAGCCTTAATGGCTACTCATGCCACACTCTTATTTACACACATATGTTCAGTGTACATCAGGGGCAAATATTGGTCAGTATCTTACCCAAGGTCATTTCGACATGTGGACAAGAGGAATGAGGAATCGAACCACCACTTTCTGATCAGTTGGTGACCTGCTCTCTCTGCTGCTGAGCTACAGCCACTCACTTCCTAGATGAGCAAAGGGAATCCAAGGCTTCCTCTTTGCATCAGGAGCCGTCTGTGAGGGGGAAAAAAGCACTCTTAGGACCCACCATGAACAGACTTGATGTCTATTGACTCGGACATATATAAGCCTACTTCTGCTCACATGTACACGCACCTGCAAACCCATGTAGTAATCCACCCCTTGTGTAAATACTGTAAACAAATAGTCTATCAACCTGAGAGCTAAATTCAATTTATACGCTGCTTCCAGCCGAACTAGATCGCATACTGCTAAAATCAATCACTGTCTTGCTGCAAAAGTTAATGAAACACATGAGAACACTGGATTTAAATCAATGAATGTGTTCTCATGGAAGGGTCTCTGATGCCATATAAAAGACACCATCCATATCTCAACTATCTCATGTAGACAGTGAAAGCCACAGTATTGATATTGACAGTATATACACTGGACTGCAGGCTGAGTACTCAGGCAGGGAGAGTTGTCAATGAGTTTTAAGCACAAATGGCTGGCGATGCAGCTTGTGCAGCAAAGTATTGCAATTTGTTTTGTCATGCCAAAGGTTATTAGATGCACTTTAACCAAACAAGGAGAAGCTGGAACAAAACCTAATCAGGTCACTTTTAAAGAGAACGTCTAAAGAGACACAGAAATGAGTCACTTTTCTTTTTTTATGTGTTGTATTTTGAGAGCGAGATAACAGGTATTACCCTCAGCCTCCCAGTGGCCATTAACTTCATCAGGATAATGTTCAAGAACAGTAGCAGATCTGTTACCACATTCATGCAAAAGGAAAGAAATTGTTGTTACCACTGGGAAGTGTTCTCATATTATTCAGAGATGTTTATTCATTCATAGTCCTGGTGTTGTAGTCTCACCCAATAAATGGAGCAGTAACCTAAATTAGCAACTGTTGTTAATTGAATCACATAAATGTAGCTGTTAATTAAGTTAAACCAGATATAAACAAAGTGTGTAGCCTACATACACTAGCTCCATTTAAATGAACTAAATCAATTGTAATTGTGTTAATATTGGTATTCTGTTTACATTGAACTGCCAACAGTGTTACTTTAGAAAGTGTCGGCACTGGTTTGTTGACACTTTAATAGTTCCTTTCTAGGAAGAGATGGTATCACAACCGTCAAAAAATTTCACATTTCTCATATTCATAATAACAGCTGGCTGTGACTGTTTGTCCCTCTCAAATCTTCAGTTTTACAGATGGTAAAATATGACATGAATGCAGTGTACGGTATGTGCTAGAAGCTTCAATACCATACTAGTCAAGTAACAAAAAAAAAAAAAAAACTATGAGTCACCTATTCACACTGATGCAGTGCCAAACAATGTACCTTTGGCTTACGTACTCTGCCTGCAGTGCTCATATACTGTGTCTGCAATGCAGTGCACTTTCATATCAGCATAGAGAAGGCACCAGTTAATCCACAGGGTTATGATAGTGAAAGTCCTTCTTTATCCACCGTAAGATGATCCTGCTTTTGCAGTCCTGTGCAGCCAAGATATCAGTCAAGAGGCAAAGAGAGAAAAGAGGGGAAAACGCAAATATGCAGTAAATTGTACACTGTGAGGTCTGTAAAGGGCCATCATGGCGAGAGGCAAACAATCACGGGAGACAAACTAGGCAAATGTTTGTGACCCCTTCACCCCCTAAAAAAATTATTTTAAAAAGGGGCCCCTGATGGACCCTCATTCTGGCAAATTTTACAGTGTGAACTATAAATCCCCTTAAATCTCCAATAAAGGCCTGTGCAGTGCAAAGCCTCTTCCCTGAAAACTACTGATGATGTGTCTCCCCAAGAGAGATGTTGGCAACACAATATTTCGCATACATAGACTCTATTTCGGTGGCTTGCTCAGGTAACTTAGTAAATCTTTCATAACAGCGGCTAGTTTCATTTTGGCTGTACACTTACTTGAGGTGTTTTGGCTTCGCTGTGCACGGCCAAGTCTGCAGAACAGGTTTTCCGGGGGCATCTGTAAATTGTAGCATCTACCAATAGACTGCAGGTAAGGGGGAATATCACAACATAAATTGTAGTTAAGCATTTTTATGAGGGCAAGGGCCGTGGTGGGGTGGTGTGGGGAGCGCGGGCTCGCCTGCAAACAGTGCGGCGTTGTTCCACCTTTGTGATCACTGAGGGAGTCCTCGGCAAGAGGAGGACCCAGGTTGCAGCACTGACAGCAGTATTAACACATATTGATGGGGATGTTTAACAGTGTAGCTGCAGGAGAGGCTGGAAGAAGCTGTTTCCAGTCTTGCTGTTGTAGCCTTAATAAGTTGGGCAGTGGAAAAATGGTCCATGCGTGATAGTTGCAGAATGAATAATTTAGAGGTACCCTGTGGAGTTTCTGATCACTAGTAGGACCAAGGAGGACTATTTTCATGAGTGTGTCCCTATTTTGTTTCTACCTTTCACTTGCATGAGAATGAAATACACATAATGGGCAAAGTAATACTCATTTATACTATTCCACTGATTGATAGTTGGCTGTGATAATACAAAAAGCAACATTGCAATATATCAAATGCTAGTAAACAAAGTTAATCATAATCTATAGCTGGTCAAAAACTGCCCTTTTGTTTAAGGTGGTTTAAAGCTTATCAGTCACTAAGTAACATACAAGGAATAGGCTCTGCTGCTCTGTTCCATTTTAATCATACATCTCCTCAGTTCAGGTTCACAGTTGGTGCTCGTGAATGTGTGAGTTTTACCACCACTGCTGGTATTCAGAGTTCACTTCCACCTCGCATTGATCCTGAACTACATCTTGGAAAATGGCCAGTGCCCAGGGAGCAAGAGGAAAACTGTTGAGTAGCGATTCCAGAGATGCCCCCCTACCCCACCCTCAAACCTCCCTCCTTAAAGAACTGCTGACATCACCTGCATCTCTTGACTTATATAGCGCTCATAAATTCAAATGCATGGCTGGTTAAAACACATGAATGAGAAGGAACAACTCAGGTGGAATACAAATAGCAAAGCTTTACTATCGAATCATGAAGTGGTTTCCAGGGAAGCAGAGCACTTGAGTGTGGACATCTCTCTTGCTGTCTCTTCCTCTCTCTTTCTCTCTGTCTCTATCTCTGGCTGCAGTCTGAGGCTAGCTATGGGGAAATTACCCATGAATGAAACAACTGTTGACACAAAGAGAATTATTTTTTTGCCCTTGCTCCACTGTACGGGCAGTGGATTATGAAATCCTGTGATCCATCCTCAGTCCTCAGGCCTTGGTAAACATTAGCTGACACATGGGGGAAAGGAATCCCCATAGCCTCAGGGCCAGATTGCCTCCTGCCAAAATAAGCAGTACCACCCCACTACATAGTAAGGGAGATAATGAAGCCAGGAGATGCCAGACAGAGCAATTATCTTAAATATTCAGGTATTAAGGACCTACGCATGCCTTAAGGTTGTATTGAATAAAAGAAGAAATGAAGGAACAGGTGACTAGAATCTGAATAGAGAGAAATATAGCATGTAACCTTCATAAGTATGAATATACAGTATGGAAACTTGGCACTACTCTGTTCCTTTATGTTTATACCACCATTTGCTTTTGGCGAGTTAAGACATATCGAGGAGCAGTTGTAACCTAAAGACTGAAGAGGCTCCATTATGAGCTGGTTATTTGTTTTAAATCACTGTCCACAACAAAGAGGACATCATCAGCTGTTTGTTCAAATGCCAAGATAACAACAGGGAGCTTTATTATCCATATAAATTAAGATTGTTGGCTGCGAGAGGCAAAGGCGGAAATGGCGTGACATTGTAGTCGCACTGCAAACCAACTGTTTGGTGCAAATAGTGTAAACCAGAGCCTCACATTTCCCAACAACAATCATAAAAAATACATAGGAATCATTCTGTAGCAGGCTAAAAGACAGTATTAATATAAAACTCCAACACTTGTATCAATTAATGAGCAAAAGATAATTTGATAATTCAACTTCCAATACTTCCCTCAGAACTACAGGAAGTATTTTTTCTCTCTCCCTTTAAATCCAAGTAAGAATCGATGTGTTTCCTGATCTTCAGTGTACATATTTTATCTTAAATCTGCCTTAACGTTCTTCAATGCAGCTTCAGTAATTTATCCAAAGCTCAGCTGGTTCTCCCTGTGTGTGTGCAGTAACTGTCACCATTTACCCTGAACACTGTCACAGAAGCTGAAGTTACAGAATTGTGACTCATTTGACACACTACAGTAAAACTACAAGCATCCTGTCAGTTGTTTTCAAAACATATACTTCTGGGTTGAATTTTTGGTTAAAACGCAAAAGATTAAAATAAATCTTTAAAGAGGAAACCATGGTTTACAGCGGCAGAGCTTCAGCATGTGTCGGTTTGTGGTTGGTCCTGACGAACTAGAGGAAGTAAAAGATCAGAGAGTAAAACCAGACTCATCAGGTCAGGTGGCTGTCTTTAGGCTTGGGTAAAATAATACTGTAATAATAACTGTTTTGTGTTTATTTTGAAATTTTAAGGACCTCCAACTCTCCACGGATCAAAAATCGGAGTATGATGTTAAAATACAATCTGCTTACCCCAGACCCCTCGTTACTGGATGCACAATTAGTGTACACTAAACAGCATGATATGCCTTTCGTGTGCCATTTTCTTAATCCCTCATTGCAGAGAGGGATATGAGTCTCCCAAGAAAAATCAATCCTACAATATCCCTGCATTTTCTCTTACTCAGACATCCGCAAAAGGAAACTGCCACTTTCCTGTAGCACATTATACCACCTTTAACGCCAAAGGCTTTGAAGACAGCTAATTTCCATACTAATGTCTTTCTTTTCCCCCTCCCCTTGCCGTTTTTCCAGACCAGGCACATGCGAGAAGACATGTGTCGCTTGATCTAATGGCGGAGGACCTAATTGCATTCTGGGATACATGCCTGAAATTCAAAATGGTCAACAAAATAAGAAGGCATGTTGTGCAAGCAGACCACAGACAACATCGTGACAATTAATAACCCTCCTTCAGGGGAAAAAATTTGGACTGTCCAGCCTCCCCGAAGACTGCACTGCTGCCTTTATTGATATCTATGGCCAGATAGAGACAGGCCTGCCATCCCCAGGCAGTGTGACTCTACTGGGGCTCCACTGTGACTGGACTGTTATGAGGCCAGCTTAGCCAGCCTGCTCCAATCATAGGAGCACAAACAAGCCCCAAACCACACTGAATGCTAAGCCAGATCAGTCTCGGGGGTGGTTTGTCAGGTTTTTGCAGGGATAACATAGCATGAGATTATTTTTTTTCCTCTCTCTCTCTCTGTTTCTCACCCGCTCACTCTCGCTTTCTCTCTCCCTCTATTTCTATCTCTGTGTCTGTTATTTTGAATTCACTCCTCTCTGAGGAGGTGAATGCCTTTTCGACACACGCTGACACGCACACACACTTGTGTCCATACATAGTGGCATAGACACGAGTACGCCTGTGTGTACACCCACACACAAACACACACTCACCTCCTATCTTTCCTCGACACAAGCAGCCACAGTGTTCGAGGTCTTCATTTATACAGTTCAGATGTGGTTCAGCAGTGAAATTAAGACGAGATGTTGACAAGCTAATGCTGAAATAACAAGACCTGCTAATTTGCGTCCGGCCTTATGGAGCCTGTGCCATCAAATGTTGCTGTGTTAAAGTGATGAAGTGTAACATTTTAAACTGGCACAATCATAGGGCAAAGTCCTCATTACCATGAAGGCACTAGTGGCACATTATGAGCAGCAATGAGTAAGACCCCCCTCGCTCTCACTGCCACTGCATCTATCACGCAGACAACATATGGTTGCCCGCAGGGGTGGCTGTGCTTACCCGCCTGGGGTTTGCTAACAACACTGTCATGGTCAGTGTAAAAGGAAATGTCATTTTCTTAACAAAACCTAATTTCTCACCAGCAAGAAGTGAACAGTTGCTGGAGTGAATCAACAGCCTTTTGAGTTGTATTGCTAAGGTTTATTTCTTAAAGGAAAGAGGGCACTGCTATTTCTCTAGGTGTGTTTTGAGAGATTTAAAAAAAACAAAAAACAAAGAAAAAGCCACAGCAGGCATAGAGGTTAGCTGGTGTGTGTTGTGTGTGTGTGTGTGTGTGTGTGGAGGAAGGTTATCATCCTCTGTGAATATAACCTCATTCTCTCATTTCACAGCGCACAGACTGGTCGGGCTAGTCAGGATTTAAGGTATTACCACAGCTAAATCAGCCCCAGCAGATAAAAAAAAATAGATAAAATGGATATTAGGGTAGATTGACAGATTAGAGAGAGAATTAAAAAAAAAGAACCAACAATATGTTTTCTTCCTCTTGGCTCTGTAGGATCTGATTACAAAGATCAACAAACATATTTAGTTAAAACTGTCATATGTCACCATCTTTGAAATACAGCGAAGCTTGAGCTCTAATCCCAAAGCGCAGTGAGAGGGTGGTCACCATGATGTGTCTTTTCACTGCTTTACTACACCAAGGTAAAAGAGATATGCAGCCACACTAATTTGTCTTGACGAGAAAACAGCTGTAAACATTCTCAAGAGGGGGCGCGTGGGGTGGGAGGGGGGGCACGAGATAAGAACCGTGTTGTAGAGATGGTATCAGGTGGCAACAATGTCCCACCCATGCACCACACTACTTTTTCAGGTGTTCTATCTGCGATGTTGTGCCTATTAATCAGAGCTGACATTGAATAAACGCAGCAACACAAAGCTAATTGACCATACGGCAGGTGAACAGAAACTTGTGTGTTCACGTAAGTTGTGTGTTGTCTATTCACAGAGTGCTGGGTTGGTGTGGCTTTTTTTTTTTTTTTATTATTATTTTTTTGTTTTGGTAATGGCTCAGGCCTCCCTAACAAAGACAACTGATTTTGCACACTGGGGTAATCAGATCAAAATGAAATCTCAGCCATGCTATTGTGTCCGTGATTACACGTATTGTGCCTCATGGTGTGGGGAGGAGTGTTAAATAACGCGGTTTAAACAGTCAAGCATTCAGAAACATGCAGCTCCAAAATCTGCAATCAATATAGCAGACTTGGTCCAAAATGCCCCAACTCATAGCCATATATATATATATATATATATATATATATATATATATTATTTTATTTTATTTATTTTTTTACGAACAGTTGCCTAAAGTGAATGCAGCTACAGTAAAAGTGTTTGATTTCAGGAATGTTTAGAAAAACACTGCTCAGAGGTCAAACCTTTTCAGGGGATGAAACGTTTTTAAAGGAGAACTTTGTTGAAGCAGGTTTAATGTTACTGTAAATGGCAGCTATCCAGAATGATGCGAGGTGCACAACAATATGTGAAGCATGTCTTGTCTTTAAAATGTTGCTGAAAAAAAAAAAGCTGCATTGTATTTTTTATTTTATTTTTATCTGATTGTATGACTAACTGTTTCAGTGGTTTATATGGGTTGTTGCACAGGGATATTACATTATCTGTAGCTCCATTTTTTTTAAGAGGGCAATTTACAGCTGGGATTGTTATTTATTGTACAGGAGTTCCAAAGAGAAACCGTGAGAACGCATTTGGTTTTAAAAACATGAGAGGACTGTACACAAAGTCTGTTAATTGCCATCTAACGGCATAAATAGCCTGAACGATTATGCACAAATGGAACAAGCTTCTCTTAAACATGTTTCATTTCAGAAGCAAATGGGTCATTGGGTTACTAATTATTAATTGTTTAAACATCAACAAACTGCATATTAAATCAACGCAGCTTTTGATGATCAGGAGCCCCACCAACCATGCGACTTCAAACAGCCACATTCAACTATTCTTTTCATTCATTTGCATGTGTATGTCACAAGGACCACATCCTTTCTAATATGAGCCCATCTGCATCAATTTCCTGCTCATGTCAGGCAAATCAAGGCGAGAGCAGTAATTTCATTAAACCTGAGGAAAGCTATTTAGGAAAACCTTTGACATTTCACTAGAATACATCAAATCAAATATGTGAAAATCAAAAGCGACTCTTATGCCAGAAAAGAAGCAAACATTTGTGAGTGCGTCATCAGCAGCCATGAGAAAAATTAAAGTTTTGTCCTGCAGTAACACTCCAGTAGATGATAGAAGAAAGGACAGTGTCCAGAACAAGCATGAATACAGATACTGCTACTTTATTTCCACTTGTGGATTCGCAAGAGAAGTGACAGGAAAGGAAAGAAATAGTAGTGAGAGGTATTAACTCTGATCACACCCACTGTCCTCTTCATTCCTCAACTCAGCCGCCATGGGGGGTCCTAGGCCAGTGCTTTGGGGATATTAGGATTAAAAACAGGATTAAATTAAAAGTCACAACACAACAACAACCACCAGCACGACAAAAAATTGTTGGCGAGGAGGAAAAAAAGAGAAACTGTTTTGTGGTTGATTTGTACTTGCAGCCATGTTGGTGAGCCCAGGGGACTCCATGAACCCTCAGATGGATGGTGAGAATTGATACTAATTGATGTATCATGGGCAGGCATGGTGCAGAATGTGTGGAGGGCGTAACGTCATTGACAAGGGGCCCATAGATTAAGCCTGTCAGTTCCCCTTCCTTTTTATGCCTCTGGCTAGGGTTGCTCAGGAGGAATCAATTTTTTGAGAAGCTGTATGGATGCGGACTATAATAATAACGTCATCGTCAGCTCCAGCCAAAATAAGCGTGGCCATCTTGCCCATTCAGAATCAATGCACCGCTGTCTGTCTCTGCTGTCTTGTGTGAGCTCCTGTAAAGTCTGTGTCTGTGAACGGGCCAAGTTCCAGTGCCAGGCAGGACATAGGCCTAGGGGTGATAATGCCAGCATCTGTCAGAGAAGCTTAGATATTCCCTTCCAAGCAAGCAGCAGGGACGGACTACAGACATGTGCCATTCCTTGGCAGCAGAGAAAAAAAAACTGATATGAAATAAAATCAGTCATTCTCTGTGTACTTTCAAATGCACTGGTTCGAGCTTTCCACCACAAACGCTTCAAATATGCTCAAAAACCAGTGTGAGGTTGTGAAATTCCCATGGACTTAAATAGCCTAGTGCTGCCTTCAGTCTTCCAAGTTTAAGAATAAACCTCTGCACAGCTTTACAGCACACACAGTACAGTGCGACATGCATATTTGTAAATGCATTTAGATATTCATTACTTGATAATAAAGAAATTACTTTTTTGTTTGAAAATTTCTCACAAAATACATTTAAACATTTTCTCTGTTTATTTTTTCTTCAGCAGCAAATGGAGGTTGCTTAAATAATAATAGGAAAACTGACATGAAATCATGAAGCCTTAGGTAAGATCACATTTTTGTTCTGTGATTTTTTGACAGCATTGTTGTAGCTGTTGAAGTGCACTGACAAACTCATAATAAACATTGATTCTTCCTTTCAAAAATCCACTTGATGCATAAACTTGTGGTTTTCTTTAGGTAAATACTTAATGTTCTGCCACTGTCCAACCAAATGATGGTTCGGTACAAAACAAACACTGATGTTAAACAGTCATTATAGCATCAGTCACAACAAAAAAGTTAAGGATTTTAACTTTTGCAGTAAAATCAATAAAAGACACAAAGGAATGTCAACAGCAGGAAGTATATTGAGGTAGATTGTAGCTCATAAATGAAATATGCCACTGCTCTCTGAGAGAAAGAAATACATTGTGGCTAAATTACTGCGCTATAGTTTATGATCAAGCCCGCTGCTTCAGGCAGTGCTGTTGCCTTATTTTCTCCCTGCACTCGACTGCAGGAGGAAGAACATCAGCAACATTTTTTAACCCCCTTAGCCTTCATCAAGCACAGTAGCAGCCCAAATTAAAGTGAAACCTTCAAGCCAAATGACATTCAACCCTTTTACAATTGGGTTAATAGTAGAAATCTCAACTTTTCCCTGTTGTCGTGAACTAAGGTGCTACTTTGAAATCTCAAAAATACATAAAAACACACAATAAAGTCTATAAGTCCATTTACTGTCATCTATTTCTTGTGCAAGCAAATTTTAATGGACCTTAATTGACACCATTACCAGGGTGGAGAGCTTCTACCCAACACAAAGCAGGGCCAGTGGAGCATCACAAGACTGAGAGATACACAAAAACACATGAGGCCATCAGAAAGCCCCGAGGAAAAGAGAGTCCCCAGCCGCTGCCTACGGTTGTTTAACTCGACAACATTAAGAATGTATGAGCTTAAAGATTCTTCCGGCGACTCTACTTATGCGACTGCAACATGTCTTGGAAAAAGTGTTAAGGAAGGAGGCAAACATGTTGCTTTGTTGATACTAGCTTGTTTGTCAAGATGTGATTGCATTATGCAAGAGAGGAGAAAATGTTTTCACTACAAGAATATCAGATGCAAGGCATTTAACAGCCCGGGCAATCTCATAGGAGACGACATGGCCTCGTCATTCTGTTTTACAACTGTACGGTTGAGAGATGGTGATGAGTAATTCCAAACTTTTGAGGATAATGATTTCCTTTTGCTCTTGTAACTTGTAAAATAGAGTCACAAAAATGTTCATATATAAATTGTGAATCATATTAAGAGTTTCACTGCGGCTCAGTGAAGCTGCTCCAGTTGATCCTACAACATTTATTAGACTGACATGGGTTAAGTTTTGTACAGAATAAAAACAGAAATAAATAAGGTAAATTACATGCTCCCATTGCACAACATTGACCTTATTCTCTTTCCCATATACAGTTCAATCACTCCTTATTGATTAACAATGATTGGATATGGCTCAGAACTAATTCACCTCTTGGACAGCATATTAATTGTGGTCAAACTGCCGTCTTCTATTTCAATATAAAGAGGAAATTGATTTGCCTGTGTGTTTCATTGTTATTCTTGTAGCACACTTGTTGTTTTTCATTGGGGTGAAAGAGTCTGGTTCTAAAAAATGGACAGAGGAAGAAGGGGGAAAAAAAGCCTGTGTGGAAGATAATCGAGCGGCTGCTCTGGACGCTAGGTGTCACCCTTGTGACTTTGAAATCGTCCTGCCCCTCAGACAGGATGTGGTGGCGGCTGTGCGCGCTGGTGAGAGGCAGCAAGACGAAGCAGGCTGGCTGCATGGGAGGAGTGTGTGTGTGTGTGTGTGTGTGTGTGCGGGGGTGGGACCGGCTGTGAGCGAGTGTCGCTTCTATCTGAATGAGAAGAGTGAGATTAGAGGGAGGATGATGAGAGTCTGCAATATGTGCAGGGCTACGAGAGGAGAACTTTATATTCATCCCTCCTTTTTTTCTCCCTTCATTGACTGAGAGGTTTTCTTACATGTGACAGGACATAAATTGTTCACATCACAAGGAAACCACACAATATGATAATAATATATCATGTGGTATAATATGATGTCGCTCTCAATTACATTGAAGTATAGGAGAATGCGCGCGCTGAATAATAGCTAATAATAATCAATTTGTTTTTGCACCCCTCTCTTATGATGATTAGCGACAGACAGAAGGTGATAGTCCACCCACCTCATTATTAACCTTCATAAATATGGACTCTGCAGCTGACAAACACAGACGATTTAATAACAGTGTAGGCAGCATATTCATTTCCACGGGATAAGAACTATTTCTCTATTCTTCTTCTTCTTCTCCTCCTTATTATTATTATTATTATTATTATCATTTTTATTATTATTATTTAACACTACATTTTAGGCAGACGTCTGTTTGTTGGTGACGTTCATTCACAGCTACTGAATTTAAATTCACTTCATCATGACTTAATAGCAATTACCAGGTGGTCGTGACCTTGAATAAGCCGAAATCAGCCTGTGCGCGTGCGCCTGTTCCACTGTGTTTTGTGTAATTGTTTAAAGGACTTAAGGGCAATATTTAGTTGAAACCTGTAAGAATTTTATTTTCGTGACATCTAAGAAAAAAAAAAGAAAGAAAAAAATGACTTATGATGTATTGATTAAGCCTATGGCAACATTTCCTCCCAGCGTGTTGCTACATGGAAACCCATAATCTATTCATTATTGGGAATTGCCTCATCACCATGCACCAAGAGAGAGGCTCGTCTGGACAGACTATAAATGATGTAAGGTAATGCGTTACAGTTGCAATGGCTCTATAGATCAACAGGCGTTCACTTGACTTTCTAATGTTTTCTATACGAGGCAGCTGGATACAGCGATGCGCTTAGACGTTACCAAAGTTTGACACGTCACTGGATCAGCGTGATCCACAGGCCAGTAAAGTCCACAGATAACAGGATCCCCGCTGCTTTCTAACATATGACCTGTTACATATAATTGGCCTCTGTAGCCGAAGGAAAAAGAAACAAGGACACGTCGGTGAAAAGTTATCCTTAGTATCTCTCCTCGTCTTCTGCTGAGGGAATTAGTCTTTACTCTTTCCTTTCTCCTTCCTTTGGTCCTGATGGGATCTCTCTCTCTCTCTCTCACACACACACACACACATACACACACGCACACACACTTTCTCCGTCTCTCAAAGACCCCCCCATGCATCCACAAACATCAGCCCTCACTTTTTCCCCTTTAGCGCTCTAACTCTAAAGTAACTCTAAAGATCATCACATACACAGCCTCGCGTTTTCAGCTCGGACGCTGTAATTGCTCGTCGAGTCGTCCATCTGCGGGAGAACAGGTAGTTGGCCCGTGTTTCATTGCTGTACTTTGCCCCACCCACCAGCAGCTCCCGGCCCTCCTGTGTAACCCCTGATTGGCTGAGGGGATTGCGGGTCCTGAGACTGAGCGCTCGACTCGGAGCTGCGCGTCCGCCAGTGTGCACCAGTGAAGCGAGAGGAGCGCTTGTTGGAGTCAACTAGACAGCCTACTGGCAACGAGTGGTGATTTCTTTTTTTTCCCTCCTTCCTCTGCCTGAACCAGGCTGGATATGGGCTACTGTGCCTCTACTTTGCTGCAGCCCCACATGAAATGCGTTTTGTACATACAGTAGGCTCTCACATCGTTTGCTCTCACTGGCTTTTGGGTACATTTTCATCGGATTTTTTTGTCTCTCTCTGTGTGTGTTGCATGGACTAATTATCGGGATATGTTCAGCCCTTTTTTTCCAAGTGAGATACGAAGAAATTAATTAGTGAGTAAAAAAGCTTGAAGACTTGCGGAGGGGCTGGAGGACTGGATGATCTGCTGGAAATAATAATAATAAAGGTAATCGGGACTTCAGTGATGTGCTGAGACATTCCTGCATTTGCACCCCTGTTCTTTAGGCAGATATATCCGGACTTGAGCTGTTGATTTTTTTTGTCTGACGTGCAGTTTGAAAACCTAGAGCTGCCATCCGAAGAGGAAATTATCCTCACTGCTTGTAATTTATCACACAAACCAAGATGTTTATCCAGAATGCGACTTGAATATTTGCGGGCATCCAGGCGGAAAATTTAACCCCGGACTTTTTTTTTCTGAGCCACATCACTTCATCTGCAGGGAAGGTTTTAATTTTTGTGTGTGTGTGTGTGAGTGTGGACTTGCTCAGAGGAATTGTCATTTTGTGTCTCTGCAGTTCGAGCATATGATTTTTTGCCCCCTCCCTCCCCCTTTCTTTTCTTTTCCTTTCAACCCACTCGAAAATGGACAGTTCATCATATGAGTCATGTGTAAGACCAGTTCGCCGCTTGATGAGAGGTGCGCGGATTTTATACGGCTGAGCCGCTGTTGTGAGAAGATTCAGCATGTTTTCACAGATCTGTCGTCCCCAATGTTTCGCCCGCTGCAGTAGACCGGAGGATGTGCTCTGCCCGAGAAGAGTAAAATAGGCTAAGGCACTTGTTAGAATTATACGCTCTAACACCATGATATAATTTACACACACAAGGTCTATTCATCAGCCGAACACTTTTTCTGGACATTTTAATGAGATGACTCATTTGGAACATTTTTCTCCTGTTTTCTCTGTCATACATTCTTGTGTGTAATAATCAAGATTTTTTTTTTATTAGGCAGAAAAAAAAAACTCAACAGGTACAATGCAAACCAAGGACATGGAATTAATACAATTACTTATTGTGTTCCTCTTATTTTGGGTCGGGGCTGAGGCTGTAATCAACCTTAAGTACGGAATAAACGAGGAAATGAAGCCCGGGTCAGTGATTGGAAACGTGACAAAGGACGCGCTAAAGCAAGGATTTCAGATTGCACCGCAGCCCCCGTACTTAAGGGTTATTTCAAATTCGGAACCACGATGGGTGGAACTGAGTCCAGCCGGAATCCTTACAACCCAAATGAAAATAGATCGGGATGTAGTTTGTCGACAGAATCCAAAGTGTGTCATTTCTCTAGAAGTGATGTCAAACTCTATGGAGATCTGTGTCATCAAAGTTGAAATTGAGGATTTGAACGATAACGCACCCAGATTCCCAACGAGCCACATTGACATTGAGATCTCTGAGAATGCCTCCCCTGGTACCAGGTTTCCCCTAGAGGGGGCAAGCGATCCGGACTCGGGGATCTTTGGAGTGCAATCATATTCCATCACTCCAAACGAGCTTTTCGGACTAGAAATAAAGACCAGAGGGGACGGATCCAAAATTGCTGAGCTCGTTGTGCAAAAATCGTTAGACAGGGAGACACAGTCCCACTATACATATGAAATCAGCGCAGAAGATGGAGGAGACCCTCCTAAGATAGGCGCGGTCCAGTTAAACATCAAGGTAATTGATTCTAATGACAACAACCCTGTTTTTGACGAGCCGGTGTACACAGTTAATGTGATGGAGAATTCCCCCATCAATACATTAGTCATAGACTTGAATGCTACGGATCCTGACGAGGGCACTAATGGAGAGGTTGTGTACTCGTTCAACAGTTACGTCACTGAGAAAACAAGGGACGCGTTTAAAATTGACCCAAGAACCGGGATCATCACTGTCAACGGCGTTTTGGATTACGAAACAACACAAATATACGAGATCGACGTCCAGGCCAAAGATTTAGGTCCCAACTCAATCCCAGCGCACTGCAAAGTCACAGTGAACGTGATGGATACGAACGACAACCCACCTGTCATCAGCTTACTCTCCCTGAACACAGAGATGGTGGAAGTGAGTGAAAACGCGCAGCGTGGATATGTCATTGCTCTAGTGAGGGTGTCAGATAAGGATTCTGGGGCAAATGGCAAAGTGCAGTGCAGGCTGCAGGGCAATGTTCCGTTCAGGCTGCAAGAATATGAAAGCTTCTCCACTATACTAGTTGATGGCAGGCTGGACAGAGAGCAAAAGGACACGTACAACCTGACGATCCAAGCGGAGGATAGTGGCATCCCTCCTTTACGCGCCACAAAATCCCTGGTAGTCAAAGTCACAGATGAAAATGACAACCCTCCTCATTTCCTCAAGCCACACTATCAAGAGATGGTGATGGAAAACAACCTTCCTGGTTCGTGTCTGCTGGCAGTATCAGCAGAAGACCCGGATCTGGGAATGAATGGCACAGTTTCATACTCTATAGTCCCTGGTGAGATTAAGCACATGGATGTAAACACATATGTCAGCATAAACCCGTCAGGGCGCATTTATTCCATGAGATCTTTCGACCATGAATACACCAGGACTTTTGATTTCAAAGTTTTGGCTAGAGACAATGGTAACCCCTCTCTGTCAAGTAACGCCACTGTGCGTATCGTGGTGTTGGATGTCAACGATAACACACCTGTTATGACCAACCCTCCTCTGGTTAATGGCACAGCGGAGGTTTCCATCCCTAGAAACGCTGTGGTGGGCTACATGGTGACTCAAGTGAAGGCAGACGACTATGACGAGGGGGAGAACGGGCGGCTGACCTACACCATCTCAGAGGGGGACAGGGCTTTCTTTGAGATCGACCAGATGAACGGAGAGGTCCGCTCCACCCGGATGTTTGGTGAAAACGCCAAATCCACCTACGAGATCACGGTGGTGGCGAGGGACCACGGCAAGCCCTCACTCTCCGCCTCGGCCTACATCGTGGTGTATCTGTCACCAGACCTGAACGCACAGGAGCCTATAGGACCCATCAACCTGTCCCTCATCTTCATCATCGCCCTGGGCTCCATCGCTGCCATCCTGTTTGTCACCATGATTTTTGTAGCGGTGAAGTGCAAGAGGGATAATAAGGAGATCCGGACGTACAACTGCAGGTACTGAGCAAATCTCGCGTGTGTGTGTGTGTGTGTGTGTGTGTGTGTGTGTGTGTGTGTGTGTGTGTGTGTGTGTGAGAGAGAGAGAGAGAGAGAGAGAGAGAGAGCGCCTGTGCGTGTGACCGTGTTTGTGCCTGAAACTGCGACTTTGTCAGTGCATTGCTTTTGTCATGCAGCATGCAGAGGGCCGGCTGTGAGAACTGCAGAGAGAAATAACCTAAATAAACCGACTGCTTTAAATCAGACACATTCTGCTGAGACCCACTGTTCCGTGTTAGGGAGGGTGGGAGAAACGTGATTGATTGATTTAATCCTTCCATTGTAACCAATTGACTCATAAATATGACGGTTCAACTGTCATGTTCAATTTGCGGGTGTGTTGCCGGACAATTAACGTCCCACTGGTTCGATAGCAGTCCCAGACATTTATTATTTAACGTCCACCATGGCTGATTGGCTGTTATCAGCATTAATCTAGTGTGATTATGGACAGTCCTTCAGGATCACTCAGCTTCACCCCATTTTCTCACCAGATAATATTAACAGAAACTACAATAATGATAATAATAATAATTATTAATACAATAAAATTAATATATATATATATATATATATATATTTAAATGGATATTTGTTTTTTATGAAGTCAATAAGTTCGCACAACTATTTAGTGAGTGTGTGTGTGTGTGTTTTTTTTTTTTTTTTTTTTTTTTGGGAAAGGAGCAGATTATTATTTTTCCCGGACCTTGCATATTGAACAGTCTTGTTTTGTTCATCAATGTGAACATCAGCTCTGGCTTTGATTTCCCTGTGCCACATTACTACCATAAATTTACATATAGATTGGATTTGAGAATTTAACCCCAAGCTATAATCATATTTTGCTCCAAACAAAATTTTGTTTATTTGAAGTGAAGTTAGGCCAATTTTTTTCACATGTGATGGTGAAAAGACAAAGACACAAACTCCAACCCTTATCGCTCAGATTAATTTTTTCATTTCTTAATTTTGATTAGGAATTATATTATTCTCATGTAGAATGTTTGTGCTTTTCAACATTTTGTTAATTACAGAGCTTGGATATTGAGGTTAAGTCTTGCTCTCTTTCTAGTAGCTCTGAGGAAAATCGTGTCACGACGCCGAAGTACTCCAGTTTTTTCACGACCCCAAATACGCTGCTATTTAAGCCTGATTCGAAACAGAGAGAAACCGGTGTCCTCACGTCAAACTGCAGCTTTGCGGAGGACCTTATTTTTGATATCAGTAGTGTGTGTTGTTCAGAGAGAAAAACACTGATGGACAACAACAAATTCAAAATTCAAAACTGCTCTCAGTACTTTACTCTCCTAGTGTGAGCCACTCTGCCTGCTGGGTGCTTTAATCAGCGCTGATGTGTTCAGCATCTCAGTCGCCACCTCGAATATGAGGAGCAGTTATCTCCAATTTATTGCTTGTCCTCTGTCAGTCTGTCTGACTCGGAAGATTTTCCCCTCCCAGATTTCAATTTGGTCACAGAGTCGAGAGACAACATGTTAAAATGATAAATGAAAACGAAATGGAGTCTTTTCTACCCTTGCAGCTGTCCATTTTCTTTCCTCTGAATCAATGGAAGAGCAGAATGGGGGGTAGGGGATGTTTTCAAGATGCAATCTAAAAGAAAAATGAAAAAAGACAAACTACAATACTGCTTCTTAGCCAGTGTGATTTTAGAAGCGACAGAGGATTAGAGCTGCGTTTTAGTGAGGCCAGTGGGGGCTGGAATAGCAGAGACGTTCCAGATAAGACAAGAGACAAGAACACAGACACTCTAGATATTACAATTTTGAGGCTAACTATAGTTTTGTTGTGAGTTCGAACAAGAAATAAACTATATGGTCTATGCTGCAAGGTTAATAATGACCTCCTCCACACTCTAAAGCAGTGAAGATCATAAAAAAAAATCACAAATTGTATGGAATAGTGAATTTTATAGTCATCACTATGGAACACATAGCATCTGTTTTCCTGTGGAAAACTACAAGGCTGTGTGAGGAATGGATATTTTCCTCCAGCCTGAGGATCCTTTGATAAAACATGGCTGCGTTGCTCATTTGCTCTTATTAAAGTCAAAATACTCAGTTCAAGTTTGCAGCAGCCACTGAGAGCAGCTAAATGAATTTGAATCTTCAGTTCTCCTGCACTCCGATTTGCTACTGGGCTCGCTTGGTAATGAAAGAAAAAAAAAAGGGAAAAAAAAAGGAATTAGTGCGGGCTGTGTGCTTTGAATAAGATTGCATATACCGGTAGTGCTGCTGAGTACCAGTGTGTTCTTTTTGCTTTTGTGGTTTTGGCATGTTTGCATATTCTCTGCCTGTTTGTGACATGTTGATTGTTGAGCATGCAAATACAAACAAACAGGGAATGACAGCTTCATTGCAAGCCAGGGGAGTGGGGGAGTCACCAGTGTGCTGCTCCACCCCCACCCCCACTCCCCGAATGGCTGCAATGGGCCTTTGTCTGGCACCCATGGTCAAATGGCACCCTAGCTGGCATGGCGGGTGACATTTTTTTTTTGTTTTTTGACCGTGTTGGGGAATGCAGGGGGAGGGTAAGGCAGGACACTGCTTTATTGAGTCTGTTCAGTTTCTTCTACTTGCGCAGGGTGGCGGAGTACTCATACGGAAACCAGAAGAAGTCCAGCAAGAAGAAGAAGCTGAGCAAGAACGACATCCGCCTGGTGCCACGAGACGTCGAGGAGACAGACAAGATGAATGTGGTGAGTTGCTCGTCTCTCACCTCTTCGCTCAACTACTTCGACTACCATCAGCAGAGCCTGCCGCTGGGCTGCAGGCGCTCCGAGAGCACCTTCCTCAACGTGGAGAACCAGAACTCACGCAATGCAGCTCCCAACCATGGCTATCAGCACCCGTTCACTGGGCAGGGCCACCAACAGCCAGACCTCATCATCAACGGCATGCCACTGCCAGAGGTGAGATACAATCCACTGTGCTCTCTTCTAAGTCCTTGATTGGGCAAATTTTGGGTGCTTGGGGGTAAAACAAAAGGGGGATTGTTGTTTTTAAAATGGATTAATTTGACCAAACATGGGGTTGTTCCCTGAGTAGAGAGGAAATAGCCACCTTCCTTAGATTTCCTCTATCATTAATTATTACTAACAGACCATCAAGATGGCGCTGAATCTGAGGAACGTGACACAGAGATGCTACTCACCACCTTACAGCACATCTCAAGGTTTAGCGATGATTAACATTCCATCATAGCACAGATTATAGTGTCAGTACAAATGTCTACCGCTGATGGAAAGCTGTGCTATTTGAAGTGGCACTTGTGACGTTGTGCCAGTCGCTGTGAGCCGAATCCTTCGAGGCATTTCAAGGTGCCGAGACACCGGAGCTGACCTGTGACTGAGAGCGCTTTGCCAAGCAGAATTTGGAGGCCTGACAAAGTGGATTATTTGGCCTCTCCTACTCGGCTTGTTTTTTTTTTTTTTTTCTTTATTTGTGCGTGCTGAGCTATTGCAAAAAGAACAGAAGTTTGAGCACCTGCCAGGTTTATTGACCCAACTAATCAGCTCCCCCACACGTCATTTCAGGTGCTAGCAGAAAGAATAATCATTGCCTAAATGCTTTATCTGTGTCTCATCCATTTGGCAGCTGTGTTACCGCATGGTTGATCTACACAGCCAGCCATTGAATTACACTGACATACCACGCATGGCTCCAGCAGAGCAGTGAAGGTCTTGAAAAAGACTATTGAGGCTGACAGGGTGTATGCTGACCAGATGATCTTAAGTTTATAGATTTTCGTATGTATGAACTGGTCTATTGGATTCTTTGAGCAACCTCTCCCTCTTTCTCTTCATGACCCACTTCTCCTTGATCCCATGGGAGAAAGGGACATTTATGTTTGTTTGTGTGTTTGTGTTTGTGTGTGTGCATGTATGTGTGTGTGTTTGTGTGTGTGTACATGTGTGTGTGTGTGTGTGTGTGTGTGTGTGTGTGAGAGAGAGAGAGAGAGCCAGAGAGAAAGAGAGAAAAGGTGGATTACTGTGTGTGTCCATATAAGAATGTGCATCATGCTCACTCCTCTAGACAGCAGCAAATAAGCTCCAGCTCCACGTACACTCACTTGTAATTGATGACTCCAATCTCCGTTTGACATTCAGGGAGGAGAAGGTGGGGAGGGTGGTGGTGGTGGTGCAGAAGGGGGGTTTCAGGAGTGGGGGTCTTAAAACAAGAAACACAAGATGGATATTGATGTATTGACGTGATGATCCAGAGAGATCCAGGCACCAATGGATCCTGAGGGGTCAATGAGACCTACTTACAGGCATGCTGATTTACTGGGCCTGTCTGAGCCGGTTCTGACTGTGTGTGTGTGTGTGAGTGAATAACTCAAGTGGAAAGAATGAGAAATGTTGAACAGGTTTGTCCTGTGGCGTTATGCGGTCAGCGGAGGCAGAGGTGGGGGATTCAGCAGGTACATGCAGTGACCCGTATGCTGTGATTGTATTTGCTGGTAGGTAGCGCAATGCAGGTCACCACAACCTTCTCCTCAGCCAAATGGGGGTCTGGCTTTAGAAAGGAAACCACCCACCTCTGTGTAAAAAAAAAAAAAAAAAAAACTACCTCCAGTAGCAGCATCCTGTCTCCGCTTAACCATCCAATAAAAGCACATTTGCGAGAGCCTTTATTTGTTTCAACTAATGAAAAAGTGGAGAGAGAGACAAATAGGGTTGAAGATTGATTTTGATGATTCCATATGCAAAGCCTGGAGTTGTGTTGATAGAGCTGTGTGAGGGCAGAATGAGAGATAAGTAGGGAAGAAATGAGCGAGGGTGAATGAGTCTTAGTGCCAGGTGTCTGAGCCCCTGACTACATTTTCTCATTTTCTTAGAGGCAGTTGATTGGCTTGATAGAGGCTGTGCTTGTTTAGCATGCAGCTTCCATCGCTCTCTGCCTTACACATGATGTTGACAAACATCTCTTTGACCCGGCCTTTGCATATTTTCCCTGGACCGAGAAAAGAGAGAGTGTGTTTGTAGTGTGTGTATTTGTGTGTGTGTGTGTGTGTGTGTGTGTGTGTGTGTGTGTGTGTGTGTGTGTGTGTGTGTGTGTGTGTGTGTGTGTGTGTGTGTGTGTGTGTGTGTGTGTGTGTGTGTGTGTGTGTGTGTGTGTGTGTGTGCGTGCGTGCGTGTGCATGTGTGTGACTGACTGAGGAAAAAATATAATGGAGCAACGGTGAGGAGAAGCAGTAGTGCGAGCATGGCATGCATCGCCCTCCAACAGAGTAACCCCAGCGTTACGACAGTTGTCATTGTTTTCCTTCCTCCCCATTGTGACATTTAGCAGAGACAGAAGCTCTACAGTATGCTCAAATGTTGCTCTTAAATGAAAAATGTTTTCAGTGTAATTACAATACCATTTATAGCACAAAACAAACAGCAGTGAAATGACTGATAATTGCTCTGTTACAATGAGCAAGCTTGGGCTTGAAACCACTTGACTCCACAAGTCCTCAACCCATATCCCATTGACTAGCTAGGACACACGAGTGGCTGTGCTGTTGTGATTACTGAGGCTGCTTTTGTCCCAAAAAATTGTTTTCATCCTGAGGGCAACCTCATAATTATCCATGATTCATTTATCCTCAGCGGAAGAGCTTTTTGTTTTTACACCAGGGCACAGTAATGTCTCTGTGTTGGTTTATTTTTCAAACGTGTAGTTTAAAATTATCATCATCAGTTGTCAGAACGTGGATACGAGGTCAGATTGGGTTTTGCTAATGGAGAGGAAGAGGATATGGGCTTGTGTCTATTTGTAATTTATGTTTGTGATCGATGCAAAGTTCTCCTCCATTGTTAGTTTATGTGAGCCAGTTAGTATCCTGCTTGTGTCAGAGCAGCTGGAGTCGAGCTTTTCCTGCTTCAGACAAAGTGCGTTGGCACACCGACACACACACACACACGAGTGAACAAACACACAAATACACGTAGCAGCAGACTCGGCCAAGATAACAGTGACAGGTCTCCCCAAAGGCCTCATACCTGCAATTGCATTGTGTATACTGTATTCTCCCTTGTGAGAACATGTACTAGTATATACCCCCCTGAACATCGCTGTCCATTGTTTTGAAAAGCATCAGCTGTGAGATGTTTGTTAGACCTGCCTGTGGTAGCACTAATATGAATGCTCACAGGAGAATACAGCTGTCTTCCATGGCTTAATTATAGTGAATCGCTTGGTGGGGGAAACAATTATACAGTAACGGAATGGCCTTTGGCTAGAATGTGTTTTTGAATTTGTAATGTGTATTAAGGCTTCTTACACCTGTGATTCTAGATAATGAGCGAAGCAGAAGAAAAATAGGTTATCTTACCTTATTGATTACCCTTACTCATTCAGAAGATAAATGAATCAAGTAAAAAGGGGGTTTCACTTTGCATTAGATGGTGTAAAACGTTTCATATGTGGTGGAGAGTGTACTTTACGTGTTTACTCATTTGATAAGTGGCACAATCATCCTCCTTTTTCGTCTCACTGTTTCCTTCAAGAAGCTGCAGAGTCTGCGATGGCATGTTGTTGTTTATTTCACTGTGTCAGGTACAGATGTACATTTTATGTTTGTTTGTTCAGCTCTCACAGTCAATCAAAAGGACCTTAAATGAGGAAAATGAAAATTGAAACAAAACAGCTGACAAGGTATCTCAGCGCACCAGCCTCGCTGTTTCTCTGTTAGTGTCGGAGACGTTTTGATATTGATGTAGGAGAGACAACAGGGAGTGGTTCCAGCGAGGCTGCGCATCCTTCGCTATCACTTCACATCAGGACAATATGCATGGGTGCATTCAAACGTGTCATATTGAGCATGCAAAGTAGATGTCATGCTGTCAGCGCGCACTACACATCTGTTGAAACTGCCAGTCCCCCCCCCAATCCCTCCCACACACACACACACACACACACACTCGTGAATACACACGCACACAGAACATTTCTTATGGAGCATCGCATTTATTTGAAATATGAGCTGTGACATTATCATTTACATCATTATGACCAGCTCAGAAGTCTCTGAGAGGGAGAAATGAGAAACAATATCCAACATTTTTCCACAATCAAACATTGTTGTGATTCTGCATTTAAAGCTTTCTTTTGCTATTGTTGCTGTTGTTGTGATAATAACTATAGCTATAAATTAGCTATAAGTTAGCTATAAATGTATCTAATAATATTACCCATGATAGTTTCTGTCATTTTAACTTTCTGTTGCTGAAGAAAATTTTACATATTTACTGAGCTTCACAACAGTTTTATGAAATAATTGACATTTCACTCTCGTTTTGGCAGCTTTTCAACCTTTTCACCTGAGACATTGATGCAGATTTTCAGTTGGACTGTCACGCGTTGTTTATTTACATAACAGACTCTTAACAGACTTTATCTCACAAAATCATTTATCTTATATCCAGTAACTGGTTGAAAGTGTATCTGGGAGATGTCTCTTGTTTTGTCTCAGTTCTCCAGTTGTTTGCTGAAGGCGTCGAGGTGGAGATTCTGGATAGAACTTCTTCTTTAAAGATGTGAAACTCTTTCGCCTGATTTTGAGTTTGTTGTGTCTGACAGCTTTGTGTTCGCAGTTTTCAATGCCATTTTGAAGTGAATAGGAGTGACAAAGTGTAACATTTTCAAACAAAAAGTATCCCAAATTGTGCTTTTACACATTTAAAATAGAATAAACTTTTAACGTCATCCAATTTAAACATTAAAAATAACACAGTTTACATTACATATATATATATATATATATATATATATATATATATATATATATATATATATACAATTTTATATATTAATTAGTGATCACACAGTAAAGTGTTTCACAGAAAAAAAACAGAACCTCCTCTTAACTTATCGTGGTAGGCACAAAACAACAAATAGATATTCAGAGACTGTATAATAAGAAGACAGATACATAACTGCTTGATCTGAAAAGTCAGTGTTGTTTTCCATATTTTTTATTATTATTTATTTATTTATTTGTTTTTGATGTATTGGATGAGTGGGAGGTACATGTTGCATTCTTTAAAGTCTCCTCCTTTCAAAGGATTTGATTCATCTCCAAAAGCAAAACAGATGCAAACTGATTGAGTGACAGATGAAGCTGTTAATTATTTAGAGATCTTGTTTGTAAGGTAGAGACTTGAGAAATGCTGAAAAGCCTATCACTCAGAAATAAATTAGCAGTGTGACTGCGATGTACTCGGCCCTCTTATTACATTCCTCGGCTGACTCCTCCCACCGCGTTTAACACACAAACTGGTGAAGCTGTGGGTGATTTAGTGACATTACTCAGCAAGATGGTTTTCACTTCATGCAACCAGTGCTAGTTTTACACTTGGTTGGGTTTTTATAGCCTTGACCCTAAGCCACAACACCCCGGCACGTCATTGTCGATGTTTGCAGAGGTACAATAAAATGACATAACAACCTCAGGCAGCTAGTCGCAAGCATCCAGACCCGCCGGGTTGCCACCCTTCTCGGGGGATCAGAGCACCCATCCAAAAGAGCTTAAGAGTCAAAACACATGAGTGACGCCGTCTGATGTACACGTCACCGTATGTGTCCTTAACCACATGTGACTGGTGCGGGAGCATGGGGGAGGGAGTCATGCTGTAGAGAAACAGTGAGGTCTAGAAAAATAAGGAGAGACAGAGACGGAGAGAAGAGAAGAGGGGAAAGAGATCTATTTATAGAATGCCAATGATTTTCCTCAACCTGTATTGCTGCTGCCTGAAACATGTTATTCTTCTCTGTAAAATGTGGTGTTCAGATGAAGAGGAGATTTTATTGCGCAAAGCGTATCAGCCTCTATGGAAAGCAATACTGTCACTTTTCTATTGCACATACTACATTATTTTTTCTTTCTTCCTCTGAAAAAAAAATAACAACAACAACAACAACAAATACTGTGCTGATATAATGTCCTGCATTTGCAGGTATATTGGAATAATCAAGAGAGAGCACAGTGAATGTATTTCCTGAAACTTTCAACAGTCCAGTTTAAAATTGGTAAAATGGTCTAAAATAATTTGAAAGCTTTTTTTTCTTTAATACCCAAGATGCACACAGGCATGTAATCACATCAAAATAATAAAAAAGTAAAGTTTTGAGATATTTGCGAAAGGTTTATGATGATGGCACTAAAAAGGAAAATGTGTTTTAGATTACTTTAAAAGCTTTATCACATGGACAGAATTAACTTTATTTTAAACATCAAAAGAAGGGGATGTTTTTTTTTTTTTTTTGCAGAGCCAGAAATAGGCACATAATGGCATTAGTAGGACCACAATTTATGTTAAATGCAAAAGAGGGGTATAATGGCATCGGGCTTATAGATTGATGGGTCCACCCATAAACGAGAGATGGCTAAATGGAGTGAAGGAAATGGACATAGTGATGATGTTGATCGCTGGGGTAGGGGACATCATTACGCACCTTGTTAAGCCCTGCAAGCAATGCTGCGTGGACGTAATTACCCATTTAAATGAGATTCCTGTGGCGTTGTTGTTTTGTTTTGTTTTCGTTTTTTTTTTTTTTTTTTCGTTCCTCAAATTAAACACTGACAAATATGCCGCATTGTGTTTTCTTTCATGGAAATCCTCGGGCTGTCAAGTTCCAACAAAGACAAACTTGATGTGGAGTTTTTCTGTGTGTCAAAAACTCTCACAGTTTTTTTTTTTATTTATTTATTGTAAAGCAAAACTAAAAGTGGAGTTTTGAGAAAAACAAATAAAACTGAACAAGTCTTAGGAAAAAAAAACTTCTGACAAGGGAAGGCTCCAGGAGAATAATAATAAAAAAATAGAATAACCCCATCTCTCATTAATGCAGATTTTGCTGCCTGTGGTGGAAAATGCCTGTAGTTACATTAATATAGGATAGAAAAGGTCAGTCCACATACTTCAAAATACAAACCCTAGGACTTGTTATGGCCAGGAGAGAAATGTATTTTGCAGAAGAAACTCACAATATTATTTGCAATGTTGTATCCAGTGTTTGTCAAGAGGTGTGTGTCTACCTCTGTCCTTTTGACTTATTCACTAATACGCTTTGACACGCAGTGTAAGAAAACCCTGATTTTCTTTCAGCATATACTGTATGTGTCCCTCCTTGCAGACAGCAATAACAAGGGATTCACAACAATCAGTCTACGGGGAAATTATTATTCTTTTCTTT
The DNA here is from genome assembly GCA_016801845.1 of Polydactylus sextarius. NCBI lineage: Eukaryota > Metazoa > Chordata > Actinopteri > Polynemidae > Polydactylus > Polydactylus sextarius. The sequence goes on along the minus strand of CM028930.1, from coordinate 21,769,949 downwards.
TCTAATCTGCTATAGAACAAAACCAGCATGTTCCTTTCATCACATAAACAAAGTTTGCACAGTCCTCTAATAACAGCAGTTATGATTCAAAAACTAATTTTCATCCAAATGTGCAGAGAAGGAGAAAAAGTATTTCTTATAATTCACGACTTGGCTTGATTTCTTCTTTATTTATTTCACTGTCCTATCTTACAGCAGTTGAAATGCTGTTTACCAGACTTGTTGCCACATTGTTAAGAGTGTTCCCAGGGCTTTCTCCTGAGTGCTGATTCTGTGCTTTTTGAGTGACAGGGAAACGGGGGAAGGGATTCTGTCAAACATAACAATACTGGCCATGAATGGAAACTTTTCCACGCAGCCAGCTCTGACACCAGGGAAGAATGACCTTTCCAAGTGTCCTGTTTTTTTTTGCCTAAAACAAAGAGGGAGCAGGAGGATGTTAGTTAGCATTTCCACCATCAGATTAAATGTCAACTTCTGCATGCATAATTGTAGAGTGGAAAGGAGGAAGACTTGAAGTGAACCAATTTGCTGGTAGATAGAGGAATCCGGAGCTTAGTTAGTCACTGCATTGCAGATATTGTCATGGTACTTTCAGCTTCATGTGCTCACACCTTTGCTGTTTTAATTGTCGTTATATTTGGGATCTCTATTTTAGCGGTTGTAGCCAGCTTTATAGAAATTATAACAGAGTAAAAACTTAATTCCGCAAGAAACAAAGGAATTATGCCTTTGTCATATCTACCTCTCTAAAGTGCAGAGAACAGGAATCTAAAGAAGGCAGAGCAGACAAAAGGGAGCAAACATCATTGTGTTGCACACAGAAGTGCTGCATTATACCTTTGTTTTGTTTGCTCCAGCGGTGGAGCAGCCTTTCCTGTCCCTGTCCTGCTTTCATTTCAGCAAATTCATACAGTGCTTTTGTTTCTAAGACATAAACCTGGATTTGCATTAGCGAGCACATGTATGGGATCTTTGATGAGCACAGAGGCTGTTGGCAGGCGAGCCACTATAGCAGCAATATCGCCCGCCTCAGAGGCATGCAGCAGTAAAGCTAGAGGAGCAGCAGGGTAGCGTAATTGTGCATTGTTCATCCACAGAACAGAGGCAGAGCATGTAATGAGCTGTAGCATTTTCACCCAGCCAGCCTAATGGGCTATGACCGAGTGTAGGCCTCTCAGAGCCCTCACGTTCCCCCTGCCCTGTGTGGCCACTGTCTTGGGCCTCTTCCTTTCTCTTTCACCCCCATTCTCCTCTTTTTCTCTGGCCGATCAGCGTCAAACACTCCTTCACCCCTGTTATCCCCTTCCTTTATCTGCACTACCCTACTCATTGTTCCCGTGTCTGAGGAGATGGTGGGACCCCTAATGTGTTCAGTGTGTGGCTCCTTTTCTCATTCATGGTGTCTGCAAAGCTCTAAGCAGTCAGTCTGATTCAGGCTGACATAAATCAGAATAGCTCACTGATGGAGCGCCCTGCGCTGTGTGATTACATTAAAAACCCAAACACAGCATACAAATAAAAGTTCAGCAGAATTTGCTGATGTTAGGTGTAGAGGATTTGTTGTTAGAAGTCGGCTCATTTTTCTATCAAAGCCTGCTTTGCATTTTGATTATCTAGTTTTCCTGAAAGCAATTCAAGTGGGCCCGTTTCACTCAGGTTTGTTTTCCTGGGATTAAGGCTTTTCAGAAAAGGCCCAGGCATATTATTTACGCCCATATCTAGTTTCCAGAGAGGCGGGAAACCATTTCTTTGCTCAAGTGATACCAGGTCAAGTTGGAAAGACAAGCATGTGTGCCAGGGAATAGATGTGATCTACACTGTGCTGAGCGCGGAGGATGAAAACATTACTAATGATAATAGTTATGATTGCCTTGCAAGGGAATTGATAATGACTTCACCCGCCTCTTTGTGCTCTCTTATGGCATCAGAAAACAATATCCAGGGTTCAGTTGTCTGACTGTGGAACACAATGGGACGTCAGTTTTGACTTTCTCCTCACGTCCAGCGTTTGACACACCACAGCTCAGGCGGCCAAGTTAATGAATGAAAAGCACTTGGCCCCTGTCAGACAGCTCCGAGTGCACTACTTCCCCCAGTAACCTCCTTAGTTCCAGATTATTCTCCTACACCTATTCTCTATTTGAAAGCTGTTCCCAGTTCAGTCTTGTGGGGAGCTAGTGAGTAGAGACGGCAGCATGTCTATAGTTGTTAAAGGGAAAAGGGCTTATAGTCTTTCTGCTTTAATAACAGGGGTTGACGGCTCCGTCAGGGAGCGTGGCAGGAAGGTCACCACGGAGCTGCCTATGAATGTCCTTATCTATGTCTGGGATTGTAACATCAAAGCCAACTGTAGGGACTTTTAATACATCCACACATACACACACACACACAAATATATATATATACATATGTGTGTGTGTGTGTGTGTGTAGTTAAAAATAATTAAAATAATTATTTTATTTAAAATAATTCCTCAGAAGCTTTTCAGCAAACCATCAAAGGAATATTAATATAACTCATAAAAACTACAAAAAGAAAATATGACATTTGGGAAATTAACTCACTTGCTTTCTCGAGGAGGTTAAGTAGAAAATGTTTGCTCTGTGGTGTGTTTAGCTTAGCACAAGCTCTGATCATCTCAAAGTGGTCAGCTATTCCCTTAAAAGAAACAGCGACAACTTTTTTTTTTTTTATTTATGAATTGAAACAGTGTAACTTAAAACTACACCAATCTTCTCTTGTAAATCTAAAAGAGTATATATGAATATTTTCAAAACTGTGCAGTTATTTATTTTACTCGTTGTGTAAATGCATTTGTTCCTTGAATAAATTGTAAATTCCAGAGGAAAAAAGTAAATCCAGTCTTAGCTTTGTTTTTCTTACCCTTCACTTTTCAGTTTCGGGCCAAAATGTTAATTTGTTTCTGCCCCATTTTTTGTTTGTTTGTGTGCGATAGGACAGCAAACAAAATACCAAGAATGATGGGGAGGACAGTCATGGGAGTGTGGTTCTGACTTTTCATTTGTTCGCTACCCAGTAATGATCATTTTAGCCTCTAAGCCCCAGATTTGGCCTTGTTTTGCTGTGGGATGCAGTGTCAGTGGGGACACAGCAGCCTTGCCCTGCCTGAGAAGCTTGTCTGTGGCTAAGCTTGTTGGCATCGAGAGTCAGGTACTCAGCATGGAAGACATTTTGAGTGTAGTCACACAAGGTCAAGCGGGAAGTGAAAAGGAAGGATAGAGAGAGATGCTGATTATTCATTGTATGTGGGAACAGGTTGCCTTTGCTACTGTTGTTACCTTTGTTTGTTCGCCTAGTGGCTGGGTTACAACATTTTCTAATTATAGACCTCCATCGTGTGCCTTGTTAGCAGCGCTGGTAACAAGCCAGTCGCCAGCTTGCATGAGCAACTGCAGAAAGCTGACTTTTGGTTTAATTTGGAGGACTAGCTATAATCCAGACTAAGTCCCTTAAAGCTGAAGCCCCCTCCCTCCTCCCACCACTGTTGGATTACGGGAGTGTCTTTAAAAGGATAAGGACCTGCTTATCACTGCCTCCCTCAACACTTGTTTGGGACTTCAAATGTGGGGGAGGACGCTTCGTTGTCACCCAACGTGGCCAGTGTGGATATGAGTCATAAAGATTAGGCATCTGACGACTGAGATCAATGATAATCACAATTTACAGTTTTTAAACCCCCACAGCCACAAAGGCATATGGATCTTAGCATATGTGTCTGCTCCCACCCCAGTGAATTTCACCAGTCAGTTGATTCCAAGTGAATAAAGCAGCTAAATCAGATGTCCAGCAGTGCTTAATGATGCGGCGCCTGTTGCCTTTAATCACTTTCACACAGACGTTTATTAACTGTTTGATACCGTTTCAGGCTTTGTTGCAGAAAAAATGTGGATCAGCAGTCTTCTGAGTGCTTCAGCCATAGAGCTACAATTAAGGGAGTGTGCACATACGCCTATATTTCATATTAATTTCACATGTTTTATTTTCACAAAGTAAAATTAGTATTTGCAGTATCTTGTCTACTTCTACTTGCTGATATTGCTACATTAATAATAACTGAACACCTACTAAAGCTACATACTGATGTTTTCATGATGCTTTTTCTTCTTTCAAGCCATTTTATCATTAATTTAAAGCAATAGTTCGCCATTTTAGAGTCGTGTCCTCACTGGGAGGTTTCCAGGCAATTAGCATATACTCTAGGAAGGAAGTCACAGCTCTTTCCCCCATGAAATGATTTGGATTGGATTGGTAGATGGGCAGGGGCAGGAAAATTTATATAAAAAATATAAAAAATGAAAATTTTTTTTTTTTTTTTTTTTTCTGAACACTGACATCATTTCTAATAAATCAGAGAAAACATGAAAACCAATGGTTTGTTCCAAGAAGCAGTTACATTAGGGTTCAGGTGATTTTGACAAACAAAGACAGAGGTTATACAAAGGTTTACCCTCCCACTTCAATACTGTTTGTATCACTCACTACTAATGAAGTGTTGTTGGGAGTGGGGGGTAAGAAGGAGGGGGCTGTCAGTGTTGCAAGAGGGAATAGAGACCAATCTAGCACGCATGAGCGTATGTGTTGTTTGAGATGCTATATTTGAGTGTGAGGCTGTTACTTATCTCATCGGGGTGTGATGGTGGTGAGGTGAGGGAGCTGACGAATTCCTGGTGGATTCGGGCCGTGAACCCCGAGCTCTCAGCTTAGGAGCAGTCTGGGAGTTAGAGGTAGAGCCAGGCCACATGGGGGGAGCACAGAAATAGAAGTACCTCTCTGTGACTACTTGTTTACCTCGGTGTCAACATTTTTGACTCAGCTCATTAACCTGTGCACTTGGGTGGAGCAGCACCATCTCTCGCACTCTTTTTTTTCTTTTTCTCTTTATCTCTCACAAACACACACACCTACATGCGCACAAACACATACACGCAATTAATAATGATAACTAAGGGTACGTGCAAACAGATTAAGCACACGCTAATGAACAGATAAAACAACAGGGTGATGATGCAGGTATCACACCTCAAAAGCAGGGGAATCGATTGCAGCCGATACCAATTCACACATATACACCCTGTAGCACTTTCCGCAAATCTAATCACGGATCCATTTAAATTACGTTGGCTGGGAGTCTACTCCCCATTAAAATTGGTTTTCAATTCTTATTATTTTGAGAGCATTGGTTAAAAATGAAGCAAGTGCTGAGGCAAAGTAACAACCTTACACCTCTGAAAGATGGAAAAGGAGACAAGTTCTTCACGTTCATCCGAGCTTCCCCACCTCACCCCATCTCGTCTTGTCACTCCACCCCCACTCTCCTCCCATTAGCCATGCAGCCAGCATCCTCTCTAAATTGTTTTGCATGACCTTTGCTACAGTAGCTCTAATTATTACCATCACACAGGCCCTGTAAGGCACACAGCTAATTATACTGGATTTATCTGAAGGGACATTGGTGTCATTCTTCATAGACATGTCTTGGCTACCGTCAGTACGGGTGATCTAAACCCAGAATAAGGGCAATTTGGGTAATACAGTAATAGTAATTAGAGTCACAATAATTACAAGCATATTTGTAATAACAATGAAGATCAGGTTATTAGTAATAGGCATCCAGATTAACTTGTTACATGTAAGCAGTACCTCAAGTAATTGAGAGGAACAGCATTTCCAAAAAAAAAAAAAAAAAGTATGAGGGTAAGAAGTGCTGGGCAATATGCATAATGACATTATTACAGAGGCAGATTGTTGCTGTTTCCTTCCCATTGCTCTGAACTGATGTTTGACAGTGGTAGTTGAAAGATATATTTTCAAAGGCATTGTGGGATTACCCGTTAATGTAGGTATCAGGACCTCTAGTCATTGCATCTCATAAAGAGTTGTTACTAGAGGAAGCAATATTTTTCAAAGCTGGAACATGAATGGAGAGGGGCAGTTGGAGCCGTCTTTTGGCTGGCGGGCAACTCATGTAATGAGCCTAAGAGGCTTCCAATTATTCCACTTGCGATCAAAAAGGAGAAGGAGATTACTTCTCTTGCCTCTTTTTTCTTTGACATTTTACACAGTAACATCTTTTGATAGGGGCTGAGGGAGAGAGGAAAAAAAACATTTGCTAGTGAATGTCTGATAGTCTTGAACAGACTCCAGCAGTAACAGTCCTTTTTGTCTAGTAGAGACAAAGCAATGCCTCTGCACATCACACTTTTTTTTGTCCTTTATTTTTTTGGGACGTGTTTGTAATAAAACAACTTATCCTGCTGCATGGTACATTACACTTTCCTTCAGAGTTTGTCACCTGCACAAGACAGAAAGGAAGCTTTCCTATGACCACAGGCTTTAGCTGCAGCAGACTTGATGGCTGATAGCTGCCATATTTTTCCACAGAGCTATTGTAAATTGCGAGGAGGCATGTTGGGCACTCACTCGCACACTGCGGTTGTTTTCCTTCTCTGCTTAATAGCGAAAGTCATGTTCCACGGAACACAAAGGGTAGTATTCGATTGTGTACAGATTTTCTCTTCTCCTTTTCATTTATTAAATTCCCAGATTACAAGTAAAAGCACATTAGATGCCTGGGGGGTAACTAAAAGGATTTCTCCACCATAGGATATCAAACTATATCAGCCTAGGAGACAAATAAATGATGAAAAACAAAGACAAATAATATTATGTACCACTGCACAGAGACAAAGAGAACTCCTCCAATCTGCATCAGCACCGATAAACATCCACCCCTAAGATATGTTCTTGGGAGATAACGGCTCAGTGTGTGTGTTGGCAACACACAAATGCACAGAGCTTTGATAAGCACTGAAAATTACTACATGTTGTTTATGGTGGCAGAACAAAAGGATTCAAGGTCTTCATTTCAAGAAGTCAAGCTGTGGAAAGGTGGATGCAGGATCTAAGATGCATTTCGATTGGATAGATTTGACTTCATAATCTAGACATAATTAGTGGAGAAACAAAATATGTGTGTGTGTGCGCATGTGTGTGTGTGCGTGTGCGGGTTTGTGCCTGAGGTCTGAGAATACACTGCCCTGCCTTCCCCTGTGGATCCACTGCAGTGACAGGGACACACAGATCCGCCGTCTGTTGCTGTTTTCCATGACCCCGTCTATCCCCCGCAGTGAAAAAACGATGTTTGTCCCCCCTAAAAGATGGCCCTAATACAAATTAAATTAAATGAAGTCAGTGTGGCTAATCCCTGTGTGTTTCAGCTGCTGAAACACCCACCTCCCTCACGAATGAGTGGGTCAAGCCCGTTGCATCTGGCCCCCTTCTCCACTGGCCCTGCTCCCAAGCTGCTAGGCTCCCAGTCCCTGACGGAGACGACAGCAGGCCCCTGCTCCGACGCTCTGCCCCACTGCAACTGTACGTGTGCATGAAACACGTGTATTTTTCTGTAAATATGTGTTGTGTTATTCCCTCTCCGAGTCACAAAGTGTTTATTCCCCCTTGCTTGTTTTGCCTGTGTGCCTGTGTGTGTATGCATGTGTGCATTCTTCAAGAAAGATTTATTTTTGTTTGTGACTGGCTTACGCATTTCACACATATCTCTTGTTTTTTACTGAGGTCTTTTTTCTTAAATTCACAGTTAAATGTAAAACACACAGAATTCACATTTTCCCATCTCTCAAGAGCAGTGAAATGGAAAAGAAATATATAAAACACAGTAGCATCGTTGGACTATGTAGCGTCAGATGCTGTTTTGTTCTTCCTTTGTCCTGACGGCAGCCTGTCACAGTCCCGTTAACAAGCTTTACAGATGCGGTGATGATGTGCAAACAGCTAATGCTCTTCTGTCAATCCCGGCGCTGACAGCTGCCTAGAAAGACCATCCTAAATATTAGCACCAGATGTGCTTCCATTGAAGCACTGACAAACTGGATCTAAAAGCTGACTCCGTTGCCGGATCACTGATAGGAGTAGCCTCATTGTGACGTGAGGTAAAAGATCTCATATGCCCATCTGTTTAATAAAAAGACCCTTTCTATGATACGTACTTTGGCATCGAGCCCAAGCGTCCACCCCTGTTTTGCAGACTGGCTGTGATTTGTGAGACAAAGTGCGCTGACTTAGTTTCAGCAGCTGGTGTACACAGATATTGTGTTGAGGGGGGTTGTGGGTTAGAGGGCGGGTGTGTTTTTGATGGGCTGGAGTCTGGAGTACATGTTTGTGTATGTGTGCCGACAGTATGCGTGTTTGTATGTGGGTGTGTGTATTGAGGATCTGAGCACCTGCACACATGCCCTTTGAAAAGCTCCATCACCCCTCCATCCAGCCAGCACGCAGAGTAAACATGGTTTGTTTGAGCGAGTGGCCTGGGGTAGTTGGATTAATGAGGGCTGATGAAGTTCCACTTGTATCCTGGGTGCTGCCTTCCTATTTGCTGGAGTGGCTGTGATGTGGTAGTGTGTCTGGAGGCGGTGACTCATTCCCTTTACCCAGTGTCAGATTAAGGCATGTCAATAAACAGACCCACTCAATCCATCTCCGAGTGACTGCATCCACTCACAGAGCCTCCCAGTCTGTAATGAGCTGCTGCAAATCTCCATCCAACTAAAATGTCTGGAAAGATGCCTTGTCACAGTCAGCGAGAGAAAAAACAAGAAGGGGAGGGAGGAAGAGAGAGAGAGTACAACAGCACCGATGTGACTGGCAGCCACCTTTAAGCTGTTAAGAGAAAATGTAGTGCGCTGTGTTCGACCATGTCGCAGCATCTGAGCTGATCTGCTCCCCCTCACAGACTCACACATCTCTAATTTCATTCGTTCCCATGTGCACCGGGCCTCGTCAAAAATTATTTCCGAGTTTACTGATTTCAGAAGTAATGCTGTTTATTCAGTTGCTGCTTACATGCAAGCATTTAAGGCGAATGTGTTTACATAATCTGCACTGTTTTTGAATGTTTATTTTTATTGCCCAACCCAAGGGAGGTGAGACAAACCTTTTGGGAATTCCTTGTGCGCTAATTTAACGTGCCCCCTCCTCCTTTCCTTCTCAACACTGGCTAATATAGGGCACACGCATAAAGAGAAACACTATCTAGTAATTCTCCTAAAACATATGTTTGTAATGCTTATTCTCAGAGGTGCCAGAAACCACTAAATCTACCTGGATTAGGCGTTACCCTCCACATCTCCGGAGTCTGTATGAAAAAAAATTCCCCATCTACACATCTACCAGTGGCGCCATACACACATTAACGGATTTTGGGATGAGTGTGAAAACTTTTTCATTCTGACATCCAAATTAAAGAAAATCCCCCAAGACTCGCCTAAAGGGGAAGTTCCTGCTATTTGAGTTTGATTGGGCTCCACAGGCTTTTAAGAAAAGTAAGCCGATTTCTTTTAGGAAACAGTGTACATAGTAAAGTCTTCCCCCCCCCCCCCCTCCCCCCTTTTTACTATGTAAAAACCTTTAGTCGTAATCTCATAGAGATACTCTAGGTTTTCTTTCTGCCTTTCAGATAGAGTCAGTCTGGGAAACACATGCGGACCTGAACGCCGAACAGGTGTTAAATGAAACCCTATCCACCGCTAAGTGCCTGGTGACACAGTAAACCTTATTCATTCTGAGTGGACACTATAACTCCAACTGAAAAGGATTAAATGCACCAGCCGTGTCTTTTAAAAGACAAAGACAAAACAAAAACACAGACCCAGGAAGCCACAGAGCCACCAACAGTTCTGAACACGTTGGGCCTGAGCACTGATTCCTCTGCTAAGACAACAGCTCTGACTTAAGCCTCTTTAGCATCAGCAGACTCCGCTGGAATGCAGACGTCTGCAGAGGGGGGCTATTATTTAAAATCTTTTCATCATTCTGAAAGGGAGGGAAATAGCTTTGACGTTGAGAAGCTCATGAATAATGAATGTTGTTTCTATCAATGTATGTATAATTAATCACATATCTTCTAACTGGACTTCTATGGAGCCTGTAGGCCTGAGTGACATGGAGACTTGTCTGGACCATTGTTTCTGTATCAGAATAAAAGACAGCCGCAATGATCTGCAGTTTCCTACGTGGGGGTGAGTCACAGGTGGAGCGAGCAATAGGTCTTAGTATTTTGGCCATTTTCCTTCACTTTGACAGAGCAGGAGGGTGATTGTTTTTGTTGGTGTGGGCAAATATTTGTTCAATTTCACACGGGAAGGCAAGAAAAATGAAGAGGAAATGCAAGCAGGAAGTGGTGTTCTGTTCACGTATCTGTGTCATTGTGTTGCAAAAAAAAAGTGTTATTTTGTTTCGCTGAAACAATGCTCAACACAAGGTCACGAGTGACCTTATAATAGCATTTAATTCACCCAGTTTTGTCCACTCTTGTCCACTGCAGTAACGCTCAAACTGCAGCAACGCAAGGAAGCTTTTAAAAAACCTTCTCGCCACAGAATCATTCACTTTCATAACATGATTGATTCCCAAAAGGTCCACTGGGTTTGGGTTGAATTGATGGGTGATGAAGTGAAATGATGCAGAGAATGTGGCAGGTTATTTGTCACACATGTACCCTTCTGTCACAATTGATTGTGTATAATTTGACTTTGCAGGGGAGCCAGTTGATATTAAATGGTAACAAGTCTCTGTATTCATCACGGCAGGCCCCCTTTAGCAGGCAGAAATAGAAAATGTAATCTCATCCACAGCCATGGCTGTGCCTCAGGCACTCTTTCACCCTTTTTACCACTGATCCTCCCTTAGGGGCCTTGCCCTCTCTAAAGGAAGAGGGAAATCTATAATCTAGCAGATGGCAGAGGATCTATGGGAAATTCTATAATCGAGAAGAAGCTGGTGATGATGGCCGTTGGGTGAGAGGGCAGAGAGGTGGTGGTGATGGAGGATTATGGCAGCTTGGGGAGGCCAAAGAGAATTTTGTTTTTTGTTTTTTTTTCTCACATGGTAAACTAAATCTAAACCACCTCAGATGCTCAGGTGCTTTGGTGGTCTTTGTCTTTGTCATGGGTGTCATACAGAGTAAATGTGAGCTGCTTTGAGGTGCTGCTAGGTTTCGACCCAGAGGCTTGGTGGTTGGGTGCCAGCACAACCTGCAAGTCTGGGATTGTTGGAGCTGTGCCTTTGTAGGGAAGCAGAGAAAGAGAAAGAATGTCTGTATGTGCAAAAATGTGAATGTGCAAGAGGCTCAAAGTGAAGCGTTTCTTTACACAGACACAGTGCAAAGGATGAAAAAATCACCACCATACACACACACACTCACTGCAAATTTATGGAGTTAGGGAATCCATGCATGTTTAAACAACCACGTCCCAACAGTGGCCTACTTCATCCACTAACTTTTTTTCACCTATTACTACTCGTTTACTTTAAACTCACAAGCAGAGCGAGTTGGATAATGAAGACTTTTTCACTGCAGCTTTATAATTGCAGCTGGCTTTGACTTATAAACCCTCTGGACCTCTTTCTTCTCATCCCCTCCTTCAGCAATGGGATGTCAATAACAAGCCACATTATGTGTAACATTTCCTTCCGGGACTGAGGGGGAGTCCGTGAGAAAGCTGAAGCAACAATAGACGGAGGCAGAGGCACAACCTCAGACTGTTCAAACGCAGAATGAAGCAGCAAAATTCGATCTGACAGTTTTAATTGATTCTGTCTACTCTGCTGCAACTGTATGTTTAAACGCTGCGTTTTAGTGCAGCGGTAAAAGAGCCTTTAATGTCCACAACAAACATGGATGGATGTTTCTCATCAGCTGCATTTATGACATTAAATAGTTGCATCCATGACAGTTGCATCACTTCTGTAATTGATTTTTCTCCTTTTAGAAACTTTCTTTTGAGACACAGTCCTGTCCTTTTGACCCAGCCGTGCTCCAATACCCTCTGTTTGAAGTAATTTAACTGATATTTAGTTAAATGATTTATTTTTGCTCAAAATATTGATCTTATGCATTTATTTTTAGGCAAGGTTAAACTGTGTAATTTAAAATCACCTTCTGGTAAAATGTCAAACCTGTAGCTATGAAAAAGAAAAGAAAAAAGTGTCTATAAATTAGATTCTTGACTTAGTAACAGTTACTCATTGCATCTTTTGATGCATCTTTTTTTCCCCAACAGCATGTTATTAGTGCATTAGTACGCTGTGCTGTGTCAGCCACCATTATGCATACAGTTGGGCAGCTGTGTGACTTTTTTCCCTCTGTTTCGCTCCTATCTGTGTGACATCTGCTGAACTTGTCGGGTGTTTACTGGTGTAACAACTGGTGTCTTCACTCCCTCTCCCCAACCCCCTCCTCTTCTCTGTGGTGCTCCCCATGCCCCCACACAATGAATACACTTGCATCCTGACTACAGAACCAATTGTCACGCTGGGAGGAAGGCAAATCAAATCTTACGGCAGCAACTAGGCGAGGAGATTGCTTTTCCTCTCAGTGGCAGAGAAGCGAGCCCATCGTCCCTGTGCCTCAGGTTTTACTGAGGAGAAAAAAAGCAAAAGGTGAAAAGGGGAAAGCTACAGGGCTGAAGCAGCTGGACCACAAGTCTCCCGCAGGTCAAGTCTCACCCATTTGCTCCCATCTTCAGCCTCTATCTCACCACTCTCTTTCCACTTCCCTTCCCACCCATTCTGACACCACCTATCAGTCACCCGGCAGCAGTGGGGACTACATTCCTCCCTCCAGTCCCCTCTAGATGAAACGGAACAATAATTATAGGGATAGAGTGGCTCTGGCCGCCAAACTGGGGCCACTCAGATCACAACAACACATTGTCCAACCTGATTAAGTAGCCATTTGCGGCTTCCTCGCTGTAGTTAAGCAGTTCTCATCATCTTGCCTGAAACTTGACCTCCCAGCAAGATATATTGACATGTCCTCCAATTTGAGGTCAATTAGAAATGTGGAGATGGACATTGGAATAGAATAAAATAGAACAGAAGAATAGAATAGTCTTTTATCGTCATTGTACAGTGGGAGTATGTCTTTACAGGAAGCTTGTGCTAATGCATCCAATTCTTCCACAGAATAGTTACTCTTGAGTAACTCATTGACGTGTGAGGTTGTGCCATCACATGTTACATGTTTGTTTATTTCCAATGATGATCTGATAAAGATAAGAAAATGTGGTTATCACCACTGAATCGTTGGATTAATGAGAAGCTGCTTTGCGGAGTAGATGATGCAAAAGGAGCACTGAATGGAATATGATGAAGAGTCTCCTGTGGTTGTACTTACTACACACTTAAGAGGGCTCCATGTAAAAATCCTGAGAGAGAATTACATTATGGAAAGTACAGTTCCATTTCAGTACTGGAACAGCTTGAAAGCTGGGACATACTGACTTCCTCTTCAGGCCGTGCACACACACAGAACCTGCCATCCAAACCAATTACAGGCTGCAGCCAGAGTGACATTCACAAGAAATTTTCTATCTTGTCTTTTAAATGAAGTTTTCCCCCTTGTTACTCATGCCTTGCATTTTCATTAGTCTCTCACAGGATGCGCAGCCACTGTAGAAGATGAGGCGGTTTAATTCTTGCTCCCTGGGACCAAAGTGGAGCTCAGGTGGATCACAGAAAAGACTTTCGTATACAGTCCATGTTTGTAGTATTGTTACAGACATGTTATAGATCTGTAAATCTGTTAGAGGAAATGCATAATTTCATGATAAAAAAAAAACTCATAAATTAATTAAATAATATATGTTAATTTTTAATTCATGATTAATCTGAGTTGCAGAATGTTGCCACTGCTGTTACCTTTGATATTTAATGGAGTCAAGCTGAACGGGAACAAAAGGAGTCAGGGGTAATACAAGAGAACAAACATGGCATGCTCCAAATTAAGGGCTAATAATAAAATGTTAATTAAATTCCTTTTTATGAATTATCTTCTCTGTAGTAATGAGTTAAAGTTTAATTAGGAGTAAATGGTAAGAAGGAGACAGAATGATGCTAACCTTCAGCACAAACACATTGCATCATAATTTAACAAACCCCAATCAGAGGCCTGCCCTTCCATTGTAGCTTATCATTGCACGATTTCCTGCTAAAGTAGTCAGGAGCAAATGAGGTGAGATGGAAAACAACAGCTTGTCTGTTAATGATTGAAGGCAAAACCTGTGCACTTTGGAGAAAGGTGAAAGATGACTTACACCTCCGACATGAAGTTTTACAGCAGCTAAAGAGACAAGAGCAGCTGCAGTTAATATATGAGATTATACCTTAAAAGCCAGCAGACGACGTCATCAGGACCAAGATCATAAACCAACAAGGGCATGTAGTTGGTAGCATTAAGAAGCTTTTATATTTTTCATAGACTGCAGACAGGTCATAGGAGTTATTTGCCAAAGGTAAACACTGAACATCGGTGGTAATAATCTGACAGCACCACTTTTATTTATTTATGTACTTGTTTCAAAGAAATCCAAGTGGATTGGGGCTAATGTTTGACATTTCGTCTGCACCCACGTCCACACTGCTCGGTTTCTCCTGCATTGTATTTTCACTTCCAGGCAGAGTTCAATATATTCAGACGCCTGTTACCATCTAAAAAAGAAGAGGAGAGTTTTAAGCCAAGTGTTTTGGTCACCATGGGTGACAGCTGTGCAGGGCCACTGATACCTCAACAGCAGGTCTGTGTTGCCCACTTGATAATCAGCGACAGCTCTCTTGTGCCTACATTAACCTTTCTTATCACGGGGGTGACTTTTTTTTCCCTTCAACATTGTTCTGATATCTGTACTATAGACTTCCCTCGTAAGTTGGCCATTGACTCGTAGCATTTATCAGGATACAGTATCGGCGTTGAAGAATTTTAAGTGAAGGGTCTGCTTTCTTTCTGCAGAAAACACCTGCATCTTATCAAAATTTGTCAAAAGGATCGCATCCTGTCTTTTCTCAGGACTGGGAAAGTCCTTTGAGAGGCTTTGATACCCTTTGGCCCTCTGACATCTTACTTAGTGTGAGTAGATGCTTGGCAGATGCAGGAGGGGCTACCTGCTCCGTGTACACTGCCTCCTCTGTCCATGTGCTCTTATCCGTCAGACATGCTCCTTGCTAAATAAATGTTGAAAAAAATGAATGTAGGATGCCTTTGAACTGTGTTCTCTAATGTGGGTCAGAGATCTATCGTATGCATATTCTGAAAGCCTTTTCATCTGCAATTGCAGAGTTAAGATTCCCCTGGTACACTCTTAATTTCATCTACTTCTCTTGCAGTTATTTATTTAATATTTCTGCATTAATGTCTTCTCAAACATGGTAAAAGTGAAGAGTTCAGAGAAGAAAAAAGGAAACTTTTCTTCTCCCTCTGTCTGCATGATAGTCTGTTCTCCCTAATGACTACAATTTAAAGACGGTGGGCTGGCCAGCAGTGGAGGGAGGGAGCAAGAGATCGAGAGCGGAGAGGGTGAAGAGGAGAAGAGAGGCTGCACTCACTGCAGCACTCTCCTCAGCTCTGAGCTCCCAGTCAGCGTCTCTGTGTGTGTGCTTTGAAAGAGAATAGCATACAGCCTTATAAAAGCCACGGCTGCTCACCGGGGCCTTTGTGTAAAATAACATTTCTACTGAAAGCCAATTACTGGTAACATTATTTTGGTTGCTTCCATTATTAAAAGTACTTCTCTCTGTTGCCCCCCCCCCTGATCATCCCTCAACCACAACCCCCTCCCTCCCACTCACTGCCCCCCTCTCCCCTCCACATCTCTCTCTTACAGACGGAGAATTATTCCATTGACTCCAGTTACGTGAACAGCAGAGCCCACCTCATTAAAAGGTATGTCTTGATTAGGAATTGTTTCCAGCACCTCGTTACCATTGTTATCTGTAATTGTTTTATCTAATGAGAGCACATCTAGCATTGCAGCCACATGAGTTCCTGCATGTTTTTCATTGAGCGTGAGCGCAATGAGAGAATAAGATTTTGGGATAAATAGCATTACTCCACAAAGCGTTTAGGAGACACTTGTTGAAAAGAGCCACAAACAAATACTATGAGATTATTAGATTACACACAGCAGCAGAATCTGCACGCAGAATGATTTTTATACTTAGAGATAAACCTATTACTCTCTAGTAATTCGGTTCATTAGAAACACATGTGGCTTGTCTACATAATGTTTCTTCTGCTGCATTTCAAGATTACAGATTTGTAAACAGTCAATAATTATGTTATTTTGTTCCTTTTGGTGAAGAAGTGAAGAATAAACATTCAGATATTAGAAATGTAGGAAAAGCAGGGTCTGGGGGTTGGAATGGAGGGGCTCACGTAATAATTCCTTCCAGCTTCAGAGGTTTTGTAACCAGGCTCTCCATTTTCAAAACTACAATTCCTCTTTTCTACCTGCAGCTATGAAGCATTCCAGGCTTTCTTTTGTTTGAGACCATCCTGGCCTTTTGAAAACCCATTATGCCCCCCCTCTTCTCCTCCTTCCTCAAAAGATTCTCTACATTAATGTAAACAAAGAGCATTCAAGTGTGGGCCTCTGCAGCATACTACAAAGAAATCCCCTCAGGAGCCAGGGAGCCTATGGTCTGGGACAGGTGCAATTACAGTGATAACATCAGAGAGCCAGCATTACCTCCACTGCAGTCCTTTCTCTCTCCCAGGCTGGAGAATGTGAGGCTGGAGCTGGGGAATGCAGCTACCTTGCACTGTCCTTCACTTCACTTCCTCCACTTACCTCTCATTTTGTTTTTTGTCTTGTTTTACATACATTTATTCACTCTGCTGTCTGTTACTCTCTCACTTCCTCCTTTCTCTCATTTAGATAATTTCATTCTCTGTGGGCTATATACATATATATATATATATATATATATATATATATATATATATATATATATATATATATATATATATTTTTTTTTTTTTTTTTTTCCAAATGCAAGAACACATGTTCATATATTCACCCCTATTTAGTGTTGTTTGCAAAGCAGAATTTGTTCCAGTGGGATAGAAATCAAATGAAGGGAAATCACGCTGTTACTGTGCAGCTGTTGATTGTGCCCCCACCACTCCCCACCCTCCATCCCAACCCTCTTTATTGACTGTGAGCCCCAAACAAGACAGATGCTCAGTTTGTATGCTTCCAGCGTTTCCTACATCCATCTTCCTTCCAGGAATTCCTGATTACTGCAGTATTTGTTTGATTGTAGTGACTGAGTGCCTCCTGTTTGTTCAGTGCAATGTCCTTGAAGTCAGTGCATCCATCCAAA
Organism: Polydactylus sextarius; assembly: GCA_016801845.1. Lineage (NCBI taxonomy): Eukaryota > Metazoa > Chordata > Actinopteri > Polynemidae > Polydactylus > Polydactylus sextarius. The sequence goes on along the minus strand of CM028930.1, from coordinate 21,752,753 downwards.
ATGTCCCCGTCTAAAACATCCTGTAGCTGCCATGCTATTTGTGAAGGTAAAGAAAAAAGAAAAGAAGGCCACTTAATCCAAAATGGCTTTCAGTGGATTTAAAACTTTGTTTTATTTCATGGCCACTGCAAAAATAAATGCTGGAGGGAGTCTTGCAGTCAAGTTTAGTGTTTCACAAAGATTTAGCCAGAAGCACATTACCATTCACCTGTTTTGAATTTACAGAGATGGATCATGTAAAAAGGCAAAGACTGTAGAAAAAGGACATGAAAAAAAAGGGGGGGGGCAAAGAAAAGATGGACAGCCAGTCACAAACCATCAGAGACACGAGGACAAAAGAGAGCATGTGAGAGAAGGTGAAGTGACAGTTAATCAACATTTCCCTCTCCTCCCTCTTGGCCCCCATGTAGCACATCGACATTCAAGGACCTGGAGGGGAACAGTCTGAAGGACAGTGGCCACGAGGAGAGCGACCAGACCGACAGTGAACACGATGTCCAGAGAGGACACTATGTTGACACGGCTGTCAATGACGTGCTGAACATGACTGTCCCCCCCAATGTTTGCCAGCTGCCAGACCAAGGTAAGAAAACCTGCATCTGTATATGAGAGAGAGAGAGTGTTTGTGTCTGTGTTCAGAGGATTGCAACATCCTTTAGAGTGTGTTTTTGCCAGTTTCAAGATAAGATAGACGTGTGTTTGCGTGTGCGCTTGAATCTGTTTTTATGCCACCAGAGCATCTTTTAAGGTGCATTATGCCCATCACAGGCTTCAGAAGTGCAAGTATGAATAACAGATTTTTTTTCTTTTTTGTCTTTGATGTCCTGCTAGAGCAGCTAATGCGAGGGATCTCTGACAGCTCAGACTACCCTTTGATACAGGCTTAGGCAACATTATTGACTGATAGTAGCCATGTCTACTCTTGAAGCCAGGCTGACTTCAGATGTGCTTGAATGGCAGCAATTAGGCTCACAAAAGGTAGAATGTGGAAATCTACATATCTCCATGTGCCCTCATCCATTATTCAGTTGGGATCATTTAGCAGGGAATTAATGTTGATGTTTCATTTCTGACTCACCGTTTAAAAAGACATCCACTTGGTTGGCAGAAGTCAGTGTTAGGGTCATGCTCATTCTTAACTACTGCCAGTCAGAGTGAGCAGGAGAGTGGGTCAGTGAGAAGGAGCGGGAGCAGAGAAAGCAGGACAAAGCTGTCTGGAGCAGACCGGGCTGTTACTATATGCACCTGAGGGTATTTACCGAGCTCAAAGGAAACACCACATGCACAGGTGCAATGGCTCAGCAGAGCACAAGTGTGTGTGTGTGTGTGTGTGTGTGAGAGAGAGAGAGAGAGAAAATTGCAGACATTTTAGGATGACTTGCCTTAGCAATTTTATTCTGAGTGAGAAGGAAACACCGGACATTTTATTTTCTAAGCACACTCTTGGGAACAGCACTTACAGATACAACCGGAACTGCATCTGAACTTTACATTTGTGCTTTGCTCCAGTTTAGAAACTTGTGCCAAATTTAGATTTTTTTTTGTTTCTTTTTCCTCCCTCGGTTAAACATCGACATAATTTTGGTTCCAATTTACTAACGGTGGCCTAGTGAGGCCGTCTACTCTCTCACTACTTTCTTCCTCCTCTGCTCATATAGAGGAGAAATTTTAATGAGCAAGAGATAACGAAACGGAACCTCACTTTATAAAAATGCATAAAGGAATAGAGATTATATGATTTTCTTTTTTTAATTATTTATCTATCTATTTTTATCAGTGGACTGTGAAGTGTGTGGGTGTGGTTGCATGAGCAGTGAGAGCGATGTGTCGGCTTTTCATTCATCTGCTCTTTTCCATATTTAACTAACCAGATGCTTAACGTGGGGCAATTTTGCTTTTGATGTTGTTTGACTGGCAGTTTACATTTTGTTTCAAACAAGAACAGAGTCTCATAGATGGAGTCGCGCCATCGTGGCCGATAGTTTTATACTTTGAAAGAACTTAGCTGATAAATCCAGAGCGACATATATAGAGTCAGGGACTGTGGTGACCAGTACAATCAACTTGCAGGGGTTGTTCCCTCGGTGGCATCAGACAGTAATGAACAATGAAAAGTGAATTTGCTGACTATTGGTTGCCAGCCGTAATTACTTCACAACTCGCGAAAAAATTCCTGCCCCTCTATAAAAAAAAAAAAAAAAAAAAAAAAAAAAAAGAAAAAGAAAAATGCATGCTGACAGGTCTTCCAGTAGCAGGATCTCATTATTGGAGACAATTAGAAATGATGTACATGAAGAATATTACAAGTGGGGAGAGCTCTCTGAGGCAGTTCTTTTTTCATTAACACCACCAATGATTGTATCTGTTTCAGCAAAATGGATGCGTGCCTCCTGAATGTGTAATGCAGCGCCACATCACTGGTAAACAGAGCAAGAGGCTATTTCACAGTGCTGTCCATTTTTTTGACCTGAACGAAAGGATGATAACAAAGTATCTATTTGGAATTACAATTAGATGTTTTGTTATTAGCTTTTTTTTCTTATTGTGGTCAGCTGCAGTCTCATTTAAAGCCAGCGTTTCACTTCTACTTCTAAGGACAAAATGACCAGATTCTTTCCCTCCTTTTGTTTTTTAAAGTTAGTCAGCAGCAGCAGTCACACCAGAGAGTAATGAGAATTCATAATTATTAAATGATTTGACCAAAGATCCTTACACGTGCAGAAATGTAACAGCATAGCAAATGAAATCATCCCTCTATTACCATCTCAACGGTCTAATTACGTAGTTAAAGGCATGGTGGGCTCACAGAGACGGGCAGATTCAGCATGAGGTGCATTTGAATGTGTCTCTCCTGTTATATGAGATTTTTACATCGTCAGAGGTTTTTTTGTGACATCTCAGGAGAACACTACACTCGCCCTCCTCATTTCCTTGCTTCCTCTGTGAGAACTGACTTGAGTTCAGTCGCAGTTTACACTTTGTATAATATAAACGTCGCAGCAGTTACATTCCTGTGATGATGTGGTTTTTACTCTGCGCTCATTTGTCTTAATTGACAAAAGAAAAATAAAATAAAAATGGCCACTATACTGTTAGTTATGAGTGAATGGAGGGAACTGTCAGAAAAACAAATAGGCACGTTCACTAAACACCCCGCTGCTTAGATGTCTTCTGGGAGTAACTCTGTTGTGCAGCGCGCCTCTCCTGCCAGCGAAGGCAGAAAACAAGTTGAGAGACTGCAATTGCCAAAGGACAACAGCACACACACAAGCCGAAGATAGACTTGTTTTCTTTTTCCTTGTGTTATTATTGTTCTGTTTTCTTGTGTTGATAAGTGCTGAGAACAAAAGGAAACTGGAAAAAAAAAAAGAAAGGGGGAAGGAGGAAGGGTTAAACTCTCAGGCTTTTACAGTGCAAATGTTTGCCGTTCCCAGTGCCATGTAAAGGTGTTGTTTGCCCAGGAGACGAGCCATTACCTTTACACAAAGACCCTGCGTCCACATCATCTGCAGGGCTTTTGCGTGGGAATCCATTTGTGTGATGAGATTCAGTTTCTAACTAACCCAGCACTGTTTCAGAGAAAGCATTCTCCCTCACTCTCTATCAGTTTAGGGGTAAGATATTTGGCGGTGTCCATCACAGTTGTGCTTTTTTATCCTCACTGATGTGGTTTCAACAGTGCTATTCATTATTCTCGCACCAGCCACTACCAAGGTAACTTTCAGCAAAGTGCTTGTGAAGAGATTTTAGACTTAAATCTGAGCGAATGCCTCTTTGTTGAATTCCTGCCAAGAATCTAAAGAGCCATGTGTGCTCTTTGTGAAAAGCCTGACCTGAAATATCCTCACCCAGTGGATTAGATTAGGGAAGTATCTGAAGAACAAATTACATTAAATCTCTTAAAATCTATAAAGAAAAGGCCATCTTTAACATGTAATGGCTCCTTCATATCTGCTATTAGAATAAAAATGGATGATATCGCTGTAACTATAAACTGTGAAGAAGAGCTATATAAAACGAATCCTTCTTTATCTTTATAGGCATGTCTGTGAAGTTAGAGGGATTTGGTTGAAATGTGCGACATGCCAGCTTTGGCTCTGTAGAACCATTAGTGTCAAGGGAAGAGGCAGGGGAACAGACTCTGAAGGGGCTGGTGACAAAGAGGGTTAAATCTATTTTTTTCTCTCTACTTGCTTTGATTGTCATAGCTCACACTTTAATTCCCTCTGGATATGGATGAGCTATGGTTTTTAAGGATTAAGATCAATGTATTGTTAAATCACTACAGTTATCTCTGCAGGAGGGAAAAGGACGAGAGCATGACGTTGTTTTACAGTGTCCGATTTGAGGGGTTTAGAGATTTGTGTTCTTGGTTTTGGAATTATTTCCAGGTCAATGTGTGAGTGTTAGTCAAAAAATAATAATAAAATAAAATAATCCCTCACTCTTGGCTTATTAGACTCAAAGGGATCCGAGACTGCTCAATTAGCCGGAGCAGGGAACAGGCCTCTTTTATTTCTGACATATTCCTTGGCCTCCACCTCTGGAGAATATCTCTCATCTATCTGTTAGCTCCCTATGGGTGTGTGCCTGAAGCTGCAGCCCAGGAATGGAAGCCCCCTCCGTGGGCTGCAGACTTCTTCATATTCCCTTCTTCCATCAGCAGATCCGCAGGGTTTCACTGTTCTTAATTGATTTCAGCTCCCACCACCACCTTTTGTCTCCCTCTCTTTCTCTATTGTCTCTTTCTTCCTATATCTTTCTCTTCTGTTTCCATCTCCTGACTGCAAACATCTCCAACCCACATTTCCCCCAACTTTGTGCCAGTCAAGCAGTTCCCCTTCCCCCTGTTGAATTAAAGAAAGAGTAAAGGCACCTCACATGTTTTCTGCTGCAAAACTTGCCCTAAATTCAACACGGGAACATTTCTAGTTTGCAGTTCTCTGATCTACTGACGAAAAATGCTGACAGGTGTCAGAATCAGGAAGGCAACAGGAACAGGGCTGTGCTGACAACATGAGAGGGGGAGTGTGTGTGTGTATGTGTGTGTGTATGTGTGAGGGAGACAGAGATGGAGAGATGAGCTAAGAGTCTAGTAAGCAGTCTTAGCGAGAGAGAAAATAAAAAGAGGAAAAGAGGAAACAATCTCTCTGACAGGTAGGAGTGATTTTTTTTCTTCCTCTCACTCTCACAAGATAACTGTGAATGTGCCAGAGGATTTGACTGATTCCCAAACATCATTTGATTGAATTAAGCATCAAAACTCTGCTTGTGATCTGGACTGGCAACAACAACAACATGTGTTGTGTTATGATATTTTATGATTATATTAACACACAAACTCTACACTGGGACCATCCATTTTGATTTCGATTTGCCTAATCTAATGTGGAACCCGTGGTGGAGGTAACATGGCTGACAGTGACAAAGAGCTCGGTGCAATACGAGCATTAAGGAAGATAGAGTGCACATGCACTGTATGCTCAACCACGGCAGAGAGTACTCGCTCGCAGGTGTACTGAAGTCTGTAATGAACAAACCAAAGACACAGATTTTGCCTCTGAGACATGGAGTCTTCAGAAAAAAGAAGGAAATAAACTGCCATTTCAAGCTGTGTCCATCTGGACTCATCTTTTTTTTTTTTATCATTCTTACATCACCAAATTGCATCACTAAATTGTGCAACTCAGTGAGGTCTCTGGCTCCGTTTTATTGAAATTACACATAATATTATAAAACAGAACTGACCAATATTGATTTCGCTCTTGGAAAAGCAGGTGAGACCTCTATCACTTAAAGGGAAGATGTAATTTTATTTTTCTACTTTTACATATTTTACTGTGTAATAGAAGTCTGTTTCTGCTCAAACTACACTGGCTGTTTTAAATTTGTGGGATGACCTCCTGGTAGTATTTGTTTGGTGTACTTTCATAAGTAAACTAACAAGTTCTCTAGAAAAAAAAAAAACATTTACTTTTTCACTTAATTCCAAGAGGGAATAAGTTAAAAGATGTGAAGAAAAACTAAAACAAACTTGACATGTTTTGATTCTCTGCTAAGTTTTTTTTTTTTTATAAGCTTGACCTGTAGCTGCTCTTCCTCTACTGCAGACACAAACACAAAGGCTTGCGTAAAGGTCTTCATCTCTGGCTCCAACTGAAAACATATAGTAATGTTATAATACTATAATGGCATCTACTGAACCCTCATTCTGCCAGAGCTCTTCTGAATATACCCAGTGTATTTAATCAGCTCAAGAGGGGACTGCTTATCTCTCTGCACTTGTCATGGATAGCGTATTGAACATATCAGAGAGAGAAATGGGAATAGTTCATTATTTTCTAGGGCTCACAATGAGCCTGATGTATCTCATTGCAGGCCCTCCACTGACAGCTCATTTTCTAGACAATCCTGGCATTCAGTTCACAACGCGGCAGGGCAAGAGAGGAGGAGAGAGAGAGAGACTGAGAGAGAGAAAGAAACAGGGAGGAAACACAGAGACAGAGAGAAAATAGGGCTCCGGATCTCCATTGCTTATTCATGACGATGTGGCACGCTAGGTGTGTTAATAATCTCCGCAGAAACCAAGTGAATCACAGTTGTTTGTTGAACATCTAGCCAAGCTGGGCCCCAATTGACGGCAGATGGGAAAACAGGGGGATCAGAATGATCCCAGACAGAGGGAGGGAGATTAAGAACAGGTAATATGCCGAAGTCGATGGGGCCGAGTGTGTATTAAACAGAGAGGAAAGAGGAGAGAGCACCTGAATGTTAAACCTGTCTGAAAGTGTGTGTACACACTACACTTGAGTGTCTGTGTTTGTGTGTGGCTGTAAGTGTAAGTGTATGTCTATAAAGGTTAATCTGAGAAGGACAAGGAGGAAAAAGAGGGAGAAAGATGAAGAGATGGCACAAGAGAGAAATACTATGGGTAAGGGTGGAAATTCAAGTAGCAGAGCTACAGCGACGTCGCCAGTCTTCTCGCCTTTTGTGGCTCCAATTGATTCTAGTTCTTGTCTGAGCGAGCAAGACAGCAGCCATTTTTCTTAACCGCGCCATCGTGTTTTTGATTCTTTGAGGTCATTGCGTGGGCACAACCCTTTTCCGTGCTGCAATTCGAAACAGGCGGTACATAATGCTGTGGTTTAAACACAGGGCTCTGATGTAGCTCACACACATCTAATTGGCCGGCTCTGGGAAAAGTTACATGGAAAAAGCAACCCAACTATAATTATTTATTAATCTTAATGAGATAGTTTAAAATTGATTATTTTTCCCATTAGGTGTCGTTTTACTCCCTCTCAAGATGTCCTGTCCCTATGTCTCTCACACATCTGCCTCCAGTGGTATTTAAAACCCAATTGTCCACAAATGTGTCTAATGTGTCAATTCAAGACCAGGTTCTTGAGCTCCAGATTAATGTGGACTTGCTGACATGGATCCTAATTTGAGCACAATTTTCATTTTACAGGGATTTTATCAGCACAAGATGTAAATGAATGTCGTTTTCTGCAACTGTTTTCTTTATTTGCAACCCGAACACCCACGGTTGCAGCGAGTTCAGAGGCTTTTGCATGCAAACGTAATCATGACAGCGAAAGTGGACAATGAGCCAAGGCAAATTTTTTTTTTCCTTCAGTGTAACCAGTACAGACTTTTATCCATTGTGTTGTTGCATTTGAAGTCCTTGTAATGATCCTCCAACAAATTAGAACATTTGTTGTTTCAGTAAGTCTGAAGTCAATGTGAACATTGCTCATATTAAACCAGATCGCAGATCTACAGCCTCATCCAAATGCTAAGGGATATTGCACTGCAAGAATTTGATGCAATTACCAAAAGTGTTCATTATGTTTGCAACATGTCCTCATATGTTCACAGGCGAAGCAACAACATATTTGCCTTTTCAGTCAAGTTGGGCGGAAATGTAATTTCAAGGACGCGCTACGATCCTGACATCCAAAGTTTTTTTTAGTTTAAATGTAAATGAGGGAGAGGGACTACTACATTAAGTCTAATGGCTGTGGGTCAGCAAAGAGAAAGATTTTTATGGCAGCGCCAGCGGAATGTATCCCCAGCTGATTAGCCATTGTTGTCTGAAGTGTCAATTTATGCTCGTTATAGTAAAGTTGTTCACTAAAGCTACTTTGCCCCGAGGACAGAAAAGAGAAAGATAGTGTGTGAGACCTTGATATTCCTTTACAAAAGCATGACTTACCACAGCCTTGTCACCAAGATGGTATGACTATAGACTGATACCATGTGGAGTAAACAACCTGATGAGGACATACTATACACATAGACTAACTCAAAGGAGCCACAGTGTGTGGCTGGAAGTGGGCAGGATAGTCAGTGAGTGACTGCCAAAGCAAGGCTTGTATTACAGGGATCCCAGGATATCAGACACCAGGCGGCCTGTGCTCCCTCCAGGCAGGGCAGAGTCTGGCAGCTGGCCCGTAGCCCAGATAGCTATAATCAGCTCCATTACCTGTAGCACTGACTCCCATTTACGGACCCTCATGGTGGAACCATGGCTATACTGCTGGGATCAAGGATGCTGAGAAATTTGGGGGGAAAGTACAGTATGTTATGAAGCTGAACCTGCTGTAAACACATGCATTGCACAAACAGGAAGGAGTATATTGGTGGCTACCTGTGACACACATACCTACAACGTGTAGTAAATGGGAAGAGATTTTCTGGGTGTTATGTGTCTTGGCATGAGGCATTTGTTTTATCTCCTGCTTCAGTGAAAGGAAAGATTAAGAATATACTTTGCTCTGTTTAAGGGGAAAATCAGCTGTCTTCTGACAAGTATATTGTAGCCTGCAGTTTTCTGTCCAGAATACAAAGAGACATTTATCACTGCAGCTGGGGTGAGGGAGGAAGAGAGGGAGGGGGGTCTCCTGTGCTGCAGCGATGTGCGTTTCTTTTTTTAACCCCTATTACTTCCTCTCTGTGGGAAAACACTATACCTCCATCCTCTTTAATCCGTATGAGATTTCCTACATTCCGTTTTTCTTTCATTTCCTTTTGTCCCCTCAGTGCCTTTGTCATCCCCATCCTGGTTTTTTATCTCAGCACTCATCACCTTGTTTCTCCTGACAACATCATAACTCAGATGGAATATGTAGCAGAAATATGTAAAGTTATGTCGTCCTCTTCAGTTGTGGCAACAAAAGGTTACTACCTCAGGCATGCCGCTATAATATTTCCATATTTTGCTCTCCTCATGTATATTCAGTAAGGATGATTTATTCTGTTACATTTTATAGCAGTTCGAATTGCTGAATTTCTCTCACACATACTGTAAAACACTGCATTGGAAGAATGTGCTCTTTGGATTTGTACTCAGCAGAAGTTAAACAGAGGTTAAAGAGAAGTCATCCAAATCACCTCTGTCGTTACTATCTTTCATTCACCAATTAGTGTCAGTGTTGCTCTCTGTCCCCTGGTTGACCTTGCAGAGATGAGCTCACCATGTTGTAATTCAGCATTTTGAGTAAGGTCTCATTTGTGGGAGGCGTGTTGTGGCTGCTGCTGACCCACATTATAAACTATTGATGAGTGAGTGAGGGCACAGTAACGGAGAGGTGGGACAATTCCCACCCTCCGCTCCCTTGGCCTTTACTTAAGCACAGTCTCCACTGGACTGTTTGTATTTTGCCTCTCAACACATCTTCATATTCAAGAACTTTTTCAAGACTTTAAAACTTTGTGATGTGTTTTATTCCACACAAATGCACATATTAAGTAAAGACATTTTGCTTCTGAATTTAACATGGTTGTTGGTCCATTTGAATCGCTTTGGTGTGTGAGCTCTGTAGTTGTTGTCTGTTTTGATTCTCACTCTGTTTATGTGTGAGACAGGTCAACAGCTGAACAGGAAGCGAAGTGGTGTTTCTATACTGCGACATAGCTTCCAGTGGCAGATAATCAAATTAAAGAACATTAAGACATTATTCACAAACACCCTCCTACTTCATAAGGTGCTGTTTATACCATGTTACCTTCAGGCTACTACATATCTTTCTGCGCATTAACCTAATTGTAATATCACACGAGTATATCATATAAGATCACGTTAATGTGGATGATGTACATTAACTGTTATAGTGATCTGCTTATTTACAGAAATACTTTCAGTACATTCCACGAGGCTTCACTATTGTTCCCCTCCGTGTATAATTAACTGAAGACAGAATTCACTCAACTGATGCATCCTGCTAACCAAATGTCACTTTTCAAACCCCACGGTCCCCCACCTCCTTAAAGCAGAGTAAAAAGGTAATGGGGGAGGTCGGCAGTTAAGTTTAATGACAGACAGGAAAGTCTCAGAATGGCTCTTTTTAATGATGTGCCTGTTCTCATGCAATCCTTGTTAAAGATGAGGCCAGAATACATGCAGATGATGGAGGAGGGTGGGGCATCTGTAAGATCTACACTGGGGGTCTCAAGCTCCTTTGTGTCTTCTGCAGCATGTCTTAGAAATCCTGCGCTCTGTCTACATTCAGGCTGCATTAGCATCAGAAAATAAATAAAGCAAGCGATCAGGCCGTGACCTCTTTTATCCACAACAAGGCCAGCACCCTCCACCCCCTCCACCTTCACCCCAGCCCCCTTCCTTCTGCCTCCTCCTACGGCTCTTCTGCTACACTCTACATAGGTTGTTTAACTAGCTCGGATTTGCAACTGAATGTCAAGCTCGGTGTTTGGCTTCACCACAGGGCAGCTTGTTCCTCAGCTGTCTCCCAAGAAAAGGAACTCAGGGATCGAGAGGAGGGAAGGAATTGGATATTTGACACATGTCACTTCCACTCTGCTGCACCTTGCTCCCTTGCCACACATAAGGACTTTTCATGTCACAGCTCAGCATGTTATCATGAGTGGGCACAGGGTCTGAGAAATCCAATTACTACCACTGTGTCAGACCCTTGCCATCATCCTTGTGTATGCTATAGTCATGTTCCTCAAATCAGAAAAGATGTGGCTATTAGTTCCTTCTCTTTTCTTCAGTCCAAGCTCCCACCTCCATCTCAAGTCTGTGTGTCTTAGATATGAGCTACAGCTCTTCTCGTGGACTGCCTCACTGCTGACATCCCTCTGTATAATGTAGCAGTACATGGTGGGTGGCTAATGCTACAGACATTGGTTCTTACAGGATGATATTAAGTGGTATCGTGCTGCAAACCTCACTGTGCTGGATAAAGGAGAAATCTGGCGGAGAGTCAGCATCCCTCCCTGATGCCAACTAGAGTGGCCTTTGTGACAGAGAAATAAAAAGTGTTAGAGAAGTGTTAGACTCCCTTTCGCTTTTCTCCTATGCTCAGCAGGTGTAAATCTAGTGCATCTCCATGCAGCAAGCACTGTGTTTTCCTCATTTAATTTGTTTTTGCTCCTCATCACTGAGTGACACTGTCAATCTGGTTCAGCAGCAAAACACCCAAGACTGTTTTTTCAAACCCACAGTCGCTGTCCTGAGGTGGCCCATGCAATCATACTCTGTATTCCTGAGCAAAACCTGCCCATCACCCTCCAGGCGACCGCCACTCACCACGTAACAGTGTCCTACTTCCAGAGGTTGTTAAAACTGTTGGGAAAAGAGACAAGAAGATTTTTTTTTTAAAAAGGAAGCAAAAACAGGGGGAAAAAGGACAAAAATGAGTGTGAGAGAGTCTAAACTGTGCTGGTGCATCTGCAGTGAGATAAAATGGAATATAAAACACATCTTGGCTGACACAAAGTGAACATGACTGAGTGAGGAGCCACATTATATTAATTATGTAAGCCCACTCTTTTGAAGCAAAGCAGAAACTCACAGTGAGTGAGAGAGGAAATCCCAAGATATTGGTAAGCTGCCCAGTGTACTGTCCCCAGTTGTTTGGACCGCGACACATTGACAGGAGCTGAAGTATTGTGTTTACATAATACATTGTTCACGTTCATTAAATCATGAATCTATTTCCACACACTTGATTAGTTGTGTTGTAGAAATATTGGTGTTGGTGAAACATCTTTTAGTCTTTATGGATTTCTTGCTTATTAAGAAAAACATCCATGCCACAAAGAGTTGTTTGCGATCGTCCGGTGTTATATTTCCCCGACATTTGCAATTTGTATTTTCCCCCATGCCCGTTAGAATTTCTGAAACTATTACACTTGTTTATCAGGGATTAATTGCAGCTGAAACACACCTATAGATTCAGTTTGTGTGCCCTCAGCTACACACAGCGCATATCCACTTTTTTTTTTACCCTCACACTTTTCACATCAATGGTCGGAATCCACAGTGCCACCATCCCTAAAATTCAAAACCCTCTGTCGTTCTGAATGCATCTACCCCATGCACAGATGTAATTTAAGAGTCTGTTCCTGTCCCCTTGTTTCTCCCAGACTCAAGGGTTTAGGAGCAAATTAGCTTGCTAGCTCGGTCAAGCTTAAACACAGAAATGCTGCGTTTGTTCCAGTGTATTTAAAGATGTCCTCTGCCAATGCATTGTAGAGGAAACGAGCCAAGCAGACAGAAGCAGGCAGGCAGTCTGGCTGGCTCGGATGGCAAAGTGGGCAGGTCTGCAATTGGGACACCAGCAGCCTGCTGTGCTGAGTTTTGGGAGTGCATTGTACTGTTGTTTGGGGCCTGGAGTGCCAGAACACAGGTTAATTTGAAGCCCATCATTAGTGGGGCAATTTGGATGCTGAGAATTGACAAGGGTGGCATTTGCTATGTCATTATGGTGAAGTACATCTCATCACTGTAATACACAACACTTGAACTACAAATACAAAGCTGGGAAGTAATTTGTTGGTGGTCTTCCAAACTTTATTTAATTTAGTTACAATAAGTAAAGTATTTGCGTCTCAAAATGAGAGCCTTCAAGTCATTAAAGCGAAAACTATATATTCCTGGAGCAGATGCCTCTAACCTCTCTTTGTTATATATTATATTATATTAAAAGTCTGTCATCTGCTACCTGTTAAATTCCAGCCTGAGGTTTATGAAGGTCGAGAACTCATCAGTCTGACAATGCACCAAAATAGCAGCAGCCTAGATGAGTTGCATTTTTTCATGGCTCCCAAAAGATTTAAAACTTAATCTTGTTTTTATTACTTACAGTTTATGTTGTACATGTGGAAATGGTTGCAATGATTCAACAACAAATGTCCCTTCAATCAAATGCGATTACCATTCGCTCCCATTTGTCTTTGGACGCTTTTCAATGATTCCTCCTTGCACGATGTTTCACCACAATTTCCCACTTTAACTTGGAATATATCAAATTATGCGAGTAATATGAGCTCCAGTTGCGGTTTGATTTTGACTTTAATTGCATTCTTTTTCATCCTGTATCTTTCATATTTTAAAAATAATTATCCCTTTTAAAATACTTCGAAACCAAAGATGAATTTCCTCTGATGAAATTCATCACTGAATTACATCCCTGATTAGTTTTTCTTGGAAATGTTATATGTGGCAACAAAATTATCTAATTTACTGCCACACAAGTTATTAAGATGAGTTCTTGTTCCAATGATAGTGATATGTCTGGCAACATTATCTTGTAGCAGAGGACACACACACACACAAGCACGTCATGATTTCTAGATCACATAGAAAATGTGGATTTATTTTCTTGACACTATTGTCAAATAAAATTGCAGTTGACATTTTATTACATGTGCTTTATTTTTCTAAACATTGCTGAATAGTTGCCCATCATCACCCAACTGCACATTCACCTTTACAAAACCCGTCCAATAGCTTGTCCGAAATTATATTCAGACATTTTCAGAGTTGAATGGTCCAGAAAATTTTCAGGCAAATGGTAAAACCTGAAGAGACTCTTTTCTGTGGTTAGTTTTCCATCATAATTACCAAGTATTTCATTGTCCAGCATGGACTGCACACAGAAAGAATGCCCTTTTCTCTACCAAGTCTCTGCATGTTGCTGAATTGGCTGCGTGGTTGAACATTTGGGCACCGTTCAGGCCGACATGACACCAGCCTCTCCAGCCCCCTGGTATTTTATGGACACAGTGGTCCGTTTGTTGTGTATTGGTACTGCTGCTTATCATGGGAACCTCTCAGCAACCTCCTTTTTTTTTAATGTTTAGCCAATTTCAATCATATGCACACAGCTGTAGGTCTGCTTTTTGTCTGGGTTAAATCCAGTTCAGAGTGCCTGTTGAGAGAGTTAAACAGTCACTGGCTCATGTAATGTATGAAAATCAGGGCATGAATTATGATACTGGCTCGTCTAACAAACTGCAAATCACACAAGATCTGACCATTGTAAATCCTGCCCCTCCAAGCATTGAGCATGTCATGATAGGAGCCAAGGGAAATGCATCTGGAGCCTTAAAAGAAAGTGTTGCTGACACACTCCAACCTCTAGGAGTCTGTGATGTTGTGAGGAGGGCACAATAAGGTGAGAAAATCCACTCAGAAAAACTGTTTTTTTTTTTTTTTTTTGCCAGGGCATTGAAACCAGGCCACCCACGTATGTCATCATGACAACCAACTCGCATCGTTTCCACTACATAAAGCAGTCCATTGGCTAGTGGTCCTGCTTTTGAACAAAACAGTGCACTGCGATGACATAGTGATTTATAAAACAGCATCGCGATTGCTTTTTTTTTTTTCCCCACTCCCGCTGCTGTTACACAGCTGTTAAACAGATGCTGTTTGTACCAATTTAGAAGCTAGTGCATTGTTTGTCAACACCAGTTTGGAAATTCATTCTTTATATCAGGAACTGCTATAAAATGCACAGCCTGGGCTGGATGGGGGCCGCAGTGTGGGAGGGAACAGACGCACTGGAAGTAAACATTTGCAGAATTTGGTTTAAACTGTCGTTAGCTTTTAAATCCATTATTGACAAATGCTTATAAAGAACAGCAACTGTACGAGTGGATGAAAATGAAGTTAACTTGCCATTTTACATTGGTTTTTTAGAGGACAAAGACAGGACTGATGGAAGTGACAAGCTATCAGACACTCTCTGCAGTGCAGGATGGATTAGAGCAGACAGTGAATTTGTTCTTGATGAATTGACTGATACTAATGCTCAGAAATAGAAGCACAGCCACGTGAACTTCACCAGCCATATGACAGTACTAACAAGGCTGCCCAGTGAGTCTAATTTCCTCGACAATTAGCGTTTGACCGGGAGAGTAGAAGGAAATCCAGTCCAGATAGGCAGAAATGAGAGCAAGAAATTCTGAGGTGAAGGATTTATTTAATTACACCAATGTACGTGAGACAGCAGTACTGATGAGATGAAAAAGGGAGGACAGAAGGAGGAGAAGTATAAAGGATGGGCTTGTGAGCGGAGCTGCACGGGATGAATCTGGGGGTGTCGGGGGGGAAAGCTTGATGTGACTGAACCAGATGCTGTGGGGAGATGGAGAGGACTCGGTGCTGTGTAGAGAATGATGGCTTGCGTGGTGCAGTAAGGGTGCCCCTCTACTGTTTGTAAAAACAAGACCATCACACTCCATCTTGCCGCTCCCGCAGGAGCCAGGCCTCCAGGCTGATTTATGGCCCACAGACTGAATTGGCTGGCTGCGATGACAGCAGTGCTTGGACTCTCCCTGGTGAGTAGTGTAGGAGGCTGCTTGGCCAGGCCTCAGCCTCAGCGGTCCGGAGAACTGTCCTCTGCTGTAGTTACGGCAGACTAGATGTTAAGCTACGTCCCCTGTGTTAGGATCAGGCAGGGCCTGTTAGGTCTCGAGTACGTTTTGGACCCAGAACACCAACCAGCCACAGACAGTTACCCTGTATTCTGCCTCTGCCATTTTTTTTCCTGATTTTTTTTCTCCCCTGTGGTACTTCCATCAGCTTCTGCATCACAAGCTCCATCAAGGCTCGATAGCAGCAATTTAGATTTAATCAATCTTTGCCATGTGACTGCCACGATGGAAAATTAATATGGAGAGCAATTAGAAAACAGCCATCTCACTGTCAAAGATACACTGGAATAGTGAGATGAGAGCAGAAAAATGGACAGCGTTTTAGCAGCAAATGAAAACCTCCTGTAAACCACTCAGACAAGGCGGAGAGTGTTGGCTCCGGGGCTGTCCTGACAAAGGGTCAGCAGGGATGGAGCCACATTTAGTTAACTTCCTATAGATTGAATTCCTTTGGATTTCATACTAGTCCTCTCACAGAAAAATGAAAAAAGACGCATTGACGGACTTGCCATTGGGTTCTTCAGTCACTAGAGCTGAATCACTGTCTTTTCAGATTATAGACAGCCTATATTTAATAGCTTTGTCACAGCATTTTGATGGGATTTAATATCAGAGATGGTGAAGAAAGGGAAGAAAAAAACAGGAAAGCAAGGGAAATCAAAGAGGATCAATAACGTCTATGCGGGCCACAAACAAAGCTTCTCTGGCTTTAAATTGTTCTAAATTATTTTCTTTCATAACAGGAGCATCACAATAACATCTACATTAAACTGCCTGGATGTCTGTTCAGGAGTATCTATTTTCATATGACAAGCAGAATCAGGACATTTATTGTTACTGCTACAACAAAAATGTCAGCATACAAAGGAAATACAAAAAAGTAGTTTAAGGCAAAAGTGGCAGACATTCTTTGTAAAATGATTTATCATGCCACACTGTTGTTCCAAATTCTTTTTAGGGTTCATCATGCTGTAAAACCAAACTGACTGAATTGTGTCATACTTCAAGTCCCCATTGTCTTGTGCCTCCAGTTAAACAAAGAAACATCGTCTCAACCTCAGACTCCGGCCCCTCTCCGATCTGGTCTTCTGTGTCTCACGGCCACTCATGATCATTTTTTAGGATTACATCATTGTTTTGTAACTCCAGGCTGAAAAAAGAAAAAGAAAAAACGTCTGTGTTTTCGAATCCTGGCTCCAAGTGTTATAGCCAAACAGGACACAAAATAGCTGGCGAAAGCTTGGGCAGTTTTTTTGGGAGATGCCTTCATGAGTGAAAACATCCCCACATCCCTGACCCCCAACCCCCGCCACCCCCCTTTTTTCTATCATGGTGACTTTTTATCTTTTGCTGAATCTTCTTTTTTGGCTACATTAGCAACAAACAAATAGCACCTCCTGCTGCATGACATGAAGGGATCATTATATGCGGCGCACAAGGGTAAACTGAGCAATGAGCTTGTCAGAAGAGTTGTGGGATCCCTGTTGCTGAACCTGAAAATGCGTCTGCTGTAACTTGATGTTAAGATGCCTTCGTCTGGTTGAGAGAAACAGACAGGTCTGAGTCGGTGGCTGGCAGGCTGCAGATTGCTGCAGATGAAATGGCAGGAAAAAAACGCGTGGCTTTTCTTCTTCATGCTGATGCAAAATGATGTTATTCCAGGTAACTACAAACAAGCAAACCATCAGTACAGCTTTTATGTCTGTAGTGGCAGTATTTATTATTTTCCAATACCATGCAGAACAGCACATACAACATTATACAAAGTGCTCCCCGGTGCCTTTGCCAGTGTTTGGACCTTAATTCAGTATTAAAGTGCAGTATGTCGGATTTGATAGCTGTGCTGTGCTACTTGATACATGGATTTTTTTATTTATTTATTTTTTTTGTCTCTTCTGTCATTAGACTGTTTGTATTTTAAATGTGGAAGAGCAGAAGAAAAACACAGGCAGCTTCCACATCCCGGTGGAGCTCCCTCAGTAATTAATAGGTATTAAATCGTAGAAAGGAAATGTTCCCAATGACATCCTGCTCTGTACTGTACTTTAAATCTGTTCCTGGAACTGATTGGCAAGCTTATTTTCCTAATGACTTTCAATGCTCATTCACAGCAGGAGATGCCTTCACTATCTTTTATTCTGTAGTTGTTGACTTCCAAACCTAGCTGCTAAAAGCCATCAATTCATCTCTCACTATTTCAGTCTGTTTTTTCTTTTCTTGGAAAAGGAAGAGACCGAGCTTTGTTCGAGGTCGATGGCCTGTCGCTTTTTTTTTTTTTATTTAAATTCTATCTCCTTCATTTTTTGCGGGTCTTTTAGAGCAACATCTGCGTTTTATGAAGCTGTGAGGAGAGGCAGGATGTGTGAGTGTTAATGGCACTTGGCTTTCATAACAATGTCATTTACAACCCAGTTGCTTCTCCCATAGACCTCTAAAGGAAAGGAGAGAAAATCGCATTCACTCATATGCATGTGCTGCTAAGCAGAGAGAATATGACTTGTGTATATTTCTTTGTGCCTCGAGGCTTTTCATGCCTCAGAATGTGCTTCAGGCTGTAGAAAAAACCCAAAGTATTTAAAGGAAATCACATTCATTACCAAGATGCTTGTAAATCTTTAATCAATGGAGAAAAAGATCTACTTTGTTGAGAATTTCAAACAAGATATAGGAAGAAATTTCAAATTGTTAAGTATGGAGTTGCTTAAGTCCAGCGCAATGGTTTTCTTTTTAAGTTTAAGTATGATGTAATCCTTCTGAACCAACTATACTTTGCTACTGATTGAACTATTTTTTATTGTCTGTAATGTCAAAAACAAATGTATCAGAGGGTAACTTCAAAATGCAACTAATGAAAAATGTGTTACATAGGATTAAAAAGAGAACATGGGATTTAAAGGAGCTTAAAAATAAATAGAGTGGACAGTCAAATCTGGTGTGTAGGCATGTTTTTATTTTTAAATTCAACACTCCCCATTATGTTCCTTGTACTTGGTAAAGACTTTCAGTTGTGATTACATTATTACACTCTGATTGGATCCCTCCTGTTTAAACAAAGCCCCTGAGTTTCATGCTCTTTGTCTCCTTGATTGCTGCCAAAGCAGGTTCCTTTGGACCAATCAGCAGTCACACAAATTTACATACATGTGGCTCGTGGAGAAAAAAAAATCAAGTTGCCCATTCTTGCTTTTCAGACACCTGAAATGATTTCAACTGCATAAAGAGCTTTTGCAGAGCTGCTGTTGTATGGATGACATAAATAACAATATTTTTAACATATAACATATTTTTAGTCTTGTAAGATGAAAGTTGTAAGTGTAGACAATTCACTATTTGTCACAATGCTGTCACTTGTGAGACAGAGGAGGATGATGTTACTTGTGAGACAGAGGATGTCTGAAGCTGTGTTTGTTGGAGATAATAATTTATCTGTGTGACTTTGCGTGCGTCTGTCTCGTTATGAATCTTCACATGGACCTTGATCACTCATCGTCTGCAGACTTAGTACTGGTGTTAATATCTGCTACCCTCAAGCAAGATGAATTCACCACAACTTCCACTTCCTGTATTTAGGTTGAAACGGTCCATTGTACCCTTTACTCAGTCATTCAGTCAGTCATTTAGTCATCATGTTATCTGTCGCTCTCATCAGATTATACTTTATGAGAGACAGATCTGGCATATCTGGCCCTGAAAAGCCTGTCTCCAATCTTTAAATATCGATCCCCAGGGCCTAAGCAGAGGTGCCTCTCATGAGTGCAGGAAAGAAGGGAGAAAAACAGATCATTAGTGATTTTAATTAGGTGATCTGTCAAGCTGCGATTGCCAGATGTAAGCGTATGCATTTGGGTCGATTGCAATCCCTCTCACAATCCTCTCTTGTCACCTTGGGCCCCCAGAACAGAGAATGACTCTTGGTAGAAGTGAAACAAAGCGGTAGGGGAGCTCAGAAATGTGTCATTGCATATCAGTGTGGCAAGTTCTTTCTCAAGATTGAAGCTGGTGGAAAACACAACAGCACGGTGACATAAGAGATTTTGGGAAATGAATTGTTATGATTTTTGAGCTGAGTAATTTTGAAAGGATGTTCCATCAATCTTTATAATCAGGATCAACATTTTTTTATACAACTGAAAGACAAGTGAAATAACCTTTCGGTGATTTATAGGTTTCTAGCACTCAATGCTGCTTGTTGGACAACTTGGATGTATGTGTGAATTAATAATAAATAAGAAAACAAAAAATTACAGCGTTTCAGTGTGAATGAAAAAGGAATCGCACTTTCTTTGACAATGCAAAAATTGTCATGAAAGTCCTCCCCTATCCGACACTACAAAGTACGAAAGAGTGCAGTCGTACAGACTCAGACAAATCTTTTTTTCACTCCAGCGTTAAACATCATTACATATTTATAACTCGGCGCCAGATGACAGAGACAGAAAGGGAGAGGGAGATGAACCAGGCAACAACACTACAATTCGTCTGGTGTCTGTCTCTGAGATATCTGATTGCACTGTTTAAACCTGCCTTTCATCTAGTGTTGCTACAGAAAACCCAATTATATAAGAGCTGCAAATGGACTTTTGATTTAACAATACATAATTTAATTGCCGTATTAGAAGTGCCCCAAACATCCAGCTTTAGTTATCAGCGAGCGGTGTTTGCAGGACTGCAGTCTGGAGCAGCTGCAGGAATGCAATACAAGAGGAAGCAAATCATTCAGTAATGTTTAACTTGGACCGTTTTAATTAAAACAAAATGCAGCATTGTTTTTCTTTTTATTTCATAACAGTTTTGGCAAAACAAAATCAAATAAAAGCCATGTGGGAGAATTAACACTATGAGATCTGCATGCAAATGAGTATGAAAGTTGAAATTTGTGGCTGCTTTCACAGACAAAGCTAACAATCGTGTTCTCTCTTTGTCCCCAAACAGATCCCAGCGAGGGTTTTCACTGCCAGGATGAGTGCCGCATCCTCGGCCACTCTGACCGCTGCTGGATGCCTCGCGTTCCAATCCCGGCTCGCGCCAAGTCACCCGAGCATGCCCGCAACGTCATCGCTTTGTCCATCGAGGCCACCACAGTGGACGTGCCCCACTACGAGGATGGCACCACCAAGAGGACTTTTGCCACCTTCGGCAAGGATGGGCCTGAGGACGTGGAACGGGGAGAGATAAAGGGAAAGCGGACTCAGGAGTCTCAGGTGTGTAGCCCCAAGGCCAATGGAGGGGCCGTCCGTGAAGCTGGCAACGGGCGCGAGGCTGCCAGCCCCATCACTTCCCCCGTGCACCTGAAGAGCCCAGTGTCCAAACCGTCATCTGCCTACAACACACTGAAATGCCGCGATGCGGAGCGAATCGCCAACCACAGCCTGCTGCGGCAGCCAGAGGGAAAGGACAGTGAGCCGGCTGTCAGGGAGATCAACACGCTTCTCCACGATGGCCGGGACAAGGAATCCCCAAGCAGCAAGCGCCTGAAGGACATTGTGCTTTAGCGAGCTTCTTTAAGACACACACCAACATGCATACACACATACAGTGTAAACTCACATATATATACCCCGCAATAGCTGTGTGTACACAGAAGAAAGTCAGGCTGTGGAAGTAGAGACACACCCATTTGCAGTATACAATATTCAAGAACCAGCTCGGGCTGAAGATGATGAACTGTGGTATGCTGCAGCTAGTTGTGTGCTCAAGCTGAGGTAGTGGATGTGGCTTTGTTGTAGTCGCAGTACGTTGTCCTTGTTTGCTTTTTGTTCACTTTTCTTTCTATCAGTCTGCAATGAGTGGACAGGCAGGTCACTGTTGACTGCATGGACATGGCCGGTGGAGCCCTCCAGCCGTTGCGCCAAAGCAGGACACTCCGTGTTTGGACACCTGAGGTGCCACTTCAAGTACAGTTATGCCTTTTGAACTACTTTTGTATCACAAACTGAAATTTGCCTTCTTTGGTTTTCGCAGTTTGTTCTAGCTGCCAAAATCGCTCTTTGTTCCTTTGTATAGTGAGCTCCGTCAGTGTAATTAACGACAAACAGACATAAACAGGATTCAGCTAAAAATACCCAACAGTTTTCAGTGCATTCAGGAGAAGGTGAGGGAGGCTTTTCGGTCTCATCTGCCCCTCCGCCTGACTAATATGAGAAACTCTCTCGGCCCATCCTTGAGGACATCCTAGTGTCATCAGACTGTGAGGTCTTTACAGTATTTATATTTTATCACGGATGGAGCTAAATGAACTCTCGCTATTTGCCCGGCCGCTCTGAACACTGGAAGTGGGACAGACAGATCCTTGTGTTCAAACTGAAGTTGTATGAAAAAAAAAAAAGACTTAACTGCTTTTGAAATCTCCTGTGCCCAACCTTGATTGTAGCCAGTGGAGCACAAATTAGAACTTTGTGCTCTGGTCTTGTACTTTTTTTGACTTTTGACTATGGGCTAGGATAGAAGGGATCGTCACTCATGTCTTGCTATGTGAAACTCTGTATAGGGTTTACTATTATCATTTTTAATAACCTGTTGTTATGTGACAATCCCTTTAATGTTTTGTTTCAAGAGAAAAAAACAAATAAACATTGGTGTTCAACTGAAGCTACAGTAGCGTTTGTTACACAAACACAAAAATAAAAAAAAACATATATGCCAAAATATATTTTATAAATAATTTAAAAATGTATAATGAGAATATTTAATGCTGTGTAGTTATTTTATGAGTAAGTTATACTTGAAATTAACTTGCTTTTGTTCATTTGTCTTTTGCTTTTATATTGAATCTGATTTGTTTTTTATTTTCAAAATGAACTTGGATATGAACTTGGATTTTTTTTGGTTTTGTTTTGTTTTGTTTACTGTGTGACCCCTGGCAACTGTTGACTTGCAGTCTACCTTGTTGTAAAGAGTTTCTTATTGGTCAGTTCTTGTGCCATCAAGTTTCTGTGTGGGCTACTAGAAAATGTAAAAAAAGACAAAAAAAAGGACAAAAAAAAGCGATTCAGCACCAACATTAGTGTGTCAGTTCAACGAGCTTAGAGTGAGATAGCAAAAGAAACCAAAAAAGATTGCAGGATGTTGCTTAAATCTTAGTATCTAAGGAGGAGAAAGAACGGCTCCCAGTGTTTCTTAAAGCTGGTAACAGTAACAGGGTTCCACCTATTGTACCTGTCTTAATGAGTCGGCTTTCCTATCAGGCCCAGTCAAGTTTAAATAAGACTTTTTCAGCTTCAACTGAGCGCATTTGGATGCACAGAATAGCCTTGCTCAGCACTCACCATCTGTGTTCACTTGATCGCAAAGATAAGGTTGACACCAGATTGGTTATGAACAGGGCGCTCCCCTCCTATACAAGCACCACACAACAGACTGGGTGTGTTTGGATGAACTAAGGTCTTGGAAGAACCGTGTTGCACATCAGCAATGTGGTTTTATGTTGCTTTGCAGTAAAACTATGTACAATGTGGAAAAATATGAATGAAAATGGACAAATTGCATACAACAAACTAGATCTTGTAGCTGAATGTTTTGCTGGTCTCACCCATGGCTTCTGGCAACATGAAAATCGGAATAATCACTGAATGTATACAGCAGCTTATAATTAAACTATTAAATGTTCTCTGCTTTGTTTCATTGTCTTCATTGTTGAAGTAAATTTCGATTCTTTATTTTCTATTTTGTGGTGTGTAATGATATTGCAGTCATTGTGCAGATTTGTCACTTTTTCACGAGAGAATATAATAGATTTTGGAATTATTTGTGGAAACAGTGTCTAAGCCTCAGGCCTCTGGGGGAGAGTTTCTCACGTTTGACTGACATCTGAAGTTGGGCCTTGCCAGAAGCCTCCATGGATATACGCCAAAGTAGCCACTTGTGGTATTTCCCACAGCCTTCAAAGGCTGTTTATTTTTGTGATTTTTGCATCCCAACATAATTTGTGGGCACATGTGCAGTGTGCTTCACAATGTGGGTACAAACCTGGATGCTAGAAAATTGTTTTTGGTTAACGTGCTCGACTAGGAATTATTAGTCAAGTGGACAGATACAATTTTTAAAGATCCCTGTAACATGTATAAACACTGACACTTTCAATAAATCTGCGTAGCACTTGGTTATGTATCATCACTTATACATAATTGTACCTGTTACTTTTATATTTTGCATTTTAGCCATCTGGGCTAAACAGTTCCTTCTGTTGGAGCTGGTTATCCTTGGTTGCTAATGTCAGCACTTGCTCCCAAAAGACATTACATACAACATACAACAGTTTGAGTTAATGTTAGCATATTAGCATAATAGCATAAGACCAGACTGTGGAAAACAAAAAAAAGTCCAATAATCTATAAATCAACAATCAACAGAGAAATGTTCCTACAAGCAGCATAATGGCACACAGAGTTGTGTCTGCTCTATTTGTTAAAGGCGAAATGAAAATTAACAATATGAGTCAAGGCTGGTTTCAACTGCATTAATATTCCATGCGTTCACTGTTGCTCTTTCCCATTATTTCCAAAGTTGTCCTTTGGGAATCTTTCAGCATGTGAGGTGAGAGTACGCTAGTGTCTATTTCTGATGGCGGTGCTCTTTTCATTTGCTAGAGTGGGTCACACATGCTATTTGTGAGACATTTATGATCCCAAATGTCTCTCAGTCCTACAATACAGACGCTGATCAGAACCATGTAGCCTGTCACTGAGATTCACATATATAGTTGGGCCAGAGGTTCCTCAAATTAAACCTCTGGAGAGGTTCCATGCCACTTTAAAGTCCTCGTTGCTTGCCTACTGCGATGAGCTGCAACGCAACTGGCAGGAAGGCCTCCCGTGGCTTCTTTGGCTGCACGTGAAGTCTTACAAGAAGTCTTGGATTTAGTCCGAACAACTTGGATTTTGTACATAAAGTGCGTGGTCCTTTATCGTTGCTCAAAGATGATCTGCAGGATTCTAAACCTCCAGTTAATCTTGTTGATTATATTAATGGTTTCCGCCGCAGGTTGGTTTTGGCCTGGGAGTGCGCTAATAGAAACTTGTGAAAAGCACAGGCACAAATGAAAAGAGTTTTTGACAAGTGAGCTGAACACAGATTGTTTAGTCCTGGAGAGAAAGTGCTGGCGCTTTTTCCCATCCCTGGCTCACCTTTTTGAGCGAAATTTTCAGGTCCTTATGATGTTGTGTGCCAGGTTACTAAGCGAGACTATTTAATTGCAACACCAGGTCGTAAAAGATCGACTCAGCTTTGCCATGTCAATTTGTTAAAACCCTATTATTCACCATCTAGGTGTGAAGGCTCTGATGCTGCAGCTCCATCAGCTGTGCTGGCTGTCAGTGATACAACTTCAGCTCCTCCGCAGAGGTTGGCAGCTGAGGGGAATGATGAGATCAGCCTGGATGACAGCATTTTGCTACCGCATCTTAAAAGTTCTGAGGTATTGAAGAATCTTGATAACCTGTTGGGGCACATGCCTACAGACCAGAGAGGTGGGTTTAAATCCTTGCTTTTAACGTTTTCATGTTTGGTTTCCGATGTACCCACCTGTACTGACGTTATTGAGCATAATATTGATGTCAGTGACTCTGCCCCAATTAAACAGCACTTTTATCACATTCCCCCAGCAAAACAGAAAGTGTTTGATGCAGAGGTCCAGTAGTTAGTGGAGAATGGGCTGGCCAAACCCTCTTATTCCAGTTGGGCATTGCCGTGCATACTTGTGGCCAAACCGGACGGTACGTCAAGGTTGTGTACAGATTACCGTAAAGTGAATGTTATAACCAAGCCCGATTCGTTTCCACTTCCCCGTAGTGAAGACTCTGTAGACTGTGCAAGAGCTGCTAAATTTGAGATAATGAGAGATATCCGCTTTAGTTACGCCATCTGGCCTGTACTCATACAATGTAATGAGCTTCGGTCTCCGCAACGCACCCTCTAGTTTCCAGTGGTTAATGAATCGTTCTATATCTGGACTTTAAGGTTGCGCTGTGTATTTAGACAATGTCATGTGTTATGCTAATACATGGCCTGAACATTTGTCCAGGCTTGCAGCTCTTTTTCAGAGGCTGGCAGAAGCGAAACTGACCATTAATTTAGCAAAATTGGAATTTGCACAGGCCATGGTGGTCTACTTGGGGAAGGTGGCGGGGCAGGGTGAAGTGTGTCCGATGCGGCCAAGGTAATCGCTATTGATCGGTTCCCTCCTCCTACTACTAAAAAGGAGGTGATGCAATTTTTGGGCATGGTGGGGTGTTATCGTGGGTTCTGTTCTAACTTTTCTACAGTTGTGTCACCCTTTACTAATTTATTAAAAGCTAAAACACTGTTTGTATGGTCTGCTGACTGTTAGCAGGTTTTTGACAATGCCAAATTGTTACTCAGCACTGCACCCGTCCTGGCTGCTCCCCGCCTTGAACAGCCATTTAAAATCCAGGTGGATGCCAGCCAGGTAGGGGCTGGGGCAGTAGGATGCTGCAGGAGGATGAGGATGGCATAGACCACCCTGTTTGTTACTTCTCAAGGAAGTTTAACAAGTTTCAAGCAAACTATTCCACCATTGAGAAGTAGGCTCTGGCTTTAGTTTGGGCACTTCAACACTTTGACATTTATGTTGGAGGTGATGTTTATCCTGTCATGTTTTTGGATCAGAAACCGTTAATGTTTTTGCACTCACTCCAGAACCTGAATCAACACCTTATGCGTTGGGCGTTGTTCTTGCAACCAAACAACTTAATAATTTGTCACATCAAGGGAGTCGATAGCCTTGATGTCATGGCAGATATGTTGTTGAGCGTCCCAGGTATGACTGAGTAGCAAACTAACCCAGTCGCTTCTTACTACTGTTCTGCCCCTGTCTCTGTATATTCTTAAACTGATTTTCCAGGTGCCAGGAAATTGCTGAAGGCCAGCCAGCTGTGGGGCAGACGGGTGAGGAGTGGTGGATGGTGTGTCGGAGTGAGTAAAGGGGGGGCTAGGTCCATCTTCCCCCAGAGAGGTTGTTGTGCATATGTGTCACAGTTATGTTGGTGGATTAATAAAAAATACTGGAGATATGTATATATCTTTGGCTTTAAATAATATTTTAGTGTTTGTGTTTTGGGGTTTTTTGATTTGTGGCAGAAACCCACATAGGGGGTTATGTACCTGGCAGGTCTGCAGTGACCCCACCCTCTTGTGCAGGTGTGCCTGTGTCTGTCTCTTTTGTGCCCAGGTGCTGGTGATTGGGAGCAGTATAAGAAGCTTGATCTGGCGGAGCGTAGCTCTCTCCTCCTCCCGGTTTAGACTTTTGTTTGGCCTTTGGTTGGGTTTCTCCTAGACTGATTTTTTGGTTATTTCACTGCACTGATTTGCACCACATCTTTTTACTCTATTTGTGATTTGGGTTATTTCTGAATAATTCAATTATTATTTGCACTCTGCATGTGGCCTCCCCTCTAAGTTCACTGTTTTGAGCCAACGGTGTAACAATAGCTGGTGGTTAATGTGCTTTCACAGCCAATGGTGTGATGCCATTACAAAGCCAGATTCTCCTTGAAATATTGATTTATTAGTCAACTTTGAATGGAAAGGTTTAAAAGCTATAAAAAAAAGTTGAAAGGTTTGAACGTTGACAGAGCCTGCTTCTTTCTCTGCTAGTCTACAGCAATTTCTATGACATTTTCACTCAATAACAGCTCCACTTTGCAACTGCTCCCCCCTACACAGCAGATGTTTCTCTTGAGTAAGTTTGTATGGATTGATGAAGAGAAGCAGAGGGTACGTGTAGAGCAGGATACATTCCTGCACTGTAGACAGAGAAGAAGAAGAAGACGAAGGAGAAGGAAAAAAACACAGCTGCCACACAGCTGCCCTCTATGATAAGAGAAGGAGGTTGGCTTCATTTCTATAATTAATTTGCCATTCCCTCTTTACCCTCTGGTGGAGCCAACATGAAAGCTGGTCTGAAAGCGCACTTGCTAACACATCCATTAGTCTATAAGGAGGATCTTGTTTCTTCCAGCTAAGTTCTCTTCTCCTGGGCAATACCACTATTCTAGCTCTACCCCACTCATATGAATTACTCATGCCCTTTCAGTAGTGTTTAGACCCCTGGGTCTTCATGAGCATACTCGCCTGAACCAATGGTGCAGTCCTGCCTCCATCTGAAGGGCAAAATAAGCATTTTAAAATCCATTTTAAATTAACCACTCTCATAATCATTAACCTGAAAAAACAACTTACAAGATATTGCAGTTGTTCTTTCAAAACCTGTATGTTCAAACCTTTGTCTTCCAAAACAGCAGTACCCCCTGGGTCAAAACTAACATGCAATGTGCAAGTCGTGTTTGTAAATCCCCCCAAATGGTTCTTGTCCATGCATATTTAATTACTCCTGTTTCATGGTGGTCACAGAGAATATTCTCCATTACAGAAAGATTTATATCAAAGGTTACCAGGACACACATCCTATTAACATCCTATTAATGTTTCAATTATCATTTTGCAAAATGGTGAGAGGGGGAATCAGAGAACAATTAAAATGATTTATTTCTGACACAGACGTGCATTGAAAAGAGCAGGAGGGCCTGCAGCCTTGCATTCCTTCAATACAAAATAGTTCATTGCCTGTTCTTTTGAGCAAGACCCTTCTCAACCAACCCCCAATCAGACGCCCTGATCTTTGTCGCTCTAGCGACCTCATTCTATCCAAAAAGCTTGCAGCTGCTCCTGCCTCATTATGACCAACTACTCCATTCACTAATCTCTGGTGGAGGTTCACCATGAGATTAGGTGACACGTCTGACAAAGTGAAGTAACACATCAAATCCTCCACTGCCTTGAAGATTAGTCATTTACCAAAATATAAGATATTACAATCAATGATGTGGTCAAAAATCATGTTCAATGGCGCCGTGCGATTGTATAGTTCATTAACCGAGCTTACAAATATTAGTAACATCTAAAGGTGATGATTTTTTTCACCCCTTTCCTTTGTAGTTTGTCAAATTCATTTTTACTTCTGGCATGCAAATGAGACAATGACTTTTGCCACTTTAGACTCACATTTCATCTCTAATTTTCTTCAACTGAAAAGCAGGTGAAGTGGTCAGGACTTCAGAGTCACAAGGTTCAGTCAAATGTGAAAAAGAAGTTTTTATTTTGACAGCTATTCTTTCTAACTCGCATTCAAATTTGTTAATTTTAAAACTATTAAGTCTGCTGTTATTGAATTTTTGCTCATTTTTTCATTTTTTTTCTCAGTCATTTGCTTCTACCTCCTTTTCGAGCCTGTTGCCCCACAGAGCCACACCTATAAGCAAAACGATTATCATCGCTGCCACAGAGAAATCAAATAGGCCCAGAGCTGAATTCAACTCGCCACATATGTCATCACACCACATCTGCACAGGTCTCAATCTGGGCCTGGGAGGAAATTCAAAGTCCTTGGTGAACTGTGTGACAATTTCAGATGTCGCTGCTGTTAAGGCTTTGCTGCGATCACAGTCATTTCACAGTGGTGAGGTCTTTGAATGGGATATCAAGCCAGACACTATAGTGTGGGGCCAGAGAAAGTTTTTAAAAATTATGAAGACTTTCAGGGACATATTTTTCCTGATTCGAGAGGCAAGGCTATCCAAACAAGAAGAATAACCTTTTGTTATAGCTTTATATTGTATTGAAGAGGTTAGTCTTTGTCACAATGAGAAGTGGGCTGGTCATTGCTATCAGTAAGAAGACTGATTACCCTCTCCATCTCCCCACTACAACTACATATCTAATAGGCCTGGCCAGTGGCCACTTTTCTTTGTAAGTAGTCACAATGGAACTTTGATCGCCACTGAAATGAGTGGCTCAAACAATAGTCTACATTCACTGAACACTACCGACGCCTCAGTGAGATAGGGAGTAGCGGCTGCCACATTCCCCAAGTAAGCTTTAATTGGAAGTGATGCTAGACAGATCATATCATAACCATTAGTGATGCCCTGATAAAACTGACCGGGGAGCTGCTCTGTAAAGCCTTCTTTGTCTGAGAAGGGTCCGAAGAGCCCCAGGACCCCGCAGCCGGCCATCTCCAGCAGCAATCACACTGTGACCTGAGCCACCTCTCTCAGCCCTTAATGCCCAAGATGCTGGCTCTGGGGCTGTGGAACAGGGGCAGTTGACCTCCCCCTCTCTCTAGAGGATAAAAACGCTGATAGTAGGGACTAGAAATTAAAGACTGTGGCCTTTGAAAGCCTCCATTATTGTCAGCGGGAACACAGCAATGAATCTCACAGGCCTTCTCCATGGACATGCATTATCGGAGGGGTGATTATTTGACCTAAAGTCTTTGCTCGCCAATGATTTATTTTACCTTGGCACAGGTACGTTCGCCGACCTTCTGCCCTTTGAGTGACAGAAAACATCTGAATTGTGTTGAATTCTGGATCATCAAGCAATACTAATATCTTTCGAGAATTATTTGGAGTCATTTTAATCCATCTTTGAGTCCATCATAAATTTATTTTTGTGTCGTAGTGGAATGAGGCGATTTACAGGAAAATACAGGGAGCTAAAAAGATTGGATCAATTGTTCCCCAGCTACAGTAATTCAGAAAGATGGATTGCAGTCCGAACTGAGACCAAAATGTGCTGTGAAAAGCTAAAACCAGAGGAGCATGTCACTTCAAATGTCAGTTCTCATGGTTACTGAGGTATGCTCGCCGACAAGAGAGCGGTTTTCTAAAATATGCAATATCTTCAAAAACCTTTGCAGGAGTGAGAGGTCTTTATTTTATGAAGTGTTTCTAGCTGTTGCTCAGTTTCTTAGTGACTTTTTGAGAGTAAACTTAGGAGCAGTTAAAGGATTTTTAGACCACACATAAACAGAGCTGAGGGAACATTTTACTTCCCTGCATCACATTTGTATTTTTCTTTGCATTTGTGAGACTTAGAAGTTAAACCAACCTGCTTTATTGATCATCTACTTTTCATTTGATGACATATTGATTTGAACCCTTTTTTGTTTGTTTTTCTGCAACCACATAACACAATGTTTTAAGCAAGCTGCACTGTGTAAACGTCCCTCTATTTTCATATGGGCACCAGGGGAAATAATGCTCCCACTGAGTTCGGCTAAACGAAGAATGCAGCAGTGAAAACAAGTTCCTCGCTTGTAAAAACTTAATACTCTCTAAGCGGCAAACTATTGGTGAATGAAGACGAGTACTTCAGAGCCATCACACACCAGCGTCTGCAGTGCTGCCCAGCACTGTTGGTTATTGTTGGCTCCCATCAGCAGCCACTCGGCTGATTCAACATGTTGGATTGAATTGTCAGTGGAGGCAGTCAATGAGAGAGAGCTGTCTGCCTCGCTTTTCAGCCTGGTAAACCAGTGATTTCGCCCATTCAGAGCTGGTTCAGACCTTATTTGTTTTTTTCATTGCTTTTGCCTTTTCCATCAAGTCTTCCAACCTGAACAGCTACATACAGTTTGTAATTTGTCCCAACTCCTGAGTTTATCCATAGGAGCACCTTGTGAAACAGGACCCAGACAGCGGCATACTGGAGCTGTCATGGTTCCAATAATAAACATGTCATAATTACCACAGCCACTAGAGGTTGTCTAACAATAAAACATAACTAAAGGTTGCCATAAGCTGCTTGCACAGTTAACTGGGCTTGTTTTGGACAATCTGACTTTACTTTGCTTCTTCTAGGCAAAGGTTTATATATACGCGCAATTTAGCTGACAACAGTTAGTGGAGCATTTACTGACTCAGTCTAAGCATATTCATTAAACATATTCATAGTGGACTGGTAAGTTAATTTGTTTAGTTTGTCTGTCGGTTATTGGCTGTTTCCTTTGAGGTCTGCTCCATCAATTTTTTACAGAAGAATGAAGAGATGCAAAGACTCTGTCAACATTAGCTCTTTAAAACCAGTTTAATGATTCCTAATGATATTTCTGTCAGTTTTGTGCATCTCGGAAACGGGAGGTTGCAGCAGTAACTGAGCATTCGGCAGTCGGCTCTACTGCAAAAATGACTGTAAATCACAAATGCATTTACAATCTACAGCTGTAGTTCTCAGCTACTCTCCAAACACAAGACCTTTCAACTTCATAAAAGAGAGTAAAAATATGTCTGTCATTGATAAAGTCATAGAATATATGAGGAAAAAAGTTACTACTCTCTCAATTGTGACCTTGCTTACCTGTTACAATAGAACATTTTTCTTTTCAATTTCAGTACAACTGCTTCAGAAGTGGTGATATGCTATTGACATTTGTTCATTCTCCCATTGCACTACACAAAGCCCTGCATATGCCCAGTTCCTCGTCGTTAGGAATAAAGACATTTGTATAAAAAAGCATATAGTGTTCAAAGAAAGACACTGTCCACTGTATTTTCCTGCTGGCAGAGCAAACAAAGTGATTTAAACAGCAGAGAGATAAAAGGCTGGCAGCTGAAATACAAAAAACACTTGTTTTGTCCTGCATGTCACCTAATTAATTTCTGTGTGATGTCCCATTGTGACAGAACGAGGGTGTTTTCTTTTCTGAGCTGCAGTGGAAAACAAAAAAAAAAAAAAAATAGAGTGACATCTGATGCAAAAAAGTACTGGTTATGAATTATCATAAATTGCACATTATAGCTTTTACTGTTAACACAAAATGCTGCTATGAGATTGCGATATCTGCCTTTTGTGATTCGACCTATGGCAATTTATTCAAAACCTCAATACAGTGTTTCAGAAACTTTATAGATCATTTAATGCCATTTATACCGAAGGAATATTAACATATTACAGTCTGCAGCTCAGTGATGATACCTGCAAAATGTCCCATGATGACACATGCTATTGTCTGTCAGCACAATAAAAAACCCCACTAATTCTATTGAAATTAAG
Organism: Polydactylus sextarius; assembly: GCA_016801845.1. Taxonomy (NCBI): domain Eukaryota; kingdom Metazoa; phylum Chordata; class Actinopteri; family Polynemidae; genus Polydactylus; species Polydactylus sextarius. The sequence continues at coordinate 21,720,215 of CM028930.1, read as the reverse complement.
GCACAAGCTGCTATTTTAGGGAAAACAAATAAAATACTTGTAAATGCATTTATACGCACCATTACGATTCTTTTTTCCTGTTGCAAAGTACTGACTTCACTTTATTGAAGTCTATTTTTTTTTTATCTATTTTTGTTCTCTAAAGTTGATTGTGCGTCAGCTCTCAACCATCCACCTTCACTCAAGCCAGTTAAAACACTAATTAATGTTTGCTGCATCTTGCAGATAACCAATCTGAATGAAGTGGAGATGTGAGGGGCGGTCATCTCTTTATGTATATTTTCAGTTTGCGCATATACATAAACATCTAGAATAGCTACATACTTAACATATGTGCTTACACCATATGTGAATCAAATCATCAAACTAATTAAAATAAGAATTAAAAAATCAGATTGATATTAATTATATGCAAATACAATGTTATCATGTTTACATTTGTGTTATGTTTATGCAACCATGTTGTAAATAGATGCTATTGTACTCCGTATAGGAGCCAGTGACAAAAAGGGGTTGAATGGATTCCACTACTCTGCAGAGAAGAATGTGAGATTACTCAAAGAGCTGAAACTGGAACGGTGTGTAGAGTGCACGCTACTTATTGTTCTCTGTGTTATTTAAATCTCTGAACAAAAGTGAATGGATCGCCTAGAGCTTTGACTACAGGTGTGTGTTGTTTCTAGTGCAGCTGGTGGAAGAAATTGGACACGGTTTTTGTTGAGCCAAAGTTGTAGAAATTTTTCCAGACAGATTTCTCTACGAGACAAAAGAAAAACATGAAATAGCGTCTGGAATTAAGCATTATAGAGTAGAAATAGAGTGCTCTGGCCACGGTGGCGAGTAGCTACATCCTCACAAATGCATCTTCACAGATTTCTTGTGGGTGGTTTATGTAATTTTATGTTACTCGACAACAGCATAGTCAACACAGCGTGCTGTGAGTATTGTATCAGTAGAATCCTCTATTTCAGCATACAATAGCTGAAAATTTATCAACACATGTGGTCTCACTTTTGATTTACCACTCCTACAAGAAATCTTTATCTGCATTCAGCGCTGATGTTCCTGTTGACAGTTGCCATTGTTAATGTTCCTAGTAGTTTAATTTAAATGTGCTACCTTCAGTGTTCATGATTGGGTTCAAATTAGGTCTTTTTTTTTTTTCTCTGTTTCTTTAGAAAGTTGTATTGAGACTCACCTAACCGGTGCAGCTCAGTCTAGCAGTGTAATGCTTTTAGAAGTCACAGAAAACCCCCTGGAGAGCGAGTGTCTTTGTTTAATGTGACCTCATGAAGAATAAGTAGCCTGGTGTGAGGTTTTTTTCCCTGAAAACACTTCAATGGAGGGCCTGGGTGATACCACCATCACTGCAGGATAGGGGGAGAAAGAAAGAGGGTAAAATCTACTGTGTCTCTGGGGGTTCTCTTGGCTTCTCTCTCTCATTCACTTGGGAGCTTATTCTCAAATTTAACAGGATAGCTTCTAATGAACCTGCACCTCAATTTTCACAGGAAACTAGCATTTTTATGAAACAGTGTGCCACCATTACAAGTGAGTCCTTAAGGGACGGGACCGTATTACAGCTTCACTGGTGCAGTTTATCAAGTCCCCAGATCAGTAATATAGTATAGGGTATATACTGAAGCAGCAGGCTATTTAAATGTAAGACACAAGATTATTGGTAACAGCAATGAGTAAAGGCCAAAACTGTTTATTGTTAGCAATCATTCATTGGTCACAAATCCACAGGTTGGACGATAGGATGGCAATTACTGACAATCATTTAGCTTGCATGGTTACTGATTGTAACATACTCACAAAAGCTACCACATCTTTTGTCAGAGACAGATTTCCTGCCTTTTGCATGACAGGTTGATGCTACTAAATGTTTTGTCAATGCATGTGGAGACAGTAATTGAAGCAACGAAAGGCGAGAATTGTTCTTGCCCCCCACCCCCTTTCCTCTCCTCTCCCCTCATATCACCAAAATGTTGCGCTCCTTTCAGACAAAAGCTTTTTCAGCTTGTAGAGCAACAATCTGTCAGTCAACGTGACATCGCAGATTACAGCCTTAGGTTCTTTAAGAATAAGCAACAAATAGATCATCAAACCTGCTGCATCACAAAGGGGAAAAAACATAGTTGTTTTAGCAACAAAACAATGAATGAGTACATGAATAAATTATGCAGGAGATAAAATGTCAAGTGCAATTGGAAGCAGCATTTTCCCCTCACAAATTTTCCCACAGTTTATTCATCTAACGGGCAAGCTTTTATTTTTATTTTAGTTTTATTTTTTTACACACTGCACATCACTGTTGTTTTTGCTAAGCCATGGAAAGATGGGGCTCCTGCATCTGCGTAATGTTGCCATAGAAATATGATTATTCTAATGATTATAAATCTAGCAGAGACCAGTGCCGTCGTGCTGCAGTCATTTACATCTTTGTTAGGATGAAAAACAAAGAATACAAACTGAATATCTGATCACCCTAAGGGCTTGATTTCTCTCCTCCAGCACCTTAAAAAGATTATAAGAAAAAGAGCTAATGGTGTGACAAAGCAATTTGTAGGATGTCGATATTTTCATTAAATCAAACAAGAAATAGGCTTAAGAATTTCAGCACCATCGCTTTAACTGTATATTTCCCAGTCTTCTCTTGCCGTGTGGAAATCAAGGGTGATTAATTCAATGTTAGAACTCCACACAATCACTTATAAATATCAGATTTCTTTTTTACCACTGCCCTCACAATAGAAACAATGGTTACAGCTGAAGCCTTTCAGATTTTTAATCATTTCTGTTATAACCAAATACACAATGTGAACCTGATCGGCCAGTGTCACCCAGATAGTCATCTTTTTTTTTTTCTTTTTTTTTTACTGTGGTTGTGTTGAGGTCAACAGAGCAAAGCTTGTGACCATCAGAATATTACTGAGTGGGGAAAAAAGATATCATCATCTCATACAGTTATAAAACTCTCACTGTGATCCTGCTGCAGCCTTTGCCCAGAAACAATGAGCGTTACTAGTCTAATGCAGGCATTCATTAAAATTGGTATTTGGCATGATTAATGATACTTGCAATTTACGAGGAAGAGAGCAGACTCTGTTGAGGCTTGGGGAGGAAAATTGGACTGTACTGGTAAAAGGGGTGGGTGGTCTTCACATCACTCTGTGGAAGCTCACTTGCTCTGTCATGTTGTGCTGTGCTGCAGTGGTTCTCAGGGACCAAGTCTCTGCAACACAATGACTTGATTTCCTTCGACGAGTAGTCTCTTAATTTCTTTCTTTTTTTTTCTTTTCTCCCTTTTTTTGGCCTGATCATTATTTCCTCATTTTGTATTCGTTTCATCAGAGATAATTTATCTCTGCCTGCTTTAATGAAGTGATAATTCCATGATAATTAACGTAATCCCGCACCAAAGCAAATTTGCCTAATGACTGTTGTTTTGATAGTCAGAGTTGGTGCATGGGAGAATGTCCACACTGGGAGGAATCGAGGCTCTGTGCCAAGACAGAGGAAATAGGAGAAAGCAGAGTCAGGAGCCAAAGGACAGAGAAAAGAACCAGAGAATTTTACTTTGTGACCTTAACTTTCTGGTGGTGGTTTGAAAGGACCCCTAGCACTTTCCATTCAACAGTTCAAATAATGGGGTGCTAATAGGTCAGCTCAGTGAAAGAAAGCCTGTTTGGTCGGCCCTCTTATGTGTGACTACAAATATGACTGCCTGGAGACGATGAGCCAGGTGAAGGGAGGTGGGTTGGGGGGTGGGGGTGGGGGGAGAATTGTCCCTGACATTTCATTTGTTCAGAGGTGCCAACTTTGACATTTTCATTTGTTTGATATTTGTTCGATTTACACACAGAAAAAAAGTTTCACCTTCTGAAATCCTGTATTAAATATCCATAAATACTCCCTTATGGTCAAAATCAACAGATTAGCATTGGCTGAGGTGCCAACAATCGATCTTGGCATATAGATGCATGCATGATCCCATACACAGTATATAAAGCGGATTTTTAGAGACATTACTCTCAGTCCAACACCAGAACTGATCACTTTTCTGATAAGAATAGGAAGTGTTTTTCTCATGAATATAAACATTCATGCGGCCACAGTTACTGTTTTTTTTTCTCTGAGAATCTGCATCTACATCAGTTAAGTTCACCGAGCATTTTGTCCATCGCTTTCTATTTCCTAATATTTTATATTCTGTGAGTACATGTACACTGATACAGAGGGAGTTGAATAGACACTGAGAAGAGATTGTAACATGGGACCATGATCTAACTCTAACTCTGAATTTATTCATCATATAGACACCTCTTGGACCTGGCTCTACTTTACATAAATGGACAGCGATGGAGTTTGAGTGTGTTACTCATGCAGATTCACACTTCAGCACAAACCCAGCATAAAAAGCCACACTCACTCATAGAGGTTCATTCAACATCTTGTCTTTGATTTAGAAGAAGAGTCCTGAAAATGCATGAAAAAATATGAGTTTCTTTATATTAATTCGCTTTGCTTCTCTTGCACGATGAGCCAGTTGACTGGAGGAGATGACCAACATTTCCTCTATATTATGTTATTGAGATGCATTTTATCTATGGTTGCTTATATTTTATTTATATTTATTTTTTGATAAGTTGAATTGTGAGTTTATTTATTTCTTTGCATTGTTGTTGAACTTTTATTATTATTATTATTATTATTATTATTATTATTATTATTATTATTATTATTAGAGGCACATGCTCAATGAGCAGAGGATTGTTTATAATTATGTATAAACTTCATTAAAAATGTTTTAAAGGCAAAGACCAAGCATATGTGGATTCAGTTTGACACTGCCAGGAGCAGAACATTTCAAAATTAAAATGACAGAAATATAGCGTTTTTTGGAAGAGCTATGGAATGAAACAGATTGGGATTTTTTTTTGTCAAATAACGACAAAGTAAAAGCGCAAAGACAGGCCTGGATTAATGGCTTTAAAGTAAAAGTGGCGCTGGAACATCCAGCTGGCTTGATCAATCCACTGGCTCACCCTGGTTGTTGGAGAAGACTGGCAGCCAACAAATCACCACCATGTTTGTGTGTTTTACATGATTAAGCATATGGAGGAAGCATTAAATCACCCTTACCTTGCTTGACAAAGTGACAGCCACAAGAGCCACTTCATTTCTTTGTGTTTGTATTGACAGGAGGTGTTTCTGTTAAAAAAAAAAAGATTAATTGACAAAAATATCAACATGACCATTACCCATGATAACACAGAATTAACAGCATCTTAAAACAAAGTTTCTGAATGATGCCTTCAGAAGCCCTTACTGAGTAATGTTATATAATGTACTGTAAATCACTGGTACTTACTATGCATCATTTCAAAATGCTTTATTATTGTTGTCTCGTGATCATAAATTGATTTAGCTTTATCCACACAGTATATCAACAGCACTGCAGCTGTTCACAGATGAATGGCTTACAGGTGAGCCCAACATCCTGTGAGAAGGTTTGTAAGAAGTTGTGTGATGTCCATCATTCTGACACATGCTGATACCTTAATGAGATGTTTTTTTTTTCCATGAGGTGACAATTTCTGCTATTTATTTAGTTCTAATTTATACTGTGGTGTGACAGCAGCAGATGGCTGCTGTGGAGTAACCATACAAAAGTTACAGCCACTGGCCCTTATAGCAGCACAAGGGAAAGCAGAGCTGCATGAACTGGCAAGTCACTCTATGGTGAAGCAGCTGATGAGATTTGGGTCAAAATTCATTACAGTGGTAGATAAGAAGGAAAAAGGTCCAGGTAAAATTTATTATACTTTACATTTAGACATTTTAACAAACAACAGTGACAACAGAAACTTTCTCAAGTGGTTATGAAGTTTGCCTTAATTCAGGTAAAGTGTACATTGCTGAGGTTTGGTTGTGATTAAATCTTCACTAAATATGTCTGTACTAAATAGGTAAACAAACTTGTCCATAAAACGTCCTTTAAAAAGTCTCATTTTATTAGAACCAGACAACAGATGAAAGCCATGTCAGGCATCACAGCACACAAAAACAACATGTGCACTGTATTTTGGTTTGATATTTGACAGCAATTGTCCCTCTAAAGACTTAAATATCATTTTCAAGAAAGTGCAGCAACTATGCTGTTATGTTATTACCTACACACCATGGAGCTCACAAATGGTGTTGTGCTCACTATTTCACTGGTCACTGGTCCTTACATGTTCTGTTTGGTGTACCCAAAGTGGAAAAATGGATTGATGGAAGTGATATATTATTGATGAGATGATTGTTTTTGCTCAGCACATTTAGGTTTCTAACCAGGTGCCAACTCAGACAAGGGGGATGTCTTTTGCAGGATTGCAATTGCGTCTCATTGAAAAAAATAAGAAATCTACTCAAAAAGTACTTAAACTAGTATCAGCTCCAAAGAATTCTACGTGCACTGACTGGTAATTCCACATCTGTGTCACATTGAAGACACTGACTGATTTAATGGTTGTGGTGACTTCTAAATTCAAAATTATTTTTTGATGAATGCATATAAATCAGCCATAAAGTAACTGCGACTGATAACAGACGCTTTTTTTGCAAATGTAATTTATTCAGGCTAATTTGATGAAACATTCATGCTGAGTAACAAAGTGCTGTTACTGGTGTAAGTGATTGGTAAAATGAACTATAAAGAAACTGAGACCTGATTTGGTGGAGAGAGAGGAAATTTATTACTGCAGTTCATCTCATTTGCTGAGGAAACATAATAGGTCTTTCAGACTTCCAAAGTCCAGCTGTGGAAAGCTGTGTTGAAGACAATGTTGGAGAGACAGAGTGGTCGCTCATTAAAAACCTTCAGTACGCTGGGAGAAGAATGGCAGCGAGCCTAACAGGGCCTCTGCAATGCTGGGGATCTACGCATCCTTTCACAGCGGTGTGTGTGTGTTTGTGTGTGGGTGTATCAATTAGGGAGGCTTGTTGGGTTTCTCTCTTCAAAGCACCTAAATAATTTAACCATCAGGGGTCAGATCCTATTAACCAGCGTGACATCAGGTCTACATTGTGACTGTGTTTATAGAGCTACAAATTATAGTGGAAGCTTAAGAGAAGCGGGTTTAAGAAAGTGTGACACGACACGACGTGATGCAGCTTTCCTCGCTTTGTCTGACAGCAAAAGGGTATCACTGTTATAACTACAGGTATCTGATACTCTCACTCACTACTGAGGGGGAGTCGTATAAATTGGCTCTGCTGATTCTGTAACTGCCTCCATCAAACTAGGTTAGGAAGGTGAGCTGGCAGATGGACCCCTGATGGTTAATTGAAGTTTTATTAATGCTGAATTTCAACTGGAAATAAGAACAGATATGACCACAGGGCTACTGGGGAGCCGTTCACATTCACAGTGTTTTAACCAATTATAGGTATTTTTCCAGTGTCTTTATCCCTACATAGTTGGAAGAGAAAACCTATTTTATTTGACCTTGAATGTCCCTTTGTGGTTGTCTGCTCTGAGGATAGAGAGTCGCTCCCTAGTGAGAATTCTATGCATTCTATAATTAATAATTCATCAGCTCATTGCTAACAGATAGCAGTCTGGTGGAGGGACTGACACATTAGTAGTTTGGGGCAGTCTCTTTATTCAACCTTAATGAGGTGTTTAAAGTTGATTATGTAACAATGCTATGGTCAACATGGACTATTTCCCTTTTTCCACCACTGATTTGTGCTCTTAAAACCCTATGCTCTGTTCAGATTCTGTGTAAGGTATTTTAGTTTAGTTTAACTTTGAAGAATAAGAAAAAGAAGGAGAAGAAGAAGAAGAAATGGGAACAATTAGTTAAAGATGATCTTCAGTTATTCATTCTCTGCAGCTTCCAAAAAAAGACTGATTTGTTTATGTTTGAATTAAATATTTTCTGCCTGAAAAATTTAGATATGAGCTGTAGGGAAATGTGATTACTTACACTCTTTCATAGATGAAAAGATGCTCGTATCTGAGGCAAAGGCTAGGAGTAGGTTAGCTTGGTTTGAAATAGGGGAAACAGTTAGCTTGACCTTGTAGCACCTAAAGCTCATGGTTAGCAGGGTATATGTGATTTGTTTAATCTGTACAGTGTAAAAATGAATAAATATTGGTTGGATGATTTGGTTATTTTTAGGCAGAGAATGGCTAGTTGTTTCCCCCACCTCTAGTCTTTCTACTACGCTATGCTAACAGTCTCTTGGCTGTAGCTTCATATTTAATAGACAAGATACGAGTGGTATTGATCTTCTTGTCTAACTTGAGAGATTGAATAAGCCTGTTTTCCCAAAACGTCAGTCTCTTCCTTTAACTGTCAAATGTTAAGGTTTTGCAGCAGCAGTTTTTCTACGATCAGTGTCTCGTCTCCAAACATGTGGTAATAAATCAATTCTCAGACCTTCTGATCTCATCTGTGTCCTTATCGCATGTTCAGCAGCTGCACCAGACAGTGGTGTCTGTGATAAATGCTACTGTGGCAGTTCAGACAAAGGAACAGAGCTAGTCCAGTTGCCTGTGAACACACAGTTTACTTCTTGTAAAGTTTCTTGTAGTTTGCATATGGCTTTAGTCCAAAGAAGTCTTGCATGGTACACGTAACATGTTTGAGTCTTCCAAGACATCAATAGTTGAATATTTTTTCCATATATATCCCTTGTTTTTAATCATATCATCATATCCATCTTTTTGACAGGATGGAAGCAGGAATAGCTGGGGAAAGAGATGACATGCAGCAAAAGTCACATACGTGATTCAAACCTAGCGGCTGTGGTAAGGCCTAACAACTATACACGCTTGACCACACTGCGCCACCAGTGCACACCCCTTGTGTATTTCATCAGGGCCACCATGTGCTATGATTCCCCTGTAGACCTGAAAATAAGGTGTCAACAGCTCTTTGCATGTTGATAGAGTGCGCCTTCCTGCAGGATCGGACTTTCCCGGACAGACTCTATTAAGTACGCCCAGAAATTGGCAGGAGCAGCCTTTAGACTGACGACCCCCTTCTGCTACTGCAGCTTCCAGTCTGTATAACATTAATATTCATTTTCTTGGTTTTAACGAAGCAGGCAACAGGCATGGGGTGCCCCGGGAGCACTGTGTTTAGCATCAATGGAGATACAGTCAAACAACCAAACACAGAGGGAGGAAGTTGGCTGTCTCCTTCCCCTGGGCTCCATATTAATGAGACAAAGCCACACTGCAGCCAATTACAGCCACTCCCAGACAGATGCCTTTGGTCCAAGACAACCTCCCACCGTAGACCCAGCCCCCACCTCCTCACAGTCACTGTCCCTTTACGTGGGCATATACTCATCATTTATCCCTGACAAAAATCCATACTGCATATACATTATGTATGTTTTCACTGATAAAATAGTCATCAATGAGGAACTGTAAATGTTAAAATTCAAATGCTAAAACCCATAAACAAATTGGTCCTTTAACCTGTATCTACAGCTTTAAAAACATGTATTATTTTATCTATTTGTCAATTATACATCCATTTTTCTGAACTGCTCTGGCTCCGGTCCAGTGTATACCCTGGAGAGATCACCAGCGTATCACACGGTTAACAATGCATTCATATATATATATATATATATATATATATATATGTGTGTGTGTGTGTGTGTGTGTGTGTGTGTGTGTGTGTGTGTGTGTTTTCTATGTTGTTAATGTTTTATATTATGATTATGTTTTCTATTCTATACATAATGAGGATAAGTTGTTAATTAGTGTCACTTGTGGTGACTTACAGTATTATTAATTTTTTTATGGTTGTGTTTTGGCACTCAATGCACTTTATGCTCACAGTGACTTTAGAGCAAATGTGTTTATTTGCATTTTACCTAACATCACTTTCTTTTCCTAATCTTAACCAAAGTGATTTTGTTGCCTTGAATCCTAATACTAAAACACTTCATTTATTCATAAAAAGAAAAAAAAAATAAAGAAATTAAATTAAATCCAACCAATGATTTTGTTTGCTATTTGCCATTACGTTTTGGTTGTATTCAGAAGTATTTTCTACTAGACTAACAACCACATACTCACATTCACAGCTGCTGACAATTTTGTGGTCCCCATTTAACCACCTAACCAGCATTATTCGGCCTTTGAACTGTTGGAAATCCACACAGACATGGAGAGAACATACCAACCAAAGACACAAAAAAGCTCTATCTGATAGATTTGAGTTTGAATCCATGACCTCCTTGCTGTGAGGTGACTGCCGTCAAGAGTCAATTACGATTCATCAAAATCCTCCCAGCAGAGTATTGTAAGAGTTTAGATCATGGCCTCGAATAAAGATGCACTCATTCAGCAGCCTGAACAGAAAACCTATGACATTTCCTCCTCTAGGTGGTCAGTCTAGCATAACAAAAGACTCCAAGTACGAATACTCTTGAAAGTACCTCAGTAGTTAAAAGGCCTTGTCTAAGCCAAGTGAGATGGCCCAATTATTTGCGCATTACAAAGCTGAGACGGTGGAAATCAGGCAACCTGCTGCGGCTTTTGTCATTATGTTGAGGAAGAGAATGAAACGTGGGGCATGCTTCACACCAGCAACTCTGAGAAAAAGAAAAAAGACAAAGTGGCTGCATACTACTAGTGCATGCTTTTTTCATTTGGGACAGTCCAGCTGACCACTAAATCACATCACGGCCAGAGTTTGGAAACTTTGACATGGAAATTAGGTTACGTGCCTGGCATCAGAGCAGCCTTCATTGTGAAAGGTGAAACAGCATGGCAGGCGTAGTTATATGCCTGTACTCAGCACAGTGGGAGCAAGTAGCTAATGTTTGTCCATTGAACTCTGCATAGAGACTCAGAACAATTATCATTGACCAACCTCTTTACAACGGGGCCTCGTGGCCTAGTGGAACGTAGGCCACATTTACCCAAGAATGCACAGCTGTTGTAAAATCACAACCAGTTTTTACAGGGTGGCCTCATTATAAGAAGTTTCCTTATATTGTTATGACATTTATTTATTGCTCTGGCCCAGTTGCCGGGAGGAACAAAAGTAATGCACTGGACAGGAACATATTATTATGTTTCCGACATATAGTTTAAAAATCAAATTGCATGCCAAGCATTTGTGTAGTAGTATGTCTCTGCATTGCATATAATAGGACTGTGTACAAAGTTACTCTTAGCTTTATTGTTCTGCATTTTTAAATGTTTGGATCATATGAGTTACCTGTTATAAACACTAGTGGGCTTGCAGTTGCAGGGGGCTTAACATTGCTCAGCAAAGAAAACCTTTGCACTTTGTCATCAGCTGTGAGTGTGGTAATAAAAAAAGACTGAATCTGACACAATCTGGCAGCTAAAAATGTGTGCAGACAAAGGGCTGGCCCATTTCAAGAGTGGAGGCAGACAGATACCAGTAGGGGCCTGGGGACCTAAAAATCGTTGGGCTTGGCTGGTATTCAGGGTGAATCAGGGCCAGTAGTACGATGCATGGGCCCGATACAACTCAGGGGAGGCGGAGGGAGTGGCATGACTGGAATAAATTCCCTGTGATTGAGGCAATTGCCAAGGTTACTGCAGATAATCAAAGAGTGGAATGTCACAGGAAGTGTTGTTTTCAGAGGCACAGTATCCTTGGTCACAGCTCATACCAAGGAGATGCTAATGATAGCTTTATCTTGTACCTCTTTGAAAAACTCAAAAACTCAAAAAAAAAAAAAAAGCTTTTTCCCATGAGACAAACCTGTGATGGTAAGAACCATCACAGTATTTTCAAAGACGTGTCCAGTTCAGTCTCCTCAAGTATGAGATTACTCTATGCTTTTAAATAAATGGCCCTTTCGGGCTGTTTTTCATTTTTATCCGTTATTGTTATTCATACTATTATTTACTGATCTGTGGTGCTTTTTGTGCATGATGTGTATCTGTGATGGTGAACCATTTCCCTTTATGTATAAAAATCCATAAATATACTTATCCCCAATGTTGCATGTTTTTGGCAGTGAGAGGACCAACGCAGACACAGGGAGAACATGCAAACATCACACAGAAAGACCCTGCGCCCAACCCAGGAGTTGAACCCAGGACCCTCTTGCTGAGAAGCAACAATGCTAACCCCTGTTCTGCTGCACTGCCTGTGTGTAAGTATATTATATACAAAAACAGTCCAGAAACCAAAATCCGAACAGGATTTCCTGTTTGCAAAAATACAACAGTCACCCAAAGAATCTTAAATGATAAATTCCAGTTTCCAGGATACACCAGTATACTGTGTACTGTAAGGTAAACCACTGCAGGGTAATTATACCTGGCTGTAGTTTTGTAAGGAACTAAGGAATTCAGTGTAATAACTATAAACAGTACCCGGGCAACACAAGTAATTTCAGCTACATGTAAATCAGATTGTAAACCTTGTGTAAACCTTCAGTCGACTCTGAACATTTCCCATGAGCCTTATCTAGTGGAACGCTGTCAGAACCTCATGAGAGCTGTAACATAATTGTTGTATAATCTTTATTAGAATTATAAGGGACTCAGATCCTACTGTCCATTACAGTGGTAGATAACCACTGAGCTGAGAATATTGACTATAAATTCTTACACATATACAGTAACCACTTTATTAGGTACACTTGTACTGTCCAATGCAACCAGATACAACTGTCCTGCCAATGTTTTCAATGTTTTTTGTCAGTGTCACCCCTTGATCTATGAGCTCAGTGCAAAGGCACAATATGTGTTGTAAAACTGAGCCAGAGAGATGGTAATGCGTTTGTTTTGGCATACCCCCCTGGCATTTGAGTTTTGAACTGAAATAAATTACTTTTATTTCTTTTTCAACACAACTTGACACTCTGTAACGACTATACCCAGAGACATTATAACAAAAAAAATTTGAATCTAATATTAAACTATTATATTCATTGTTTTTATTGTAACTTATAAATTCACCACCCATAAAAAAATCAAAACCTTTTTCAAAGTTAAATAGTTTCTTGATAGAACTGAGTCTCTTATAAATTCTTTAAAAGTAATAAGGAACAAAAACTGGGTGCCCACACTGAAAAATTTGGCGTTTCTCTGGAAAAAATCTTGTTTTCTTGTGGTTCTTTTTTTCCTTCTTTTTGGTCTCTATTTGTTCCATTTCTTTTTTTATTTGTGACATTTATACTGTATGTTAGTGTCATTCTTGTTTCCATTGTTCTTATTTATATTACGATTATGCTGAAAACAAAAAATGACAAATAGTAACAACAGAAACACTTTGACAATGTCAAAAAATTGGGGAACATTATCAACTTTATGAAGGTAGATATTGATGATGTGAACTGTGATAAATTGTACAATTATACTTTTTAACAAAACAGTCTACAGGTGTATATTATACACAGTGTTGTATAGTAATATAGTGAGTACACTTTTACTTCACTACATTTCTAACTTGAAATGTGATGTTTTCTCTACTGCTCCAGTTCACTCTAAGTTCACCTGGGACTGTTAGACCATCGAAACCATGTTTGAAGGTGGATGTAGGCTCCATCTTAAAGAGTGAATGTGTGAGAATTAAAAAAAAAATATTAATATCAAACTAATATCAAATTAATATCAGAAATTTTGTGAAAAAAGAATCAGTTTTGTACTTTAGTTCAGACTCATTCTCTGTGAAGATTGTATTAGGCTTCATGTTTTAAAGTGCTGGATAAACATAATATTCTTCTGTTTCTTCTTGTGCTTTTACTTTCATTACTTAGGTACATTTAATTATAGATTACTTGTCATATTTAAGTACAGTAAATACTAGATACTAGTGATGTGTCCTACTGTGCCAAGGCTTTGGAGTACGTATCAATTAATGTAGGAGATATTTTGCAAAGCGTGTATCAAAGCATGTTTCAATGACGTATGAAGCCTCACCAGTGGAAGTACCATGTGAGTGGTTCAGAAAGTGGTTTTACTATGATATCTATTTTATATATATATATATATATATATATATATATACGTGCAACCATTGTAAAAATATGAAAAAATACTAAGGTACAGGCAGCCCCATAAAATACAATAATTATATTAGGACATAGAGCAGGTTGCCCACCACTCAGAAGATTCGAAGTACAAGTCCATTCATGTGCTGAGTTATCCTTGGATTAATTACTATTTCTTTGTCTTGAAACAAATGGCATGGTGTGGGTGTGGTACAGTACTTGCATATTTAGTAAGTACTAGATGAATGTGTGTGAGTGGGGTGAATGGCACCAAAAGCGCTATGCATGTACAGTCCATTTACTATTTAAATAAAAATATATTTATTTCTTGTTCTTGGCAGTCATTATTCTTGTGCAAAACTGCAGCAAGATAGCAGCACATTCACAGTTAAAATTAAAATGACTACAGACACATATCCCTGTCTTACAGTCTTTGACCAGCAGGTTTGTTTGCACATGAAGCCAGAGATGAAGACTCGAGAATGAACCAGTTGGCTGGAAAACTTCGAGGCTTCGTGAAGCTTCATCTCAAAATCACTGCTAAGACTTTTACTTGAGAATAAAATTTTAGTTGGTGACTTTACGAAAGTCATTTTTTAGTCGAGTATCTGTATTTCTACTACAAAATTTTTACTGTATTTTCACTCCCGGCCGCTAGGTGGCAGTAAACGCAGCGCAGTTCTCCGGTGATTGAACAGGAAGAAGAATGATTGGCGCTAATGAAGTTCACCTGTATTTGATTTGTGGCTTTATAGATGCACCACAACGATCTAAATTCTCTTTAAATGTTGCTAAGAAGTTTCCATAAAACCGGTGTAGCTGTTTTCTAACCGGTACGGCCCGAGCATAAAAAAAAACTCAGTTTGAGAGAATAGACCTCGGGGACAGAGGAGTCTGCTCCGCGGCAGCAACAGGTGCTGTCATCAGTTAGTTTAGCTGCCAGCAGCGGCCTCGGTCCGACATCACCAGCAAAGATAGTGTTCGTGTTGCAGCAGACACATTAGTCCCACTGCCAGCATCAGAGGCTGTCATCGGCAACGGAAACAGTGTTTGCTTGGCAAGGCTGGTAAATGACAGCTCTTGTGGGGCAGATAAAGCAAAGATGAGAGAGAGGATGGATGCGGCCTGCGGAGGCTGCAGGTATCAGAGAGTCTGCAGGACACTGACCGCGGAGGAGGAAGAGGACATCTTCACACAAACTGCACCGAGAAGCTTATTTAATCGTTTACTTAATCGCCATCCTGACTGTACATCACTGTAGCTGGCCCAGAGCAGACTGACTCTACTGTCACTGCTGGCTGTGGACTTCAAACCTGGTGCGATCGATGAAATTTGAGGATGAGATTGATCAGTTTGCACACACAAGGTCAAGGTAGAAACTCCTCTAAAAGGTAAGACCTGATTCAGTTTACTCTGTTCTGTGGAGTGTGTGATATCCCCTGTTTGATGGTGGTGGTGATGTTTGCCCTGTTGTGCAGTGGAGTGGAGCTTGGTGGTTGTGTTTGGCTTGGTTTCATTCACTGCTTGTGATGCTTAATGAACATCAGGTCTGTTATGGATTCATCTCAGTGTGACACTGTTTCCATAAGCTGCCGTGCGCTCTGTCACATTGGCCTGCTGTGCTCAGTGTAATTGCTCTTGACTGTCTGTTACCTTTTGTTGTATGAGTGGAGCAGAGTTAAAGCATTGAAGTGATGGTTGCACCAGTCATTCACAGGTCATTCAGGTTATCACATCTAACTGATTATGTAATTGACTACAGGTTTGTCCTTCATTATCTTTGTCATCCACTGTGTCTGTAGGATCCACTGTGTAATGTCTGAGCTAAACCACAACCATAGTTTACTATTCTATTGAGTCAGTCTGAGTTGTAATGCAGTGATGCCATTAATTATTATTATGCACATCAAACAAAAAGCTGTATAGTAACTTTTTTTACAAAAACATTTTTTATGTACTGCTTCTATTTCTTCTAAAATTAACATGATCTCTACTAGGTCAACAAGTTACGTTTTTATTATTATTATTATTATTGTTATTATTTCCATTGGTTGAAGTGGACATTGACATTGTAGAAATTGAAGTGTCTTCTCAGTTGTATAATTAAATATTCACAAACTCCCTGAACCCTAAGGTGATGTCAACAGATTGCTTGCTTTGTTAAACTAACAGTTTGGTATCGTATTAGGCAAAGACAAGCAGCTGATTTTTATTTTTTATTTATTTATTTATATTTTTTTTTAGAGACTGGAACTAGGAAATATTTTCAGATTGATGCTTGAAAAATATCAGAAATAATTGATTCCTTAGCAAATTTTAAATAACATCTGCTTTTTGTTTCTGTTTATACAGACACAGTTTGTGCTGTTTTGAATCTGTGAATTAATTGCCTGTAATATTGTAGTTTAATGTTTTTTGAAGTCAAATATCGAACTCGGGACAGACCAATACATGCCATAAACTGTAAAATTCTATTAAATACTTGAACTCGTGTATGAAGTTTTTCAGTCGCTGGTTGTACCTAAGTCAGCAAAAAGAGAAGTAGAAGTGCTGAAGCAAACGTCACAATTGTATGAGAAAGAGAGCATTGAGGGGACAAGGACAAATGGAATGAAAGTGATAACTCTAATAATTTAAAGAAATTAAGTCAGTTATTTGAGGACATCTCATAATACGTCTGTGGAGCTCCTGGAGCTATTCTCCTCCTCGATTTTCTTTCGTTTGACCAAGTTTAATTATCCCGTCCTGACAAGAAAGTGTAATGCTCTGCAAAAAAACACAAATCTCTGTTCATTGGTTTTGCTCACCGCACTGTTAAAACTTAGTGTTATGGCTGTATGGACTTAAACATGAATTATCAATGTACATTATTGCGCAATTTATATGTCTGCTGCCATTTTTTTTGTAGTTAGGCGGTGACACCCAAGGTGTGCGTCCGATGTGAAACTCCCATCGCCGATCAGAGTGATGCTCTCCTCCTCATTTTCTCCCTCTGATAAGTCGATGCAGCCGTTTGCTTTAAATTAAAGCAGAGTCCTGAACAGCTGTTGTGTCTGACTGAGAGCAAGCTGTCAGCAGCAGACTGAACTGTACTCAGTTTGTTGTCTACATGTATATACATGACGCAGCGCAGCGCCGTGGTTCTCTGAGCAACAGCTGAGCTGTGACGGACACAGTTTGATTAAGACAATGAGACAGTGAAGAGGAAGTGGCTTGTCAAGAATAAGGTGACAGCTGCACTCGCTTTATTGGTCAGTGTATGTGTTTATTTAACTCTCACTAAACAGGAGGGATTACAGTTTTATTAATAATTAATAGTTTTAGTGACCTGTTTTATGCTGAATAGTAATGATTGTGTTTCTTTGCATGTGGCTAAAGAAAAAACAAGGCTGTGAAAAGAAAAACTGGAAATGCGTCGTAATCTAACTGTAGCACACTAAATTTGAGCCTCATCAGATGTACTCTTGGTTGATTGCTAAGTATTTTGTCCCAGTAGTTATGCTACATCTGCAGGGCCAGCTCTACAGCTGATTCAGATTTTTGGCAAACATAATGGACATGTAACAGCCCTCAATCACAAACATAACAGCAGAATGGGAATGACTTTGTAATGGACTGTTAGTGCTCATTTAGAGCAGTTTGTCTCGTCGAAGGGAAATGGCTGGGGAGTTTGAGCCACTGTAAATTTGTGGTTTGCTCGACTTGCTGTGAATGAAATCGCGACAGAATTGGGATTTAGAGATCCTGAGAATATTCTTACATCACCTTGTTATTATAGAGTTTGAGTGCAAATTACATTCCCGAAGAACTTAATTTGTTTTACCAAACCATGCAGTGGTGAGAGATGAGAGCTTTGGCACAGAGTGATCAGGCGAGCCCTGGGAGGTCTCAGATCTGTATTTTTTTTTTCTAATTGCATCACACGCCTGCAAAAACACAGTGTACTCCAAAAACAGTAGCGCACACACGCCACATTCAGTCATTGTGATGCAATTTATACTTTGAGGTGGCCTTGAATACATGTCGAGACAATGGTTTGTCTCAAATGACCTCAGATGAAGTCATTTACATCTGAGATCAGTCTGATCTGTTGTCATCCCCCACACACAGACAGCTCTGCATTTGAGCTAAACCCCAAATTAACAGTCACATTTATGGGAAGCAAAAAATGTGAGTTGGAACAAAAAATACTGGCAGTGTAACAACTTGTACATAATATCAATCAAATGTGAGTGGTACGACCAGTATGAAATATGAGAAAGACTGCAAAAATAAACAATACTGAACAGCTCCAGTATGAAATGTAATATCATAGCAATTTCAAAAAGAGACACTTAAAAATGGCAACATAGGGATTAAAGTACCTCCTTGTTTTTTTTTTTTTTTTTAAACCAAGCTGCAGCTGTAATTTAGATCTGCTTTCTGGCTATATATGTATCAAATTTTTATAAAAGCACAATAAAACAAAATGACTGTATTGTAAGAGCAATACAATATAATCTTAGATGCATCTAATTCAAACTGAAATGAGGCCGGGTCATGTGAGGTCATGAAGCAGAATGAAACGTATACTATTTATTTTTAGATATATGTAAAACTTATTTTGATTGTAATCATACTGACCTATGATCACAATGAGCATGTTTGAAAGCAACACATTTGACTTCACCTAAAGGAGAATAACGCTTTAGGCGTTTCCTTCACACCTTTATTTATTACAGGAAAAAAAAGCTGCTCCTGTCTTGCCTGAAGACCATAAAGTCTAGTACCACTGGAACCAACTGAAAAACGCCCCCTCGGCAATGACTGTCCAACCTTGGACAGTTCGCTTTTGCTTCTGTCCCTGAAACATCTCTTTGTGGCTGAGGTGTGTTCTATAGTGACAATTTGCCATTAGGTCTAAGTAATGTGATGTGGGCAGACAGAGGTGCCCTTTGCCCCCCCCCCACTGTTGCTTCCCACAAGGCAAAGAGAGGCTCCTGTCTTGTCTAGGTCAACTTCCCTTTCAAGCAGATGGCACTTGAAACCGTAGGAACTGCAGTCACCTCTGAGCCAGCCTAGGTGCCTCATGGAGAGCCTTGGCCCTCTTACCTCACACAATTACTGCCTCCACCACCACACCACTGTTGCAACTGCAGGAGCTGTAAAGAGAAGACAGACGTGTAAACAAAGAGGTGGTTTAGATGTACCACTGACACTTTTGGCCAATTACTAATGTCTGCACTCTGCAATTGGCTGTCTGGAGAAGGTGGGTGAGTGGGTCTGAAGTGAAACATCATTGAGGTTCAACTACAGTAAAATCTAATTTTGTTTTGGTTCAACTTCAAACCATAAATATAAGAAGATAAGTTTTAGCTCATGTATTTATTTGTGTATTATTAATAACACACTAAAAACAAGAACTTGTGCCTTTTGGGGAAGAAGTTCTGCTACTGAGAAATAGATTGACTTACGCAGTCTTGTCAGGTTGCTCTTTTGCCTGTCAACATTGCTGTTAAAGTCTGTTTAAAAACTCTGCAGTGCTGTGGGAACACTGTTTTTTTTTCCCTGCCAGGTTTGTATTTTGACTCATTAGAAGTGTAAGCAAGGCTGCTCTCAGCAAACGGAAGCGTTTTCCAAATATTATAGCCTTTGATGGCTGAATTCCACACAAATTTCACATAATCTCTGCTGTAACCTAAACCTGGTGTAATGTAGGTGCATGTACACGCATGGATGATGTATAATCACGTGTTGCTTCCCAGCCTTTTACAAGTATTCAACAAATAGACGTACTGAAATTACATTAGGCATTTACTGCCTCTCCACGTGCATTACCGTGCACTCAGCTCAATGAGAACAACAGCTGCACTCTTTGTAATCTACTGTAGAGACAGTCTGCATGTGCAGATTAACATCAGTTGTACATCAGTGTACGTACTATATGTACTCAGTTAAATCAGATGTCAGTTAATCGTGAGAGAGTGTTAGTGGGTCTCGATTTGTTTGCCGGGGAAATGAAAATATAAAAGGCTCTGCTTGTTCTTGGTCGTGTTTGTGTTGGCAGTGCTATTTCATATTCCAGCTGAGAGACCTTGGAAGATGTGCAGGCCGGTGTGAGAGGGGTCAGAGAAGAGATGTGTATTTTTAAGTGCACTTCTTGATCCTGGTGTGACACAGGCCTGAAAAGCGGCCGAGATGCATACAGTGATTTTCTGAGCTGATTGAGTGATGCGTCGTATCCTGGTGGTTTTGTGGCGGATGGCCATTGGAAAATAGTCAGTTAGAGGGAGGGAAAGATAGACAGGGCTCAGTGAGGGCAGTTAGTTACTGTGGCAGCTGCTACGACACTGATTCCTTCAGGTTGGAGAGGATGTTACTTTCTACCTGCCTGTGATGTTGAATGTCTGCTTGTTTATGGTCCTTCACACAATTGTGTTATTAGTGTGAATCACTGCCACACAGTGTGGTGTCACTGATGACCAATACTTGTCGCCTTCCCTGTCGCCTAGGTGTTCGTCTGCAAAACTCCAATCTGCCAATTCAGACTCTATTTACACCTGAGATTACAATGCGTCTCGTATCCCGATTGCATCTAGATATATTTACCTGATTACATTAACACTTATGTCAAACCCTCCTCTCGTTTGCTTGGGTCCAAAAATAACAAAGTTGATTTATGCAGTTGCTCTTTTTTTCCCAGCAGTAGTCGATGCCACCACAGGATCATCTGCATGTGGACTCAGGAAGTTAGTGATGTGGAGACTGGGTGTTTGATTTTTATACGCATCAGACTGCAGCCGCTGTGAGCTGGAAGAGACGTGTACTCGCGCTCAACCATGGAGTTGAGAGAAGAGGGTCCAACGAGTTGCTGTACGTGAACTGACAATTCAATCACGTGTCATCATGTGCCCCTGACACACCTTCAGAAGTGCTCTGGCCAATCGGATCATGTGTTTTCATGTGTTTTCAGCACCGTGACTGCATTGGCTGCATTTACACCTGTATATTTTATGTGGTAAAGCGCTGTCTGTTTGCAATCGGATCACTCAAAGCTGTGTCTACCATGAATATACTGTATTTTTTTTCTACTTGAGGGGTTTGTATCAGAGATCAAACAGCTGACATATCTACAGATGCTTAGTGGACTTTGAAAAGGATTGTATGTGCCTCGCTTGGTAAAGCCACATACACTGGAAAGATGTCACTACGTCTTGTGCTATGACCTAGTTGGAGCAAATTGGCCAAGTACAAATATTCATCATCCATTCATCACATTGTGCTGTTTAGCTTGATTATATCTTATAAAACACCTTCTGTGTCATCCACATTGCTGTCAATCACAGTTATGCTACATCTAATGCATAGGGCCAAGTAAGAAGGGCAGCACAAATAAGTTCATAATAATATTTTGAATGATACATGGAAATGAAGAGACTGTCCAGACAGCTGAAATATCATCAGGCCACATTTATGAATCATTTGGTCTGTAAAATGTTAGAAAAAAAGCTTGTTTGAATATCTTAAAGCTCAAAGGAATTTCTTTGAAGTAGATAATTTGTTCAACCAACACTCTCAAAGACCAAATAAGGGATATTTGGTATTTTGCTTGAAAAACTACTCAAATGATGAATCTATTCTACTCATGTTTCGAATTAAAATGACTTAAATGTTGATTTAAATAATGTTGATTTAATCAACCCAACTTGGTGCTGAAGGTTGTGGCCATTTTCGTTTTTATGAAACACAGCAGAGGATTTGATTGTTTCATGATGCAGATATTTGATTTTTGAAAACCTTCACAGTAGAATGATATGAACATATTTTTCTCACCATTTAAAAAAAACAAAAAAAATAAAAAAAAAAAAAAAACATAATATTTATTCTGATTGTCATATGAATGCGATGGCAGAGTGAAAGAAGCAATAGATGAGTTGACAAAGTAAGGTAGAAAACCCATTACCGTTCTCCTTCACAGTTTCCACCATACCTCCTGTGTTCTTGTGAATTAACTTTCAAGGGCACAGAGTTTCAGCAAATATTTCATTTCCCAAGATGGCCATCACTCAAACTATCACTTGAACAACTCAAATCCATCTTTTGTGAAGGGAAAAAAGGGGAAAAAAGATAGAAGGTATATAGAAAGTGGAAGATGACTGAGATTACTTTGTTGTTTTTTTTTCTTTTTCCCCAAGTGTCAATATCTGGAGGCAGAAGTTGGAAAAGTGACGATTGGAAACCTTCAGATTTCTACTTTATTAAACACGTGTCTATAAAGTATTGAAAAAAAAAAAGGGATTTGATTTAAATCCCACATTTGTACCTAATTTCAAAGATTCCACATCAGCTAATTATGTTAAATACGAGTTATTTTTAGGATGAAATAATTGCAGTCACACTGTGTTAAATGATATTCTTGCTTACTTCAGTTGTGTCTATTTTTAATTGATTGGGTCTTTCTTGGCCAGTTTATCCATTAATCATTTGATGGTGTGAGCAACATGGCAGTAACACAGCTGCAATGTAAATTGGGCTTCAAAGAGGAGGTTTATTTTTAAAATCAGAGAGCCGGAGTTCTCATTCTGGTTGATTATGTCTACGTACAAAGGCTCAATGAAAAGTATTAAAGAACAAAAGGCACCGGGCACAATCAATGCATTCCATTTCCTTTACACATGTTGGATTCTTTGTGCACAAAGGAAACATCGTGATGGGCCTCATCGTGCCTCTTTGAAGAGTAATGGTCTGTTTTCAAACAGCGTGTTTAAAAAAAACAAAAAACTAATAACACTGTGTCAGCATTTGCTCATCTGAATTATGTATGTTGACAAGAAACAGGAGTAAAAAAATAATAAAAAAAAACCAAACAAAACTTGCACAGTCTGCATCTAAAAATGGGAGGTCATCTGTGTCATAGCTTTGTGTAAATCCACATTTTTTTCCTCACTGTATGTGAAAATGGGAGGACAACATAAAACTAGTGAGCTGAAAGTGCAAGTGTCCATGAGGACGGGGTGGTGGGGTGGGGGGCGGCGGCGCTGAGGACAAGGCTCTGGGGGTCAGCGTCTTACTGCTGCTGCTTTCTCTATGTTGAAACAAGAGGCAGAAGGTCAGATTACCCCCAACAGGATATGAAAAGAGAAAACAGTGCATTAGCCTGCCTTTGTTCGTCTCGCATACACGGGCTTTTCCCACTGGTGCTGCTGATTCATTGTCCCCAGGGTCTTCATGGGTCACAAGCTTTTGGGGTAGAAAGGACAGGGGGGTTGTCATACTGCTTTCCAAAGGTCGGTGTCGACGTCTGTCATACCCCAAAGCCATCAATGGGTAACAACTGTTGCTCTGTTATCGCAATACAGGGATATTAAAGCTATTTATCTCGACGCCCTGCCTCTACCGAGCCAGCCTGGAGGGGCTCTGATGCATGCTTAATACACTCATCACACTCTCTCCCTTGGACCCCTACTTGCCGCTGTAATCTCTTTTTCACTCTGCTTTTTTTTTTTTTTTTACCCCCCCTCCCTTCTCATAACTTCTCATAACCCATGCCACGCAAACACAAATTGACAAGCAGTACGCTCAAAAAACTACTGATATCTGCTGCATAAATACATCACTGTGCACTTGCGCTGTCTTCTGCTGTCTCGAACACAAGACACGCACTCGGAGCAGGGTGGCAGCGGTGTGCCTTCAGGGGACTTGTTTATTTTTCAAATGCAGACAGTTTCCTGTGAGGGCTATTTCGGTGTCTGAAGCCAAGGTCCCATCTTCCACCTCCTTCTGCATGTCCATCTGGTGTCTGTGTGGTGAGTGTGTATAAATTGTTGTTGGTATCGTGCCGTTTCTGTCAAAGCTGTTGATGAAACCTGAATATTTTCAAAAGTCCTCGTACCACGCAATCACTGTCTGCTGTGCATCATGAGAATAAGCAGGCTGGCACCAGCCTGTGGATGCATCTATCTGTTGGGAGAATTAAAAGCTGTATATTTTAATTATATTGTGCCCAACTAGGGACAAGAGTTGGGGACAACTACTGACATCAATTTCATGCTCTCTCTGTTACACTGCATCATGCTTGTCAAAAAGAGTAAAATTCGAATTCATTATTGATGACAATATTGCATCAAAGTTGCGCTATACAAGTCTGGTCGCTTTTTTTCTGTGAAGCTCCTCCTACAGTTTCAAAGTAAGGACGAGGTTCAAGATTCACGATGCGTAGCTAAATGTTTAATTCAACAAAAACAGACATGCTGATCGCTCTGTTGCATGATGCCAGCTTTACGACTACTTACGACTGCTTTTTAAATGGGCGGGGTTTACATACACGTTGGCACTGATTGGGTAACTCCTTGAACAACACCTGACCAAACGGGAGAAAACTACTTCTAAACCCTGTTGCAAATAATGTTGTGCCACTGAATTCGCCCTTCATGAACCCAACACCGCCGGGTCGTAGTCTCCGATTTGCAAGTGTGGTTTTTTTTCACTAAGAGGGGGCAGCAGAGAGACCCTTCATTCATCCCATAAGGAGTCATTCAACCATCACAGTGACCACAAAGCTGCTACATTAAAAACCCTTCAGAGTGAACGTTTGCACAGTGAACACGTGTTTTAGAATCACAGTTTGGTTTGAAACGTCATCCACCGATTTGAATGGCACCATATTCTTCTCTAGTCAGAAGGTGACCAGCTCTTTTTATCTCCTGCTGTTTTTATTCATCGGTCAGTGATTATTGTTTCTCAGGACTTTGAGATACGGATGATTTGAGATGCCCTCATCCGAGACAAACACTCTTGGCATGTTCATTTGCATTGTTCTTTTTTAGATGGTTGAATAGATCTGATGTAAAAACTCCACAGGTGTCGACTGTTGACAACTGAACATAACCAAACTGTTGCCAGACTTCTGACTTAAGTAATATTTATGACATAATTTCCTCCTTGTCTTCAAGATCGATCATGGTACTAAATCATTGTCATTCATATTCACTATTGATAAATCCTCTGAGTCATTTCTTGATATTCTTTTCCCTCTCAAATCATTGCTTCGTGAAAACAGTGACAGTCTATAACAGAATCTTAAAACCCAAGGTGATTGTTTAATCTCTCTGGTCTAAATATAAACAAATACTTAACAAATACAAATTTACACCAATTTAATCAATGAATTGTTTTGTCTCACATTACACATACAGTTGAGCAATAACCTTTAAAGCACATTTCACATTATAATCAGATTTATTATATTTACACTCAATATGCTTAAGGAGACTCACATATTGATTCAGACATAAACAATGTGGTATTTGACTGGGTATGGCAGTGCTGCCTGGAAATCTGCACACAATAACCATTTACCCTTTTCTGACTTTTCCGATGAGGACTTCCTTAATGCATGTTGACACACACATGTGCTCATCAGTGATAAATAGCAGCGTGGCAGGTGCTCTGGGAGAACCTCATATCCTTAAACATCTCTCAATTGCACACAATTGCATTGCTGCTCAGTATGCGGCAAACGACAGGTTGATGGATCAATTGCTGTGGCAATTTTCATTTGAAGCTGTTCATTCCGGCTGTTATAAATCGATAGCTTTTAATGACTGATGGCTGTGATCTTTTTTCCTTGACAGTCTGATGGTTGGTTGCCACTAACCACTTCTTGTCCTATAGCACAACGTATGACTAAAGATCATTTTCCAGCCATTTTAACTCTGTAAAGTTACTATAGTCAATACTAAATAACTGCAACACTTTTGCTACGTCTAACTTCTCATTTGCTCACTCTTTAGTTTCATCTTTTTTCTCTCTTCTACAAATGCCCATTGACAGCTTAGCTTATTATAAATGGCAGAACACCTACACAGCCAATTCCAATGGAAATGAATGTTTTTTGTCTGTCATAGTTTCAGAATTTTTGTGCAAAAGGATAAAAATGAAATTCTCCTTGGCGTTCTCTCCCCCACACCGCTAGCTATAATAACAGTCGTCTTACATGCACTTTTCTTAACGCCTTAGTTTTCCTTCACTGAAAGTAATGTCGTATGCATTTCACATTTTTCAAAATGAATGATACTCATTTACGGTGGCTGCGCTGACAGTTTGAAGGGAGTAGCATTGTGCAAAAAACCACTCAACCTTTTGGTCGTAGAAATGTACCTACATCAGTATGAACAGTATTTTTTTATATGTGTCCAAAAGTATTGCGTTAAATTGTGCCCTTCATGCTATCGTGTTGTGACACGTCAACTGTGACCTTAGTGTTACAACATGATTAAGCCATGTTGTTGTTGGTTCATTGCTTTTCTCTATAAAGTGTTTGTGCATTTGTTGGGGGAAATACATTTATGCTATCTAAACACTGACATATTTTATGTTTGGCTGTTTCTTGACAGGATTTCTCAGAAGTTCTCAATCATAGAAATGTACTACTACATTCAGTCATGAAAACAGTGCACCAGTCAGTACTTCAGCCATAAATAGTGTTGGGGTTTTGGATGGATTTGTTGTGACTGGTGTTGCTGGTGTTTGGATGTGTAGTGTACTTTTTATTAATAACATTACTGCTTGCTACAGTGATCCATTAAACTGCAAAGCTGGAGTTTACCTTGATTTTGTTTTTATTTTTTTCTTGCCGACAACCTACAACTAAGCACTGCAGTTCCTCCCTCACAGCTCCACTTTCCACTCTTTAGCCTCTTTCTCGGCTGTCAAGAACTTTTGCCCAAATGGGCATGATTATGTAAGTCCTGGCTGTGAATAGATAAATATGTAAATATTTTTCTTTGTGCCTCCGAGTGCCCAAAGCAGACAAAAAGTAGGACTGCTGTGGTAACGCGATCCCACCGATCTCTTATGTCACACACTCCATTTCTGTTATTCATTAACAAGTCATGATTGTTGGTTGATGCACTTTAGTATAATTAGAATTAGCTTGAAGCATTTTGGATATGTAGTTCTTTGTGATTCACAATACAGTCTAACCTTGATTACCTGAATAACAAACACACCAGAGACTGTATTCTAGGCATTTTGTTTGTGTTTTCAGTCTGGGCTGATGTGTTTTCCTGCCAGATGAAAACAGATTTGAATGGTCTATTGGTGTCATTTCCATTCAGGCAAAATAAAAAAAAAGTGGCAACACATCAAGGCTATCATAGGTCTGGTGTAGATGCAGTGTCAGACAGTGATTTTTTTTTTTTTTTTTGTGAGATTTAAAGTCCAAACCACAAGTCTGACAGGCTCAAGTCAGATGTTGACTAAAGATAGTCAGGTTTAAATGTAGGTTTTTGTGTTTTAGTTGTAGCTTTTGGAACTGAAAGACTGTTGGAAGCTGAGAAGTGTCTGAAGCCTTTAACTACAAACTGACAGCCACAACCAGTCACAGCACTTAGCAACTGACAGCAGCTAATCAGATTGTCTTTTCATAATCAGTGCTATCCAGTGACTGAATGCATCACGCTTCTTTTAAAACATGTAAAGAAGCATTTTGTCAGCTTGTAATCAACATATCACACATTTTGAAACACTACTCAATACTGAAGGACGCTGAAGAGTCTTTGGGTGAAATCCAGGCCTTGAAAAGCCATATCTGTAGAAATCAGGGTACAAAGGAAAGGAACATAAATGAATGAACAGAGATAATCGACTGATTAAGAGACAACATATTTCAATGGGAGGTAACTGAATGTGGTAATGATAGAGCCTACCTCTTTATACTTATTGAGTGAAGTTCAAGGTTACTCACTGAAGCTGCCATCGCTATTCATCACAGCCATACGATTTTCCACTTGCTCACAACTGTCTCACCTCAACAAAAGATTATTTCCTTGACCTCTGGCTCTGCCCACTTATCCAAAACTCCTCTCAGTCAGTGCTTTAATAGGATTTATACTCACTCTGAACTGCATGCCCGATTGTCAGATAGCATCGGAGCCCCCTTCCCACGCATCCACACATCCTGCTTGACGTTAGATTTGGAGAATGTTGTGATTGGTTTGTTGTGCAGAGATGAGCTTCCGTCCGCTTTCAGAGACTTTTTAAGAGGTTATTTAAATTTGGAAAAATATATGGCAACTAAAGATGATTATGATAATCAACTAATTTATCTTGTCTGTTGACAAAATGGAATAATAAAAAAAAATATTTCCAGCATTTTATTTAATAAACAAAAGTTGTTTCCAACAACTCCCAGAAAAACTTAAATGTCTGCACATTAAGGCAAAAAAAAGAAGTAATAATGATAATTTTGTAGCAGGTCTTTTGATGCATTTCACACAGAGACAGTTTGTCTCTGTCTGTCGCAGTCTGCGCAGTAAGAAACATACATTCCATTTTTAAGTTAACCACTGATCTAAAATGCTGCCGATAAATAGGCATTGGAAGACGCAGCCATGTGCTGAGAATAAATAGTAACTGACAGACATATATATATTTATTTCTCGAGTTTCTGTTATAAAGAAATGGAGGATTTACTTCAATTCAAAAACTCCACAGCGTCATGTTATACGTCAGCATCTCTCTGACCTCATTTCAACTAGTTATTGTCAAATGTATCTATGACCGTTTCTGGTACATTTTTGTCTGTTTCAACAGACAAGCGCACAATTTCAGCCCAATTTAAAATCAAACACTTTCTGCTTCATTGTGCTTCCAGTCTTTTGATGAGTCGGGTTGTGCACTTTTCTACGTTAGTGCTAACGTTAGCCTCCTGTAACAACCTTATCCTCTGCTGTCTCCACTATTTTTCAAACACTTCTTCCAGAGATTGGTCACGTGACCTACACAAAGCTTGTCATTGGTTTTCTTCTTCTTCTACTCTTGTTTTACTGTTTTATGGCATTAGCAGTTAGCTTAGCAGCTAGCAACCACTGTGGCATTGTTTGGCCCTCTTCCCCCACATTAACAAAAATTGTCACTGTACTTCTGTGTATAACATAATTGATAAGTTTTTTGGTCTGCAGTGTAGTTCACTGTATTACATGAACATGTGATCTAGTTTCAGTTCATTACCATGTTGCTAGTTGGTCTCCATATTCATATTGAACAGCCTTATCCTGTTATGCAGCACTCTGCTGCAGTGTCATGTTGACATGCACAGATGGACAGAAATGCTAATGCTTTTGAAACTCATGAATGTTTGTATCAGCTACTTTCATTACTGTTTTTGTTGTTAATATCCTTTTACATTTTCTTGTTATTATCTTGTTGGACACATTATTTAAAATAGCCAGGAAAAGTTCTCAGTTGCTATTTCATTCGTGCAGCCTGATACAATAACTCTGCAGTCCTTCTACTTAACAGTTGTTTTGGAGTCTAGTCTATGGTGCAGTTGAACTGGTGTAATTTTCTCGGCAGTCGATGACGTTTAATGCAAAAAAGTAAAAGAAAAGTAAAAAAGTGAAAAGGAGAAACTCTTTTCACAACATGTTCTCATGTATCAGGATTATTGTTTTAGAATAATTTCAATTTTACGGCTGTATCAGAAAAACACATTTGCAACTATGTTAAATGAGGGAAATAACAGAACTTTTTAAATTGGTAATATTTGTCATGTACAATATGGGAATTATTGTAAAATATTACAAGTTAAATGGAAAACTATTGTAACCTTTGTGCACTAGAAAAGTGTTTTAATGTTTTAATGTTTTAATGATGACATGTTTATTCTGTTTTGTCAACATATAAAGAGTTTCAATTAATTTCATATGGCAACAGTCACATAACTGTTGGATACTTTAGATTTAATTATTTAGTGCTCTTTTATAATAGTTAGTTGTGTGGTCTTATATGAACTTTGCTCTTGAAGAATAATGTATTATAATTTATAGATATTTTATTTTTAATTTTTTAAAATACATATTAATGTATAGCATCCCTGACTCTCGTCTCTAACAGGCAAATTATTACACTGACCTCTGGTTGTGGCTCTCAATGTTACTGTCATTTTGTAGCTCCTTATGCAGTCTGGTTTTACATCTTTCCTCGTAGCTTTTGACCTTGTAGTATTTCTATTCAGGCGACTGAAAAGTGGTTTGAAAATGACAAACAGATGCATTCGTCCACTACATGGTTCTACCTGAAGCCTCGAGTGTCAGCTAAACCTGAAGAAAACACTACCCACTGATGCTGAATGGCAACGGGCATTATCTGTGCTTTATTATGAAAAGAATTATCATGAAAAGAAGAAGATTAATCTGTTAACCAGCTGAATAAATCTGCGACTGTGTCTGCTACCAGCAATGTATCTTTCCTACAGTCCAGGCTTTGCTGCTAAATGAGCTAATAGGTAACAAAGACCAGAAAGTGCTGTATGCCATTATGGGTAATTGTCCTTCATCAATATTACATTACTTAGTTAGGCAAAGCTTGATACCATCAGTTAAATGCACTAAGCAATGCCTTCAGTTAGTGCAGAGCCACTAAAAGAAACCCTAGATCCTCATTTAGAAACAATGTTTCAATGAAAATTTTAATGTGGAAAAAAAATCTAATTGCTTCAGTGGGCGATTTGATTTGGGTAATCCTCATACATTTGAAAGAGAAGGGTTTCTTTTCAGTTTACTAAAGGAGGCTGCACAGATATTGGCACCTACACTGTCTTTTGACTAAGATGATTTCCTGGCCTCAACATATAGGGATGTTTATTGTTTGCTTGACAGTGAATGTCATCCTACAGTGACATAATATCCTGTATAGAAGACAAAGCAATTCATTCAGCAGCTAACTCCACTAATTAGTGTATGACAGATCTGCTTGAGAGGGCTGACTCTTGAAGATGATTAAAAACCAAATCAGGACCTCTGTTGTTTTTTTTTTTTCCTCCCAAGAAAGCTCATTTATTTGTGAAATGATGATACTTTTATGTTCAGTTTTTGTTCTAATAAACACAAACTTAATTTGATGCCTAGTGGACTAGTAATCAAGTTTTAAGTTTTTGTATTAGAACAATCAAATAGCACTATTTATTTTTCGTTACTGTCTATGCTTGTGACTACTTGACTACTGTGACAATGTTGTTTTGAAACACATACAGTTATACCCTGAGTCATCTATTATTGACTGAATTTTGTGAAAGCTAAAAAAAATCCAAAGAGGTCAGTCTAACATTAAGGAATGGCATGAACTGTACAGTCCCATTGCAGTTGACTTACAATGTTAAAAACCCTTGAGGCTGCCTCCTAAAGGAATGTTTGTGGGGGCTTTATGCACCACTGGAGAAGGGTAACAATAGCACGCCATAAGAAACTGGTACAACACAAAAGAAACTCTACCTCGGAGAAATGTTCCCTCTGGCTCTTTATGTTCTTGAAATGGCCTTTTTCAAAACACCACTGGGCAAAACATTTCCAGAATTATTTTACTTCACTATTGTTGAAGCCATCAGATCTGCCAAGCTGGGCCAATTCTCTCAGCTCTCCGTACGGGATGGCATGCAGCAAGAAAGGAAAAAAAAATCTGTATTCTAAGATTTACAATACACACACTGAAGAACACTCTCATCTATTCTAAATTATGTTTTGGTGTAAATCATACATTACCTTCTTAACAGCCTCATCTCATCACTTGAGAATAACGAACACAGTATAATCAAACAGCAGTGATTGTATTTTATTTATTGATGAGAGTAAATCAAAGTGTAACACCACCAAGCAATTACAATGCTGGTCTTAATGAGTGCCTCAATTTACATTGGTTGATTGCCAAAGAGAAAAGCAATGTTTTGCTCTACTTCTCAATTGATCATTGAAATTAATTCTCTAAGTGTGCATGATAAACAAACAATAAACTAAGTTTATGATAATTTACTAACAAAGGCCATAATGCATTGCTTTCTGCACATGAAGCCGCCAAATACATGTAAATTCATTACAAGCATTTTAATATGTAAAATGGCATTAATGGCTTTTTAAGACAGACGTTCACTGTTTCATTTGGCTTTTGGTTTGAATGTTTTAAAGAAATATTGGCTAGTATATAACTGAACATGCAGTATCACACATCATCAGCCAATCACATGCTGGACATGCAGTAACACTGTTTCCCACCTACTGCTACAACAGCGCTGACACTACAGCTACCAATCAGTGAACTCAAATCACCCACTGACTGCAGCACAGCAAAGTGATTGCTCGCAGTCTGAACACAGAAATGGAGCGAAGCTGAAAACATAGCTGCTTACAGCACTGTTCCTAAATTGGCAACTGCATCACTAGATTTAATAACTTCTTAGACCTTCTTGGTGACTGTATTCCTTAAAAGCTGACTGTGACAAATTTTTTCCTGAGTATCTGCGAAAAATGATAGAATATACATTTTAATGTGTTTTTCTACAAATGACACAACTGTTCCAACCAAAGCAATTCTCAGCCACTTCCCTGCCATAGACACAACCCCCACCTGCAACCTTGAGGAAGAAAAAAAAGTGGAGCAGGTGGGATCGTGATCTCCACTGACCTTGCCACTGGTCTCAGGTGAGCTGAACATTTTTTGCTACTGAGTGAGCTGCAGGCCTGTGGAGAAGACGGTGGACCTGTCACTAACTGCCTGTTAAGAACAAGAGCTAATATGAAAAAATGAAAATGACACGATTATTTATAAGAAATAAAATATCTTAAGGGTTACTAGGACAGGAGGATAATGACTGAATCCTCAGCATGCTGTAGATGTTCAGCTCTGGCACTCAGCATCCTGCTGTAACATTTTCTCCATACTCACAGTTCACTGTGGAATGAATTGCTGGATTTATACCATGGTCATTTCATCTGTGTAGAAACAAGTTGGTTATACAACTTAAAAGTTAATACTAATGCTTATCTTTCAGTTACAGTTACTCTAACCCTGCATTTCTCTAATCTGTATCATTTCATTTTATATTTGTTTGTAATTTAATCACTTGGCAAAGTAAATAAACTTATTGTTAGTTATGGACATTCTCATTCAATGAAATAGCAATAACAATGGTGGCTCAGTCTTTGTGCTGCAGTCTGACCGTCTTTCAGTCATTTCTCATTAATTGTAGAATATCAAGATTTTATCTTTAATCTCAATTTTGCTCCCACTGCACATGTCTACTGTCAACATGGAGCTGATAATAATAACAATGTTGCTCAAAAGCTGGGCCAGCTATCCTTCTATTACTTTATAAAGGGCAATTACCAATCATGGGTTAGGCTATGAATAACAATGAAAAGATGTGAAATAGCAAAACTGGTTTATTTACATTTTTTTAAGTGTGGCACTAATTATAGTGATTTACTATGTAAGCATTTTGTTACCGCGGTACAGAGGAGAACATTTATTCCACAACGGGACCTTGGTTGAGAGATAAGAGGGCAACAAAATGTTCTTATTTACTCTGCTGATATATTGATTATTCACTGGACAGAAAATACAACATTTGGAAAGCCCTTTAACAATGCATTACTGTGTAATGAATTACATAATTGCTGTTGCAGTGACTGCGACAGCAGCTCTTATTTCTTCAAAGTTATCTTGTTACCCTTGATTTCCTGTAATACCATAGACACCGCTCTGTCTGGACTTTTCCCACGAGGCACCAGCCATGAGGGATGAAGCCTCGACGACTGAAACTAAACCGCAAGGAAAAGGGGTCGGTCCCCTGTGAGGAGCAGTGTATCAGAGTTTAGGACCCTAGTGACAGCGCAGGCTCTCTGACAGAATGATAATATAGAAACCCTGATTGAAGAGGATTTTATCCATCTAACTTCTTTATCCACTTATTCTTTTCAGTGTCACATTTGGGGCTTTGAGCCTACGTAGTTGATATATTTGTATGTTGCTTTTGTAATTTTTACATAAATTGAAATGATACAAAGTGTTTATTGAGTAATATATAGTAAAACTGATTTAATGCACTTGAAGTAGATGCAATTATTAACAGTTTTAAATAACGTGTGCAGTAATATTGTAACATTTTGCTGCATAATTTGTGTGGAAAATAAAAATAACTGTTGGTTCTACAGTCATCTCTTACTTAGAAAAAAAATTAGCAAACAAAAAAATTTCATATTTCCAGATAACACCATAACATGAGTGTTTCATGTAGTGCTGATTCTATTGTCGCATCTGATCTCTGTGGATTTCATTGTGGGCGGGACTCGGGCAACTCCCAAACACACACACACACACACACACAGATGGCCACAATAAACCAGGTGAAGATATCATGTTACACACGGTTAATGGGTGTGTACAGCTCCAACCCTAATTCCTTGGTTTTAATGCTGAATGCTAATCTACCAGTAGCCTGCATGTGTAGCATTTACAGGACATCTGTAAACTATAGCTACGGAAAATAACCTGGATTACCTCCCGACCTCCCAAACTGCATCAGTCTCTGCACGCATATCGACCACACGCAGAGCCACCCACCACCACATGGAAATTCTCAACCTGTGTGGGAAATGCTGAGAGTCCATTAAGCTGAATGACGTGATATAAGAAAACAAAGAGTATGTGAATTTTCAAGTCCAAGGTCTGAATATTACAAATTAAAAGTTGATTGCTTCTTGAAATGGTGTACTTGGATTATCATGCCCATATATTATCTTTGGATCAATGGTGTAAAATAGTCTTGACAGTAATATGACAATAATATTGTTTATCGCAGTTATTTCTGGGATAATATATCATCTAACAAAAGCACTTATTGTGACAGATCTAGTTATGTTCTCGCTCCAGCTATCACACACACAGGTCACATTTTCAAGAGTCAGAAGAATTTTCATTCCAAAAACCTGCATTAATGTCTCAGTCTTTGCCAAACTGGTGACAAATTGGTTTGTTTGTGATTGTTGTATTTCCATCCTCAGATGGTCAAATTCCAACTCGGGAAGAAAACCGTTTCTAATCCTAATGAGGAGTCTCCTATTACTTCACTGGACTGATAAGGCATTAGTCTATGACACTCAATTTTCAAGACCCATACCCTATCAAGGAACTATCAAATGATAGGATAGCTGCAGGACCATTAAGTGAATGTCTAATTAACTTATTATAAGGCATTTCTGAGCTGGCTATCAAATCCCTTCTCTAGGCACCAATGCATCCATCTGACCTGATTTGATTGCACAGTCACATTAATGAGCTCTGTGATGTCCCACATACAGACTCACCTCGCTTCCCAGCTGCAGCCAACTACAAAAAAGGGTATTTGGGGTGGGGGTGGGGGGTTGATTGTGTGCGAGAGAGAGAAAGACCAGAGCTTTAATAGATGCATGAATGCAGCCACTACTCAAATGCCCCTACTGGTATTTAAAGGTTAATTTGTTTGTTGCGGTGATTAAATGCGTCACCATTAACTTTTTGTGTCAGTTAGATGTTCAGAGAATGTTCGATAAGTTGGCTAATGCTGAATTCTTTCAAGAATTTATGAGCACTGCGATTTGTTTTGTGCTCTGTGGGCTTTTTGGATGGGGGGAAGGGAAGAAAGACAGAGTCTAGGAGAGAGGCTGCACTAAAACAGTTCCTTTAGAGATACAAGATCTGACCTCACAGCTTGCAGGGTGAACATTGTGTGGAAACTAACCCCTGTTTTCTATCCGAGTGTCATGTGTCTGTGTGGGTGTGAGGAAAGAAAGACAAGGAGAATTTATTTTCATGCAACATGAATAATTTGCATAACATACGTGAATCTCATTTGCAAGACTCCCCCCAAACTTTGCATTAAAACAACACTGAAAACAAGCAGACAGAAGTAGTTGGAAGTCAATTATACACTGAATCAGCTGGCAACAGTCTGAAGTTTTATATAGAATAACTTAAGTCAGTTACCTTCCATCAAATATTGACATTTCTCTCAGTGTTTTACACCTTCTACCTATTGATCAAGCTGCTTGTTTAACACATCCTTGAGTATAGAGTATGTGACCGAAATTGCAACCAAAGGTCACATCCTTAAGTTGAATCTGAAGGATAGTAAAGCAAGATTTTGTTAGGATTATTGTCTCTGTGTGCATAAGCCCTGGGTTTAAACTTTCACTTCATCCATCTACTGTTCTCTCCCTGAATCCCTCCGCTGGCTGAAGTCTGAGAGGTTCACTGCACTGCCCCCTCCTGTATGGGAATGACTATGAATATAAATAGGTGAGCTCCTCAAGGTATTACAGCTCATCCATGCTTGGCAGCTGGTTGAGAATGTCAATACTTGCATAATACAGAATTGTAATTTCATTCTGTTTCTAAAGGTTACAATGGCTAAAGTTTTCAGGTACAATTCAAACTATATTGGCGCTATAATATGTGACCATAAGGGTCAAGAATATGACTAATCTGTTGCCTAATCCAACCATGTCGCACTTTGTTTTAGAAAAATGTATTTGTATGCAGTATCACTTTAATTCTTAGAAAGTCATTCATAACTTCTAACCTTAATGAGGGCTGCACTTGATGCATAGTTTGTGGGATTGGAAAACACATTTAACCTACCTTAATGTGTTACCATGTCTATTCTTTTTAATACAGAAAATTCTTCCCAGCTTGAGGGAGTGCTCCAATAATCAATCACATGAACACCCTGGAATGGAAAAAATAATTCCTGGTTTGAGTTGTTTAGCTTTCGGCTTATGCAACCTGGTATATGGAGTTTGCAAATACAGTAGGTATTGCTTTCCATTTTAGTGGGTCAAAAGGCAGGAAGCGCAATAACATTTCTGGGATTTCCACAAGAATCTTAAGCAAATTCTGCAACCAGACTACCGGCATTCAAGGCATGAAACAACTGCACTAATACCAAAATGAACACACAGAGCATTATCAGGCATGAGACAAATCCAGAGACAAAAAAGAAGAGACAATGATACGGTTTTAGCGGAGTAGGCCATTAAAATTCCATTTGAATCATAGCGGTCTGCAATAGTGGAAAAACAGCAAAGCTGGGTAACACACACAGCCTGATGCTGCGACTGTGTGACTCAATCCTCCCCTGAATTCAAAAGTGTTGCTCCTTCCTGTGATCAGTCAGCCCGGGGCGAAACTGGCACCGCTGGACTGTTCCTGAGCGAGGAGAGAGAGAGAGAGAGAACACACAGAGTGAAGACAGAGTGAGGAAAAGGAAAAGAGAGAGATGCTAGTTTGTGTATGTGAGTTGGGCTCTAGGCCACGATACCAAACTTCCTTTGAACGAAGCAGCTGTGAGCTGCAGGACTGATATAATATTTAATGAAATAATTACATACACATAGAAAAAAAATGCATTTGTTAGGGAGTGTACCTTTCATGCTGGGGATCTGGGGAAAATGTGGTACTAATAGACATGATTTGGCTAGTTGCCCTCATCTCGTTCTCTCTGTGTAATGCATAATCTAGTCCGACTGATATTAAAATCTGTGCACGACTGCTAAATGTTAAGTGTTGGAAATACTAAGAATGCCTGAAATTATTTATTTCTCTGTCAGCAGCCTACAGGGACATTATTAAACTCTTGTTTGTTTATATGAACATTTATATCATAGAAACTTATCTATTCAATTTAAAAGTTGGTACCACATCATACCTAAAATAAACATGATAAAATGACACCATGTTTATATGAAAGATAGGTTTTTCCAATAGGTTAATGTTGAGATATTTAGGTTTTAAATCCTTTCTCGGTTCTGTTTCCATGGTAATGTTCAGATAACAATGTTTTCTGGTACACAGAAATTTTTATTAGGACCCACTAGTTTCAATATAATGCTTTGTATATATATATATATAAAAAAAAAAAAAACTCTCTAAGCTGTGAATTAAAAAGATGCTACTTTTCATAATATAATTCAGTAGTTTTGTTTTCTTCATGTGTAATAGTTGTGGTAATAGACATGAAGTAGGTATTTAATTTGAAAGAGATTCTCTGGGCTGTTACAACTTTCCATGATGTATACCAATGTGTCAATGCACTCATCATTTCTGCTTACGCCGCATCCCCTGCCAAGCGGCGCATATATCAAATCTGTACAGAAACCCATAGCTCATCTTTCCTTTAGCAAACTACAACACACCATGCACTGTTACCTGGAATTTCACATAAGATTAATCTCTTAAATCGGGCAGCGTCGGACAACTGCTGATAAATCTGTGCTCCCTTAAAATGTGCTGTTTTCCCAGAGCTTTCACTTTTATATAGAAAGCCTCATATTATCATGTTTCTTCTGATTGGAAACACATTTACATTACTTGATCTTACTCACTCTGTGGTGATCAATTTCAGACGTTCTTACATAATAATAAATCAAACCTCTTTTTTTTTTTTTCAACACAAGTGCACCGCCTTAGTTGAAGTGCTGAGATTACCAGTGATTTATACATATAATAGCCATACCCACAACAAGTTTGCTCAATAACAGATAGATAGTGTTGCCTAGCAACTGCT
Organism: Polydactylus sextarius; assembly: GCA_016801845.1. NCBI lineage: Eukaryota > Metazoa > Chordata > Actinopteri > Polynemidae > Polydactylus > Polydactylus sextarius. Next base: position 21,681,859 of record CM028930.1, on the reverse strand, counting down.
GAGTGCCATAACAGCGACTAGTACCTGCTCCTGGAGGCAGACTCCATCTTGTAGGTTTCTCTGTCTTCTAATTGGCCAGGTGGGTAAACACTGATCCCTTGCTTCTCCGTCCTCCCGTTTTCAGCCCAGGTCTTAAGTGACAGATAGCAGCAGCATTATGCTAACCTTCTGACTGGGGGAATGTGCACAAATGCACCGCTACTGGCATAAATTGAATTGATAACATGAAAAATGGAGGACATTTACTCCCCCAACTGAGAAGCCCATAAATTTTCTGCCTAAAAGAATTCCATATTCCAACAATACATCAACCGGTGTTGCCCCCCATTCCCAATCAATTACAAATGATTCAGAAGGTAAATTGCACGAAATGTGCTGGTGGCACTTGAAGCGCACAGAAATCAACAGGCTGCAGGGCTGGGTTGGTAATTACAGAAACAAGTAAACACAGGACCTGAGCTGGATGCAAAGTATTACGTTTGCTTCACACTCTGTGTCCTACTTTTCAAGGATGTGGACTGTGGTTACTGTTGAGTGACACATTAAAAGGACTGTGCTCTGACAGTTGAGAAACTATTTAACAGTAGTTACAAAGTGTAACTTAACACCAGACCTCAAGGCAGCAATTCACTGCCCTCTCTGGTTGAAATGGTTAACTCTGATGCGCCTTTGACAAAACTATTAAGAAGTTAAGACAATGGGCATCAAAAGATCTTAAAAGTACAACAGCGTTGGCACAGTTGTAGACAGTTTCTTCCTTAAAGCTCTGTTATGGAAGGATTGGTGTTTGGTGTATGGTTTTGGAAATCGATTCACTTTTATACCATTACTGTAAAAACACATCATACTTTTACTTGCAGGTTGCAAGGATTGCAAACTAACTGTGAGGTTGACAGGCTGACCAGACATTTTGCAGTGAAGTGAATGTATATATTTGCATTGGAGCCACAGGGGAGACTTAGACGGTTACAGCTTATGTTGCAATCTTTTATAAATAACATTGGCAGGGATGGATTGGATTGCTGTTAGATTGTGTCATTGTTTTCCTGTTGGCTATGAAACAGATCACTACAGCTAACGTCAGGACAGTATAAACAGTTTGTAACCCAGCATTTGATTGCTCAATTAGAAAGTATAATTAGTATAACAGAAAGGGGAGGAGGGTTTACAACAGTCGTTCTTTCTATGGTTTTATTGCAGGAATAATCCTGAACTTCAACCTCCTCTCAAGTAGGAGAAAGATGAGAGTGGAGGGAGAGGTCAGAGGAGTGGAGGAGGTAGGGGAGGTGGAGGGGGAGGGGTGGAAGCACCAGAGGGAGAGAGTGACGCAGAGGAGTAAGGGCAGAGAGGAGATTGACCCTGTCGACCAGAGGAGGCTGCATGAGCTGCGGGAGAGAAGAACAGCTGAAATTCAGGTTCGGTTATCATTTGTCAACATTCCTCCAGAAGAAGATTTATCAGATGCATTCAGCTTTTTGCCCAACTGAGTTTTTAATAAAACAAATTGTTTATGTTTTAGGCAAAATTCAGTTTCTCTGACAGGAGCCACAAGGAGTTACTGTTGGAAAAGGTCATGATGGGACTACCAGGCCTGATGGTTGACATTTTGATGTTATTGGAGGTTCCCCAGAGTCCTGACATCCCAGATGGGGCACCACACCATTGGTACATCTGCACTAACTGCAGGGACATGTCAACGCCGAGGGGCTCTGCTATCATCAACCTCCCCAAAAACTGAATAAGCAGTATGCCAAATGTAGTTTATATGTCAGTTGACATGGTTTAGGCAGCTGGGCAGTGGTGAATGGAGAGACATATTTACAATCGGTGATGCTCAGGAGGTGGAAGTGGATCAGTGACCGTACAGACACGTGACCCAGAGTTAGTACTTTGGCAGTCTCAGTTGTTATTCCATGCTGCTGCGTTTGTGATGCATTTCCTGACCCAACGGGTCAATACACTGACTTCAAGGTGCGTTACCTTATCTAAACCAGGTTCTTATAGCCTGCAGTTGTAAATTTGTTTTTTTATTGTTATATTTGCTCTCTGTGTGCAATGTCAGCAGATGTTGAGTTTCTGATGGTTCATTGATTATTCATTTACAGATAAAAACAAACATTTATTTTATGGCTCTTAAATAATTTACAAATACATATGCAGCTATTAAAGTGTGTCGCTGTGTCGCGACAAGCAAACCCCAAGTGTCTGGGATCATTGGGTCTCAGATTGCTTTCTGGGAAGGCTCAGTCCACTCCCCAGCATCTTGGCAAGAAAATCCTTCTGCAGCTCTGGGATGTAGCTGTTGTCCTGCAGTGTCCTTAAAGGAGTAGACACAATAGATCTTAGTTTTTTTTTTATTTGTATTTTGTACCTTTGAGAGGAGAAACAGTTTATATTACAGTTGTTTCACAGCAGCTTAGATCACTTTTTCCTTTTTTTATTTATACACAACAGCTATATTAGATACTTATAGCTTGTGTCAATCATAGTGTGATTCTGTGTGGATCCCTCCAATGTAGTGAAACAACCCCACATGTGAAATCAAGTCAAACGACTGATCTAAAGACTCCAACAAGAATATTTGAGTTGATTTTATTTGGTGAAATTCTTACATGCTCACAGTTGTGATGAACTGCTATTTTGATGTCTCCTGTGCCCACCTTGAAAAGGTGTGTGACCTCACCACTTGTCAATACTCACATTGCTAGCTAATTAGCCACAATTAAGTCTGGAATGAGCCACAAATAGGAGGGCAAAATTGAACACTTAATTATCTTTCTCTTCAAGTTGTTTTCAGCTCTAGAAATAAAATGCACTGCTAATTAGCTGTGCCCTAAAATAGTCAGTAGTTTTTCGGTTACCCTTTATTATCAACAGGTTCTGGAGAGCTGCCAAACAGACTAAGTTTACTAAGTATGAGGTATAAGCACAGCGCTTTGAACACTTGTACACCGGCGATGGAGTTCACACAAGTTCACATTTCTTTCATTCACTTACTCTCATCAAATGGAGACTTGATTTAATCTGTCAATTCAGAGCACTCATGAACAAGTACTGGCTTTTCCTGCTGAACTGTTGAGCTGCCTACTGGTTGAAATCACCACCCTCAGTATTTACAGGTTTTTGCAAAAATGTGTATTAGTATACAGATGAGACTGCATTGGTAATTGGCATCTAATAAGCACATTCCTCTTCAGAAAGATCGCATAATTGTGAATGAATATTAATAGGCTAATTTCCTGACATACTCCTGTATGTGTGAATGTTCAGATTTCTCTGCATATTTGTGTTTGTATGTGCGTGGATTGTGTGTGCACACATAAATAAGCATGTGTTGTATTTGTTACCATCTGATTTAACAGGATACAAATAAATGGATACACGGTAGGCAGGCTGTACAGTACGTTATGTATGTTATGATCCACTAACATGTTTGCCCTGTGGCGAGTATGTGACATTTACCTCCAATCACTCTTCCTTCATTTCAGCAACACATACGGTAATTGCCTCAAATGGCCTTTGAGGCTTTTGTAGCCTCGCCGACTTCTGTCCGAGTGTTCGTCTCTGTCCACATACATGATAAGTCATGTCTTGCCATTTATCATTGGCCCTGTGGCGTGCATCAGTGTAAGGGAGAGGAGCTTAGATAGCCATGTGTCACAGTAAAGACAAGGAGTTGGTGGCTATCGCAGGAAACTTAGAGCAGAGTAAATTTATGTTGCCGTGATGCTGACAGTAATGTAGAGGGGTGGTTACAATGACAAATATTTTCATTTGTACACACAGACTTGGACGGTGTTCTGTCCAGGAGAGGAAAAAGTGAGAAATGGAGCATGGGAAAAGGAGCGTGGGGTGGGGGAGTAAGACGGGTGCACCCAGACACTTCTCACACTGAGCTGGGAGGCAAGAAGGAGGGAAAAAAAAGCCGTAGTCGCTGATAAAAGAGCCATTCAGCTGAAAACACCAAGGACCTAATCACCAAAAACAGCCTTGAGGTTGAGCCAGATCCCAGAGGAGTGAAGGATGGGGAGATAGAAGGATTTCTGTAACCCTTTCATTAAGAGCTAGTATTTATTTATTTATTTGCTCACATGACATGTATCAAAAGATATTAGAATCAAATTAAATTAAGGTTTTTATCTTTGTGGCAAAAATATTCAAGGAAGAAGGAGCAAGAGAGACAGAGAGTTGGAAAGACAGAAAAAAAGAACTTGAGGAACCAGTTGAATGTAGCTGTGATTAGATAATGTGCCTCTGGACATGTCGCGAGTTGCAACATTGCTGCAATTTCTGTGGTGCAACTAAGTGTGTTTACATTTTAAATCAAATCCAGATGGAAATTGGGTTTTTTTTTTTAGCCTTCAGTGGTGTTAGCCACACTGAGCAGCTTTAACTCTTCACAGTCAACTGCCTCTCGAGCAGAAACCTGGAAAAGGCTTCTCACAGTAGTTATGTAGCAAGCAGGAGATTTCTATTTTTTTTACACTCTGTTTTTTCCCATTCCCTCATAATCAGTCTACAGAAGGACACATTTACCTTGATCAGTCATAGACTTGTCATTTTGTAGAAATACTGTTTGAAATCTGTAATTAGAACTTTATTTATAACACTAATTAATACAATGGTTCAGACTATAGAGAAAGACCAAAAAGATCACAGAATCCCTGAGCATGTAATTAGCAGGTTATTTTTTGTGCAATTATCTAGTCAGTCAATAATTTGGCAGCTGTTCAATGGACAAAATCATGTGGACACATGTCAGTAACTTCAGTTAATGTTCACATCAATCATCAGAATGAGAAAATAACATGATCTCAGTGACTTTGACTACCTCATGATTGTTGTTACCAGACAGGCTGGTTTGAATATTTCTGAAACTGCTGATCTCCTGGGGTTTTCATCCAGAACAGTCTCCCGAGTTTACTCTGAATGGTGGTAACAACAACAACACCCAGTGAGCAGCAGCTCTGTGAATGTAAACACCATGTTGATGAAAGCGGTTAGAAGGAGAATGGCCAGACCGGTCGGTGCTGACAGAAGGACTACAGGAACTTCTTTACATCTGTAATGAGCAGAAAAAATATCTCAAGATGCACAACACATTCTGAGAGGTAGAACAGAACAGAAGAAGACTGTGGTGGGTTCCACTCCTGTCAGACCACAACAGATATCTGAGACTGCTGTGGACAGAGGCTCAGCAAAGCTGGACAGTTGAAGGCTTGGAAAAAAAGCAACAGTCTTGTCTGATAAATCTTTATTTCTGCTGAGAAACATGTGGTCGGGTCAGAATGAGGCAGCAACAGCACGTATCCGTAGACCCAGCACGCCTGGTGTCAACAGTCCAGGATGCTGGTGGTTTGTGTAATCGTGTGGAGAATGTTTCCCTGGCTCACTCCAGATCCCTTAATACCTATCAATCATTGTCTGAATGTCACAGCCTATCGGAGTATTGTTGCTGACAATGTGCATCCTTTTATGACCACAATTTACCCGTCTTCTAATGGCTGCTTGATGCCTCTAATGGCCACATGATAATGCAGCGTTTCACACAGCAAAAAGTAATCTCGGGTTTCATGAACATGACAGCGAGTTCAGTGTACTCCACTGTGCTTGAAGACCTGTGTCACAGACATGAAAAAAATATTACAATTTTAGCAATTACATGTCATTAAAGTAGAATGTGGAAGCTACATGTGTAACTCAGTGTAGGCTGTAATTATATCATGTCAATAAGTTAAAAGAACATGAGGTGAAGGATAGTAGTTTTCCAGTGCACGCTCTCTCTCACTCAGTCTGAATTGCATGACTACTCTCTGGTCACAACTCTTTCTGACTGCTCATCAGTGGTTGATGATTATTATTATTATTAATGACCATTATTCCAGACAAACTCAGTGTAGAAAGATGGGAGCTCACAGTGGCAGTGTGAGGCTGTGAGGTAGCCGTCACACATGAGAACTGTATACTGAGATCGGTCAATAGTCACAGCCGATCACGGCTCAAAACAGCTGAAAACGGCCTGGTTCTGGTCACCAGCTGATACATCAATATGTAAACCACTTCCCTCTCCTACCATTTCACTTCTATTGCAGCCTCATTACTAAGAATAGCATAGTCATCAGTATGCTGTTCATTCCATTATACTTGACATTGTTGTGACTGTCTTCAGGGGTCATTCTCTTGAGTTAAGAGTTTTTGTCTTGATTAAAATAATACGACCACCTGCTGTGGGCTCTCCCTCCATTGGTGACTGTGCTCTCTCTGTGTTCACATAACCCTCATTCTGCAATTTGTGTTTTTAACTGGTCGGAACATAAGCATAAATTTTCTCAGGTCGCTGTCTCTCTGGGCTGTGAATGATTTATTTGCCTCCCAAATGCCTGCACCATGACAATGTGTCAATTAAAGTCAGGATCATGGCTGCTGACACATGACACTTTTCATTCCATTCATTGCCAAGCAGGGGCACCTCTTCATATTTAATCATAATTGTCCATGGGAACCTTGAAATGTTTTTTTAATGTTTCTGTGCTGTTAAATAGCCATTTTGCCTTGTTCGTACAAACGTCCTTTATGAAGCCTCAGTTTGACTCGGCCTTGGGGCCTAAACCCAGATACGTCCCTCGGATCAAACCATATCCGTATTTCACTGCAGCTGGCTCTTTGAAGGTCTTTGTACTGTAAATGTTACACGAAGAGGAAGTAATATCAACCACTCACTTCTCTCTGTCTTCTTTCAGTGATATCTGAGCTAAGCATATGTTTACTCCTACAGCATGCACATAAGAGGATAATAAATGCATATTAGTCGTGAGTCTTTTATGTGATGAACAATTTAAGATGGAGGCCACTAATGAGCTTGTATATCATTGGAGCAGAAGGCTTACGCAGATATTTTCTGTGTCTGTAACGGGTGTTGATGAAATGCAACTAGTAAACAGAGCCAGACAGAACATATTGACAAAACTTATAAATTAGATGCAACAGATGTGTCATTTTCACCTGTTCATCCAGTCCTCTCACACACACAAAGAGCAACTATTTGCTCGGAACAGTAAGAACTAACGATGACCGATTCTCCACCAGTTTACACAGTAGCATAGTTCATTGTCAAGGGTAAACTGTCAACTGCACCTACATTGAATTATGCAGGAAGTAGGCAGGGGATCATTATGTGACATCTGCAGTGCCACCAAGTGCTGGCAAAATTATAGCCTGGAGTACTGTGTGATTGGCACTTAATGAGCAAATGTGAGTGACAATGAGCTTTAGCCTGGGGGCAACAACAGCATGGGGCGGTGGTAGGTCATGAATCCAGCATAATGAAACAGTAAACGGTCTCCATCACTTGTATTGATTTTCTTTAGCCTTGGTCTATGTTTTATGTCCATGATCTTCCACCAACATTGTAGCCACACATAAAGCAAGAAGCACTTATGGGCACTATGCATGTAGTAAAAGAAGAAAGCCACACCAGGATGAATGACCTACTCTTACCCTGATGGATCCTTTTAGTCTATATTTCATGCTATGGTGGAACAGACTTTATTAAACTGTGCTCATTTACACTGTGCTCTACCTTATAAGAGCTAAGGCTTTACAAAGCCTCATAGAGGTTTTCTGTCATCATTTTTAAATGGAAAGAAAAGAAATAGGTTTGCAGAAATTATGCACCAGCAGAGGATTTGCACTTGACTCCTGCTCTGTTGTCTTATCAAGTCTTTCATTAGCATGCTGGTGCCGGAGTGCTTCATAGCTGGTAATTCACAGGAAGCGCCCCCACCCGCTGAGGCCTTCTCCTCCCCATCCCCAGCCATTATGCAATTCCTCATGGTTGTATGACTCCTCTCCACACCCACCTGTCTGCCATGCTACCTCCCATCCTATCTGCCACTCACATTTTCATCTACAACCGCCTCCTCTCCCCACAGCTACTCGTACTTTTCAAATTATGTCTCCATTTGGTCTCAGTCTCTAAGCGAAGATAGATGTTTACACTAACAGAACTGCCAGATTTTGATTTTCTGTTTCATCATCAAATTAGCTGTGTGCCACATCTCAAATGATGTTAACGAGGTGATATGATATTCTTACCAATACTTTACATTTATATATGCATCATGACTAAGCTCTGAATAAGTGTAAAAACTGCTGCCTGCTGGGGGAAGATGGAGATATACTCACTCTTCTCAAATGCGTATTTGATTCATCCACATAAAAAATATCCCAATATGTGGCAACAGATGCGATGCAGCCTGGTCACATTTTCAAATCCCATTGAATTAATCAAGTGGTAACTTTCTCATTGGGCTTAGTTGTTGAAAATACATGGCACGGCACCTAAAAAACCCCATGAGTTAACAGATTTCGTAATTATCATTATAATGAAAGGTAAGTTGGGCACACTTGTAATCTAGAGTCCTGCTCAAGAACAGTTTAAGTATGCAGGACACTTGTGGTAAGCTGTAAGGAGTAAAACATAAGAGTGATACATTTTAATTTGCATATTTTAATTAACATTTTTTGAGGTTGTTTTAAAAGCACGGCTTATTTTGCAGAGCTTTTCCAAAGACAGGAGCAAATAATAACACAAAAAAGGTTAATGTGCTAAATTTGTCAACAAAAAAAAAAAAAAAAAAACTTGTGGCACCGTGTTCACTTGGCAACACTGTGGTCCACTGGGAGCAGCCATGTTGTCCTGAGGCGTGTCATTGTTAGCCTTTGCATCTCCCACAAAAACAGACAAATGTCAATGAGCTTCTTCACTTCGTATCAAGGCAGACTATTAAAGACCATGAAACCGAAGGCTGCATATCTTTAGAAAAATACTTTCTTTTACTTCCTCTGTCATTTATCTGACAAAAGATTATACACAACATTAATTACGAACTCCATTATCTTAACCCCAACATCTTAACACAAACCTTTCAGCTCAACTTAACATTCGTGTTCAATAATATTCTTCATTGTTTGAATCTGATAATCAATGTTTTCCTTGTAATTTGTGGTTAGCTCCTAGTTAATGAGATTTCATTTATTGACAAAGAAGTAACCTTGTAGATGCTATTCATAACTTCTCCACTGTTCAGATCACGCACATTTAATTTTTCTTCCCTCTCCTGGTATTTATTAAACCCCCAAAATATCTCGTTGTCTGTTCTACCACTAATGAAGGTCCCTCTCGACCAGACACCTTGTATGTAAAGATAGATACTGTGAATTATATCTTCTCTGTGCACTTTATTTTGAAAGCAACAGCAGAAAAATTTCTTGTCCAGCTCATGTGAAGTTGATGACTTTTTATTCAAAGGAAAAACAAAGTAAGAATTTGTTGTCCATTTTACTGTGGATAAAATAATGCTGTAAATGATAATGAATGAAGAGCATTGCCCTTTGTGGCTATTGTTAACTAAGCTTTTTTTAGTGCCTGCCTTTATTAAGTAATGTATTTTATTCACGAGGTATGTAATGTTTATTTGTGGTAATGCGATGCTTAAACTTTGCTGTTCAACCTTGTTAAACTTCTATAATGTGTAATGTTGTTCCTCAGTTTTATGAATTCATTTAACAGCCCCTAATGGATTTTCATTATTTATGATTCTGTGGTGTGGTGAAAATGTGGTGCAGACCACAGTTGGCCCTATGTTAGAGAAATGAGGGAAATCCATAGTCAATCAATTGAACACAAACTGAATGTTGCTTGTGATAACCTATGATGGTGTTCACTGAAATAAAGAGCATTCTCTGCTCATATGGAAAGTTCTTAGTGTTTCCAATACTCTGAGAAATAACTAGTTTCACATTGTCTGCAACTGACTCATAAATAATGAAAATCAAATGTTATTTCACAAAGTTCATGAAATTGCACGTAGGTATTTGTGAAGAATAATTTGAAATCTTTAAAGGCAAAGTACAGAACAGGAGTGAAAACGTGACTTCCATCACAGAGAAAACAAGCTAATTTAATGTAGTTTATTCAGTTGTTGGTGTGTTTAATAGAAATGTGGTCATATTACAGAGGATTGAGAACCGATTACAGTTGATGTGAGTGTTTCTATAAAATGTCATATGTCCTTTCTGCAGCTGCTAAAGCAGCTATAACCAATACTTTACAATAACAATGAGTTGTCTGACAGTGTGAAAGAGGTCGCTTGTTGTGATGAAACTACAAAATAATCATCAATCCGGAGCTTCCTTCTGCTTTACAGACCTTTGATGGCAAGTTTTTGGCTCAGTGTTTATTCAGCTGTTCAGGCCACAGTTTTAGTGTCATGATTTAATCTCACTGCTCTAATGGTGAATATTTTACACCAGAGCAGAATCACCGTACGCTGCCTGCTCAGCACCATTCGGCAGACGGACGCGGTTAAGAGACTAAGCTGGTGAAAACAGTGGAGCAGAGGGGACATAAAGAGTCTGATATTTCCCTGAGGAGTGGGTAGAGACCAAAAACAGAGTTAAGGGAGAGTGAATATCTAGTTTTAGACACATTTATCAGGCTAAACACCTGACTCCAAATGGAAACTAATGTAGCTCTGTAACTATTGGGTGTAGAAAACAAACAAGACGGTGTTGATGGTGATGTGTGCAGCTTATTACTGCTGCTCCAAGTGGCCAAAAAACCCCAAAAACACAACAACACAATGTTACTGCAGGATTTATTTTAAACCAAAAATATCAACCTAATGCTCACACTGAAGGGAAAGTTCATATATCATCAAATTCCATAGGATACATTGTTTAGGCAGCATGTGTATTTGTACAAATACAAACTTGCAGCTGATTTTGTAAGTGCAAGATTAATTGTCAATATGTGGAGATCATCTGTGAAAGTTTCATGATAATTAGGCTAAATTGATGTACGTTGTTATTGTTGATATATTTGGTCTGGACTAAACCGTGTGTCAGCCATGTTTCAGCCACGCTGCTAGTGTCATTAAAAACAAAATCAATCCTAATGTAATTGGAAATTCCTTTAATGCCTATCATATTAATATCCTCAAGTAATAGTGTTTTAGTTCACATGACTGCAGCAAATTTAATTTAGCACAAGTAGGACCGACTGCACATTGATTTAACCATTATCTTTTGATTTGATCAGAACTTTTCTATTCCTTCTGGGGGTGGGGGGGTGGGAGGGGGGTGGGGGGTGTTGTGACTCACAGCCAAGACAGAGTGGTCCCATTTGAATAAGACAAACAATGTAGAGTTTGCACATTTTTCCTAGTTGTTTGCAAGTAAGATTGTATATTTTTAAATATACACGCATACATAATAAAGCAGAATGAAAATACACAAGCAAGTGGTAGAAATGACAAAACAAACCACCTCCGTGTTCATGTTTTCAGCAACAAAGAGTAGTAAATAGAGAACGTACGTCAATCTGTCGCAGGAGCAACTCTTCAACGCCAGCTGCAACAGTGAGGCTGCTTTCATTTTCACCTTGTGTCTGTTGTAGGATACCATTAGGGACACATTTCAGAATAAAGACCAATTAATTGGGGACAGATTACCAATTTTGGCGACAAAAGCTTTGCTCTCAGTGGGGCAAAAAAAAAGTAGATTTTTGGGTTAAAGGGTTCTGGAGTCACTTTTGTAGCTTAACTACTAAAGAGGTGGTTCGGTTTATTTCAGCAGGTGTTTCTATTTCTGGTGAGATCCAATCACAGCGTTGTCTCTAGGTGATTATCATCAATATGTTGAAACACAAACAACACCATCCGCTGACATCCATCATCATGTCGCCCATTTCAAACCACAAGTAGGCTAATATATTATTACCTGAGGACTCAGTGTCACAGCTGGTAAATATAGATGGAGACTTTTTAAACACTGTGGACATGAAGAGCTTGTCTAAATTGCATTGCATTGTTTAAAAAATGAAAAACATTACAAAAAAAACATTTGACCACATTCATACCTTGGCAAGACTTTTGATGTATTATTCTTTTTAAACCTTCAGGCAAACAGCAACAAGTGAATTCAGGGGTGCTGGTGCAAAGTTTTTGAAAAGTCAAGAAAAAAAAGTTTTTGAAGCAAGTAAATCCCAAGTTTTTTTTTTCTTTCAGTTATTCAGTCATTGTGTTTTCTTTCAAAAAATGGTGCCCTTTACAAACTATTCAGCGGCTTTAATAGTTGATTTGGGAGTGTTTATGGCAGATGTTCAATGTGTATGTGATGGCTCAGGGGTATAAATTGTCACTGCTGAAGGTCTTTCATTCAGTTAATGTGTAAGGGATCTACAGATGGACTTCATCCAAGCTAAAAACAAAACCCTTTGAAATGGCCTATTGATCTTTTACTCAGCCTCCCCCTCTCCACATGCACACACTTTCACTCTCCCTTTCACTAGGTGAGAATGTGTGTGTGTGTGTGTGTGTGTCTGGGTAGTGTGACTACAAATGACTTACTGTCCTTGGTTAAACACGGCAGACTAACACACCCATAAACACAAACGGACAAAAATTCACACACACGCAAACATGGGCTGGTGCACATGTATGGGTCCTGGGAGTGAGACGTGGGGTGTGGATGCAGTGGGCTGTGAGGATGGGTAATGGAGGACAGTATGTGTCCTGGGATCATGGCGGATGGATCCTCCATTGCGAGGGCGATGAGACCTGAAGGGCGACAGGGAGATGGAGGCATCGAGGGAGAGAGCAGCCGCAGCCCAACGCTCTGTTAGGCACCTAATGGAGAGACAGCAAGGAAGCAGCAAGCACTATAGGGCCCAGTGCTCACAGAGGAACATTGGAGGAACACAAACTCACAGACAGGGAAGAAAAGTCAAGCAGCAGGGGCTGCTACAAGACTAGGGGAAATTTGTGATTGATAAAAATCACTTGGTTTTGCATTACTAGACTTCTTTGAAGGTGCAACAAGGTACTGGCCCTTGGCACAAATCAAACATAGTAAATCTGTAGGGAAATGACAGATGTGATTCTCAGTGACAAATTATGCTTATGACAAATGTAGCATGAGAAATCAGACTGGTTCTGAATGGTTAAGGCTATGAACCCACACTGCTTCCACTTTTTCCTTTTTTATTTATTTTTTTCATCTGTTCTAGCAAGCAGCTGGCTGGGAGATCTCAGATTTAGAATTATAGCCTTAGCTAATGTCAGCGCTAATGTTCAAACATCAATTTCACTAACGGTGAGGAATCATAACGCAACGTGTTAAAACATCCAGTTTTCTTCCTTTAATGTCCTCTGAAGGCATGTGGTGACTTTTACAGATTGGCAAGCTGAGCCAAACAACAACCCCCCAACCACCCAGGCCTCCATCTCGGTGTGCAATTCAGCTGTTTAATACACCAGTGAGAAAAATACGGGCCGAGCTAAAACATACCTTTTTCACGACGGTGGTAGTAGTAAATCTCTCTCTTCCGTTCAAGGCTGCCTGTCATGCGTCTTGCTGCTCCTTGCCTGGACATCTTCACCTTTCTCCTTCCTGTCTGAAGAGGGATTAGGATTATTCCTTTCAACTGACAGTAAACATATCAAATGTGCAGTATAGACTATTTTCCTGCCTTGGTACTGTTAACCTCTACAGGCTCACAGTTTGGACCATAGGAAGGAGGGGTGGTGGTGGGTGGTGGGGCTTTGTGTTCTGCTCCAAAGTTGACAAGATGCAAGGGCTTTGCACGAGTCTTGAGTAGTCATATCATTTATTTACTAACAAATAGCCTAAAGTGCCCATACATTTCTGGGCTGTGTTCACAGCTATACTGCTAATTTCTCACTCTCTACTATGATTGCTAGTCTCACTCACACACCCACACACTCTCTCTTTGTCTTTGTCACCCACTTACTACACTCAAAACCTCTGAACTGTGCTATGTGTGAAAAAAGCTATGCTACATAGGTAACAATAGTCCATCTCTAATGTCTCACAGGTCTTACACTGAGGTGATAAATCATTTGCTTATTTACTTAATTGGAAGAAAAGGGTGTTGAAGTGATTTTCTAATGTGCGAGTTTATTTGCAGTATATATTTATACTGCAGACACCGGCATATATGCATAGTAACGCACATATTGCAGATAACACAATATTATAACTGATCCCAGAACAGTAGAAGCTAAGTCAAGTAGCAAGACACCTGTCAAAGATCCTGGATTTATCCTTAATGTGCAAAAAATCTGCTCCAGTGTTTGTTAACAGGACGTGGTGACGTCCAGTAAAAAGACAGAACAGACAGATAATAATCCCCAGATGATGATGATAGTTCTCTAGTTTGTAATAATTTACATGATAAATGCAAACAGGCAACATCAGCTACCACTTTAAAGAGAAATAATATTTAAGCCAGATGAATACAATTTTTCATGGGTTTATTGGTGTTCTTAGATCAATTTATATTTTTCATTTCAAAAACATTCATTACCTTTTGCAAAAAAAAAGTATCATTATATTTATTTATCTAAGTTGGAAATAGGATGACACTGTATTCAGAGTGTGTATGTAAAAAAATGTCTTTGATCTCAGAGTCTGGGACAAATACAGATGGTGGGACCCATTTTTCATTTTCTTCAATTTAAGACGCAGGCTGGATTTTCAGATACAGAAACACAACTCATTCTACCTCGGACTGCTGATATCGCACTTAATTGGATCAAAGTCTTCCACTGCTACAAGACTTACAATTATTCTTCTTCAGTGGTGGAGCTATTTTAATGAGCTACTTTACCGACATTCTCACCTTGCTAGTAACAAATCTACATCATTGCTATTTTCTGCTCATCCAATTTTTTTTGTACATGGAGGAAGCTTGGAAAAATATGGAGCTTCATACAAAGAAATGATTTTGTTTTACAAAAAAAAACAAAAACAAAATGTTTTGTCAGTTAATTACGTTTAATTCCTGAAAATCTAAACACGGAGGCATCGTCAGTCTCACAGTAACATTTTTTTTTCCCTCTTCGGTGTTGAATGTTCATAAAGGTCTGTGCACCTTCTCACGCATTTCAAATCTGTGCTAAGGTTGTGAACATTAATTTTTAAAGATCTCAACCACATGTAGTAAGTTACTGGGGGAACAATTGAAATGAATAATTGAAATAAAGGTAGTACACCCGAATGACAGGATCGGAGATGGTTGGTTACATAAAGGGCCATGAGTAGGTTGATCAAGAGTGAACAGTGCAGTAGAGTACCTTGCTGTACATTTCATGCATACTTGAGAGGTGAGCATGAGTGCAGACTGAACATTTGGATGGTAATATAACATCAAATCCCTGCATTCTGGAGTCTTGTGCGAAGCATATTTAAACATTGCTTTCAGCATGCTACATGTTCAAAGCTATGATAGTCAGTGACACGCCAATTATGGCAGCGCACTAAAAACAGGTCTGAACAGCCAGCTATGTCTTCTTCTGTTTCAAGATGCATTTGTTATGTAAAATGTATTATGACTACATGACTATGACAAACACCACTTCCCAATTACAGCTACCTTCATCTGTGGGAGGCACTCCAAAGAGAGAACAGAACTTATTTCAAGGGTGGTATCACAGTCTCATAGTAAACACAGAAACTCTTTAGTTTTTAAACATTTTCTGCAAGGAACAGCTCATTATTGACAGAGCTGTATGGAGAAAACAGACTGATTAATTATGCATAGAAAATCCTCACATATGTTGGTGTGTATACCAGCCAGCGACTTCATTTTGGTTCACAGTATGTATTAAAATCCCTGCAAGGAGGAGCTATTTACAGCCACCTCATATGTGCAAGGTAGAAGTTGTGAAACCTCCTGCATGAAAAGATTATAAACAAACATGCACACATAATTAATCTCAAGTCTGCTCCATCATAGGGCACTGTTGTTTCCATGTAGCAGCACATGTATTCACAAGTAGGAAGGGGTTCATTGAAAAGACACAGAGGAGGGAACAAGGTTAGAGCTGAAACCCCAGAAGGACTCCACTACACTCCACTCAATAAGAAAAGCCCTAAACGGATTTCTGTGAGGGAACTGCTCAGGGAGAACTGAACAGATTGATGGATACACGTTCTGCATGCTATTGCTGGTGGAACAGCAACACCAAAAGCTTCTCATCGACAATTACAGCAGAGGGAGCAGAGGGGGAGATAAGGCCAGGGGAGACGATGCATTTCAGGAAGATATTAGGTTTGGGTCGGAGAAAAATAGATCCACACAGCCTTATTCAGTCAGTTTCCAGCACTGTGTTGAGAATCCTTGGCAGTATTACATGAGTGTGCGCAATTCAAATCCTCTCATTGTATTTCTGCAGATTCAATACATTTCAAGGTCACTCATAGTCACCTGTAATTGATTATTACAAGCAAGCAGCACCAGACTGATAAGCTCCTTTCACCATCTTAACATGGAGCCTATTTGACAAAGACGGTTTTCATCTTTACTGTTGACTGTCGACAAAGGGAAGTATAGTCCATTAATAGCACAAACTACTACAATATGATGTCCAACATCTACAATGAAATCTCAAGTCACTTATAATGGAGTGTATATGCGCTGTCATTTTTTGCTCCTAAGACAATAATACATACATGTCAACAGTTCAGGCACTTGGGCATTATATGACACAAAGTGAGTGTGCAGAGGAAATCAGGTGTCAAGAGGGTTGTCAGAACGGTGCAATGAGTTAGATCAGATATAGAAACAGTCGCACATTCTTCTCTTTTCTTCACATACATAAAATGCAACAGCAAGAAACAGTTCTCTTTTACTTCGCCACTGAAATAACAGTATTGGTCACAATCACTCTGTGAGATGAACCAGCTCACTATTCAGAGGGACACAAGGCTTCAACAACTCATCACAAGTGCTATTCAATGCATACGGTGGAAAAAAAAAAACATCAGCTTCTGGTTGGGGGTGGTGGGTGGGAGGGTTTGATAAGAACGAAATCGCTCGCTCCTTTCTCCTCTTCACCACTTCTACTGTCTCGCACGCAGCAGGAAGCGTGTGGCTTGGCACAGCTTTTTAAGTCTTACTTGGACACGCGGCAAAGGAAAAGGGTTGCAGGTGTTGATTAGACGTCAGCTTCGCTTTGGGAGATAAGTTGACGGTGAACAGGCCATTCTTGATTTTCAAGGGCACAGGATGCATTTGAGAAGCTGCCAAAGGTCCGCCTTCATGCTGCTGTTCATGCAGAAAACAACCAATGGGAGAATGATACTGTAGTTTTTTCATCTACCCGCTTTTTATTTATTTATTTTTTAACACACTGTAAGATGACTCTTTCAGTCATTTTGTCTTATATTGATGCACAGAACATTACACAGAGGAGGTGAAAATCAGGCATTAAATTAGATGTGCTTATCAAATTAAATACCTATCATCAAATTAAAGCATCTTAATCAGCAGCTCCTTTATTCATCAATAATACACAAGTACGAGATGACAACCAAGTGTACTGACAAAGCAAAATGAAGCTTTTAATAATCAGTTATTCAGAAATAGCTTTTATACTTTAAGATTATAATGATCCATTTTTATAGATTTGATATTGATGTTCTTATGTGTGTTAGGTTGGATAGAAATGATTCAACTTTTTTTTTTTTTTTTTTTTTTTAATGTTCAGTTTCCTGCAGACGGTTGTTGCTGTTGAGAGCAACAGAAAATCTCTTGAATGTATAAATTGTATTAAATGTAATACGTAGATACAATGTCAGTAAATGTTTAACTATTAAATCACATCCATGTGTTTATCTTGCTTCAATAAAAAAAAGAAAAGAAAAAAAAAATCACTTGAACTTGAATCTTCACATTCTACAATGTGCTGTGGGACTTGAGCTGTGTAGCTTATCATTCAGTGTGTTAAAACAATGCAGGTACAGATGATGTGGTTGCTAGGCGACACTAACTACTTGATTATTTATTGAATAAAAAGGAGGTATGCTTGTGTGTGAGTGTGTGTGTATGGGGGACAGTCTATTATTCATCGAAATGACTGTTATTTTTCATATTTTGGCAATTCTTTCTCTCACACGGAGAAAAGGACGTGTGATAGCGGCGTTCCTCTGCTTATCAACATGATGCGCTGCAGGGTCGACACAGCTCAAGGCCAGATCGAGAAGTAGTGAATGAGTTTGTTTGTGTTGTGCACCTTTTCTGAATGTCTGTGCTGCTGCCTGGGTCTGTGTCAATGTATGCACAGTGATGATTTAGGCAAATAGCATACATACACCAGTAAACATACACACTTATACAGTGACATGCATATGACCTTGGAATATTCATTCAACTACTATTCTTATTGCATCATAGAATTCCTGCTTATCTTTCTATATTATTAGTCGGCTGTATTTGCACATATACTATGTAATTGTGCTACTCTGTGGGGTTTAATGAATTGACCCCTGGAGACAAATAAAGTGTTTTAATTGAATTGAGTTTAGTTTAAAAAAAGAGTCTTCCAGCTGATAAGCGTCACTTAAATGGTAAGCTGTTGTCGCAGTTGACCAAAACAAAATGAGAACGGACTTTTAACTGTTTCTCCTCCTGTCGCCTGGTGAATTAGCACTGACTGAATCCTCGCCTCCATTTCTGGAGGCAGCAACATTATTAGACATTGCCCATGTCCTAAGTCGCTGCATTGCTGAACAGTGTGGGGAGAAATGTAGGTCAGACAGAAAAAAACCCACCTCCAAACCCCCCTCTAGCTCAAATCCAACTGACATCTTTGAGGTAAGAGAAGTCTCGGGCTGCACACTAATCCTTCCGGTCATACTGAGTTTCAAATTCAATCTCGCTTTTCTCATTATAGGTTTTGGAGATACTGAGACCCCATATTGGTCAAGAGATAGTTCTGCTAATCTGATGGGGTTCTGTAGTAAGGCTTGTAGAAACCAATGATCCTGGATCCATGGGTTAGGGATATTAACAGCACACAGCACGTGCTGAAAACTCAAGAGGGAAGACAGAGAGGCTAAGACGGAGCACAGTGAATCTGACCTCACTGAGTGTTATTTATGGATATCCAAAAAACCTGCCCCAAATATCCGAAAGGGTTATTCGGTGGTTTGTTTTCCGGAAGAATTGAACTGAGAGGTTGAAGAAATTTACAGTATGTAGGGAGGTGGCAAACAAAAAACCATGTTGCACTGATGTACCCTAAAGCAAAAGTTTACTGAGTGTCAAGTGAGAAATAATTTGCTGAAGCTGGCACAGAAAGTCACAGTGAATGTAACCTGCGGCTTGTGCCCAGGGGACGCTAAAACTGTTTATAAATGACTAAAAATATACTCTGGGAAATCGTGTAAGCAGAAAAAAATATACACACCTACCTACACACACATAGGCACACCTTTTATTATTACTGTTTTCTATATTTTTATGTCGTTCTGATTAAATCACATTTTGATTCTTTCTTTGCACTTTCTTTTAACAAATACAAAAAACATGATTTGTCTTTTCTTATTCTAGTGAGGGAGCCTTAAATGTTTTGGGAAAGTCACAGTAATTGTATGTCTGTTTGACACAAATCTAATTTTGTCTCATAACAGACTAAAATCCTCCTCATTGGGGTTGAGCAGTGAGATCAATACCGTCGACATGGAAGAAAATAGGTCAGGATGTGTCTTAGTCAAAGGAGCACAGGGAATCAACAGATCCAGAACACTATTTTCTTATGGGTTTACAGTCTTGCAGCAAAATGAGCTTGAAAGTGGTTTGTTTGGACAAAACCCAAGCATAAAACAGTGACTAATAAAATGTTAATAAACACAAACCTCCAGCTACACAACCCTGTTGTAATGCAGTATGCCTGGATAGTGTTAGTAATGTTTGCTAACCCACATCGCCTGCATCCGGTTAATATTCCTCTCTGACATCACCATCGGCAGTTTACCACACACATTTGGAAGAGCTTAGTCACATCTGCTTACATGCACGTACACGCATGCACACACACACACAGCGGTGAGAAAAACGACCTTGGAACGCTGGAGTGAAACTTTTGTTTCCAACTGTTCAGTGTTCAAACGTCATGTAACAGTAACAGTTGCTCAATTTCCTTTGTTTTTGGACACATTAAAAGTCCTTGTTTTGTGTTCCCAGTACTTCTCTATTTTCTTTGGAACTATCAGGTTGTTGGTTCTGTGAATGGTTTCACTTTTCCTTTTCCCTGTTCCAGCTGTTTGTGGCTCATCTCCAGCAGGGTTCTGACCCATTTAGACTTCGTATTTATGCAAGGTGGATTTAAGTAGAGGCACGGTGCACACGTCAGGAGGATGTCGAGCTCAGGTTGAAGGTGCAGATTTCTTCCAAAAATAGAATGACAAGTAAAAACATCTAGGTTTTTCAGCTGGAGTTGATTTAAGTTATGTCCCAGGCTGAACGAAGCAGAAAGTTGTGTATCGCAGTTGGCAATTTGGCACTGTGCTACTGGGTACTAGACCTTACCACGGACCTGTGTGGGCAGATGTGCTGTTCTGATTTGAATGTAGGCTCGCAGTGGTAATCCAGTCTGCAGGGGGTGGGGGTGATTAAACATGGAAACAGATCAGAGATTTCTCAGCGAAGATCATGCAGATACTTGAGCGAAGGAACATATAAAATGTGGGAGCTCAGCGGAGTGATTACAGATTCTGCAAAACTGTTTCAAAATTAAACTTTGGAAAATAGTTGTTGTTTGTCTCAGAGAGGTGACTGTAGGTTGTGTATTAGAGTATTTTCGGATTCCCCAAACAGTTTATACATCATAAGAAGTTTCTACTGGTGGTTAATGATAATAAAACCAATAAGTTATTTCTAAAATGTTGGAATAATGGGTTTAGTTTGTTTAATAGTTTTCATTATTTACCTCAATTAAAAGAATTCTAAAATTAAAACAGATTGTAAATTAAAAACAAACAACAAACATATCAACCCCATGACACCAAAAATTACTACAATTTCTTTTTCTTTTACACAATGTTCACAAAGCCTGGGCTTTATGAAATGTTTATTCTAAGCATTTCATCAACATACTTATCTAATATATCTTGGACATTAAGTAAAACCTGCGTATCACTACTACAAGAGAGCTGCTGTCTGCTGTGTTATCTATCCCTGTTATTAATGTCATAAATGTCCAGGTCATGTGAGAAGCTTGACCTGTTCGTGAGTCATCAGAGCTGACTTCCACTAGGACGGCTTTCTGATTAAAGGTGGCTTTTAAAACAATCCTATGCTGACATTCACCTGTACTGAAGACTAATACTGTGTTTATAAGCTACTTGACTGACAGCTGGTCTTTCTGGATGGAGCATCATGTTTAAAGACACACATGCTCAACTCCACACACACACACACACATACACGGCACAGTGTTAAGACCCAGAGGTCCATAGTTTAGATTCAGATTCACATTGAATGGCACTGCATGGCTACAAGCCCGGCACGCTTAAGTGCACAGCTATGGATTAGCGGTTAGCCCAGCAGTACCCCTTGATTATGCACTTTGTGGTGACAACCTAAGCACGACTCCATTATAATTGACCTCCTGTTAAACCAAGCAAGCTCACACTTTCCTATAATGGTGCCTGGTGAATAAACCTTTAGGGTTTTTTTTTTTTACCTGATGTGTGGCCAAGTCACATGGTATTTCACTCTTCAATTACCAAGACAGAGACAGGCCTCCTGCTCCCTAGACTTTATTATCACTACATACTCTTCGGGTCTCCCAAATGGCAATTATCTCACCATGTTCGCAGGTGATTCAGCATGAGTTCCATTAGTCTCTGGGTAGAATGCTGTTACATTAGTTCATGGCCTTTGGTCTCTTGTTAGTTCCCAGTAATGACAAATGGGAGCAGGCTGAATCAAATTTCAAATAAAAAGAAAGCGTTATGTCTATTTAAATAAACATTTTATTCAGGGCATAGTGCTATAGTAGAGCACAACACGTCCTGATTTTGTGAGATATGGACACTCACGGTGTCATTTTAATTGCATACAATATTTCTTTATCTGAAAGGCTGGCAGCTTTGGTTTCCAAATCCCATAAATTGCTCTCTTTGGCATAAATGCCTAATGTCTATGCTTGTCCCTGCAGACTGGGCAGTGTTAAACCAGTCACAGCAACATCAAAATAAAGCTTAAAATCCATAATAAACAAGGGCATCTTTTTATTACTGAAGATTTTAGATTTGCTATGCCTACTGATATGTGTCCTCAGCTAATCCCTCACACTTTCGTGAGAACACTGGTAAAGTAAAGTGTATCGATAATGGATTTAAACTACAGTTCTCTCAGTTGGTAATGAAAAAGCATTTGGCTACTAACCAAAACTTTGGTTTGGTTCTCTTTTTTTTTTTTTTTTTTTTTGTAGAGCGCTACTGATTGATTTATTTTAGCGAGTCATTAGTGCAGAAGTTTGATCACTGGACACGGAGGAAACCCTGTAAATGTATTTGTTGAGACAAATCTGATCTGAATTTGCTTGTATGTGGTGGGTGGTTTTTTTTGTCATCGACACTACTGTTACTTGGCCATTGATGCATGGTGGTCACATTTCTAAAGCACCTATTACAATAATGAAGGCTGAAACAAGAGTAGGTTGTTTAACAGCACCATTGTTACTGCAAACAGAGGGCTGTCTGTCAAATTTACATCACCCTTTTCATGATGTTCATGTTAATTCTTCTGTGTTTGATTTTCTGACAACATAGCTCATGAATACAATGTTGTGCAGAAGCCAACCTTCATTTGTCAGCTGTGTTATGGATTGATCTCAAGCAACTGGTCCAAGTGGTACCTTTGTCATGGAGGAAAGGAGAGTGGTAGGCTTTTAAAATGAGTCTGCTCTTTCAATAAGGGAAACAAATAAGTTTTTTTTTCCTCAAAATCTTCTGAGCAGAAATAATACCAAACACAATCTGTGTTTGGAAACATTTCTAGTCTTCATAAATCACCACGTAATTCCAATAAGAGGGTGTGATTGCTGTTCATGGGGACAGTATTAGGGTACAAGATTGGCAACTGTAATATTATGGATCCGATTTAGTCTAGCTATTCATACAAGGCATCTCAAATCATAACACATGGTGACATTTTACATGCATTTACGATTATTATTCTCACTTTAGGTTGCAAATGTACATGTTACAAGTGAAGGTTTACCAAAGGCTCTCTTTCAATATGGCAATCACCAATGAGCAATCAAGTTGCCTATTTGTGAAGTGATTACAATCACTCAGCTATTCCCAGCATTGAAATCCATGTCAAAAGAATTTAGATCTCAGGCCATCATTAGAGGGAGGTTCCTGTGGTGTGTGTTGCTCATCTGTGTGATTGATGATGGGGCCTTGCTCTCTGTGGTCTATGACAGGGCCTCAGTGGACTAGTCCCATAGCAACTACTCAAATGTGACAAGCAGACCAAGCTGGCAGACACCGGCCAAGGTGAGAGCAGGACAGATGGGAAGCCTCTCTCCAGAGTATCCGCCACAAAGCAGAACCAAAACAAACTGCTTAAGGATTCGCTTTAGATTCCTCATCCTTCCCAGTGTTACAGGCATGGCCCATATCCTGCTCCTCCAACAGGTCTTTTTCATTTATGTTTTGACACTGGTGTTCTTCACGCTCCCTTGCTGCACCGAGTCTCTGGGTCCTCAAGGTTAATCAGTCTGCTTGGTTGTATATGCCAGGATGCATCTGTAATCTCATGGAATTGACCATATATCACATGGAGGGTGTTAGGGAAAAGCAGGAGCGCAGCCTCTCTCGATAACCCAAACCGCGGTTTTATAATGCGTTTGGACAGACAACGTTCTCCTGGGTTTGCTGTCAAACTTTACAGCAATGAGAGAGGGTGCGGGTGGAACCCATGCGAGTCACCTGAGGGGACGGCAAATGCTCACACCACCAGTCAACCGGGCCCGGCTCCTCCTCTTCACGCCTGAACGGCATCCTAAACATGGCTGTGCTGACCTTGTGAGCAGCCATTAAACACCTGGAGGAATTCTCCCCATCTAATTACACTTGCCACTGCCAGCCCTTCAGTGAAAACAGGGACTGTTCCCCATAGTGATGTTTTAGAAAAAGTGAACGGTGTCAAGCTAAGTTCATTTTTAATTATTCTGTGATAAATTGTAGTCAGAGCACCAACTTGGGTAATACAGTATTTTCTAGTATAATAAGAGAACAAACCTTATGAGACATTATGTATGCAAAATAACAATGACCCTGCTACCGTCTGAGTGAGCTAGACAATAGCAGATTTTTGCATACAACAATAAATAAATTACTTTTAATTAATGTTGCATACACAGATTGACAGACATGTTTTGCTGATGATACACAGCAGTTGAAAAAACAATGCGTGGGAAAAAATATCCTGAAATCCAGATGAAATTTACACGTCTAAAAGCTGGAATTATTTTAGATTTTACAGATGGTACATTTTATTTATGTGCACCAGATCAAACATAAAATAACATGATTTGAAAATTGATGTGCATCTAACCACACTCAATATGTGTCTCTTTGATTACACAATTAAAACAGAAGACCTCATTCATCTGGTGTCGTGCTGGAAAAAAAAAAGCAGTGGTTGGTCTGACAGTGGTGCAGCAATTTCAAATAGGTCTCATGGTTGAGTGAACGAAAGGCGTCGGTAATAGCACTTCACTGCAGATAGACAGGACGCCGAGCAGAGCGAGGTGGGTGGTGGTATTTTGATATTGTTCAAAAGCTCAGCCATGACTTCTCAAAGCAATTACAGTAGTGTCATTGTTGAAAATGGGGTGTCAAATTCAGATCACTAAAAAGAATGCAATTACATCCAGACCTGACAGGAATGAAAATACCTTCTATTGTTAACATATAGTTTGACCGATGCTTTATGCATCTCTTCAGACAGACATATACTATTTGTCCACACAAGTGAAAATACAACAGAATGTGTAGGTTTTGTTCCTTTACCATAAAATCAGTGAGAAAAAAAAACACAAACAAAGCTATTATCCATTTAGTGTTAATTTGTTGTTTAGTACTGAGAATAGGATAATAAAACTACTCTTGTTATTGGTAGCGGTTGTGTGTAAAATGGTAAATAGACAGCATTTATATGGCACTTTCGTTGTCTTTGTTATCACTCAAAGCACTTAACACTACACATTTAACCATTCGCACTCATTCACACTGGGCTTCTATATATAGTGCTTATCTACACACTGCTCAAACACTGATGGAACAGCCATTGGGGCAATTTGGGGTTCGCTATCTTGTCCAATGACTCCAATGGACCTTCAGACTGGGTGAGCTGGGAATCAAACCATCGATCTTTATATTAGCAGGTGACTCTCTACCTGAGTGATGGCTGCCCACACGTTGTCAACAAAAAGAGTAATTTAGCTAAACCCAGTGTTAAGAGTTGGCAAGTTATGTGTACCGTCACTTGATAACACCTTCCAATGATGCCGGTCTAGTTTTTATTACAATAAATCTTATTGTGGAGTAATTTGTGAAGTGGGTGTGTTCAAGCTATAATTGGATATACAGTTCTTTTATAACTGGCAATTTATTTTAGATTAAAGCAATCATTTGGTCATGATAACTAAAAAGTAAACTAAGTTAAAGTCAAATATGTTTTTTTTTTTCATAAAGTAGGAATTGAACCTCTAACTTAGAGATGTAATGGTACAAAATCCCAGGGGCGGATGAATAAAAAGCCTCCTCACTATGTTGTAGTATCATCTCATGCAAGAGCCTGAAAATGCCACGAATGAGCACCGCTTCTGCTTTTTTGTAAAGCTTATGTTCAATGTGACTTGAAACTGAGTCATAGAGGTGTTGATTCAACCCTGGAGTTTTTTTTTTTAAATCTAACAGCATGGTTTGTGTTGCTGTTGTATTAAATTACAGCATATTATATATAGATATTACAGTAAATTACAGTTAATTATATTAAATTAAAAGTAATATATCTCTGTCGCCTACATTTCACCACCCATCCTCTACTCGTATATCTCCAACCTTTACCTTTTATTATTATTTTTTTTTTGTGTGTGTGTGTGTGTGTGTGTGTGTGTGTGTGTGTGTCAAACTGCTAACTACTACCCGTTTGTAGTCGTCCGTTCATTTTTCATGCATATATTTGCATTCATGATATCGTGCTGATTTCATATAATTCTGAAAGACTGTGGCGCAAATCACTCGGTGGGTGGGAGCAGGTAGGTTTCAAAGCTTTGAGAGCAAAATCTGATGAGAGAGAATTGATTAAAAAAAAAAATGTATTTGTAATCACATCAGCTATTTAAAGCTCCACTCGACAAGAACACGAGGAGAAAGAGACCGGGCATATGGACTTTCATCTTCCACCGGGACTGGAATAAGCGCTAAATAAACCATTACATTTATTTTGTCTTAATAAACACAGGAGCTTTTTTTGTAAATAGTTCAGAACAGCGACATGATTACTCTACTCTGAATCACAGCATTTTATTGCCAGTTGAAACACTTTTGTTCATAGTTATCTGCTACATAAAACAACAAAAAATAAATCAATGTATATTTTTGTGCCATATATTGACATTTAATGATTCTTAACTTGGGGTTATTGCACATTTTACAATATATATATTTTTGGCAAATAAAACACAAGAAGGGGATTGGTCATTAGTCTGGAGGCAGATGTGAACAAGCCACACTGCCACCTAATTAGTCTAAAAGACCTTCTCAAAGAGTCTCCCTTCATAAATTTGGCCACAGAACTACTTACTCATCACATTACACGGTATGTCCTTTGCTGTGTGGGCTTTTGTTTTGCAGCTCATCAGTGATGACCCCGTAATTTAGAATATGTAGAACAAGAGACGGCCCCTCTGATTTCAGTCCAGCTGCTGCATCAACCCAAGTGGGAACCTTTACACAAGTGTGCACTATGTTTCCAACGCTCTCTGGCTGAGGACCCTGACAGCATGAAAAGGCTAAAAAATCTGAGGGTCTCTGTGGCAGCCTGTTGTGATGAACAAAAGTTAAAACTGTTTATTCCACACTGGACAAATATAACCTCAGGGTTTCAGCTAATGATTTCTAAATATTTCAGCTCAGTGCACTACTTGTGTGTTTAATGTAGACTAATGTGTTTGGGTCTAAATATTGATCAACATCTATTTTAACAAGGTGAAGATTATTATCAACAATGACAATGCATACTTTGTGCTTCTACTGTTATTTCAGTACTAAACAAGATGCATAGGTTAGTCCTGTCTATAGGAGACTGTGTAGTTGTCAGACTTGCATTTCAGGCAAAAAGGTAAATTAATTTGTCTTGCGCCGTCTGTGAACACTGAAAATCAGTGTTAAGTTTGTGACCAAGGGGGATATGAAGTTAGTTCCTGGATGAGAGTGACAAGACAAAAAACAATTAACATTAGACTTTCTTAACTCAAGCTGGACTCAAACCCAATAAACGAAACAGAAAGTTTCAGGGAAAAAAATGCAAAGCTCTTGACAGTTTATTCAAGTAGTTTTTGCTCACGGATTGCTTCAGTACAAGCAGACTAGCAGGTTTAATGGTCTGAACTGTGATTCTTTACAAACTTCACCTCAGATACAGACGAGCTGAAAAGGTCAATATGATTCTCTAATTCCACTGTTCTGTACAAACGCGAATGTGTGTTTTCTCCACTCGTGACATTCAGTCGACAGAAATAACCAGAGATGGAAGAAGTACTAACATCCACTAACAGCTCATGCAAAGTCGGTTACAGTCTTTCATGCAACATTATCTGACCAAAGTCAATGATTAGTCACAGGATGAACATGGTGTAAGAGATGCTGTAAAAATGCTATAAAGTTGTAGTAATAGTTAACTAGTTAACAGAATAACCAAATCTAACCACAGGATGACCATAACTGTTTAAACAAAACAAATATAAGATATACTTTTAATTCATGTAAAACTGTTTTAATGTTATGTAAAGTGTGGTGCAGTATCTTCAACAGAAAATCAGGAAATTAAAGGTTAAAATAATTTGTGATTATAGTTTGAACCTATTGGACGTATTCTAATGTTGTTGGATAGTTGAAACTAGCCTATAAACAATTATATAGAGGTGTGTTGTATAAATTTTAGGCTGTATGCAAGTTGTTACTGCAGACTAAGAATAAGAATGTACATAGCAGTGCAAACTGAATAATGTAATAATATGACAATGCTGAAACCACAAAGGGCACAAGTAGAGAAAAATGTGATATGTGGCCTTATGACAGTGAATTTGTCTTATAGTCAGAATGGCTCATGTAATTTTGGAGTTATTCACCCTCTAAGGAAGCTTCCAAAAGGGGATATGACCAATTCACTTGCAATTTGAAGTTACTGATGCGTTGATGTAAAACAGCATTTTCCCTGAAGATAGCCTTCATCATACCTCAGTTTCTGTGGAAAAATGATGAGTAATGAGCAATGGAAGTGGAGCTGTGCCCTTTCTTGGTCTTTTCTTGTGGCTATTTCTCCTATTGATGCATGTGTCATAACTTATCACTGAATAAATATCATGATCTGTTACATATTATAGGATGTAAATGTGTAAATGTGACTGTTGCCTGGACAATGTGTTTGTGAGCTCTGTACATGTTTTCCACCGGTTGCTCAGACTATTCATGCCTCTGATTATTGTCAAATTGTGGTTTGCTGTGCTTGGTCCCTGATAGCTCGGAAGATGATACAAGCTCCTTGATTCCTGTGGATGTAAACAGCTCACTGGCTGACATCAGCCGAGCCCTGTGGGATGTGAGCTCGTCTTACACTGCCTCTGTTTTCTGCCAGTTTCACCGCTTTGTAGCAATTCAACCGCTATAAGCACCGGTGCTACACTCATCTAACTTCTACTGTGTTGTCCAGAAAACATGATTATGTAACTTTTGCTGAGATCTGTGTCGACATTGACAGCTTTGTTTCTGAAAACAAAATGTGCCTGTAGTTAATCACATTCGCAATGAACATTAATCCACCTGTATAAAGACTAATCCACCAGGACCAAATACTGCACATATCAGTGAACACCAATATCGGTGCCTTGTGAAATGTTTTTGAAGAATAAGATGACTTCCACACAGCGTGCAGGAGGAACATAATGGAGATGCATTCATTCAAAATCTTGACCTTTATTTGAACTTCCGCATTACCATTTGCTGATAGCAACCATCCCAAACATGACCTTATGTTGGCAACTGTCTGCCATGAAAGGTGAGGTTGTTTTAAAAGTCTCTTGGTTTAAGATGTTAGAGTATTGCACAGGCATTATTAAAAAAAAAACACCCAGCTTTAGGTTGCTTGAATAGCTCCAAAGAAGTGATCTGTACTTTTATGAGGACTTGTTTCTTGAGTCCAGCTAGTGTTTGTGAGCAAAGGCTGATTGCCCTTCTAGGTGTCATAAAAGCTGAATGGACCAGTGGCTCTGTGCAATGACATGGTTGCCGTTTCATGGCACTCCCTGATGGTCTATGACTCGGCTTCATCATTGTTCCACACCATTGTGTTGCTCTTTATGGGCCCAGCTGCCACCTGTCCTCCATACAGTGTTAACCAGTATGGGAATGGCATTTTACACTGTTGGAGCTACAAATGACAAGTGTTTGACAAGCTATTTGAAACACAACGCTCACAACACACAACATTTAAAATAGGCTCAGCTTATGTATGACATTAGTATCAGGAAGGTGTTGTTATATTTGCCGTATCTGTGGCACGGTAAGTCTGAAATTGCAGCACATTGACTCAGAAAATAAGAAGTTTCATACTTCCTGAGTGCTATCCCTCCAGCTCAAGCCAGTAGTTTGCTGTTCATTTCATGCAGAACCAGCCACAGTCCTCACCAGCCGCGGTGTGTGGAAGCACAGAGTGCCTGCATATTAACTGCTGAGTCAAATCAGACATTTACAGAAAAGGGCAAGACATTTGTATTAATGGCTAATTGACATCACATTAGTTTTATGCAGAATACAACACCCACCCAGTCAATAATCACTTATCTGTGCTGAAACTCAGCACTAAAATATGAGGGCCTTGAATTTTTATGCCTCTGAAATTTTGAATGGGTAATGTGGTTGGCCCCGGGATGACTGTTTAACTGTCAAGACTGGATTTTGTCTTTATGAATATTTGTTACCATTTTTTTTCATCCACATTTATCCAGGTAATTTCTGGTTTATTAGCAGTATTAGCCCAAAACACTGGAATAATGATGGGAGAAATACAGTATACAGTAATACCCTATTTTGTTACTGAACATAAATTAAGAGTAATTCACTCATTCTGGGTATTTTGCATTTTGCTGCGTCATGTCTTGACATACTTAAAGGAATGCACAGGAATAGATATTTGTTGAAATAGCTCTGCAGCGAGGCTTTCCTCATTTAGTATGAGACATAAATTTGAGTGTCACTGTACTTCCACGATTACAAACATCTTTGTATTGTTCTATCATTGGAAGGGGGCTTTAACTATGTTGTGACATTGCTAATTATGTAAGAATATACGAAGGTGAAACTCATCCGTCTCTGGAAAACTCTGCTGCTTCAACAGTCCTCCAGCAGTGCAAAATGCCTACCTCTTCATATGCTTGGTATCCTATGAGATTGGAGTTCTTAATACAACCTGACTGCATTTTCACCCTCTGACTCTTTGCTTATGTCAGCATGTGATTATATTGTGCTCATTATAGTGTTTTTTTTTCTTCCATTCAGCAGTCAATTATAACAGCCTCACCTGCTGCCTTGATTCTCTAAAGTGGAGGCTCCACACCTTTACCTTCTCTCTTCACGCCTTTTGCATTGTTAGCATGCTGTCTCATGAACACATTAGAGATTTCACTGCCTTTGTAACTGCCTTTTTATCGTAGATTTATTA
The DNA here is from genome assembly GCA_016801845.1 of Polydactylus sextarius. NCBI lineage: Eukaryota > Metazoa > Chordata > Actinopteri > Polynemidae > Polydactylus > Polydactylus sextarius. The sequence continues at coordinate 21,651,030 of CM028930.1, read as the reverse complement.
GTGTTACTTGTTATTATAATGAACATAATGCACTTCAAGGACAAAAAATCTGCTTGACTCAAAATGGAGCCAACTGTGGACAGGTTGTATAACGGAGAACGTCATTTCTCATTTCATCTTTTTCTATACTGTTTTTCTTTTTTATCACGTATCAGTCATATGTGATAGCTAATATCAGAAATATTCAGTTGAATTCACTGAACTATATTGGTATCATTGTTATATAAGTACGTTGCCAAAGCACAACAATACCATCAACAGCATAATAACAATAGTAATCATTGAAACAATAAACAATAATGTGCACAAAATTGAGCATATGAGTGAATCAAAGAGGCAGAAATGTGAAGTGAGGAGATGATGTAACTGACATGCTGTATCATTTGTCACTGAGGTTGTGACATGTACTGACATGTGGCTGTTTTTGCCACAGTGACATTATTTTCATAGAATTTCACTCAGTAGATGTTTCATTTTAGTTTCATGAGTAAACTACATGCAAACTTTTGATTTAGAATTCAGTTTTTGTAAAGATTTTTTTCTTTCTTTTGTGCTAAGCTGCTCATATTAGATACAGTGTAACAGGAATTGTTGTGGGCAGAGATATATCACCGACATCCGTTAGATCAGTTTTGCAACATGAGACAACTCACATGTCACTCATTTTGACATGTTTCAAAAAAAAAAAAAAAAAAAAAGAGAAAAACAAAATTGATGAAGGAGGATGCAGGAGCCTTGTAGAGTAACACAAATATATCTTCCATTAGCGACTTAATCTAGCTAGGAAATTATTACCAGCATGTTGTTTTGCCTGCGACTGGAACATAATTCTGAATTAAAATGATCATTTATCAGTGAAGTGATGATATGATCAAAACTGTTTTGGTTGCCATGGCAGCATGTGCAGGTGCAGTGACCTCTTGCTGATCAAACGTCTTGATGTTTTCATCCCTTTTTACATTTCTGTAGCAGAAAATAAATAAAAAAAATCTGCTGTAGCCACCTACAGTAGATCTTGAGATTGGCAAAGTGAGTGTGATGGACTCTCCCTCGACAAATAAAAGAACCGCTCTGCTTTGGTTTCATTAAAACACGGTCTTGTAGCAAAACTCCAGACACGGGGAACAAGCAATGTGCTAAATGACATGGGGATGTTTAGGTCTCTGAAGTTAACTCCCAGCACGAGCGACTGTGGAGGAAACATGTTTACCAATGTTGTGATATCTTAAGGTTGCCGCTACATGTTACTAAACGGCTATGTTTTATTAATCGCAGCTTTGATTCAGATGATTCCTTTTAATCTGAAATAAATTTTCGAGCTTTGATAACTGGTATACCAATATACCCACACTTCTCATCAAGAACATACACGTTGGTGCATAGGATCTGTAACAACAATGAAATCAGTTGAAAAGAAAAAAGACAAGCCTGTGATGTTCAGTTAGTGTCTAGCAGTGAAGCTCTTCTGTCCAGACCTCAGTGGGCCTGTTAGCTTGTTTAGATGACTGGACCAGTGAAATGACCCAAATTAGGTTGTTAGAAGAATAGCTTTTATGTGCCAAAGTGCCCCCAATGGGGATGCGTGAACGAATGCATGCACAGCTTTCAGTCTGGGCAGTAGAAAGTTTTCCAATATTTCTTCTGGTCTGTTAGATGTGCCAAGGGCTCAATGAGGGCTTCATTTCTGCTGTTTTGTAGCGGACAAAATGTGTGCGGACAAATATCACATAAAACTCTAAACCGCTTTAATTTAGCCAATCCACCCATGTCCTGTATCTGGTATTTATTTTGGAAATATCACAAGATTAACAGTTGCTATGATGCAAGAACTGTCAAAGTCTCTAAGTCTGTTTATTCATAATATCAACAAAATATAAAGTAATTATTTATTCAAAACTGAATGTGCTCCAACTGCTGAGTCGAAGTTGTCCCATACAAACATGTCAGAAGAGTTGTTTCGTAATTACAGTTTTCAAAGTTAAATCCCAGTCGATTTTTTTATCTGTTCTGACTCAAAATTATTTTTCACTAAATTAATTGCTCTACTCAACGCACGGTTATGGGAATACTCTTTTGCCCTGCCTTTGGAGAGACACAGTCAAAACCTGAACAATAAAGGATGGAATCCATATATGGAAAAAAATGAGACACCATCAAATGAAACTCAAGTATGGAACTGCTCTCATTAAGTAACTTGCTCACCGTAACATGCCTCCAGTTGTTGTAATTGCATATGTTCTATGAATTGTTTTAGTATAGAGTGTAATGAATGTGCCAATTACATTTTGACTATGAAATTATAACTCTGTAATTTGAAGTAACCGGGAAGAGTGTACTATATGGTTTACATGGGTTAGCACAGTAATAAGCCTCAAATGCTGACAGTGCATCAGCAGCAAAGCACCATAGCCCTCAGAGAGCCATCAAGCAGAAAATGATAATTAATTAATCATGGAGAGTGAGGCAAACTCCATTCTATCAGCCCTTTGGTAATTCCCTCCCCTCGGCCTCAACGCACTAACCATAGTGGAGGCTGAGGGATCATGCCTCTCCAATAACGCCTGTTAACTCCACAGCACCATGGTTACAGCCTCAACAGCTGCTTAGATAATGTTCATGACCTCTAACATTTACATTATTTAGCCACAAAGCTAAACAACATGAAGATCTGTCTGATGCTTGTATACACAACAACTCAATGCAGCTTAAATGAATTGTTTCCTTCCTCCTTCTGTTTCTAAGAAAGAATGGAGAATTTGCTTTAGGGCTGATTCAGAGCCTTTAAAGACCTTGGTGGTTTGTGTTCCATGCTCTACTCAAGCTGTTCTGCCAACACCACATTATCTCCATACATTAATGTAAACTTATGGGTTCCATATGCTGCCTAATGATATATTGCTCTATATATTGTTCTCAGTCCTGACCTGGTTCACATGTGGTTCACAGATTGCAAACAGGCTGTCGTGCTCCTGGTCGACTTCCAACCTCCTTTTCCAATTGGTGAAGCCAGATTCTGCTGAATCATGTCTGTTTCCTCTCTCAAGACTCGACTAATTTCATAAGTGAGAACATTTAGATTCAGCAGATCTTGATCCACAGGCCAACTGGTTGCTTCCTCCCTTTTGAGTTCGAATTTACGTGTAAGAAAAATGTTTAATCAGTAGCACAGGCTGTATCAGTCTACCTTGTTATGCTAATTAGAGGAGACCTTCCTCTATGTAATTCTGTCATTTTTATTATTACTACTTGTTATTTTATGTTTGTAATCACTGAATTAAAATAAATTAATGCTAAATATAAGATCAAAGTTCAGATTATGTTTTAGAAGTACAAGTCTGATATTACTTGATTATTTCAAACAGTCCCCAGGCTGTAATCATCACTCCCAGAGATAAGTATTGACTTTAATTTTGTAATGATTAATGATTACAATTAATGATTAATGATTCATATTAATAACTATAATTAACAATTTAATATAAAGTGGCACTGTAGAGCTCCACCAATTAAAATTAAAACTCTGCTTTTAAAAATACATAAGTGTCAGAATTTGTGTTTTTGTTCTCATTAGACAGGTTGATATACTGAGAGCAGAACGATCCTCCAGGCACGTGTGTCCTCACCATATACACATCTGAGGTAAAGATCCATAAATTGATTTCTAACTATGTAGAATTGACTGTCTGGTACTAGCAGCATGGCGGTGCACACTGGCTATTACTCATTTCTGGATTTTGTATGCGCAAGCGTGCCTGTGCAATTACAAAGCAGGTCCATAAATTAGTTGCTGAATCTGTCTTAAATCATGAGGGAATGCATCAAATACTATCTCTCCTCATCCACATGGGTGTCTATAGTAATAGGAACTGAAACTGTACTTGTGCTTGTGACAACAGATAATCGTCGCCCCCCTGAGGAGAGGGGAAGATAATTTTGGGGGTTGGGGTAGGAGGGAACTGAACGTCAGTGTTTCAGTAAGTGATTTTTTTCCTCTCTCTTTCTTTCTGTGGCAGTGTAGCAATGTCAGAATTTAAAATTGTGTTTTGACACCTTAGATGCAAAGTATCTCGGTCCTTGTTTGCCGTACCTGCTTAACTGTGTTGTAACAATGGAGAGAGACAGGGTGCAGAGGCCGCGTTATGTGAGTCATAAAAGTGTTAACAGTCAGATTAAAATTTTACCACAGACACAACAGCCTCGTGGACTCTGCTCGAAGCTGCTCTGATCACTCACCTGCATATGCATATATCATGTAACTGGGTGTGTTAAGGTCACACAGAATAATATGTCTTGCTTGCCTAAAGTTATAACTACAAACAAAAAGTCTAAAATGTGTCTAGTGTATATTCTACATCCCTCGCATGTAAATGTGAAACCATGATGTTAATGGAGTTGACGCCTTTCGTCTCCTCCAACATCTGAAAGACGTTATGTCAATTACTGTGGAAGAAGACAGCAGCAGCATATGCTTTTATTCCCGGCTCCGTGTCCCACGAGAACGATGAACATTTACATTTTGCTACAAACCATCTCATCCATGCCGATCTCTATGTGGGTATTTTATAGGTCTGTGGTCTGGCAAGGACAGAGGAATTAGCCTGATCCACATTCATTAACCTCATTCTCATTCTCCAGAGCAGCATTGCTGTAGAACTATCTGTCACCGCAGCACAAAAATGATGAATTGGTAATCAGTTGAGAGCTGTCAAGAAAGCTCCAGGAATGCAAAATTTACTCACTTGTTTGCCCTTGCATTAACCGTCTGTAATCAAATCACTATTTATCGTTGGTTCAGTCAGACATGTTTTATGATCCAGTGTTGTCATATATAGGGAAGGAGACAACAGTAGCAGTGCTTATTGGAGGCAACATTGAATTCTTCAGAGAGGTGGGAGGTGGCAGTGTCTGTTTCAGATAACGAGACCTCCCCCTAAAGCTTATGATGTGTGTTGGTTGTGATTCATTTTTAATCATCCTTTTAAATTATTCATAATTTCCTTAATCAAAATGGAGTGCGTACACAACAAATCAATCTGTTTAGCTACTGTGAAAAAAAGGAAATAAACCTGAGGCGAAGAAGAAGTAGATGGAATTTCACTTTCACTTTCTAAAACAGTTGCAATGTACAGTTAACAAATAAACAGAGTATTAACTTAAACTATGCTTATGTGCATCCTCACCTCAGTAAAAGTTTTTAAAAAAGTCAGACATCATCTGCAGAGCTTCGAGAGCAACTGACCCCTTCGTGAGCAGGAGAATCCTGAGGAGGAATCAATACATTGACAGCTAAGCTCCAGAAAATCCAGACTGTATCCTAATTAGGCGGGTCAGTTTGTACCGAGAATATCTCTCACTTGCTCTAATTGTGCTTTAAAGTTCAGGCACAGTGAGTGATTGGAAAGCTGAGTTCTTGAGAGGGAGGCCAGCCCATGCTTAGTCTACCAACCTGTTGTTAATGGTTCATGTTTTAAAAAGTTAATAAGAGCTGGAGTTAAAAGCTGCATTAGCTAAAGGCTAGGTGGAGTTGAGCTACGTGGATTAACTTTTCATTACCTCCTCATTAGGTGGGCCTGGGGATTAGCGAGACCCCTGTATTAAATGTAGCATGAAAATATCTAAATGTGCCGTGTGCATGAAGCCAGTTTAGAAGCAGGAAAAGTGGAGTTAAAGTAAATGATTGAGCTTTTAGCCTCTCCCTGTGCCCACCACTGGGAAGCCGTCTACACTTAAACTACTACTTTAAGTTGACATCGTTTGCTCCCTATTAGCCAATAAGAAGGCTTGTAGGAGCAAGCAAGCCTACCTTTTTCCTGAGGAGGTGACTTTGAAAACTAGATTGGGTCATTAAAAGTAGAATAGGAAGGCTATTATAATTCTAATACTGAAGTTGCCATTTATTTGCATTGTGAAGTCCCTAGTGTAGTAGTTAAATGTCACTTGCCAACTTTAATGAGAGTAAAGTTAGAGAGTGTGGCCAGAGCTGATTAGGGTGTTTTCTGCAGCAAGTCTCCGTCCAGTGCTGTGTCCAAAACCATCAACATTTCACACTGAGAGACGACTGGACGATGAGGTCCACACCTCCCCACATCTACTGCAGCCATCAGCACAACTTTATTACCCTAAATGAAACTCACTGTAAGTGATTAGGAATGTGGTGTTCCAGTAGGATGCGCCACTGTCCATTGCTATTGTTATTTCATTGACCATTTTAACTATGTAATGGAAGTGGATTTGCTTGTTATTATTATTATCATGGCAGGTCTGTTTGGCCGAGGTCACCACAGGTTGACTTGATTTTGAGGAACTGACATGAAGTTGGGCCAATTAACCTGCTGCACTCACAGTAACAATAACATGGGTTTAAACCAATGTAATGGCTGTCAGTTAAACTCAAATCAGTTAAACATGTGTGTGGTTAGATTTTGTGATGGTCTGAATCAGATCACAACTATTTGTGTTCTGTTTGAAAACAACATGAAAATGACACTTATTTCTTTTTAAAAAAAAAAAAAAAAACGTTATTTAAAATGGCAATTAATCATTGTACTGATACATGTTGACATCTCTGTTGTTTTATAATTTTACACATTTTTCATTAACAACTGCAGTGATTGCTTGTCATGATACTTGTGTTGGTTACGTGGATCAAGAAGAAATGTCAAAGAAAAACAATGTCTTGCAACATTAAAAAAAACAAATTGTAACTTACTGTAATAAACAGATGTGAGCAGGTAAGAACAATCAACGCCTTCAGCCATATATTAAATCCATGTTCTTTGCCTGCACAGTTCCACATTCAATCCCTTGGAGTTTCCCTGTCCATTTGTGTGACTTGTCAGGAAAACAAAAAAAAGAAGAATAAAAGGTGTGAAAACAACCTTGAGAGGTGTGAATATAATCTGAATTAATGAGGCCATATCATATGAGAAGAAGAGTCTGGAGTGACTGTGGGTAAATTGACATCATTTGGATAATTAAAGCAACTTACTTTGACATTTACCACACGTTTGTCAGATTCACGTTAATGATAACTAACACTAAGCCTGGCCCCTCAGATTGTATTTATGATCAAATTATTGTCGTAGTTCATTTCAGCTCTGATGTTGTAATTCTGGTATTGACTGCAGAGGGAGAAGCCAGTGACAGGAACAAAATTTGCACCACTCATCATACCATTATGTTCATTATATCATTATCCCTGATTCTTATCCTGTGATAATTAGATGTTAGGCATAGTGAAGCATGATATTCTTTCACCTTCTCTCTTATTGCCATCCATTTAATTGCAGTATTTCCTGCAGCAAAAAAAAAAAAAAAAAAAAGCTTTTTAAAGATGCTGCTAATGCCGGCCCCTGACAAGTTCCCCTTACCACTCGCTCATTGGGATAGCACACATTCACAGTGACACCATTTCAATGGCTGATTTCCCTTGCTGGCCAATTAAGGAGTAGCACAAAGGAAGTTAGTTGTAGTCACATTCCTGTTTTCTTTCCCATAGTGAAATGAAATGATCATAAGCTCATGAAAAAAAAATAACCACATTCTACAAAACAGTCAGTTTCTATGACAGAATGTACCAACATTAAATACAGGGTAAACAGCTGTATAATGTTTCAGGTGCTTGTACATCCATTTTTTTTTTTTTTTCTCCATTTTTTACTTTATACTTTCACTCCAGTACATTTATTTGATGGCTTTAGTTTGTAGTTACTTTTAGAGATTTATACACTAGGCAATCGAACAAGCTTTTAAAGTACATTGTATTGTTAAAGATTTAATCTGTGCTTTTCAACCTCTTTGGCATCTGATGTCTTACAAAAGGTAGCGTGTTTCATTTTAATAAATGAAATGATCCAACATCTCACCAAAAATCTAAGATGAGAGAACATATCTACCTTCAACTCCAGGACTTTAACTATATTTTACTGCTAATATTATGTACTTTTACTATAGCAGGATTTTCACAATAAAAGTATAAAGAATATGAGGAGTGAAAACAATGGCAACAAATTGACATTTAATATGACTGACTAGTTTTTAAGGGCAGCAAGTTGGATAAAAGATATTGAATAAATGAACTTTGACACATGATAGTAAACATAACAGTTAAAATGTGTTGGTGTAAGTAAAAGTTCACATTTATTCCACCTAAAAAGGAAACTGTTTCCTCACCAATGTCGCTTGCTCATACAGAGACTCTGTAAACGATCTTATGAAGCGTACGGACCTGTTCTTTATGAAACGTGCCCACAGATAACTTCTGTGATGATTTGGTTCTGTATAAATAAAATTAACTTGAGTTGACTTATTTCATGTTTGTCCTCCTTAAAAATAAACCAATAAAGTTATCTATAGAAATATATATATATATTACTCAGCGCTTTGCCTCCATCTCTGCCAGCATGATAAGAATCTGAATGGACAAAAGTTCAATAGCATCAGAAACAGAAGCTTTTGGATGAGAACAGATGTACAGTGAATAATGTAATGAAGAGCCTGGAGTGTGCCCCCAGAATAAATAGTTACGAAACAGTGTTATAATTAATAAACTCAGAGAGAATGTTTATGGCAATTAAAATATAATTAAGTCAAAATTATATTTCCTTATTCTGTCTTTAAATGATAAATCAGTAGTTGAATTTTAATATGTAATTACAAGATGTTGTAGTCGTTGTAATTAAGAATTCCATATTTAATATTATAAATCTGTTTAAAATCATTTCTTTTAATAATTTTTTCCCTTTCATAGTCAATTTCACAATACATTTGTTTCCTTCAGTGGGTCTGTTTTCCATCGTGATCACTCAGATTTAAAGATGCCTTCAATTAAAAGTCACGTCAGCGTGATGCCAATTAAAGTCCACCTACCAAGGACACATGTCTAATGAGAATAGATGCTGCTACTTTATGTGCAAAGAAACTCACGAATAAAAAATGAAAGTCATTCTAAAATGTGTTTGCACTCTGTTTAAACATTAAATTTTTAGCCCATTTGTTAGCACATTGAATGTCCCTTAATTATCTGACTTAAAATTCAAATTTAATTTCTTTTCAATATTTATTATTCACATGGAATACTATGCTGTTTTATTGTCCATAATTACCTTAATGATTACAATAACGCTTATATGATAAATTGGTTACTATACACATACTGTGTTTGTAAAAGTTATCATTAAAGGTTGGTATCATTAAAGGTTATCACTCATTATCACTTATTACAATCAGCTAAAGTAAGCTACAGATGTGGCATTTTATATCCAGCCTAGAGGTTCCTGCTGGGTGTTTAGACATAGAGGAACAATTGCCAAATTGCAAGTTCATGGTAAAATATACTCCTCATAGTTGTCAGCCTGAGGCATCATATAGAACATTGGTACCCAAGCTGGGGTCCACGTCCCCCATGTGGAGCAGAGCCAGAGATCACAGGGGTCGCACACATTTTTGTTGTGAGGTTACCAAAATTATATTAGTGCACATTGTGTGTGATAACACCTGATGACATAAAAAGGAAGAAATTTGTCTAAATACATTGTAAAATCAAGGATATCAAGGATATAGAGGGTCATGTCAATAAAGGACCTGATAAAACTTCCTCTGCAATGTCTTGATTGCTTGAAACTTCCTGCAAAAACTTGAGAACAGCAACATACCGAAAGGTCCTGTTCTTTTGAGAATTGAGAATCTATTTAACTTGATCAATAGACTGGAAATGTGTATTAAACATACTTTATTTTATTAAAAGTGGAACCAAGCGGTGATCCTGTCTATGTGCACAAGTGTTGTATTTATTGAGCTACGATGTTGAATCAAGTATATTTCTCGCAACTGCAAAAGAAGCAAGGATGAAATAACCTGAAGGATTTCAACAAAGCGTCACTTAACCCAGGTCTTAAAGTGGATTTCTAGCTTGGTAAGACACTTCTTTGAAAGACTAAATATGATGGATTTTCCTGATTACAATCAAACAATCGTTTACTGGCTTCTATTAAATCTAAATGGTCAATAGTCTCATCGTGGTGACTTGTACACATCTTTCTCACCAATAGAATATTATTTGTCTCTGCCACTTGTGGTACTTGTGGCGCACACACACACACACACACACACACACATATATATATATATATATATATATATATATATATATATATATATATATATATATATATACACATACAAATTAGAGTTTTAAAGTTTAGTTGGACCTCAAATAGACCTATTTTTCAATTTGCTGAAAGTTGTCCTTCTCCACAGAGTAACAATCATCACCAACCTGTCTGCTGAATTTACTCAGTTGCTTGGTATCTGGACAAATGTGTTTGAAGGGCACTCTGCTTTTTAAATGTGCAAGGGCAACTGTGCTGTAGAGGAGCCTGGGGTTGCCTACAATCAAATGTTTCATGTTGCAGTCTGCAGTGCTTTACTACATCTGCCTTTGCTTTTAACAATGTCTTGTACGTCTTATGCTGAAATCTCTGAAACCTAACATAATAACAGGAAGAAGATCAGTGTATAATTAGTAGTAATATCACTGTCGCTATAGCTTTGCTGTATATCTGTGAAGTGATCATTATTTATTTTTCTCTGCTTCTTTAATCAAAATTTCATTTGGGGGCAGCATGTTTTGAACATCACTGACAACTACAACATGTGAAGTATGTGTAATATGCTAACACATTATACATTGTAATACATACCTGTTGATAAATATCACTTCTAATGAGATGATGTCAGAAGAGGAAGTCTACAGATGAACCTTGTTAGTGACTCATGACTGTCAGAGGCTAAAAGATAATCAGACAAATCAGTTGCAACAAAAAATATTTTATTCTATTTCTGTCCAATCACATTTACTCATAACTGTTGATACCCACCGTTGGCAGTATGGATTCTATTTTTAACTTATTGTGAGAAAAAGCAGACATTATAGTACTTTAATACACTGAGTATGACATGTTAACATAATATGTACACATGAATCAGTAGACATGAACGAATGGAACAATGAAGCAGCTCAAAGTCTGCACCATGCTCTAATTTACTGACCTCAAACCAGTTTTCACAAAGACAGCTCGGTGTAATGCAACTGCAGTATGAACGCCTGACAGTGAAAAACTGAAAAAGGGTGATTATGCCATTTGAATTTCTGGTTGTGGCCTCATTGTACTGCAAGCGGAGACACAAAAATGGCTGTTAACAGGGAGCTTCAGTGAACTTGAGATTAGCACAGCAGCCTCTTTTCAGAAAACTAGCATACACTCAACACAATAAAAGGCTTCTTATTAAAATAGCACCACATAAAAAAAACAACCTTTTGTTAATATGGATCAAGATAAAAACTACCCTTTTGTTTTGTTTTAGTGAGGGGCACCACATGCCAAGAATTATCCCACTTTTAACTGAAAGTAATGTACAAATGTACTTTTAAAAACAAAAAAACAAAAACTTGTAATTACCACATTTTCAAATTAATGAGATCTCTCAGTTCAGCTACTTGCTAGAGGCTTTTTGAGGTAGTTTGACGGGTGAAAGCTCAGGTTGAGACAAATTCTAGTTGTTAGAAAAAGTTTGACTTGATTTCTGGAGGTCAGTTTGTGAACCATCCTCAGAACTGTGTCCTGCCATCCTCCACCTTGGGAACATCTGACATTCAATATAACATGATACTTGGCTGAATGGCACTGAATTGACCCTAACATGCTGTTGGTCACATGAAAGTCAAAGAATAACTGGAATTACTATATAGCTCAATTTGGACTCACAGAACAGCAAAAGTTGACATGTTTAGTAATTTGCAGTGAAGAAGAACAATGTTTTCCAGCTACAAATTAATTTGGAGTTACCTTTTGGCAAAAAGGGTGTTTTTTAAAATGTGTGGTAGATGATGTTTGATGTCCAGGTGGCACAAAGTGGAAGAGCAAGGTGATTAAAAGCAAATATACTCCATTAAAAAAATCAAAGATTAAAATCAATGACCTTCCAATAAGTAGAATTTATCAGTTTTTGCATCTTTGAGTTTCCTGATGAATTACAATTAAAATCCAACTTCACAGTTGAATGATTCACAGCTAAGTTTAGGCAATTAATAAATAATTCAAATTAGTTGAATTCAGATAAATACAATTACAAACTGTACAGAGTCTTTATTTATTATGTATAGATAGTATTATTTATTCACTAAATGCCAATTAACCCCATTCTCAGATCGTACAGTGTTGTCATACATTCTTTGGCATTCAGAGAAACAGCAGAAACAAATGTGCTGATATATTCAGGTGAAAAGGAGTGATTGATTCATACAGAGGCAGAGAGGTTTTCAACCTTTCAAGACAGGAACCGAGTGCATGAAATCTGTGTGCTGGTGAGGGTGACTCATCCAAAAGCTCACAAGGAAGTCTGATAGTTAATATTCCAAACTGTGAATGCCAATTATCGATCTTTATGCATGTGGGTATTTATCATGGATTGTAAACCCCAGGGTAATTAAATGCAAGTGCTATGCTTATGATAGCTATCATCAGTTTCTTTGCCAGAGCGGTCAATCATTCTATTAAAGGCCTTGCAGGAACTCTGTATGCTACAAGGCCAGTGGCAATGCACTGCCTCAGGCTAGCAGAACTAATTAGAAGGTTGCCCAGTGGAATTCTATCACCACCATATTCTTCCACCACCCCCCCACCCCTTTTCTGCATTTCGTCCCAATTTTCATCTTAATTTCAACATGCTGTATGTCTCTGTTTCTCTTAATTCCCCCATCTCCCTCTCCAGGGCCATCCATCACATTTACTTGATACGTAGTTTGAAAAATGTGACGTTACTTTACAAGTCTACAGGGAGCACTAGAATTGAAGTTTGTGAATTCATGCTATTCTCACATGGCTTGCTGGGATATGACAAAACTGTCTCACATCTACTACTGGGATGATTTCTTCTTTTTTTTCCACTTCTAAAACTCCTCACTGGTATTAGAAATACCTTACAGACCATTTTCCTTGGTTGCATGAATCATAAATCACAGAAAATATCTTGACGTCTTGAATGTAAGTTCTTCTTTGCAAACGGCATGGCATCAAGATGGAAGGCCGCAACAAACCATTATTTTTTTTTTTCCAATCGCTAACTGTATTGAATATTTGGTCAAGCAGTTAATTAGTCCATCTGTTAAAAGTCATAAAGACAGATTCATAATGATCCACGATGGAGATGAGAATCACATCCTCATATTTCGACCAACAACTGACTTGATAAATAACTCAAACAATTATTTGATGATCATCATAGTTGGCACTTAATTACCAGTCTAATCATCTAATTGACTTATCATTTCGGCTCTAGGTTTAACTGTCTCTTACTCTGTCTCTATTAAACTATCAGACGATCTAAACCAACAGAAGCTGTAAGAAATATAATCGAACACAAACCTCAAGGTCAAAGGTTTTGAGAAACCACCTTTAAATTTCAGCAAATGATGAGATATTACATAATAATAGATTGTCTCTGTCTGTATTGCAATAGAACCTTTAGTTACACTAAAGGTTGATATTAATTAAAATATTTATTGAGGTTTTTGTCCTGGGGTGAATAAATTCTGACACACTGGAGCGTGTTCATTACTGAAGCAATTAAACATGATAAGTAAAGCTATAAGTAATATTAGTATTATTACAGTATATCAGATATACAGTATATACACATTGGCTTCACACACTTACTGTAATTATAATTTAAAATGTATTGACAGAGTTTGTTGAATAGATTCTATGTTGTTTATTAAACGTTACCTGCATCATGTTGGACAAATACAGATACATTTCCTATTTATTTTAAATGAAAATCTACTTTCATCACCCTGTTTTCTGTCTTTTCATTCAAGTAAGGTGATGCTAACTGTTACAGATGGCTAACACATTTGTAAACAGATGCATTCTCATGCTTTCTCAGACACGCACTCGGAAACAGGCACACACACACACATTCACCTGCACACTCATATCTTCATCACTGTTTGATCCGCCCCCACGCTACGGCCCAGCCATCCTTCAAATGTACACGATGAATTACTGTCTCAGCTAGTCACGTGTAAAATTAAAAACATTAGACAGAGATCTGGTTGTACAATAATTACACCCCAGGGTTCACTCAAGCTCAACCTTTCCTCCTGTCTGCATCACTATATTCTGAACTTTAAAAGATGGATCGTTTTGCTGTTTTGTGTTAGTTTTGCTTTATTGCATGTATGTTTTAAACCCCAAGTCTCCATCTGTTAGTTGATGATAATACGTTATGTGTCCGACTTTCATTTGACAGATGAAAAAACAAAACAAAAACAAAAAACAGACTGACAGATGTAGAGGCAGACAGACATAAAGATACGTTGACCAAATCAGACAGAAAACTGAAACAGAGAAGAAAAAGGGAAGGATAAAAAAAGTGTTGGGGGCTATATTTAGACTGTGTGACATGAGTTGTTTCTGTCAGTGTCAGGACTGCAGGCATCCTCTGGGGTTTGGGGATGGTTCTATACACAGCCAAAGATGGATAATTGGTTATTTTGAGTAATTTTATGAACAAAGCTCAGCTGCTGCAGCTCAACCTCAAGTAAACAACACACCTTGGGAATAGCCTCTGTTCAGCCAGCTTGTGTCTGTAGATTCTTGCTTGGATGCATGTTTCTGTCTGGCAGATATAAGGAGTAGACGTAACCCTTTTAGCCTAGATGGATCTATTTTGATTTCCTTTGATCCACAAATCCACAACAGTAGAAATGCAGATTAGTTTTACAACAATTAAATACATTTCATTACAAAGGTAAGCAATTTTTATTAGTTGTGGACAAAATCAGTTTATTTATAACAGCAGCTCTAGACATTCATTATCATTCCTTAGACGTATTTGCAAGTAACATATCTAAAAAGCTACTCTGTGTTTTGAATTCAGACCAGTACAGTGCTCCATTTTGAAAGGTGTTGCTGTCTGTTGAGAAATTTGTGTTTCCAAAATGCCAACTTCCTGGAAATGCTGTAAAAAATGTCTACTGTTTGATATTCTAAACTTTTTTTTTTCTTCCCTGGTTTATTCTCTGGGGTTTTTGCACGACTTTCAAAAGCACAAGGCTTAAAAGTCACAGAGAGAACAACAAAATTATTCAAGGTAAAACTTCAAAAAATCTTTATAAATACATAAATGAAGCCTTGCAAAAAAAAATTAAAAAATAACATAAAAAATAACACCAATGCACTGTAGAACAATTAACAGTTCATCAGCCGGCCAAATGTCACTGCAGCTTATGAGCTAATTATTATAAATCATTGATTAATAAAGCATCAAGCTAAACGAAGTAATTAAAGTGCTAAAGACAACTCAGAGTTTGAGGAGCAGGACAGGAAGATACAGCAATTATCCTCAAATACAAACACATTCCCTCTGGTCTCCATACTGTAGCACCAAACCCCCCACTCCACTCCTCACTCCTCCATGAGAAACAGGATTCCACATGAACATCTGTTAGCACAGCTGGTTTCATCATCTAGATCTTTGTATGATATTATTCATGGTGGATCCGCCTCTGAAGGCTTGTATTGTTTTCTGGTGTCAGCCTTGGCAAAGTTTCCTCACTTTGAAGCTATTATCTCAAGTAATAAGTAACTTGCTATGACTGTAGTCTTAACAGTTGATGTCTTTATTGCCTTGGTGATAAACTGTGGATATGGGCGAATATACAAATTATGTGCCAATAAAAGGGCTCAGCCATGAAAAGGCAGGCTGGGTTTACCTGAGAGTTGTTGAAGATTATTCACACTCATGACTCTTGATGATTTATTAGATCCACATGATGAATTACACTTTTCAGACACACTTTGATAACACATCGTATCATATAAGACTGAAGTTTAATACACGGGATTTTAGTGTTTTAATGTTGATTATTTCAACTTTATAGATACAGATGTTTTATCTGGATGGGACACTGGTTCAACCTGAGTCAACTTTTATTTTTATGAGGGAAAAGGGATAAAATGAATGTTTCATCAAATCACATCATCACATTACTAAATTAATAAATTAAAACAAATGGCATCTTTGGACATAGTAACTGGTGCAGAATAAAGTGCTGCCCATTGTATGGAATTATGGCTGAACATTATTGACATATTGTTACCGTATCATCTTTTATATAGGAATATCTGAAAAGGAAACAATGAACTTTTTTCTAAGTTAGAGCATTACAATGTTGTAATGCAAGAAAAGTTCATCAGTATAGCACAATTTACACAATTCATAGTGATTCATAGTGATTTACAGAGGCAAGGAGAAACACTGGAAATTAAAATAATAAAAACAATAATAATTATAGAAATTAAAACAATAATTAATAAAACATAATGTAATTTAAAATCATTAAAACAGCAGATATTAAAAACAATTTAAGACATTAAACAATACATAGATTTGTATTATAGATACATTTGTTAGAGTTACAGTGCAAGTTTCAAGATTACAACTAAAAAGAGCTCAGCCATAAAAAGAGAAATGTTTATAACCTGGATTTAAATGTGCTTACAGTTGCGGCTGATTAGAGCCCTACTGGGTCTACGCTCTACTAACATGTATTTTAGGTATTCTGTACCTAAACCATTCAGTGATTTGTGAACCAGTAGCAGAACTTTAAAGTCTATTCTGTAGCTGACTGGGGGCCAGTGTAAAGACTTAAGAACTGGGGTGATGTGCTCTGATCTCTTTGTTCTGGTTAAAACTTGAGCTGCTGTGTTCTGAATGAGCTGCAGCTGGGAGTCCAGTCAAAAGACCATTACAGTAGTTGAGTCTACTGGAGATGAAAGCTTGAATCAGCTTCTCCTAAAGCCTTTAACTCTGGATATGTTCTTAAGCTGATAGAAAGCTGTTTTGGTGACCAACTATGACTGTTGAAGGTCAGATCTGAGCCTATCAGCACGCCAAGGTTTCAGACTTGGTCTTTAGTTTCTAGAAGTTGAGTAATTGAGTCACTAAACCTCGAGTCCAAGTTCAGTCTCAGATCCCGGGAGTTAAAACCTGAGTCAAGTCCGAGTCATTTAAAAAAAACTTCCAAGTCAAATCCAGGTTGAGTTGACTACTGATCCAAGTCAGGTCCATGTTGAGTCCGCTACCAAAAACAATAAATACATTTTAAAATAAGAAATTAGTTCACGAGCACGAAAATGTTGCCCAGATTTGAATGTTATGACAAAATTATTATTGCATATTACAAAAAATATACAAAAAATCTTCACTGAGTCTGAACATAGTTAATGCACAAGTCTGAGTTCAAGTTCAAGTCATCAGTAAGCAAGTCTGAGTCAAGTCACAAGTCAATAAAATGAAGGCACAAACTGGACTCGAATCCGAGTCCTGGACCCGAGTACAAGTCCTATTCTGCTTTACCCCACTTTCATTTGACAACTCTAAGGTGTGACTGTTTTATTAGTTTAAAAAAAGACACATAACAAGTACGTTTGAGTCGGTAATTGTTTGTCTGGCCCGTTTTTTTTTTTTTTTTTTTTTAATGAAATGAATTTCTCTCATATGTTTAATTATAAATATCCTGGGAAGGAACCAGTAGTAATATTCTTTTTTGAAGCGCTAAGCGATTTGACTTTACTGTTCTGTGATGAATACTTAATTTTCAGCTTTGCTACATTTAGAATTCAGAATAACAGTGAACCAAATGTAATATTGTGTTGCTGCTCAGGTATAAAATATTGTCTGTATTGTTCATCTCTACAATGAACTCAATCAAATAGAGTGTGACATGGCACATGGAAAGAGCAACATACACAGGAACTTGAGGAAAGATTTTTTTAAACCTCAGCTGTCTAAGACCTCTGACATCCATGTATTCATTTTTTTCACGTATCTGTATCAGGGTCATACTTCTACCACTGCGAACGCAGCACTCTGTCACCCCTTCCTCACTAGAAACTCATCCACCTCTTACTGTGGCCACAACCATGTTATCTGTACCTGGAGCACCTCCAAAGCCAGGCATCTGAGGGAATCGTACCAGGTGTCTGAACCACCTCTCATTCTGGTGTCTGTTTCTGTGGAGGAGTAACAGTTCAATAGAGAGGCCCTCCTGACTTGTTAAAGCCCTCACCTTATTAGGTAGGCTGATGCCAGCCACCCTGTGGAGGAACATCTTGTCCTCCATTTGTAGACACAGTCTATTTATTTAGGTCTCACACACAAAAAAGTCTTGACTAGTGGGGTTGAAGTTCCTGGTTCAGAGAGACTGACCGGTTTATCAAGAAGTTTTTCTCCTTTACACACAGGTCTGAGAGAGTGTTGAAGCAGTACCTTGTAGCTTGACTTAAGTTGTGATTGTAGGTGGAATAATTTTTTTTTGAACTGCAGGTTATTCTCTGTGGTTGAATCTTCTATGGTTGTTTTGTTGTTGTAAAATGGCAAATAAGCAAGAGAGAGAACAACAAATTCATTGTGTAAACACTTAACAAAGCTGGAGGAGTGGGGGTCAAACAAACACGATGCACTGCTCTGGCACCAAAAGATTAAAAAAAATGTAAGTGCCATATTTGGAATAATGATAATGATGTGATGAAACAATTGCACATATTTGAC
Organism: Polydactylus sextarius; assembly: GCA_016801845.1. NCBI lineage: Eukaryota > Metazoa > Chordata > Actinopteri > Polynemidae > Polydactylus > Polydactylus sextarius. The sequence goes on along the minus strand of CM028930.1, from coordinate 21,632,415 downwards.
TTGATGACTAGAGAAGTCGTCAGTTGTCAGTTGAACGTGAGGAAGAAAAAAATAATAATTTCAGACCCATTTCAGTGCCAGTTACACAGCGTTCATATGAGGCCTGATTTACTGCCGCTGATGTTCCCAGCTGGCAGTCCGCCTCATTTTCTTGTTAAATTATTATATGATAACAAAAGAGACATTTGTTCTAAGAGTGGCTTATGTGATACTGTCATTATGTTAATTAGATCAGTCTAGATATGCACTTAAAGTGTTCTGCAGTATTGGTGGAGTGAAGCCAATTAAAGACACAGACCAGTAATGATCACATATTCATCTGAGCATCTTGATGCTATTATATGGGTTATTGATTGACTCAGTTGTTCCCCATCATTTCAGCCACATATTTTGTTTTCCTTCTAACATTACAGTTGACTACTTATTCCTACGTGTGTAGTGTAACAACACATACGTTAAGATGTGTGTCATGAACCTTTTCTGCAATAAAAACTCTGACTTATGATTTCATCACTTAAAAAATGCTTTTACTGTACCATCACATTACTTTAATTGTCGAGCTTAGAATCTTGAAAACCTAAATGACAAAATTAAAGATCGACATTATTTCTCCTGCTGTATATGTGTTCTTTGTCTTGCGTAGCCACATTCATCTCCTCAGCACTGCCGCAGTGCTCGGCTGTTCCCATAACCATTCTGTTACAGTGGGAGAAAAACACTCTTCCTTGCTCTTTTGTATTTGTTCAAACTGGAACGATGTGAAGCCCAGAACGCGGTGATGGAAGACATATGTCCACTGTGTGATGGGATTTGTGATTAAAAAAGACAAACATAATTTGATAATCGGTGCCCTGGAGGTGAAACCTTCTCTGGAGGAGCTCACTGAACTCATTAAAAACCACAGACAATTTTCTAGTTGTATGTGACTTGCAGAAATGTATTAAACGGTCTGGAAGCTCATTGGTACAGTGATCAATTTAATGTGGATGTTTAAAGGATGTTCAGATCAGATCTGACTTGAAGAAGAAGATAAATCCATTCCCAAAATACACATCTAATGACAGTCTACATCTGTTGTGTCAGATTAATACCCAGTACAGTACATACACAGATATAAATACACATGTAGATAATAAATGGTTTAAGTGTTTGTAACCAGAAAAAAAAACAAACATTTCCAACAAGTTCAATCAACTCGCTTTTCCTGTTCAGTTGTGTGACACTTTGTGGAGGTATCGTGCTCACGCTGGCTGGCTGTATGTTGAAACATATGGACACACTGATACTGGCCAATGACACACAGAGGACACTGTAGGTAACTGTATACTGCACAATTACTCTCCACCACCTTTCTCACTGCCAGTCGATTCAATCACATCCATGTAATGTTCATATGAAAACATAATCATCCTCACCCAGAAAATAATCGTTGTTCATTGAATATAGGTACGAAAGAGACATGTCTAAATGGAAATTTTACTGAATGATATGTATTGAATCTTTTTTTTTCACTCAATGAAAAGGTAAATGAAATAGAAAAGAGTAAGTGTTAGAAGTACATATACATGATGTATTTATATGATATATAAAATAATTTGTAACCAAACCTGCAACATACTGGACTTGCACAGGAGAAAATGTGTGTGTCCATGAAGCCTCTTACAATAAATTACTGTTTGAATATTGAAAATCTAATCCTGCTGGTTCCAGTATGGATTTGATTCAGTGTTGGTTAGATTCTCGAATTCATTAAACTCACAGTCTTACAAATGTCTAATTTAATTTTCTGTCTCCTCTCTTTTTTTTTTTTTTTTTTGGCAGATCACTGAGAATTAATGGGAAAAAAGGAAAACACAACAGTTGTGTCATTTAAATAGAAATAAAAAGTTTTTAAAGTTATAAATAATACTGCATTTAGTAACGAAAGTTTCACTTCTCAAATTTGGCATTATTTACGACTTCCTTTAATAGCTAAACCTAAATAGCTTTGGTAAGGGATTAAAAAGGATTTTGATTCAATAGATTCAGATAGCTGAGTCAAACACAAGAGGCTTCATCTAATTGCAACAACCCTTTTAAACAGCTTTTGTCTTAGTTTGATATCAACTAGTAACATGTTGCTGCTGCTGCAAATTACAGGATGAGGTCACAGACGCCGCAACAGAATTTGTTTTTAGCTCATATCTTTCTCTTTGTGAGGCAGGTGGGCTGTTCTCTTTGTTCAATATTTAGAGTTTAATTTGTAAAACACTCACATAAAAAAGTACAGGCTAAACCCTTGAAGTTGTGCTATGTAGTGTTGTGTGTTTCTGTGTGGATTCTACAGAAATGATGACGCTGATCTTTAAATTCAAACTGTGTCTTCGCTGTCGGTACCAGTCCAGACGTTTATAGATACGGTATTTTTCATCATATGAGTTTAAAGTGCCTCACTGAACAGTATCAAACCGATTCACAAACATTCACTTAACTCTTTAGTTCTGATTCAGCTGTACTCGTTTTCATATTAAGTCTTGTGCAAAAAAAAAACAAAAAACAAAAAGAAAAGCATAATTAAGAGCATAATGGCAGAGAGATAACAAAGATCATGTTCGCAAAAACCTCTCTAGTGTGCGGTGACAAACATGACTTACAGTATTTGTTTTACAGCTTAATGTTAGTCGGGAGCGTTGAGAAAATTGCCTCTTTAGCCATATGCCTTTTGCCCAATTAACAATTTCCATAACAAGAAAAGTTTTCCTTATCTCCAGTATTAATGAGTTATGAACTCACCAGTGGTACTTAAACTTTGAGTTGGAGGTGTGGCAGCTTAGTGCTAAAAGCCTATTAACAAGGACAGTATTTCTTGCATAGCGAGAAAGCAAAGATACTGTAGTTGTAAATGGGTGAACGAAGGCAAATGCACTGAAAAGAAAAAGAGAACTTCAGGATGGAATATGCAGAAGTGCTAAATCCACTGGCACATTGAGTACTAGACATCTCATTAGCAACAGTTACTGATGAAACGGAAAATTATGCACAGGCACTCAGCACAAGAACAATTTCAACTTGTGCACACACAAACAAACCAAATTACACAAATGCCACAAAAAAAGTAGTGGAGCACATACTCCTGCTTTGTGCAATAAGAAGGTTAGGCGTGTTACTAATTATGACACTAATTCATTATGAGAGAGAATTAGAGTCTGGCCTCCGCTGCTGCCCGAACTCCAATCAAGCTTTAAATGAGGCAAAAAAAAAAAAAAAAAAAGAATGGGCTGAACCTTGTAATGGAGAAACTCTTCAGACTTGTGAATTCCAGCACCTGCACCACAACAACCACATCATCGCAACAAGGGTGTGCCACCTCTATACACAACCAGGTTATGCATTTAAGCGTTAACGCATTAATCTATGCCATTAATATTACCTAGATTAAAGGTGTTAAAATAATTTTACGCCGTTAACGTACGTTTATTTACTTCCGCTGACCTCTGACATGGCGATTATCCGCCTGATACTGTCGCTTGCTGTCAGTCAGATGGGAAACTTAATTGCAGTTATCAGGTGTTCCAACTTTAAGAAAAGTTATCAAATTAAATCTTTATTGTTTTATATTATTATAGCCTTGTTACATTTTCTACATGTGTCATTAACTAGTTAATTAAAAACTATATGTGTCAAGGTACAAGTTACAGTTGCTCACACCTCCACATATAGTAAATGCCACACACCTACAGTAAAGTGATTGTTTTATAGCTAAATCTGAGTAAAGAGTAACTGTCAGAAGATAACCTTTTAGATGCAGATTTCTTTTGATGCAGAAACACAGCTCACCAAAGATTAAATATTAAGAGAATCTGACTGACACAGCAATCACAAAATGACTAAAATACACAGTAGAATATAAGTTGTTAAATGTATGCTTTGAAAAAAAAAAACAAGTAAGAAAGAAACCAGAAACTTTAGACACCAGGTGAAAAATATAAAAAAGGAAGAGATGCACAATTGAAATGCACAACCAAATCACACACTATTTTCCTCCTTAACTGAAAATTAATTATTCCCAGACTGAACTCTTGGCCGGTATCACTGAACAGCCCCATTAGGTACAGTATAGTACGCTGCATGCTTTAATAGACAATAAATGTGATGATCTCCGTCACCCTGATGGATTTCTGTCAGCTGGACTCAAAGGCACGTTTGAAACAAAAGCAGATCTGATGAGAATTAAAATTGTGTTCACGAACTTACAGTCTACGAAGTTATTCTGTAATTTTATTTTTTAACTTAGAAAACAGCGCCCCCTCATCGACCACTCCCTCCTTCTCTCTCTCTCTGCCCGGAGCCTTAGTGAGGTGTGTTCAGGAGCCCGAAAAAAACACAAAGACAGCATAATACATTACAACATGTGTGGAGGGAGAGTTAACCTCAAAGCCTGCTATAAACAGTCTCTGGGTTTCTGGGTGAACGTTTGGATAGGTATTAGAATATGAATTTGCTTTATGTGACATATTTGTGTTACTCTGCGTTCACACTGAAAGACACTAGAGCGACCACAGCAGCGCAAGACATCATTTCCCTAAGAAAAGACAGCGAATTTCGTCAGCAGCAAGTTAAAATCCAGTTAACTGCATGATAATAAGCTATGACGCGATTCAGCTATAACCCATTTTAGTTCTTAGTTCCTAAACACTTAAACTTGAACTAATGTTGTGAACTGTTAAAGCTCTTATGTGGACAGGTTTTACATTATTTTCTAGTTTTTAGCAGCAACAAATGAGTGCTGCTTATAAATGTGTTCAGAGATTATGTTTATTTTATTTACAAATGTATTATTTTCTAACTTTACAGTATCTTTAAAAAACAAAACCAAACTGCATTTTTAAGTTAAACAGTGCAATTCATGTTCAAGTAATCAGGTAGGTCTGAATTAATTTCTCTAGCTAAAACAAGACATACAAGCTGTTTGTGTTTACAGACATGTTTACTTGAATTTAAATACAAATTCTCTATTCCACAAAAAGCAATAAATTGCTTCTGAAGTTCAAAGCCTTTATAGAACGTGTTGGTGTGATTTATATATGTTAATTCAGTTGTGAAATCAGTTCACGTAAAATAACCGTGGTAATCGTGAAACTGTGATTATTTATCAGACTATAATTGACCAAAATCTCTAATCGTTGCAACCCTAGCAACAAGTTCGTCAAGCACCCTGAGGTTTACTGACATTGTTTCAGTTCCTCTTATCAAAGAATTGAAAATACTGATACGTCTCTTGTCGCCTTTTACGCTCGAGCTTGGCTGCAGCAACAACTAATAACTGAAGAAGAGACTATTGGCAGTGGGACATGAAGCAGACATTTGTCACATATGATGTATTGTGTGTCGGGTGAAGCCTCACCTTTTCGCCTCTTCCATTTCCAGTTAGTATAGATTCGGCTGGCACCCAAGAGAAATGTGGCCTTAAAAGAGACTATAAAGGAAAACACTTGTGAAATATCCTAGAATCCACCCTTCAATTTTCTCTGTTGTCCTGCATCAGGGGAAGCATCTTTTCTGGAACTGCTCTCGGCCATATTATGACAGCTAATTAAGAAGATGATGAGTGCTACATTGCTCTGATGTGACGGTGAAAAATTAAAGATGAAAGAGGAGATTATGTTTCTATTAATATAATTGTAGTTTGCTCTTTCCACACCTCATGTCTTGTGTTGGACAATCAAAGTTCACCGAAAGGAACAAAGAGGACATCACAAACATCTGGCGTCAAATTAATTGATACGACATGACTGTAAATAAAGACAAAGGTATTCGCAAAGGTAAGACGTTGAAATATTACAACGCCTCCATTTTTTATGAGTTTAGGTGAAAGAGAACATTAGTTGTACAAGAACATCATCTGAAAAGCAAATCATCTGAATGAAACCAGCCCGGTGTTTATTTTAATGGCAGTTGCAGGTTCTGCTGTGATGTGAAAATATATCCGGCTTTTGAGTTTATGTAGAAATTGTTTGTGTGCTGATATATTGATATTCAAACCATATCTGTGAAACACTTTGTAATTTTGGACATTTTTATTTCACCATTACATATCACTTAGCGCTGTTGCTCCAGTGATATTGTCCCAATGTTGCTGCTATTGTACATTTATTGTTTTTTTCAGGGTTTTCTTTCCCTCACGTATTCTTGTGTAATATTACAAACAGAGAGAGGTACACAGCAGGTTCATATTATCAATTCTTATTTTTAGAAGACAGTAAACAGTGGAGGAAATAAAAGATTTTACATCATGATCATCCTTTACACTATGTCATTCTTATACCAGTCATTTGACTAACTTCGTTGCACAAATATCAGGTTTATCGACCTGCAGAACCTCTCAGACTGAAGGAAGTGATGAAATTCAATCAAACCTCCAATGAATTGAGGTTGATTGATGACTTGGTGGTGGTTTTCTGGCCATTGCAATTACAAGTAAAATCAGACAGACTCTCCTTACATTCAGGGTGAGGCCACAGGGAAAAAAAAGACGTCACAAAAGCAGTAATTTGCACACTTGATTAACTGTAGTGGTAGTGTGGGACATCCACGGAGGCATACCATAGATGGAGAAAGCAATATTAAGAACAAATTGTGTTGAAATGCACCATAATTCATTCCTCCCACCTTTTTTTTTTTTTTTTTTTTTGTCTTTCATATTGGTCATGATGGCGATGTCGCTGCAACAATGTTGGCGTAGAATATCTCAAGTTATTCACGGATGGATGAAATTTATGCTGAATATGGTTATTAAACCCGCTAAATATCTGAATATTATAGAGTCTTTGTGAACAGGCTAGCATGCTAATATTAACATTTAACTCAAAACACCAGCATATCTAGGTACAACACACCAGAGTTGCCAGCACAACTGTTCATCTTTGTTAATACTGTATAATCAAATATTTAAGACATATATGTTTATATAGATAATGTATAGGCTGTGATACAGTATAAATATATCTTATTACTTTGAAGTCTCTTAAAACATATTTTATAAAACCTTTGATGCATATAATCAAACCCTGCAGCACATCTTTATTAAAATGTTGTTTATGCTCGTTAGTTTTAATTAGAATCATTTGAAATGTACATGCAAAAAGGCAAGAATCACAAGTAAAATTTACAGCATTTATTCAATCCAGACAACTGCACACATATGCTTTTCACAGTTGTTAAATGAAAATCAATAATGGTCTGATGTAGACCTGTATACTGAGGTGTAGCTCTGTGAACGGAATCAGAGCTCAAAGCAACAAATAACTGATTGATTTTGAAAACGAAGAAGCCAGAGTTGTTTGTGAGCCTGGTTGCTTTGGCGTTTTTATTTGGTGTGGGTGGAGTTGTGGATGTGTGGAGTTTCAGGCATTCTTTCCTTGGTAGTGGGTGGTATTTCAAATGGTGAAACAAATTTGTGGTGCTAATACCTTTTGTGGTAATGTTTTGCTGCATATTTTTTTGTAAATAACCATTGTCTGTTCAACATTTTCCTCGTTAAACCCCAAAACCACAACCAGGCCGACGGATCCGGTGTTAGTTCTTTTTTGAACCAGTTAGTCCACATCTATGTTCTGTGACTGTTTCCAAACTTAACTTTCTCTCTTTCTGGGCTCGGTCCTATGTTCCCTTCAGATTATAAAAACACACAACACACACACTCATCCAGGACAGAAGTCTGGATGAGGGTTTGGCTGACGGACCGTTGTGCCTGTGTTTATTGCCGATGGCTGACAGAGTCAACACAGACATCTGGACACACCCTGCCACACATGGACACTATAATTCCAGTGTCTCTGCTCTGTTGCATAAAATATAATTTCTAACCCACACACACTCTTAGCTAAGACTACACAAATGAAACAAGAAAACCACTTAAGAATAAACCTTGAAATCCTTTTTGTACACAGTTCTTTAGATGTCTTTTTTTTTTTTTTTTTTTGCAAATACGAAAATAAACTTTGAAAGTGACTTTCAGTCAAGGCTACCTCCAAATATTATTTGAGGCTTGGCAGCAGAGTTCCCTGACAGGTTGTGCCCCCGCTGCCCTAGTTGCCGCTTGGCCCTCCCTTACGCTGTGTGGTGAAAGCACTGCTCAGTACTGGCATGCTTGGGAGAAGCTGTGTGTAAAAGAGGGTGTGCATGTGGGGTTAGTGTTAGTGGTTGTGTGTGCGCGTGCGTGCATGTGTGTGTGTTGCGTGTGGGCTAGGAGGGCTTGGCCCAAAACCAATCAAACAACACATGTGACCTGCACTGGCTCAAATAATTTCTTTGAATAAATCATGATAAGAAGTTTTGACTGACTGATGACAAGTAAGGAGGGGCTAAAGAAATCACACTGCTTTAACAGCATTTGTGTTTTAATTCTACGTCTTTCTGATATTTCTAATTGAGTAATTTCCACCATCTCTATAAAATACGCCATGACGCACTGGAAAGATATATGAAATGAGAAAATAACCACAGATTATCATGTGTTGAAGGTTGATGATTCGTATCAGTGAAAAAGTGTAAAAAGTTTCCGTTTTTCCGTTTCCACTTCAGCGGTGGATGATGGTATAATTAACACGTATTGTTAGACATATCAGCTCTCGGGCTTAGTACCCATGTCCTCAAACTAAAACAAGAAGTGACACGGCAGCATTGTTAAGGAATGTTACATGGTGATATATTACACCCCCCTCTACACCGGTTGCTTCTGAATTTCTTGTCCAACTCTGATATAAAACTGGAACTTTATTGTTTGCTCAGAACGCGGGGACAGCGTCACTCAGGGAGATGGATGGAGGGTGGGGTGGGGAAATGGGCGGCGGAGGGGTGGGTGCAGCTTGATATTCTTCTTCTGACATTCTCAATGCGCCCACACAAAGACGGTGTGCTTGTCATGTGTGTGTGTGAGCACGTTGCTTTGGTAGGAGGAAGGCAGAGGATATATAAATGTTAGACAGTGCCAAGTCTTGTCTTTTTAGCCACCAGTCACAGATTGTCTTACATTTGCAATGTGTCTGAGCTTCATTCAAAAGACATCCTTGGTAATTGCTTGCTTGGCAACTGTCTTCAGTTAAGGCCAGTAGCCTGCTCATGATAACATTCAAATGTAATCATTGTTCAAACAGAAAATGATATTTTAACTCTGTGAGGTCTGTGCCATCAGTCAGACTTTTTGAAAACAGCTCTGACAGGTCGAAGCTTTCTGCCATTGGAGCTTGAGTGATAATATCTTGGAACTAACTGCTTCACCTCATAGATGATATTAAATTGGACAATTTATAATCGTTAAAGCGACTTTTGCTGGAAAAACTAGTGAAAGTCTAAAATGTTACAGTAACAGCAGAGGGAACCGAAATACACCAACTGTGAAATGCAACACTGACACCTAACTGTGGTTAACACAGTCCTATATATTTAAAGACACACAAACTGTACATGCTCACAGGTACATTGAACACTCACACACACACACACACACACACACACACACACACACACACACACACACACACACAGTAGTTTGAAAGTATAAAATGAGCACCTGCTGAGAATGTCTGTGGGGCTGGACATGACCCTGTCGAGAGTCTTCAGGAGATTAATTCCTCATGCCTGTTTTCTTAGATAAAAATTGAGACAGAATTAGAACGTGTCACGTGGGGAGAATATCTTGAATGATATACATTTCAAAAGGGGATTATATAAATCAGCACATTTCTCATTTCCTTCATTTGTCCTTTGTTTCAAGTTAATATTTTTTTTTTTTTTGTAAAAAAGAATATCAACTATCAGGCTTTTTCAGAATACGTAAATTTTGTATAAGAATTTCCACTCGGTAGATGTCAATGCAGAATGACGCTAGGGACTCCATGCAATGGTAATTTATCCTCCAAGTAATTTCAGTATTTATGGGATTCACCTTCAAAATGTAATGTGGCATGCAGGTTGAAAAAACATAGGAAATGAGAAATCCAAAAGGAAGCAGACTGAGCAGAGAGACTAAGTGACAGGGAGGGAGAGAAATCCAAAGTGGGAGTCATAAAGTAAGTCATCTCTACAGTCTGCCATCCAGACAGGTCTCCTGTGACCTCCAGCACCACTGCTCCATGTCCTTCACATATGACAAAGTTGGGAGCACGTGCTAGAAATATTAGGCGGCCTGAGCCACCTCCGTATGTGAATGTGCTTATTATGTCTGTGTCTGGATAAGAGCATCTGTTAAATGACTGAATAGTAAATTGTGTGCTGAGGACAGCAGACTAGCAGGGCAGATAAAGGAGCTTTGTCTTAGTTACATTTCAGCAGGTAGCAGCATGGTTTAGACTGCCAACAGGTTTTGCTACTGTGCAAGCTTAATGGTGGATGACTGAGGGGAGGAGAGGGAATCGCTGGGAGAAGAGATGCGATTTTCCACTTGTCCAAGCAGTTTTCTGTGAAATCGCATGAGTCGCTGTATACTTTGTTAAAGGGATGTATCGCATGTTCTAGATGTTGAAATATGCGTCATCTGTCAGATTGTTCCAAATAATCAGATAAAGGGGAGATTGCCGGCCGTGGACAGTAAAGACTTCTTTGTTGTTGTGCTAGCTTTTATCTAATAACGCCTCCTTTAATTTGCTGTGGTTTTTCTATTATGAGTTGACAAGGATAGGGGAGGTGGATTTGTTGGATTGGTGGAAAGGCACATATATTACAATATTAAATCTCCGGTTTGAAAACAAAATTATTCCACCTGTCGTCTGAAAAACATGTCACCATTCAGTGGGACTTGTAAAGGTAATATTATGTGGTAGAAAATTTTGGAAAAAAAAAAAAAGATTTATGGCCATATGTAAGACAGAGAAGAATGAAGACCATCCATTTTTTTCTATCCCTTTATCCCGTACCTGGGGGGGTAGGGTGTGGGGTGTGTGTGTGTGTGTGTGTGTGTGGAGGGGGGGGTGGGGGGGGGGTGGGGGGGGGGTACTGGAGCCTTTCCCAGCTGGTTACGGGTGAAGGCAGGGTCCACCCTGGACGGTTGCCAGCTCGTTGCAGGGCCACATATAGACAAACAACATTTATAGACAAACAACCATTCGCACTCACAATAAATTGCCTACAAGCAATTTAGTGTGCCTGCAGGCCCCAATTTTGCATGTTTTTGGCGGTGGGAGCTCCTGGAGGAAAAAGGGAGAACATGCAAACTCCACACAGAAAGACCCTGCGACCCTGAGACGAACCCAGGATCTTCTTGCTGTGAGGAAACGGCGCTAACCCCTGTGCTGCAGTGCTGCCCTGGAATGAATATTGTACCATAGAATACCATAGAATATTGTACGTATATATATGTTCTTAGTAAATAATCATGTTATATTTATCTTGTGTTCATCATTATGTTTTATGTATCTTCATACGTGTGAAACACATTCATTATTACTCACTGAAAAAAAATACAGGCATCCATGAGAGTACAGACTATATAAACTAATTCATCTACACATACTAGCTAGTCCTGAATTGTTACTGTTTTCTGGATTGCTCTTGTGGATTTGCACTAATTTTTACATTGCTGGTGATGCTATTGGCATTTAAACATACTTGTTTTAATTTGTTGGCAACATAATAATCAGTTTTCAATAAGGAAATGTAGATAGTTTAAAATTAAATGTAGATTCAAAATGCATGTAATTGTAAGTTTAGTCACAGTTACGTACTGTAAAACAGGGTAACATCAGCAACCTCGTGAGGATTTTTTACAGTGTTGCGTTCGGTGTGATCACAACTGTTGCTGCACTTTTGTCCTCAAAGTGACGTCATCCTCACTGATTTTCACACTAATATGACTGTGTTGAGTTCAGGTACGCTGGGCCTATCTGAACACACATTAACACTGTTAGGTAAGATATTTGCTTATGTGAAAAGAGAGGGGGGAAAAAAGTTACTTTTTTTTTCAACCTCTGAGGATTGTGTGTTAGTACTTGAGCGCCATCCAGAACAGTTTTCTTGCAGCTGATCAGAATTCTTGGCTTGCCTTGCTCTTCCTTCAAACCTTCTATTTAAGGATTGCACCCCCTCCAAGCTATTGTACCAGTGCCACTGTGCTAATCAATCACAGACCACACTGTGTGCGGTACTGTGTGTGTGTGTGTGTATGCGGGTGTGCGTGCTTGCACATTTGTGACGGGGTGTTTAGCTGATGCTATTCGAATGATTATGAGTCCTTAAACATCAAGCCTATTGCCAAATTGCCCTTGACAAGGAAATATGTTGTTAGCTAAGATAATGTGCTGCCCATTATTTTAGGCTATAGTGCTCTGCCAGAAAGCAGGATTATTTGGAGCTTGCAGGGCGGCGGCAGCTGCACGCTTAGAGATACACAGAGCTGAAACGGGGAGCATCTCAAGCATTGTGTTGCCAGTTATGGAGACAAAGCAAATTATAGGTTATACCTACTGGCAAAATAAATGCCTTCTTCTACCGTAGCACATACAGTATTTAGAAATGCAACAGTTTCATGCTATAAAAAAACATCAGTATTTGTAGGAATTTCTCATTAAAACGTTGCTGTGAAATTAGCCATAATGACACACTCAAGGGCTTTAAAAAATAACTTCGACACAAGGTACAGTGGCTACAAAGATTTGCTTTGTGCTTTCATGTGGTCCAATTTGGGAGTTCTCCAGCTCAATTTCCCACTAAATCTAAGAAAACCTTATTTTTTTTCTTCTTTCTGCAGCCTGGTGAGTTACATATCAAAAGCAATGCGAAGAAAAAAATATTAAATATATGCCAATACAAATCAGATACCATTATTACAATTCATTTGACAATATGTCTGCACGAGTTACTTGGACTTTTATCATGCTCTGCTAATTGCATATCATTGGCCTCCTTTAGTTGTTTTGTACGTAACCTATTTCAAAACGTCTGACTGCTAATTTATCCAGACATGGAAGAATGGAAAAAAAAAAAAAATGTTTTATCAACCTCCAGTTTTTGTATTGCATTTACTACCGGCATAAATCCATGCATCCATGCTGCATTGTCCTATTTTTCAGTGTATTTCTCTTGTAAAAAATGTAAAGCAGATGTCTCACTTTAATTCTGCAGAGGCTTAGATAAGCAGTATGTCATCTTAAACCAGGCTTTTTGATGAAGCGGCTGACATGAGCTAATATCTATTGTCCTCTATATTTTCTTAATACATCAACATTACAGTATATGGACATGTTGTTTTCTTTCTGTCTGGAGGACAGGCTCCATTATAAATCATTCACACATCCCACTCTTTAACATCTCCATAAACATGGCTGTGTGTGATAACAGGGAATCTCACCATGTCTCACTTTCATATGGCGAGGCTTAACAATAAAAAAAGATCATCATGACTAAGAAACACGTGCTGACACACATGCACCTATACCATAAAAGCAGCTTCAGAGGATGCATGTTGCACAGTAAATCAAACGTCTACCGATAAAACTGTCACGGCAGCGTCAGTCTGAGTGAGCTGAGAATCAGTCGTATATATGAAGACTGAGAAAACAGAACACAGTCAATAATGTTTTTAAAGTATTAGATGTAAAGTATCAGACTATCTGATCATATCTTATGCTGTATAATGTTTTAAATGCGCAGAGGAAAACAAATTGAACTTTGAAGAAACTTTGTAATAGTCTAGTAGTCTGGTGTTTAGATAAAACTTACATTTGGTACATCATTAATTTATGAAAACTGCTATTTTTTCAGTCTTATAAATGTCTGTCTGGATGGCAGAAACTTTTACTCAGGAAACATTATCACAGTGTTAAATGCATTCAAAATATATTTAAGTTTTAGAAACAAAATGTGATAAAAGTTTCAAATGAAAATTATCATTATGCAGAGTAGTTCTTTTTTAATTACTACTATTAATGATATTCTTGCTGTGTTATTATTGATCCATTAGGATGTAAGTAATGTGATTACTCATCAAGATGAAGTCATCTGCTTTAAACTACATCAGTAAGTAATCCATACCGATGCATCCTGTCATATATCTTAATCTACAATATAACTAATAATTAGAATTGGAGTTAAAACAGTGTTATAGATATAGTATTTAAGGGCATTCATTTGGATTTGGTCAACAGCTTGCGCCATAAATAATAAAATCATTATTTCAGCTTTGACTTTTGGCTTGGAGATGCAAACCTATTCACTAAACGCAGGTTCATTATCGCTCTAAGCTATCTGAATGCAGTAAATAGAATAATTGCTTGATATTATTTTGTTATTCATGTTCCTGACATTTTTATGTGAATGAATAGAAAATATGGAAATATTATGTTGCCAGTACAAGGGACGTAATTAATCCACGTCATGGTGTGGTATGCACCTGCATGTTAGTTTAAAGTCTCGTTTTAAAAGTTGAACTGAATGTGCATGGAGCCTTCTAGCAGTATATTATCATGGATAGATGTCAAAAGAGGGGAGTGTGGAAAAGCTGGTGGTGGTTGTACCAATTAAACGAGTTTGTGTTTTGTGAGAAACTGTACAAATAGATGTCCAATAGATGACAATAAATAAATGAGAACACAGCAGCTGAGACCATTCCTGCATCGGAGGCTTGCCATGGGTAAGACTGTGTCTGGAAGACTAACACAACAGATGCGTTGTACACCACCTGGCTGATGCATCTCACAGAATACATCATTTAATCACTGACCCTTTGGCTGGGGAATGAGAGAGAGGGTGGGGGCTGAAATAAATGAATTCTGAATCCATGACATGTCATATGAAGCTTTAATTTTAGAATCCTCATGAAGCAAAGTGACCAAATGTATTACCAGCCAAGACTAATCCCTTTCATATAAATCCCTATATTTCTCACTTTGTCTTGTTATAAGAGACCGTGTGTGTCTACTGAATGTTACTTTGCTATCTTTCTTCTGTACTATAGGTGGACTGAGCACAATCTCATCCATCATGATCAATGTCTCCATGTGACTGTCATATCACTGGGAAACAGAAACCTACTCATCTTATTTGTGGTTCCCAATAAAGCAGAAAATAGGGTTGAATCATTGTCTGAACGCAAAATATTAAACTGGATTGGAAAGCCAAGTACAACAATAAACAGCAAGAAAACAGACAGCACATGTAATGGATTGTGCAAAACAACCTTTTAGATTATGCCATTCACCCCTTCAGGCAGAAAACATGCTCTGTACCACATTTCTGGTCAAATCTTATTGGGTGCATTTTGTAAATCCCATTATATTTCTTCAAACTAACCGAGTTCGATTAAATTTTGAGTAAAACATGACTAGAGAGGGGGCTTGACAGACAACATGAAAGTAAGATAAAAGAATAAGTGCCAAAAAAAATTAAGTTAAACAGTCACGTAATGAAATCCCCTAATAGCACTGAAAGGGAAAAAAAATGCCTTGGCAGGGAGTTTTGGTTGGCTGAGGTCTGCAGAAGATTATTTGCTGAATAGAGTGACAGCTAGCTTTTGAGCACGTTTAGCTGGTTAAGCTTCCAGGAGGATGATGTCTGGCACTCTGTCTATAAAGTGGAAAGAGTGACCCCACCAAGTATAGACCACCATCCCCACCAGACATGAGCCTTATTTTAAATATTCCTCTTTTCTTAGTTTTATCATATAAAGTAAATATAAGTAGACTCAATTTAGCAATTTACTGTCAATGACTAACTGTGATTTAATTTTAATAAATGTCAGTTTTGTATTTCTGTTATGTTGTTTTGCATTACCCTCTTGGCATTTAGCATTTTTCTAAGCCAAATAAGTTCTAAAAAGAAATTGTGAACATTATGTTTATTAGCTGGACCATAAGCTTTGACTGCAAAGAGATCAGAAATCCAGTAACAGCTGATTGATATGTATTACTGACATTCAGACAATAACACTTCATAAGAATATAACACATGTATACATAGAGTAGATGGTGCTGAATAATTCATACTTATATACCCACTCAGATGATTTCATGTATGTGCTCAGTAAATAGGCCGCGGATATTTGACGTGTTAAGATGATCTACCTGTGGCCTGTATAAAACAGTACTTACTGACAGTCATTTATTAGGTGCCCACACAGGAATTATCATGGTAAATAGAAGCTGTGGCCATAGTAACAACAACTCTGTGATGGTCTAGTATGAACAGCCAATTTACATCAACTGTATCGGACATTGGAGTTCAGCCTCAACATTTAGTCAAGGTTGTTGGTTGTTGGTCAAGGTTAAAGGTCAGGGTCGTAATGACCTCACAAAACATGTTTTTGCATCTTGAATGTGATATTTCAAGATCTCCTGGTTGGCAAAGGCAAACAAGGTGATAATTCAAACCATTTTAGATGAATAGATTGGTAGGTGGATAGATACTTTATTCATCCAAAAGGGAAATTAAGATGGTGAATCAGATGTACTCTTAATATTATGTCCTTTCCTACACCAACAAGCAAACTTGAGCAAAAGATAGATTTCTATCATATTTCCTAAAGAGGAATTTTTCACCACAGTGCACCTGATTGAGTGATCTTCAGTTCTATACTTCATTTCCTGCTCAGTCTGGGGTTTTCATTAATTGTGTAGAGCTGCATGACCTTCCATGATGATACACTATTGTTGAGTGACAGTAAAGTAAACTGAAAAATAAACAATAGCAAATATACACAACATATACACAACCAGTTTAAACTATTTAAATGCTGCATGGATTTCATCCACCAGCCAACACTAAGTTCCCATGAGGACAGTAAAGTGGTGAGCCATGTGTGTGCAACATGTTAGATAAGTGTGAAGATATGATCTACACACTGCACTGTTGGTCAATTACAAGGGAAATGATCAATATGATTCAATCTATGACAGAAAATCACTTTGTTAGACTGATACAGAAACTTCAGTTGACACAACATGATTTGATAATGACGATGAATCCATCATACCTTTTAACAGGGATGACACAGTGTGTAAATCCACTACAACATCAGGTACCTATGGATAGTTACTGTACAATCCAGTGAAAGCCCACATGGCTGCAGGAGGCTAAATAGATTTAATCTTTAATCACACATTTCAGCTCATAATCCCATCATCAACTAAGCGTGGTGTTTGAATTTTTTTCTTTTTGTTTTGTTTTCAGGCTAGTCGTTAACGTCAAATGAGGCCAGTGCAATCAGCTCTGACAGATTTAGAGCATGTTACAAGCCCTGTTTGTCACAGGCTGTACCTGCCACTCAAAGTGAATAGGAAAAAGAAAAAAAGATCATTTTGTCATTTGCCTTTTGAATATCTTTAGGCAACCTGAAAAGAAATAATTCTCCTGAGGCTTAAATGGCATACCTTGATTTTGCTGAAAAGTACTTCAACCCACACAGAAATACTGCACTGACTCCATAGTTCCTGCTAACTGCACATAATTGCCTCCTGACTTTACATAGTTTGAGACAGAAATCTTAACAATGGGTTTGCACAGTTTAAAAGAGCTGCAAAGTCACAGTATCACATAAATATGACGTATCTATTCTGTCTGGTGAATTTTGGACATAAATTTGCAGTAGTATAACGTGCATTTCCTCATTGTGATGGGTTACTATGCCATGTTTTCCCAGGGGTCTGTAACACTGTTTGGCTAGTATAATTGCAGACAATGGCAGACGAGAAAGTGAAGACCTTCCATTTTTCTTGGCACCTGTGCACCTGCATGCTACCATCTAAATAAATCTAAATTAAACTGTTTGGAGTCCTCACATTACAAATGTAGGTCCTCTGGGTCCAAAGTAGGTCAGTCTTTTATAAACAAAACTGAAGAAAAAAATGACCGTTCAGTCCTATCTTGATTTGCTCATTTCAACAGACATGGATTTACACGCCGGTTGATGATTTCAGTGTGTAGGTGTTTGAAAAATTGCAGAACTGTAAATATGTGCTTCCAATCCTGTTCAGGTACAACGTGAGACACTGAAGAGACAAATGTTTGTTGCAGTTTTTTTTTTTTTTTTTAATCTGATTCTTTTGTTCATTGGTAGAGTGAAACTAAGTCGAATGAATTCATGTAGGGGAAATAAACAAGAATAAACAAGATGCTACTGTGCTGACCTCCATTTAACTAAAATTCAACACTGGTCTTCTTATAATAGCTGGTGCTTATCATTTTTAATCATCCATAAAAAAATTTAGATCGGGGGATTTGGGGCCTTTTGGGCGATTCACACATATACTCTCCCTCAAAGAGCCACTACACCAGTTCACAGGAGGTGCAGGGGAAGGGAGCAGTGGGTGTTGTCTTCTGCCTGTTTCTCAAATTTTCTCCACATAATCACCTGCAACAGGATTAGTTCAGGGGCTCAGGGTCTACCACTAGGTCCTAAATATGTCTGCCAAAAGCCCCAGCTGGCCTTCTCCATTATTTGGAGCAGGTACCGTGAACACCCCCTCCACCCTCCAGGAGAATGCCATGCCTCCATCTCTTCCTGGATCCTCTTTGTCCATCTAATCGCCCAAGCCCACCTACATCACAAACAGTTTTCTGTGCCTCTTCTTTAATATTATGTGCTTGATATCCCCGGGGTCCCAACTAATATTTGAATTCAGACAGATAAAACAGTCAGGCAGACAGTAGTAAATGTAGTTATTCTGCTATTCTCACTAGATTTGTGTCACATAACCGAGGTTGTGCATTTACTTCTTGCAGTGTCATCGTTTGCTGATTGAAGTGTTTAGAAACTGCATGTTTTGTAAATGACTGCACTTAGCTATCAAAGCAGTAAACAAGCTAGCTAAGAGTTGCAAACACAGCTAGAGGGTCCATGTAAGTTGCAAATGAAGCATGTTTGAGGAAAAAAGTGAATAGCAACGGGACATTTCTGAAAATGTATTACTGTATATTTGAGTCTGAGATGCATGCGTTTTAAAGACCAATTATATTAACTGCTTTTATATTTTCCCATTGTATATGTTTTTCCCCTTCTTGTGGGAAGAACTATAAAGGTCATAATGTGCAAAGACTGATCTGGTAGCTATTGTTCAGTTTATTTGGAGGCTTCATGTTTAAGAATCGGTAAAAAACAACACTGGGTACTATGAATATTAAACCTTTTCTGTGTAATATTCAGATCATGTGAACTTCAACCCTGTCTGTTAGTACTACCTGCCTTTTTGAAGCATGTACATTCAAATTAAGGCTTACAAAGGAGAAACCTCTTCATGTCTATAAATTCGCTAAATTACTTACAAATAGAGGTTGAACTGAGATTCTGGCACTTAACCCAAGTGGTATGTTCAGCTGAAACCACTTATCATGTGTAGGCAACAGCATGAGACTGGGGAGGGAGCATCTGAAACTGTGTGATGAGGTAGCCTGTCCTAACAGTAGGGTGTTGTATTGTGTTGAGTAAAAACATCAATAATTTAAGTATTTATATGCCCAAATATGCCCATCATGAACTGAAGCAATTCAAGTATAAGTGTATGCACAACATACATATTTATATGGCAAAAAAAACTGTTAGAAGTCAGACACAATGCAAAGATTTAGACATGGCATCAGTCCATGAGATAAAAATCAGTAGAATATGAAGGTTGAACAAGTGTGCTAAAAAAACAAATACATAAAAACACCATCTGACATCATTATAGTGATGGATAATTCCAGCAATGCATTATTCATGATACAAATCTGCAACACACACACACAAAAAAACACTGATACACCTTTATTTTCTTCTTGATAATTTTCCAGAAGCATTTGCTGTAAATAATTACATAGTGGTTTGCAAAATAAAGTTTTTTTTTTTAATGACGAAATAAAAGTTTGAGTATGCATGGCCAGAGCTGAAACAGTCAAGTCAAACAGACATATGTACATCGATCTTAGGTCAAGCATAAAAGATTGAGATTCTAACACCTTGCAATCCTGATAATCTCTCTCTGCTTATCAGCGCGGAAAGACTAGGAAAAGATGAGAGCGTCCTGCTGTTGCTTATCCCTTCCCAGCATGGCCACTGCACTGATCAGAAGAGGAGGACACAGGTGGAGACCTGGAACACTGTCATCATCAATGCTCAAACAGAAACGAAACAGTCTGGCCCAGGCACCAGGAGCTGGGTGTAGCCAAGGTGGGAAATGCCAGCCAAATGCCTTTTCGCTCTTCTTGATTCTGTGCTTCCCTCTCATAACAATATCAGGGGCTGTTTCGTGGATGGAGAGGAAGGCTAATATTGAACAGGCGAGCCAGACAAATAAAAGCAAAGAGTACTTAGCCACCTGTGGACCAGCTGGAGAAGAGATGGCCATAAGATGGCTTTGAGTCCTCAGAGATTCTGTCCGATGAACAAAATGAATGAAAACAACAGGAGCAGTGGAACTGCTGTTACACAGACACATAAGAGTCACTAACAGAGTCACTATTGCAACAGAACTTTAAGGCATCTGCAACTCCGCGAGTAATGTTTGCTGTGTTGATTAAAGTTTATTGGCCAAAATTGATCGACCAGTTGCCTTTGTCACATAGAGATCAAATTCTAAAAGCTTATTTTTCTAGTCATTGTGCTAAGTTGGTTGATTGAATATACTGTATTAAGTCTCATTTTAAGCTCATTTATTTCTATTATCCCTCATCATGTGCACAGCTCCAGGTAGTTTGCAGAGAAAGTGGTTTTGGAGTAATGAAATACTCAATGTTAAAATCTTCACCTTGAAACTTTAGTCAGAAACAATTGTTTGGCGTATTGCTGCCACACCGAGAAAAAAAAAATTGGCTCAGTATCATGTAATCAAGTGAAAAATTTATTGTTATAAGAATATCTTTTACACGTCAATAAAAAAATTTGGGGAGCCTTTTTTTGGGGAGGCGTGGTCTCTTACCGCTATTGTTGTCCATAACACGTCAGTGCAGGGATATAATTCATTTATATCATTAGTCATTATTAACACCTCATCCGGCCAACAACAACTTTTACATATGAGCATGAACAGGTGAATCCGGGTGTAACTCCATCCTTGGTTACTTTCCTGCTGCTGGATGTTTAAATAACACTGGTCTGGGTCCCTTTTCCTGTTAAGTGTACCCGTATGAAAAACAAACGAAACAAAATTTCATTCATTTTCTCCAAAGTTCTGTCCAAAATCTAGACGCACGGTCACTTGTCAACCGGTCAGCATTGTGACACTCGCACTTGCACACTTGGACCCCAGGGCGGGATGTGTTTTGAATGACAGGTGTCGAAAATCAATCACAATTGATAAATAAGAACGTAAAACAACAATGATTTGATAGAGCCAGTGAGAGAGCAACCTCAGGTAACCTGCTTGTCAAAAGTTTAAAGACCTACATCCATTCGTCCGGCGTCCTGCAACCAGGATGTGGATATATCTACTCAGAAATACATACAAGGCACAAAACTGTATCAATTTTGATTAATCTATATTTAACGGAGTAGGTAGGTGTTGGTCGTGGGGGCCCCAGCGCCCAGTTACCTATGACGAAAGCATGCTAGTGATGATGTTACATGAAATTAGCACAAATAACAAGCAAATCAAGGTGTGCGAAATAGCACCTCTGTCAATCACTAACCGTTATCAAACCGCTGCTGACTGGTCAGAACCGATTGGCCTGTGAGCTGAACAAAGATTTCCCAAAATTTTCAGCAAATGTGTCGGTAAATGACGAGGACTCCAATCATTTACAACCAGAAAATGAACAGAACAGATTTAATGTGCTCGGGCTGCATGAATTAGCCCATTACGAGATTCCCTGTGTTTTCCTTGTAGCTAAACTATTTGGTGCTGTTTCCATGTTAGGTTTCACTAAAACTTCTCTTCTCTAAAACTTTCTCATCTATTTTATGTAATGCAGGGAGGGCTTAGCCCCACTACTTGCTGCTTTTGCTGATATCAGTGTTAGATTTAAAAAAAAAAAAAAAAAAAAAACTATGGTGTTAGCTATGGTTGACTCAGTATCTTTACTATAGATATTCCATTTACAAAATACAGAGTGTGAATGACTTTAAATTTGCATATTCATGAGGTCCAGTTTTCAAAATTGAGAGACAGGGACCATTGAGAGTATAAGATACCACTGTATGTCATAGCCAAGAACTTGGCTTTTTGTGATCATCGAAGCAAGCTGATAGTCTGGAAAGTGCCATCTACCACTGCTACTTCCCACACACATGGCCTTGTGTTGCCAATGGAGAGTGAGTCTATAGAACAACAAGAGGTGGTTTGCTACCATGCCCGGCGCTTGAGCCTGCCAGCAAAGAAGAACCAGCAGGGGAGCTACAAGAGCACAAGAGAAAGTCTATAATCTGTGAGAGTATTGGCTGGGGATGGACAAACAGTTCATTTCAGTAGTCTCAGCTTTTCATGGCATGGTGCTAATCACACTCTTGCCTTATAGAAGCACCACAGGTCGACCGTGGTAACTGAGCCAGGCAGTTTGAAAAGGTTCGACCTAAATGGTTGAGTAAATGAATTAAATTTTCTGCTCTCCAGGATGAGTGGCTCGGTGTATTGAGAGTTAGAGGGTGAAAATTATATGATACAGAACAAACCTACATAATCCACAAATCTCATAGTCTTTCACAGACTTTGCCTGTAAGACAACTACAGTATAAAAACAAAATAAATCCTTATTTAAAATGTTGGAGGGTTTTTTTGGACAAAATGCACTAAATTTCTAATCTGTGTACCTCACAAGCTTTATTTTTGCTCAGGTCGTAGTGTTCACAACAGCAGTGATTAACTGCTTAGGCCACTGTAATAAGTTAAATATCTGACAAGACATTTTGTTAATGAGAAATGTACTGTTTTGTGTCTATAATTATCCATCACCATTAAAAAACAGAGATTGTTTCCTTTCAGAAAATCAACATGTATGACTGTACGACATTATCGTAATAGCATTTTTCAAACCATTTAATCACTGATAATGCATTCACACTAACTCTCTATATCCAATTATCTGCGCTGACATCAGTCCACCCTATGCTCCATGTTAGCACTTATCAGTATTAATCTAATCAATTATAGAATCATTTGACGAGCCAAAGGTTACACAAATCTTATACTAACTGAGCTCTGTAAAACATGTCATGCATTGCAATGAGGATACTTGATAATATCCCCAAGACAGAGACAGAGATGTTTTTATGGCAGATGATTTGAAATATTGAGCATTCAATGGGAGAAAGCCACCGTGGCATTGTTGCTAATTGTACATTTCTGAAACTACAGGGGGTACTCTCCCCTGAGAGTTGACTTTCCTCGGCCCTGATGCACATGCTCAGAAACATCATATTGTTGGTAATATCGGCTGAGCTGTGATTGCTTTCTGCCTGATATTCTGCAGTTCATTAACCTATAGCTAAAAACCTCCCCAGACAGTTGATCTAATAGAGAGGACACTGTGCTCTATCCCATCTGCTCTAATAACTAAAGAGTAAAGATAATTAGGGCCCAGTTAACAAGAGGAGATGCAAATTCACTTTGCCATGGTAAAGTTCAATTATAATTTGCTCCCGGTAGGCTTACCATTCTTGGGAATAGTCCGCATGCATACCCAAGGGTCATTCAAATACATTCCTTCTACTTACATTGGATGACATTTCCACAGCAAGGCAGGTGTAATCCTTTAGTTATTGCATGTCAATAACCACAACTTAAATGGAATCCTTCATTTAGCTCACACTTAGAGCAGCACCGTGGAAAGTTGGCCTTTCTTATAAGGGAGGGGGGAAGTAAAAAGGAGTATAACAATGCCAATGCATAATGGATTAGCCCAGGTTTGCAGAGTGAATATCAAGCAGGTTCTCTAGTACACACAGGCCACCTGAGCTCTGTTACAACAGAGTTGTTAAGGTGGGAATAAGCCACTAAGTGAACGCCCACCCTGACACTCACTTTGACACACATGATATAGATAAATGAGGCATGCTAATGAGCTTTCCAGAGGTCTCCCACCAACAGGAAAGGATAATCTGCACGGACTTGTCCCCGCTTGGATTAATTTTATAATAAAACGAGAGTAGGCAGAAAATACCAAAACTATATATATATATATATATATATATATATACATGGCTGAGTGCTGAATGAAAATATGGTAATATGATGAAGTAATTTAAACTCAGATAATCTCCAAACATAGTGCAGAGCTTTATATTCAATATTTATTTCTATTTTGAAAAGCTCAGGTCGTTGTACAATAATTTGCATCTAAGAAAAGCTGTGCTACAGCATCATGGTTAAACTAGAAAAACTGATTAGGTGGTGTCACAACGTTGGTATTCTCAATGACCGCAGCCAAGATGTTCACATAAATACGCAGATGTTGAATGGGTGGAGGATGTCAGAGTGAAAAGTTGCTGCAGCTGGTGCCAAGATACACAGCGTTCGGAAATAGACACAGGTACACATAACAGGCACTGCCACGAGGTACTGGCACATGTTGAAGTGGACTTGGCACTCGAGCTTGCAAACAGATGTTAATCCAGGACAGATAATTACATCAGTGAGTGAGCAGACATTTTTCCACTTAATTTCCGTCTTTTAAAAGTGTGACTACTCCCCAGAGGCTCTTGCTAGAGAGATGCCCCTGGACCTGGTACATGGAAAGAAGCCCAAAGCACCCCACTGAGAGTCCTGATCACTGGGGCTTCAGTGTGACCTCGTCCTCAGTGGGAGGCCGATCACTGTGTCAGTGTCACTTCCACAGATGTGTTGCAGTGAGTGTGTGTATGTGCGAGAAGTTAAGTTGTCAGCCACCTGCAATTCTTTTCCTAATATAAATACAAACGTCTTCATGGTACTCAAACCAATTATGCAATACATAGATTTTTTCATGCGGAAAAAAAAAAAAGAAAAAACAAATCTGGTTTATATTGCCACTTGTTTTCTTTGGCAAGACACACTTTCACGAGCTCTCATATCTAAGAAGTGGTAGAGGTAAGAAAAAACAAATAATTTCTGATTGCTTTTGAGAAGTGAAGTTTCTATTGAGATGTCACCTGCTTTGCCTTGTAAATGAGAGGCCTCCATGTTTCTACATGACTACAATTTACTTCCACTTATAACTTAGCCACAGTCAGGCTTGATAGCAAGATAGCAAATAACTTTAGTGTGCTCCACCTCAGTGTCAAATGATTCTTCATTATTGTCTATCTGGAAACCGGTAAGTAGGTTAGATGAGAACAGGACAATTTATCAGCGGCTCTTAGTTGTAATTTAGCAACCCAGATCCACAATGGCACAGAGTTGAGCTCCGGGACATTGGTTCTCTCCTACCCAGGCCACAATAAATCTCACTTTAAATTAAGTTAGCATGTTCTGCTACATTGCTTAATGAGCTGCGCTAGTAAACAATATTGTGGTACTCTCACTGATTGATTGGTGACAGCAACTTTACTGCTTCCACAAGGGCCTCAAAAGGACACCGGGGTTTCTTATGGCAGATGCTTTCATCACTTACCCCTCACAAACAAATGTGGGCATTTTGTTGCCTCGATACTCAATAAAGCTGAGGGAGTAGTCCTACAAGGGGTGACTTCAGGGGTATTATGATTGTGTATGGTTGATTGTGGTGTGTGCTTTTGTGCGCACATGCTTATGTTTGTAGGTAAGTGTAGAGGAAGGGCGCAGAACTGCATTAGGGAAATTTACAGTCCATAAGACATTAGATAATTCATGGTGTGGAACCATGTGATAAATAAAAGCACAAGCGTGGGTAAATAGTCTGCAGCAATGAGTGTCACACTTGAAAAAGACCTTCCAAGGACCTTCTTGCCTTTGACAAAGCAAGTGGGAACCAATAACTCCTCCCTACCTGCCACCTGTCTGAAATATAAGTGCCCATTTCTCACATTCTCAGCTTGAGCCAGTCTTTTTATGATGAAATGCATAGCTTTAAGAGAAATGAGTCTTTGAGTCGGTCACCTGATGTAACTTGAAAATGTGTTCTACTTGTGTTACTGACTTTTCCAATCAGTCTTCCTGCTGCTTACAATTCCTTATGTTTATTTTCTTGTTCTGTCATTTCTTCTTTACAGTCACATGCTTCTGTCTTCCCCACATCGACAGCTGCTCTACGTAACTGTACAAAGTTAGAATTAAAACCATTCGGTGTTTTATAATTAAATGTTGGGACCTCTACGGTGTGGGAAATGGAGTGTGCAGTATTGAGTAGTGTTGATATCCAAAAAGCCCTTTCCCATCGATCCTGGGGAGAACTTGGTTTAATGTCCTTGGAAAGTGCGGCAGGTAATCTATTAAGTTATTAAACTGTGAAGGGCCATGGGATGCTGAGGCAAATTGTGATTCCTGCAGGAATTCCCGTTGTATCACATTTGCCATCACCAACCTCTCCTCCATCCAAACTCCTGTACAGGATTTTTGAATTAATAGACAAGCAATTTCTCTTCTGACCATAGAGATTACAGTGCTTGAACTTAAATGAAGGGAAAAAAAGTGTATGTAACAGAGAACTGGCTTAGGGTCCTGAGGGAATTAATTTGCTGTAACGCTCTGTTGACAGGAAGACTTAACAAAGGGACATGTCATACAAAGCGAACATGGTTAACACTTCCAATCATGTCTGGTGTGAAAGAGAAATCACCAGGATAACATTTATGAAGTGGAAAAAAATACATTGTTGCTCGAGGGCTTGTCTTCCTGTCACAAAAAAACAAGCAGTAGCACATTGTGAAGCAGTTCAACATGCAATTCAAATTGTGCCATTTTTGACACGTCCCCCCTGATAGTGTTCAAACCACTGAGCTCAAATGGAGGTGGCACTCAGCCGGGCAGTTTCCTGGCCTCAGATATGTGACAAATTCATTTTAAAAAAGGTGCAGGTGGCAGATGAGGCCCAGCAGTTGAGAATGAGCTCATATCTCAGGGCTGGCTGAGGGGGGGTGGAGGTCTCATTGGGAATACCGATACGCTCCATATGTGTTTAATCACTCATCAGGGTGCACGGACGATACAAGGCTAGACGTGGCACGTTTTTACAATGGGCTAACATCGTCTACGTGTACTGCAATCAAGCAAGAAAGGAGCAAGTGACCAGTGTAGGAAGCTGAGACCGAGAGAGTTCATTGATATGGGAGAAGGGAGGGTATGAGCTTGAGGTATGTACAGCAGATTGCGCCTCTCCGTCTCCAGGGTCAGTCTTGTGTTTTCCTCTATCTTCTGCCCATCTCCCAAAAGAATCCTAAGCTCAGCAACAATATGGCTCAATTATGGGCAGCCATTGCTCCCACTATTCTCCTGTGGCATGTAAGGAGGAATTAAAAATGTGTAATATCTGAGGAATCACATACCCAGACGCACTGACCTGATATGTGACATTCTAGATTCTCCTATCTGGAACTTTTGATCTGGAAGACTAGTCAGAGGAGGAAAAGCCATGTTCAATAAAATTGCTTACACTGTCAGAAAGGGAGGAGAGTAGGGGAGGGGGGCTATGCTTGAGGACAAGAAGTGAGTTTGAACAATATTGTGTTCACAGTGTAAGGTTTTTTTTTTTCATTACAAATATTGGTAGAAGGTGAAAAACATACGAAGACGCAGGTGTGAAAACAGATACTTGAAGATGTCATTACTTGAATGACGCCTAACATGCAGACTGTTCTCGAAAAGAAAAATGAGTGGAGGAAGTAGGTTTGACTATTGGAACACAATTTCATCTTTTCAGAGGAAGAGGAGGCATGTCGCACATAAAAGAAAAAACATCCACAGACGAACTGACTTCATTCAAACAAGGTGTACACAGGTGCATCTTTACTACAATATCCCTACACATCAGCAGCCTGTTTTTATTGTCACATTACGCACGTACACTGGCTAACCATATCACCATATCACACAGATAAATGTCAAACGCTCCCAATGTTTGTCCCTTAACAAAGCATTATGGCACCTGATAAGGACACAATGTAAATTATGACTGAGGTTCTACTGTACTAAGGGAGTCTGTCATATCCAAGAATTAAATGCAAATCATGCATTATCGCCATGCACACTCCCTTTCCAGGAGAGTGATGCCTTTGTGTTCGCATGCTGCAGCAGAAGGTGCACGGCCTTCTGGGGGAGAAAAAAAGAAAAAAGAAAAACACTAAGAAAAACAGGCCTTTGACAGAAAACTGCACTCGTGACTGAAAGGGACTTGTCAATCGTAGGAACAATACCCATCTCTCACCCTGTAATTATGGGTTTCATTACAAAACCATGCACCTCTCTCATGCTGTCACTACACCTCTCTGTGTGTACGCATTCACCCACAGGCAGACGCTCTAGCACAAACACACACATGCAGACAGAGTGAGCGAGAGAGAGAGAGACTAGCTGCAAACCCTGTATATTGTAATTCTTTGTTTTTTGTTCTTTGTAATCGTCTTAAGAAAATGTATAAATTAAGAGAACGTAGTAAAACTTCCAGTCTTAGCTTTTTGGCTGTAATAGAAAAACAAAACTATATTGGGTTGTTGAAATGCACAGACATCCTAAAAATGAAATGTCAAAGGAGATTTTAATCACAGATTGTGTTTGGTGCCTATAGAGAGAAAGCCACAGCAAGACTCAAGTCTTTTTATTCGTTTAAAGCTCCTTGCATATGTAGTTGTCATGAATGAATGCTGTTTGAAATCTCATAAGGCACGTCTTAGTGATTTAAGAATATCTACTTTTGTGGTTGGGGTAAAAATACAACTTGTTTTTACAAGTTGTAATTAAAAAGGACATCTAAAGACTATGAGGGACTGTATACACCTCTGTGTGTAATTTTCATTTGTTCTTAGATGATCACAGAGCTATAGAAGACTGGGTTGAATTTGTGTTTAGAGAAGCCAACCAATGAAAGATCGAATGGCTCATGGAAAGTATAGACAAACACTGGAAATTGGTGGTTTGGTTGAGTACTTTCAAAAGCTGATATTGATAATTCTGTAGTGGCACAATTGCTGTGTGTGAATGTGACTATAGATGTTTTAAATAGAAACTTATTAAGGCTTGATATCCCACATAATGTGCATTGTGTTGGATGTTGGCCATGTAACATCCATCCTTTTGACATTTGACAAAGGACCTCAACATTTTTCATAAACTCCTCACATCTAATAATGGGACCCAGTGACAGTAGGGAAGTCTGCTCAATCTTTCATTCACTCTTTTATTCTCATATGCATGTGCTATAATGCTTTGGTGGAGGCCATTCAGAGTTAATGAATGGATGTAATTGAGAGGCTGGAGTAATACACAATTGAAGTCTTTCATGGGTTTTATGGATCTGAGGCTAATTAATGAAAAATAGAAGCCACATTGTCTCACATCAAATCCAATCCTTAATTCACTAGGGTCCCAATCACCCCTTCACTGGAGCCTAACATTTTAATCATCCTACCTCTAGAGCACGAGGCCAGTCCCCTAGTCGATTATTGCAATTCAATTTAGCATATTAATTATAGCTGCTGCTGAAGGGTATGTTCTCTCTGCTTGAGGTGAACCTACTCCATGTTGTCCTTTCTCAACATGTTTGCTTATCTCCGGTCTTGTTTAGGCCATGTATATATTGCATAGTTTCTTTGGGATACTGTATGGTAATTCACCTCTCCACACTCAGTCCATCAGTGAAAATGAATGGACAACTTTACAGAGGAGCTCCTGCAGTTAATCCTTCTATAAAGACTAATAAGATCAATGATGCCACTCATGGGAGTTGAGGAGGTTCAAGGGAATCTTATTGGCGTTGCAGATGACCTTGAACTTTCTAAAAGACCTTTGTGTGAGTCATTTGAAAAACTGGACTGGAGGCTTTCTGCAGTCAGCTCTTTTCCTTTTGGCCTGTTCTAAAGTGAACAACTCTGGTCAAGAGCCAGTGGCACAATGAAAGGAACTTCTATGCTTATACGCAATACAACAAGGTGAAACAGAGTGAGTACTGTAAAACTCTATGCTTACTGTAATGTAACAGTGCAGGAGGACCTTTTCTTTAGAGGCGATCCATATATTATCAACAATAAAGCAAGCATTGCACTGGACCGCCCTGGTGAACAGCTTTCTATTTACTGGTTGATGTACCTCAGACATGAGTTTTGTGTAGTGACCAAAAGAAAAACATTGTGGTTAAAATAAGCTGAAATGAATTTACTCAGCAAAGTTCAGCATTAGAGACAAGGTGAAAAGTCTGAATGTCTGGAGGGAACTCTGAGAGGAGTCCGAAGCCAAAAGGAGTCAGTTGATGGTTGTATAGACATTTGATCAAGATGCCTCCTGGGTGCCTTGGAGGTTTGCCAGACATGTCCAACTGGGAGGAGAACCCAGAATTGGAAGAAGCTGGAAAATTACTTATCTAACTTGGGAATGCCTTGGGTTCCCCCAGTAGGAGCTGGAAAGCATTGCTTGGAAGAGGGAAAACTTGACTACCTTACATGACCTGCTGCCATCACGACCTGACCCCTGATAAGTGGCTGTAAATAGACGGATGGATGGAGAATGGAAATATTATTCATCTTTGCTCAATTATTAATAACTGCCTTATAAAAGTGTTTCTGTGCACTGATAGCCTAAAACAGTTCCCATTTCTTTTGAGGTTTATGAGTTAATACAAAATAGTTATTGCTGTTCTTGCTATTTAATGGTTGATAGCCTGATTTGTATACCCTGCACTAAGGCTAACATGCCTAAAGGCAGGTTCAAGCTTTATGCATTATAATATTGCAGCATCTGCGTGATAGTAGGTGATGATAAGTGTCTCTCCTTGCATGGCGCAGAAGACCATCACCCCCCTCCTGACGCTCATGCTTCATCTCTGTTTTGCTGTCCCTGGGCTCCTGGCATTCCTGGCCAGACCCCTGTCAAATCCCAGAGAAGAGGCAGATGGGCCCTGCTTTTTATGTACTAATCAAGGAGGAATTTGCTCCCTCACAGACACGTCACCTCTGACCCATGTGTCTAGTCACATTCATTATTCATCCTCACCGAGGTGAGCTGCTGTAAAGGGTCGAGAGCCGAGTGGAGGATGAGAAGGCGAAGGGGAAGAGGATGTGGGGTGGGATGATGAGCACCTCTCGTGTTCTCCTCCAGCTGCCAGCTCATCCAAGTATTCAAATGTCCCTCAATCCTTCATACCAACACACAGGAGCCCATGTAACACTTGGGTAAAACCCAAGTGGCTCGTGTTGTGCCTCTTCTTTACCTTTACTAACACACACCTTAGCTCCTTCATTTGTTCTCTCCTGGTGACAGCTAGACAAACCATCTGGACAGTATCATCAGCAGAGTGGCTGAGTTTGGAGCAAAGGAGACAGGAGTCCAGGAAGGAGACCCAGAGGTCATTAAATGGTCAGATGGAAGATATATGCTGTGATCAGTATTCAGCAAGTCGAGCTGTGTACTGAAGAAAGACGAGAGAGGGAAATTATGATGATATTTCCTGATTTTCAGTAAAGGAGTCTTCAAAGTGTCCTCTAGTATTTGTGACATTTCCCTCATTTCCAGGGAATGACACATATTTTTGTGTTGTCATTTCATGTGGCATTTTATTTTGGCAGCCTGTTTGTTTATATGATTTTTTTGCTTCACATTTTTTTCTCCACATTTCTTTAAGAGGGTAGTCATAGATGTATAAGGCTTTACCTATCTACACCATCAGAAAAATGATAAAATAAGGACGTTGTGGAATGTGAAAAAAATTACCACTTTTAGAAAACACAAGTTTTAGGCCATTGAGTACAAGTGTTCATGTAATTGCCGACATTAATGTCGAACATTTTTCAGAGTGTCCTTGAACACACCAACAAGGGGAGCATTCAAAACGGGAGCATTCAAAACTTGTTCTGCCAACCACAGGATGATAAAGTAAAATGTAAAACAGAGTAAAATGTTCACCGTGATAGATGGCCTGGCTTAAGTGAGTATCACGTCTCTGCAAGTTGATTTTAATATCATACTGAGTTGAACTGAAGCCCAATTGCTTCTTAAAGAAACTGGTATGGTCTTTAGCAGGCCACAACCCAGATGCCCTTCATCTGATTTACATCAGTCTTGTACACAGATTCTCTTGAGTCCTGCAGAAATTTGCCGGTCATGATATTTAATTTTATATTTAGTTCTTAAGTGCACAAAATATCCTCACATTTCTTTTTGACAAGACTACTTAAAATCAAATTACCATTCCTGTGATCTTATAACCATCATGCACAAAATGCCAATAACAAAATAACTTTAACCTAGCTTTAGCTTGTTTTTAGCTAGCATTAACTTGTCACAGATTACAAAATATTTATGAAGCAACATATTATAATTCTTTCACAACAGTGGAACAGGTAGGTCCACACATTTTATTTTTTTTAAATGTGAATTATTAAGTCCAAAACAAATATGGAAGGTTTTTGAGTCAACAAATAGTTTAATTCAGAAAAACAATTAACATTGCTGTGTAAATCTTAATTGGCTAATCCTACTGATACGTTTCATCTTGCGTCTATTTTGATGTTTGTATTGTTCTTCAAAATTCTTCAGTGGCAGACTGCACCATCTATAGTTTACATCATTTGCATCTCAATTTATATTTTCATTCACATTCTGTTAAGGCTAATTTTCTTTATCATGCAACTTGTACAGTGTTTGTAAAGTCTAATTTTAGAGATGTGCTACATTGAAAGCAATGTCCATTGTTACTTTCAAATCCTGAAGATTATGTAGCAAGAAAATGACTCACTGAGGCTCATTAACCACAGAAACACTCATGTGTCCTATTGGTAGCACTTTTAGTTCATTACATCCAAGACAACACTTATTTATGAGAACATCGATATATTTCTAATCAACAGAATGAGGGGGAGAGAAAAAAGAGGTCTGGAGTGCATACAGCACGAAGCAATAGCTATCAGTAAGTCACTAAAATGCTAGAATGTAATAAGGTCAGCAAGTACGAGAAAAATTTGATCACACTTCTCAAAGGCTAATTCCATATTACATTCATGTTAGCACACTAATCAATTTAGATTCACCCATCAAGCTTAGTCAGATCATTAGGAAGCAATTTTCATTTTGCCTGAGAGTCCATTAGTTGCTTGAGTAACATTGGACTCCAAAATTGATGCGCTCAAATTGCATCTGGACTGATTCAGAACAATAACAAGCACAGAGAATTACATGCAAATGCATCATTAGATCTAAAAACACATTGTCAGTTGCAGCCACTGATGGTACAAACACATCAACCAGTGCCATCTTAACATCATCACCAACTTTGCCAGTCGTTTCAGTTGCTTCCATTATTGATGTGTTTATGGCAGCTCAGGGCACCCTTGCTCCTGCACATCTTAATAGATGGAAATAGCAGCGGGTACGCTCCAGTGAGCATCACAGGAAGTGACTTTCAGCTACCTTACACAAGGTGGGCAAATCAGTAGGGAGCAAGCCATTATGGCAGTGTTGTGGTTCATTTGAGTGCCATGCACTGTGCAAGAAAACATGATCTTTCCAAGTGGCCAGGGGATTCTGCACAGCGGGGTCGCAGGGGAGGAATTGCCCCGTAAATTACAACTAATTACAGCTTCTATTGAGCTGAAATCCAGTCTGCTCATGCCCACAATTCCTAAGACACAGGAGGGATTTCACTCTTCCCCCACTTAAAGCTCACCATCCATAGGCAGCACTGAGTGACTTTACTGCATTTAAATAAGCATTCTGATATGTATGGAGATGTACTGTGCAGATAAACATGGAAACAGTAGAGCAGGTCTTTGTGCTTCCCTCAGATGATTACTGTTATTGATTAATAGTTACAAGGACATTTGCATAATGAATTTACATTTTCAGTTAAGGTGACCATGATATACCTATAAAGACCATGATAAAGAAATGATTGCCTCACTTCAGTTTTGTTTTCCCACAATGCTGCAATTAATAAAATACATTTTCCAGCACTGGACGCTGTGCTCAGAGCTTGGTATGTTGTAAGTGTGATGCAACTCCCTGGGCCCGTGGTTTCAAAAAAGGAAAACTGTTTTCAGGTCTGTAACAGTGTGAGCTTTGACAGAAAGAGAGGATATTTTTAAATAAAAAAAAAAAAAAAAACTGTATCTTCGGTTGCAGTGTCATTCCAAAAAAAAGTCTTTTAAAGTGTGCTGCTTCTACACTAGACCAGGGCCTTTCACTTTCCTTCAAAATCACACATTATGCACACAAAGACGAGCTACAGCCCAGAGGATGCTAGCAATGTGAATTGTGTTTACAAGCATCTTCTCTCAATAAAGAAAAAGCCCACAAGCAATCTACACTCTGATAGAAAGAGAGCGATAGAAAGGGCATAAAATGGTTGTGGTACCTGAAAAAGATATAAACAAGATGTGGTCAAAGCTGTGCAGTTGTTGTAATTATGGAATTTCAGAGGCCAATAAAAAATACTGATAATCTCAGGCTGTCTCAGGGTTTTTCCCCACTTTGTATCAAGGAGATTTGTTGTATTACTAGGGAAAAATGAAGATTATGTGAAGATTATGGTCCATGTTTAGATTCCTTTCAAACCCCCTATCAAAAACCCAGAGTGACCATAAATCCTCCCAGCCACTGTCTGCTTTTTTAAAGATCATCTCCAAGGAATTGTTACCAAGGAACAGCAGGAACAAATCTCTCCTCTCTTTTCCTCTCTTCTGTGTCTGTCATAGTCAGAGCTACTATTATGAATAACGAAACAAAACAAGGAATTACTGTACTCGCTCACTGCATACAATCATAGTACCTCATCAGATTCAATCAATGTGACACAGGGATGATTTGTGCCAGCCTCTCCTGCCATGTTTATCATTGGGATGGATACATCTTGCACATCATCTACAAAGACAGACAGAGCAGTAGAATGTGCCGGAGGTGGTAACTTTTGTACCAGTCATTGGGCTGTTGAAAGTCAGTGTGGTGCCCAATCTTCTCAGTGAGGGTGGCACACAGAGCGCACATTAACACCTGTGAGACTGGTAAGCCACAGCTTTGGCAAAGCCTCTTAGCTCATGCCTGTGTCATCCATTTTATGTGGCACTGGCAAGGGGGCATTTACACACTGCAGCCTTGCTGTTGCATTACAGAGGGCTGTATGTTCAATGGCTTGCCCTCTGTGGGAAAAAAAATCCTTTTCTTGGCACAGTATGGTATTTACTTAAGTGTGACTTTCACAAACACATAGGGGAACTTAGAGAAAGGCATGGAAGGACATCTGTATGCACTGGTAAAGGTGCATTGCTGTACACAACCACATTAACAATTCATGATAGTTTACAGCCAATGATATAATTTACAAATAGAGATGTACTGACTGACTGGCTGTCACCGTTGGACAAAATGAGCTTGTTCTTCGATCCCATTTAGAAATAGTCTTCTGTCAGTGAGAGGAGGGTGTCTGTTGCTAGTTAGTTGATGGTAATGTGGTACAATTAGCTGATAATGTTAAGGTCCTATGCTTTTACTTGGACAGTGGCAAAATGTCCTGTTAGTGTTCTGTTTGGTCTGGCATTCCTAATATGGATGGACAAATGGTCCACTGAGAGTTTAACGATACTAATAAATATACTGCTGCCGTACAGCAGATAGAGGATTCAAATCCCACCCGGCCAGGCTTAAGTCCTTAATGCTACACAAGCCTACCTCAGAACATGACCAAGAGAAATGTAACTAAACCCATAGCACTAAACTTCAGCACCAGGGATTAGTGAGTGTTGAGATTCACAATTGAGGGTGAAACAAGGAACATCCATCAGGACGAGGGCCCCCATGACAAACTGCTAAGAGAGTACCTCAGCAAAAGACAGAGGGTGATGATGTGGAAGGAGAAAGATTGTGGAAGACCAAGCACCTCCATGGGATGACTGAAAGAAATCCCACCATTGTTTAGATTAAGTACAGCACTGAGCCTCTAATCATGGCACCACAACAACAGCCCTAAGCACCAAATCCACGAGGCAGGGTCTACAACAAGCCATTTGCAGGTTCTGCAAAAATGCCCTTGAGACAGTACAGGATATCGTAACAGCTTGTAAGATGCTAGCTGGGGCTGCGCTCACAAGCAGGTATAACTAAAGGCTAGAACATCTGTACCAACAGAAAGGCCCAAATCCTGATGGGATAAACCACCAACGATGGTTGAGGGCAGTAGAGCTAAGACCATGTGGGAATGATGTTACTGGCTAACCAACCAATCATATGGTGATAGTGACTGACCATAGGATAAATCAAGAAGTACCAGGAGCTGAAAGAATAACTGTACTAGATGTAGAGGGTGAAGTCCAAAGGGGTCTCAGTGGTAACAGGAACATGAGGAGCTCTGACCCCCTCAAACTGGAAGAGTGATTCCAGCAGGTACAACATCTGGAGTATTTTTTTCAAAGAGTAGTCAGTCCTAAGAACAACTATGGTACTGCACTCTAACATCTGGCACACCCACACTAGGAGCTGGCTTGAGCACCTGCCATTTAGCTCTCTAGAGAGAAAGTGACCTTTATGTCGGTGTGTTTAAGGTGTGTGTTTAATACCAGGGTGGGAGTTGGTGATGACCTGTACCTGGCCTCTTTGATTCCTGCTGCAGTGCCGACATGAGACAAATGTTCAGAGTCAATCAATGTGATGAGTTACTTTTAGACAGATATAATGTACATAGACAAGCAAAGTATTAAATATACTCTTTGCATTTTATATTTGGTTTATATTGATACTGTTTGGCAAGTAGGCCCTGTCTTTAGTGTAATGAGCTAACTAGGTAACAGTTGTGTTGATTTTTGTTTTGCTGGTAATGTGACAATCAGTTGATTGTAGGGTATCTAACACTCTGTCTTTCTCTCTCTGACTCACTTGGTCCTGATTAAAAAAAAAAAAATAGATGTTCTCTAATAGTATGATCGGTCATTAAGATCATACACACTAACTGGGTTGCTCTGGTAGGTGTAAAGGCTAAGGGACCTAGACAGTAAGTGCATGATTTTGATTGTAGGCTGACTTAATAATGCTTCATACTACTGGATTATCGTAGAGTTTACTGTAAATATTCACATCTTGTTCAAAGGTTATGTATGTTGTCCAACACACATAACCTAATATGATGTATGTGATTATATTTAATTCATTTGTTGGAACATAGTAATGGTATTTAGTTTGACAATGTCTTCGTATTGCCTGTTATTACTGAGGCTGTCATGCCCTCTGTGGAGAGGCGGTAAGAGACAAATGTGGAGGCGAAAGAGGCAGCCATGCAGCTAGAGGAACTGCATCTTTGTCAGAAGCAATGTGCTAAGCTTCTGAATGTTAGAATCATCGGTGTATATATATATATATATATATATATATATATATTTTCAGTGTTTCATTTGTGTTGTAATATATCTCACATAAGCGAAGTCCTCAAGTTCATAAGAATTTATGAAATCAGGATTTAATGATGTCAATGTCGTCACCTTCTCTTTCGTACTATACATGTTTTTCCTTCTTTTTATTTCTACATATTCCACAGGCAGACATTGTTATATCGTCACATCATATATTTATTGAACCTCTACTTATTCCAATCTTATCTGAATTGAATTTTTTTTCCACTGGTTCATGTTATTATCTGGTAATGGAAGTGAACAATACACGCAGGGAGATCATTAAAGTTTCATCTTATTAGCCCAGTAGGGAAAAGTTCAGAATGCAGGGAAATGGACATCATTACGGAGCAATACTTCCACGGAAACATAATACTTCTTTTTTTCTTCTGGCTGACATTAATGATTGGCTTCTTTGTCGTGCCATGGCAGGCTTGTCAGATGCAGCTGCTATGGAGATGAGATCCACCTCAGGCTAAATAATGTTAATGGGATTCCCACACAAACACCTATCACATATATCTTTAAGATGCTACACACCCACCTAGGCTTCCCTCACTCAGGTAGCAACACACTGCAAATCTTATCTGTTTTTCCATTCTTGAGTTCCTCAGCAGTTTTCCTCTTCAGGAATTTAACTTCACAAAAATAATAAAAGGAAAAAAAAAATGGTGGATTTTAGTGTGACCTGTTTGCTGTTTAGGTACGGTGAAGGTTAAGAACACAGACCTCTATGTCCGGAAATGTATGTCATATTTACTCATTGTTGCTATCAGCCCTGCAGCTTGACAGAGCAAAGAGATGTCAACACTGTGTGGACAGCTCTTCAAATGGATGGGGGTGGAGAAACAACAGGTGTGAGGAAGTGTGGAGAGATGCTGAGGGGACAAATAAGAGATGATGGGGGAATGTGGTGGACACATCTGCAGCATGGAGACACATAAATAGTCTTCACTGAGAGACTCCTGAGGGAGGTGATGTGGGATACAGCTTCATGCTACATTCTTGTTGCGTGGCTGCAGAGAGGAGTGGAAGCTAAAAATGATCATTACAATCATTAAATCAAATTGACAGGTGGCTGCAGTCAGGTAAATGCTGAATTCCGTCCAGTATCTGTGGGATTAGGGAGCAACGTGAATTCCTTGTCGGTAATTCTTCAAGACAAATAACAGGGCTCCCTAGACACCGCCCCCTTCAAGGCAGCAGGCAGTCTGCACTAATTAGCAAGGGAGGTGTGAAGGAGAAATCATTACTTTATCCACACACTGTGCCCTACATACCCTGTCTCTCCCCCACAGACTCCATCAGTCCACCTCTCATCTATCCTCTCCCGCGATCTGCAACACGGTGCGGTGCATGTGCCTGTTCATTTGTCTGTAAGTGTGCACATGTATTTGTGTGTTAAATCTGCACCCGGTAACAGAGAATGCTGCCAGTAAGATTGAAATGGAGGGCAAATGTGTGACCGCGGGTAAAGGCAAGAACTGGGGATTGGGAGAAGAGAAGATGGAAGAGGAGGGAGGATGATGATGGAGGTGCTGGGGGGAACAGGAGGGAAAAAAACATTAGACTAACTAAGGAAGGGGCTTGTGCTGCTGTGGACAGCATGGCGCCATAACTCTGTGGGTGTAATTATAGCCCCTTTTATACAGTCTTTCGGTCTGTTCAATGCTGTTCTATATAAAAGGTACAAACACAGAATGTAGGGGCATTTTTTTTTAATAAAAATAAGCTGCAGGTGGTCACAGAGCCGGATCAATGTCTGTGTAAAAGGGAAAGTTGGCATGACAGGACAGACGTTGACAGGTTTGTAGCCGCGGCAGCATTATGTTGTCTTTGTGCGGTGCAGTGTAAACAAGCATAGATGGCATAAAGAGGGGTCTTCTTAATGGCAATATAGAGGGATCTGTGTTTGAAAGAGGCTCTTGGTAGAATAGTCTGTGATTGATTGTTTGTGCATGCAATACATCCAAAGCACCTTTGTGCCGTGGATGAGGCCTTTGTGGAAATGCTTAGCCCCCCTCCTGTGGACCTCAGCTGGGCTCCCGTTCCCAGCAGTATGATTCATGAGCACCGGAGCTCTTGTCTGACCCAGGCAGGCCAGCAGCCCAAACCATCGGGTAGTACTCAAAACAGTTGCCCTCTCTACAATTAATGAGCTAGAGAAACAGAGGGCAACTACTGCCGGCGCCACCTTCCTCTTCCATCCTCTCATTTTAAAGCCTGCATTTACAACTGTTCAGGATAAGGTCTTGTTACCACAGAGCACAGATCATCAAGAACGTGAAAAACCCCACCTTGATAAAAGCATCAGTGTACGTAACACAAACACACCGCCACAGGCTTACTAGTCAGAGTACGTGGTCAAACCACTCGGATTTAGGTCTAGATGCTACAAGTAAAGTGGTGCACTTAGTATATCCTGATGCTATCTACTCAAGAGCATCTTGAATATTTAACCATAGCTCAATTTTACATACACACTTTTAAAATATATGATATTTATTTTATGGGAACAGAATGCATAAGAGTAGTTAAAATTGAGTCCTGTTGCATCTTCCCCCTT
Organism: Polydactylus sextarius; assembly: GCA_016801845.1. Classification (NCBI taxonomy): domain Eukaryota; kingdom Metazoa; phylum Chordata; class Actinopteri; family Polynemidae; genus Polydactylus; species Polydactylus sextarius. The sequence continues at coordinate 21,592,510 of CM028930.1, read as the reverse complement.
TTCAAAAATGCACTTATATTGAGCAGCACTTACCAACAGAATGGTTTCCTTCTGTTTGTGCCCTAAGATACACTTAGTACCATCTCCAAATAAAAAGCCAGTCATAAAAGCATAAAAAAATAGAGAGGAAACAAAGATATTTAGGAAAGCAGGAAAAGGAAACCATTGCATGTGAAGGCCAGCAATTTGAACATTATTTTTTAAGCAATGCTACTTCACTCACACTGAAAGAAAGACATTTACGCAAGCACTACACTTAACAGAGGCGTCACTCAGCACCACCAGCAGCTCAAAAAAGGGAAGAAAAGTAGCACAAAACAGTGCTCTAAAAAAGAGACATGGAAATGTAACATTCTTGGGTGGTTCACAAGAGCATCTAAGGCAAATGATAGCATTGCACATAAATCCCCCTCAACTACCCACCCACTCAGTCCCCACCCCCGAAAAAAAGCGCCCTTTCAGCACATATTCATAAAGGTTCTCTAATGGCTTCCAGAGGGACGAGGGGGCCTTCTCCTCAGACGGAGACATTTCACAGCCCCACAGGCAGAACAGAGAAGAGCCAAGAGAAAAATATCAAGTCTGAGCGAGAGAGAGAGGGTGAGAGACACAGAGAATGAGGGAAAAAAGAGACAGAGTGAGAGAGAGAGAAAAAAACGAAAGAAAGTGTCTTCATCATGAGTGGAATAGGAATGATGCCCCACTGGGGTCTATTAGTGAGCCTTTACATACAATGGCAGAGGCACAAACTTCCAAGCCTTGCGACAATGCAAAGCCCTCAGCTTACAATGGCAAGAGATTAAGGTTGCCCAGGAAAACACACCTCATGTAAAACCCAGCATAGTGCTGGAATTAAAGTAATGATATTGCAGGTTAGTTTTGTTATAATTATATTTGTGATGATATGACACTTTTTAGTATAATGCGATACAATATAACAGCTCCACTAACTACAGCCTCCAAAATGACCATAAAGTTGAATGAATACCTCTCTAAAACAGTCACTACAAACTCTGAACATTATAACCTTCACTAAGGTAGGATGTATAGTTGGCCTGCTGCATTACATTGCATTAGTTTTTGCTGTGAGTACCTAAATAAATTGGTATATATACATGGTAAATGGATCTATAAAGCCCCACTACCTTCACTGAAAAACACTTTAAATTCTCTCATTGAGCCATTGCTAAACACACTCAACCACACACTCAACCACAGATGGAGGCCAAGCTGCCATGCAATGTGCTGTTAGGCCATTGGGAAGAATTTGTGGTTGAGCATCTTACTCAAGGACATGTGGACAGGACGGGCCAAGTATTAACCAACAACCCCCGCGATTAATAGATGACCCTCTCTACCTCCTCAGCCACAGCCTCCACAATATATTATATATGGTATACTAGTTAACCCCTGGATGTAGTGAGTCGTGTTGGATTGAACGTACGCTTGGCAGGTGATTGTAAATTATTCTTGAATGTCCATTAGCTTCAACAAAGTCATCGCTAATTTTCCTGTTTTTAGTTTTTCATCCTCTTCTGATTTTACAGCCTCAACTTCTCTCCAGCTTGTTAAACATGTTTTGTTAATTTCCTGGCGTTACAATGTGCTGCTGTGGTTAATTACGGTGACGAGGTGTGGTCAGCCGTCACCTGCTAAGCAGTGACACTCGCATCATGTGAGATTGGTGGCAGGGATCAGGAGGGACACACGCCCGAGGCATTTGTCCTTCATTGTAAGTTATATCGGGGACAGTAAAAGACTTGTAAAAGTGTGTAAACCTTTTAAATTCACAGCAAAAATTTTCTGACTGAAACTGAAGGATCACAATTAGACTTGGTTCAACTATGGGGTATAGACCAATTATAGTGAGCCTTTAGTTCAAGTACGTTTACCATTTCTGCCTCAGTGCTGGGAATCAGAAACAGCCCATTAACGATTCCTCATGAACAGATTCCTCTACTCAACATGGTGCTCATTAAAATTGCAATGGGAAGGTGCCATTTTCACTTATTAGCTTAATTGTCAGGTCATGTAGATTGGACAGATGACAGTGAAGGTGTCTATGCCAAAGGACATGTTAGTCAGCCACCACTGCCCGAAAGTATAAGTCATCAGTTGCTGAACACGTTCATACGTCATATATACAGGCCAAATTAAGCCACAGACAAATTAAACGAGCTTGCTCATAAATTATAGTACAGGGACAGGGGCACCCTTTATATCATTGCCATGGTAGTCATCAATCACTGAGAGGTTGGAACTGTTAACTTCCCATCTCATGGATAATTGTGCAGGTTATTCTTCCATCTACTCTTTCACAGTCTTTTCAGCCTGATATGAAAGCAAGGTGGTGTCACATTTGAGTCGACTGCTAAACATCACAGTCTTCCTAACCTTCCTAACCTCTGCTTCATTACACTGCTTAATTTCTGATTTAGCATTTGAACACCAAGCTTCATCCTAGTAAACACATCAGGTTAAGTCTAAGCATTAAATACGCTGAGCTTGTTTTCCTGTAAAAAGGACAAAAACTACTGTATATTTCTTCAAAAATGCTTGTGGGTTTATTGTGTGGCAGTTATTTTTTGTTTTATGTCACAAGAAGCGCAACTTCTCCTCCTCAATGTCTATTTGTTTCTGATACAGTATGACATACTGAGCGTGTGTCTTTTCTGTTTTGCTTTGCAAAAGTACAACAATAGATGTAAGGAATATAAGAACTCTAACACTACAGCATCTTCTTTTCACCCTTTATAGCAACCGCTTTGCAGCAGACAAAGGAGCTGCTATATATCAGATACAAACGAGTTGGTCGATCTATAACTTTTTCGCACAATTTATTTAGTTAATCATTCTGGTGTAGATACAATATATACTGGACATGTGCGTATACTTATCTGTCAATTCTTTTGCACTTCACTTCACAGACAGCGCCAGCAGCACCTTGTTATAACAAAATCTTTTGCCATGTCTCACAGTCCTGAATCTGTTTCATGACTGACATATTAGTGCTTATTGCCCCATAGGCATTTCTGAAGGAGAAACTTGACACAGGCTCTTCAGATTTCTTGAAAATTCACACAGCTGCACTTTAAGTGTTTCTTTCCTGTACAGTATATCCATCTTAGAAATAGTGGGCTCCTTGAAATGAGAGAACATTTAAACGCTAACAATTCTGTCCTTAAAAGTAGAAACTATTTTAAAGCAAATGTCTTAATAAGTCTCATGCCAGTACTTATCCATAGTGTGATAACATTTCATCCCAGCAGGCAGAATGGAGTTTATGAAAGTTGTGAAATTCAGTCATTATTAAACATTACTTCCTTCACCTGGTATTATTTTTTCATAAATATCTTAAACAAAATAATTAAACTTCATGAACCTCCTCCTCCAACAAAACCCAATGTCACTGAATGGGTGTCAATGCCATATTTGAAAGATTTTTCAGTTGCAAATTTGTCTTCATGTATTCGTCACATTGATTAACGTCATCCAAATGATTGACATTATTAAAATGCTTTGATGGATTATTTATGCCAGCAACATGTCTGCAAATGACCATATCATACAATCCTCCTGTGGTTTGAAAGCAAAAATCAATCATGAAAATGAGTTCCTCCTAGTGAGACTCCAACTCAAATATGAGTGAAAGACACAAGTCGGGAGACTGGGACGATAATAAGTAAACCTGCGGTAAATGACACTCCTGGTATTTTGAGGCTGAGTTTCATGTTGTTATCTGTGTGTCTAAATGTTTCTGCTCCAAGTACAACCTTTAATGTGGCTCTGAAGTACATCAAAGTGTTACCTGGCATGCTTTATAGCCATCACACACACAGACACTACTCAGTGTACCACTCACTAACTCTCTTCATGACACGCACAAACACATTCATTTGATAAAGAATATGGAAACCCTTTTAAAAGATTTGAATCTCAAAGAGATTGCATTTAGAATAAAAAAGTCAACTGTAGCAAACACATCAGAGTGATTAAACATTCACATATTAAACTGAGGCCATGCACGTCTCCAAAGATTAAGCACCTACAAGGAATGAGAAAATATTCTACATCTTGTTCCACATCAAAATAAATGTGCATCTAATGTTCCTCTACATAGATGTCAGAAAAAGCTCAACTGCACGTAAAGTATCTCACCACAAAGTGAGAGCCCAAATTGTTGCTTTGGCAGTAACAACAAATGCATCACAGGTGCTATACTCCATGCTCTCTTAAACCTGCACAATGGCTCTCCAAAAATATAAAAGGGAGAAAGTAAGAGGGCTGTGCTCTATGCTTCTCAGGTGAACAGCTGGACTGTGGAATATTTGGCGGGCAGAAAGTATGAGGCACAGCTGGCTTTTAAGAGGAAGAGCTCCCCTGGAGCCTCTGGGAGGTCACAGCCTGCTAGGCCATGAAGCGTTGCTCGGCAGGAGCCGTGTGTAAAGGCAGAAGGCCTGTGCCACTGTGTGCAGATGTTCCCCCCCTGCTCTGTTGGCTGCCTCAAAACACACACTACTCACTCACACACAATGCACAAACTGTGGTGCAGAGATGATTTAACACATAGAGCAAACACTTAACACAGACACCTTCGCTGACACATATACATAAACACACAAACACGGTGTGCGCACAAACTCATGCATACTCGCTCAGACATATTCCCTCTCCATATCCAGTCTGCACAGCCGCGTCACTTTCCTGTGTCCTCCATAGCAACAAGCACCACCTCAGTGCTCCTGAGTGGTGCTGCTGGAAACAATAAAGTAGGGTTTAAATGAGCTCTCCAAGGTCTGAAACACACAACCAAATGTAGGAAGGTGCCCGTGGAATGCAGTAGCAAACTGCACCTCCTCACTTCATAACAGAGCCGCTTCTATGCATTACCCATAGGTAAAGCGAAGAGTTACAGGACAAAGTAAAAATGAAAAAAGAAAAAAGCTCAAGGCTCCAATGCTCACCCCAATCGGTGCTATATCTTATTATGTATGTCTCACACACTGCGCCACATTTGAATAGCATCCTGCAACAAACACAATCAATAGCACAAAAAACGTCCTTCCCTTAATTCCGGAGCTGTATGCATTTATCGACCTGAGCGTTCCCCTGGGATAGATCCATGAGGGACAAACCATGGCATCCACTGCAAACTGAGCCAAATGTTTGCGGTATCATTACAAAATAACTCATTGGAGGATGTCAATCAGAGGCGCGTATTATGGGAAATATATCCCAGGTGGAACATGTGGCACAAGAGAGATGCCTTTATAGGATAGCAATAGTCATCAGACACCGGGATCAGCAGGCTACTGACAGTGATGAATAGAGAAAAAGACAGTATGAGTGGCAGGCCCTAGTGAGGGACAGCACTTCGCTCTGCAACCTCCTCCGCACCGTCTGTCCACCCCAACAAACCCTCACGAACCCACGAGACAAATCCTGCTGTTGACACCAATGGACAAGCACATCTGGCAACCAGGGTCCACCGGGGTCCAGTGTGACAGCCCCAATCAGACACTTGATATTCACTGTGTCGACTTACCGTTCTCTCACTCTGACGCCACAGACACAGAGAAAAGAGAGCAAAGGACAGAGGGATGAGGAGGAGGGGGTGGGGGGCTGCCTTTCAACAGGAAATCAAATATTAATCAGCCCAATCACAGGCATATCATCATAACTGCAGCATGACATTGATATTCAATCAGTCAAAGAGCCTAAATATGGAGAGATCACCATGTGATCAACAATAGAACAAGAGAAGGTTTGAGTGAATGATGACAACAAGGCAATAAATGTTAATGTCTCAACAAAGCGTTAATACATTTTTCTATAATTCTGCCATTTGAAAAGTATATATTTTTCCTCAGTTCTACCTCATCAGCTTGTGTCAGACATAAAATCATTAGTACAGTATCAAAGCAGCAATGGTTGTGTTCAGTATTAAAACCTGTGCTGATTTGACAGCAGTTTTTATTTTGTATGTATTGTTAGTTCTATTGCCCTTTCATTAATTATGTACCAGAAACTGGCCAAAGGCTATACAGTTGTCTAGAGTGAAAATTAAATATTGATAAAGCTCCAGCTTTCACCCCAGATTTCATTGTGTTAACAAATATGTTTTGTTTGCAAAACAATTTGAATTTAATAATTCATCAAAAGGGGGGAGAGGCCATTATCATTCAGTATGAGCCCTGTGTGGGCTCCAGATGTCAGGAATCATGTCCTTATACTGACAATACATGCAGAGTCTGTGCCCTCTTTTATACATTATTGAAAGCAAATTCGGCAAGGTGGCTTTAAACTTGGGCACCGGGACTGATACGTAACATGTATAGAGGTGACCTGAGACTGCCTGTCAGGAGAAAAAAATCGTGACAGAACTACAAACATATTGTACACACACATATGATGTGTATAATCTTATTTAGCTCCTATATTAAACAGTGAAGTGTGTTTTTTTTAAACCCTTTTTTAAACTTCAACCCAGATGAACTCACCGTGAATGCTGGTGGTTAAAAGGTTAAAAACTCACAGGGCAACAAATCTAGAGTAGAGACAGATCATAGCATCCCAGCGGGCTACAACATTAGTCACCAGCTTCATGTTGGTCATAAATCTAACGCAGCAGCATCTTGACTCTGCCTGAGAACATGAATGTAATCTGAAATTATTCTTTGTTTGTCATGATAGGCTGAAAGGATTGCGAAAACATTGGCGATTACAACCTTAACCTGGAACATCCAAACCCTATTGACCACTCTGTCAGCCCCTGGCAACAAAGCTTGACTTGACATTCTGTTAGCAGCAGTGCGGGGGCTGCAGAACGGAGGGGGAAGTGGTGGCTGATAGGCGTGACGGAAAAGAGAAAGAGAGAGACAGGGGACGCCTGTTTGGGATTTACAGCAGCGGCGTGTTCACCTAGCAGCTGACCGTACTGCTTCACAGGTCAGCCGCTCTAACCGGACTCCATTAATACGCTGGTCCACCTTGTGGCACACTTTATGCTCCAGCACATCCACTGCCTTAGGGACAACTTCACTGGCACTTTACTCTCGAACAGAGTAAGAAACAGAGGAGGTCTGGGGTCAGGAGAAAAGAAACCCTATGAAAATAGAGTAGGGGTAAGAGAAAAGTCACAGGGAAAGTTTGAAGAGCCGTTTTGTTAGTGTAGACTGTAAACTCTAATGTATGGAACTATATGTGGAGTGAACCCTTGCACTTTCAGCTCGTACAAGAAAATAACTCTTATAAAGGTCAAAGTTTTTCTTCCTTTTTCTCTCTTTTTGCTTTGAAGTTGCCTCAAGTTCATCTGATGTACCTGGTTCTACTTTTTTGGCCCCGTCGCTTCAAGCACACTTTGGGGATGGGCACGGACATCATGGTATAAATGTGTTTTATGGCCAGGCAGCTGCCGGGGGCAGACTGTTTTTTATGCTTTCTGGCCGAGTACAACATGGCCACCTGCCTGGCGTAAAACCCTCACTGCTATGCTGGGCTTTATGGGCACGTTCTGCAACTAAACAAAGATATACAAGGACGTGTACGAGGGAAGCTGTCTGCTGCATATGGTGTGCACTTAAGCAATTCATCGGTGCCATAAGCATCGACGAGGCGCAAATCCTGGGCTCCTTGTGGCTTTCTGAGTGCCATGGGATCTGAGGGGATACTGCTTGGTTCATGAACCCACTGAATTATTTTCTTCCACAAGTCCGTGTTTCCTTTAGGCATGACCACTGTATGTCACTCTGACAGCTCTGTTTGCCTAAGCTCCAGAAAGCTCGCTGATTATCTGGAGACCCTGGATAGGGGTACTGTAACTGTGTGTGGGGGATTCACAGATTATCACCACTAGGAATCACAGAAGTGAGTGTGCATTTTGGCTGCAGTGGGAGGTGAGCGGCACTCAACCACCTGCTCCACTGATAAACAAGTTCATGTATGAGGAAGAGAGATGATTGTTAGAATTTCAGAGTGTCATCCCTCCCCTTCTCTTCCACTATCTCACTTTCACAACTGCGAGCGGTAGAACAAAATTACTCCCCGCCAGTGAATAATAAGGAAGTTTATGAAACGTGACGAATGCGGTGGCGCTCTACATGAAATACCAATGAGGGAGGCGCCCCAGCGTAGCAAATGCTACATCCTAATATCAACAGTCACCTTGTGTTACTCCCTCAACTCCCCAGAAGGGCACATCATGGAGAGAGTACAAACATGCAGCATAATGTGGTGACACTGATGATCTCAGCGCCGGTGTGCGGTTATGAACAGGGGAATGGACAATTGCATGTGGTGTGCCGCCACAGTTGGTGGCCATCAGGTTAGGAATGGATGCAAGAGGCCGAGGGGGGGGGGGCTGTTGCCATTCATTGTCTGTGTCTCGGTGAGGTTGGGTGGGTGGTGGTGAAGTGGTGTCGTGTCACCTTTGCGCTGACACGCTGCGGTGCATATTTGGTCACAGTGGGGGGGTCAAAGGAAGTCGTAGTGTGACTCACTTGTCACACTTGTCAGTTGGTGTGTGAATGAGTGAGTCAACCTACGTTAGATACCCATGTTCCTTGAGAAGTGGAGGTGTGGTGTGATACAATTCAGAAGAAGTGTTTAAATGTTCCCGAATTTAATGAATTGTTGAGCAGCAGATAATGAATAGACAGTTATTATAATTGATAGTTTCAGTCAGTTATCTGATAAAATACCAAACATTTGCTGATTCCAGTTTGTCATATTTTAGAGTTTATTTGTTTTTCTCAGCTCTGTAACATTGTAAACTGGATAAATTTGGGTAAAGTGCAGCCAAAAAAAAAAAAAAAAGAAAGAAAGAAAGAAAAAAGAAATCCAACACTATCATTAATTCTCTCAGAGTGGGCTCATTTCTGATAATGTGATCACATTGAGACAATGTTCTCAACATTAGTGAATTAAATACAAATAAATTAAGTTAAAAAGACACTTTTGACCGTTGTACTGCATTACAACCGAACATTCCCGCCCTGGAGTTTCAGTACCAGAGGACTGAAGCTCTGCCAAGCTCCTTTTAAAATTCATAGAAACACAAAACAAAACAAAACAAAAAGCAAGAAAAAAAAAAGCTAAATTCTCAAATGTCTGTACACAAGCAGCAAAAAATCTGAAAAAAAAAACTTTAGTTTGGAACATTTTGTTTGATCCTATTAAGGTTCATCAATATAGTTAAAGAATTCTGATCAATATTGAGACATTGATTTCAACCACATCACTGGATCTACCTTTGGGTTTTTGAATGAATATCTTTGTTTCCATCGCTTGTTTGAGCCCAAAACACACACACACACACACACACTGTGAATCCTTGAGAACTTACAAACTTTTCAATATATTTTCTTCCTCATAAAATATTTGTTATTTTTCCCCCTTAAAAAACAATGTGAATATAAAAAGTCTACACACTCCTGTCTTAATGGCAGGTTTCTGTGATATAAAAATGACACCAAGATAAATAATTTCCACCTTTTAAAAGTTTTTTAATATTCTAAAAAAAAAAAAAAAAACATCACACAAGTGTACATACTCGTCTACGCTACATTGTTGAGGAGCATTGTTCCTCTGGTGGTATACACTGTTGTTTTTACACCAAACAAACCTTTTGGATTTATAGCCAAAAAAGTTCAGTCTTCATTTCATCAGACATTAATACATTTTCCTACCTGTTTTATGGAGACATGATGTATGATAGTATAAACCATAGCCAGCCGTGGATGTTTTTCTTTGTAAGAAAAGGTTTCCATCTTGCCAACCTCATACCCAGACATATGAAGAATACGGGAGATTGTTTTCACATTCAATACACAAGTACGTACTTACAGCTCCTTTAAGGTTGCTTCTCTTCTTATCATAGGTCCACTTCTTTCTCCACTTGATGATCATGTCGTGCTCTATAGCACGTCCAATGCTTTGGAAGGTCTTTGACTGATAGCTTTCAACAATCAGATCCTTTGATGCTTTATATGCTCTTTGTCGACCGTGACGTTTGCTGTAAGATGCAGCCACAGTAATAAGAGGGTGTGCACACTTAAGCAACCACCGTTATATTATTTTTTTTTTTTTACTTTTATTTTTCGCCCTAATTGAATTGTTCAGGTTATCAATCATTTTAAATGTGAACACATTTGTAGAAATGATTCATCTGGTCTCTCTTTTTTCAAACATCATAAAAATGAGCATTCAGCATTTTAACAGGCGTGTGTAGACTTTTTATATCCACTATATATTTCCAGACTTGTGTTTGCTAAGTACAGTAACTTCTTCTGTGTTTGCTATGTAGTTACTCAGTCTTTTGAAATGTTTGTGATGTCTGTCAGTCGGTTGAATAGTGAATTTCTCTGGCAGGAATAAATGTCATGTCATGACTTTCCGCTCATTCATACGTGTGAACATGAGACGTGAACAAGGCGAGGACTGAGCTGCTTTGGAAAAACACTTCATGGTGCTGTGGAGTGGCCAAAATGCTTCACTGGACATCTTAAAAAATAAATGAATAAATAAAACAGGGAAGTAGGGCTGAAACGATTACTTGAGTGATTTGAATAATTCAATTACAAAAATGATCGAGGTAAATTTTTAATCTGAAAAAAAGGAACATTCAGATTTGTCTTTTTTTCCTTAATTTTAATATTGTTATTTAATTAGGCAAAATAATGTATTCAATCACTTGATTAATCAATAGAATTCATTTGATAGAATACTCGATTACAAAATTAATCGACAGCTGCAGCTCTACAGCGAAGCGATGCACTTGTCAGCTTAGCTCAGTCTGCTTGCTCCACACTGACGGTGCAGTTTTTTTGTGTTTTTATGTCATGCTCTAGATTTGTCTCCAGGTTACAGCAGCTCGTTCACTCTCTCTCCTCTCACTCCTCCACAGTTGAGTGACAAAAGTCTCTCCCGTGTGAAATCATGCATTTCCCCTTTTTTGCCTTTATCTCTAATGGTCATAATTCGCTGTCGTACGCGACGGAGATGAAAAGTCTTTTACTTTGTTTGCTTGCTCATGCACTTTAAACCTTTCAGTGCAAAATGAGTTGTTATTTTTCAACTAGAGCATTATTAATAATCTCGGTTTAAGATGTAGAGCTGGAAAACTGTTAAGAAGCCTGAATGAAATGCCCTCTATTTCTATTTTTTATGAGTGTTTGTGTGTGTATATTGTGTCTATTTGTGTGCGTGTTTGTGTTTGTGTGTGTGTGTCTGTGTTGTGCATGCATGTAAGTTTGTACTTGTGGGGTCAACCCTTTTATCCTCGTCTTTCAGGAGAGTGCGTGAGTGTTTGTGTGTTTCTGCATTCTCCGCAGGGACTATTTCAGTTGAGGCCAAAGAACACAGAGAAACTTTGAAAGAGCTTTTATGTACTTTTGAGTGAAATGATCCTAAGAAAGGCTTTTTATAAAAAAAAAAAAAAAAAAAAAAAAAACTTTTTATTCAGGCTTCCACATCTAGAAGGGCACTTACTCAATTACCAAGCTCCCTTCCTCCCTTTCTACATCCATCAATCCCTCCGCTATTCTTAGGCCTGGATCTGAGTTCTGTGTGGAGGCATTGCCATGGGCTAAGAGCATGAGCTTAGTAGTGAAGCAATGTAGGGCATGTCAGTGAGTATAGAGTGAGTCAGCCATTTGTAGCCACTTTTTGGTTGTATTGTAAGACTTCAAAAGATCATGCAACCAGTAAATATATAACATATGTGGCTACTAATCTTACAAATATTGAAATTTCTTTAAAGAAGTAATAAAAAAATGTTTTTGCCTTGTAATTTTTTTTTACTTCTGATTAAATTTTGACTTTTAAAATTGTTCAAAAAGAAATGAAAAAAAAAAAGTACTTTGATATCACACATTGGCCAAGGTAAAATAGGGCATGTACAGATAAGACTGATAATGTATGAAAAGAGAGGTAAACTCATTCTGTCGCCCTCACGTTCACATCTCAGCGCTCTTTTAACTGCAGCCTTGTCACTCAGTAGCTTGAAAGGCAAGACCTCACACTGGTTTGACAGATAAAAGTCTCCTCACTTTATTGCTGTTTGACATTTTACCTCCTAGAAAAATTTCAGCCTCTCTCCTACCCATCACACACACATATACAGTATACTCCCCTTGATGTGAGTCCATCTCCTCTCCTCCTGTCCATCTGCCAGGCAAAATGGAGCCTCAGACAAAGGATACGGAGGCTAACTCAGTGATCTGAATCAAATGGCAAGAGGAGGAGGAGGGTAGCAGAGGAAAAGAGGAGTGATGGGTGCCAGGGAGCGAGCACGGGAGACGTGGGAGACAGAAGGGTTGGATGGTGAAGGGAGGCATGAGGGGATAGATGTGAATTTTTTCTGACAGGTTGAAGTCTCCTCTGAGCTGACCCTCTCCCTGCTGGGAGCCATGTCTCCTGGATGTGGGTGGGGGGTGAAGCGGGATGGAGGGAAGGGAGATATAAGAAGGTGCAATGAACAGCGCCAGCAATGACCAATAGTAAGCATGAGGTGTATTAATTTGACCCATACTAGAGCACAAACTCTTTGCAAGAATCTGTCAACGCTAAAATTCTAAGGGTAGGTTAATACTGCCATTGCTCAATGTCAAGTGTTATTGGACATAGTGTTACTGGCCAGCACTGGAAGCATGGTGACAGAGAAGACACATCTGCTGTCTGGGTCATTTTAAGATTCCATGTACTGAAAAAAACGCTATCGATTAGTAAGTAGTAACACTCCTCTAGGGCAGAGTGGACACACACAGTGACAAGTGACTTCCAGAACCTTCAGGGTTCAGAGGAATAGAAGATAAAGTGCACAGATCATTGGTTTGAATGTATGGAAAAGATGAATGTATATAAATGGACTAGACAAAGTTAAAAAAAAAAACAAAAAAAAACAAAAACAAAAAACAGTTGTGTTTTAGTAAACAATAGTGTTTTAAAAAAATAAATAAATGTAAAAGAAAACAAACAAAACACAATATTCTGGCAGCTGTGGCACCAGAAAAGTCACTTAAACTGTTAAATTGGCAAATTTATAAAGTGTTAACATTTTTTCACTTGTAAAAAAGGAAATTTTACTTTTACTTTTTTACTGTTACTAATTGTTTTCGTGCAGTTGCAAGTTTCTCTGTTGATTTACATTAGACGTGTTAATTCACAGCCTGTTTTTGTAATTTCATCGATATTACACATTTTTAGAAATAGAGACAAAAAAACCCTACAATATTCAACAAATGATGTGTACACTACTTACTTTTATTACAGTGTAGAATAAAGAGGAGGTTCGGTACATACATCAGTGAATAGTGATAAAAGTATTGATTCCTTATCCTTATTAACAGTTTTTTTTTTATGAAAAATGTCAAACCATCTGCTCATTTCCTTTTTTAAAAATATCTGTGATTTAACTGTGTTTTTCTTGGTATAGTATTTTTGAGGTGTTGGCCAAACAAAGCAAGCGATTTGAAGATATTACCTTGCCCTTGTTAATTGGTGATGATGCATTTCAAGATTTTTTTTTTCTTTCAGATGAATTAATACTTAGAAAAATAGCCCACAGATAAGCTCATGGTGATAATAACCTTATTAATTTGAGAAAAAAAAAAAACCTTTCTTCATTTTAACAGAGAGAAACCTCTAGTAGAACTGGACTCAGGCCATCTGCCTTGACTGGTTGGCTTGAGAGGAGAGAAATAGGAGAGTGAGCGGGACTGAGGACAGCTGTTGACTGTGAGACTGATTGCTAGAATGACAATTTAACAACAACACAATAATAAGAAATAATAATAATAGTACAGTCATAATGGATGTGGATGCTGCAGCTCCAGAGTCACAGTCACATACAGAATGAGGACAGAGAGAGAGAGAGAGAGAGAGAGAGAGAGGACACAAAGTTAATGACATCCAGTAGTGTTATGTAAATGCACGGAGGGAGAGAGAGGTGCTCAGTGCATCATGGGAGCTCTGCCAGCAGTTTAGAGATATTGCATCATAACTAAAGGATGGTTCATGGCTCACCTGAGGAACTCTAACTATGAGCTTTATGAAAGAGGGAAGTTTTAAGTCTAACCTCAAATGTGAAATGTGAGCAGCATTTTGATCTACTGGGGTCATAAGGAACTATGAACTCATTAAGATACAATGGAGCTTGGTTATTAAATGCTTTGTAAGTGAGGAGAAGGATTTTAAATTATATTCTGGATTTTACAGGAGGTCAGTGCAGAGAGGCTAATATGGGAGACATAAGATATCTTGTTACACCTTTCAGTTCTTGTGCTGCTGGAGCTCAAGGTATTGCCATCCAGCAGAAGTGCCAAGGTCAACCAAATACAATAACTTCTTTTTCGTACAATAACTTCAGTTTTGTCTGAATTTAGAAGGGAAACGTAGCAGGTCATTCATGTTTGTGTTGCCTGATGTTAGACTAGCTGAATTGTTCCATCTGGTTTCATAGATAAATATATGGCAACATCAGCTTAGTAATGGATAATATTGCCCTAAGGAAATCATGTACATGATAAAAAGTAGCAGTCCTTGTACAGAACCCTGTGGAATTCCATGTGAGTATAAAGAGTCATTGATCACATAAGCAAACTGGAATCTATCTGATCCATGTGGCTTAAATATGTAAGACCAGTCAATTGTCTGAGGCCATCAGATGATTCTTTGTATCTTTCAACAGTTTGACTTTTCCTGTGTTGTGTTGAATCTTCACTAAAAGTCATAAATAAATATAATATAAAAAATATTTACATCATAAATAGATTTTAGATACATAGGTAAGGTTGGATATGTGTCTGTAATTGTTTAAAACAACTGGATAATGAGAAGCCTTTGAGTAAAGTTATATTAACTATAACCTATACCTATATACCTACTGTAAACAGTATGTGGCCGGCTAATAAAGATATATGTTGACTGGATCTCATATGGAAGTGTTAATTAAAGGTAACACATCTCTGAACAGCCTGGCTGAAGAAGGGTCTAAAAAAGACATGGTGATGATTTAGAAGAGGAATCTGTTAACTCAAAGAGATCTAAATATGGATCAGGAGTTCTAGTGTTGGATCTGAGGCTACTGTACTGGACAGTTCATCAGGGGCTAGCTTAGCATGCTAGTATCTGGATCCACTATGTGACATGTTTTGAACACAAGTTGAGGAGTCAGTGTAGTTACTGTTAATGATTTGGATATTTACCAAAGCAGTAGATATCTTAAGTTAATAGAAACCTTAAATTGATAACTCAAAAGAACAAATGTGTCAGTAACTCTAGCTGTAGTTTTACATATTAATGTACTGCTGAATGCTGATGATGACACACAGTCAAAACAGTTTGTGGAAAGATGTGACACTGACAGACAGAGAAGTTAAATAAACTAAAATGTTATTTCACCCAAGCGAATGTTTTCCTATCAGTTTCAGGTCAGACAGAGGTGCTGCTACATTTTTTCACTTGGAACAACCGGCAGAAATACTTAACTCTGTCACACAGTGTCCGGTCCTGTTAATACGTCCATGTCACAAATAAAATAGCAGCTGTAAAGAAAACTGCCAGAACTTGTTTGACTAAATACCAGCGACTTATCTCAGAAACACAGTGACTGATGCAGCGTTGCGGTAGATGGTCGTATTATTTGACACACTTTAATTCAGACTAAACTGAGCTGTTTACAGCTCTCACACCTGCAGAACATAAGACAAGAAAATTCCTTCATAGACAAATTTATCAAGACATCCATTCACTATGAACGCACACACACACACACATGCATTTATCAAACTCTCATGTTTAAGTGCAAAGTGCTTGAATAAGATTCCTCCTCAGACAGAATTAGCTCAGGTAAGGAGGGAATGGTTACTGTCTGCTTTGTCTCATCTCCATGAAGTTGTGCGTATACTCAAGTAGGTGGAATTGCAAAATGAAACATAATTATGTTGTACTCCCGCTGACAACTGATCTGTCACCAGGCGCATTAGAAACACGACTGTGTATGGTGTGAAGGAAGAGGGAGGGGAGAGGAAAGAGAACTTGTGTGGGCCCAGCTCATCTCTCACACTCTGACAAGGCCACTTACCTGGAGGTTGTAAAACTAAAAAAAAAAAAAAACAGGATAAAATAAATAAGTAATACCTGCCACGTACACACAACTGTACTCCTAAGCTCATTAGACAAATGCACCTCCTGTATCTCATTCCTAGTTCCACCATTCCAACCAAGACAGATATCTCACCTTCAGTACAAAGCGCAATTACACCACAGCAGACAAATATAGCATGGGGGTATAATCTTTCTGAATCACCTGCAAAGTCAGGAAGATAAAAAACAGTGCCCTTATTCTACGCTGCAACACCACTGCCTTGTAAAAGAACTAGGTTGGTCTCTACCAGCGTGTTCACTTGCAGCCAAGAACAAATTAACCTCCTAAGATCAACAATAAACCTAATTAGAGTTGTGTTCTACAGCACACATCTCTAAACAGATCACAGCTTGTTGAGAGATGAATCTCCATCTGTCTGGTTGCACGCTGGGAGGAGGAAAGACTCAGAAGATCAGTCCTAAGATGCGCAGAAGAAAGATTGTATGTGTTTGTGCATGTGCGCACACACACACACAGAGAGAGAGAGAGAGAGAGAGAGAGAGAGAGAGAGAGGCCCTCATGGCCACGGGGTTACTTCCTTATGTCAACCCTAATTGTATGATGTCATGCTGCAGCCAGGAAGTGGGACATGTCGCGCAGAGAGAACATGCCACTGGATTTGAGCGTGTTTCTGGAGGTGGGTGGGATTGGGGGTGTGTAACACTAAAGGGCCATGACAGGAACAGCTCTGCCCTGCCAGTAGACTCCCACTCTTGGGATTCCAACGGCCAGACGGGGGAGGAGCATATGTATGTGGAAACAACAGAGTCAATACATTTCATGTAGTCAAACACACAGGGGGTTAATTTTGGAGGGGTTAATTTTAAACCCAGATTGCCTATAATAGAATCAAGTAAAATGTTTTGGTTTTTTTGACAGTCAATCAGAAGTGAGATCCACCGAAAAAATGTTTCCCCCAGTTATCATATTAAATCTTTTCATATCAAATAATAAACAAATTATTGAATTTCTCTGCTGCCTGTGCTCGTCCTCGACTTGGGCAGAGAAAATTTGTAGACAAGTGGGAGATTTTAAGGTCTAAAAATGATTAAAAAGGGCAATTCTTGTGGATGTGTATTTTTCTGACTGTGTAGTAATTTCCCTAAGCTGCCGTTGGACATGACAGCATTATCACTTTAGCTGTGACACTGTACAAGATAAAGCAGTGGGGACACCAAGGTCCAAATATGTTGCTTTTATAGGTGGGAGCTGTCCCATTCATCATGTGCTAACACCTAGAGCTCTCTGTAATCCCTGTCCATAAGTTAGCCTCAGGCAGGTATCTTCTGTCCTGCTGCAAACTAAACTAATGATGTCATTTTCAACTGCAACATTTTGGCAAAAACAAAAGCTCGAGGACCATTTTTATACTTGTGATGCGTGAAGGAGTAAATGTGAAACATAAACACAAGACAAAAGAGACAAAAGTATCTTTCATAAATCAGTTTATATAACAAAGGGGTTATTATTTAGTATATATTTCATGGAAGGACAGTGTGCATAACCATTTTTTGTTTTGTTTTTTTCATGTTCTTAAGGATACAAATAAACTTAAAATGTTACAAATATAAATGTTTCTTAAGACAATTAAACATACTCAATGACAACATGGAAGGTAGGCAGGGATATGGCAGCTTACACGTCGCGATCGGACAGGGTTAGTCAACAGTTGAGTGTTGTTTGTTGATTCAGCTGCAATTGGTCTTTCACAAATCAATAGTAAGCACTAACAAAGTAGGAACGAAGTGGATATGTGGCAGCTGGGAACTATTTACCAAAAGAAATACTTTGCAAATAGTTCACTCTGTTAGTGGCAATGTCATATACGAAACGTCTCAAACAGTTCTCAGTTCTGCCTGAGCTGAATATCTTGTGAGGTAAAGTGCACAGTCAGTGAGTGTACGGTAAGTTACATTGCAAACTTTCCTTTTAATTAAAGCGCTTGCCACCAATCACCACCAAAATGGCACCTTTACAGTTTTTGATAAATCTTTCATACCCCTGCCTCCTCTTTCTTACAATTACCATGAGCACAAATCATAACCTTGGTTTGTTAGTCACAAGCTAAAAAGACAATGGGATGTTTTGGCCCAAACACACACACACATGGACACAGAGACACAGAGACACACACACACACACACACACACACACCGAGGGGCCAATTTTTCTCACTAAAATAATGGAACAGTTCAGGCCTTTTGATCTGAAAGTCTCCTACTATTTTCTATAAAAACACATAGTTCTGATTATCCTAAAAGATGGGACGAGGGAGAAATACAACAATCACTTACACAGCTGATGAGGAATGTCGCCATTGTAGAAGTTTCTCTGTAAAGTTTCAAAGATTTCAAAGCTGCTTTCGATGAGGGAAAATAATTTAAACTCTTGATGCCTTTCCAGCCATTTGTTGCACTGAATGGCAAAGAAAAAAAAGCTCATAAAATCAGTGTTTTGTGATGCATTTATCACATTCAGTTTTATGCCACATCATTCAGAAAAACAATAAAAGGTTCCCGTCGTGGGAAAGATGCAAAGATGCGATGTGGAACTTCGACAATGGCAAACACCGTAGCACTTTATTTCATCATGTTCTACAATTCTATCATTACAAAAGTTTTTTTTTTTTTTGTTTGTTTTTTTCTTCCTTAAACTCCAAATAAATTACATCTTAAAGATGTTTGAGTGTTTTCGATGACAAGTAACACGAGTATCTTTTTTTTTTAATCACATCAAAACCTCACACTTTGAAGACATTTCTTGATGGGATCATTGATTATTAAAAGATGGCAAAATTAAATAAAAACAAAGTATATGTCTGTACAATCTTTCTTATAATTATCACAAAGAGAGACCTCCCTTTGATATCCAGAATAAAATAATCATATGGTAACAAAACTAAACCTTAAACTAAACTAAAGAAAAAGGTTGGCACATGGGGGGAAAAAAGTTGATTAAACAAAGACTAAAACATTTTTAGTCAAATGGTAAAACAGACAATATAGTTGTTAACCACAGGGCACTGGTTGTTTTCCAATCACAGGACGAAAATCAACCAAATGTCACACAGACACTGTCATCCACAGACAGAGAACTGATATATTTATAAAGGGTTTTATTTCAGGTGTGATGGTGCAGAGTGAAGGGGCAAAGAGCGATTTAGGAATAAGGGAATAATCGCCTTTGACAGCGTGTCTCTATATCTGATGTGTACAACACTTCTCTGTGCAGAATCTCTTACGCATAATCCTCATTCTCTATACGACTCAAACCTCACATCCAGGGGAGAATTATCGTCATCGTAAATATGCAGACTTTTCTCTCTGAGTGTCGTGGATGCACCTTGAGCCGAGATGATGTGTAAAATTGCATTTTATTTATTTATTTATTTATTTGAGAAGCGTGCAGGCTCGGAAAGGAGGCATCATGAAACAGACACATCACAAGTAGCACTGGCAGATTGTTTAAATGAAAAATCTCCATCTATTCTCACCCAGGAGTCAAGCATGCTGAATCCCATTTTGACTGGGTTCCTGTTCCGACTACTGAGCTGGCATGTTGCACACGTACACACACACACTCACACAATCGCCCAAAACACTAACACACAGACTCAAAGCCTTAAGCAGAGTTATGGCATTACTAACATAACTCGTGTTGGTAAAATGGGTCACTTATGCCATTAGTGCTGGGGAATTGGACTCTCACTTTGCCAAGACAAGGATGATCTTGTCTGCTTTTCCCCGCAGTCGATTATTCTCGTCATACTCAGCATCCGTGTGGATTCAGCGGTTGTTTTTAGTAGCATCTGCTTACAGTTTAGGGCAGAGAGAGGGGACAGAGCCGCCCCAGGCATGAATATATGAATAAATAGTTCACGTGAAGAAATGGTGTGACAGTTAGGTCCTTATGGAGGAACAAAGGCTCACAGCAAAGTTTCTACTGTTTCATACTTGAACATCAGGTGTCTGTGTTCTGATACCGAAAAGCTTCATCAGGTGGCGGATAAGTTCCCGAAAACAACTGAGAAGTATCCCACCAAGAAACAGAGTATTTAATACACTACTTAAAAGGGCTTGTTGTCCTAAAACTCTTTAGTGTTCATGAATAAACTGATGCCTGTGGTTCACGGAAGTTTCAAAACATTTGTACTAGAGTATGAATCATAACAAAAATATACCAAATTGTGTTTTTTTGAAGCAGCAGAACAATACCTGTTTCTTAGTGGAAATTATCTTTTTTTATTCTTTCAGTTTTCTGTTTTCTGAAGTAAGTTTATTTTGGAAATTGTTTGAAAACCCAGTGGGGAAAAAAAAAAAAAATCTATTGAAAATCTGCTGCAGAAATTTTAAAAGCGAAAGTTTTCACTACTGTTTTTCAAAAAGGATGTTATTCCTTGGCTGCTTTTTAATGCCGTCACACCTTAAACCAAATACACACACACACACACACACAGATCAAAATAGATTAATTTATAAAAATGTTGTAATACCTTTGTATAATCAAGCTTCACCCACTGCAAACCCTTGTGACTGGAGGGAAGGTCACGCAGATCATGTTAATTTCTTCAGGCTGTTACATGCATTTACAAATGTGTCAGTCTCTCATGTGAACTGCAAACGCGACCTTGGGACAGAGATCAGCACCTGAAGGCATCGCTTAGATGTTACACAACTAAAAATAAAACGCATCTTGTTAAAACGGAGACTACATTTTTTTTTTCCAGTGAGTCACATGTTTCTGATATCTTAGCATCGACAGTGAGCAGCTCTGTTTTTTTTTTTTTTTTTTTTTTAACACAGGAGATGGACTGAAATGATTTGTACATTTACTGTTAAAATAATGGTTTTGATGTTGGTTGGACGAGGGATAGGAGAGAAAAAAAAAAAAAAATTTAAATCTCTGCTCCCTCCCCTGGTAAACGTTCAATGACATCACGTCACAGGTGGCATGTTTTCAAACATGGCTGCTGAAACCCTGGCTTCCATTTGAAGGACAGCTGCCCCCCCTCCCTCCTCTTGCCCTTTTGTTGGATAGACTGTGTGTGTGGTATGCTCCTCTGGATGATAAGCATCCATTGTGGTGCAGTCCTTCTTGACAGAGTGTCTGTTGCCAACACGTTGCGACGAGTTTCATGTCAGAACTGTGAGAGAACTGTAGCATCTTAATGAAGAAAGGATTAAAACTGAAGGCTGAGACTCAAGAATCGAAAATGGATATTCGAGCTGTGAAAACCTTTTACGTACAAACGGCAGCGGCGGCAGCAGCAGTGTGTGTGCAATGTTTTATTTTATGAATCAAACCATCTAGGGAGGACAGGAACATTTAGAGTAATGAGAAAGTATTGAATTAATATGTAAGGCTTCAGATGAACAGCATGAAAATTAAATGTCTGTGTGTGAAGAAATATAGAGCCTTCAGTTCTGTGTGGCTTCCTTAGGCGTTTCTGTCCCATTCTCAGTTGTGTGTGTGTGTATATGTGTGTGTATATATGAATGCTTATGCGTGTGTATATGTGTGTGGGTGTATGCGCACGCCAAAGTAAGGGGTGGTCTATCGCCTCCCTCAGACGTCCTCCAGATCTCCACCTCGCAGGCCTCTTTGGCACTTATCTAGCGTCTTGTGGTAGGCGCGGGCGATCATCGAGCTTGGTGATTTGCGTTGTGGCGTGAGCGAGACCTTTCCAGGACTGCGCGGCGGTTGTCTGTTAAAAAGAAGAGAAAAAAAAAAAACAACAAAGAATCAAAACCAGAGTGAGACTGAGAAAGAACAAGAAAGTGTTGTTACATTGATCCATAGTGGCACGCAGGAGCTCAACTAAATGAAAGACTGCATAGAAAAACGAAGGGAGGCAAAGAGAAAGAGACTGAGAGCAGTGGTGAAACAACATGAAGCAAATCCAGGCTGATTGAGAGTGAAGCAGCAGGGGAGGATGGAGAAACAGAAGAAGCTGCTGGAGTGGAGTTGCCTGTGTCTGGTGTCATAGTAACTCCATTCAGCTCCTGATCCAGGCTTCCACTCAAGAGCCCCTCAACTATTCTCACATCAGATGCAGCATATGCACAGAAGACAAAAGTAAATGCACACACTCAAGCAGCTGGAAAAACAGGCGGGGGCAGAAGAAAAAATAACAACATACAGGGCGACATATAGGGCACATATAGACACGACAAAAGCGAAGACTTGCATGTCTTATGGAGTCATTATGCTCCTTTGTGAGATGAGTGGATACAACAGGTGAGATTATTAGCTTTGATTTAAAAAAAAGAAAGAAAAAATAGATCACAAGTAACAAACAATTAGTTCATTAGTGACAATGAACGTTTTGTTGCAAGATTTGCAGCTTCAGAAGCCGAGCCAATCACACTTCGGCTTTTTTCTGTTGCCAGTTCTATGACAGAGTCATACAAACACCGCCTCCCGTGCTATCCAACCATAGATGCCCAGAAATGCCCATGGCATCCGCCGGGCAGCCAGGTGGCAGGTGGGGCTGGGTTGAACCAGGAAGCATAGCCATGGAGATGACTGCAGGCACACCCACACAGGACTCCCTGGTATTTCCAAGCATAGCGCCACCACTATACCCATTAGTCAGTGCCAGCTGTAGGGTGCCAGGCGTCCTGGGCTGGGCGTTGTTTAATGGCACTCGCTCTATCCATCATGTCAGGTAATGAGCTGAGAGTGACTGTGATGGCCAGGAACACATACACAAATGTGCACACACACATACACATCTCACACTCCCACCATCGCAGTGGAGAACAGAGAGCGCTCCTTCAGATTGGATACAAAGCATCATGCAGATGGTACTCAGGAGGAGGGAGGGGGGGAGGAAGAGAAAGAGCAAAAAGGAAGGCAGATCGAGATGTTCAGAAAAAAAAAAAACATAGAATTTTCTGTATTTGCTGCTTCTTTCAGTTTGACATATGTTTGTATACAGTAGGTGATCGTTAAATCTAACATCGTCTGGCATCCGGCCCGAAAAATAACAACAATCCTTATCCATATGCTCGTTTTTTTTTTTTTTTTTACATCCACAGGTTGTACTTCAGTCAGTAAGCAGTGCCCTTTTCAAAACAAGCATAAATAGTACACAAATAAGAGAGAAGGGGGGAAAAATGAGGACAAATTGGGAAAAAAAAGTAGATCATCCACAATCTATCCCTGCCAATCATTTGCAAAACCAACTGCAGTGACCTCGTTTCTGACCAAGCACTTCCCTTTAACCCCCAGTGTATGAGAGGAGGAGATGATAAAAAAACAGAGCTGGGAGAGTGAAGACTTTCTGTCTCTAATGAGGGACGGCTCATCTTGGACTCCTCTAATGCAAATATACTGTACCTACTGTAGGGAAGGAGACAGTGGGAAACATACAGAGAAGACCATACAGGAATTAGGAGACAATCCATAAACTAGATCTATAATACAATTACAACAACTGGGAGTTGGAATAAAGAATGCACATAAACAAACAATACTATGCTTTCTAGTTAAGCCCAAATTTTCGATTCACATTATACAGCACACCCACAATGAAAGCAACCTTTTAAACCATTTAATTGTTCATATCAAGTGTTTTGTTTTTGTTTACTATAAACTATAAGACTTCATTATTAAAAATTGGTAAAAACCAATTACATCTTGACATTTTTTTCAGATATATTTTATCCAACACACTGTGCTCATTGTTTGACTTACATACTGACTCAAAGGTGCAGGTACAGACGTTTCAGAGTGCACCACTGACTTTTTTATTTGAAGAGGAAACTGAGTGAACTGAAAACAATGGAGACTAATAGCATGGTCACTTGTTGAAAAGCCTACAAGAACAATGTTTCATAGTGGAATTACAAATGAAAAGTGCCCTTTTGGAGGGAGGGCGTAACTGTATCTTACCTAAGTGGCTGAACACATGGGGAAAGTTTTTGTCAAAGACATTGCCAAAAAGAAAGGAGGAAAAACTTCCAGCAAAATGCATCTCCTGTCAGAGGGTCCACCAGAGGAACGTGAAGCTATTGGCTTCTCATAAAGACTTTTCTGTTCCTATCTTCAGGTGCATAAAAGCCCATCTTTTCCCACCCCACATCAATCTATCACAACAATTGAACAAACAGCAGCCATTTCTACTGGGAGAGAAACATTACTACTAGCCTCTACTGAATTGAATCCTTCAAGCGCGCACTCACACATTCACACACACACACACACACACACACACACACACACACACACACACACACACACACACACACACTTACAGGCAGTGAGGGAAACAAAGTTAGACTGGGGAAAAGGAGGAGCAATCCACACAAAGGAAAATTTCTACAATTTTTTTAGAGCACTGATTGCAGCTCTTTCTACTTGCGTTGGTTTTGATGGCTTTTTTACCTGCTTCTCCCAGAGGCAACATCTTTCCGAGTTACAGTAGGCACGACACAGAGAAGCACAAGAACAGGAGAATAAATTGACAAAAGAAGAACAGGTATTCCATGTTACAGCAGGGAGATGTTGGCATATCAAAACTTAATTAAATGCTGGCTGGCACTGTTCTAAAAATGTTACTAAATGCACCAAGGATTTCAGCAAGGGTGGGCAGATGGAGGGGGAAGTCACTGACACACACGCGCGCGCACTTGTAAATGCGCACCCTCTATCTTCGTCTCTGTCCTTCTCTCACACACTGACTGAAATGTATTGTTGCTTAAGTGTTCAAGTGGTGCACAGAGAAATGATTCGGTGTATGGCTTTGAGGAAACACACACACACACACCCACTCTCCTCCCTCTGTTTATAACACACAAAAGCATATCCTTGCATGTATATCATGATGATCCCTGCCACAAGGGAGAAGCTCTGAATAGACAAGGGTAATAGGAGGAGGAGAGGACGCCAAGATTACTAAACAGCTAAAGCGGAGGCTAAAGCGAAGGCCTTAAGCCGGCGCAGTCAACTCCAACCTTTTCCTGACAGATCGGTCGGCCTCTGGTGAGATGTCATCCCGTGTCATGACTGACGAGGGAACTGTTGTTTCCCCTGATGGAATTCCCCAAAAGAGTTTAAATCATGATGACTTTTCTGAGACTGTCATCTGTGGCTAATTAAGTAAAATCACATCATGGTCGGGCTCTACGATGTGCGAGAACAAGAAAAGCTGCCAAGTCATCTATCAAACGTTCTCAGCATGGGATACTTGGAGGAATTACCTCTCATTGGCCAGTAAAAACAGGAAGACTTTTGGAGGGATTATGCTATGTTAGTTAAATATCATCTGGGTAGCATCAGACTCTGGGCTAACATCTAAACATGGCATTCACATTCATCAAGGATGCAGTAACAAGGTCAGGTTCACATACTCACCAATCATGTGTGTAAATAGCGGCAGAAGACAAACAGGATGCATCATAAGGAGGGACTGGAGCAGCATCTATTGTATGATACACTCAGTTGGCAGTTTATTAGGTACACATTACTAAAACTAATGCAGTCTTGCAATAAATCCAACCTTCGTGAAGGTTTCAGGGATCAGGTTTTATTGAAATTGTTTTATGGAGGTGTTGATTTAACTTTACGACTGTGGCGATGTTGAAGTGTAGATTGATATTAATGAGAGTAAGCTAAATAACAAAAACATTTCTTAGTAAAACAGAAATTATTTAAAATGATCATGAAGTTTAATCAACACCTCTATAAAACTATTTCAATAAAACCTGAACATTAAAGAGAAGATTTATTACAGAGCTGTTACTGGAGCCTGCATTATCTTCAGCTAGGTGTCCCTAATAAACTGCCAACTGAGGGTGTCTTTGCTGATCTTACATTGACTAGTTTTTCTGCCAAACAAGTGAGCAATGACATGATTTCTCTGAGATGCCACCTGCCTTGTCTCTAATTCTTTTCTCCTAGTTGCTCTGCACTTCATATTCTGATGAGATAAAACATAATAAATGTGATTAAATCTCCACGCGGTGCACATCAACATGTTGTGTTTACTTCTCTGGCAAAGGGGTGAGCGTCTGCAGCGCCGGTAACAGCAACCGCCGCAACCTTCTATCACCTCTTTTCATCTGCTCTACCCCCCTCACCCCCTCCTCCTCCCCCACCTTCCCCTCTGCCAGCCTCCGAGCTACGGAGTAATGGAACTCCCTACACAGAAACAAGATACGGTGTATAAATGGGATGCAGAGGGAGAGAAGCTATTTCTTTCCCACTGAAAGTTATGGGCTGGGTATCGCAAAACTACAGTCGTGGCAAACACAGCCCCTCGTTCACTGGTAAGAGTAATCACCCCAAACAAGGAGCAGGGGAGGTGGAAAAAAATAGTGTGACTGAAGAAAAAAAGGTAGGTTTAAAAAAAAAAGAAAAGAAAAAGAAAACAACACAGAAAAAAGGAGGGAGACGACGGTGGGTCAAAGTAGAAAGAGTCAGTGACCCTTTCTTATCTGATGTTTCGAGGCACTCATTGATTTATGGCAGCGGCTGAAATGTGATCACCTGAAATATACAAACCAACGCATTAGAACATGTCGCTTTACTACTGAGCTATTTATTTTAGGACCGGTGGTGAGGTTTTTCTTCTTTTCAGAAGAATATTTAGGTTTAAAACCTTATGTTGCCTTGTTTTTTTATGGCGTTATAGTTTACAGTAAACAAAGGTCATGTTGCTTTTTGATAAGAAAAACTGGAAAAGAAAAAAAGAAAATCTTTTTGTGGTTTGACTCAGTGAATAAAAACATTGCAATGCATAACACATTCAAATTTCTGCTATGAATTATGTATTCGATATATAAATCAAATTTTCATCTGTTTTAAATATTCTCAGTACACATACATTAACGTAATACAATATATTATTGTCATAACTATACTTCACTAAAAACTCCCCAGATTCGACACCATTTACAAGAATAAAATCATACAAGATTACAACACTTAAACATACACATTACACAATAATATCCTGCTTTTTCTCCCCAAAAAAGGACATAACCAAATCTATTCAGTGTTTCAGCTGATATGTTACAGCTCATGAACATCAGTTGACCTTGTCATTTCATATATAATCATATTTCATGTGATTTAATATATGAATGATATATTCAGACTTTCTCATTCTGCCTCATTAACATTTTCATTAATTGATTTCCTTCATGTCCTAGAATTACTTTTAAAATAATAATAATAATAATAATAAGAAAAGGTAGAAACTCAATGGTGGCTACGCTGCTTCGCAGCTTGGCCACCAACAAGAAAAAAAAGAGAGAAAGAAACAATTTTCTGGGTTTTTCAATAAATGACTTTGAGTCAAAGTCGACTCAGCGTTCAACATTTCTGTGAAGACAAGTGAACATGCTGAGAAACTTATCTCTCCGGTTGCTACATTACCTGGAGTGAGTGTTTTCTTTTAAGGAGAATCACCTAAATGAGGGGTTAAACAAATGTCAGGGCATCTGTGAGCGAGGGAGCTGCAATCCGGTGCATGTTTTGCTGCGTTTTCTTAGCTGCGCCGTAGCAGACAGAGGCGATCAGAATGCCATGACAGAGGGAAATGCCTAAGACAGGCCTGAATAAACATGCTGAGGCAAGATACTGAAAGTCTCCCACTCTCTTTCTCAATTTCTCTCTTCCTTTCTACACATTGTCTTTCTTTCTGTCTCGCTTCCTAAAATTTTTTTCTCCCAAACATTTCTCGTTTTAATCCCCCCTCATTACTGACATTACCCTCCAGTGTTTACTACTAGAAGCCACCAGACACTTGTGATTTCCAAACACCGAATAAGCAGAGAAAGCAATCTAAACACTGTAACAATGAATTTGAAAAAAGTTTAAACGGACACTAAATCACATAGCATTCAGAGTTGGCATGTGTGTATACAAAGTTCACGTTCCTGCTTGACAGTTTGTATACAGAATTTGGGGGCGAGTGAGTTTAACTGACAGTCTGTTGAGATAAGCAGTAACGAAGAGCGGTTCACGGAGAGCAGGGTGGTCATAACACATGCAATCGCTTTTGACAGCACAGGGATGTGGTTAATCTTTCCTTACCTCTATCACCACTCTATCTCTGAGGGTACTGTGATGTGTAGCTTGGCAATGCTGGCGACTGACCCAGATAGTGAATACAGCTATTCCCCCACCAAACAGTTTCGAACAACTCTTACCTCCCCAGATTCCATTTAAGTTCCAGATTTTGGTTTCTACCTACCATGCTTACAGTTTTTTCCCTTATTATAACTACCCCAATCTCTCCTCTTGCTGCTGTTATGGTCAGGCATACTGCATAACAGCAGCCTATTTTCACTGTACAATCCCACATAAACACAGCACAAAAATGAACACATGTACACACTACCCCTTAACAATCCAACTGAAAGGAGCGTGGTCTGAAAATAATGCCTCTTGACTGCTTGGCGCAAAATGTGTTTCAGGAGAGTAGGAAACCGCTGCACATGTTCATATTCAAATGCTTATTTTTAGAGGGAAGAAAAGTACTGGTTTATCTCCTCAGTGGGGAAGCTATGACAGGTCTCTACCAGGGACAAAACAGCAAGAGAGAGTAAAAGAGATTTTGCATGTGTTTGTGCATGTAAAACCTGTGTGTACTACATGCACTTAAAGCTCAGCATGAATCTACATGTGTGATAATCTAAAAAAAAAAAAAAAACATCATCACAGTTAACTTTTCTGATATTTATCATCGAAAACAAAAAGAAAAACGGACTCTTGGCCTCTCAGGTTCAGAAATCTTAAAATATCTCTGCTGGACTTCAATCCTCAGTCATGCAACAATGCATCCTGGCTTTCTGGGGATGCGGCGGAGGCGCACACAGACCAAATGAACAGTTATATGAAAACACTTTCGCGATCGATCAGTGCCTGAGGCAAAACTCCCATTCATGATTGTCCTCTCAGCAGTCAAGTTTTCGGGAGGCAGGATTCAACCTAAGTATAACCATGAAAGAAAACAAAAATCCTCCAGAGCGGATTCCTGAAGCTGCTAAGCAGGGCCCACCTGTTTTCTTGCTGTTTGAGTCATCTTTACACTTTGACATTATCTCCTTTATTTGAATCAAAACTGTAGAGTATATTGTGGTTTCATGTTGTGGTATTAGGTCAGGCTGTACGTTACATGCAGTACAAGGAACAAAAAAATCCAACAAAATCCATTAATCTATTGGTTATTTTCTGTAACTGATTCATTGTTTGGTTTATGAACCATCGGAAAATAGTACAAAGTGTCATCAACAAGTTCAAGGTGACATCATTGAACGTTTCCTTTCATCCAGCCAAAAACAGCAGATTACTCAGTTTACAATACTGTATGAAACTCTCATATTTCACTACCTGGACTCATCTAATATTTGTTGATAATTTCATGAGTACAGTTGATTTTATGCATGGCGGGTTACAGGCAGTGTCACAACAGTCACAGTAGACTGAGGTTTCTGATTTGGGGCTTCACCAGCAGCCCAAGACTATGACCACAAGGCATGGAGGAACCATGGGGAGCACAGATGGGGCCTGTAGCAGAAGCCTGGGTTTCACAGGCCAGAGCCAGGAGAGAGAGTAATCCATCAGGCCAAGACTCTCTGGTGCCTAAGGGGGGCAGTCACTGATCCTATAAGACTGATTGGGCCTCTGTGGGAGGCCAAACCCCCTGACTACATGGACATCAGTGTCTGGCTTGCTCCACTGAGGCTTGATCTGAACTGGACCGAGCCAAAGCAGTGACCTGCTTCCGTTTGGATTCTGAGAGCTATCTAGATCACAGATATAACAGTCTGCACTGAACATGTTTTATGAAGTCACTGGAAATACTGTCCAAACTTTCATAGTTTATATCTTTCCCTAAAGCAAATGAGCAAACAACACATTGACACCATGTGTCATGTGTCAAAGTGGGTCATCCATTCTCACATTACAGAACAATTCAAAACCTCTGTTCATATATTTACATATATTTAGTCTAATTTCAACCCTGAAACTGACATAACTACATAACTATACTATATAATTAAATGGGACTGTAGTTAACATAGTGTAAAACTTTAGATGATGTGATAGAAACCTAATTATTTCATCCAGTGGTTTTCTGAGCTGATGAGTTCAGAGACGGTGTCAGCCAGAGAGGATGAAACCTGCAGCAGCCAAGGCGAGCCTCATGATTGACAGGTGAATGAGTAGACAGAGAGATAGTTAGACAAATGGAAGCTAAGATATAGTTTGACAGACAGATGGGAGCGTAAATGGATGGTTTGGCAGCATGATAAGGTAAATAGGCTGATGGATCACCAAACAAATGTGGGAGGAGGAAGGGAGAAAAGAAAAGGGAAGAAAAGAAAAGAATGCTTGCCTGCAGACAACAAAAGATAGGAAGCCAGATAGCCTGATAAACACAGATGGATTGTGTTGATACACGGGGAGGTGGGGCAAGATCGATAGATTGTTTTATTCTATTTGCTTGGCAAACTGGAGATTTGATGTGGCTGGTATCAAGGCGATCTGTTTCTGACGTCGCCAGGCATGACTGTTACAGATGGTGAGATAGTGACACATCTCAATCTTTGGCTAGCTCCTCTGCAGTCTGTAGCTGTGCTGCTAGCACCACCTTCAATGGTGTCATCACTTTTGAGTGTTATCAATCAATGTCACACACACATCTCTAGAAAAACAAGTGTTACATTTCTGCCACACACGTGATGTCAATCACACACTTGATTTCATAACAAAAGAGGTCTAAATTAGTGAGTGTGAATCACAGGATAAAGTAATCACGCCCCCACCCCCACCCTGACATTGATTGGAACGGGTAGCTTGTACTGTAGAGAAATAAGGGACTGGGTGTCTCAAAATGGAGAGGAGGTAGGATTCTTTGGTTCTACTCAGATTTGAGCAAAAACAAAATGGATGCCCTGACAACCCGGCGCCTCATTACTGCTGCTTGCGTTTATCATGTCAAAATGGAAGACAAGGGTATGTGAAGTTTAGAGGCAAGGGCTCAACTAGTTAGAAAGGTGGCTTCTCTCTGTGGCTGCTTGAGGGACATGGGGGTGCACTGCAACAGCCTTGATGAGTGTTGCAGGGCTTATAATAGACAGGAAAGGCCTAGAAAGCATGCCCTTTAGAGGTACAGCATCTCTCACTGTCTGACAGCTTACAGGGCCTCGGCTCCACAATGACACCTTCACAGTGTGCTCAAGATGACACACAAACACACACACACACATTCACAGGTGCATAATGTTCAGACACAAATTCTAAGAAACACAAATAACTTTGGCAGCACACGTGTGCATTTACACACAAATATACATAACAACACAGGGCGCACACACGCATAGTTCCACACACACATACACTAATCCATTTGCAGTTTGGAGATAATACCTGACAAGCAAAATCTCACCATCATGCTGCCAGTATTAATACTTAGAACACAAGTCAGGCTATAAAAAACATCCCACATTCAGGGAGAGTCAGGAAACAAACATATGTTTGTGCCATGTTAAGGAAGCAGTACAACTTCTTCACTGTAAACAAAAATATACCTAAAGCCACATCTCTAGAAAAACAAGTGTTACATTTCTGCCAACCCAACACAGCAGGCAGAGATAAGTAACCAGAGGTGGCTCTTTGACCAGGAATTTGCAGCTTGTGTGTCAATCTCAGTTCATGTGCCAGAGGAAAACCACTGTCAACCACAAAGCATCTCTTTCAAATTCTTCCTCTTTATTCTTTTACTGTTTTATTGTTGCTGCATAGTAAAGACTCTCACACTGAAACCGTGAAACAACATGAAATGAATAATGTAAAAAAAAAAAAAGTACAAATTTGTTCATTTAAGTCACTGATTGAGCAAAAAAAATGGGGTCAGCTTTGTGACATTTTTTCTTTTTTTATTCTGCAACATAGAATATTTGGACTGAACTGTTGGATTGGATAAAATTAGAAATCCTAAAGTTACTTTTGCACTTTTGGCTTTTGGAAATTTGCAATGAGTATTTCTTCTCTCCTTGATGACATTTTACAGACTGAAAGGGTAATTTAATTACTGATCAAAAAACCCACAGATTAGTCAATAATAATAATAATAATAATAATAATAATAATAATAATAATAATAATAATAATAATAATAATAATAGTCCTATAGTAATAAAAGTCCTCTGCAATGTATAGTGCAAACTAATACTCTGGTAATGAAAACATTGTGGGTGTTTAAGAGACTGAGTTTGTGAATAATTAAAAAAAAGAATAAAATAAAATAATACATTAAATACATACATTTGTATGAAGAAAATACATATGGCTTGGGACCTTCTGTTGTACTAAATGCATTAATTAATTACTGCTTTTCTCATTTGCTTCTTACAAACATAACAAAGTCATTATATAATCTATTTATAACCCCATCTGACAAAGATGTAAAAGTCACAAGTCATAAACACAGTTTAGACATTTTGTATAAAGCTACTTTTTCTGTTAAATCCATATTCATTTACTTTTCCTCAAAAGAAAAAAAATAAAAGCAACTAGTTAGACCGCTACAAGTTTTTTAGCTACAATCTGAGCCGCCATCCAATCTCAGGATCCTCTAGACCCCTCACCACTGATGCCTCACACAAGTTAATAAAACATGGTGTTGTGTGTTATTTATTTATTAAACCTCCTTTTTGATGTGTCCCACAGCGCAGTGAGAGTGGTGGTGGAGATCATAGAACGGTTTGCAAAGTGAGCAGCCGCGCTCTTTCCTCCATGCCATCACCATCAGACCCATTTTGCCATGTGAAGATGCTCCCTTCTGTTCACATGGGTGGGTGCTGAGGGAGGTGGAGGGTGAGGGAGGTGGGGGTTGGTTACAGGGTGGCAGTGCTTCCAGAAAGACTTTTCACTTTCTCTTTTAATATAAATCATTCATACTGAGAGATGCTCCCTCATGTACACAAAACACCGCAACCCTTCCTGTGATGGGCTACACTTTGATACCTTCATGTTTTTACCCGCGTGGCTGTCAGCGCCAGTTTTTGTGTACAAGACTTAAAAATGTGGGTGGTAGACACAGACAGTCTTGGACAGATACAGCTGTAATGTAACTCCTTGTAACTTTTAAATCAAATTATTGGAAAGTTATTTTGAAAGTCACAATGATTTACAGAAAACATCCAAATCCCGGGAGTATCTTTTGATTTTTTTTTTTTTTTTGCTGTTATTGTCCTTCTTACAAGAAATTATATAAATTTTTCTGACTGCAGAATGTAAAAAAAAAAAAAGCTTTGATAGAAAGATGGTAATTTACTCACTGTTACTGTCACAAGGTTGTAGATGTAGATGTGAATGTATGCGTGCACTGTTCTGGTAAGTTGACTTGTAGTCATGTGGTCGAGTAAACAGTAATACATCTATCTTCCTTAACTGTATCTGACAGTCACTGTCTATCAGAGCCTGTTAGCGTCGACAACTTAAACAGAGGGTGTAGGTGTGTTTGTGTACGCGCTGAGTATTAATATACGAATTATATGTTTGTATATGTGTGCTGCTGTCGGCTTTTTATTTATTTACTTATTTAACCGCCCGCAGGTTGACTACACATAACCCACAGACCAGACATCTCAAGCGACAATGGATTCTGTGTGAATGAAAAATTTATCTGTCCCCTTCACTTATTCATCAAGGAGGAAGATTTTTCTGCAGGGATGCCCTCCAGAGATGTGGTGCTCACATGCCAGGCGGCCTGCCGCCACTTTACCCACAAGGTTTTCAATAAAACAAGCAAACAACACAATTCCAACACCTATAAATAAGTGATCGTTCCTGAATAAAGTGCTGTACACGGAGCCCCCTCACTGAGGCCACTCATCACACTTTAATGGGGCCCTGTACCGGCCAAAGTTATTTCTCTCCTCTCTCTCTCTGTCTCTGTCTCTCTCCTTCTTTCTATCTTTCTCTATCTTGGAGCAGAGTGAGGGAACAGAGTCAGTGGAAGTAGCTGAAGCACGAGAAGCAGAGTCGCATTCAGATCATCATCATGTCATCACCTGGCTCAACACTGGCTAAGATACAGCACTATCTCGTTCATGATTTATGAGGCTATCAACATGCGCACCTCCCCATTCCATCCCGCCCTCTTTCTCTCTCTCATCTCTTTAACGCACACACACGCTAAACAACACAAACACTTACATGCGAGCACGCACCAACTCCTCGCATTCCCTTCCCTGTTATTTTCTCTCTTTCTGGAGACAGGTTGTTCACAGCAGTTTGAACATTCAGAGCGGTGGCTCGCCAGATGCTTGGGCGTCTGTCAACATGGTGCTATTGTTAGCTAGTTTTTGATGAGATTTACATGGCAGAAAAACCATCAAATAAGATATACTACTGAGAATATGAGAAGGCATCACACCTAATCCGCACACCTGCGTCTTGGCAGCGCTAAGTCTCTCTTCCCATCTAGTCCAACACACGCGCACATGCAAATGCCCGCCCACACCCGCACAATCAAGACTGTAAACTTGAGACTAAAAATCAAGGAGTTACACAGCAGTTTGACTCTGATAGAGATGTGGGTTTTCCCGTGGCTCAAAGGCTTACAATTACCATACTTGTTCCAAAAACTACCGTACGTAAGTATACCACTCAGAGTTGTCCAAACATGCACACAGCAGCATTAGAGTGTGGGTTCTGATGCTTTGTCTTATTGTCCTCAGTAGGGACTTTTCCAGGTACACTGGGATTTTACCCTTTGACATTTTCAAAAGTTGGTGCTGAAAAAAGTTTACCTATGACTTTATTACTGTAATCTGTCTAAATTTTTTAGCTGCGCCCCAACAGTAACCCTATTAAAATGAACTCTATTAAGTTCACAATTGGATTACCAATTGGCTGTTGCCAACTTTGCACCTAATAACTTTTCAGATGCATTCAGCCTTTTTTCCCCTTTCAAAAAAGCACCTAGCCAAAAATGTAGCAACATTTTGGACAAACCTTAGCTTCTTTGATCAAACAGGAGCTTTAAACTTTCTCTTTGAGTTATTATTTTAAACAAAAACTGTCTGAACCATAAGACTGCTGATGTATCTGGAATTTTTTTACATTGTTTGCTTGAGAAGCAGCTTGGAAATATTTTAGCAGCAACTGGTGGTCAACCTGTTGTCTTAAAACGCCAAATTTCGGTCAACAAGGACAATTTTATGGTATAAAAATGAAATAGAAGGTGAGATGCAAACAGGTGAAGGGCTGAAACTGGTTGACACTGGACCAGATGCAAATGCAACATGATGACCTAAAAAATATGCTAATTAGTGTCTCGTGGTTCCACAAAAAGTTGCAGAGGCCATCCATTTCCTAGGCTTTGACCTAGTCTCGTTTGTTCTTAAGGTGAAGTTTAAATGTGGACACAAGTGCACTGAATTAAGTTTTAGTTTTGGATTTAGTTCCTAAGGCCCTTTACTTCCTGGGACTATTTGGCTGAAAAGGCCCATTATACTTTTCCTCTCTCTGACTGATGCACACGCACACACACACATATGCTGTGCACATCAAACCTGTCCTGATTAGAGAAGAACTGGGTCACTTGTGCCCTGGCTGGTAGCATTTTCTGCTCTGGCCCTATAAGCCCCTTGGTTACCCAGAATCCCTTGGCATCCATGTCAGAGCCAGGGCCTGCGGCAACACACCTGTGTCCACACTTCTTCGCTGGGATCAATTAGCATTAAAGTTTCAGAGCTGCTCTCCCGCAGTGTGGACATAGTGTACACTGGAGGGGTACAGCCTGGGAACATCCACAGAAAGAGACTGACAGAAACGTGAAGAGAGAGATAGATTTGTAGACACACACCACTACAGTCACAAAGACAGATACATACACAATCATTTCTCTAACCTTCACTCTACAACAACTACATTTCTAGCACCAGGTCCTGGTTTCCTGCTCTTTTCCATGCGAGGAATAGAAAACAACTTGCTGCAGAAGACAGAAATGGCTTCACTGCAAACTTATAAAATGTAAAAAAAAAAAAAAAACATAACTATGAGACTCATTCACACACACGCACACACACACGCACATCTCTCAGACATCAGCACACTGACGAGGAAACAAGCACACTATATATTCTGCTGTGGCTGCGCCTGTATTATACGCCGGCTGCTTTTA
The DNA here is from genome assembly GCA_016801845.1 of Polydactylus sextarius. Lineage (NCBI taxonomy): Eukaryota > Metazoa > Chordata > Actinopteri > Polynemidae > Polydactylus > Polydactylus sextarius. Next base: position 21,556,217 of record CM028930.1, on the reverse strand, counting down.
CTGATCACTCCTCCTCCGTTCCACTGAATTGATCTCTCCACAACTTTGATAATACTTATTTTTTTTCTCACACACTTAAACAAGCTGATTGAACTTTGACTATACAATTTACTTCTGGAGAAATGCAGTAGAGTTTCAGTGAGATTCTGATGGTTGATACAGCGGTACAGTATTATTTCCCCTGAAGACTTTGAGACAAAATCAGGCTCCTTAAATGGCCTCTGAGTATCTGTAGGTTCTACTTATTTTTATCATGATCTGATGGAGTCTAGTCTGATCTACCGATTAAAGGAAACGTAATTGTCATCTATTTTGTTATTTAGCATTTAAAACTCTTAAATATATTTGAGAGGAAGTCAAACTTTTTATATTCCACACAGATTAACAGAAGAATAACATGTTTTTTCTGTTCATTTTATTTTTTGAATTATACTAACATTTATCATTTATTTTCTTTTTGGCTTTTTTTCAAGTCTTGAGAACATAGTTGGACATTCTGTTAGAACTTGTATATACTTTAAACTACTTTAAGTCTAATGCACCCACTGGTTGCTGTTGCATTTTTTTTTTTTGTTTGTTTGTTTGTTTTTTTAACCTTCACTTTTCTGGCTATATCTCTGTTCCATCTATTCTCCCAGTAAATCGACAGCACATGCCACAGCTGATTCTATCTTCCCAGCTGATAGTCAACAAGTAGGTGGTAGTGTTTGTTTTGAAGAGAGTGAACAATCCTGGGGCTTTCACTCTGGGGGGGCACAATGTGTACTACAGAGCTGTCATATCCTCACATATAAATCTTACCATCTAATCTGTGATGGCATTTTAATGAGCTTCTGTCATGGGGGCCTGGTGAAGTTCAATGTTGACTGCGCCCATACATGGTTGTACATTTTGCTGTGCTTGTCGGCGGTGCCACCGCTGCCTCTCACTTGGGTGGCAAGTTAGCACGTGAGTTTGTAGATTGTAGAACCAAAAAATATTTCCCACACATTTCATCTCAAAGGCTTCAGCCTAATGACTGTCAGCTCAGAGGCCTATGATACAGGTATGAAACAGGGTTTGTGGTAAACAAAGTAACTTAATATTGGGTTTTCAGTCTTGTTACACAACATCCTTCATTTTAATAGCAAACAACATAACATTACTATTTTAGTTTACTAGGGTCATAGATCAAGCTGATAGTTCAATACTAGAGTATTATTTTGCTGGTTTGGACTACAAATTAAGAATTTATATAGGTCATTACGGGTTAAATATTAGCTTTTCCTCCCAGATTTGGACGAATGTTCATGAATGTTTTGAATAAAAAGTGACAGCTGTAGTGTACAATGTGTGCGCCACGGAGGAAAAAGAGCACTGAGGGCAGCTGTACCTGCACTGCCTTGTGGTTGTCTCTTGACAGTGCCCTTCACATCACAGCATGGGCCTGGACATTAGATCTGACAGAAGTGACCTCCATGCTGCCACATCACCCTCACAAGACACACAAACACATGCCTACACACAAACAGACGAGGCCACAACACAGAGACAAATCTACCCACATGCCTGGTAACGCTGGTGTATACACACACACACAAATATATATATATGTATATATTAAACTCTATATCACATTGATACTATGCACAACCACTGCATGCTCCCCCTCCCCCCTGGAGCTGTTTAGCCCCCCGTCACACAAGCTATCAATAGGGATTCCTGCAGAGCGGCTGCTAGACAGCATGGGTAAACAAAGAAGGCATGAAAAAAGAGGCTGAATCAAAGGCAGAGCGGGGACCCTGTTATTCTCCCTGAGCAGGAAATAATTTGCTGGCAATTTGTGACTCATTTTGAAGCGTTTTGTGTGGGGGTGATTTTGACACATATATATAGAGATGGGGGAGGTGGGACGATGAGAGTTTGGTTTGGTGGTAAACTTTGACTTATAATTTTAAAATGTCAAGCTGTTTGTTCTTTACAATGTGGCTATTTCCAGAGAATTGTTGGCTAATCAGAATTTGTGTTGGATGTGTCAAACAGAAAGTGGTAATTGATGGGATTCCATACAAGCACAATTCACTGTGATTGATAGAGAGTGGAGGAACATTGAGACTTGCATTTTTCTCCCACTGTAAATATTAAAAAAAATATGCTGCACTTGAACCACTGTGTGGAACTCAATGTGATCATTTAATTTGGCATCTTTTTCCAAAACTATTCAATCAATACTGTGCTAAGACTGTCACCTTCTCCAAGTGATTAGTCTCATCCTAATCCCCATAAACACAACATCATTATGAGTAAATCCATGCTCTCTGTCCACCAGTGACATATTTACCTGGCCTCTCCTAGGCCTAATTGAAATTAAGTTAGGTGACCTTTGGAGTGCCTATAAGGGCCTGCTTGTTCTACCAGCCCCTTACTATATTTCATTTGCTAGAACCTCATAAATCAGCCTGTTGAACTGGGTCGTGACGATGGTCTCGACCTTTCTCATGACATTTCCAAACGGTCACATCCTCTACCTAGGATCATGACACCATGAAAGGCATCCAACCATGGTATATGAAGATGAGAATGAGTCCACTACACTAAGCGAGAGGCTGAAAATAAACCATTGGCACTATTGTCAAAAGTGCTATTCTGTGTGCACAGCTCTATAAGAGACTATTATAAGTGCACTGAAAACACGGCACCTCTCTCACACTTTAAGCATGAAAAGAATGCCTTTGACTTTGAGAACATTCAGTCACACAAATGTACAATACACAGAGCTGTGAAGAAAAGGTTAGAAGTAAGAAGAGTAAGAATTTAGAGGACAAGACTTATCACTGAGGTCGGGTGGTTTTAAAAGTCCTTCACTGTCATTCTCACTGAGGAAAAAGCTTCCCTGTAGTGTATCTACACAAATCTACAACAGCAACAGCACAAAGTGGGTTTTCCGCTCTCTGTTGCTGTGCAGGTAGTGTGTATGTTCTGCTGGCCTTTCTGCATTTATGTGTGTGTGTGTGTGCGTGTGTGTGTGTGTGTGTGTGTGTGTGTACAGCACGGTGAGAAGTAAAGGTCCACTTGTGACAAGTCTAGTGGGAATAGGAACATCTGGTGGACCGGCTGCTCCTCTGGTTAACATGCTCTTCCTCAGTGGCCCCTGATGACACACACCAAGGCACCACATGCACAGGTACATGCAGATGCATTCACATACATATGGACTCAAACAAAGTCAGGTGCAAGCACATATGTGATATCTATATACAAATATGCACTTAGTCCCCTCTTTTGGCTGTTTGGCATATATTTTTAACTAGTAGGGTGGTGGCACCTGGAAGACGTGGGTAAACTCTTTAATATACATTGTTTTTTTTATGTTGCCCATCTTGCAAAGCAAACCCTTAGTTATGAACAGTGACATTTAAGTCTCTTGCATATGACTCTGGCCTACCGTAACCCTTACCTATCGACCAATGAAAATAACTTGGTGTAGCCTACAGTACAATATAAACATAAATCCACATTCTGTTCATCTAATATATTCTGTTATATTCTGTTCATCTAATGTCAGTAATGGTCCACTATGTGCCACAGCCTCAGTATGATTATCACAGCGGGGAGATGTATAAAGAGGAGGTGTATCATTGATGGAGTGATGCTAAACAGCAACTATGTCCAATTTGTAGCAGATGCTCCTCAGAGCAGAATTAAGCCTGTGTTATTACTGGTGGAAAATGTCATGTTATTGGCAAGGTGAACCCTCTCCACTCCAAAGTCTGTTCTCGATGTAGATTTGCATGGATTTATGCTGGCTCACTCTCATATCCACCCTGTAATCGACTAAACACGGAGCCATGTCTTATTCGTCTTTCTTGCTCTGTCACTTAAGCACACAGATATATGCGTATTTAAGGTAGTCAGACACACAACCCCACTGCTCAGCTTCACTGAAATGTCATCTACCTGCCGCTGCTGCACTAGATGGAACATGGCATCGATTATCAGTTCCTTCACCCTCGTTAACTAAGTAAAGTTATAGGCGGAGGTCGCATTACCGCAGAGTGTATGGTTGTGTAACGGAAAACAACAAGAAGAGTGGGTCACTATTGTGCCATGAAAGGTTGAGTTACTTGATACAAGTGGCAGCAGTCTTGCTAGAATGATTGCTTACTGCCTCTGGGGCTGGCATTTGGTGCCCTAGGCGAGATTTTGTACTAATAACGCCAAACTCCCTTCACTTGCTTGACTCCCTCCTCTCCCTTCCTCACATACACAGACATATATTTGTTTCCTGTCTACTGTAAAAAATGTATTAAGGAATCAAACCTTTCCTTCAAAGATGCACGCCTTAAAATTGCAGTACTACATGTAACCCCACACACACTAACACACACCTAATTTCCAGCTTTTCTTCATACTGCAGCCACATCTCACAGGACAAACAGTGGTGGTGGTGGTATTTTGGGGCGCAAACTTCTTGAACAACCCTGCCAGCCTGAAGAACACTCAGCTGGTCTCCTGCCAGCATCCTTCCTTCACCAATCTATGTAATGGCCTTGCTAATGATGGTAAAGCAGCCAGTACCTCGGAGAGCAGTAATTCAGACCCTGCTAACACTATCAGCAGACGCAGTTGCTCCATGGTGATGATATTCTCCTGATATCAGTCACTCCAGCAACCACTGGTTTGTGACGACATGACAAAACTAGATAATTAGACAAAGAGCATGTACATACACATGCTTTTCTTTTTTAAAGAAAAGACTAAAAAAATGACTTGGATCTGAGCAGAAAATACTACTCTAGACTTATTGTAAGTGGTTACTTTCTCAGCTGTTTTCTCACAGCTGAGAAAAGGAGTTTATTGATTTTCCTTTTCAGTAAAATAATACTGAAGAAGAAAGGAACATAAATAAAAGCAAGAAAACTAGAGAATGTTATGGAGAAGAGGGAGGGTGGAACGCTTCAAGGAAGACAAGAAATTGCCAAACATGAAAAGGCTTCTTAATGTTATTGGGAAACAGAAGTGAATAGAAGCCTGAACTCTTGGAACGAGGCGCTATTTTTACATCCAGCACTCACACTCATGAGCGAGCATGTGTGGAGTGATGAACCTGGTGGATATGTATCGATTTCCCCCCGATATTGAATAACACAAGTAGCATCTGGGTAGCTTGAGCGCTGGCCTCCTGTAGCTGACCATCACACACACCCCACACCCAAATTGATGAATCTCACCAGGCTTCCCGGTGCTTATCCGTCTGCCATCAATCACCTCCGGCTGTGTGTGGAAGTTTGGTTGGGTGCACATGTGCAATTTTGTGTGTAAAGCTGCACTTGTGTGAGAACAAAAAAAAATAAAATAAAAAGCAAGACAGCGTGGTCTAATAGCACAAGATAAAGACACACAGTAATTAATAACAATGAGGCATCATGCACTTGTGTCTTAATCACCCTCCAACTTTTTAAATTTGTCAGTCTGGTGTTTTCCTCATCAGTTGCTTATTCAAATACATTTTCAAGGGCAGCACTTAATCTGATGACATTATTATTACATTTTTGCCTTTATTAATTTTTAACAGAGAGAAAAAGGGACGACATGCAGCAAAAATGGTCATAAATGGTGCAACTAAATAAGATAAGATAACAGTGCACTGTTAAATGTCTGTTGTTGCATGTTTAATTGTCTTCAGTTAATTAACCTAAACCTAATCTGTTACAATGTTTGGTAAGTGACAGCCTGATGTCCTGAACCAAGAGTTGGTGGGAGAAACTTAATTTACACTGTGAAAATTATCACCTCAAGCTTGTCTATTACTTTCTCATAAGAAAACATCTTGCTGTGCTTTATCGCTTATTTAACCAGATGATGTGTACTTAAATCAAAGTAACTCCTTTCAAGCAAATACACGAACATCTAGACTGATTAAAAAATATAACTGTGACTGTATCAGAGTGAGCAACTCAGATTCATGCCGTGGCAAAAACTAAAGTTGTTCAAGTAGCTGCAGCTAATTTGATTAGGATACATTTTGACAGAAAATCAACTTTTAATGAAGAGCTGTGTGGTGGAAGAAATTAGACATTACCCTACAGAGCTGGCATAAAATGTTTATAAATGACAATGATGTTGGCACTGACAGTGAAGGAAGTGCAGAGCCTGGGGAACATAGTGATGTTTAGGCTGTCAGAGAACAGGGTGCAGACTTTACCTCATCCGGGGAGGTAGAGTGAGGGAATAGGACGGGAGTGAGTGTGACAAAGAGAGAGAAAAAAAATGAGGAGGAGCATGAGAGGGAATACAAGAGGCTGCAGTTACGATGTGCATGAGAGAGGGAGACAGCAAACGATGGGGCGAGAGAGTTTAAAAGGCGTGGCATCTGTTGGCTGGCAGGATGGACGGAGGGAGAGAGGGAAGTATGCGACAACAGAGCGTGACAAGTGCGGCAGAACAAACCGGTGGTGACTCGTGGGCTCCTTCATTCACTAGTGTGATCAGATCCAGCAGGACAGCCCACCATATGGGATGGCACAACTTATTCATCCAATCACTTGGACTGCATACAGGAGGAGAGAGGAGTGTGTTTCTCTCTCTCTCTCTCTCTCTCTCGCTGTGTGTGTAGAAGTTGCCTGAAGGTTTCTCTAATATGACTGCAAATAAAAGAGGAAGTGAGCAGAACAAAACCACAACAAGGGATGTAATTAATCCATTGAAAGCTCTACGTTTTTGAAAAAAATAAAAAAGGCTCAGTGGTACCAAGAGCAATAAGTATGACTACACAGAGGTTTTTTTTTTCTTTTTTTTTTCTTTTACACAATTCACATCAAATTCTAATCCTAGACACACAACCTGATCTGCCTGTAACATGACTATAAAAGCATGAACACCATACAAATTAAATGGTGAATTTTGAGACACTAAAATTAGCTGTTGTCTCCCTTCACTCTCAGATTATTAGTCTGCCCCATTAAAAATAAAATAACCTAACCTCTGACTCTGTCATCCACATGACATATTATTAGAACATTTTTAGAGTATTAAAACATTAAAACAAATTATTAAATAAAAGCTTCCAAGTGTTTAAAACATTGTGATAATCACTTCTGTCTTTTCCAGGCCTCCATTAAATGCAGATTAAGACTAAGCTGTGAGAGGTGAAGGGCCTGGCGAATTGAGACCCAACACACCAACAACAGGGATAGAAAAAGACATAATCTAACCAAAGCCAGATATTTTTGTGAAGAAAAGAATGTCTGTACTCGGTTGGCAAGAGGCGTCGTAAACCCTTTCAAAGAACCTAAACTACACTGCACTATACTGAAAGCAGAACCAATTTGCTTAACTTCACAACATGCAGTGGCCCACTGATAAAAGTGTCCGTACTGTACTGTGCCAGGCAAAGATATTGTTCTCCACTTTGTTCCTCTGCCACTTTGCCAGCGTACTCAATTTTTACAAGAGAGATCACAATCGTCATGAGGTAATTTAGGGATTAGACTGGAGGTGTGTTGTAATCATATGCTTTGGTAGAAGCTAGAAAATCATGTAGGGTTCAGGAAGGTGAGGCTATCCAAGACCATCCTTTTTGTTTATGTTTTTGAAATCAAGGACTCTGAGAAAGAGACCAAATTAAGAATTACATTTTTCATAACATCATCAGGACAAAGTTATTCCACTACTGAGCACACCCACAGGAACAAAAAACAAAAACAAAAAATGAAAAGGTGGATGAAGAGCCTCTAAAAAGCATCTTCTATGTGGCTGTAGCTGAAACACACACTAATGAACACATAAACATCCAGTGAATGGCCACACCTAATGTGTTGTGGTGACAGCGTTCACTATAAAATCATGTGAAACGAGGGCATGATGGAAAAGTACGAGAATTCAGTGGGAAAGTCAGAGGCTAGCATTAGCTAAGGTAAAGAAACACATTACACATCCCGAGAGGTTTGTTAGAGTGTTATCACATTGTCAGTGAGTCTTATTCACAGCCAATCCTTCTGCCTTCTTGTTCCCTCTGCCCTCTGCCACAGGCTCCCCTCTATTCTTAGATCCTCCACTACAAATGATCTACTTTTCACTTTTTTTTTTTGCTGCCGTATTACAGGCAATTCCGGGGCAATTCAGTTTGGCAGGTACAACACTGACACTTCAAAGAGAGATGCATGTATTGAACAATAAATGCAATGTCATGTCTTATCTTTCTGTCACTGCTCAGCTGACTAACAGAAATGTATTCAACTAAATAGCTTGTAAACCAACCACAATGTTACCATGCAAACTGTGTAAAAGAAATTCATTAATTAATAATAATTACAGATTTAAACCATATAATCTGATTTCAGAGTTCAAACACACAAAGTATGTTTATAACATCACTACTGCGTCTTGATAATAACGAGACACTAAAGAGAATTAAACTGAAAAGCTGATCGTTCCTGCTAAGTGTACATAAAGCTAATGGCCTCTTTAGAGAACAACATAAAGCTGCTGAGACCAAGATGTGGTAAGAAAAATTTGAGAGGAGACAGTTGAGTGAAGCATGAGCGACTCTCATCAGGGCAGAGCTCCATCTCAAGGCTGGAGAAACATTAACAGTTCCTATATCTGACCACTGCCCGAAGGCTCCCATTCTCTTTATTGTGCCTGTTGCCCTATCTGGGGCAGCAATATTTGATGAGGTTTGACAGTAGTAAAAGACTGTCCGCATCAAAAAAAAGAAAGAAAAAAATGGTCACATTCTGACTCTAGATAATAGATGTTGCCATTCTAAGCCAATAATAGTGTCTATAATGAAATCAGTGGAGCAGAAAAGAGGCGCTCTTTCATTTCCTTATGCAGGGCTGCGCGTTTTGTACATCCCATTATTCATCAGGTCCTGGCTGCTGATAACTGTTCCATTTGCATCTGAATCAAGAATGCCTTATAACCTGCTCCCCTTCCCCCTGAACACCACCCCCCATGCAAATGAAGTGACCTAAAAAGAACAGGTACTGTATTTAGTTATTTGTGAGCAACTGTGACCTACTCTCGAGGTTGTGCTGATGTGAGATCAGAGTGGATCCTACAGTTCTGGAAACATTGCCTAGATAGAATCAGAATACTCGTATATGTCTCACATTTGGATGTGATTTTGTTTGAGGATATTACAAGTCAACTCTGTATTTCTTTACTCCCAAAGGAGAGAAAGTTTTCTCCAGGATGTGTGTATCTGCCGTGTATCTTGTGTTGCCCTTTTTCCCCTGACATGCCCTACTTCCATGATTAAAAGACAGGACAAGAGTGTATCGTAGAGGATGGCGAATAATCTTGGCCTTGCTTTTCAGAGAATGCTTGACTCACTCTGCAGTTCAAAAGTGCAAGACTTCCCTATTTAAAATCCCTGCTACATACAGTGTGATATCCGTGATCAGTCATAACTGCAGAGAAAGATTGCCTGGTTCAAAATAATAAAAAAAAAGATGCTATCCATAAAGCGGTGATCTGTTGAGGGATGAACTCCTCAGAGGAAAGGCTAGCTGAGCCATGCAGACTGTTGAAAGCCCCCAGTAGACGAACAGATCAATGGAGTGTGCCTTCATATAAAGTAGTCGTCTAAAACCTAAGATGAAGTTGGGTGCAATCCTCAGCTGTCTCAGCAGCACAGCAAAGCAATGTATGGTGAGATATGTGTTACTAACTGACAGGTGGATTGCTTCAATGTATACATGGACATATATGTTACTGTATTCAATTCAACAATAACAATAAAAAAAACATGTACAAGCCCAAAAAAAAAGCATAAATAAAGCAAATCGTCTTTTTCACATGTAACCAACACAAATACAATTCCAAATGCCAGAGGGCAAATGGGTAGAGAAGGGGAGGGGGGGTCTTTTGTGCACTCTGAGTTTAGGTCTTGGCCATTAAATAAGCTGGCACTGCAGAGGTGAGCTGCATTGACAATGATGTATGGGAGAAACACAATCCATTGCTGTTATGAATTGCTTGGCTCTGGTGCGGACAACGCTCGCGCACACAGTGCACGCACAGACACACACGCCCAGGCACACAGATGTCCACAAACAAGTGTGTAGAAACACACACATTCACATACACACAATCAAGAAGCAGTGGTAGAGCCAATAGTATCTTCCTCTCTTCCAGACAAATTCAATTTTCATCCAGGACATATGTAAGCTGATTAAAACAGCCAACAAAGACGGGAGAAATATGTCAAATCCTTCAGGACCGGACACATTATTGAGAGCTGCTTTGGCAATGAGATGCCTACTCTCCCTCTCTGTCCCTGTCTGTCGTAGTCTCTGCTCTTCTCTCTCATGACCTTTCTGCATCACCTGATGCCACTGTGCGTCCCGTTTCTTCCCCTCCTTTATTATTTCTTTTTACTGTCTTTGTACAGCGGCTCTTCTTCTGACACTCACGCCCTTGAAAAGGCAAAGATATTACTCATATTGGATATGAAAAGCATGCCAATTCTGTCTGTATACAGTATACAGTTTGTGTTTACATTATTTTCCAAATAGTTTCAACCATTCATTTAATGATGCAACTGCTTCAAGAGCTGCAAAAAAGAACAATAAATCACTTCACATTGTTCAGCGTTTGCATGTGCAGCGATTATTTAAGCCTCAGTTATATAGCGTGTCTGTGTTTAATATTTGATGAAGACATTCATGCATATGTGCCTTTTACGACATACATAGCCTGAAAACAATACTAAACGATACAACGCTACAAATATGAACTCTTATTAAAAAGCAACTCTATACCTTCTGCAGATGTAAAATAAAGAGAAGGAAGTGGTGACAGCTTTGTCTTCCATCTGGCACTTGTGGCTGTGGTGGAGCCCAGACAGTCAAAAGTGTGTCAGGCAGATGCACACGTGCCTGTGCACCAGAGGCATCACAGTGTCTGCTTCGCCACTACAAAAAAAATGTCATATCACCAGGATATGTGTGAAGAACACATCTGAATTATGAATGGATTGGGGAGGGTTAATTATGGATGTAGGGAGTGCAGGAGTAAAGCCTTAGACATTTCCTTGAAACACTTTGTTGGATACATGGCTGTGGACCCGCTACACACTCTTTGGCAAGTAACAAGTCAGCCGACTCCTTAATTAGCTAGTCAGCAGTGATAATGGTTGGTCTTTGTTGCGTGTGGATGCATTCAACCTTATTTCTGTTAAAGAATACTCTTCAAATGAGTGCATAAGATGAATGTGCTTAACTCAAGTTGACAAGAAAAAACTGTTCCCTTGTTGAAAATAAAGCAGCAAAATGATTATATGAAAAGCAATTAAAACCAGTGCTCGTCTGTATAGGATGATGTGAAAAATAGCAGTCAAAACAGACATGAAAGAAATCCATGAAAGGAGAGAGTAAAGCATTGAAGTTGACTTCTATTAAAAACTTTCTTTTTGGGGAAAGTATACCTCTTACATTATCTTTGTTTTTATCATATTTTTGACAGATGACATAAATATTTGAGAGGTTTAATATTTTTCCTTTTTACAGATTTGAAGTTATAAGTGTTTTATAAGTGTTTTTTATGCAGTCAGCTGTCTGCATTTATATGTAGCATAGATTTCTCTGCAAGACAGTTGCACCTGCAGTTGTGGGGGATTGTAATGGGCCATCAACCACAAACAAAAGCAATGTCCTTCGAAAAAGGGGTCAAAGATTCGGTTCGATAGCAAGAAATTGGGGGATTCAGACTGTGTTGGTGGGTGACTTAAAGAGAAGCAAAGGGATCAGGGTGGAACTAAAAAGGGGTGTGTCTTTGCCTCCATGGGAAAAAGAGACAAGGCCATTGGGGAAGAATGATGTCCCAGACACCCATGGAGTCTGGCTTTGCAGGCTTGTGACCCCTGGAGGTTTTGTAGAGATGTCGGAGGATTAGTCAAATGGCCCCACTGCTTTTGTGTCACAGTCATGACAACTCACCCTGTGTAGCGTGTAGTCATAATTGAACTTTTAGTGAAAACAACAGAGTCCTCTCAGTCACCCACCAGCTGAAGGCACCATCCACCGCCCCTCCTTCCCTCCGATTCGAAATGGAATAATGAAAATAACTGAATCATTTGCACGTCAGTTAGTCACAGGAAACTGAAGTTTTTGTCTTACATCCACCACACTACTGTTTGGAGGTGAAATTAAATTTCAAAAGAATGTTACAGAGCTTTTTGAGATATGAACAGTGTTGTTACACTAAGCTTACTCAATATCTGTCTTTGCAGCTATATTAGCCGTATCTCTAACTCTCTGTCACCTCTGCTGTTCTACAGATCAAACCACAAGTCTAGAAATATAAAACTGCAGTTTCTTTACACAGAGAGATTACTACTGTATCGTAGTTGTGACATAATATCCTCAGTCCCCGCTGGTTCATTTAACAATATGCACAGATGACTCAGATTGCCAGCTTCAGAATGAATACAATACCAACAGTAAAAGTGACTAATACAAGTATAATAAATAATAAAAGGTCTAAATAATAAAGGTAAAAATGTCCTGTTTGGATCAATGATGAAGAAGATAAATGAGGTGAAGAAGAACAAAAAGGAGTTGGCTCTACCACTGTCAGGTCCAAAGGCTGAGTGGTGCCACACAAGTCCCCGTCTAATGTCTGCCTGTTGCAGTCCCAAGCACCAAGGGCCCTGGGAGATCCACATGGCCCATTCACCCAGCACTACTGAAACATTCAAAGCTTTGATTCCAAAGGGCCAAACTTTTGTTCCTTCACAAAAAGCCTCCCATCTACGGGCAGAGGTCTGCCCATAGATGGGAGCTCCGTTCAAAATCAGATTATTTCCAGTGAAATCCTCCTTTCTTCACCTGCCAGTTAACTATGTCAGTGCCATTGTATCCTCCCTGAAAAAGCTCTCCATTTTGGAATAATTGAGGCTGCGTGTGCATTATTACTTTTACTGCCATTTATTCTAGGACGAAAAGAGGCACACCCCACCCCCACACTCCTTCCTCCTTTCCTTATATTTTTTTTTCTTTGAAGAAAAATCTGGGCCACATGCCCCAAAGGAACGCAAAGTGCTTTAATTCATTCGCACCTTTTCTCTCTGGCTGCCATCTCCAAGGCCTCTCTTTATGCCCAGAAGTGATTTGTTCAGGCTGGACCATCAAAGCAATTATGGTAGCGGCCTGCTTCCCTATTATGAGGAGAGATGACTGACAACAGAGGGATAGTGCGGGGGTGGAAGGGCACTTGGCTTCAATTTATTTGATCTGAAAACATTTTTCATTCATTGGCATCCACTCAAATAACAAAGTACAAACAAACTGGTCAGATTATCTCCTTCAGTGTTTTTTCTTCACTAAAAAAAACGTACCCAATCCTCTATATAGCACTTTTCAATTATGTTTCTCACCTTCCTAGGCAAAGCGATTGTGGGCAGTTATGTGATGCGGGACAGAGAATGCCAGCAATGTAACAGAACACTGAGGGGCATGGCAGGCAGTGATGTGCAGCAATTAATGTAATGGACATGAGAGAGCATGATCCTCGGACTAATGAGAATGTCTTATATTACAGTGCAAATGCACATGGTCGCCAAGACTCCTATCATTACTGGGCTATAGGAAGATGGCTCACCACAAAAGGGGATACTCCATAAATGGATAATGCGGGTGGAGAGAGCAGAGTACGGCGCCACTGAGCTGATGTTCTATCCAAGAGTAATAATTCTGCCTGGAGTGACACTGGGTCATTGGGATGGATGAAGATGGGGATGTGAGTTAAAATAAAGCATTTCAAGAAAAAAAGAACATAAAAGTTGAGGGAGGGGTGTTTGTGAGAAATGGGCCGAAATGAGTTTGATTAGGACTATACTGGAGTAATTTAAGAGTAAAGAGGTGAAACAGGACAGAAAAGACGATAGAGAAGGAGAAAGTGAAAAGTACGAAAGGGGATCAGTTAGAGAAAGAGGGGAACAAAATAGAGTGCACCGACAGCGGTGAAGCAATATGACACATTGGCTAATCAGTCTGCTGTCTTTTTCTTTCACAAGCTGTCATCTCGGCCATCAAGCCATCAAGACCTTGTGCCTCTCCCTCTCTCGTTGACTGATTCCCCTGTTCAATTATTCAAGGTTTATAAGCAGGAACCATCTATTCAGCTAGCAGCAGATCCAGTAAAATAATGAAAGGGTTGCTTCTTCAGCCATATTGACGGTCATAAAAGTTTTACAATTTGAAGAAGAAGAATCAATTTCTTGGACAGACTGCTGCCACCACCGTAAACATATGGCAACACTGCAAGTGAAGAAAAAGCCTTACTATGGTTCCATGAGACTTTAATAATGCAGATCATAAATGGTTTTACATGCTCTCTCACTAATCATAATTTGAATATTTACAATGCTTGTGTGCTATATTTAGCCGATATAATATTGAGACATACTGCAAATGTATTATTACATGTGAGTGCACATACACATTCAACCGTGTTACAGTTTGAATAAAACTGAGTTGACGTGTCCACGGCCGTAGTTTTCACGCTGACCTCAATGTCTTCTTAAAAAGCTAACCTGTGTGAATCATGCTGCGACACAGAAATCAGGTCAACCGCTGGCCTGCCAAGGAACGCTAAGCTTCAGTAAACAGTCCGACGAATAAACAGCAGAGACAGTCACCCAAAAGCAACATACACACTCAAACACACACTCAAAACAAAAAAGATCAAATATGGAGGTGCACATGCCACACTTTCTCCCTCACTTGTCGGAAATCTTAAGAAACATCACAGCTCCCATCTGCCATAATCTGCCCTGGGGCAACAGTGACCTGAGACAGTGGAAGAAACTCATCTAGAGTGGATGGGGAAAAAAAGAGTTGAGGTAATGCAGTGTGCAGCCTCATCCTTTACTTAGCTGGCGATGCCTTGAGGGTGGAGATGTTACAAACTCAGCAACCTCCACTGGCTTTCCACTAATGCATGACCCCCATACTGTCTTGCTACTTCTCAGGATCTCATCCTGCCAATGCAACTTCAGGTTATAGACTCTTCATTGAAACCTGAGTCAATTTACATACAGTACAACTACATCAGTAACGTTTGTCTGCCAAAAATAGTCTACATGCTTTAATCAGATGCAAATATATCTGTACATACAGGCATACAGTCAAGTCAAGTGTGATTATACATGCACTCATTGCACTCACATCAACCCAAATCACAGTCTCTACCCTCTACTATCTATCTCCTTAATCCTCATCCACTGGAGGCACTGTGGCAAACTGTCTATTTTTAAACTTGACATATTAGTCATCTCTTAGGGGAGTAACACTGTAATTTATGGAATTCACGAATAACAAGATTTTGCATTGGCTTCTTGTTTGTTTCCCACCTCCTTTTCAGAACAGTGTAACTTTAGAATAAATAAAAAATAAAACTCAAAGATTCAGCTGGGTTGGATCCCTGCCTCCTTAAGAGCACAGATGCCAATCAGCTCCTGCTGCAGAGGGAGCCTGGTAGCCCAACACGCAACTGTGGGTATGTGGAAAAATGTGTAAAGAATTCTAACTGATATCTTTTTCTTTTTAGCACCCGGGAGAGGGACACGATTGCTCTCAGATACAAAGGTGCACAGGCGAAACCTCTTTTTTTATTTCTCTTTGTCTTTCATCCTCACTATTAATCTTACACAAAGTGAGAAATGTTCTTTATATCTTAAATCAAACAACTGATCCACTCTTAAAAGGAGATTCCTCAGCTCCATTTAGTTCCCCTTAACCCTCCTTTATTAGTCATTATAATTTTTAAATCAGATGCTAAATCTCAATTTAAATTTTGCCACGGCTGGTCTAAGATTTACCCTATTTACTTTTGAAAAGATGAATAAAAATGGTAGATTAAAGTAATTGATTTCTAGAAATTTTGGGATTGCAATTGTGTAGACAGGATGTCAGAACAATAATCCTTCAGCAGTTTTCAACTTGGCATTCGTTGCACAACTACAAGAGAGGACCAAAGGTCCTCTGGCAGACCTCTGGCCAGAGATATTGGCTTCCAAAGCTAATGATCTCAAATTGTACACTTGTGGGTAATTAAGCATCGCTGTTCCCTGAGTAGCTTACAACAGCAAATATGTCATTGTAAGAATAAACAACAATTGCACTTACACTCATTATGCTCTAATTGCATCATCCTATGTTACCATCACAAATAAGGGGACATCTTATTAAAAGCAACAAACAAACAAAAAAAAATATGTAAATGCATCCCAAAATACAAGACCAGATACCAAAAACTCTAAAAAAATCCATTTACTATAAAAATCAAGGTTGTATGAACACTGGGCATTAAACAGAGCATGAATTTAAAACCCTCATGGGTATTTGGTGGTGAACTACAACAGCTATGTGCTTGCCTGCATTTAATGCGCCTGAGACTGAACCATAGCTTGGGAAAACTCATACAGGCAAGGGAATAATTTGACCCCTCTCAAATCCATCTATCACACACTAACCAAATAGAAGTCAAAAGAACGAATGAAGAAAGACGAAGAGTTAAAAGGGAAGAGAAAAAAGAAAAAAAAAATAGCGAAGCAGATAAACCACTGGGATTAGCACTAAGTAACTAAATGGGCCATATCACTTTTCCATTACCAGAAAGGAATAGCTGTTTCAAAAGCCAGAATCTAAATAAAAAAGGTGAACTCTGTTCTCCTCATGTCTTTTGTTCATTCACGTGTAAATGTTGCACACCCTTGCAGCATTCCATTTCTTACTTCCCTATATGAGCAAATGGAGATTTGCCGTCATATCCTTGCGGCCCATCAATAAATAAACTTGACGCAAATAAACAGATAAATAAATAAATGTGAAGAGCCTGGCAAATGGGCATCAGTCAGCATTAGAGATGGAACCATGTCAAGCACAATCATGCTTGACTGGAGGGGAGTGCCTGAGTGTAGGGAGCAGGGTACTTGCTGATTACACACACGGTATGTGTGTATACGTGTAGAGGCTGTAGGGGGTGTGTCACTGTGGTTTTCAGTTTTTTTTTTTTTTTTTTTTTACTTTCATTTAACCTTTTCGGTCTCTGCTGGCCCTCTTTAACTCTTTATCACTGTCAATACGTCTGCCTATCGTTGCACGATAAATCTCTTCACTCCATTTCACTGAGTCAGACCCCCCCACCCCTTCTCTTCTACCTACTCTCCTTCACATCAGGTCACAACTGCCATTCCTTTCAGTCCAGAATGTAAAATGTTGTAAAAAGGGTCAGAGGCTTCAAGCAGCTCCTTTCTCTTACTTTCTCTTTTTGTCTCATCACATTATACATTATTTTTACAGGTACATTAGTGACCATCGCTCTCGACAAGAGAAGTAATTCCTTTGGCCTGTGAAAAAAAAATATGTAAGTACCACAACTGATGTATGATGAGTATTAAGCTAACAAAAGCATGTAGACTCACATTATATATTCACATTAAATAAAACGAACACCTTAAGTGCACACCCTATCACAGTGTGTGGGAGGATTACTGCTGATATCGAAATGACAAAACATTCTGTTAATTTAAGGGTCTGCACACAAAAGCAATTAAAGCTTTCTAATATAGTTTCAGAAATAATTTATGTTTGTGGCTTAGAATCTTGAAATGAAGCATTAAAAAACTTTAAGGCAACAAAAATTAGCTGTCAAACTCAGGAAATGTCAGAGCAAACTTGTTTTGTTTCATAATCAATGATGTTTTGTTCTGCTTTCACAAATAATCGCTACAATTCAGAATACATTCAAGAGCTGGTTTGGAGTTTTCATTTAGGAAAGGAAGGGAGGGAAGAGAAGTTTTCTGTTTTTGCATAATTCAAGACCTAATAAACATATTTAGGTTTTGCTCATAATTTTATATCACAATAAATAACATGAGGCATTTAAAGCCAGAAAAAAACGGCATATTACAATTAAATAAAATGATTAATTCTCTTGCACGTTGGGAAAATTAAAGTATGAACAAAGTAACACCACAGAAAAATATGAAAAAAAAATTGATTTTGATGTCGTAAAACTAAAATGTGATGAAGTCATGAAGGCAGTGCTGCAAGATTCAGCTACTTCAACATGAGAGCGTCACATACGTTGTGTTTCCTTTAATATCTTTGTTCCTGGCATCACCTCTACAGATATGCCCTATTGAATGGAACATTAAACATTCTTTGACACCTTCTCTCTTTATCTGTATTTATGGGAATTACTACTATTACTATTACTATTATTACTCATCGCCTGGTCTGCCGTGCCTTTCCTATACCTCCCTATTATAGACTCAGGCCCGCCTAATAGGAAAGTAAAATATTAATTCCACCTCATTGTGGCTGACAGATTGTAGATAGTGTCTGACACTTCAAATGCAAACATCAGCCTGAGCATTAAATCTCATACTTTAATAATAGCCTCATCATATTATAGAAGTAAAAAAAAAAAAAAAAAAGAAAAAGAAAAGAATGGATGACGGTATGAGTATGACAGCAGGAGAGGGAGAAGCATTTGATTCTGGCACTGCTTCTTAATGTCAGTGGAAGACATAACCATACAGGATGGCATCCTATTCCACTGCACATTATTTGTTCTCTAGCTGATCATCAGTCGGCCCTGCTGTATGCCTAATGAGCGAAAAATAAGGTTTAATTCAAGTGACACAAGTTGCCCATCCTTCAACACTAAGCATGATGGCTTGGGCGAGTTTCCATTGGAATTATATGAGGGCAATTTTTCAGCTAGTGGGATGGTCTGACTGCCTCCCCTATATTTGGCTTTCACAGGCATTCCTTTGGCTTTAAGCTGTGCAGGTTTATAGGTCTATTAGGAATTCATCAAAAAATGAACGATATCAATCTTATTGTGTGAATGTGCCCTGGATAAAAATAAGATAAAACCTTTCATTATGGGGCTTCCAAAGCATATTTGCCCTCCAAAATTGATCCTGTATTGACAATTTACACTTATGGTGACCTTTCATAACTGCCCACATACTTGAAAGCCAATATTGTTTGGAGCATGAGGAAGAAAAAACAAAAAGAAAAAAAAAAACAAACACTACACTGCGAATGCTCAAGGAGATTATTGAATATTATTAGTTATTAGACATTTTTGCTCTGCAGTTGGTTCGCTGGGTGCCTCTTACATCAATGAGGCCCTGTGCCAATATAAGACAATATTGGACATAGGTGTTGAAAGCTCTGAGTCCATTATAGCACTAGGTCAAAAAAAAAAGATAAAAGGGGAAATAAAAGTAAGCATTACCATAGGGAGCTAGGCTCCACATGATAAGTCTTCTCAGACAGGGAGTTGTAAAAGGGCATAATGGCATCAAAAGGGCATGCAGGCAGCCCCCTGTTGACACCCTGTACTCAAGTAGATAGCTTCAGTATAATTTACACAGCTAAGGGTTTAGGGGGTACTTAACAGCAGGGGCAGGGGCGAGAGACCCCTTGTGTCCACTCAGAGAGAATACCTTTTATTAAGATTTGATTTATCCTCTAAAAATGGCTCCATGTTACACTTCACTTACTTTTGTCCTCTCTTGGCAGAGTCAAGCATGGAATTAGTTATGCACTAAGGGTACTCAAATGGTACATAAAATCTTCATCTATATTTCCATAATGGGTTTTCTGCTGAGGATGAAAAATGATCAGGTCCAGAGAAAAGGCCTGATAGGTCAAAGGAAGGGACAATGGCTTTGTCTATACCCAAAGACGTCACATCTTCAATGGAGTGGCTGCCCATGCCTCAGTTCATTCCCATCTGCCTTTCCTTTTGGCTGTTGATAAATATCCTTATCTATGAGAAGCAGGTGATAGATTTCAAGCAGCACGTCTCTACAGAGCTCTGTTCTCTACTCTATTGATATCTCACATCTACTAAGCCATCCGCACTATAGCAAGAGGCACTGGCACCCTCTGGGTCTCTTCGCCACAAATCATGTTAGCTTCACTTCCTGTACGATCGCCTCTAGGGCTGCCCCAATGAATAACATCTATCAACACCCTGAAGTGGAAGCCAGAAGCTTGTGGAGGCAAAGGGCTTTAGCCCTCAACTTACACATCCTACAGCAACAGTCCCTATCTGAAAAGTGACACAAGCTTGCTTGTGTGTGTGTGTGTGTGTGTGTGTGTGAAACAGTACAGGAACACTAGAGGTTGAGAGACAACAAGAGCGAGATAAAGCGATGGGTACAACGTATGTGTGAGCAAATTAATTGCTGAGGGAATTACGATCACTATCGCTTCCTCTGATGTAATTTAAGAAACAAACTGGTGATTTTCCCCCAGATCAGGGGAAAGATGAAAAAATAGCTGCCAGACTGGGCATTTTGTGGCTGTCTACACCAGGTTGATGTAGATTACAAACACAGAAGTAACACATTTAGGTATTAAAAGATCATTTATGTCACAAATGAGGCTGGAGGATGCAAGAGAATAAGGGGAAATTCATCTCTACCAGCATCTCCTTTGTACAGACACTTACCTTTGGTCTTTTCATTTGCCTCTGCAGATTCATCCCTTTTCTTCCTTTAAATTTTCATGAGAGAAAATAGGTAATTTAATCTTCATTAAACATACAGGGGGCCCACTCTCTGGTCTGACCAGCTGAATTAACTGCTAGGCTTCAGGGGATTAGATAGTTGGGCTGGAATTCTGTAACCCTGACAAGCATTATATCACTGCATCTCTACTTTTTAATGGGCATAAGATGATCCCTCCGTGTTCAATGTCAAATAAGTCCTTAAGAGACTCGCTATATAGAACAGAGGATGGAACTTTTGATGGACTGATCTGTGAAGGTGAAGCAGAAGAGTAGGGCAGAGAGTAGGAAGGAGAGAGGGTTTGGTTTGGGATTGTAATGACGTTGAAAAGGCAGTAAATAAATAAGACCAGCTTGGTTCTCTTTGAAATCTGATTGATGTGTCTTTTGGGATGCCCCCCAGTATGAAAGACCTACTGAGTCTGTGGCTTTCATCCTTGACCGAAAATCAATGAGCCAGGATGTATGAGATGCTCTTGCTCTCTACCCACCAATCTCCTGCCAGATACCCAGGTAACTGTCTCACCAGAAATGGAATAGGAGATAGAAAAGGAGTAAGCTAACTCATATCTTTTTTAGCCATATTCAACTGAAACTTAACTCTGAACTACTCACTCTGTTTCTGTGAAAAAAGTGTGATATATATATATATATATATATATATATATATATATATATATATATATTAGTCCAATCAAATTCAGCCTTGCAAAATACTTCACATATTATCTTCTGGAAATGAGAGTGAACTTACAACAGAAGCATCAATCCAACCAGTTTCTCTGTGTTGAATTAGGAATGGCTGGTATAATTGCATAACACAGGAGTGTGGCCTCCTGGGTTAGTTTTTCCATCTTACACAAAGTGGAAACTAGGAAATAGGAAATGCTTCTGGAATTGGGTGTAATTGTGACTGGCGGCATCTAGAATTGTGCTCGGCCTGACACTAGTGGTGGTCTGCCCGAGTGTAGTTTTGCTTGAAGGACGACACAAAGAACGACATCCTGGGTTTAAATGAATTTCTTTGACGTAAGTAAAGATTCCTATGTGACTCTGAGAGACTTTCTCTGGTACACGCTGTTCATTTGAGGGTGACAGGAGGTTAATCAAGCTTTAAAGCATGAGATTACAACAGACATGACAAGCAGGACTGAATAGATTTGGCACACTGTCTGATATAACTGCTCAGGGAACCTTTTTTTACCACGAAATTCAGAGACTGAAACCACTATCAGTGCGTGAGTCGGAGAGAAAGTTAATATGTACACAACAAAGGTACATAAACATTAATACAGCTGCACTGACCCAGAAATTACACCAGCACTCTTTAGACGATGAAGCAACAACCCAAAGGCAGCTTTCAGTGACTCAGATGCCTTTTGTCCCCAAATAATACGTCACAGGGGAACTTAAGTGTCTCTTTTTACAGAGTGTATTTTTAAAAAAAATTTTGTTCTCAAACTGAAAAGATTTCTGTTTGTCCCCTTTGATGAGATGAGACAAATTCCCTGTTTACTCTATAGCCGCCAAACTCATTTCCAGATTCCATTTAGAAAAAAAAAAAAGTCCGTGGAGCCAGCATGTCAAAAGGATTTTCCCTCTCATCACTTCAGAATACGGAATCCATGCAACTGTTTATCAAAATAACAGTACTGAGTTTCATATTAATAAACAGACAACTATTGGTGCAAAATACATTCTTGTAGCACGGCAGTGGTGTGCACTAGGGGGGAAGAAAAAGTGCGTCGAGAACAGTCAATGCTCAGAGTCATGCAAGAAAGAGAGCCATCATAAGAACCACAGTATTCTTTGAAGTGTCACAAGAAAATGGAAAATAGGTCAGAGAAATATAATACTTTCAATCAAGCATATTCTTAAACTAAGACTATGGGTATTTCAATTTACAGCGATCTCCTGGGTGGTCAACCAGTTTTACTAGTACTAAAGGTCCATTTAATGCAATGATCATGACAGCAAGTAAGGTAAGATCTGACCCTGGCAAAACAGCCTTGCAATAAATATCCTCTTATTCAACACAAAAGAACTGTGCTTCTACTTCTACTCTTTCCCTGAGGAGGGACCCAGACACCCATCAAAAAAAAACATACAATTTTATCTCAAGATATTTTTTTTTCAGTTACTACCCAGAGTTCATGACCAGAAGTGAGGTTTGGATTTTAAGATCGGTAATTCGGAAGCTACGCCCTCAGGCTCAGTGCCGTCTTAACAGAGAGACTAAAGCACAACATTTGCATTGCTGGAGAAAATACAACACAAAACAAAACTGTCAGTCTCATGCTCCGTTAAACACTTAATTATTTTTTTTGTAAGTTTCCATTGTGTAGTGTTTTCACTACCTTTGTGACCCTCGTCAGAAAATGAGCAAGACTTCCTGCTATTTTTAAAGCATAACACTCCCTCCCATCAATCTAACCAGATCATCCCTTCTCTTGCAGAATTATGGTGTTGTAGGTGGTGCCCTCTTCAGGACTCACCCACATGCCAACACTGCCTGATTCTGCAAATTGCTCATTGTCACAAAGACTCAGTCTGAGTCTTTTCTTGGCTTTGACAATCTTTGAAATATTGAGTATAGCAGTGTTAATCTTCATGAGCATCCTCACACTGAGCCAGTGATTGTGACTGTTTAGTACTTGTTTGGAGTTACAGACCAATACATCAATGATGCACACTTGACACACACATTCATCCATGGACACAAGAGGAGATCACAAAGTCAGGTACTTGTACATGCACCCAAAACAGATTAAGCATATCAGAGCTAGAAAGACACTCCAGGAACCTGCAGAGAATCAGTCTGTTGAGAATCACAGGCAATTCATTTGGATTAGAGACATTTACATAACAGGGAAGAGCCTTTCACAAAGTAGTAAATCTGTGATGCTGTTGCATGGCAGGTTGATATTTAGGAAACACATAGGAAAAAGTAAAGGTGAATCACAAGAACATTGTAAACGGCCAAACATGGAAGGACTACAGACCTCCCCAGCAGGACACCTCCTAAACATCGCCACAAGACAGGAAGTGATATCATGCTGTGACAGTATAGGTTAATAGGAAAAGCGGCACAATTAGATGGTAACTGCAACTGCTCCACAAGACAGAAATTGTGCTGAGTGAATCAAAAAACTATTTCTTTCAAGTAGTGTAAAGGCTATTAGGATTATATTAGTGTTACAAGATTAAATATTGAGGATCAAGGGGCCAACACAAGGGCAACTAAAATAGTAGTGTACTTTACTGTATTCAGGTATTTAATGTAAGATTTACATCATGTCACTCAGCAGTATAAGTATTACCGTTCATTACCGTCACACCAGGGGCACATTTTAATGTGACCCTAACCCCAACACCATGGGAAAAAAAAATTAATTACAACATTTACATTCTTCACTATTAATATATTTATTTATTCACTTTACTGGTCAGATACATACGACTGACCTACCTACCTACTTGAGCCCATATCAAATCAGTTATGTGGAGTATTTTAACTTACTATCAAATTAATATATGCATGGCATCATTTTGTCAGTGATCCTTTGTCCTTATGGCCATCTATCAACAGCACAGATGCTTTATGTTTCTAGACACACTGAGGTAATTGTATCTTTTGGCACACCTCTGGCAAAGACTTAAAATAGCATATTTTCCTTTGTCTATTTTGTGCTGTAATTATATGAGCAAAGACTTTTGTATCTAACACAACACATGAGAGACAGAAACTATTAAATGCACTTATATTGCTCCTCTACTCGTCCCAAATTCACATCAGCAATTAATCAGTCTTGTTGGTGTGTTAATGCAAAACAAAAGTTAAAGTGAAACCAGTAGTTTTAATTCACTTACAGGTGTGGTTCACTTCAACCACACTGCATGTTGAAACATGCTTCTGGTGGAAAAAAAAACTCAAGATGAGTCATAACTTCAAAAACTGGTTTTTGATTCATTTTGAAACTGAAAATGATTTTCTGAGAAAAATTTGTATGTAACATTAGTTGTGACCTTTGTGATCCATTTAAAGCTTTTATTGTTCTTTTGTCTCCTTTTTTACACACAGTAAATCTTACACTATACCCCTTTGAACATTTCAGTTTTTGCTCAAGTGAACTGAAATAACTCAGCAAAGGACTCTGCATGTTGTAGACCAGCTCAGTTTTAGTGCTCTGGCAGGAATAACATGTGAGGTGTGCAGCCAGGTGAGGGTGAGGGGTTAAAAAGGTAGTTAAATACACACACCTAGGGTTCTGTTACCATAGTTAGCACCCGGCCATCGAGAGGCTGGACTGGAAGGACTTTGATCACCTGTAACAATTGGTGATAAAACAGAAAAAAAAAAAAAAAGGAAGGGAGGATGGAGAAAAAGGAAAAGAGAAAAAAGGCATCAGAGGTGAAACATATCAGATATCTGACAGGAATGAACCACTCCCAGAGTCTGGAAAAAACCTTTTAGGTTTGATTTGTCACCCAGGCAGACATCAAAGTTACCCCATATAAAGAAATACAGAAGGAAACAGTTGATGATGAGCAGTATTATAGATGTTGAAATAACAGTAATGTATATGTACATGTGTGGCTGTTATCATACCATCTTATGTTTTTAAGTCACAATGTTTCATATACACAATTTGAAGGTGAAGAAGTTTTTTTTTCAAGCACCAATTTTTGAAATTTGCAAATATATTTTGTATTAGCAAACACACATGTACCAGTTTTGTCACTAAAGGTGACTGATGATAAATCCTCAATGAGATGATGATCAGAGAAACAATGTACCACTGTGTGCAAGCAAATGTAAAAGGTGGATGTGTTATGTGTTAATATGTTGCCATTCCAATAGAAAAAAACTTTTCCTGCAAACCACACGGTCAACAGTCACACAGGACAGCGTTTAGCATTGTTGTAAAAATAAAGTTCTCTTTCACTTTGAAAGTAGGGTACTTCTCTTAAGACAACAGCAAATATTTGCAACTGATACTCATTCTGCTACAATAATGTACCTACAGTAAGTCGATCTGCATTAAATAGGCAGAAGTTATATAGTTTTATATTGTATTGGTATAAATTTAATGCTAACTGTACAAGCTAAAAAAAACAATCAATTAAAAATTTAAAGTCAGAAATTTCTCTGCTCTGCCTTTAAAACATTGGTCTGATTTTCTCCCTCCCCTTCTTTATTCCAACCATGATTGCCAGTGTGGAGATGGCAGCACCTGTGGCTCTTCTGCAGAACTCTGACTCGCATATCAATTGACCCTGGCATCCCCACTAGCAGGGCGCAGGCTATTCATCATGGCAGAATGGAATATGTTAACACCAGGATTACACTAAATCAGCCCCAGTCCAACTGCAGCCAGCATTGCTACATTATAATAAGTGCTTTATAAATGGCAAAGGGACAATAATTTGCTAATGACCTGCACTAGGCCACACGTATCCTTGTTACTATGGCATTTATATGTTCACATATTCCTGTACATGTTCATGCCATATGTGTGTATCAGTCAAGGAGTATTTGAAATGGATCAACAGGACACAAGCACATGAATACACACTAATTATATACAAACTGGAGAGCTACTGGCCCCCATCCATCATACAAAAGAAGTATGATGGACAGGAGCCAATTACTCTGCATGTAAACTAGGAATATTTAAAAGAGAAGGCAGATGTTTTTTTTTCTTTTCTGCACATAGGTGAAGCTGACAGAAATAACAGAAATTATAAGCTGGGATATAAAGACAGTATTTTTCTTCTGCCTTACCATTGCGCGGTGTCCGTTTTCGTCGATCACGGAAGGCTGCTCCAGACTGTAGAGCTTCCATTAGGCTATCCATCACACCAGTTTCATCTCCCTCTGCAAGATAACACATAATAGAGGCAAAACACAGGTCAAAACACATTAACAGAACAGGATGAAGTACATTATAACACATGCATATGAGTCTGTGCTTGCACATATAAACACATCTGTCAGTGGATATTTCAAGGTCTAATTCTAGGTATTCTGGTAGGGAACGAATGGATGCCTAGGAACAGGAGAAAGCTGTGATTCTAAATGAGATGGACAAAAGTGTACGAGTGTTGAGACAGAGGCCTGTCACTCAGGCCTGTTCATTTTTTTTCAGTAAACAGCTGGGGAGGAGGAAAATACACTTAGAGCTTAGCAACTAATACAGGCAGAGGAGCCTCAGGATGAAAGCATCCACTGATGGTCATTGACAGATATTCTTTCTGTGGCTAACGCAGGGGAGCTAAGTGCTCTTTACAAAGATTTAGTGTGGAGCCGCTCAATACCCGGCCGCTCTATCATTGTTCAGTCAATGACACTGGGACCGGCCTTCGAAAAACATTCCCCCTGCCCGTCGTTCCAGCTGTCGCACGGATCCATGAAACTAGAGAACTCAAGACAGTTGGCATGGCTGAAAAGACAGGTAGGAGATACTTTAAAGTGAAAAGAGGCCAAGAGAATGACAAGTTGTGCCCACACTGTGCACACAGAGTGAAAAGGGGTTCAAAAATAAGCTTAGGTTCTATATCTGGGTCATCTATCATTACGCCCCAATACTAATGAGTCAGAGGGGCACCCTTTTTATCATTCTGGTCCCGAACAGGCATTATTTTAAACTAGGATCATTAGGGTGACTTATTGTGGAGCTGGAGACTTGGTCATCAATTCTTTTGCATACATGAGTGAACTAGCTCTTCCCCAGTGTTTACAATCAGGGTCCTGGCATCTTGTTTCTCCACTATACTTACAGCTATAGCTGAAGGGAAACATTCGAAAATAAGTGGAGACAACTGCTACTTTCAGCACACAGCACTTTCTCAGACACTTGGGTGATCAATCTTTTGTTACTTGCATGTACTCAAAGAGACACGACAGTCCAGCAAATTGAATTTATGAACAAAACACGTTTGCACTGAATGCTACACGATTAATTTAAGGAAATGGCACATATTTTGCCATTACCAGAGAAAGACAGGGTTGCGTGTTAGTTTTTTTTCCCCTTCTCCTCCAAACCACCCAACCTGCAATCATTCATGCAAGTAAAAGCAGATAGCACAACCAAGAATAGAAACATGTCCTATGCAAATTTTAAAAAAGCAACTCTTCAATCGTACTCACACTAATTTTGCTCTCTATCTCATTCCTTCTCTTTCTTCCTCAAGTCCTTCCCAAGGGCTACTTTGAAATCAAAGTATCTGTTCCGGCTGTGTGCTGTGCTTAAAAGCAATCCCGATTAAATCAAGCTTAATTAGACCAGCTTTATCAGAACAAAACCAAAGCCAGGCCAAGTAGTGCTTATCTCAAATTGCAGCACTACACCTCAGATAGCAAGCTCATTGGTTTAAAAGGAGAAGCATGGGTTTCATCTGCCTTGGACCTAAAGAACAATATGGTGAACAACTTGCAGGTACTATAACTGTATCTACTCCCAGGATCTTTAGCTACTCCTTCTTCTTATGTAGGTTAGCAAGGACATATTCGGAGTCTGACAGAAGGTAGAAAGTGTTAAGTGGCAAGTAAACATTTATCTACAACCACCTTGGCATAAGAAACTTTTTGACAGCTCCTTCTTCACTGCCTTCTTCATGGAGACCTAGACATCACAGGGGGCACCTGACACTTTGATCAATTTGTCCTACTTCTAGCTTAACTGTAGCACAATTCATCATTTGTAATGGCCAGGACTTGGGAGCCCTAGCAGACTGGGGTTCAGCAGAAGGACTGTAGACAGAAAGATCCAAAATGACTAAAATGGGAAACACACTCCCCAGTCACCTCACCGAGCTAAATTAACTATGTCCTATCAGGCCACAGCTTAAAGTCGAGCAGGCCTTACCCTCAGCATGAAACTCAAACAAATGAGCCTGCAGACTATGAACTTTATTTATGTACATACATATGCACAATCTAAATTATGGATTAATTTACTACACTTATTCCAGTAATCCTGCACACTTCAACAGACATTTCTGCCTTTTTTTGCAAATTAACTCTTGTCTTATTTTGAGCTGTTAAACCTAGGGCAAATATTCATCCGCTGCTCATTAACAGCAGTGGTAGATTGCAAGCTGGGGAATTACAGAAAAGCTAACCTTTTATGCCCAAAGATCTTTCTTGAGAGGAAAGATCCCTTCTGCTCACAGGAAATTGCTTTCTAAATGGGTTAAGATGGGCTAAGACCCAAGACATTGACAAACCCTTGCAGTGATGAAACACCTTGGTGGGCACCTCAACAGACAGCCCCGGGGTCCTTGATGATCTTATTAAAGCTGGTGGAGCTGTGGAACATGGTTGCAGCTTTTGCACTTTTAGGTACTTTCTTAAACAGTTAAACCTTTAAGAGCAGAAATGAGGCTCTGTGAACCTTTACCTCCCAGAGCGAGTTTGTGTACCTGTTTCATATCTTTCCATTTGATCCTGCCTACTTTCAATCCCCCATTCTCCCTCTGCTTTACCTGAACATCAGGTGGTGCCTGGACCCACAGGCTGTGCCAAATGCAATACTGAGCCTTGGGGATTAGTTCGCTCCACAACATATTTACAAGCAGCATTATCACATTTTTTAATTAGGAGGAATAACAAAAGCAATATGCCCAGAGTGGGATTGACATAAAAACTTCACACATCAGATTCTTTTTTCACAAAGAAAAAAACAAGCACCTACAGTAAGACTAGAAGAAAGTGGCTGCAATGTATCATTCAGCAATCCCTGAAGCAGATCACAAAATTGAATGTCGACAGCAAATGGAGGGATAGGAAAAGAATAAGCAGAGATACTGTAAGTGTCACTATTGGGGAAAGAAGATATAAAGGAAAGACAGAGGAAAGAGACAGAAGGCACAGAGAAAGAATAGAGAAAGAGAGGGCAGGAAGCAGCAAGGGAGAAAAGTGAAGAGGGTTTCGGGGGGTGTAGTAGTGCGTGTGGTGGAGTGGGTTATTGAGAGGGACTAGTGAAGCGAAGCAAGACACAAGGTCGTAAAACACCTTCCTGGATACTTGACGGCCTGAGCCCTGTGACATTTAATTATTTCTAAAACATACACTGCAGTATGCAAGCACAGGCACACAGGCATTCCCCCCTAAAGCTGCCTACACATTTTTAGTGATACAAATGCGTGTTATATATTTGGAAGAATATTACTCGCAATTAACTAATTTAACAAGTATAAGTGACAAGTATAAGTTTGACAAACTAAGACTAGATAGATGGTTGGAACAAAGGAGATAAGGAGAGTGCACTGCAGCTAATGACAGCAGGTTGACCTATGCCCATGGCTGCTCAGTTAAAGGAGACAAAGAGATCTGACCAAGTCTTTCAGAAAGACAATGCATCATTGTAGCCTCCATGCAAACTCTTAACTCCTCAGACAAGGACCAATTAGGAGCTTACATTATGCAAAACCTAACATCTTATTTGTTTGTTTCTGCAAATTAAAATCAGTCATCTACATTCAAAATGTGTATACAACCACAAAGTAAAAGAACAGCTGTCGCCTCAAAAATGTGACAAAGCCTTTCACTCAATCATCTGAGCAGAAAACCTACAATACATTTGACTGAAATGCTGGGCTCTCTTTTTAAACACCAAAGGCATGGTATTCCTATAATTATGCAGCAGTGTCAACAAAGCCTGTTCATAAATTCAATTTGCTATCTGTCATCTCCTTCATGTTGTGCTGGGGAGAAAAAAAAACACAGTGGATCGATCGAGAACTCAATTTCTGATGGCTCACATGCAGCCCTCATGATTCATGGGGGAAAAGAGAGACAAATAATTCGCAGAATTCTAAAAACCCTCTGTCTGGTACATGTGGGTTTCTAATACAATAGAAAAATTATGACATCCCTTGCGCTACAAGTGAAACTGGTAGCAACACTGGCATGTTAACTGGAACGAACAGCATAAGCATACAAAATAATGACATTTATCACAGTCACATATTTTAATCACTCACATCTACATATCCACTGAATTCACTCAGGCATAGACGTCTCCTGCCTAACAAATTAAAAATGTTTGACATGAGGAACGTCAGGGATTGGAGAGATGTTTCTATTATCCGCTACTATCCACTATCCTTCCAGTAGCCAATCCCTGAGTCTAATTTGCACTGTAATGAGGTATAATGAGAGCTTACAGGCCTTGTGATTGATGAATTGAAACCACTGTGAAAGAAGAACGCAGTGAGAGTTTAACCTCACCCCGGTCGCCCTCCATGACTAGAGTGGATAAGATGAGAAAGAAGAGGTAGAATGAAGAAGAGAGGGATGCCTCGTTCCTTGTTTTTTTTTGTTCTTGGTGAGGATTGTTTTTGAACACATTTGAGCCCATCTGTTCCCCCACCGAAAGTCACCTGTGCAATTAACCTGGACCATTAGCCGTGAAACAAAGGCCTCAATGGAGGGAGGGAGGAGGTGGTGGTTTTACGGCCAGGTGGAGAGGAAACAACCACACTTTCTTTTTAATCTCATCTCTCTCACTCTCACGTGCATGCACCTGGTTTTGTGTTACTTTCACACCTGAATTCAGACTCAGCCACCTAGACGTACGCAACCACCTGCATTACTCAGCACCCCCCACCCCTCTTATCGCTCCATTGTCTACTCTCCTGCTGTCTGGCTTTGAGAAGAGTCACCCCTTCCCTTTGCCCTCCTCTGCTGCAGTCGTAGTAGCTCCAAAGACCCAGGCAGACAGAGACCATTACCGCCACAGCGAACACAGTACACAAGTGCCCGAAGGACAGCAGTCATGCACCTGTTAGATGTCTTTCCTTTGTTTTTCTCTCTATCCTCTCTTTTTTCATTTCCCTGCAGTCCAACCACCCAACCCTGACAGAAGCTTTGACGCAATGACCTGAGAAACTTTTCAGACAGGCCCCAGTCTTTAATTTGTAGGTGTGTGTGTGTGTGTGTGTGTGTGTGTGTGTGTGTGTGTGTGTGCATCTTTAGTAGTCTGCTTGAGTGAAAAGCAGAGGAGGAGACAGGGGAATGGAAGGGTAAGATGGCTAATAAAAAAGACAGATTTGCCCGCTGATTAATCTAGATTGTTTTACTGTAACAAGTTGATGAGTAAACCCACTCATGTCCTTCCTAACTGAATTAAGGATGCTTCCATAACCCTCCATTCCAGGAGGAATGGCAGTATAGCTGCTGCTTTATTCTGGCTGTGATCCCTTGTGTGGCGCCAGGGTCAGCGGGATAAAGGAAAGGAAGTATGTTTTGAAGATGGAAAAGGTGGGTGGGAGGTGAAAGGTGTCTTGTGCTTGACATGCATGTAGTAGAAACTGGCGTTGGAGCTAGGTTGGCCTGGTCACTGCAGCCTGATCCCATAACCTGGAAGAAAGAAAGATGCCCCGACTGCAAGAGACCGGGGGAAACGTGGAGAGAAGTTGGATGTTGACAAGGGAGAGATGAAAGTGGATTAGCCGCCGTGGCAATTTGCATTCTGTGGTGGAACGAAAGCCCCTGCGATGCCCCGAATAGCTGGATGCATGAATAAGTAAACAAACAAAAACAAAAATAAACCCTCCATCTGGATGGATGCTGCCAGGGCCCAAGTGAGAAACAGTAGGGAGGGGAGGTTGGGAGATGGGAAGGGGGGATGCTTGCAATGCTAGCAGTCACCATACTCTGCTTCCTCCACTATCATTTACTTCAACTGCCTGCGGGCCCCCCAGTTACCATATTGCGATCACCATCTATCCATCGCTTTTGGCTAGTTTGCCCAGTAACACCATAAAAACACTAGGGAGAGCTCCAACGAAGCACTGACAGATGTTAGGTTGACACACTTTCTCTCTGCCACATTGGGTCAACATGTCAGAGTGCCAGGAGGGCCATGAGTGTCTGCCTTCACAGAAAAAGTAGACTACTATTGCTTCTTCTTCATAAGTAAGGTACTGCTAACTTTAGCAATATGGCAGACCATGGCCCATATGTATTTTAACTGTGACCTCACAGCAGGAAGTAACTGTTGCTGATGTCTGATCTTAACCTGCCAATGTGAACAGATCAAAATGTGTGGTCTTTAACAGAAAGCAATATTTCTTTAAAAGGCTCTCTCTATGTTTAGCGTGCAGTAGTATTACAGAACCTGTGCCAACGCCATGCTATTTTCAATACGCTTTCATTTGACATGACATGAGCAGAAGTTGTGAAACCTGTCATTTAGCAACTGTAAAATGCATTTGCAATTTCCATGTGGTTTAGGACAATCCTAATAAAAGTCAGAGTAGTTTATGTGGTATTGACTTTCATCAATCCAGTTTCCCAAGGTTGGATTTTTGTGAGTACACATTTTCGGTAAGCATTTCAATTTGCCACAGTGTCTTCTTCTTTATTACCACTGAGAGCCAGTGAGGTCAGAATTGTTTAAAATCTATATTTAAAAAAAATAATGCAATCTTTACACTTCCTTCTGAGGACTTTTATTGTGAAGCAGCAAAATCAAGTGATATTTTAGTAATTAAAACAGTCAGAAGGACCAAGGACATTTTTTGAGCTGCCACAGTGAACTGGTGACTGTTGGTTTTTACTGCAGTTTGAATGAACCTTAAGCCTTCAACACATTTCACAAGCTAACAGCACCTTTTACTGTGTAGCTCGGGCATATGGACTAGAACGGCCTTGAACTATTATTGCTAATGTCAACATCACAGGCTGTGATCGCGGTTGCTCGTGCATATGGCGAGGCATCTTAACTGTGCAGAAATTTAGCATACGTGACTGCTCATATCAGTCACACAAATTAATCACATTGTTAAAATGGAAAGGTTGTCACAAAGGCTTTGATGTGTTTTAAGTATACTGGGATGTTGTGGACATTTTTGGGTTTTATCCAACTAGCAAAGTGTAGATTCACCATTTTCAACCAGTGGCATATTTGGATAGCGGAGTATTGCAATCCAGATCCAGATAACATCTGAACCAAACCCCACATGGGCTGTTTGCAGTAGTGAAAGGCGGTGCTGTCTGGGGATGCTAAATGGATTTGACAATGGGATTTGATGGTCTTTGTAGTGAGGGTAATTAGGTTTGATTGACTGTAAAGTGACTGGTGAGGTCCAGATCTGGGAGGGGAAATGATGAGACACTTGAACCACCCACAAATTAATGAGATTCAACTGTGCCTGAGCTGATTTCACCAAGGAAAAGAACATTTACGGAAGCAATGGGAGACAGAGAAGTACAAGGTAGGAAGACACACAAGAGAGAAACACAGGAAACAGAGATATCTGATGCATGTCTCACTTCCTTGATTGTAGCTTTAAGTAAATTAAGTTAAAGATAAAAGATAATGTGATTAAAAGATTTAAGGTGCAATCTAATTAGTGCTTTCTGTCTTTCTCCTGATACAAACAAGTGTGCCACAAAATAAAACAAAGTATCCATACTGTATTCAACTTGACAATTTAATGCATAAGGCAAACAAAAAAAGCAAGGGAGGCTATTACCTCGTGTTGCCTTTAATTAATGAACTATGGTATTTATCATATGAAACAAGGCTTACTTTCCTCATGTTGGCACTTATTTATAATAGTGCAATGAAAATATATAATCTTAGAGAATGAGATTTTTATTGTATCACCTTGTATAAAATGTAATTTTGCATTTAATCTTTTCCTGCGTTTGTAAATAAGTTGATATTTTCTCAGTGTTTCTCTTTATGATTCTTGCTGTTATAGGTCTGCACTGCGACGCATTGAGCTATATTTTGTCAACCATCATTGCCTTGAGGCAGATTCTGATTTCAGCTTGTGATATAGCACAATCTAATATGCTGTTATTTATTAGAATGCGTGTATGACAGCAGATAATCCCGGTGCCCTTGTTCCCGTCTTTCAAGGTAATGATGGAATTTACCAATCCATACTGAGAGAGTTTCAGAGCAAGGCTTGCACTTCCTGCACTCTGGATCGACACAGCTCAGATGCAAGGTCGAAGAAAAAAAGGCAATTTTGCTCTGAGTTTGGGCATTACACCGCTGTGACATCCATATGCAGATATGGAGAAAGATCCTTCATTTTTATAACTCATCAGAAAGTACAAATATATAACCAGACATGGAGGCAATCAGCAGCATGACAAAGAAATGACACTTTAGGGAATGGACAGGCAGCGAATTCAGAAGCACTGTACCATATATCATCATTACATTCTGGAAAGGTCTGTCCTTGTTCGTTGTATTCCATCTCAAACATGAAGGTCAGCTTTAGCTCCCTAATACTGGCTTCATTTCCCAAGCTAAGCTGAGGTAAAGTGAGAATCTCTTTCAGAAACATTTCTTTTATCTACTTGGGTTTCTGACCTTCACGTCTGTACAAGCTATCTCGCCTGGTGATATTGTTTGCCATGTCTGCTGTGCTGTGGAGACACTATGC
Source organism: Polydactylus sextarius (assembly GCA_016801845.1). NCBI lineage: Eukaryota > Metazoa > Chordata > Actinopteri > Polynemidae > Polydactylus > Polydactylus sextarius. The sequence continues at coordinate 21,521,282 of CM028930.1, read as the reverse complement.
AAACTTAGAGAGCTAACCTGTCCGCCACACCGCCGCCTGTCAGCACTCGTCTGTGATCACCTAGCTGGCACTGCTGCGACGCAGGTATGCACTGGCCTACCGACAGCTGTCAGTGTCACACAAAGCCATCAATCCACATCTCTGCCACTGTCACTCCTGACAGGGCTCCACCAGCCACAACCAGTCAGCTAGCTGCACAAAAACATGTCAATTTAGTTTAGCATGCCACACTAATAGATACTTGAATTTGGAAAATGTGCCTTAGTAAACACAACACAAATATCCTCACGACTTCACAAGCTGAATCTTTACTTTTTGTGAACATGGATCTTTAATGTGTATCACCTAACAAATGCTACATCTACATTGATATGCAGAGTTAAGCTAACACACATGCAAACCAATTAGAAAACACAAACATATCAGTTTTAAATAAAATCAGAACCTACAGAACAATATCTTACTTTGCTCTTATGTAGTGAACTGAATGTGTTGTTGTTGTTTTTTCTTTTTTTTAGAGGATCTCACTTTTATTTATATATATGTATACTAGTTCAGTCTTAAAGTGTGAAAGGTTGACAAGAAGGATGCATAAATAGAAACTGCTGGCCCATCATTGTCAACATGCCAACTGCTCTCTTCAGAGAATCATAGAGACATGGAGATCTCATTCCAGCAGGCTTTGCTGAGTGGGATAAAATGCCTTTGGAGAGGAAGGAAAGGAGGATACGTAATAATTGTAAAAACATATATCAAAGTGAAAAAGATATTATCGTAATACCTTTTAAGGATTATCTTATAATTAACAATAAGCAATCTGCTGCATGCAGGTTCTTGAATTATTGGAAAATGTGTTTAATCTCCGTAGCTGTGTCCCTTTGAGAAGTTTTACATAATTAAAGTGATGTTTACTACTAATGGCCTCTGCAATTTTAAAACATAGTGATAGAGTACGTGCTATACACCTCCTTCAGCTGCTGTGAACAAAGATAACTGTATTTAAGATTGTAATAATGCATTTTAGTTATGTTAACGTAACAAAAAAAAAAAAAAAAAAAAGCAACAAAAAAAAAAAGCAACAAAAAAACATAGTTTTCCACTATAATATTCCAAAGGCAATTAAATGTAAGGGTTTGCATTCTGCTGGTGTCTGCAAGCTGTTTCTAGGATGGATGGAAGCAGGCGAGCGCTCTCTAATTCATAGAGTAAAAAATGATCACTTTGCAGGTAAAACTTCATCACAGAAACAGCATCTGTGCAGCAACTGCATTTGTTCAGAGCGTTTTAATAATCCTGTCTGGAACAATTTTGGTAATTGATTTGACTAAAAGTTAGTTTCAGTCAGATAATTATATTTTGAGGCCCAAGATTACTTAAGAAAAATATTTCTTGTACATACTGTAAGTCTATGTAGGACTACATTTAATGTGTTGGTGTTACAGCTGTTGTAAAACTTACAGGCTACAACCAATATACTTCTACATTTGATATTCCCCAGATTGGCAATAAAAATGTTTTTTAGATTGGGGAGGGGAGGGACGCTGTTACACAAGCTACTGCAGCTATTCAGTACTGAAAACTATATTTTATAAAGCAGGTCTGAGAGAGAGAAGTTGACCAAAAACATGTAAAACAGAAACTATATTACCTCTGAAGAATTCCCAGACTAAATAACATGTTCACATAACATTTTTGTGTTCCTGGTTGTGTTTACTACTTGTGCCAAGCTGCATTGAGCTCAAAGCAGCATGTGAGTTTTTCAGGCTCTGTTCAAAGCTTAGCCGAATCGACTGTGGTGCACAGTTGACATGTGGGTGCAGACACTTGCCCCAGATGGGGGCACTGACCTTGGTGATGCCAGCTGAGTGTGCGGCCACAGGGGCCCGATACTCCACACAAAAGCCTTGGAGAAACAAAGTCCAGATGCTCTACCATGCTTGGGCACTTGACACAATCGACATGCTGCATGTGACATTGGTTCATATTCAGCAATAAAAAATATCCTGCTGTGATGAACCATCACTCCCTGTTTCAGACAGTAGCATTAGTTTGGGTTTATTCTACAATGTTCAACTGTTACTTCAAGTGAGGAAAAGCAATTTTGTAAATGCTGAACATCTGGTCAGTTCAAGAGAATATGGAAATCCACTTAGAGCAAATTAAAACAAATGGGGTGACTCGGTAATGATTTCAGAAGCAATTAGAATTTCTAATACTTCACAAAGAAAACATGTTAAGCTCTGTACTTGTCTCATCTATCAATCATGCTTGTTGAAGAAATGTGTGTCAGCTCAGCTAGCATAATCTCAAGTTTTATCAACTGGAAAAAAGTGGGGGTAAAAAAAAAAAAAAAAAAAAAAAGATTCTTTTCTGTCAGTTTCCTAAAAGCATTTGTCTGTTTCCCCTCCCCCGGCCTGGTGCCATCCTGGCAAAAGCCAAATGAATTAATCTCTCATTAAATATGCATTTCATTGTTAATCATTTGCAAGCGAAGAGGATTAGGTCACAATTTGTGAAATGACAAAAAATTCTATCCATTTTCAAAAATAGTCTCTTGAAATAGCATTAAATACAATGCTATATTCCATCAAATAGTATTTTAGGCAATAAAATAAGTGAATCCATACAACAGATAAAATCCTGACCTGTACTTAATTCTCATTTTACAATGACCATATGTTTACTCCATCTGCTCATACTAATGGATTTAAAAACAGAAAAAAATACTATATTCAGGTCAACAGCCCATTACTTCTTTCAATTTGGAATCAGTCTGTCTGTAATGCAGCGATGAATACGTATAACAACCTTGAGATCTACTTCATCATTTCAATTAGACTTTCAACCTTGAAAATGAAAAAAACAACATTTGAGTGTGATGAATTACTGCTAAGAGGAATTAAACAAGTCTTTGTCCCGTACATCTTATTTTCATCAACCTTCACAGAAAACATGGCTTATACTCAGCATGAAATATTGACGTGAAAAGTCTCATCAAATAACTAGCTCCTCAAAATATCTGAAGCACATATAGAATTTTTGAACAGAATGGGAGAGAGGAGCCAAGACTGTCAAAATCCAGGCTGTCAGCTTGAGAGGAGCAGAGACAGAGAAAACTAGAATTATCTCCTTGCGGCTGCATGTTTCCGCCAACCAGTCAAGTTGCAGTTCACAACTGTCCAAAGTCACATAATGCATGTAATGATGACTTTGAAGGTAGTTGATGTAAGGGTAAAAAGGGGATTTTTTTATAATTAGTATAGGAATTCTTGAGTTACAGCCAAAGATGTATTTTCTGTGAAGACACAACGACCTTGACCTTTAAATCCAGCTGTACTGAAAGTCTCTTTAGACGTTTCTGATGTATTGAAAATGTAACAGACATAGGATCACAGTGACCTTGACCTTTGATTTCCAAAGTCAATTCAGTTCATGCTTGAAACAAAGTTAGAATAAATGTGAAAAATCCTGCGAGTCCCTGGGATATCACATTCACAAGACTAGGACAAGACGAATGGACAACCAAACAGCATTGTGCCTGCGGCCACTGCTGTTTGCTGGTGTGGAGGCATAATAATGATGTACATCAAGAACAAACACTGATTATTCTGCTATGTCTGTTCCAAGCAAACAGTTTAAAGAAAGAAAAAAAAAAACTGAGTGAGAACACAAGAGCAGAGCACCAAGCTGCTATAACCTCCGACCTTCCTCTAGCTCAACAGAGCTCTTCATTCACAGGATCCATTTAATAGACCCCACATTTGATTGTCCTCTTTCTGATTACATTTCACATACAGACAAGTTAGAGAAACATAAAGGAACTATTCAATGTTTAATGAAAATATGTAGTCAATACAGGTAAGAACCTTGACAGGTGAAAAAGCAGCCTGGGTTTAGCACATCAAGTGTATATTTGATAACTGCCAAGGTCATTGTGATGGCAATAGTCCAACAGGATCATAGTTGGTTGGAGGACAATCCCCACTATCTCCAAAGCTGCAGGCAACGTTGCCCATGTCATCCTCATGTTTTATTCATAAAAGTCATATTATGGCATTCAGAAACTGAGATCAAAATCTGCTCTGGCAGAAATATTTAATATCATACCTACTTCTCTACCCTTCTCCATCTGGTTAGCCAGAATAAGAGAGAGGGATAGACGGCCTCCTTCAGCTCAGCAGTGTTGGATTATTAAAAGTGAAGCTTTCAAAGAGGTCACTGCTTAGAGAGAGAGAGAGAGAGAGAGAGAGAGAGAGAGAGAGAGAGAGAGAGAGAGAGAGAGAAGCAAAAACTCTAGCATGCATCAATTATCTTGGAGAGTTTGTGGCATACTGAAGACTGTCTTGTCACATTTCCCAATGTGGCAGAGCTACAGAGAGGTCCTTGGCTGGTGCTGACATTTAGAAGCTGGTGAATTGTGAAAATCCCAGTCTGTTTGTCAAAAAAATGGACAAAAAACACAATGACTGCTTGCAAAGCCCCTTCAGGCTCGAAATTCCTTCTCAATGTCATTGGCATAACTAGACACAGGCATCCAGCTCTGTCGCTCTAATTTTTCATCTCTGGACAACTGCAACTTATACTGATCAATACACGGTTTACTGGTATCGCTTGAGGACAATAGAAGAATTCCAGTGATTCACTACAATAAAAATAGCATGCTGCCCGCAAACTTCTCACACCAGAGGAATGATAATTTTCTGCTGTATTACTTGCACATGACCAGTGAAAAGTGAATAACAGCATGATTGTATTGGAAGAAACCTGCAGAGCCACTTATAGTCTTTGTTACCAGCAGACGTCAGCTTCCTGTTTACATGGGACCTAAATTTTGAGTGTCCTTGCCAGTTGTCTAACAGCAAACAAAGTATTTGCATTTATTAATCAATACCAATTCCAAAAAAAAAAACAAAAAAAAAAAAACCCAAAACAAATTATAACATTAATATCTGTTGCTTGTCTGTTTTTGCACCAGAGGATCATGAGGAACTTATGTTATTCTACTATGGAGCTCTGTTGAGAGAATGTTTCTGTCTATGTGAGCGAATGTACCATGGACAAAAAAACAAGCTAAAAGTAGCATAATCTGCCTGTTGTTTGGAAGCATCGTATGAGCTATGGGAGTAAGTATATGATTCCTTTATAGCTGAAAAAATCCCCCACCCCACCCCACCTTCTACACATTATCCTCTTCCCTCTGAGTTCAAATCTGTGTGAAGCACAATTCCATGAAACTCCCTTTCTATCCTGTTCTTCTCTTCCTCCTCCTCCCAACTCCCCACCAGCATCCCCGTCTCTGTCTCTGTGGTGGCACGGGGAGAGAAGTAACGTACCTTTGTTCATGTCAATCAGCTGCTTCTTCTTCTGCTGGCGCTCCTGCTTCTCGCGCTCGGCTTTCTCCTTCGCCAGCTTGGCTCTCTTGATCTTCTCCTCCATCTCCCTTTTCTTGTGGTTCTCCTTCACTGCTTCCTGATGAGGCACACGCGCACACACACACACACACACACACACACAGATAAAATCAGAATCTGGCTCCTGCCACCTCCACTCTTTTAGTGTCTTTGCTACTGTATAGTGTTCAGAAGCAGCAGCACGCCATCAGCAAATTCTTATTCAGAGAGGAGGTTTGATAGTTGGAGATAAGCTGCCGGAATAAACAATATATCATATCCTGTGTATGGACTTTTCTAAATACAAGGCTATTTGTCTGCAGGAACTCAACAGCACTTTGCATATTTTCAATAACACACAAAGTTGATTCATTGTCAATAATACATCAATATGGCACTTTACATATACATGTGAAATCATCACACATTTGAGGCATGGTAATAAATGTGCTTTGACAGTATGGAGAAACTGCTGCATGAGAAAAGATAAATGTATCAGCAGTGGGCCAGTCTCTGAGGAGGGAGGAAGAGAGAGATATCATCATCCTCCTCTTCCTTCGTGACCGGCTGAAATGTCAGGAAGGAGTCAGAGAAAGAGAGGTAATCAACGGTACGGATTCAGCCTTTACAAATGTGTCAGTTTGTTCTGGTGCCAACAGAGAGAAAGATGCAACCGTGTGACCTTTGGAGACAACAACATGTTCTCTCATCCCAGGCCTGTGGCGCAGCTCTTGACAGGACCCATCCTAAGTGTTGCTGTATGTGTGTGTGTGTGAGGCCATACTGTGTGTATACATGCATATGAGCCTGTGTGTTTACACAGAGGAGTGCCTGTTCTGAGGTGTCCCCGACGTTATGTATGCATATGTGTGTGTGTGTGTGTGTGAGTACGTGAAGGCATGGCCCTGTCTATGCACTGATATAATAAGTGGCGACAGTAGGTCCACCCCCCCGCATCAAATGCCCCTGCGGTCCTGATGTGTGTGTCGTGTTGGCAGCTAAGACTGAGGGATTACGGTGGATTGAGGGGAAGGAACAAGGAAAGAGCAGCTCATCATGCCAGTCAATAGCACAGCTTTGCTCCATGTCCAAGGACACAAGCCCACATTGTCACTGTCTCCTTGTTGGATGACAAGGGCAATGAGAGAGCAAGACAGGCAGAGTCAGAGAGAGAGAGAGAGAGAGAGAGGTGGTGTTGGTTGGGAGACAATGGAGAAGACAAATGACGGTGATGGAGAGAAGTGTCACAGAGTTAATTAGGAAAAATAATAAGTGATTGAGAGAGTGTGTTTTGGTGTAATCTAAATGATGAAAACATGAGAGGAGCTGTTTTGCTTCATAAGTTGCTCCAAGTTGGTGACAACACTTAAAAAATCAACATACATTTCATCGCAGCTGCTTTATAAGGACCATCAACTGTCAACTTTTTTTAGGTTTAGATGATGGGCAGCACCATCCACACATGAACTAAACTGATTCCTGTCCTCATCTTCTGACAGGATTCATCTAATTTTGTCTGTAATATCACTAGTTGGAGTTGGATAAATTATACAGAAATTATAAATTATGCATTATAAATTATGCATTACAAATAAAAATCCTGCTGGCAAAACTTATTTTAAACAAACAACTAATTTTGACTGCAAACATGATTATGCAACATAATTATGTTGCTGTAATCAAACAGCCACTGCTAATTACCATAGCAACAAATATGTTTTCTTGTTCTCTTATTTATTTTTATTTTTTTCTCCCTTTACCATTCTCTTTGACGGTCCCTTATTTTGCCAATGGCAAAACAACTGATTGTATCAGGTCTCATTTTCTTGGTAACACTGCATGTTGTAGGAGGACATAAAAGGGATAAACGATCCTCATGAGATGTGTTTTCAAAAACAGTCTTCGGCGCAGCGAGGCAGATTTAAACCTCATTGCAACACAGGACAAAAGGCCTGTTTTTTCTCTCTTGAATCTGCTCAAATATTTTATGTGATTTTGATGGGAAGGGAAAAAAAAGGTGTTTAGAAAAATCCATATATCTTGTTTTGTCTCTTGAGTACTCGCTTCTACTCCAGATCAAAGTACAATATTTACACTATGGTTTGTGTCTATGGAAACATGTTTTTGTTTGGTCCCTTGGTGAAGATCACTGCTATAGTTATATGCCACCCAATGAGAAAATAATTATTTATTCAAATGAAAAGAATCAGCCTTGGATCTTCTAATTAAAGTAAACATGTATTGTACATGTGCACATGTAAAATACACATTTAAATCCACCGACAGGGACACCTGGGTCAGGTATGAACTTGGGCCTAATTAAAATATTACATAAAGAAATCTAATAGATTGTATAAACTGTCCTCTGTGCCCTGAACTCCTTCAGTGACATAAAGGAAAATGCCCTGTTGGTGCTGTATTCATATCTCTCTTTAGAGTTTAGACTCACTATCTAAAACAAATTCTGTATTTTCACATAATGGTACTTTCTCTCTTCCAGGCAGGTTTGTCAACACCACTGAAGCTGCACATTCTGGCTTTCAAGCTCACAGAGGCTGTGAGATGAAGTGAGCGTATGTCACACCCATGGCCTTGTGAGTCTAAGATGGAGATTACAAGTACTCTTCTATCTGTACCTGGCTAGAAAACTGAATGCTGTGCAACCCCAGGTCCAATCTACCAACAAGGGCTAGACAGTGTTTTCCCCTCCCTCTGTCTGTTCTTTCAGTAATTCATGAAATGTGTTTTCTGTTCTTCCTTGACCCTGCACAACACAATACATCTCCCACAGCATGGCTCCTATCTCATGCATACAAGTTTGCCAGTCCAATGAGGGAGCAATGAGTATTTCCAACTGCTCAGTTGCACCACTGATCTCACACAGAGAGTGTCACTGCTATATCTCATTTGAATTTTACTAACACTACAGCGCCTGGGCTTTAAGCAGCAAATGTGTTTATTAGCCATCTGTTAGACTGTGCGCCAGGATGTTTGGGGGGGAAGTGGCTTCAAGAAGTTATAAGTTACAGATTGTAAGACTTCTGCTCTGTGCTATAGATGTATTCCCATATTGATAGATGACCTCCAAAATCTGGTGCAATGATTTTAACGACTGTGTCATACCAGTGTAAGTAAAAAAATACGGAGGAAATATGACAGTGGTTTAGCGTGAAGGTGACGAGCGACACTGTCAAAGTATCATTTTCAGCATGATCAGCATGATTATGATAATTTGTCATATTGTGAAAGAATAAGCGAGCTTTAGAAAAATCAAGTGGACAAATGCAACTAGACACGCACACACAAACCATCTAATCTCTAATCTTCTAATCTCTTTTGGTAGATGCTCTATCTCGCCACTTTGTGAACCCGGCCTGGATATTTTGGTCTTATTATAAAGTCACTCAGTCAACAAGGAAGACTGTTAGCTCATCCCAGTCCATCTGCTCCGCTTTGATAACTCATTAATGGAAAAAAATCCTCATCCCCATGCTCCTGGTCAGGATTACACATACAGACCCTGTGATTGCATTTCACTCATACTCTATTTCAGAATATGGCAGCAGCATTAAATTAACAAATTGCGGGACTCTTCCAATACTGACTCCATGTGTTGAAATCAAATAATATTTCATTGGCCCCCTGAAAAAAAAAAAAAAAAAAAAAAAAAAACAGAATGGGACGGGAATGAAGGAGAGAAAGAGAATGAAACAGAAGGAAAATAGAGTTAATGGATTCTCTTATCAGTTACATTCAGTTCTGTGAGGACTGTCTGTCAATGCATTTACTCAAATGCTTCATGTCGGTCGGGAGCATTAAGCCTTAGCTTTTTAGTAAAAGCAATTTAGGGTGACTGTATTGCAATGGAATTCTTTAATACTGCAGATGCTTTGTGCTGTGAATGCATTACACAGAGCAATGCAACATAGATGGAAGTCAGCGAAGATGTTTTGTCTGAGTCAAACAACTCAATGTCTCAATATTGAAATAAAAGTCTTAGGCACACCCGGCGTATCCAGAAGTTAAATTCGGGGCTTGTTTTAAATTATTAACTGACAAGAAGTCATAGCGTTCATTTGATTTGCCATTTGGAACAAATCAGTAATAGTTGATGTAGGCTGACTCTGTCAAATATAAATGACTAGCACACGCCTCTCCAAAATTCCTTCACTGACAAGAAAAGCTAAGGGATGGGTTTTTGCTGTGCTGCAAAGAAGCTAGCTCAGTTGTTTTTACAGGGTAAGAAAATAAAAAAAAAAAACACACTCAAGTAGAATCAACCATTGATTCCTGGTGCTCTGCAAGCAGATGGGATTAGCCTTTCTGTCAGCAGAGCTGAAAAGCCAAGAACTATAAATAATATCTGAAGAATATGGTGATTAAAGGATTGTTTTTATATGAATACATTAACGTATAACCACCATCACCAACCCCACCACACTCCCCCATTTCAACCACACCACAACACTTTATCCCACTCACTTTTCTCCCCTTATCCATAGCAGGGAAGTTTAAATCAGTGATAAAATATTCATATGCAGCTATTTGCTTCAGAGAATAATTTATTTTCTTGGGTGGATGCCTCTTTTAGAGATATGCAACTCTGGAATCCTTCAGGGAGCGTTGTGTTGTGTGCTGATGCTCTTTGATCAGTGGGAATGAAAAGTTGGTTTCAGATGAGGATCAGAGTAAAGAGAGGAGAAGGATTCAGACAAGGGGACCTTGCCATTCACGTTAATGGATTGTGAATACTGAGAGTATGCCTTCTGGACACCGTGTCATCATCCTGACATTGGGAATTTCAGGGCAGTGCCAGGAGGGATGGATAGACTGAAGAAGGTAGAAGCAAAGACACTTGAATAAATGTTTAATGCACTTGTCTGGTTAGGGAAAAACTGACTGGTGCTTCATTGCTGAGATGATGTGGTGTTTACCTCGCTGTTAATATCAAATCTTTAATTTATCTGGTTTGACCGGTGTGATTTATTAACTATTCTCAGTAACCATAACTCTTGCAACTCCAGAAGCAAAAAAAAAAAAAAAAAAATCTGAATTTGAATTTTCTTCATAGTAAATTCATGATTGACTTTTAACTTTATTATTGCTGTATGTCTGCTCTAAGTAACATCTAAACATGTTATAAAACCAATACTTTGTTGTAATAAAGATGAAACGATTCCCAGCCAACGTGGTACAATACATTTATTAGCCCTAAGAAAACACATATTCACACAAGCAGCTTGTGAAGCTAATGAAACTGTGTTGAACAGGATAAGAAGCTTTGCTAAGCCTTTGTTATCATTGAGACAGTCACATTAGACATTCTTCAATTCTCAGCAGGCCTTCTTTTAAATAATGTATTCTATTCTGTTTCATAACTTCCTATTTTTTTTCCTTTCAGATTTCAAGTCAGAACTAGATGCATCTTACTCAGTGCTCATAAGAAATAGTAGTTTACATGTATCGTTACAAAAAGACCTGACACTCAGGTAAATGTGACTGTAAGTGCTGTTGTTTCCACAGCTCAAAAACTGTGAATGAAACATTTATATCCCATGTATTACCTTTTGTACACGTGATAAATACAATGGGATTTATTGGTGATTTTTGTGAATATATTTGCATGATAAAACAATCCAGTTTTAGAACTGTAAAGTGCCAGATCCATGTGAAAGAGAGAAAAAAAAAACATTCCTACTGTGTAACATTTTTTTGGAAAGAAAGATGAAAGAAAAAACACCTAAACTGATAACCTTTTAGACTAAGATGAAGTCATTGAAGAAAGTGTAAAAGAAAGATTTCTGTGACAAAAAGAGGTTATGTCATTGATTCTAGAAAAAAACTTTGGCAGACAGCGGTGGCATTATGACCTAGTAAAGATAACTTACAGAAGGAAGTTGCACAGCAGGTGAGCACAGTAACAGTTCTACAGAGAACAGTGCAGGAACTTAGGAAGAAAAACTGAAAAGCATGTCAGGACCAACCAGGGGAATTTAACCACCGCACTAAATGTCCAGAAAACATGAGAAACTTTCTCAAACTAAGAACTTTTCAGACTTTTGAGTTCACCTTCAGAAGTGATACTTAGCAGCATATTGTCTCCAATACACAAATCAGATGATGGCAGGAAAAGACTTTCGGCTATTGTTGCACATCACTGGTGTAAACATCCCATATGAATCTGGAGGAGTCTGAGAATAACCTTGATGATGTCAACGTGATGTTACTGATGGTTTTAAAGTATGAGGAAGGAGGGTGTAGAGATTGAAAGGTGTGATAGGTATGATACATGATATTATGAAAAGTTAAGAATCAAGATTTAGTAACAACTAGAGGTCAGAATATCCTCTGCTGCTGCTTCGATGTTCACATTTCTTTTTTGAAAACTGTGGCTTATGAGAAGAACTCCTTTATGGAAGTGTGACATGAAACCACTCATCCATAAAAGTATTGCACTGCGATGTTCACATGTTTTCACCCTCAAGCCTGCCAAAGTTCTGATTAAAAAAAAAAACTTGTGTGTATGTAGCACACAAATTCTGTTCTCATTTTAATGACACCTAAAGTGTGACAGTGGGTGAAAGCATGTGCAAAAACATGTGTGTGTAGGCGATGGCTTCTGTTAGGGGTATGTGTGTATGTGTGTGTGTGTGTGTGTGTGTGTGTGTGTGTGTGTGTGTGTGTGTGTGTGTGTGTGTGTGTGTGTGTGTGTGTGTGTGTGTGTGTGCATGCACCTATTTTAAAGAACCAATAAGTAAACAAACAATAAACTTTCTACTTACCATGAAGAGGATGCGGAAGTTGGCCAGTTCTCCAAAGAAATCCTCCACGCTGACCGAATGCGGGTCGAAGGCGAAAAAGCTTCCTATGCTTTCATAGAGCTTTTGCATGTTCTTATGCATGGTGGATAGTTTCTCATACTGCTCCCGGGCATACTTGCAAAAGCCGTGGGAAGGACAAAGTCAAGGAAAAAAAAAAACAGAAGAAATTCACATCTCAAACACAGACAAAATATATTTGACAGATACTGTCAAATATTAGCAATAAAATGACGCTTTACAAATATGTTCATCTGTGGAAAAAACAAGCCACTGTGAGAAATGATCACTTCAGAAGCTTTATAGCATTCAAAAAGCTCACCTATGTCAAGGTCAGCAAAACAAAACACTGGATAAAGAAGGGTCAGAGACAATCTAATGTGCCATTACAATAACCTCTCCATCTCACTTTAGAGTCAATAGCATGGTGAGCTAATAGCTGCAGCCCTAGAGTAATGGAAAGGTGTTTTGTAGTCAGCAGCATGACACAGATGGTTGCTGGAAAAGCTGATTGCAGTCATTGTTCTATTGTTTCTTCCAACAACAGTGGGGTCAGGTTGTTTTGAACCTCACAGCTCACGCCGCACTGTGTAATTTACTGAACAGGCGGAGCACTTTTCTCCTGGTGAATGGCTATTGACAGGCGGCATCAGTTAAGCATTATCACAGCAGCCACTGATCTCATAGAGACTGTGCTTGGACACTCCAAGACTCACACGCCCTCGGTAGGACGAGGACAACACATTTTCACACAACATGCACACCAGCTGTAGTGTATATCCTTGCAAACAAAAGTTCCTTTAAGTAGAAAATCTAGCAGTTTCAGTGCATCAGCAACCACTTGCAGCACCTGCTGTGTCTTCAATTATTTTTATCTACCTTCATGAGAGACTATAGTTCTGTTAGCAATAATAACATCTCTAATAAACAAGTCCCAGCAGAACAAACACAAGCCGTCTGATGATGAGACACATTGAAACGAGACAAAATGAGACAAAACAAGACTAATAGATTAACAGACTTTGTCACGAATAGGGTGTGAATTCTTGAGTTATGGACAATTAATGTGCTTCATGAGTTCATGGTGACCTTGACCTTTCACCATCAAAATTTATACAGTTCTTCCTTGGACACGTGAAAGAAACTCCCTCACAGTGTTCCTGCAATATTGTGTTCACAAGAATGAAACAGAGGCACAAAAGAACAGACAGATGGAAGGATGGAGAGACGAACAACCCAAAAAAGATAAAGATAAGACTGGGATTATAAAGCCTCTGGCGATGGATGTTGCCAAAAATGCTGTCTTACATAATTGGACTTAAAACTACCTGTTTAATCTATAGCCCTGCAGTTCTCAGTAGAACTTAAATATTAGAATAACTGGTGGTTGAGAAAAGTTTAAAGGTTAAAGCTATAATAACAATTATAGATAAAAAATAATGGAACAGACACAGTATATTTCTTTATCATATGAAATGTGCATGAGCCTGTGCAACTGTTGTTCCAAAAACTTTTAAATTGAAGAGGAAAGCCATAATTTCTTTAACTTATACTTATGCACTAAAGCAGCAGTTTCTTGTTCTGTGTGTCATATGTACAGTTACAGGCAATTAGTACTCATATGTGGTCGCCTTGGCAACATACATAGACTGGTGGTAAGTGACTGTCAGGGCTAAACTGTTATCAAGATATTGGTCTTCGTGAGCAATCTGTCACTATGATGCTGAAACATCTGTTTATTTCTTCTCTAAAATTCCATCTATTCATTACTGTTGTATTTGTTTGTGCTGTTGTCTTGATAAACATCCATTCTGAAGTCCAGGGATTGTTCTGCGTCCATAGCTAAGGTATTCATTTAATAATTTAATAATTTTTTAAATCTTATGTGACTACACTTACATATGCTCACATTTCAGCGTGCATGCATAGCTCAAAGAGAATGAAACAACTGCCAGGGAAGGTAGGCTGGATGCATTACCCCCCCGCAAGCTAATGTTTTACCAAAACAGAGCAACAATGGCACAGTCCAGGTTAGCAGCAAGCCCACACATGGGCCCGATGGATGGACTCATCTCTCTGTCTTTTTTCTTCCTTATCTCTATCTCCTTGTCTGCCCGGACCTGATTTATCCCCCTTGCTTCTGCCAGACTGCCTTTATCTCTTCTTTTGTCCACCTCCCCCTCACTCCACTTGAGTGTGAAAACTCAGGGGCCCGACAGATAGATGTAAAAGTAAAACTTTGCCAAAGTAAGATGTCTTTCAACATCCAAACTCCTGACAGAGTAGTACTGTACTAGACTTTTATTTGCTTGGTTTAAGTCTTAAAATGAACCTTGAAAAGAAGAAGAAAAAAAATCACTTTATAGGACTAATCTACCATAAACAATGCCATATGGCATCATGTCATTTATTAGTGAGACTGAAACTCTGGTACTTCATCCAAAAAATTCTGATGCAGGCGTTTTCGAGTGCAACACTGAGCTTCGTTTAAAATGCCCCCTCTCAACACTGCCTAATTGGTCAGAATAGAAAATTAACTCTTAAGGATACAATTATAATTTTAAAATCATGGAAAGCATAAATATTTATAATGTTAAACTGAAAACAAGGATCAGCAAAAGGTTGCCAAGAAAAAAACATTGGTGTCAAATTAGGAGCAAAAAGGAGCATGTTGCTGTTATTCAACACTGGCCTGGAAATATTTAATAACAGCATCATAAAAATACGGATTCTAGTCCACAACAGTGGACTAGAATCGACACTGAAGTCAGCTCAGGAAATGTTTGGGTCCAAACTCGCTCCTTTATAGATGGACAATAAAAACACTGAACCCATGGTTACTTTAGGGTGGCTTGTGGCTCTCTGAGTTTCTTTTTCTCTTCTCTACATCTTTGTTTCTCTCTGTCTCTCTCGCTCTCTCTCGCTCTCACACACACACACACCCTCAGACAAATGCACATGTGAGCACATGCGCGGCGGTAGATGTGTCCTGCTGGGCACTGGACTGAGGCTAGCTGGGCTTTTGCTCCCTGTATTTCCACATCAAAGACATGTCATATTGATGGAGCCTGATGCACACTTTCCTGCAGCTACACAACCAGTGTGGTAGTGCCCTTATCAAACACACACACATACACAAAAAAGGCAGAATTAACCGGCAAACACACACGTATACACATACATTGTACACACAGCAAAAATAATGAGCCTTTGAATGTTTCTCTGTCAGGTTGTCAGTTACTTTATTCTTTCCCATAGTTTCTCAAACTCATTGTTTCTCTTCCTCCAAAGATAAATCTCTTTCTGTTTCTTTCTCTTTTCTTCCTGTCCACCACTGTCTCACTCAAACCCATTCCCTTTATAATTCTCTTTCTACATTTCCCCTTGATATTCTCTCCATTAAATTCTCTCACTCAGAAAAAGAAGCCTGTTTTTTTCTTTCTCTCCTACTCAGAGTGAACTTTCACAAAGTATGCTGTCTGAGCCATGTCTAGTATTCACATCAAGTTGGGCTAGAAACAGAGCAGGGAGCAGAGACGATTGGTCTCAAGGTAAAGCATCACAGAGCCTTTGGTTTGCCTGCGACCCTGTTTGTCTCTGCTCGCCCTCAGAGGAGGGCTAGTGCCTGCACTTCCTGTGCACTGAACCTCACCAACACAGTGCAAGACAATTTGCTTCAGGGCTGGAGGGCTCAATGTTGCAAATGTGGATGTTAGCAAAGATATCTGTGCAGTGCTTATTGGATTTTATGGTAATGGATAGATTAGAACACTTTGCAAATACAGGCATTTTGTAGCTCGGCGCCTTGTCTCTCTTGAATCTCTGTATACCCTTGGAATTGCTGTTTTAAAGACTATTTCAATGACTGAAGCTGACACAACAAGAATTATAAACAATTACGGTTGGGAAAGGGCTTGTGGAATAGCTGCAAGTCACTGAGCATATCACACTAAAGCTTGGCTTACAAAACTCCAGTTGCTGACAGCGTCATAGTATCTGACGGTGCTGATTTACAAAGACAGTGCTGGATGTGAAATGTCAAGTCAATGGCAGTGCTCTGCTGGTTTTCACGTTTTTATTTTTTTTTTATATATAATTCTTGTTCTCGAATCCTGTTGTTGCCAAAAACTCAACACGTCCTTGTAAAAATCTAGAATTAGTTCTTTGTCCTGTCACAGTGTCCTCATTATTGAGCTTAATAAGTCACTTTTTATCTGTGTGTTTGACGCGCCAGAAAGGGTACATTTAACATCAGTAAGCTGCGATTAAGGGCACTCATTTTTAACACCACACAGTGACATCAAAATCACATCCAAGTTAGACTTATCCTAAATGTAAAAAAAAAAAAAGAAAAAGAAGCTTTTTTAGAACTAGACTTCATTCAGTATCACATAAAAAGAACAGAAAAAAAAAATATGGGCGAAAACAAAGTTAAATCAGTTTTCACAATAGCCACCTATGAGGATGGCAATAAATTACCTGGTTTGTTTACCTTTGTGCATGAGAGAGTTATTAAACTGGTGCATAAAATCCTACAGTGGGGGCCAAAAAAGCCTCCTTAATACATCTACTCTAACCTAGTTCCATTAATGTTTATTTAATGCTTTTCCTATGTGCTTGCTGCCCCCTCCATCCAAGGCCCCACACTAAGCCTGCTTTTCTCAAAACCCCACCATCCCTGTTTCCTTTATCCCCACACTGACTGCCAACAGCCCCTGCGGGCCAAATTACACCGAGGCTGCCCGCTGACTGGACACAACCCATCACGCTGAGAGTGAGATCGGGGGGAGAATGGGGATGAAGGAATGGAGTACAGGGGCAGGCTAAAGAGAGAGAGAAGAGACAGATAGTTAGGGAGAGAGATTAGATGCTACTCATGTCCATGAATGAATGTATCAGCTTTTATCTTGTTTTTCTATAATAAATCTAAAATTCTTTCTGTTTGCCTACTTTTTCGTCGTCTTCTTTTTTTTAATTTAAAAAGTTAGCATTTTTGCCAGCCTCGCTCTTCTCAACTTTATACAGAATCAGTGAAAAAGTCGAAATAAGTGAGAAGTAGACAAAAGGCGAAGCTTAAGAGGAGGACAGGACCATTCTCTAGTGTGCAGCAATACAAGTGGAGAGAGAGAGGGGGGGAAAGGGAGAGAGAGAGAGAGAGAGAGAGAGAGAGAGAGAGAGGGAGAGGGAGAGACCCATGGAGCGGTTGGGAAAGAGGTTGACAACGTCCCGAGTTGGGCCACAGCGCCGACACTGGGGCTGTCAGTGGGAATTAGCGGAGCAGCCGGCTCCAGGAATTTAGGATGTGATCTGTTGCAGAGGTGGGTGGTGGTGTGGTGGTGGGGGAGGAAGAGGGAGGATAGGAAGGATGAGCTGCTTGAATTTGAGAGGCTCTTTACTGTATATTTAAAGGTACAGATCACTATTACATATCCAAAGGCAAAGAATCTAATATCTGTTCTCTATTTACATTGTTACTTAGCGTAATGAGAAATGTAAATAAATATCAGTGTGTAACATCACAGTGAGATCAGATTCATAGTACTTTAGTTTTTTATGTCAGTCTCAAGTATATGAACAAAAGATGAGCTTCATAGTTAACTATGCAAAATAGATGAAAAAACAAAGGCAGAGACAATGAACATCCGAACCACATGTGGTGTCAACTGTACTGGATAAGCGCAGTATTTCACCACATAAGAGGAAACTTTAAAGTGCCGGCGGTGTTGGATCAAAAGTCAGGAGATCACAGAGGTTTTTACAATTCAACATGTGGGAAACATGAGTTTCTGCACCAAGTTTCACAGTCATCAATCCATCCATGCTCAGAAAAAATACTGACACTTAACTAAAAAAGGAAGGACAGAGAAAGTGTTTTACAGGTCTCTACTGGTTTAGCTCATGTGAAACAGGAGCCTGTATTTGTTGTGTGCAAGCGACAATAGAAGAATTCCAGTTAGGTTCATTTCACGTGAAAATAATTAAATCTGCACCAAACTGAATGCCTTCGTGAAATAGTACACTCTGCAAATTGCTGGACTTTGTCCAAAGTAATCAAAACAACACCTTGGATGAAAATCAACGGCGTGCCATCGAGAAACTCTATCCTGTTGATCCATCTTTGTCACGGAACAAACAAACACACACACACACACACACACACACACGTACACACAAACCCACAAACCACTGCGTCTCATCCTCCCTCCTCTCTCTCTCTGTTGGATTACAGAAAGTGCCAAAAGGGTGGTGATTATTTGATGCCAGCCCCCCTCCCCCTCTCACAAAATGTAATTAATGTAATACTTCAGTGTGCTGCAGCAGTGATCAGACTCAGACTTTACCTTAACCTCTGAAACATTAAGTGTTTTTACTGTCTTCCTCAAACGCAACCTTCTACAGTCAAAATCTTTAAGATTTATAACCAACTCCATCCATCTTGTTGCATGTGTATGTGTGTGTGTGTGTTTCATACATCAGAGACGCAGTGAATTATATTAACACTTTGACACAGGGTTCACGACCTTTCATCTCTCAGTATGCCTCTCCATCATCTCCCCTGCAGCTCCCACCTCCTCTTTCTCTTGAAATTAAAAGCCAGAATTGATGTCAATTTTACTGTCGATTTATTCTGCCCGTCTGTTCCTGAAATATTTATACGCGTAGAGAGGAAGGTTGCTTCTGCTTAACCATTCAAAGCTCTTCACTACAGCACCCAGCTGGTGTTGGAACAACTCAGTGAGGGGGAGAATAGTGGGTGTAATGATTACACCTGATAAAGGAAAAGAGACTGTATAAATTAGATATGAGGGGATTAGGTCCATGGGAATGACCTGCTGAATCATGGATAGGCTATTAAAAAAAGGGGGAGATAGAGCACAGGAAAAATGAGAAAAATAATTTGGTGTCCACAATAATGGTGTCGGCGAGCGTGAGTATGCCAACACATCGCACTCCGAGTAAAATTACTGACACACACACACGCAAACAATTTTATCTTTGATAACCTTTTTATGGTTGTTGTCATCCTTTCATCCTCACCCACAGCAATCTCATGTCACATCGATGCCTGAGGGCCCAGGCCTCTCTGTGTAATTTTCACATAGTGGAAACATGATCATGCAAATCTGTCGTGTTTACAACGTTCATACTTGTCAAATTGTAAAAAGGTCAAGTCTCTCGCTTCCCCTGACGCTGATCTAATCGGTAAACATCAGTTCCTCTACCTCTACATTATAATGGCTCACGAGATGCCCCTCGAAAAAAGACAAGTATGTGCACGAGCACAGGCATCACGCATGTCATTTAATCTTGTTTAGAGCCGTTTACCACCCACCTTTTAACACTGAAATAACACAGACTATTGCTTTATCAACACAAGCAAGCTACTCTGCAGTGCCAAACGCAAATGCTGCCATTGCCCCATTTTCCGACCTGGTTCATCTTATTACTAGATTAGATATTATAATACCAACATACTATGCTTTTAGCTTGCTACTGGGGAAGCGAGCCAGCTTTTTCATAGCAGAATGATAAATTTAAAAGACTTGTCTGGCTTTGCAAGTGAGGGAGTATGTGTGGGATGTAGAGTATAGACTTGTTTCCTTACACATGCCATGTCTATGTAGTTCTGTATAATGATGACAGTGATGAATCACAATTGCTGGTCTGCACTTTTGTTTCTCGCCCTGCCTCTGTCTCTCTGCCTCTTTGTTTTAACCGTCTTTATCTGCTTCTCACGAGCCATTTTCAAACTCACTCTCACGCAGATTTGCTCACTTGCTGGTCATCCTGTTTTCACGGGTTGATAACTACTGTGGGTGCATTACACTTATACTGATCTGTCTTTTATTTGTAAAACCTTTACACTTAAATACAGTCATTTTATCAGTATCATTTTCACTTTGTGTTGAACATGCAGCTCTGTGCTTATCTCCAATCAGGAATTCAGTTATCTAGTGCGTTTGTGTCTTGATTTTCAAATCAAAGTGCAGAGTTTGACTTTACAAAGAATCAGTACATATTTAAAAAAAACTTAAATACAGAAAAGAAGTTCACAGAGAGAAACCTGTAAACTAATGTGTCTGTAGTTACTCACAAATGTACAGGTAATTTAGCTTTTATTCTTTGGTCAAAAATATAAAAAAGATGTTCTGATACAATCTCTCTATTTACAGTTGTCTCACACTCAGTCATACTTTTTTAACTTTAAGGTCAATCAGAGTTTGAACAGTGCTGTTGTTTATTTATAGGATACTGCACGTAAGCATTTTAAAGTTTAGTTCCTGTTAACTGGCTCAGCTCGAGTCTGATGCAGTATTTTCAGCACCAACAAGGGAATTTATGACTCTAACATCGAGTTGAAAATGTAGTTAAGCAAAAAACATTACGTGACAAATCAAGAATATTCACACTTTGATTTGATTTTTTCTGTTTGTTGTGCAGATTAATGCAAAGTAAACAGATATCAATCAAACAGAAAATATTTCTCTGTGACCAACAAAAGGCACGTGTTTGATGTTCTAAACCTCTCAGTTCAATATTCTTCTCTCAGTGACTTAAAACAAATGTAGAGAGGTATTTATAAACTGCCATTTGACCGAGGTTTACACACAGCTTCTCCAGATCACATCTCCTTTGTGTGATCACAGTGCACATAAAGCTTGGGAATGGGACCTCGAAGGTGGCCCTTTAATGCATGACTTCTGAACAGACCAGTAATCAAACCAGGCAATGCCGTTTGCAAATGGACATCATGTTGGGCTGCCTGTGATGTGTACCTCCAGACTGCTGGGGAGTGTTTTAAATGTCAACTGCATATTCTGGCTTCATGCTGGACTGTGGAGTAGAAAATGGACAGCTGGGTTTCTTTAAGTTGTGTAACTGTAATCAACAAACTGTCAATGACTTGACAATAAAACTATTCTAATATATGAATGGCATTCAGGGTTAGCTGCAGATAGTGCAATTGTATATTACAATTAGAATGCACAACGAAGACTGATTCATTAAAATCAACTAGATGTGAGGGAAAGAGGAAGAGGGAAATTTCATTCTTGGCAATGTCCACCAGTGTGGTTATCACTCAGTTCACTGAAAATTTTTGAAATGAAATAAAAATCAATGTCTACTTTATTACCAAAATATGATAATCTGATTCATCAGAGGTAAAGCAATGTGGGCCTTTTAATAATGTAAACTGTAGCAATAAAGATAGTTGACTTTGTTTTGTTTTATTTTATTATTGTTTTAAGTGATCATGTATCAATGCCAAATGCTTGATAGTAAAAAGTATTCCGAAGTGCAACCACTTAACAATTGTTCAGGTTTTTAATTTGTTTGTAGATAAAGAAAGAATGGAAGCAGGAGTGATAAAAGACGGGTTGGAAAGGAGATGGTGGTGGAGGACGGGGGGGTTGAGAGAGACTGTTTATTGATCAAATTCCTTCAGTAAAACCACTGGCCCAGCAGCTAGCGTGACAGAGTACAGCTCTATTCAATAGCCTTATCATTACCACAGCACAAACCCATTCAGCAGGTCAGCCTATTTGGCCTCTGGTTCAGTGTGTGTCTGTGTGTGCGTGAGTGTATGTGTATGTGTGCATGAGTGCATGCAGAGGGAAAAGAGAAAAAAAGAAAGTAAATTTCGATTCTTTAAGCCAATGAATCCCATTATAAGACCACTTACAGCACATTTCTTTGTTCAGAACACTTTCAGCCTAATGAAGTGTCCTAAGAGTAGAAGGAGAAGTAAAAAGAAGATGCTATCCACTAAACAGTGTTGTAAAGCACAGGTAAAGTTATTGGTGGACCAAACCACCAGCAAAGATGGCAGATGTCACTAAATAAAGTCTGTCTTATACATCTGAATATGAGGCTGAATATTATAATGTAATTATGAGCTCACTTACTTAAAACTTTACCGTAATAGTCTGTGACTGACGTGTTGCAAATTGCACTCTACTTTGACAGACCAATTGACAGAAAGAGGCATGACAAACATAACATGGAGAAATACAAACAATCAGTCGCGAAGTATTAAACTTAAATTGACTTGCTTTAACTACAAGAGAGACAAAGGACAAACCTTCTTTATTAGATTACAGTTATACATGAGTGACAGAAGTAGCTGTCAAAGACAAAGAGCCAGAGAAGGAGAGATGCAGAGACTGAGGGAGAAAGGAATAATGGAGCCGTCTCCACTGGCAACGCAGAGGCACAGAGACTATTTTTAGCAAATTAATTTAAGGCTCTAAATAATTAACTGATAATTATCTGGCAATCAAGAGTAAGATAAAATGATCTCTCCAAGAGTTTTTTTGTCATGTGGCTCAGCAGGCGGACGAAGGAGCTTTGTGTGACTCGTCAGTCAAGAAACTGCTGGCTGTCATGATGCAGAGAGAGGGAAGAAATAATAATTGACAGAGGGAATACAGTAAGATGTGCTCACTAAAAGACAAGTGGATTTGCCAATTATTAGTGCACAATGAGTGACAGAAATCTGGCACTTAGAATCCATTTGTTTATGGAATAATGGATGTAGCAGCTGTCTTCCATGTGTTTGTCACATGTCAATGCACATGCACAAATACACTGGATACACGTGTAAATAAAAATTAAAAAGCACCATAACCTGCAATACCACACAGACAATTTGTCAAATTATGGAGATTTCCCCTGACAGTGTGACGAAAAGTTCAGTTCTCTTGGATGTAAGTTCAGTGAAGTGGAAGTGGACATTTTGTGTCCAAGTTAGGTTATCTCCACACCTGACCCTGACAAGATTCTCTCTAAAGAGAGAAGAAGAGAGGGGAAAGAGCACTGACAAGCAGTTGATGAACTGCCTCTGGCAATGTGTGTGTGTCCTCCAACCTGTAAAAATAAAAGTACCTTCATTGCCAGTTCATCTCCTTCTTACCGAGTCTTTCCTCTTACTTCTTGTCTTCATTTCTCCGACCCTCTCATATTTCACATCTGCTCTCCCTATCCCGTTACTTCCTCTGTCCAACCTTTATTGAGAAGCTTTCCAAATGAAGATTGTATTGAGCGCCATTTGCATCAGACCATCCATCAAATTAAGTATCCAAATCTGTCAATCCATCTCTATCATCTCTGTCACCTCTGTTTTTTCGACCCTTCCTTAACTCTTGTCTCTACGGTGTATATCTAATTGCAAAATACTAAACCTGTTGACTGGTGACTGAGCATTGCCCATTTGGCAGCTGATTTCAATATCCAAAAAAAGACTCTTCCACAGACAGGAGTTTAATGTTTATGGGCCACTAAGAACCACTGGTTGAAAGAAATTCTTCTGTTTTCCATGTGAAAAGGACATAGCCATGGATTTATAGGGGAGGATATGCAGACATATGTTTGCATACTGTGTCCTTTTTACAGTTTTGAGATTACAGAGAGGGCACAATTAGCTTGACGGTGTGACGTGCTTTGGTGAGAGCTAAGGTTGACAGGCCTACCTAGCCACCCCACTGCGCAACCTTTTATAAAATCAATGTCACCACTAAACACAACTCTTCCCTGTGGAGCTGGGCCCTGTTACAGGCTCCTTTCCCTTCTAGTGTTGGGAGGAAAACACAGACAAACAGATAAATTAGAGCCTCCCCAGCTGCCCTCCTCTCATCCTCCAGCCTGTCTACTATCGTAAAGTGACAACAGTACTCTCAGTAATCTCAAAAAACAAAAAAAAAAAAAAAGGCAATTCTGCTTTTGAAACAAGAACCCCTGCATTTAAACTTCACTTTCTTCAGCCAATTATATTTCCTTTTCTCTACAGAAACATAGCCCTATCTGTGAAAATCATTGTTATTGGCTTGGTTGGTTGTCAATGGGTGACATTACAAAAAAAAAAAAAGGTTTTGGAGGCTTTGTACATAATAAAGAATGGGATATGTACAATGACTGGATTCCTGAAAGAAACATTTGCTCACATTATCTCTGCTGAGGTACATAAATTGTCTTTCCTAGAAAATACTGTGAGAAATATTTATTATTAGAGTTTTAAACAAAAAATAGTGTGTGTAAAAGGAAAAAAAAGGGGAAAAAAATGACTCATTTTCTTTTTGTCTTTCATCTGAGCACATATTTATAGAGGCACCAACGTTGGACACTTGTTTACATTTGACAACAATAGTATGGCTGATGAAAAAGCCAAACATCAAGGCCTGGACACCTCCTTTGCAAACACAGCATTGTATTTCTTGGCAAGTGCCGCATAAAGACACAAGATCATCAGTTTCACAAAATCTTTATCAAAAGTCATCTGAGTAACACACAAACACCCTGCAGCACCATAGCTATATAACTTGGCTGCTACCTGCTACAACTGCTTCATGGTACCATCACTACACTCATTTGGCAGCCTGATGCTCTAATTTGCATCAGATTACATGCCCACAGAGGCAAACTCTCCTCACTGGGTGGCACTGTCCTCTGCAGGTGGCAGTGGAAGAAAAAACGTGAGTTGGGGACAGTACAGCGTTCTGCCTCCTCGAATACTCACTTGTCATTGGCTGATTGTTGCTCTGATTATTTCCATTTGTGCTCCGAGATATCATTTTCAACAGATCAATCTCTCTTCATCAACATTAACTGCACTACTCCACAAGGTGGATACATTAACCCACTTATTTTCTTAATTACAATATCTGGATGTTTTTATTCTGGGCCTGCTGTCACCTGAAACCTCAGAGAGTCGATGGGCCACTGCTGCCTCTTAAAAATAAAGCAGCCGCCTATGATCATGCAAACTACATCTGTTGCTAACAGTGCTCTGTCTGATAGGTGTTTTTTTAACTTGACTAGTTGCAGCCCACCTTTTATCGATACAGGCAGTGCTGTGTGTTGTGAGCTGATGGTGGTATCGA
This sequence comes from Polydactylus sextarius, assembly GCA_016801845.1. NCBI lineage: Eukaryota > Metazoa > Chordata > Actinopteri > Polynemidae > Polydactylus > Polydactylus sextarius. The sequence continues at coordinate 21,496,196 of CM028930.1, read as the reverse complement.
GCAGCACGACAATCTATATCAGTCATTAAAATGCAAATGTGTTTACCAAGTCTAGCTTTGATGCTGCACTAATATCAAGCAGTGGAGAACAATCATGAATCAAACTTGTGTAGCAACCTATTGAACGCACGCCAACACCATGTAATGAAACAAGAGCTGAAATAAGAGCAGTTTCGACAGTCAATACAAAATCCTGTCATTATCTGACAATGTGGAACAGAAAATTAAGCAGCACGAGATGACGTTGGCGTGACTCCAACGCTGCGTTTCAAAGGAAACCTGGATTCAATGTCCTAAATTAAAGACTAGCGCAAGTGAGACAATTTGAACATGCTAACATGATCTGTAAATAAATGTAGCTAAAAGTGCAGCATCTGTTTGTGCATTGCAGTCCAACGAAGCTGGATAGATTCTGCAGTTGGCCCCTGATGGAGAGCTCCTGCTGATTGTGTCAACTAAGGTATAGTGATAATAATACACCAGCTCCCCTATATTATCACTGATGTAATTCAAAGCTTTCTCATCTAGTATTTCCCAGCTGTTTTTGGCTCATGACCTCTAAAAATGAATCAGAATGTATGTCAGACATCTTATTACAAAGCACTTGCATATTTGAGCTATGACCAGTTTTGATTTGAGGAGGCCTGAAAATGTAAAACTATCCATTTTTTTTTTTTACAAGGACAATTGTAGGTTCTTTGAGATACGAAATGAGAACATTAAACATTACACAAATACTAAGATTTGTCTTGTAAACCCTTGGGGTGGAGGGTGATGTGTGTGTCCCAACTGCCTGGTGGGGACACATTGCTCTAACCTAACATAGCTGTTGGAACACAAATGTTGCACCTCTCCTTTAAAATGAAGAATATATTTTGTAATGTTGTTATCCAACTGTCATCCATCAAATAAGTGTGTTTCAGTCTATGCATTATACTCCAAAAAATAGCATGTAAAGTTAATGGAACATTAAAAAGAATCTTAGCAATTTGATTCATTGCTACATAACCATCTTTACACTCTTCCTCCTTCAGAGATCTTTGCAGTGTAACAAATGTTTCGACATATGCATTAGCGTTATGACAGACAGGAAGAAAGTCAAGCTTAGGGAGAAAATACCTTAATTCATCAGTGCTGTGCCATTAAACACCTAATTGACCATGACATCTCCCTTGCTATTGGCTAGTGATTTGTGCACAAGTGTGTAACTATTGAACAACACAACCAGCCCTAAATAGCACAGGAGAGCAAGGGAAGGTTTGGTCCCTCTCTCTGCACAGGGGCCAATTAGAAAGTAATCATTAAAAATAAAGCAATAGCAAATATTCATTTGATGGGTAGGAAACCTGTGGTTGGACACTGTATACGTCTACTGTATGTACTTCTTTATATAGTACAATAGCCAAGGAGTTAATGTGTTAATGTGCTGCTCTGTTCTTCCACATTAAATTCACTTAATCATAGTTTAAATTATGGGATGGTAGAAATGAAGCACCGTCAACTTGTTTTGAACAGAAAAAAACTTTTAAAAGTTCTAGAATTTTGAATTGAAATAGTTATATATATATATAGTAATCAAATACACACAATAGCATTGCTAATCACTAAGAATTGACATGGGATGTCTCTCACCTCAGGAGGGAAAATAAAGGGCTGAAAAATCAAGTGGATGCCCTGTGGAATCTGTGAGGCAACAAAAAGCCATCAGGGACTCTGTTGAGAACATCTACTCACTCGTGCAATCTCTTCCTCTTGGGGATCCTGAAAAGAGTTAGCGACCCTTTTTAAAGCTTAGTAAATCTGAAAGAATGGAATAAAGAGAAGAAAGACGATGGGTAATATCAGAGAGTGAGGGCAGGGAAGTAATAGATGGGGGGTTCCACTGAAAGCAAGAGAGAGAAAGAAGAGGTGGTGGGGGATGATCTTGTGCCAAATCGTATCACCTCTGTGAAAGCGTACAGCATAGAGATGAGCATTACTACTAATCTCCAATCTGCACCTTGAAAAGACGTCTGATTTTCATTTGCCACCGACAAGCTCCCTCTTGTGATCTCTCTGCATGACAAAAGCACTCAGTGAACAGATCGCATAGTGTATTTACTGTCATACTGCATGTAGTAAAGCTCTGGGAGAGAATCTACGGCTTCATCTGAGTTATTAGTGATGCAGTGCTTCGCATTGCAAACTATTGTTCTTCTACATTTCTTCTTTTTATTATTCTTCCGTACAAGTTCGATTTCTTTCAACTCAAATACCGTTTGTTGCACACAGACAAATAACACACCAAAACATGCGGCTCGATCAGACTTGGTGTGCTATTATTTTGTTCATCAGAATACGAATTATTCACAAAGTAGTTGCAAATAATTTGCGGAAATTTTCCCATAGAGACTGAATGGGAAAAGGTGAAAAACATTGCATATTTTCAACCTTTTTCAAACATCTGCTGCTCTGGCATACTTTCACCTAGAGAAATCATTACAACTTTAAAATGGAGATAAAATTCTCCTGTCTTAATGTGGCATTCAACTTTTTTGCTAGGTTGTATACTTTTTGATCAGTCACAGATCATCATCATCATCAGATCATTACCATGATCAATTCTGGAGAAATTCAGACTTTTCAATGAGTGTGTATGTGCTCGGATTGTTCACGCTACAGTGAGCAACCCCAGCAACTAGAGTGTGGACAGCTTGAAAAAAAAATGCTCCAGATATCTTCTTAAAACTGTGTTCTCAGCCACAAATTTTATTCTACACATATAATCTTCTCCAAAATTGGAGTCACACTTGTCCTGATTCCCACAATGTCCCAATGCCCCATAGGATCCCATGTTAATCCAGCAAAGGTTTCAATCAGAAAAGCAGAAATATCAGTTGTTGTCAACTTGCTCTAATGTCCACATTTTTGACACTAGGAATAAAAAAATTACATCTATGTGTTCATGACGGCCTTGTAGTGGTCGATGTGAGAGAATTTTGTGGATATCTGCTTTACTTTTTGAATAAATAGCAATAGTTTGAGACCTAATCCTGTCACATTTCCTGCTGCCATAACATGCCATCTCTCTCTCTCTCTCTCTGTTGTCTTTGTATTTCTCCTTTTAAAAACTTTGAACGTTAATAACGTCATGATGGTTGATAGACACACACACACACATAGACAAATTGTACATCAAAACATGCAACTTGGCGAGACAATTACTTTTTTCTCCAAAAACAATTTTTTTGTTATTAATTTTAAAATAACTGCACCAAATCTTCCCCAATGTAAATAAATGTGATTAGATGAAATGCTGTTATTATGGAAAAAAGGATAAAATGAGGTGAAAAGGCAAATTATTTGATATAATTATATTTGATGTTTCATCATCATTTCACCTTTTTTTTATTTATTATAACAAAATGATTGGATGAGGAGACTTGAAGAGTTGAAGTTTTGGTGACGCTAATCGCCAAAAATGCATCATGGATAATGGAGCATTGTAGCATTTTAGCATGGCAGCATCATAGTGTCATATAATCATAGCATTGTAGCATCATCATAGCATTGTATAGCATCATATCGTCTTATCATAGACTGCTACGGCCACTGCATCACTCTCACGATTTCCCACCGGGGAATTGTCTAGTTTTATGAATGTTGTTTATATATTTCTGCTTTGAAAAAAAAAAAAAAAAACATACATTATTTTATACAAAGTCACAGCAATCAGTTGGCTGTGAAATTAAAGCTGGTAAGGAAAGGATTATTATCTGTGATCAGCCTTGCATCAGGGAGAATACTTGATACTGCTCTGTTTCAGATCAAATCTAATAAGCTTAAAGGTAAGTATAGGGCTTAGTATTCATTTGTGGATAGAGAAACCTATTCTGTGCATAGTTCACTTGTAATATGATAAGGAGATATTGTTGGGGGATTAGGTTATCTCCCTGGAGATCTATTAGTGGATAAGTCCTACTGGCTGTCTTATGAATCATTACCTTACTGGTTACAAGCTGATCTGCACATTCTCTCCCTCAACTTCAAAAACAATGACCATGCACACATGTGCTCACCCACAGGCAAAGCACATGTACACAAACACAATATGATTTAAACCTTTTATATGTGACAGCAGGCAGATGCCTTTTTCAAGACAAAACTTAACAATGAAAATCAAACGTACAGAAGAAAGTGGTGTACTGAAATATCACTTTAAGTGTTGAGTTTGGGCATAAAGAATAAAGGGATGGCAACCAGTGGACCTGTATTCACAGCAAAACAGGGCATATCCATTATTCCGTGTGGGACGATAAGCAGAAAGGTAGGGAACAGGCACTGCATCAGCTGTAAGTCCTGTAATAATGGCTAAAGTGACATTAAATAACACAGGGACTAATCTTATTCAGAGAGAATACAGTTTTACTGAAACTGGCACCAGCAGAGTGCTTTTTGGCTATTAGCACAATAACCAAAATGGGGAAGCAATCAGTGGAATAATTCTATGAGGAATGCCACAAAGTGTAATGACATTATGAACACATTGGCACCATGTATCACCAGTCTGCATGGCCCCATCATTACACATTCAGCTCAGACAACATCCTGTGCCACAGTCACGAAAGTGGTATTTAGCAAGGGGCAAAAAAAAGACAACAAACTGAGTGGTGTTTCTGTACAGAGCCTAAGGGTTGGATGGGTGAAATTCAATCCACTTTTTTTCTACCTGTTAGAAATCTATTAGAGGCCAATAAGGATGCTGAGGGGAGAAGGTTTGAGATATTTCAGGTCATCCTTGGAGGTTAATTGTTGAGTCGTCTGTCTGGTCAGTGAGGGGATCACTGTGTGAAACCAATCCTGAAGGCAGGGGGATGAACAGTGAGTGTGGATGGCATTCGGGAGATTAGAGCAGTTGATGAAAGGGAAGAGGAAGAACGAGTAAAAGAGGGAGAGAATGGGGGAGGGAAACATGAACCCGTAGACCTCAAATCAACACTTTCACAGGGCTGCCAATGCTAAGTGGGTTTAGACATACACTTAATGTGCTTGAGAGTGGTTATGTGTAGCCAACAAGGCCAGCAAGGCTAGTTCTACTTACATTTAAAGTACAGGGTGTGGTTTAACCTTTGTGTCAAGTAGAGATACAATAGAAATGTCAAGAGTATCAAAAATAACCAGTCTAACACCAACTGTAAGATAAAACATACCCATGTACACTTAAAGCGGTGACCTGAATCTGCCACTCTCTCACCTCACTGAGGTAATTAAAGAAACTCTGCTGAACAGAGAAGACAAAATGATCTAAGTCCAGTCCTTAATCACACAAATCCATTGAAGAGAACTTATTTGACTCTTGCTACAATGTTTTGGTTTTTTTTAGGATACTATTTTAGGAAAAAAAAAAACAGCAGACATAAAAATGACATAAAAACAACAGGCACATTGTTTACTTTGTTCTGATGAAGGTCAAATTAATATGTAGAATGGAGGCTGTGGTTGGGTGATGATAAATATTTGGCTGTCTGTTCAGATGTACAGTGAAAAGACATGGCTCTCCTGTGGGCATCGCTCCACATCTCTCTGGCCGCCTCTGTGCCAGTCCCATTTCACAACTTGTTCTACATCTGTGACACATAAACACACACAAACACAAAGACACACACACATATATGCGAGGCGCTTTCTCTCTCTCAGACACTCACACATACAGAATGTCCCTCATCACCTTGCTCAGAGATGAATGAGTTTGCCACTGTCCTCAATCATTTTAATCACTTCAATGGAAAATGCCTCATTCACGGCTATCGTTCTGTACTGCCTCACAGCGATCTTCTGTATACAAATTCATACACTTCCTAAAACACCCCCATCGACACACACACACACACACACAACAACACTATGACTCTCATGGTAGAAAACTCCTGTGACAGTGGAGTACAATATGAAAACTCTGCTTCCTTTGTGCCTTTCACCAGCGCACAATGTACTACTCTATAATTATTATTGATACATATATAAATGCATATGAATACATACATTTACACATGCAGATATACTATGCATTAATAGTTAGCAAATTTAAGATATCATTGTAAACAAATCATGAATTCATGACTCTGAGCACAGCACAACTGAATAGCTGAATTTCAATGTGCATCATTAAATTTTGGAAGGAATACTGTTAACCTTTACCTTCACACAGGACTGTTAACTTCCGCCATCATATTATTCATTTAAAGGTCAAACAACAGTGGACAGTAAATATCCTTAAATGCAGAGATTCTAACAATCCTCTGAAACATTTTGTATTTCAGATAAATGTACTCTTACAAAAACAACAACACTCTGTCCTCTAATTAATATTAATGATGTTAATATTGCTGTGAGGCTTCAACCAGAGATGACCTGCATGTCTCAAAGCGCACAACTTTCATTTGTAGCCATGGCAATCAAAGCCATGGCAATGCTAAAATCAGCAGTTCTATTCATTTTTTTAATGCTTTTTGTTTTTTAAACTACTCTCTAGTCTCCAAACCTTGTACAAAGTACTAAGGGCTGGAGGAATACATCATTATTTTTGGACATTATTTTGGACGTCTATAAATATGCATAGCTCTGTTTGTTCTCTGTTTTGCTACTGTTCAATACACAATGACAAGTGGTAATAAACGACCTAAAACTAGAAACCAACTCAGAGCGGCATTGTGTTTTATATATCCCTCTCTCTATAATGTTAGAAACATAATAATAATAACACTAATAATAATAGATAACATGAGCCTTCAGCTTAACTACATAATCAAACTGCTAATAACATGTTTGTTATGTTAGATAAACACTGGTCTTGCTTATCAGCTCTGACTTTGCCACTTTAGCTAATGTAGGTGGAATGTAATGTTGGAAGCCATAGCTTTCACTGCTTATTTTGCTCACTTGAGTGAAACCAAGTAGTGGTACCATATTACAAATTTCATTTAAATCAGTCTCTAAAAAACTGACTTGGACACACAAACTGCCAGAGTAGAAGAATGAAGTACATGCAAATCGACTAGTATTTCAGATGGAGAATCATGACCTTGCTCACAGAGGTTTCAGAATATCACCACTGGATTAAACAAGCCTGAGGCATCGTAACCTCTGCTGTACTATCCTTCGCAAACATGCCTCAATAAAAAGTGTAGGAAAAAAACTGCAGTCATTGCAATTGCTGAAGTTGGTTTTTATATTGTGACATCACGTTTCAACTTGCCTCTAGAAACAACATGGAAATGTTTCCAAAAAGATTTTCATTTACAGTGATGATTCATGGTGCCATGATCTGTTTCACCCTGTTGAACACTTAATGTGAATGCATTTTTTTTTTTACAAAAAAAAGTACATGTCTGGTGGATGTGTGCTTTGATGATAACAAACATACAGTGCTGCTGTGCAGAAACACCCTGTCACCACCTAGTTTCAACAGCATGGACTGATATGTCCCTCAAGTTAACACCTACACCTCTGGATGTATTTTTTCACACTTGCAGTCTGTGACGTTAAAGATCGGGACACAATTGGATAGAAATGAGTTTGGAATTGACACCATTTTTAGTGTGTTAAAACATCCCTGCACCGTGGGCTTGTAAAGGCGGAGGTGTTAGTATTTTTGAAAGAAAGAAAAAAAAAAACGGAAAAAAGAAAAAAATAGAATAAAATCTTACAAATAATCTCATTAAACAGCTGCGATGTTGTGAGTTGTGAAGTGGAAGGAGATGTATTTTAAAAAATATTCCCACAATGGTATATTAGCATTTCAAATTTGTCTCAACATGGTACATGGTTAAATTTGCAAAAATGACCACATGCTTCATGTTTGTTGTGCTCTATAGATACTTGTGACAGCAGTTTGGGCGAACCAACTCTTAAAGGATATGTTACCCATCAGTCTCAGTGGCTGTTGCCTTGGAGAGAATTAAGACCAGCGGAGTAAATGAGAGCTGATGCCCACTCATATCTATGTTGTTGCTATTGGGAACAAAACACAGCACCACAGTTGCTAAATTCATCTAATATTGACATAACTGAATTGATTAAAACTTGAGAGAGAAAAAAAAAAAAGATTTCAGCACAATCATCAGCTTCACAATTTGAAGCTCAGCGGCTGAATATTTCGTGACAATCTCTTTGTGATGTTATATTCACAGGATTGTGTATCAAGTTTCCTTTGATATTTCAGAGAGTTTACAAAGAGTTTACATTGAAATTACATTTTTACTTGGTTGTATAATCAAGTGTCAAAGAAAATGCAATAAGTCAAGGTGAGTTGATATATTTTGCAACAGTTGCACAGTCATCCTTGCTACCTGTATATGTACCCTTGAAAGTCATTACACTGAAAAATTAAAAAGAAAGCAAAGCAACTGACAGAGAGATTTATGGTCTCAAACAGATCCTATTCATGCTCTTAAGTAAGGATGGAAAACTACAAGACACCAAAGCAAAAAAGCCTGACCATTAACCATCAAACAAAATCTTCTTCACACAAAGTCAATTGAAGGTCAGAATCTGGTTCAGGTGGCAGATGTGTCTCACATCCCTGCTGCTGTTAAATGACAGCACTTGTTCACACACAGCCTGCGTATATGTGTGTGTCTGATGAAATATGAAAACATGACATAGAAACATCAAAGTTACTAATGTATTTTTATTGTTACTACTGCAGCCGACAGTCATGTTACGAATGCCTCTCTCTGCCTGTCACCGTCAGTGCACCAGCCAGAAGTCTCTCTTCACAGCAAACTGGCTCATCTCATGTAATCATGTTCATGGAGGAGCTATCATCAACACAACCACTAGCACTTCTGGAGGTCACACTATCTATCCATGCTGCTAATTGGAGGTTAATTGTCAATAAAAAACCACACAGGCATGACTGTTGTTTCACTCACAGTATATTAGCCCTGTCGTTGAGAGCTATAAAGACAGTTGTGAATACTCCATTTGCGATAACATGCCTGACATAGTACTGGTCTGCTGCACTGGAAAGGGGTAATGAGGATATCAACACACAACGTGTGTTAATGTGCGAGTGTGTGCACACATCAGGTAACATGAGAGCATCTGTGCCAAGTCAGTTATAGTAGGCTGTGACACATAGAGGCATAAAAAAAACAAAATTAGGCACACAGATGAAGAAGAAAAACAACACAGAGAAATAACTATTACAAGTCCTGTTTTGCATGTAATTGCCTCCACACCTAGCGAGTGACTAGGAGCAGCCCATTGATTGTTTGAATTGATGAGGCAGTCAATTATTGCCCGGGTATATTTATTGACCTGTCGTCAGAGATGGGATGTTATGTGACTTGGCATTTGTTTGGCTTGTTCAGTCATAGCAGCACAGCGCTCAACATGAAAAACAAGAACATTACTTTTAAGGTTCGTGTAAAGTTCATACATTGCTCCCTTCCCAGGTTGCCAGGTTGTCACTGTTTCAGAACAAGAAGGTGCACTGAAAAGTTCTTACCAATTAAGACTCAAGTTATTTCTAATCCAATACAATTATTAAGGTCTTCTAAATTAATAAAAAGGAAAAAAAGAAAAAAAAATCAAATAAAAGAAATCAGCGGTACTGGTATTTTTGTGACTTGTTTGAATGAAGAGAGGGAGATTATGGAGTTACAAGCCCCTAAGAACATGTCGTCAGCAAAGAATAACCTCTAAAAGCCAAAATTCAACAGTGTGTTTTGACAATTCTGTCTTGGCCTTGACTGGCAGAGAATGCCAGCCAATCCCCATTTGAAATGCGACAAGGAAAAATAAAGCCTGTCAGAATGAGTTGGAGAGATGTCTACTGAGAGCCACATGTGGTGAAAAACAGAGTTGGGGAGGTGGAGGGAGAGAGAAAGAGAAAGAGAGAGAGAAAAAAGAGAAAGACAGAGAGAGATGAGAGAAAAAAGTGTTCCTGCTCCACATGACTCTGTCCCTGAGACACACGTCATGCTGCTCCCCCCACAGTGGGTGACTCTGACAGGATACTGTCTGTGCAGCATTCCCCCTCTGTGTGATTGATGAGCCTCATTTTGCCAATTAATGGAGAATCCCCTGTTGACTACCATCAGATTGCCGTTTGTAACTGTTAGTGTTTCTGACTGTCACAGATTCATTTTAATTAGAGATCTCTTTCTCCTCAGACCTTTCTATTGTGCCTCAAATTTGCAAAGCTGGGTGAGGGGTGACAAACCATGGAAATAACCCACTGTGTTATTTACCGTCATTAATTTATGCACAAAGTGCAAGGCTTAAACTGTTAAAGGCCAAATCTTTTTTTCTGAAGGAGTCAAACCTCAATGTACCATATACCGTATCTTATAATCAATTAGCAAACGTGTGGCAATTAGTGCACTTAATTTGCATAATGAAGCGGCTAATTGCTCCAAAGTGAGCAAATGCAGTCAATAAGTTCGGCTAATGGTTTGTTGGGATACGTATATGAGTGCGCTGCTGGAGAGATGTCCCGCAGTCATGCAGACACAGTGATGCCTTGGGTCCTGTCAAGGGAGGGAAGCGATAGCCGCGCACGGCGGTGCAAAGTTAGAAATCAACAGCAGAACAACAACGTATTCCCTAAACAGAATCAGCAAGAAAAGAATAACATTACCGTGGGGAAAGGTGAGGAAGTGTTTGGGCATTAGTTTGATTTACATTTTAGAGAGGCTTTCAACTGGCACACACAGCAACTTCAGCTAATGATACTCAAGCCTTTTCATCAAGAAGCCTTCCCCAGCCTTTTGGGCACTGCCCCATAGCACTTATTTGCAATAAGGCACAACAAATGGTGCTAGTAGGTAATACACTGGGCTGCACAGGAATAAATGTCAGCCGTGGTATAAATGCCTGCTCTGTACCCTATCTACCAGCATGAAATACATTTCACCCAACCCAATTTTACAATTAACTTCTACAGGAGCAGCAGTTATTATTTGTTATTACAGACTGTGAATGGGTGGATAAGGCAGGGCGCTATCAAGAACATAAAATCAGTATCATGTGTGCCCTCCAGTCTATATGTATTTTTATGTGTAAACCTTCTCCATTTAACTCCAAACTATCTCCTATTGAGGATTCACATTGTGAAAATGCCATAAACCCTCAGTGGCTCATATTTACTAGACAAATAACTCCAGTCACGTTTCCCGACTACTTGCATTTGATAGAATAATTTGCCAACAATGGGCCTGCCATTCAGCTGAGTCTCAGGGATTTCATTAAAACATCAAATGAAAGTGAAATCATGAGCCATGACGGTGGAGAGTGGGGATGGCTAAGCAGAGAAGCGTGGCTGGTGTCTACTGCAGGATTAGAGCTCAGCAACAAGTGCTCAAGGGGGGCTTTGCATCAAACCCAGGAGCCCATGACAAATGAGGGCGGCTGGGCCTCTGTCTATTACCCTGCACTAAGCCCAAGCCTTTTGGGGAAGTAATGAGGTGCAGATTGGTGCTGCTGCTATTGGGTCCTTAGCCCGACTTTCTGCAGTGCAGGAAAGAGTCAGTAGAGACCTGGACCGATGGGGGCAACGCTTTATGGCAGCTGAGTGATGCATGGAAAGATGAAGGTAAAGCACATTAGTTAAAATATTTTTTCCTACAGAGAACACTACAGCATTGTACAAAAATTCTACAGAGTATGCACCACATATTAGTACTCAACCCTGGACAATGTATAGCAGGATAAGAAGGATAAGACTATATACAGGAGGTTTATAAGGGAGCATTTTATGTTGCAGGGGAGCGGGTCTGAATCCCAGTAGGACACAGCCAATCCCAAAGGACACACTCCAGGACTGGCAGGGCATGCAGGCTTTATCAGTGGAATATGACAGTTGTTCACTCAGGAGCAAAGGGGTAGATCCAGTGTAAATCATGGGTGTACCTTCTGTGCTCCAACGCCACAACCCCCTCCTGCCCCTGGGAGCTAGAGTCCACACGGCCTGTCAGCAAGCCTACTCTACTAGTTAATGGAGCTGCCACATCAGGACAAGTGTCACAGCCTAACAAGATACTGATTGGTGAACTTCTTGGGAATTCACTAGTATGACCAGAGGGCACAGAGATGGTCTTCTATCTGGCGGTGGACATGACGGAGAAAACGACGGCAACATGATACTTGCTGACACAAAGTGGTACATGTGTATTCTGCCAAACCTATGACTTGATTTTTAGAATTCGCTATATAGCTGACATGTATTTCATTTGGTTTAAGTTGCGTTCTGGAAGCCATAACTGTCAGAAGTGTGTTTCCTTTTGGTGGTACCAGAATCAAAAGCCATACAGTTTGTTCAAATCCATATATAATGTTCTCCCTCTGACAACTGATGCACTTTTCATACTGTTGTTACTGGTCTTAATGTAGTTGTGTTTGACAAAATGAATCGTAGAGCTGAAACAATTAGTGAGTTAATCATTTTGCCCCTAACTTAATAATCACATCATTGCTTGTCTTATACTGGATTAACTTTAAATAGATTAGATTTGATAAGAATGAACCTGTGGGTTAGCATGACTCATGTGTTATGGTTACTTGAATTTGTTTGCTACAAAAAGTATACTGTGCCCTGAGATGGAACTGAATAATTCTGGATTGTATGAATCTTGGCAGTCCAGTATCAGAGTGGCAGTGTATCATGAGTCTGACCACATATACTGTGGGTACAGTAGATGACACAAAAGGCTCTAAAGCTGTTAAGCATAGATATTAGTCACTTTATGTAGTTTTGCAAGTCAATTTAACTGACTCACTCTGCAACAATGCTAGTTAAAGCCTTCCACAAGATAATTAAAAACTGTGTATAACTGCAGTGTATTTTATATTTTATATTCATAAATAATATCGCTGGTAAGACAGCAGCATAATCACCACGACTGTTTTTTTTCCTTTTTTATTTTTTATATTCGCTTTTTCCTGCTTTATAACTATAACTAATTATAACGATTGCAAGCTTATTGTAGAAAATCAATTTACTTGAACATACACACACTAAAACACATTAATTTAAATCTTTGTGTCTCTAACATTCTAAATGCAACGTGGGAGGTACACAGCAGTCTTGACACATTGACACTGATGCAGAACTTCAGTAGGGCTCGAGTCTGTTTTAAGCACCTCTACTTATTTATACAGATTTCCACTGAATTTTGGAATATTAAAAGGCTCCATGGTTTATCTATGCTTCACTTAATTGGCCACACAGTTTACAGTGAATTTCATTAGTGGAAGAAAACACTTGGGTTGGGGTTGTGGGAGCTCAAAGGAAGGTGGTGATTAAGAGAGAGCTTGTGTGTGTATGTGTGGCACAGGGGTTGGGTGTTTGTGTATTTCTGCTTTAAAAATTATAAGGAGCTACTGAAAGTGCCACCAGCATGGTTTAACCCAGTTTTATTATATACAAACATACAGAAATAAACATGACGATTCTGTAAATAATCTGACTTGCTTCTCATTCAAGCACATAACGGTGTACTAAAGTGGGATAACTTCTCCAAACGCGGCGTGCTTCTCGAGACAAAACAAGCCTTTAACGGCGGATATTCCTGCAGTTTAACTCGGCAGCTGGCTAAATAGAACAATTGTTTCACTAACAACCATTTATTTGACCTTAAGTGCCTTGTGCCGATACAAGAAAATGCTGCACCTGTACACAAACCTAGCCTGAAGCCAACAGAGTCTCTGACTGTTGCTGTTTGACAAGGGCCATCCATAAACACGCTGTAGTGAACCTCTTCCTTTGAAGTGTGAAGTAAATCAGGCTGCAGTCTCTGACAACAGCAGAAAGGTGGTATCTGTATGAAAGCATCTGTCGATTTTTAAGCCATAAAGGCGGTGTTACAGCGTAGCCCTGGGGTGGGGGGGGGCAACAGTGTGTCTGCACTGACCTTGTGTGGGAGGGTTAAGTTAGTGTGAGAAGCTGGCACTGTAAGGTGTGTGGGCTTCGTAGGATTCCAGGACTGGAGGCTTCCTATTCACCAGAAGGTATCAATGATGACCCTATATCTGCATTGTTGTGTAAACTCCTGCTTTCTTATGTTGGCAGGAAATTGGCAAGGCAGCTGTCAATATGAATATCTCAGTGTAATGGAGAAAATAAAATAAAAATTACCGCCTCAGGTCAGGGGCTAGTTTCAAGAATACTCATTTACACTGTGGCTTAGATTTTTACATAGAGACATCTATGCTTGTCAGTAAGTTCATCAATGGACTCCTGCCCTTGACGATCTTAAGGACTAATTCACTAGATGTTCTGGGTAAAGTATGACTATTTTCAAACTTAAAAACATGGCCACACTGTAAGCAATTGCCGTTAATTTACAGCCAATTTCCAACAGTAATACACTGTATTATCGTAACACGGTTTTATACTGTAGTTTGCAATGCGTTGTGAGCTCTTGAACGTGAAGCAACATCACACCGGCCGTCAACAGTATGTTAATGTTATAAATGACAGTAAACCACAGTATTTTTGAAAATTGCTGTGTGCCAAACTTGCGAAGGAAAGTTCTTCTGCCAGAGCATTGGGGACGTGCTGCTACGCACAAGAAATGCTGCTTCATCTGCATCCATCGGATTGTGCATCTACAAATAACACTGCAATTAAAAACTAACTTATCTTTATGTCTTTGCTAAGAGAATACAACTAAAATGATGTTTGAAAATGAACTGTTGCTCAGCAAGTTGTCAAGCTAGTGAGTGTGTAATTTTCAGTGCCACTTATCAGTGAAGCTAAGATTCAAATAACAATAGAAATATTTTTACGGGTGATTTTTTTCCACATTTATGTTTGCTATGGTTGATTTAACATACTGGTCTTGTTAACCGCTCAGTTAACATGTCTGAAGTTTGTTAAACAGTGTGTCAAGGTAAGCTGGCATTGCTTTGCTCAGTTAAACAAAGTAAGCCAATCTTTGTTCTGTAAACCAACTTTAATGATTTTTGTCACGAGATTACCTTTCTTGACAATTTAAATTAATGATTTTAGTTGCACTTCTGTGCACCACACACACACCAGCAGGAATAAATTGGTAACGTTAAATATGGCCTAGTTGTTGGACTGATGAAAAGTGGTCTCTGTAAAAATGTTTTATCAAATGGGAACCGTTTTAGATCATCTGTAAATTTTCTTGAGTTAACGTGTTTGTGTTCGAGAGGAAATTGAGAGAAAGGTGATTAGTGTTAGTGACAAAGAAAAGTTATACTGGGGTTCTTGTTGACATAATTTAGCTTAAAAAAATCTACTATATATTTAACATTTAATATTAAGAAGAGGCAGCTTGTACTCTGGAATTCATTCAGAGTCCTTTCATTTCCTTGTGATCATTATAGATTTTTGTTTCATTTATTTAATTACTGACAATTAAAACCTGAATAATAACAGACCATTCTTTTAACTAATTTAACTAATGGGGATAGTTTTTTTTTTTTTTTTTAATAAAGTGGTATTTGTTACTGGTATTGACAGAGAAATGAACTCAGACTCCAGGAATAAGGCGAAAATAAGCAGCGAAACATTAGGAAAAAAAAAAAAAAAAAACGGAAATCATTCAAACAAGAAGATATAACAGGAGCTTGATGTTCCTGTCCTGTATCTTAAAAATATTTTCTCAGATCACACTGCCTATAACTTTCATTTACGTTACAAACATTACCTTATGTTAGAAAACTGAAACTACTTCTTTTAGACTACAAATGTAGTTTTCCATAAAGTCACTAATAGACTATTCTGATTTCAGGCGCTTCACTGGTATCAATCCAGAGACAGGATCAAAAACTATCTGAGGAAAGTGCGTCTCCAAGAAGACGGGTATGATGGTCCAGAAGAAGTCAACCACAGTGAACACATGTCTCCACACTACTGAAGAACCTCATGGACTTTGAATGAGACTTCTTACAGGTCAGCGAGATATCTTTTGTTTTTAATTTCACATGTTGCTCTGACTGGTTGACTATGCCACATTAAACCATAAAAGACTTTGATAGCGTAAGCTTTATATGCATGTAATGTTATTGTACATCCCTGAGTTATTTTTGATTATTTTGTCTGTTGTTTTAGAGTGGCAACACTGGAATAAACCCAGGAAGAAAAACAGCAGCCGACAAGATGACGATCATCGCTCCCTGACTGAAAAAGTTCCTCTTTGAATAGGGACTGCCTACACTACTGCCTTTTATATACATATATAATATACATATTGATACATATTTTCAAACTTCTTACTGAGGTATAGACAGCAGATAATATATTGCAGTAAATGTAGATACCGTTGAAACTTTAAACTGCCTTTTGAGAGCATAAAAGCATTCCTCACATCATTTCTTATATGTTAAACACTAATTTCCTCTGTATTTGTCGCCTCAGTATTTAGCCCAGCTGTTTGATCCAAGTACAAGTTCAATGTGATGAGATAAGACAATGTATGTAAAATAATAGCATGGAAACTCTTAAAACTTTTGTTTAATTTTCATCTTTGGTAAGGTCTCTGACATGCAATTTAAAAGTTTTAGTTTATTGTCATTGTGTCTAGGATACATTATTTGATTGTTTCTTTTTTATTTTACTGCTCAGAATCTGGGACATCTAAGATTTTTGTATAACTAACAGTAATCTCATGTCATGTGGACACTGCCTGTTTAAATAAATATTTCTGAGATTTATATCCTTTGTAAAATGTTTACTGGTTATTTAGCATAAGTTCTGTGTAGCCCACATTTCTACAGTAAACAGTGAACATTTAAAGTAACTCCAGACTGTTGCTGTAATAATCACTGAAATATAATGCATTTTATATTTTACAATAATAGACTGTAAACTTGTCCAACAGTATGGATACTGTAGAAGCACTTTAACCTTATTTTACAGGGAAATTCTTTACAGTGCATGAGCGATAGCTTCAAATGACTAGGTCCCATTCATTTAGTATTTAGTAGTTTAGGTGGAAGAATTCAGCAAATACAAGGACATTTTGCTGGGAAGAACTCAATGACTTACACTACTATATGCACACGTGCACACACACACATACACACACACAATTATTAAGACAAAGGCATCAGCAAGTAAACAGAAAAAAATGTTTTAAAGATACAAATACAAAACTGGGCAAAAAAATGTAGGATGAATAAACAAATAAATAAGATGACCACAGCACATATTACACATTTAATGGTATAGGGTGAAAATAGTAACTGAGTCTGTCTTATTCATATTACACTACCTTCAGATGAAAAAAAAAATCAGACAGGTTTAGAGTGATGTGCTCTGACTCTGGCCTTCTGGGAAATAAAAGATTAAGCTAAATATCACCGGGTGGGGTTAACGCAGCACGTACATCAAGTACAGCGGGGCGGGGGTGTTGAGGGGGTGGGGGTATAGGACATGTCCAGAAATCCATCAGGGTTCAGTCCAGTTTCTCATCATGCCTATCGAGCCACCTCACTTCCATTAATATTCCAGTATGCACAGTCCTGCTGTAAGCCCCCAGCTCTATTCTGTCATATCCAGCAGCAACAGGAAATGGGTGGGTGCATATGTGTGTGCGTGCATGTGTGAGTGTGCATGTGTGTGCGCTTGGAATAGCCACAGTCTCTGTGGTGAAATAGGACTCTCTGGGGGCTTGTGCCTCAACTCTACAGCCTTTGTGGGCTCCCATTACTTCTGACAGATAGAGATCACTAAACTGCTGAACAAACACCCCATTCAGTCATTTGCATACATTACAGTAATGGAAAGAGAAAAATGTATCAATAAAGCCAAATGAAGTGCTTCCACTAAGCTCTACTCTCTCTTTTTCTTCCTTCCTCTTCTTCCTTCTGTCTTTTTTCTGCCCTTTTTTCTATTCTGAAGTTCGTTTTGTATTTCATAACTGCCGTTGATCTACTGTGGTGAACTCATAGTATTCTATGGGCTGATTTCCTGCCTACCTTAGAGCACATCAGATAACTGATAAAGATTTCCAAAAAGAAAAACTGTTGCACTTGAAATGTGTCTTTTTAAATGGGTAAACCTTGATTTTTCTGAAGCCTAAACAAATTAGGAACACTAATCATGACTGGTGAGGGGAAAGAAAACAACAAAAAAACAAAACATAATTTATTGTTGAAGGTTTAATTAAAACTATGCTGCTTTGGGGCACATATTACATTTAAAATACCTTGCAGTGACCACAGCCTCCTGAAATTAATCTCAGGAAAAAGCTGACAAGAGTCATAGTGAAACAGAGGCACATGTGCTCACCTACACATACACTGTAAATTACTTGCTCTCTCTCTTTCCCTCTTGCTGCAACACACACACAAACACACACACACTCACACAGCCAGGCACACACACATACACAGAGTGACTCATTCATCACAGTGCCCAACAGTCAAGACAACAGAGCTTCACTTAACTTTTTCAGGGTTGCTCAAGCATCAAATGCATGACTTTTAGCTGTTGTTGTTCTTCCATCTGTCATGCTTCAAGGAACCAACATCCTTTTTTAATCCCAGAGAAAAAGTTTAAAAAGGTATGTTTGCCTTGACTCTGCTATCTTATGTATACCAAAGGAAATGTCAACCCAAAACATACAGCACTGTATTTCACACTGTCCTTGCTCCAACACTTAGCTGTGGAGCAAAGATTAGAGTGTTACCTAAGCTCATTGCAAACACTGGTACTAAAAACCTCAGCAAATCAAGCACAGCCTCCGCTTTCTATCTCCTTTATCTCTGTGTTTGCTCCATGTGTATGTGCTTTCATTTCCATTGCTATGCTCGCTTGCACAAAAACAGCCCGACATCCGATTTCTTAGTGGGGTTTAAAGTGGTAGAAAATATCGCCTGGGTGGCAGACTTCAGAGAAATGGGTTAAATTGAGACAATATATGTATATACACAATTACACAAATGTCATACTGTGAAAAAAACAGACCTGCAGCAACTCCAAAAACCTTGAGCAAAATGTGACTACATACTTCCAGTGTCCTATCATTGTGTTGTGTACGAGAAGAAATTAAGACGAAACACCTGTGTTCTCTAATATACAGGACAAAAGAAAATGCACCGGATTTCTCCCACATAGTAGTAATAAAGCTTTTCTGACACCTTGTTATTATATTATGATTGCATTATTATTAACTGTATCAATTCATTATACACAGGAGATGAAATGCAGATGAAACACTCCAGGGAGCTAACTGAAAAAACAAATGAGCATGCACTTTTCATCATTCGACTCCTTTATGGTCCTGGATGTGTTTGCATCCCAAAAACCAGACCAGTGAAAAATTATGAAGAAAAAACATGTACTATAGCAACCCTGACACTTTGCAAAAACAACAGAAAGAAAACTACTGCAATGTTAACCATCATAAAAAGAGCTAAATAGAGCACAACATAAACAAAGAATGAAATATAAGTAGCTGTCAGTGATTTCCTATCGGTGCCTACTTTAAATAAGGCAAGAACCAGAATAGACCTCATTAAATCCCACTAGGCCTCCTTGCAGGGATCAAAACTCAATCAGGTGGGATGGGGAGAAGGAGAGTAAAGAGGAAGTGGGGTGTTTCAGGTCATGGCCAACCAGCTTCTTTTCTGCCACTCTCTGGGGAGGAGCTCCAGACAGAGAGGGAGAGACATGCTGCAGTATATCTACACTTCTCCATTTCCTCTCACTCAAGCCTCTGGTTCTCAAAGGACCGTGACAATCAATACTGACATTGGGGCACAGAGTGGCTTTCTCGCCTGCTTGCTCTGCCTTCCAGCTGCCGCCAGGGAGGTCCCTGCTTCAGTTTTTTTAATTACACAAATTTAAGTGCCCTTCTTTGACTGGGAGCAGATTGTTAATGTGTTAGGAGGCTATTACACTTATACCACCCAATGTGCAAAGTCAGCCTTAATAAATCTCAGACAAAAGGAAGCAAAAATCAGGTTAAATGCTTCAGTTTTTTTTTTTTTTTTTTTCAGGACTGGTGGTAAACGCTGACAAAACAGACAAAGTGACAGCACGTTGTCTTCTGTGAGAAGACAGCATCTGTGCTATGACATAGAAAAAGTTATTTATCTCGATCAATCTGTGGTGGACAAAACAAACCTGAAGCTCCCTAATGTGAATTATTATTGATTTCCAAATGAGTGGATATTTGCTGTTATTAGTCCTTTACTGCCTTTACAATTGTAGGGGGAAAACACGGTGCTGTCTTACATGTAAGTGTGTTGCATATAGAAACACCTACTTGCTTGCTTACTCACTCTTAATCCTTTCTATTCTAGATACTGCTGACTCCTTTACCATTTTGTTTTATTTTGTTTTTTGTCTTTAACACGCCAGGCGCCTTAGCCTCAGGGTATTGACAACAGGCTTGATTTCCGCCATTGATCAAACCTATGCAGTCAGGGCCTTTCCTCTCAGAAAGGGCATTCAAGAAAGTGCAGAGACATGGCTAATTCAATTTGGGACCAGATATGCTTGGGTTTAAGTGAAACACTCTGTTATCGAAACAGGAGAGGTGCCATGAGAGAAGATAGCGTGCAGATGGTTGTGTGGAGAGGCTCGTGGCCGGTCAGGAGATGAAATCAGGGATAGGCGATAAGTTGGTGTGAGGGGCTAGAGCCCCTATTAGAGTTACCCAGGGGACAGGCAGTGGTGGCAGAGAGCAGTAAAAATAGCCACAGGCATGATTTTACTCTTGGGACCCAGGGAGGAGTGAAGAGGGAGATCTGATCAACATCTCACAGCAAGGCAGCCAGATCCATTCCCTGAGTTCCCTTGGGTGCCACCTATCACACCAAGTGACTTAAACTGCTTACCCACTGCAGAGCAAAAACACAAACAACACACACACATTTGCCACTGCGGTCGACAAGATGGCACATTCAGTGCCCTAATACGCCAGAATACATGTGTTTTTGAGAGGCAAATTTCAGTATAAACAAAACGTGAGGAGCGAAAATGGCCACATGAAAAAAGGATATGGACAACTTTTCCACAAACTTATCTTGGGGATCATCTGTTTTGGGGAAGTTCTTGATGTCGTTCTCAAGCCTCTGAATGTGACGCTCCATGGCGCTCAGGCTGCTCTTTAAGATCTCGGCCGACACTGGAAAACAAAGAGACAACAACAACAACAAAACCGATTAGCAACAATAATCTGATTCATTCTGAGTTTAGTACAACGGTCACTTGGAGCATAGTGATATAAAATATCGTTGATCCCTGAAAACTGTGTCGCAGATAAAATAAAAAGAGCTATGACATAGTTAGGGCACGTATGATGTGACATACTGACTCCAGCATAATCCATTTGTGTGTGGCCTAGAAAGCAAGCACGTGTTAATGTGTGTGCGTGTGTGTGTCTACAGTGGCTCATTAATCAGTCTGTAATCACTGTTTGCAGAGTTGCTGTGGATTCTACACTATTCAGATCAGGCCTTTCAAGTGGAGACTTCAAACAGTAAGCAGAGTCTTAAGGGATCAGATGGGACAGGAACATAGTTGCAGTGCCATGGTTAGGTTGTTGTTAAGGGTTTAGTTTTATTGACAAGCACATGTGTATGATCTCTTGCATACATATACTGAGTACATATACACATAATATATGGAGTGTCACATGATTAGAATCTGAAATATAAAGAAATGACTATTAATTCAAAGGGATGTACTTATCACTTTCAGGATAAACCTTCAAATTATGAATATCTCAATTGCAGTTATAAAATTTGTTTTTCTTTAGACTTTGTCAGTTCACTGCAATATAAGGCGTATTCATAATATAAAATATGTGACTGAAAGAGCATGTTTTTAGTATAACATTCAATTTATTTTCAATTTGAACTGCTTTTGATCTTCTTTTACAACTATAGCCTTTGGCCTTTGAAGTATAAAAAAGAAAATTCAAACAAAGAAGAGAAACATGACGAAAAATAAGAGCATGTTGGCACCTGAGTTTACACGTTCAAAGCCGACATTGTACAATACTGGGTATATGAATAGTTAAATATTAATAACTGGACTTCCAGTTGATGGTGAGATGGACAATGTCTGTGCTCTGAACCCAAACACATTTTTAAATCATTTGAATCTTTGCCCAGATAAAGTTGGGTGAAAAGTTATGACCTGGAAAGGTTTACTACAGGTATCCACTTCAAAAACCGCTCTGCTGCGTGAATGATGTAGTCCATTGATTAGCTAAAGTCATGACTGATCTTTTTTTGATGAGCACTTTCACTTGTGACATGAGTGAATGAACACGTGATGAATGTCCTGTCTTCGTCCGAGTATCACCAATGACTGCTTCATCTTTCTTTGGATCTAGTCACTGAGTTGCTTGTAACACTAATAAAACAGACATTCCTCTTAAACAACTGATAATATTTGTGCTACACATCTGGATCCACCCACACATCTGCAAGGCTCAGCCACTGGAGTGAAATTAGAGTGCTGAGGGAGTGAGGAGTGGTGTAATGAACAATACATCAGGAGCTATGAGGGTCAACCTTGTCTTGTCAGTTCAATAACTTGGATTTTCTCTCATTTTCTGTGAATAAAACTGGATGGCAGGATGTTGGATGATATACTCAGCTCACTAGATACACAGGTATTCAAAGCGCATTCCCACTGGAACACACACATACACAAACCGTCTGCTGCGATCAGGCTTGAAGCAATACAATAAGAGTAAGTGGAGAAGTCACTGTCATTATTAGACTTTGCAGCTAGCTGGCTGCTTGGACGGATTCAGTGACTGAGAGGTTTGAGATTCCTCCTCCTCCGATCTCATAGAACTGACTCTTGGGGGAAACAACGAAAAAACCCAAACTATCACATAACCTGTTCCTCCGCTGACAGGACCACAAACCACGTGCTCTTGTCTCTATGATCTCAGCTGCACTAATGGTGAAAGAGGAAAATGAACAGCATGGGAGGTGGGCAGATGGATGCAAGAGAAGAAACAATTAAATTCACACAAATCTATTGAGCCATGGGAAGGTCTTTGTCATTCATTGTGGCTTATGATAGCTACTTGTGGTATGAGTGATAGTATTGGGTAATAATTTGGCTGTAACACTGATCACAGTAACCATGGTAGCCAAGAAACAGTGGATCAAGCTAACTGTGATGCTGTTTCGGGGGAGCCATTTACAGGATCAGAGTGGAGCCATGGGACTACAACACAGACTATTGTTTACATGGGAATTACTTATCCTTGAGAGAAACTGGCACACAGAACTGTGGCAGTGGGAGTGTACAGTATGTAGTGTTTTTGGTCTTCGTACTGAGCAAACTCACTCTGCAGGCAAGTTCATGCTTTTTAGAAATACATATAAATTAATATCACTACCCCTCTTCGCTCTAATAACCTAACATCTCTAGAAACTTGCTTGGATTCTTTTGGGATATCATTAGTAAAATTATCACAAAAATAGTGCTGCTATTTTCAGGGGACAAAACATCTTCTGAAGACACATTTCAAGTGGTTCAGAGGAGAAACAGAAGTGGGTGGGGGTAGGGGGGTTGGTGTATTCCATCTTTCCTGAAAGACAGGATTCCTGCAACATGAAATTATTGTAATGACTGGCTGTTAGAAAACGATGTTTTGGTTTCAAAGCTGCTGAATTTCTTCTCTGGCAACTTCTCACCAACTCGGGTTATATGCTTTAGTTGTCAATGTTCTTCTCAAGCAATAACTGCAAAGGTTGAGTGATGCGCTGAGGACACAAAGGAGTGCAACAAAGACAAAAGCTATTTAAAAGACAAGAAGTGAACTTGTGTGAATAACACAAACAACATGACAGTCTCCTGTCTGGTCAACATCCCTCAGTTATTGATGTCAGCTGTGTAATACTGGCCCTTGATGTATTACTCATTCCCATGAACAAAAGACAGACAAAAAGTATTTAATTAAGCTTTGCCCTGTTTCCTTCAAATAAACTGCCACGAAAAAATACTGTGTGGCTCACAATACCAAATCAACCACTATAATGTGAAGATGTCAACTTTATATTCACTCATTTGTAGAAGGGGGCAATTTTCATCTTGATTTATAGACAAATAACACCAATCTTTCATCCAGTGCTCTTGCGATGCCGCCAAAGGTTACAAAGGAAATTGAGATTTATTTTGAATGTTGCTGCCAACGTAGCATAAAAGATCAAGTTTTAAATAATCTACACACTTGTGAAAACAAAGACAAATGCAACATAAAACCAGAAAAGAAGGTCGTTCATAAATGCATTTATCACCTTAGCCAAGTAAAAGTATGTTTGTGGGTGTGTAGAAAGTGAGATGAGGAGCAGTAAAATACATACAGAAAAGATGCATAAACATAATAGTTTAGAGATCAGCTTACTAAATTTACCTGGATCACCGGTTTATTCAAATGTATGTGAGGAAAAATGATAATTAGGATGAAATTAATACGCTAAACAAGGTGCCGGGTTGCGTAAACAGTTTTGCATATAAATATAAAAAACAGGCTGTTTAGGTTTATGTAACGCTGGTAAGAAAGCATTGACTGGTTCAATTAATAAGGACCACGATCTCTGAGATCATTATGAACAGATATAGTTTAGAACAGATTTAACTTTAACTTCCATAACAAGGACGAAAACAAAAATAATAAGCACAAATGCAAGGACCGAGTAAGTTCTTACATTGTTTGCATTATCACAATATTTTTCTCCAGAAAAAAATATGTATGTGGCCATGATAATATCAACACTTTCATAACATGTCTTTCAAGCTTCAGAGATTATAGATGTTAAAACCTTTAAGACCCTGAAGAGGTAATCTCACCCCGGCCTGTTATCATCCCCTCACACCTCCTCTGACAACCTCTTTGCATATATAAAATACAAGGAGAAGATGACCTTGAAGGGACTCTGCATATGACCACATACACTTTGTGTCAGCTGGAAGGCATATTCATCACATTGGCATTAAATAGGTTATTGATTAGCAAAACCAATACCGGGACGACGATGAAACTTGTTTCTGTTTACGGACATTTTGTACAAATTTAATTTATTTTAAATATCGCCTTGACCTTGACACAGAATGATGTGTTTTTCTTTCAACAGAACTCACATTTTCTTTTTTCATTCATCTGTCGGTTCCACCTGAAAGTGAATAAGAGATGAAGCGGGAGGCAGCGAGGAGCGTGCATCACAGGAAAGAGACAAAAGGATAAACACAACTCTATGTGTTCCCCTTTCAGCGGGAATCAAAGCAGCTCCAGTTTCAGGAGTGAAAGTGATATTGTTACTGTGACAGAGCAGTCACATTGTTCTTTGTGATTACCTCAGCACATGTGATGTTAAAAACAGCAGGCAGGGAAATGTGGCGATACTTACAGCATAAATGGACAGCATAAATAAAAATGTTAACTGTAAACACTGTGGCATGAATTTCAGTCACCAGGCAGATATTCTATCATGTTTTGATTTTAAATGTTGTAGGAAAATGTATTTATTACATCATGCCACAAAATAAATAATGTAATAGCAGACGGTGCAATTAATGTGACTCAGAAATTCATATATGCACAATCGCAATTGCAATTTCCCATCAATTTTGCACTAATTGTGTGCACAGAAAAGGGTAAATCCCTTTTACTTTTGCTCTATTTCCTCTTTTAATTTCATTTCCCTTAAGCCCTCTGTGTAACAGAACTGTTATCATAATGAAGGATTTGTTTTCTGATGAGAACTGATGCTTCCACCCCCACCAAGAGCAAAACCAAAAACATAAGGCTGAAATATGTAGCAGTTAATCTGCAAAGGTATTTTCAACACATCAAGATGTAATTAATTATCTTCTAATATGATAAACCATTAAGTTAAACATGAAAATGTATATATAATTAAATACAGTACCGACAAAAAGAGTTGAGTGACACTTTTTTTATGAAGTCCCATGTGTTACATTATTTTATAACACAGCAGGACACAAACATTAGCAGCATATATTATCACAGTACTGTGATATTAATTGTTACAGCTACAGCACAATGCATTATAGCATATTTATAATGCAGAATAGAGCGCAAACTGGTATTTACTGAATCTCTTTTCCATCCAGCACAAGTTTTTATATAAATATCATGTTTTCCACTATTTTAAAACTGAACTATAATAGAAAGGATTGAACATCAACTCGAGAAGAATAAAACATATGAAAAATACATAATTTTATAGCAAATTACAGCATGAATTTGAATGGTAGCATGGACTGGAGCCAAAGAGCAAAAGTACAGCCAGACACCAAAAAACTACACTTTACTGTACCTCACACTCTGGAAGGAGGCCTTGTTTACAATGAGGGTCATGTCTGTGAGACTTTATTGCTTTTGGCAGCCATCAGAGCTACAGCCCAGTGCCAGATCTCTGGAGGAATTGCAAATGGAGTCAATTACAATATATTTTGATGCATGGGAAAGTTTAGACATTGACCTGGGGTGATGACAATTCCCTAGGAAGTGCTGAGGAAATCAGTCAGAGAGATGTGCCGCTGCTGTATGTGAGACTGTGCAATAAAAAGAGTAAGGAACTCACAGCAGCACAGTGGTTTAACATCCCCTTCCCTCTAAATGCTTGTCATGAACTTACTTGAAGTTGGTCATTTCTCTTTGCAAAGACATATGTTTTTCTGTGATATTACTATTACTATATATTTTTTTAAAGGAAAGGCATTTGGTACAAGAAATACCCCAATGAGAGATGTGTGACCATAGCCTTAGGAGCCATGTGTGTGTGTTTTTTTTTTTTTTTTCCTGTTTTCATGCACATTTTCACATACTAATGTCAGCGCTGATGTTAAAACGTGTGAGCTGTCAGGTGAAACAGGCGTATCGGTGGAGGATATTTTTGAGTAAAAAAAAATCTCATTACATCTCTGCAAAATTACCAGATTCAAAGTCTCAGATATCTCTGTGTTGCTAGTGCAACAGCTAATTAATTACAGTTTGCTAATGATACATCAGCCTAAACAGTAGATAAAACTACATTTATTTAGTAATTTATTGTCATACTGTATTGCAGACATGAACTTTGACTAAAAGAAAAGAATAATTATAAAATTTAAATTAAAAGAATGACACAAATGCATCATTTCCACGTAACGATACAGGTAAATAACTGATTTGTAACAACTAGAGCTCCAAACTCGACTGCACACAGGCTCAAGGAGTTTCTGGAGGCAGGAGGAGATGACTTGTGTAAGTGTGGCAGACGGGAGAGATGCTCAGTGATGGGGGTGTAGTGATCATAACAGCCTGCAGACATTGACTCATGCCTCTAACCTCATTCAAAACTTCAAAGTTGTGCCTTATCACACAGCCGTGGCTGTTTCACCTGACACCTCTTAGGGACAAACTTCACTTGACATTTTTTTGAATTAAGAGACTCCAAACCTTAGTTGACTTATTGACTGGCCTGAGATCTACAAAATACTGGGGCCTAAAATGTAAAAATAAATAAATAAATCATAAAATGCAGAGTGTGATTATATAAGAATGTGATACAGGTTCACAGTTTTTGTACTTGAAGCCACCACCTGAAGATTTCTCACTAAAAAAAGACACTTACTAAAAAAAGCCATAACAAAATCCCAGCTTTTAAATATTTCACATTAAGTATAACAACATCAATTAATATGCAGCAGCTGCAGGAAGCCATTACCAGGGTGTAAGCTCATGGGTGGGTGCACACACACACACACACACACACACACACACACACACACACACACACACACACACACACACACACACACACACACACACACACACACACACACACACACACACACACACACACACACACACACACAGATAGCTGAGCTATGACACAGAGCAACCATACCACTGAAACTGAAATAAATAAATAAATAAATAAAATAAGATCAACTTCATCATCAGAACAACAAAGAGAATTTGTTTTAAAACAAAGAGAATGAAACCCATATGCTTGAATCTTATAAATAGAATCAAGGAGCTAAAATCTAAAATATGTTGTGTTTAAAGTAATAATGTTGTGTGGGATATGAATTAGGAACAATTTTAAAAAAGTATCATTTTTAGATTTATCACTTTATAATTCAATCCTGCCAATAATGCCACGTTTTGTAAAGCACACGCTGAGATTCCACTTTATCTAAATGTGATGTGTTTAAAATTCAACTTATTCACTTATATGTAGATATATTATAATATTATTATACTTATACTTGTTAAACTATTATCATACTTATATATTGATGTTTTACTGTAGATTACAGATCAGTATTCATGTGCTGCACAGGTACTGGACCATGTTTTAACTGTTTGCCACAGCTGTGGTTTAAACTTTTGTGTTTTAGAACCAGAAATCCAAAACTGAGAACTGCAGAGTTGGGTGTCTGTGTATTTTTGTCATGAAAACTTGTCAACGTTAATTTAATGTAACTGACCTGAAGTCGACCACGGCAGAAAGAAAAAAAAGTTTATACAAAGGAAACCAGAAACTGAGGGCGACATTCAAACATATGGACCAGATTTATTTATTGATTATTATTATTAGTTCATCTTGTAGTGGAAGATATTTGAAACTTGTTTCCTTTTACACAATTCAAATATGATTAATGTAAAACTCTCCTTCACCTCAGGAAGAGAGAACAATTAATTAGGACAAAAATGATCGACTTCAACCGCGAACAGTTTATACACCTCTAATAATAATTGAGACAGTTTTCATGGTAATGCTGATTCTATACAGTTACATTTAACTACAGAACTAAAACTCAAGAGTGGCTTGATCTTCAGTCTTTAGTCTTGAGGAGTGGATGCTCAGTTTAATATGACATCCTGCTCTCTGGAAATATTTTATTTGTCATAAAGCCACAGTTACTGCTATTTTAACAACAGCTTATTTAAGTTTTTTTTTTGTTAAAATCATAAATCATGTTTATGTAATTTTCATTTTCAGACCACTGGCATATTTTTAGTATTCAGGAAGACACTGGTGTTGGTGTTGGTGGATTTTCATTAACAATAACATCAAGGTCAAGCAGTTGGAGTAACTGAGGTACAGTAGATTGTAAAGTCTTCATCTTTCTTTTTCTCTCTCCTCCCTCATATATTCTCTTCCAGGCAGCAGCTTGGTTAGGTTTTCCCGTCTTTTCCTCGCCCTGTATCTTAGTCACTCTTTGTTCTCCTCTTTTCTCAGACTCTCCCTCTCCCTCCTGTCATTTGTCTTTCTCTCATGTTCCCATTTGCAGCTCAACAGCTCCCTCTGTGAGAGATACTGTTGCCAGACAGAGGGAAGTCCTTACGTGAATATATCTGCACAAATCTTTCCAAAGTCATTTCAACTTTTTTTTTTTTCAAGTGAAAACCAACAGGTCTGATTCTTGCGATACAGTCGGTAAATAAGAAAATTAAGACACTAAAACATAAAAATAGACAGACATAATAAACTAAGGAAACTGAACTGGAAGTGCAAAATGGTAAATATATAAACAACAACAGAGTCTTAAGACATTTAGTTTACTCCCTGGAACCTATGCTTTATGATTTCAGTAACAATCAGTCATGATTCTTTAAAAAAAACTACATGACCAGGTCCCCAATTATTAATCAGTGTTGTCATTGTGTTAATTAACAAATATAACTGATCATATAATCTGATCATTCTCTAAATCAGCTCCATTGATTCTAAGGGTTAAACTTTGAGGCAAATGTCACTGAATTCACAAAAATGTGTTCTGGATTTATACATTTTTTTTGTTGAATTTGGTACATTAAATAAATAAACAAATAAATAAATAAAAATGTGTACGTTGGAATTATCACTTGCAGCGCTGGGCATATTTCAGAAATGAGATTTTCTAATGCTTAACCGTCTGCACATGTGAGGTGGTGTGTGACTCATGAGAAGAGTGTGAGGGTGGTTGATGACTCAATCACTGCTCTCGCCTCCCCCTCTTCTTTTTGTTGATGAGGAACCATAGAGATATGTGTCTACTCACACACACAACACATATGATTCTAATAAAATCAGCCCGGTAATGTTCTTACAAAGATTAGTCAGCATTTGTCGCTAATTTGTCACTAATACGTCTTCACTGATCTGTGGAGATTTAGCTTATTTAAAAAAAAAATGTTTGAATGGAGATAACCCCAGAAAAACATTTGTTATTGTTTGTGTGTCTGGTTTTATTTTTTGAATCATAAAAAGAGTTGTACAGCACTGTGTAACACTAGTCTGCACATGTTTCCATTTAAATGAGAATATTTATAGCTCTTAACTGTCTATTCAAAACAAAGCTGTAGACAGGAGAAAATTAGCTTAGCATAAGGCTGGTTTTGCCATCTGGCTTTAACCATTGGTTAAAAAAAATACTAATCAGCTAACCAACAGCTTCTAAACTCAAATTATAGCTTGTTTATTTAATACATAAACAGCTACACGTTTCGGTTTTAACGGGGATTATACAGTAAGCTATTTCAGACGCACATAACCTCATAAAATTATTCAATACATAAAATAAACGTGTTTCCAAAATTGCCAGGCAATTCTTTTAAATGCATGTATTCATTTAAGGACAATGGGGCTCTGATGCTAAAAGCAAAGAGCTGATCCAACCTTTTTTGTTAATCTTGTTTTTGCTTGAAATTAAAAGGAAATTAGAATTTAGTTCCTTCAGCTGAGTACAGGTCACGACCCCCGAGGGACCACATTACCCTGACGTCTAATGGTTCAACAGTGAGGAATGTCAACCTTTAATTATCCGTCCGCTGAGACAGTACTCCTCACATTTTCAAAGTATTACTCTTTGATAATAAGAACTTTGATAATCATTCCAAAAGCTGCCATCACTATCCCTGATTATCGATAAGATGTAGATGAAAACCACGTGTTCTGTGCAGGAGAAAAGGAGTCAGCTCTTCTTGATTGGCTTTAAGCTGAGCAGTCATACTGAGGAGGCATCTGTCAGATGGTAGATCTCAGCACCACGGCATACTGATTTTATTTGCAGCGCAGATGAGTGGTTGTAGTGGTTCCCTAACAACAGAAGTAGAGCAGGGGATGGGAAGGTAACTGAATACATTAAATAGATTCACTGACTCGAAGATGTGGAACCAGGTACAAGGTATTTGGCAGTGGCAGCAGGAACGCAGTTTGAATTATTTAGTTAAAAGGCACAGCCATCAGTCTGAGAATAGCAAAGGTGTTGTTAGGCTATCCTTTGAAACACACATGCAGTATATGTGTAGTGAAAACAGCAAACTACCAAGACAATTAGATCATAAACAAACTGACCCTACAATTTTCTTGCAGCTGAAAAAAACAGTACATTTCATATCTTCTTTTTCAAATATCACCAACATATACCACAATTATTAAACACATCCATTACTTATTTTCCACTGGAAGCTGGTGTCAGTGTTAACAGTGTTATACCACATCGTGATGCTATGTCTGTTTGAGTGCATTTAAGAGCATCAACCTTTCAAAAGGAGATACACAAGCCTCCAACTGCAACCAGACTGTGTTTGACAATGCAATGCTTTTAATGTCAAATGTCAAATTTAGATTCATTTCTTAGAACTCCTTATGGTAACTAGTGAGATATTTGCAGTTTCTACACCGAACTGACCCGGCAACCTCCGCAAAGAATCAACACAAGTCAACCTGTGTGACCCTGTTATGCAAACTCAGCTTTACATTTTTACATGTTGTCTGAGTGCTACCTGTTATATGGACAAGATATGATTTTTCTTATATTAGCAGCAGAGAAAATGCATTCATGTCCTATATCTTTTATAAAATAATAGAAAAAAAACAACATAAAATCTAAATATAGTATTCGACCACTGGCTAAAATAGATACCTAAAAAATGACATAAGACTAGGTATGTAGGTTACTTTTACTTGTTCCACTTCTGCATGAAGCTGTGCTCTGACCTACATGTAACTGCCTAAATTAGGATTTCCTGTGTCCCTATATCATACTAACAAAGCAGATGTGGAGAGATTCATATCCCTTACATGACCAGAAAGGTCAGATCAATTCTCCCACCAACCATATCTGTCATCATTTAGCAGCCACCATATTAACACTTCAGAGAACATAAAATCTCTTTCAGAAGCATATGTTTAAATAAGTGTACAATCATGCAGTATTTAAGTAGAGATGTGCTCAGTA
The DNA here is from genome assembly GCA_016801845.1 of Polydactylus sextarius. Classification (NCBI taxonomy): domain Eukaryota; kingdom Metazoa; phylum Chordata; class Actinopteri; family Polynemidae; genus Polydactylus; species Polydactylus sextarius. Next base: position 21,464,020 of record CM028930.1, on the reverse strand, counting down.
TTCATTTGGCTGGAGTGTCGGCATGTCTTTTGTTTTCCATCCACATGAGACAAGGAGACTCTGTACGCACGACTGCCGAGCCATAAACACAGCCCCTTTCCACCTCAGGCAATCCTTAAACTCATCAGCAGTGTAATGAGACTTTCGAGCTGGGAGATGAATTAACTGCCCGATTTTCTTGTTTTTACCCCCCCACCACCCTCTCCATCACCCCCCATACGGAGATACTGAGTACAGCATCGAGAGCGATCCAGGACTATGATGTATGTGGCATGACCAAAACACACACAAACAAAAATGAGTGAAAAACAAAACGATCAGTGCAGGACTTTCCAGCAGCTGTTACTGTATTATTATGTGCAGTATATGTTATAGTTGTTTTCATAATCTCCAGCCTGCATGTCAGGAGCATGTGCAGTCTGCTGCAGGGCACAGTTACTTAGTCTTTTTTTTCTTCTTTCATTCATTTAAGTTATCATCAGGACTAGTGCGCCTTGTCCGTAAGTTATTATTGCTTAAACTGCAAAACAAGAGATAATGTTATATTAACGTTTGTATAATTTTATCGGTTAATTCTGGGATTGTGTTTGTGTTTACATTACAGATTTACAGCCTAGTTGAAAAAGCACCGGTAACGTTAGACTAGTGTAGCTGTAGCAGGCAAGCTAACTAGTGGATGGTTATTACCGTGTTTGTGTGTGCAAGAGTTGTGTCCGCCGTACTTTCCTGACAACCCTTCCAGAGGTTAGTTGACAACAGTAGACTAGACAGTTAGTAAAATTATGGACAATCAGTTTGTTTTTACTGGAACAATATGAGACAATTGGCATGCTTTTTTTAGTGAACAAATGGGAAACACACACAGACAGAAATATGAATAAAGTAAAGCTGATTTAATTTTAATGTAAAATGTCTGTATATATGCCAAACAGTGTTTGTGTTGCTTTTAGACTGCCATGAAATAAATGGCCTGGTTGTGGGTGGGAAGTCAGTGAGGGAGTTTGTTATTGATGCAACTCAAACCACTTCTACTGGCTATCCTGCATGTCTCAGAGAAGTGGGATTACAACACCCTTAAAAGACACACACTGACAAGGGAAAAGAACCAGCTGTTGATTGCATGTGAGCTGAAGAGGAAGCACAGTGGTCTAGACCTTCCCCCGGCCAAAAGATAAGGATGGTGACAAGTTAAGACAAAGTCTTAGTAGATGATTTTTCTGCTCTCACACAATAATCTCACTAAGCTGAAAGTTATTTAGACCAATCTAATTTATTCTGAAAAATGATGGCAAATTCTTTACAAATGAATAGTCAGCCCTTAAATGTTCGTCATCACCACAGATGTTCTGTGTACCACTAGAGAACACAGCTGTCAGAGGCCAAACTTACAGTCTAGTTCACTGGTGTGAGATGATACTGCACATTAAAGGAATACAGACACAAATTACAAAGGTTAAATTGTTTGTGTCACCCACAGCAACTTTTAAATAACATAGGAACCGTGTGCAAACATATATCTCTGATATCCATTTCAGCAAACAGTTATAGTGTCATATTTTAACTACAATGGCAACTAAATTAATGAAGGACTAAGTCATGGAAACTGTTCATGTTTGGTGGATTTTGCTCATTTTGTTCTTTGGTTTTCACTGTGTAATCCTCAAGAGTCACACTTGATACTCAACAGTCATTTAAGTGTTCGGCTACAGTATCTACAGCCGCGTGTTTTGTTTCTCTCACCCAAGGACAGAGTTATTCAAAAGTAAAAGAAAGGGACAAAGAAAACAAAGTCACATTAATGACAAAATAATCCTGACAGTCAAAGTGTCTCTAAGTGGATGGTGCCCCTGTGTGTTCACGCAAATCACAACAATGGCACATCTGGTCCCAATTTTACATTGCTCTGCCTCATGGTACAAAAATACGTCTTGAGAGATTTTAGAAGAAACAGCTTTAATTTTGGAATATGTTTTTTTTTTTTCAACACAAAAAAAAAAAAAATCACCAGAATTAATGTTTTTATATATTCAAAAAAAAAAAAAAAAAAAAAAAAAAAAAACAAGAAATTGACAAAGAGGACAAATGTCAGGACACTTCAGGGACATCAACAGGGACTCAGGTTGTGGTTAAGAGTGAAGTGTGTCAGGTATTAGGTGCCAGAGGGATAACGAAAACATTAGGGAACTAGAAACTGCAAAAGATATACAGAGCCGGGGTGTTTGTGCTGTTATCTCGTAGCCCAAGGCAGCTTCATTGCATGCTCCCATTTAGCCATTACTTAGGGGTAGTAGGTTTGTAGCTTGCAGCTAATCAGCCTATTGTAATAACCATCAGCTTTAGGCTTCGCTGAAAGCTGTCATTGCCCTGAATGTACAGTGCTACTCCATGAATATAGGTTGCCAAGAAAATGAAATGTTAACTTTCTGTGTATCTGAAGTATTTTTGCAAAACACATCCTGCGGGGGGAGTCATTACAAAATGCTTTCAGTCACAGGAGACAGTTTTTCTGGAGGCTAATGTGACAGGGACTTACTTGAATTTATACAACATTTAGATGATGTTCTCAATGCTATCTGACTTGAAAAGTGAATAATATAAATGTTCAAAGTTAAAATAAAATGTGACGTTGTTGTGGAGCTGGTATTTAAGCCTGGATCTTCTTATAAGGGCAGGCTGGGGCAAAGCTGTTTCTTGATGATCAACCTAAACGGCTGTGTCTTTATGAAGCCGTGTAAGGTGGATGATGAAATAGGCAAATGTTCAGTGGAAACGTCTGACTGTAGAACATTATTACTGAGGGATTCTGACTTTTAATATAAGAAAATATGGATAGGGGGGAAAATTACTCTGTTATTACACCGTAAAGACTTCTTCAGTTGTGGACACGGATATGTGCCTTTTCTTTTTTTTTTTTTTTGTCAATTGCTGACTGCAGGAGGTCAGCAATTGAAGGTAAAAGTGGGGCAAGAGGAAACCATAAAACCTGACAGTCAACCGGGGATCTGACTGGGGCATGTGGTTAATGTCCATCCTGTTTCATATCCACACAGTCACATTCAGTAAGGATTGAGGCTGCAAAGAGAAACTTCCAGAAATGAATATTCTCTTCTAAGCATTTATGGACACTGGCAGGTTTAGTCTCAGAGCCTGACGGTACAGTTTGCCAAGGAATAGCCAGCATCTAAACACATTCTAGAGATCTATGGTGCATGTTTGGAAAGTATTGGTACTTTACTGGACTTGATTAAGTCAACTTGGAAACATAGCCTGAGGGCAGGAAAAAGAGTAACATCATTGTCTTCCTCAAAGAAGGAAGCTTTAAATGCACCGATAAAATTACTGGAGTCATTGTCATTTCCTCCTAATGGTCTTCCTGAATGGCTACAGGGGGTATTGCACACCATCTACAGGAACAGGTGCACAGTAGTTAACTGGTCATATCAGATAACAATTGGTGTAACAGAGTTAGCACACCCCATTGAGGACAAGGTGGCTAACAACATGAGGTTTTTGTAGAACAGGCTATCCAGGAAGAGACTGAGCTACAAACCAGGGTTTCGCAATCTGGATGAAACTCCACTGCTGGGGAATATTCAACAGACATACCAAAAACACAGTATGAGCATTCTGAGCCAAGCCTTTACACTGAGAGAAGCACTATAACAGAGTCAAATTATCTCTGTTGGTGGAGGGAGAGGGCTTGGCAGGGGACAGTCAGAGGCAATAAAACTATTTTGTTGCTGTGTCTTCAATACTATCAGTTTACTAAAAGTATATACAACATGCGCTCTGTTGCCATTTTTATCAAAATGTGGCTTGAGAGCAGCTGGCTGTATTACATTCATGATTTAAAATGATTATTATTGGAGAAGATATTTGGATACAAGTCAATCAATAGCTTATACTTAGCAGCTGGATGGTGTGTTTACCCACTAATATCAGCACGTTTAAGCTATAGTAGTAGTTAACTCTAACTTGTTTTGTGTTTTTTTGAAAAGTACAAGAGAGGAGAAAAACTGAATAATTCAATATACTGTCTAAAATCCCCCAGCACATGATTAGATTATCCTCTTTGTAAAAATGTCAGCTTTCTTGTGGTCTTTCTCATATAATGGGGGAGAATAGTCTTCTTCTTTACACAGACGTTACAACTACAGGCAAACCAAAGCCAGTACAATGACATGGAATCATGACTCATAATAAGAATACAATGCAACTACTTAAAGCACATTACATTCAAAACTTTACCTCTTGAATACGAACAAAAGAAGAACAAGGCAAAGCTGGACGGAAAGCAGCAAAACTGAGGCAGAGGCCTCTCCAGGCGAAACAAAGTGTACAGGGGAAGCTAGAAACAATAATGGGCTGACATGAAATATAATCCCCTCTGTCTGCGATTTTATTGGCAGCCCCTCCAAAGAATGGTGGCTCCCCTATTATGACTTAACACATCAAAATCGCAGCATAGCACACACAGAAAAGGCCACCTGATGATAAACACAGCAGACATCGTCAGAGGCTTTATCTCGCGGCTGCCTGCAGCTCAACACAGGTTCAATTTGGCCCACAACAATCGATTCTGTCCCTCCTTACCTCTGCTTCAGTTGGTGGAATAAAAACAGACCTTTCTGTAAAGAGCAGGTCTCAGCTGGTATGCCATGTCAAGGCAAAGGAGAGGAAAACTAGGGACACCAATACACCTGTTTTGTGGCTGACCATCAAACTGGCACATGTATTTTTCTTGGCAGAGGATTTTAATCACGAACACAGTAGCACAACCTATATTAACTTTGAAAAGAATGTACAAATTAGAAAACACCTGAGTGAATATAGACATGTATAAACAGACGGGTGTTAAAAGGTTTGCAATATGATTTGCCTGTTAGCATGAGACAGTTTTCACTAACTAGATGAACTGAAGAAGCCTAGTAGCTGTTTCTTGAGAAGCAAAAATACTGAAAATACTGAAATACTTATAAATATCTTGATTAGCTCACTGATGTCAGTGCCTACAGATATTGTGAATGAACTTATAAATAAAGACCCATGTTGTGTGAATACATTTGCAGTTAGTTAATTTAAGATGATGTCAGTTTGATTTTTGCTAGTGACCTTTACAACACACCACATCCTTGTCGCACTGTCACTTATTAAACATAATCATTAAAATGTACCCGTTGGCTCTGTTTACATTTGGTTATGTAAAAACTCGATGTGGTATTAATAGAGACAAAGAATACTTCACAGTTAGTTAATCGTTTAGTTGATTACACAATGCTGTACAGGTTTTACTGCAGTACTAATAAAATTAATATTAATGGCTTCCCAGAAAACCCTGAATATAATACTGCCAATTAATAACTCAATCAGTAACATTGATTATTGTAATAACAATATAGGAGCGCTGTGTAGAATTTTCCAAACACTATGTGCCTATGTATAAAACCATGTATACTCTGGGTAAAACAGAATTATTTGTGTATGTTTTTTTTTTTTTTCCATATGTGAACAAGCCCCCATCTTGTGGGTAATTTCGCCCTAAAAAGTGACACCACACAGATGGTTCTCTCTGTTTTTGTAAGAGAACATAATCATTTTCCTGAGCTGAAAGAAAAAGGGATTGAGAATAATATCAGATTCATTTCATTGAGGAAAAACACTTTTCTGTTGGAATGCAATATAGAACACCCCTTCCATGACAATTATTAATACCTCATCCCGCTTATTCGCAATATCAACCTCACTCCAATGAAGGTTGTCCCTCTGATCAATATGCGGGCGACCTGGCTTTAAATCCTCAATTTCACATGCAAATGTGGTGAAACTAATTTAAATAATATTTGAATATGGATTGCACAGTGTGACTCCATATCACAGGGATGAAAAAAAAAGAAGGTGGAAAATGCAAATCATCAACATGTAAGAGAAAGGTCATAGTCAGGACCTGTTAGATTTATTTTGGAATTAAAGGGCTGGCTGCTAAATTAAACTCATTTCATGAAGCCTGAGGCCGAAACTAAAAGGAGATCAGCATCATTTACATCATAAAGGCAAATAAACACAACATGGTCTACACAACACAAAGGAGGATGTCTGTAATGTGAAGGTGGGTTTTGCTAGTGTGTACTAAATCTTTCCTGTTTTCTTCCTAATACTGCGACCGTCTCACTAACTGTCCCCAGAACACCCCAAGCATATCACTGTAAACACTAGAGAAAGGCAGCATGACACTATTGTAGGCACAACGGTTTATACACTGGTTCTCAATAATATAGCTGTGATGTCTTTGAAATTTACCAGAGTGTAATGTCCTGCAATGGGGAGAAAAAAAAAGAAACAAGACTTGTGGCATGCAGAGAAAAAGTACCCAGAAAGATGGTTTTCATGACAGATACAGAATAGCATGGTCTTGGAAGACCCAGCAAAAACCTAAGAGCACCACATAAATGTTGCAATACAGGCAGTGAATGCCTATGTATTGCTATATCTTTGTTCCTCTGGGAGAATAAATCACGAGTGATGGTGGAATCCTCACACAGTGGCATGCATTAACTGAAAGGGGCACATGGGAGCCCGGTCCCCTGGGTCTAGTAAAACTCCAATAAGCAGCCCTGAGATGCTCGCTTCAGGCCACGCTTTTAAATTATATATTGATGACAGCCCATGATAAAAATGACCCAACTTAGTATCCAAAATCAATTCCCACACCCCCAATGATGCGCACGAGTTGGCGAAAGCCGCCCAGATTCTTATGACAGCATTGGAACCACAGACACGTTTTCTGAACAGTGTTCAATAGAAGCAGAGTGTGTGGGAAGGAATTCGGAGGAAAACAGAGGCACTTTAGCGCAATGACCATCTAGTCAGTAAATGATCTGTTGCCTTTCTGGGTAAATAGCATGTGTGGTATGATGGGTATTGTTCTCCACTGCATGGTGTGATTTGTGCACATAGAACAACAGGGATGAACACAACTATGATTGGCACAATAGATGAGAGCTCTAAACTCTTAAGTTTAAAAATATGACTCGCCGAAGCTAAACACAGACAACAATCAGTGTCAGGTTGACTATCTCTCTATTAAAATTGACTGGGGGAAAAAAAATCTTAAAAATAAAAATTGGAATGAACTCAGCAAAGTGTTTTAATACAGAAAAGATGCCTGTTTCCGTTGCCAACAAATAATTGTGCAGGAGGCCTTGCTCTTAAGAGAATAACAACATAAGAGGATAACACCCAAATGCACAGTAACACCAACACACAGACACGCCGTGCCTAATCTTTGAGAGACACTTAAAACACATTTCTGCCTACATGATGTTGAGTGTTGAGTCTCTTTCAAGGCAGTGAAAATGATCACTAAATTTAAATATTCAACTAGATATGTACAGTTAGAGAGTGAATGTTATAATATGTATATTTTTTCACCTGGAGGCATTTTTCCTTTAAATTAATTAATGTTACTTTTCTTCTTCTCTATATGTGGTTTTCCTAATGTTTTACTGTCTTGTTTGACATAATCCTGCAGATTAAGGTTGTCTGTTACCATTAGGTGATTATACAAGAGAATTCAAATCAAGATTGAGATTTTAAATGAAAATAATAATAGCAATGATTTTTAAGGATTTCTCAGTTTTTTCAATCTCTGGTCTTTTCTATTAATTAATTGCTTAGTTTCTACAAAACTAAAAAAAAAATAATTGAAATAAAATTTGATTTTACCTGAATGTACATTTTACTTTACTTCTTGTTATTAAGATTAATGCTAAACTGCCTACCTGACAAGAGTGTGATACTTATTTGACGAGTTTAGACTTTTTAATACAAATCTCACCACTGAACCGTCACACAACCATGTGACATAAGTCCTGAACAGGGTGGGCATATTGTACTGTAGATTATACTCTTTCATAGAGTCAATATTCCAAATCCCCGCACTTGTTATTGTAGTGCTTCAACAGGGCCTTATCTGGAGGGTGCAGGGATCACCTCAGAGAAAACTCAATTTCCTGCTCATTTGTACAACAATCCTCATCATTATCTTACTTATCAGAAACGCCTGACAGACATACTATCACAGGTCTTGCCGTGAAAACAACTTCAAAATTCCCTTATGTTTCGTACAATGGCCTTTTAGCGACTGCTGTAGTTCAGAAATACAACAGTTCTGTTCGCTCAACAATTGCACGATAGGGTGAAGGCATTGCGTCTGCCTCTCCTCGTGTCACATGGTTTTATCAGCGTGCATTGCATACGGCAACTCAAGCTCAAGTGATAACGTCCTGAGTGAATGCAGGTGTCAAGCAGTGTGACAATGTGCTAAGCCAATCACTGGATCACTGATAAATACGGTACCGTGGTACCTACCTGTCAGACACTGTTATAGGAAGTTTTCGGATGTTGCAGGGTTACACTGGAACAGGCTTCCCAGTGGTGCGCTTGTCTAACTACATTCACACTTGCTTCATGTGAGGACTGCTATATGAGGGAAGTCATTACCAGACAAGTAACTCACAGTATCTCTGCATCATGACATTGCCTGCACATTATTCCAAAGCACGATTATGCTACGTATATGGTTTGAGAAGTTTATGTGAATACTTTGAATGACTCTGTGATATCATTGTAATTCAGTGAGACTTTAAATCCAACAAGTAAGCAACTTTCAGACTTTTCAAAGCCACCATTTAAAACTACAGGGGTTAGGGGTTTTTTTGATATTCAGAAAATGTTCAGTGAAGTGTCTCTGCACATGTTCACATGATTCTCTGGATTATTTCAATCAACAAATTAGTAAATATGCCATGCTGTAACTTCATATGTAAATTTTACTGTATATTAAGTGAGAACAGAGAACAGAATAGGTTGGTACATCATACAAAAATAAGATCCACCTGATGTAAGAGTTAGACCTCTGTAATGATAGGGAAACATAATTCAGCCTCTTTCACTATTCAACCCAAACACAGCAGCTCTTAAGGAAAACACATCGCTTTGAACCATTTTTTAAGTGAGTAAGGAACAACCAGCAGCTTGAAAGTTACCAAACCCCAGATATTTTAATGACCACATGGTAATGTGAGGAGAAAGGACCAGTGACTGGTAATGACTCTAAACCACTCTGCTCCCCTGTGTGCCTTCGGTGCACTGACATTTTCTACCGCACTGTCTAGCTACCTTTGGCCCTTTGGGATTTCCCTCTGCCTCAGTTCAATCACCGTATGTCATTAAACATGACTTTATACTTGACAGGATTTGAAAGATCTATGTATATATGAAGCTGTTTAAATTCAAGTCAGCCTTGCAAACTACGAAGCTTACGAAGAAGTCCAGGTTGTTGATCTGCTATTGTTAAAATTCTGAAAATATTAAAATGATTTTAATCTGCAGGGGAGGATTGATTCTTGTTATGAGTTTGTGGAGAAAAACAGAGTTAGATTTGAAATGGAGCTTCCTTGTTCACCTCAGCTCATGGAGCTCTCCCGGCATGGGAAAAAGTCTACTGTGACAGGCTGAATTTCTAGGCTGGCAAACAGTATTATTCTCATTCGTGGTCCCATTGTCAGCTCTCATTGAAATCTGCTGTCACGGACTGGAGCCTGATGCTAAGCAGGGCTGCTGGTCTCCCTGCATGTGTCTATCTCTGTCTACATTCATATTGGCTGGCCAAAGCGGTGATGTAAGAAATCAGAGGTGGGGGGAGAAAGAGAGATGGACAGAAGAGAGAAGGGAAAAAAAAATAAAACAAAGAAAGAAAGAGAGGGAGAGAGAACAGCAGTTTTGGTCTCACAATGAACTACTCATCCACCATGAAGTGAGTCAAGAAAAAAAAAAAAAAATAAAGAAAAAAGAGAGAACTCTCTAGAGCTCATCACTCATCCTGAGCTGGTGGAGCCAGACAGGTCTGTTTCCTGCTCCTAATATTCTTCATGACAGACTGTCCATTTACACTGCTGGCCTCGCTGATCCTGCTCTATCACTTTCAGGGTCCAGGGATGAGTATACCTTAAACAACCAGTGAGGAAATAGTTTCTGTTTCCAGCCACGTCGACAACGTTAAATTGACTAACGGTCGAGTGTACTTGAAGTTACGATGGTGGACAAACAATACATGTTTAATATAAAAGCTTGAGATCAGAATTCAACACTTCTGATGCAACAGGCTACAGAAACTTTATTATTTTTATGAACATGTCAATCACTGTCATCTCCTGCAACAAATGCCCAGTACAACCAACCTGGAACCACATCCAACCTTTGTTTTTTTTTTTTTTCAATTAATCAACACCAAGCAGTCATTCGATTGCTGAGCTAATGATCTAAAACACATGCTGTTCAATCATTGGCTGTAAATCACAGCACAGGATACTGGTGGCTAAAGAGCATTTTGTTCTGACTTTGATCATCATTTTGGTTTATTTCATTTCTATTTACTAGTGAACACTAGTAAGCTACAATCCATTACGTGTGGTTGGTCCAGCTGTGCGTCACTCAGAAAAACAATCTGCCAATCAGAGAAGATGCTCAGAGATTGACACAAAAAGCCCTCAACTTACTATAGCACCAGAGAGACAGAAGCATGGAAAACAAGACTACCAAGATGGTTTTCACCTTTAAAGATTGCCTACACTGAAATGATATTATTCCTTTGGTTTGCTATGATTTAAAAAATCATGTGAATCTGTAGGTGTAACAGTGCACAAAATGTCCGGTCAAATCATCTGGAAATCTGGGTTTTGGGACTCCAAAGACTGTCGTTGTTGGCGTATTACTGAAAAAAGTGCCTTCAATAATACAACTACCCTTTGCTAAATTCCTTTGATGTATAAATGATGAGTTCTCAAACACGAAAAGCTTCCGATGAGAGTTTGCTTGGTGCTTTGGCACTGAAAAGGCAAACAGATGATAGATGGAAAGGTGTGGACCTAGCCCTGGCAGAGCACTCCCATGTAAACAAACCCACAATCATTAAGAGCTCTTCAAAGTTTTATGACTTGACCAACAATGTAAAAGCCAGAAATCCCAAACATAACAAAATGGACACAGCAGCAAAGTGCATCTCTCCAAACTTCAGGAGATTCCAAGACAAACATGCCAAATTATTGATAAAGCAGTTTTCTGATACTCTTACCCAAGATAAACCACACTTCATCCACTGGAACTTGTTTTTTTTCTCCAGTCTTTTCTGATATGAATCAAAATTTTAGACCTGAGTGTATCTACTGGTATCAATGGTAGTAAATCGAATTCTATTGATTTAGCACTGATAAAAAAATGTCCATATTATTACTTCTGAAGTTAAGAGCTTAAACATTAGGGAAAAGTGAAGAGACAACTTACAAAAAGTTTTACCCCAATTGTTTAAAAAAAAATGTCTCACTGATCTGTCTAATCTGGCTTCTTTTCAAGTAAGAATACGTTTGTTTCATCAGTGTTGTGGGAGCTTTGGTTCTGATGACTATAGCCTCAGGTCATATCAGTTACAGTTTGGTCCCACCAGCTTTGGTTGTCTGGATATTTGGTCTTTTTCTCCCCTCCTGCCTTACAGATCTTCTATATCACAGTCAGATTGGAAAGAAACATCAGCAAGCTGCAATCTCCTGCTCTCTCCACAGATTTTCAAAAGGGTATAAATCCAGGCTTTGGCTGGGCTTCTCAAGTACATACAGACACAAAGCCACTCCACTGTTGTCTTTAGGGTGTGCTCTCTGGGCTGGTAGGTGACTCTTCACCGGTGTCTGAAGTTATTTGCACTCTGGAGCAGTTTGCTGAAACCATCCCGATGGCATGATCTTGTGACCACTTTACTAAAGCAATCCTAACACTGTCTGGGGTCTAATTTATAAAACTGTAACTGATACTAAACTAACTACAAGCGCAACAAAGATGAAAAGTGCATACCTTTAAAAATATCCCAATTTAGAAAATGATCTTTATATTCACCTACTTGCTATTTCCTCTCTTTATAAATTGCAATAAAGTTGAAATGCTGCACATTCGTGAGCCTCATATCACACCCTATTAACTCTCGCGATTAAATGGCAAATGGAATTCCCATTGCGAATATTAATATGCACCTAAATCAGTTTGTCATTCAATTACTTGTATGGGAGAATGGAAAAGTTTGACTACAAATCTAAGATGGGAAATTTCACTGAGTGTGAAATTGATTATTTATTTATTTAGTTTTAGGTTGTTGTTTTTGGCAGACATCGAGATGGTCTATTGTTAGTGGTCACAGCTGTGGCATATCAGGATCTTTTTTTTCCAGCAGTGGCTTCAAATCACAGAAGTGGTGAACAAGGGAGCAGAACCATTACCAAAATTAAAAGGAAGTGGGCAGATATTAAAACTGATGACATGTAGCTTGTTGCTGCACACTGACAAACCAAAGCTTTAAACTGGTGGAGGTCATGGGTGATATCATGGCTCACTACACCTTCCAGAGGAGGATGTCTGCCTGTAATTATAGAGTGTAACATAGTTTTGTTGCCCTCAAGAAAGAGAGAAAGAGACGTGACATTAGGCCACTGAGACAGGTGAGAAGGCCATTTCTCTCTTAAATTATGCACATGATGGCATGATCAGGATCGGGAGGGAGGGTTCAAAATATTTATACATGAGTAAAGGTCATTTTTTTGGACATGCCACATTGTATTGGAGTAAAGACGAATAAGAACAATGGAAAAAAAAACAAAACAACTAAAACTATTAAAATATACTAAAAATGTTGAAATCATTAAATTGAGTCTTTCAACATTCAGACCAGCACTGAATCATATTAAAATATCAAATGTAAAATAGTTTTTGGTAAATTAGGATAAGATAAGATATGCATATATAAGAGTCAGATAATGGACATCGTATAATTTCAATCAACAGAGTCCACCTGGATTCACCCTCACCCGATTCAACACTAAAACTTTCCGTGTAAGTACAGGCTGTAAGACAGACTATCACAATTCAAACTGTGAGTCGCTGCATACAAGCTGTAAAATAAATTATTGAGCAACTGCATCTGAGGAAAGTATCAAGTTGACATGAAATTTCAAGTTTCGTTTTGAGACAAAAACATTTATTTAGCAAAAAAAAAAAAAAACTAACATGTTTTCCATCCATCGCAGCAGTGCTTAAGTGTCTGTCTTGAATTATTCTTTCTCATTGTCCCTCAAGCTTCAACAGCTGACTATTGTGAGCTCTCTAGACCGGCATGAGGGAATATCCTCTCAACCCCATGATTCCCAGCAACTCCACTGAAACCAAAAGACAAATGATCCCCTCTGTGTTCCACCCCATCCAGAAAGGCATTTTGTCTACGTAATACAGAGCCAGTACTGCTAGGAGTTTAAATGGGAAATGGGCACTGCTTTATTATGCTGCACTGCCTTGAAATGAATGTGGATAATAGATATATTCACAGCGGTATTAATATCCTCAGAGTTCATCTTCCCCCCCTCATTCTCCATTTTCTCTCTCATAGGCTCCAAAGTACTTTGCCCTTGGCTATGCCTTATACTAAATAGATTTATGAGAACATTTGTGTCATATTTCCTTTTTTCCCGGATTGTCAAGACAGATTGTCAGTGCACCACTGATTGAGTGGAATCACCACACAGACTTAGTTCACATTGTCAGACCCCTTATATTCATCTCTGGGGGGGATTCAACAAGGCAAATTGGCCAATGACACTTCTCTCAAGGCTTCGCCGCCGCTATTAGATGAGGTCAGGGGTATAAAAATAGTGGATTATATCAGTGAATACCTAGCCTGTGTATGTAAGATACTTAGAATATATGTACAGTTTTTACTTTCATATCTAGTGGTAAGTCATCCTTGGAGAACGGGCCAAGAAGACACAAAAAATGCCAGATGCATTAGCACTTACGATTTGACTTCACTGATGATTTGATCAGCATTCCTTTTTACCTTCAGCATCAACATATTCACACTATTATTTGGTGGCATTCATCAGCTAGATCACATGAGCTACTGGCAGAGCACTTATGACTACGACTCACGTAGGCAATGACTGTTAAGTGCTAACAAAACGATGCAGTTTCCATATTTTACAATGAATATGGAAAGACAGCTCCAGTGTTGTTTCATTGTTTTAAAAAAATACATTGAAATAAAAGGATAAAATAAAATGAGGCCGGGGAATAGAAGCCAAAGTAGGAATGATATAATAGTTTAGCACTTTATGAAAATGTGACCTTAAAATTATGTTCAAGGTCTTCTATTTTCACACGTCTATGGTCAATAGAAAAAATACAAAGCAAACAACGAAAAATGTGTCTATTAGACAAACCTCTTCAGTATAGATCTGCCAACAGTGATGTTCAAGTCTGTTAAAGGTTAACATTAAAATGGCAGATGAATGTATTGCACAATGGATGAAGGTTGCATAGCACAATGAAAATGTGTGACAACAGTAACACAAACTAAATACACTATGGGTTGATTTAATAATGGAAATGTATTAAAGCATTTTAAATTAAACAAAACTAAGTGTACGAGCCAGATGAATGATATAAGACAAGGACACTACTGTCGTTTTAAAATGTGAATCCCTGTGTTGACTTAAAAGACCCAAATGGACAAAAAATGTCATCTACTCACACTTTTTCCTTTTAAAATAGTGTAGTTTTGAAGTCCAAGCAAAGCTTTCAAAGCCATAAAGAATGTCCAGCACACATATTCTTCAAATGTTTGTTCCTCCATTAGTGTTTAAACAGTGTTTGCTGCATAACAGGGCTGCTGTTTTCAAACATCAAATTAGCCCAAATGATAGCAACAATAACTTGACAACAAATCGAAAATTCCTATTTATTAATGTGTGGTCACTTGTTCATCTTTGAGTCTAAGTGGACATTTGTGAAACAAACAAAAAAAAGCTCCTCAAGGCCAAAATTCAAGAGGTTTCGTGATTTATCAATGACTTTAACCTTCGACCAATAACCAATCTATGTTCTGGTCACTCTGGTCACTATCCCTGTGTCCAATGAAATAATTTCATTTCCTTCACTAACATGAAACATATATGAGGTTTTAGTGACCTTCAACCTTTAACCAAAATCAAATCACTTTATCCATGAGTCAACATGAACATCTTTATATGCTACCAAACAAAAAAAATAAAAGCAACAAAACAACACCAAAATAATAACCTGATGGATGAGACTCTCACAGAGAGACCAAATCAAAGAAAGTGAAGTCAAAGTGCTACTCAATATTACACTGACCTGGACCTCATTACATTCATTTGGCAGATACCTTTATCTATAGTGATTTACATCCTGGAGTATTACAACACAACTAATCCAGAATAATTACTAAAATGTTCCCTGACATTTTTTTTTAATAATCTTTAGCAGGAAACCTAAAGGCCTACAACAAAGAAGCAGTTGATTACATGCAAATGATCTTTGTGAAGTAAAGTTCATGTCTACTAAATAAGTATTCATTCCCATTTGTGATTTTATGGAATATGAGTGCCGAGAGGCTCTTTTGTTACATGAACTGAGTTCACAAAATGTTGCTGTCTTCACGCAATTAGTTTGAGAGGGAAAAAAAGCAGACACATTAAACACCCAGTTTAACTACTGGAAGTGAAGTGATAGAAACTACTTCTTCGACACACTTTGCATGTTTTTAATTAGACAACAATTCATTTAGATGTAAGAACAATTTGAGCTGCTGAAAGCCAAATGAATATCAAAACAACCTCCTTTTACTAAAATTTCAGGGAACTATTTTCTGGTTTTGTTTCATTAAAACCATGTGTCAACAGCACAGTGTCAAAAAAACACGGCCTTTCCCCTTCTCCACACTCTATCTGGAACATCTGCAGATTGCTGCCCCTGACTTCTTACATAAGCATGTGAATTTTAATCAAAACTGACCCTAATACAGACACTCTTTGATAATGGCTAAATCCTGGGAGAGAGGAAGACTCTCCTAGGGGAGTATCTCTATGTGCTGGGCTTAGTTATTGTTAACCTCTAGCTCTATCAGGCCACTATGTGCTCCCAGGCAAGTCTACAGGAATACTGATCTTTTTTGGGGTAATATGATATGTAATATTCTATTTTGGGTCAAGGAGGACTAGTTTGCATCATCAGAGTCAGAGTTTGATTGCAGTGAACTACTCCATTACAACAGTAAGAAAATATTGTTACGGCTGTTTCAGACAACAGAATAGAACAACTCCGTTATTGTATATATAAATATCAACAAATACATAGTAGGTGTATATATATATATATATATATATATATATATATATATATAATGCTGTAGTAGCCCACTGAGCAAAAATGGAATCATCAGTGATACAATTAACAATAATTAGAAATCATCCTTCATTTAAATATTTATGGGCTTGCTGTAAAAGAAGAAATTTTGAATTACTGGAGGAAAACAGATGCGCACCAACATGAATGCTGGTGAAAGTGGTGAAATAAAAAACTGTGTCAAGAGCGAGACACAAATGAAAGCTCGGAGCAGCCAATCACAACAGAGAAAATTACCACTACACAGGTTTGTTCACATGATGTTTACTACCCAAGGAAGCACAACAATTCAGTGATTTATTTATTCCTTCAATGAAGAAAGGATGAAAGTTTAACCGTTCCCTTCTCTACTTTGTGTCTCGTCTGTCATTTGTTTGGTTTTGAATGCAGCATCATTGTGCTGGTATTGTAATTACTGTACAGGCAGTAAAACATAAAGGGCTAGTACATGGCCTCCAATCACTATGTTCTTTTCTGACCTGATTCAAAGTAAAACTAATAAAATGGATTTTTAGAGACTCATGAGATTTCATCTTGCTTTATTTCCCTAGATAAACGTGCTAAAGACAGTAAAAATATATGGAATAAAAGATGAGTTTGGCAAAAAAAAAAAAAAAAAAAAGCCCCCTAGTTGTACAAAGGAAAAAAGAAGCAGATATGAAACTGTGCAAGTTTTCCAAAAAGATCACTAACCTATTTAAAAATGCTGACCTCCCTCTAGTTAAACTAAGGATAGGATCCCAGTATGTGTGTTAGCATTTCCAATGTCTCATACTATTACAAAGAAATCCCTTTAATTGTTACACTATCCCATTAAAAATCCAGATTAACTGTATGTGATGGTCAATGAAAAATGAGCAAAGCACCTTTCCCAGTGTAAACTTGTCTTGCCTCTTGAATCTTCCCAAGTTCCTCGAGGGTTTATTTATTTATTTATTTATTCATTTATTTATTTATTTTTATTTTTATAGGAGGTATTTATTTGTTAGACTCAGTCAATTAACTGTGCTGCTCCATGAATAATTCATTTCCATGAAATGACAAAGTTGATATAATTCAAAATCTGAGTATATAAACACATAAACATATACAGAGTAGGAAGACTATTCAGTCCACTTACTCAATGGGCTGGCAGCCTCAGTCAAGTGCATAATTAGTTGAATTAGATTAAATAACCAATTATGAGACTAACAAAGTAAATAAGCCTGCAGGGATTCCACCAAATGCTTGAGAATAGAATTAGAGTGGAATTAGTTTATCGACGGGCTGAATGACAGTGTGGTCAGACAAACAACTCTTTCTATTCTTGTCACAAAGGGAGAGAGCTAGCTGTTGTCAAGGGATGACACAGATTAACTAAAGTGTTAAAATATGTTGGAAATTAACTAAAAAAAGTAGTTGAAAATAATGCAGGATTAAAAACTTGTTATATATTTTGGTTCATTTCTATATTGACATCTTGTGAGTGTATGCTATGTGATGAGTAAAGACATAAAGACATAGAGACAAACCTTTGCTGGCACTCTCCACATGCTCCAGTTCATCTGGAAAATTCAAAATCTCTGGGTGATCCTCTTCACATTTCTCCGCCAGGAAGTGAAGAAGTGTTGTGTTCTGACTGATGGATTTAGTGTCTCGGAGCTAAAAACCAAAAAAGAGAAAATACTTGATTAATCCAAATATATGTTTAAGGAACAAAAGATATAGATTCTATCACCCTGCACTATAAGTACAGCGTTTCTAATAAAGTTATGCTGAGCCCCAATCATCTCTCAGTCCAATTTGACCTGTGAGATCTGTTTTTTTTTCTTTGGGGGAAGGAAAAATATTCCTAATGAGTTCAAAGTAATGTCTGTATTCCTAAGTGGTCCAGGAAATACAACAAGTTCAGGCTAAATACGTAAATAACCAACATATCCTTTTTACCTCAATAGAAAATGTAATTCAGCCTTGATTGTATTTTCTACAAAAATCCATTTCCTTTTGAAGTTTAATTGCATATAAAGGTAATTTTAAGAAGACAGGCTTGGTAATGGCCATGGTTTGACTACTGGTTGCATGTCGTACCCATCTCTCTCCACAAACTCCATGGCTTAAAATGAATAAACAAAAATGCTTGTGATGCTCCTGTTTTAGTGATTTAAATTCCTTGTTTTACTTTAAATGTGAATATGCATAGTGCTTAACTTGATTTTACTGCACAACTAAATCCCTCTGGGTCCACTTGATAGCAACAACCATGGTCGCAAGCAAATTTAAGAACCGAGCACCAACTCTATTTATGCCCTCTTAGGAGTACAACAGCACAGAACATGGCCACCAAGATAATAAGGAACTGCATGTAATAGGTCGCACTTAAGAATTTGGTCAACATCCAGTAGGAAATGAGGGCCTGGATAGAGGCATAGTACATGAGCAGGACATAAATTATAACTGAATTACGATGAGATGCTTTGTAACATGCTTCAGTAAACAATTACACATGGTAAAACAAACACAAGGACGCGCACACACACACACACATAAAATGATACCGCACCCATGAGGATAAAAGAACAATGGGGCAGAAAAGTTTGAATGAAAGTACTGAACTTTGTTTGCCATGTGCGTGCATGTATGTGTGTGTGTCTGTGTTCATACACAGGAGCCAGAGTCTCCACATCAGTGCATAGGAAACTTGTTCCATATTCATTCCCCACCGTGATTGCCATGCTGTTCGAATGGCATGCTGGGAAAGCTAATTAGCACAACCCACCTCTGTGTACTCATACTGATAATATCTGCGCTGTAAACAGCCTGCAGTTGGACATGCCCACACACGTGCACATGCCAAACCGTGTGTGCACATACTCACGCATGCACATACATATTTAGACAATGGTAAACTGAAACAATTACAGACACCCCTCAAACACCGACGCAAAAGAAAAGCACACACCCACATGTTCTTTCATTAGACCAGGATCAATCATTTGCTCACGTTGGGTAGTCACAATTTAATTTCATGGATTTTAAATTTTAATTTGTTTATTGTTATACCCCAAACTGCCATTACCACACAAAAAAACTGCAAATCTGCTATGCTGATTTCATCTGCTAACTAGTGGTAGGGATATGTAATAAAGAGAGGATGAACTGTGAGAATGAAATAAAAAAATATCTTAGGGAACTGTGAATATTAAGAAACAGCAGATGCAGTGAAACAATAATTCTAAATAAAGAGTTGTACTATATGGTGTGCTTTAGCTTGTATGATAAAATATAATTTAGAAAAAAAAATGTTAACCTGAACTAATCATGTGCCCAGAATGTGAACACTGTGGGGTGTTATTGAGCAAAATAGGGGCAAGTAGAGAAACCATGTTGTTTCAGGTAATAAAACAGTCATTAAAATTATCTGGTGAAATTATCTGGCATATTGGTATTGTGAGGTGAATATCACTGACATAATAAAACTGGACCTCAGAGTATGCATATTCACTAATTCATAAACAGACCATTTTAACTGCTCTGCCCAAACTTGTACTTTTAATTTAACAACTCTAATTAAATAATATGTACAATGCAAATAGAGCTTATCATTCTCAATTTTAATTTTAAAGAAAGTCTAGGATTTCATCAATTTATTTTTGAAGAAAGAATAATAATTTAAAAAAAAAAAGAAAAAGGTGAAAAGAACTTCTGGATAGGATGAAAAACATCTGTCAAAATATCTGAAGACCAATCTGTTGTTTTATGAACATTATGAGTATTTGACAGTTAAAATGAAATAAAAAAAGAGCTGCTGTTGTTAGTGGTAAGATGTTCTGTAGAGGGCTTCTGTAAGGGCAGGGGGGATCCAACATAAAGCCCCAGGCACGGATGGTACTTTCATGCTATTTTACACCAAGAATTTCAATCAGTGCAACTTTCAGGTATCGTGAGAACTGTGTCGCCAGCTGTGCACAGGTTGTACTGAGCTGCTCTTTGTCAAAGTTCAAGGTCAAGTTTAATACCAGTCCGTCTCTTGTCTCGGCCATTTCAAAGTTGGTGCTAAAAATGAAAAGGGCTTTTTGACATCAGAGTTTTTAAGCTCTGAAATGTTCTCCCTTAAGAGCTTTGGCTTCCTTAAGTTTTACCTGATATCTTTTCATTAAAACCACCTATATAAAATGTCTTTTTATAGCAGCCACTTTTTTACATGTTGCGTTTTAATGGGGCAGCTGGGTGTTGTGTATACAAAGCTGTTCCTTCAAAACAAATCTGCTCATTTGAGGTAAATGGAAAAACAGTGCTTCATTACCATGTTGCTGAAAGCAAATTCTGAACAGTGATATCATTCAATCTTTCATAACATAAATTGCCTTGAGGTAGTATTACACCAAGTCCCTCACCAGTTAGTACAATACATTCCAATGCACTGAGCATTTAGAGTGGCAAGGTATATTATAATAAACTCCCACTTTAATGTCTATGCAGAGAATAAATACGTAATACAATAATTAATCAATAACAGAAAAAGTGGCAACGGGAACATAGAAGCTTCACAATAACAAATGGATTACAGGATCTTGATTGTTCAATTTAACTTCTGCAGATGAAGGACAAAATGTGTACTTATACTGTATAATTACACATCTTATACTGTCTACAAAGAAGAATATGATACGTAAGTAAAATATGCACTGCCTGTGTAATAACATCAGTAACTGCAATAGTTATTTCAGTTGTGGAAAAATATATTTCTATATTTCAAAAGTGTGACACAAGGTCACACCGATGCTGGGTAGATGACTCCTTCTTACTAAGTCAAGTGCCTATTAGATACACTGCTTTGTTCAACTTAATTGAACACAAATCATTGCCATGTGTTCTTTAATTATTAAGCAGAGCTTATGAAAGTGTTTTTTTCCCCCTCAGTAAGAGAGCGATAAGACCCAAGAGAAACAATATTTCTTTGTTTTTGAGTTACACAGCAGATGGTTCTGTGCATTTATATTTCATTATGGCAAAAGTCTCTTCTATACTCCTAATTACCATGCTTATTTTTAGACTTTAATTTATTTGTTTATGGCACAGGTATTTTGGAAAAAAAAAAGATAGGAAAAGCCTCACATTACAAGTAGCACCATTCTTTCTGAAAAAGAAGAAATAGCAATTATCTCGTTAATAGTTAATATTGACAACTGTAATAAAAACATGTAATTTAGGCACTGTTTTTTGTTTGTTTTTTTTCCAAACTATTATGAAATTCACATTTCAGTGCTGTCCTTGTAAAGCCACAGATGATGCTCAGCTCAATGAATGTATGTGACCATCCAGACTCCCAGGAGATGTGTGTGTCCTTGGCAGGACAAGGGGCTGTAGAGGAAGGCTCAAGGCGAAGGTGGGTCAGCCTGTGCCCTTCCCTTTGCAGCTTATTCCCATCATCAGCCTCCTCCTCCCTGATGAGCCCATTAGGTACCCTAGACCTGCCACCCAGGGGGCCATTTACTTGATTGACTAAAGTGAGAAAGCAGAGTTTTTTTTCTTGTCCATCAATAATGGCCCAATCAGCCCCCTGAGGCGTTACCAGGCTCTACACTGACACTCCACACTGATTCAGTCAGCTTGCAGGAATACCAAAGTAACACTGGATTCACCATACCAAAGCCCTTTTTCACACACGGAACCTACACAACTGTTGACTTCACATGTACATGCAAGACAGTGGCTTATGGTAATCACACTTAGGCTCCCCATATGGAGAAAAGGCCCATGTTGAGTGTTTTCACATGACATGACCGTTGAAGTGAGATCACCTCTTTTCTACACGTAACGTCTGTAGCACTGCTGCAGAACAGCAGAGGGTTTCAGTATACTGACACTTAAAAAGGAGTGTTACAAATTCTCACACTGGCTGCTTAAAAGATGGATTTCGCAACTTATTGTACTTGTTAATCCCCACAGTTTGATTGACAACCACAGGCAGTGCTGGGAGGAGGCTTGCCCCCACTACAACACCTCCATGAGTCCTAAAGGCACTCTGTGGGCTGTCCAATAAATAACCTCAACTGTTTTATCATCAATTAGATAAGACATTGAAATCTGTTGCCTGCACTACAGAACAACATGGTGCCAAAGCCACTTAGAAAGGAGGCAACAACAAAGTACATTTTTAGCTCTGAGTGAATTTATAATTTGTTCACAAGTTGTTGATTTTGTAGATATACCTGTATTGATGGATCTTTATCCTAAAATAGTATAAAATTGGCACAAAAACATACATGCTTATTTATTTATGTATTCATTCATTCATTCATTGGAAGTGTTATGCCCCTAAGATAAGGGGGCATAACACACAACAAAGTAAGGGGAATGAAATATTTGTTGAGCTTTTAACAATGCATCTAATCTACATTATTTGAATCTGAGCCACTCATCGAGTTGTTTAAAAACCTCTATGAATTAATTAATTCATTCATTTGTGC
Source organism: Polydactylus sextarius (assembly GCA_016801845.1). Classification (NCBI taxonomy): domain Eukaryota; kingdom Metazoa; phylum Chordata; class Actinopteri; family Polynemidae; genus Polydactylus; species Polydactylus sextarius. The sequence goes on along the minus strand of CM028930.1, from coordinate 21,441,278 downwards.
AAAGGACAATTAAATGTGAGACAGGAGATTAATTCAGCGCTGTCTTATGAATGTAGTTCTTGAGAAAAATGACGAGCGTGGACTCTCACCGGGAGTGAGTGGTGGTGGTGGTCTCTTGCCAAGAGTTTCAGCCATCATTTCTCTTACAAGACAAGTGGTTATAGTACACCCTCTGAGCCAAGCTGTTTTTTCAGGGTAGACTGGTCATTACAGTAACAAGACATGTCAGCCAGGTTGAGGCTAGCAGGTTAGCATGCTAACCTCAGTAAAAAGCAAAGAAGTGATATAAATAGAGGAGGTAACACTGGTATTGCTAGAGACAACGTCTGGCAAGTTGATGTGTGAACTTGCACGTTTCTGTTAAATCGGTGAGTAAACAGTTCTCAAGACACAAAGTTGTGATGAAGCAATAGCAAACACATACGTACATATGTAGCAACTTTACATACTATTTTAAGAGGAAGGCTTAACACCCTGTTTTCAGTGTGACATGACTAACCCTACTACTTTCCTACTCTCAGAACACAGTGTGGGAAGGCTTTTTTTCCACTCACTGTCTGGTGTAAGTTCAAGTTTGTATATTTCGTGTGTGTGTGTGTGTGTGTGTGTGTGTGTGTGTGTGTGTGTGTGTGTGTGTGAAGCTGAGTAAGGTCTACTTCAAGAGCTTTGTTGTGTTTAGTGTAGCCGTGAGTGCATGGCTGCCAGTACTCTCTTTCACACCTCTTCATGCTGTGATTTTACCTGGCAGTGGATACTGGTGCAGCTTTAGCTGGCTGAGGTTATATACCTCGCAACGTTTGTCTCACTCGTTGAATTGAAATTGAAATATTTTGGTAAATATACCTTGCAGAGGAAGCTGATATTGAAACCAAACGTCTGGGCGTTCCTCGAACCGGCGTTCATGTAATTTCCAACGAGCAGCACCATCTCCAGGAGTTTGCTAAAGCTGTCACTCTTCTTCACCTCCTCACAGGCGAAGGTCACATTCATGATGTCTGGCCGGATGTTGTTCACCTGCTCCTCAAACGTTAGCTTGAAGTGGATGCCGTTGAGACGCGGCCGTAAGACCTTTACTGAACTCATCTAAGGAAAAATAAATACATGCATGAATAAATAATGTAAGATGGTATGCACACAGTATAGTATATGTTTTAAATGACCTGAACCTCAACAACAAGCGCTCTAGTTTCAGGTTAATGGTGGCATCGTGAGCCTAGTTGAAGTATCAATCATTATTTTCCCTCACAGATTTTTTTCATTTGTTTGTCATATTTTTAGTGTAGCTCATCTGCACTTTATTAGCACATATATCTTCAGCGAGTCTGCAGAGAATCAATCAACTGCAGGATAACTCTTTTCAAAATAAAAGCCCATATTCTGTGCAGGACAGGTCAAAGTATACTAGATTTTTTATCATTTACATTGTTGACAGTTAAAATATTTTCCAATGCAAAGCTGATACTATTTGAACTTAAGGAAAAAAAGAAAACATGTCAATGCAACTTACATCACACACTAAGCAAATAAATGCAAAGTTAGATGATTCCATTTGGTATTCTACCTAAAATTATAATAATATAATACCAGGCAAGTTGCTAGGGTAACTTTTCATAATGTATAAGGTGCCATCACTGTCATGTCAAATTTACAGTGTTATTACTGCCGTAACTTATTTTAATGAAATGAAAATCAACTACCCTCTTTAGAAAATAGGATTAACCTGTTTCCTCCCTCTTGACTTTCAAATGGATAAAAAAATCTCCTAATAAACCGATTTGTCATAAATAAATAATATAACTGCTCCAATCAATACTTGTGGGCTTGGGAGTGTAATCATCGAAGCCGGAGAGGGAAAAAAGGGAAAAATGGGAGAAAAAATAGCTATGAAGAAAAAAGGAGGGAATTAAAACAAATAGGATTTTGGCTGTAAGATATGTGGCAAAGCAGCTACCACAGACAAATTCTACAGATTGCTGCATAATCCAGTGCTTGAAGGCAACCTTCAGATCCAGCCCATAATGTTTCATTAATGCCTAAATTTATTCATGTGTATGGGCAAGTTGTCTGCGAAACAATACCCCCTCTGCCCCACACCAACATTCCCACCCACCGCAATTCTTTGCACACACACACACACACACACACACACACACTTGTGGGTAAACACACACTCGTCGACTCCCTCACTTGAATTGATTTGTATACAATAAGGAGAAATCACAATGACAGCAGGCACGTTGGTGACAGTGCTGGAAGAGAAAATCTTGAACAAGGCTTATTTCCCAAAGGAGCTAAATAGCTCTGCATTGAGCATCTTCATCAGTGAGGATGTATATGATCACAACATTGGTGACATCACGAGTGAAACTGACACCCTCCCTCCGGCTTCATTACATCTCCTAAAAGACATCAGCAAAAAAGCCTTTAACAAGTAAAAAAAAAAGATAACTTGGGAGACACTTGGGGGGCACATCTGCGACCCTCGGATCTAATTGAACATTTCTTTTGTAAAACTGTGTAATGTATCTCTCTGATCTTGTTGTAAAGTTAAGTTTAAAGATAACACTTCTTTTCACAGTTCCCTGTGCTGGGTATTCACTTGGTAAATGGATGGCAAGAGCAGTTAATTAAAAAGTAATTACAGCTGTAACTAAGTGGAAAGGTCCGAACAGCTTGATGATGTACTTTCTTGTCTTCTAGTCATCCTCTGTAATCTGTGTCTGGCTGTTTTTTATGTTATAAAGTGAGCTTTAACAGTTTACTGTTACAGCTGTAACTACCTACTAATAACTGTATGTTTACCTGGTGAAAACTAAGTTCTTTTGGAGACTGAAAACAAAGACCACTCCCTCGTGGTTTTACTGTTAACATTACTATATGTTACCTAAAGCATTATTTATCCTCCTGCAAAAAGGAGAGCTTTAGCTCTTGTATTGTAAATCAATTAGAGGCACCAAGCCGGTCGACTTCTGCTTCATGCTTTTCAAAGAAGTTTGTTACAGGCAGGCTTCATAGCCTTAGGCTATGATCTTATCGTGAGACAACATTGACAGTTGATGTCAAAATATGGCATTCAGTTCAGTCCTCAACGCTGAATCCTGATTAAAAATGATTGAACTGTTCTTCGTCTGAGTCAAAAGTATTTCTTCTTTAATCATAGCCTCTGTCATTTGAAACTTGAGCTGTCATTTATTTTTTAGTTGTTTTTTTTTTTCATCAAATATGCCCTCTATACAGTTGTGTGTTAATTAAACATTGCTCCAGCTCTTGGGGATGTATCCCTTTAAATTATACATTTCTTAATTTCATGGTCTTACTTAAACCACTGTCCAAACACAGGAAATTATACTCACCACAATGGCAAACTGCTCCGACTCCACTAGCTCTTCATATTCACCCTTTAGTTCCGCCAACGCATTCAGGTCTTTCTGCTCCGGCAAGTTTTTTATCAGGTTCTACAAATGGGAGAGCACCCACAAACACACACAGGCACACACATACACACAAACACAAAGACACACACACACACACACACAGATACTTTTAATGCAAATCTCATTTTCTGTCCATGTCAAGATAAAATCACCTCACTGACAGGGATGACAGGGTATCTTACAAAACAGGCAGAGAAAGGAGTCCATCCAAGCAAAGAGCGAAGCTGTTGAGTGTGTTCTTGTTCTCTTGTTCAACTTAGCTGGTTAGCTAACACTTTGAGAAATAGCTTTTCTTTTACAAACACACTTTATCCATCACCAGACAGTAAAACACTGCCAGTGAGGGGCTGCTTGTAGATTTGTAATTTAACACAGATAGTGTGCAACTCTTTGTTTGACTTCTCACATTGTCACAACAAACATTTTTATTTCCATATATTAATCTTTATTAGACCAGATCTCAGTCAGAGTGCACGGAGGTTTGCTGATATTCTGGTAGGAGGGTGAGTAGATAAGGTCACATAATCACTGCTCACTGTTGGGTCTTAACTGTGACAGTAGTGGCCCTTAGCCAATTACTGAACATGTCAGGGACCTTCAGATAACTGACCTTCTACCGCATAATCCACATCATCTTGCAATTGCCTTTAAAAAATACATGCAATGAGTTTCCCATTAATTTGCTGCTTCTCTGTTAAATTGCCCTTGTAGAAGCAAGTAAAAAAGATGATGTTGGTGGTGGTGAGGTTGAAGATTAGGATGGAGATGAGGAAGATAATAGGAGGGGCTGTGTTTTCTGTAAATGTTAATTGTTTGTGTGAAGGTCAGCCAAGTTAATAAAATTGACCACAGCGACTTTCCCCTCTTCTTTTTCTCAGAGGAGAAGAAGAAGAGGTGCCCTTTTCCAGGTCTTCAGAAAGCTTCCTTCCCCATTAGCTCCCCAAATTTATTCAGTGGGAGCAGACTGGCACAGGGGGTCACATGGGCAGATGGGAACCCAGACAGGGAAAAAACAGAGCCGACACAGCTACTGGGCCACGGGCCTGGCTGACCACTTTATAGACCTCAGCAGTCATCATGGACACCGCAGCCATACTCTACTGCCCACTAATGATGACATCTCTGTCCTTCCCTCAGGGAACTCAGCATTATAAAAAGTATGCCATAATGCAGGCCTGGCATTCCTGTTTGGGAGGGAGCCGTTATATCAAATGTTGCTTGCTTTTGCTGAAGCCCCAATTAGGGTCTGTAGCAAAGCAACGGTGCCTTGATAATGAAGGCTTTTGATCATATCAGCAGGAGAAGAGAAGATAGTTGATTATATGAAATAAATAATAAAAAAAATAAACAAACATTTTAGTGTAATTGGAACTGTATAGCTAGATGATGACAGGGCACATGCAACCCTCTCAGACCAGAACAATGGATGCACTTATATATATATATATATATATATATATATATATATATATATATATATATATATATATATAGAACAGAGCTATAATGTAGCTAATTATCCGCTCATGACCTTTCATAAAGAAACTCTTTCTGATTGTGTTTCATGAATCTGAACTTTTTCATTAAAAGGAAATTAAAGAAAAAAAGTTTTTTTTTTCTGACTTTTTTTGACTTTTCTGATCTGCACGTCTATATATAAAACCCTTCTCTGGAGACATCAGCAGCTGAATTAGTGTCTTCTTGATGAACTATAAATTGTGTTGTCACATTGAATATATTGAGGACTTTGTTGCTAATTCAGTAACAAAGTTATTTGTTACTAAATTAGTAACAAAGTTCCTGACAGCAGATGCATCCACTCTGTTGGTTCTTATATGAAACCACATCAACAGAGAAGCTAACCATCCATCCATTACAATAGTTATTGCTAATGCAGTGGCAATGTGATTATTTAGGCTGCTCTTCTCTGGCTTTGCTTCTTCACCACAGAACAAAAATACGATCAGGGGCATGTTTTGGTAATGTCTGTTGTTGTTTGTCTTTGTAAAAGCCATTTTCTAATAGTCTATGTTCTGTTATTAAGTAAGTGTAGACATCCGTGGAGGCATACAATGAAAACAAACATACATGTTCATGGAGACTTCTGTAATTATGGTACATTAGGAGTGGATTTATTGTTTTGAAAGAGCTGAATTTATACTAAAGCATTTCAAAATGCCAGTTGAATATGACAGAAAAACACATAAAAGAAGAAAAAGGTAATAAAAATCGCAATCCACCTTGTGCTTGTCATTTCACTTGTCTGTCATCTTGTTAATTATCAGAAACCCCACAGAGCAAAATTGACACAAAGGCAGCACCATATGTGTGGCAATGTGGGAGACTGGGTGATGATGCTGGGCCAGACTCTGCACCACAGGCCACCAGACACACACAGCAGTCTGGGAGAGATTACTGGAAGTATGCTAGCAACGCTACACATTAATTTACCGCCTTGGGCTAAGATGAAGGCACGACACATCAACACACGTGCCAAGTTACACCGCATCATCGACGACGAGGACAACGAACAGCAAACATAATATGTGGCTGTACGGGTTAAAACCTCACAAATATTACTTAGCATCATGTTGTCAAAAATGAAAAAAAAAAAAAACAATTATCGACTGAATGTGTGAAAACACTGAATATATTCAATGTCTTGTAAATGTATACAATACATTTGCTGAACAAATGTTTATGGTAAATTCAGTGATGGTATAAAAAATACTATTGATGTGAATAGAAATCAAGCTGCTTCATTAATTCGTTCAGTTAGTTTGGTTGAAAAAACGTTATGTACATATTGTTGAACAAAAAAATGGTGTCATAGTTTACGCTGGCAACTATGTACATGTTTTTCTTTTCAATACATTTCCCCTGTTTGAAACCTCCAGTTGCGCCAACAGTTATATACATATATACAGGCCTGTCGTGGTTCCCAGATATGGATATGTTTTGTCAGTCAATCATATTCTCAGTTTGATCAGAAACAATTAAATATTTATCAGGAATGGATGTAGTTCAATAACCTATGCAAACGCACAAACTATTTCTATTGGTGTGAAAACACATAAATACAATGTATGCTTGGTGGTTAAATGTTGTCAATTTCCATATAAAGACTAACCACGGCATAGAGATTTTTTTCTTTGTTTCTTATTTGAGTCTGAAACAGATTAGGATATCATTCCACACAAAGCTCAATCAATGTAGTATAGATTTACTGTCAGAAGGTCAACTCAAGGACTCAGGAAGCCCCACAACTCTGCTGCTGGTGATTTTCCTCACGTTTACTTGGATCTTGGGTGTATAAACAGTATATAAATAAATAAATAAAATATAGTAAATATTGTGAAATAGTTCTACTACTGTTAACTAGACTGTGATAGGTCTGTGCTTGAGGAATGGAAGCAGTTGCGAGGGGTAAAAGCAAAGTGGTAAAGTAATGAGATACAGGTTACGGTTCACTAAACATTTGTAGAGGATGACAGTATCTGCAGGGCTTTCACTTCCATACTTTGATCTCTGCTGCTGTCAACCAGCTCCCAGTGAATCAAGTTCACAGCATCCGAGAACTCATGCCAAGTTAATACAGTTAAAAAGGAGGGGGTATTAGGCATCAATTAGGCATAAACTTAACCATACAGTTTACAGCACCGCATGGTGGTAAAAACAGCAGGTTCTGATGTAGAACGACATAAAAATAGTCAAAAGCATAAATATTCAGAATATAAAATTAGCCAATAATAAAACCATGTATATATGTATGAATATTATAAAATGTAAAGTCAACCTGAATTATCAGCTTTTCCCGCACTGTGTTATGAAGCAACCGTCACCTTTTCCTGTATATGTGTTTATGGAGCAGGACCACACCTGATTTACAACTAGCACCTTGTGGAATTTACTTGGCATATTTCCAACAGTAATGTCAAAATAATAAAGATGACAAACCTTAAATATAGTCTGAAACAAGGCAATTGATAAAACCTTTGTCCAAGCAATGAAGTCATTATTAAGCCGGATTAAATAAAGGAGAAAAGAGGGAGAATTACCTGATGACTAAAAGATGATGGAAGTAAACTTTTTGTACAAGGGTGATGAGAGGTTTTACAACAAAGACAAGAAGATGAGCGTCGCCTGCCATGTGCTTGAAAGATGTGATTTACTCCTTTTAATTGATTTTCTCCTCAATTTTTGGGAGACGGAGAATTGTGGTATTCTGCCCGTGTTTTGTGATGAAGAGCAATGTGAGACTGCCATTTCCCTACTGTGACACCTCAGCAGGCTCCCTACCTGGCTCATGGCGAATCAGTGAAGACTTCAGCTTGAATCAATAACAAAATAACAGACAGGCAAGAGCACTTCTCCACATTCAACAAGACTAACTTCTCAAACCAATGCTTCGCAGTTGCAAAAAGACATTATGTGCAATTGCAATTTATTTTTTTTTTCAAACTGAGAAAGAAAAAAAAAAGGAACTTTACACAATAGTTTGTGGGTGTAGACAGCATCAATCTCAAACAAAAGGTTGCAAGCAAAACACTGGAACCTGAATATGTGGAACAAAGGCTATCATGTTGTGCTCGTCTTTACAAGAATACAGATATTTTTGGCAGATTATACTGATAGTAAAACAGAGGTGTACGTAATACTGTAATGTTTTCACTTTCAATTGTATTGATTTTAAAATAGCATCATTTCAAAAGAACACATCTGTTTTATTTGAAACCACATCTAATTTCAATAATTACCTGTTTTGTCTTTTAAAATGTTTATTAACATACAGTTTTACATTTTAAACAATTCAGTCGAATGTTAAAAGAACAACTTATTTAATAAAAAATGAGAACAAATAACTACAACAAACAGCAAATCACGTCTCAACATAAACACGTTAAACAACGAACATCAGTCATTGCGGCTGTTGAAGCCTTTAGAGAATCCACACTCCTGCCAAACCACACAAACACCTCAAATCTCACTATCCACAAAGCTACAGTGACAGATTGACAGGCAACAAACTGAGTGTGACAGATTCTAAAATCGCATTAAACTAAATGAGAAATGGCGTCTGAGAGAAAGACACAAACACAGTGTGTGTGTGTGAGAGAGAGAGAGAGAGAAAAGGCTGAGGGAGAGAGATAGTGGGGGGAGGGATTAATTTGAGGGTTGGGGGCTGGAAAACCTGACAGACTTAGTGTGACATTAAATTTGTCTTTTAGAAGGAAATGCACAGAGGATGCATGGAGGATTAAAAAAAAGAAGAAGAAGAAAAAAAAAGGTGCACACCTGAGCACTTACATTTGCAATCAAGAACGTGAAGCATGGTTAAGAGGGAAATTAACAAAGCATGTAGAAGGTTCACATTGAGAAACAAAAGAGATTAGCAGACAGATAGAGTTCAGTTAGACAGAGAGAGAGAGACGAGCGAGGCAGACGGGGAAAAAAAAGAAACACAAAGTGTTTCAGGAAACATAATCCTCTCCCACCTGAGACTGTTGTCAACCCTCAGTACGTACTAATAAATGTAGCTTTTATTTTATCTATGATATAACTGTTTTTACTTTGTGCACGACAAGAACAGAACTCTGAAAATTTGCCAAAATAACAAAGTTCCCGAGGTGGAAAAGGAAGGAAATGAACTCCACTGCTTTCTCATTTGTGAATATTCTTCTAGAACAATAGCTAGGTCTCAGTCATCCTAGTACACTGCTGGTATATGAAACTATACATCAAAATAGAAGAGAGCTAGCATGCAAAACAGTAATATAAATTAATTTGTTTGTGGGATATGCTGTCTGAGTGCTTCCCTGTGACTGATGTGCCATCTGTCACAGAAACAAAGACACTGAGTTGGAGAGTGAAAACACAGAACTAATTCGTACTTGGTTAAGAAAATATAGCACCCAGTGTGCCTGAGGAGAAGCTGCATGGACTCCATCTAATCAAAATTTAACTGTTGTGCTGTATGCTCAATGTGTGTATATGTGTGTGTCAGTGTAAGTGTATATGTGTGTTTTAATCAATATTCAACCTGAGGACAGAGTACCTGGCCTGGACCCTGTGGCTAGAGATCAGCAGCGTGGTGATGATCAGTGAAATGTAGTACATGTAGTACCTTGGGTACTGGCCATCAATTTCTGAAGTGCATTTGATATTGCACCCAGCCAAGCCTCCCCTGTCTTGCCTCTGTCTTTATTTTGTTTATTCAATACTTTGTCCTTTCCTGTCTTATTTTTCCAGCCCTCCCAAATCAGCATAATGCATTTCACATTTCATTGTTAAATTAGCATTTGATGCAGAAGAGTTATGAGCTGTGTGCCAAAATAAACCACAATTAGGCCCAAGGGGGACTCCAGTTCTCCTGCTTAAGCTTTAATCAAACAGGCCCAATGCAAAGCCATACTTATCGCCTTGCCCCACATGTGCACTTTTACACCATGCAAATGATGCCCAACAATGTGCCAGGGCTGCTACAATCACCTGTTGTTATAGCAGAGAACAAAGGCAGACATGGGCACTGCCAGACCCTGCAGCCAACGGACTACCACCTGTAATGATGGACCCATGCATATGGATGAGCATCACGGTGATCTGGATGATTGACAAGCGAGATACACAATAATAACAAGCAAGGCTAGCTCGAAAAGACTCCTGTGAGACCTGGCAAAGAGGTTGTTGCCATGGCGAGGTGATGGGAAGTTGTGCAAAAAAAAAAAAAAAAAAAAAAATGGGAGATACGACCTCGCTTGTGTGTGTTAGGACTCTACGTGACGACACACTATGTAATTCAGTATGAATGCAGAGTACAGGACTTTGGGTAAAGAAACTGAAGAAGTGCAACAGACTCTAAAATGAGTGTAAAGTCTTTGGTTTGTACAGCCATTGTTTATTTACCTGTTTGTGTTTTCATATGACTAAATAATGAAGTTCAAAGTGAACTATACAATTGCCAATTTCTTGTTGCACTTTTGCCAAAGTTTCCACTTATTTCTGACAGTATTTGTCACCATTTCTTGGAAAACAATCAGTATGAAAATGGTCAACAAATATTAAATACAATCCTGTAACGCGGCCAAAATCATGTTGGTAAATAAAATGAATGTACATTTCTTTTCTTGGGCAGGGAAAAAAACAGTTTAATATAATGTGTCAAAAGTTTCAAGTCATTGTATTGTTAACATTTACTACAAAAGAGAACTCTTTCATTTTTACCTAATTTAAGAGAATATATAACAAATCAATTTAGGTGCACACAGATCAGTCTGACCCATTAAATTATTCTTACATATATAAAGTATAAAATAACTATAAATATAACCGAATAGTGAGATCGACTGATGTTCAATTATATGACTTCAGATGTAGATTTGTCTTTTTCATTAAGCGTTTTTTTCGATTTCCATGCCACATCACATTAAAATTAGCTGAATATGTGTGATATCCTACTGCTCATTACAAATCAGAAAAATGAATACAAACGTTTCCCACTGTTTACTTAAAAGCTCTGGCATGTTAGCCAATGAGTGCTGCTGATGTGCACACATTTACTCATTAAAACATGCTGAGTTTAAATACAAGAGATGCTGGACACCTCCCTGCATGTCTTTGATATTCTTACTAGAGCATTTGCACACAACACAGGGCAATACTAATTACAAATGAATAGTGGCAGAGTAGTGTTAGTCATTAGCCTTTCCTTTTGAAAAGGAGATAGGGTAATATAAAATACATTGGCAGACATTAAACATTAAGAAGACACTATGATATTCCGCAAAACAAGCCCCAAGGGCCGTATCATCTGCTGACGAGAGTTAGCTCACCACACAGACCAAAAACTGGGTGTGCTTAAACATTTTGTGATGACTCTCTAGTTTCAAGCCACTAGATCATGTGACATGTTGCAGGGAGAGCTGCGGTGGGGGGTGGGGGTAGCTGCTGCTCTGCTGGAATAGCTGCTCTGTTTGTTCGATATCTCAGCATATGTATGTGTCTACATATGTCAATCCTGTCATTTTTCCCCCGTCCTGGGGCCAAACCCTGGCAATAATTTCAGTTTAGCTCTATGTAACATCTCACGACAGATGGTTAATAAACAAAGAAATGGTGGATATGATTTACAAACACTGTTCAAAAATGCTGAAGGCACAACATAGTAATTATAGAATATGTCATTTAATTTTTTTACATAATAATAAATGAAGTTATATACCTCTATCTCTGACTTAGAATGATTTCTATACAACTTTTAAAAACAAAGTGGAAAACTTAATTTGCAGATACTGAATATGACCATTTGTGATTATGATTTAGCTCTGATCTGCTGGGGTCAACGTAGTGATGAGCTTTGATGAGACATGGTAAAGGACCATAATTGGACATCGCTGTGCAATCAACACTGCAAACTCTCAACTATGTATCACATATGAGGAACTGTGGCTTGTTTTTACATGATGAGAGGCAGAAAGCTGATTAGACCTTAAAAAGCGTATATTTACTTGAGTGGACATTAAAAGAGGGCAAATGTGTATTGTACTACAAGTAAGTGGGAATTTAAGAACGTGTTAATTGTAATTACAAAGTGCAATTTTCGAAGATATGCCAATTAAACAACAGGGGAACAGAAGGTAGCCCAACACAAGTCCAAGACAAATAAGAAGGAAAAAAAAGAAATAAAGGTTAAACAAAATAAGAAGCTTGAAGAATTAGGAGACTGTGCTTGTTAAGTATTAATCTAAATTCCTGGAAACCAATATAACTTAATCCCTCCTACTGTAAGTCAGAAATCTTCCTAACGACGCCTTTGTTCCCCACAGATACTGCAAAAATGAGTAATACAACAATAAAAAGTGTCAGCTACTTAAACTTGTTTAACGGGTTTAAAGGGACAACTGAACTAAAACTGAACCAACTTAACCAACCAACAACAAAGAAGAGTATTTTATTATTGCACTTATCAAATAATTTGTTTTACATAATGTAGTTTTGGTATAGTCACACTGATGTGGTGCATAAATAATTATCATAAATATTTAAGTCCTAGGTAAAGAGATGCCCAGTATATTATTCATCCTTATCATGTTCTGTTCTTGTGGAGTTAATATGTAACTGAACTAATGTTGCTAAGCACCTGAGCTTTACTTTACATTACAACAAAATACAATTACGTCTGATGTGTTTAAAACATCTTTTAGGATTTAATGACATTGCACATTTAAGAAAAAGTAACATAGTAATGAATATATTTAATAAGTCACTATGCTCTCCACCTGTTACATCATAGTAACCCTGCCAGTGAGCTATTATGAGCAACCCCCAGCATGTTACCAGTTGATTACACCATAAACTATTCAAGTTTACAAGTGCTTATTAATAATCTGGCCATTGTTTAGCCTCCTCGTGTTCCATTGGCAGGAGCCGTGAGGGCATGGGACCAAATACCATCATTATGCCAGTTAAGCCCTCTCCCTGGGGCAGGAAGGCTGTGAGGGACTTTCAGAGACATTAAAACACAAAAGGAGAGCCAACGTAACGTCAATGACAGCAAGGTCATGGGCAGAGACACGTCAGGATTTAAACAATGCAAGTGAAGTAGAATATACACTTAACCATGGTGCTAGGAAAAAGAACAGAAGCGGGGACCTGGAGGTCCTGTAGTGCCAAAGTTAATGCAAACACAATGCAACCAGACCCCTGATGCCCACAGAGAACGTGCTCAACTCGTTCACACACAAACAAGGTCTAGAGGACCCTTCCCTTGCTGCTTCTGTTGCCAGCCAACTATAGCAATGAATAGCTTTGTCAGGCTGTCAGCCCTTTAAAAGCAGACCTTTGCCAAGCTTTCTGAGTCTCAATCTGTTTTCCCTGAGCCAGTGTTCATTATTGTCTTTCATTGTCCTCTTCATCTCATTGTTATACAGGGTATGGTAGCAGTGTGGTTCTGATGTCTTTTTAAATTTGATGAGGCTGACCTGATATACAAAAGTGACCTTTGTCCACCAGCACCATGAATACTGTAGGGAAATGAGATGGGGGGAGAAAGAGAGAGAGAGGGAGAGAGAGAGATAGGCTGCATGCAAACCTATGTGTTTGCACATGTGTGAGGATCTTACACACATTCACCGGTCGAATGATAAATGACACAACTACAGAAGGGCTAGAAGATCGAGGGGATAACTGACACTGTCTCTCCATTTGTATGTGCTGTGCGTATGTTTGTATGCTGGGTGCATGGAGATGAAAATAAGTGTGGAATTACAAGGATTCATATGGAGCCTGGATGAATAGTGAGAGCCAGGACTGTCTGCCAGCATTCAGGGATGTGTACATCATCTCTGAGGCGTTGATGGGCCCTAATGCAGAATAAGGAGAGCCAATCAACTCCTATCTATCCACTCTGCCAGGGTGACACATTGTAGGGGTACTTCAAGGCCAGCGCACTGCCACATTCTGCTGACAAATCATTACATTAGACATGTCGACGGAGAAGGAAGATAATAAGATTGAGTTACAGAGTTTTAGATGCATTATGAACACCTCGTGCTTCCTTGATTCCTTCCATTTTAACTATCCCTTCCATTTATCAATCCTCCACCTACTTGTCACTCGTCTTTGTAAAATAACAGAGGGAGAATTTATGAACTTAACTGAGTTTTTGTAGTGTTTTATTTCCCTCTTGTGTTAAGTGCTACAAGACCATTTCAAAACCAAGACACTGTTTAATCACTGACGGTGAATATAACCACGATGTTTCAGCCAGGTAGAGTTTATCACTTTTTCAAGGTTGCAGTGTTTATTAGCATACACTGGTATGAAATTGTCAAAAAAAAAAAAAAAAAAAAGTTAAAACTCTGCAAAACTGAGAAAAGCATGGATTTTGAACAACAGCATGTGTACAACGTCTGTTTTGTAATATGTGTAATGTAAATAAATGGTAATAATATTAACATTGGCAGCCATATACCAGTAACAAACATGTTTTTTTACTTGGCAAACGTGTTTTGAATATTCATTTGTTTTTTTAACAAACTGTAAAATGAAACTAACAACTAATAGAGCAGAGTGGTAGTTCAATAAGGGCTGATCAAAAACAAAACATTTTTATCTTACATATACATATAAACTCAAATGAATTCATTTTTCTTTTTGTCATTCAAACACCTTCTCTATTTACCTTCATTACAGGCACAATTCAGCTGCTCTGTCTAATATTAGCAGCAAGGTAAATGCATTTCCGTTTCTTATTGCCTGAGTCGTGCCAACACATCTTCCTACTCTGTATGTGTGTGCAGTTGTCCATGTGGATAAATGGTGATTGGCGTGTGGCTGAAAGTGGGTGGTGTAGAGTGATTAATCAGCATAATGAGTGTAGATGAGCACTGTGCAGATGGAGCCCACACTCAGGACTGTGTCACCCAGCAGGAAGTCTCTTTGCTTCCCTTCAGTGCCTCTATGTTGCTCTAACGGTATTTCCTGTGCATGTCGCTTCGCTTCCTTGTTTAACTCGTGAGCTCATTTATGCATTTTGTTCTGTAATCATTGGGTTCTCATTCCACCCGGGGAAAGTTTGTCTACATATATGATCAGGAACATTTTCACATTAATGGAAAATTGCTCATCTCTGTTGTTGAATGCTTCGTCGTAATGATGTGTACATTCAGAAAACAAAAAATGTTTACGCTATTGTGAAAAGCTGGGAGAAAATGGTGCTGTCTGTCAAACGACTTCCAACCCAACTTCTTTTTCATGAGAAGCAAAAACCCAACCTGGCAACTGTGTGGCATAAAAAAGTCTCACTAAAGATCAGTTGCTTTCCAAAATGGCATTTCACAGACAGAAAGACTAAGGAAAAACAGAGACTTATGCCTCCACTCTACTCCCTTGTGGACACCGCAGACACATAGGCGTTCTCATTAGACTACTTTGTAGTCTGGGTGCAAACCAAGCGCAGTTGGTGCCCTTGTAGCACAGTTCCTGACAATGACGTCTGCATAGAGTCTCTCACGCACCCACTGATGATGAAATTTATGTCTCACTGACCCTTGAAAACTTCGAGGAAGCAAATAGTAGGACTGATTAAACTAAGACTGTCACAAAAATCACAAAATTCTGTGATATGGATATAATGTCTCATATTCACATGATCTACATGAATCAAAAGTAGTGCACAGAATTTTAGAATCTATTAACTGTATTTTAGCAAAGACCCTTGAATAAAACAATTATTTGAAAAAAAAATCTACAAATGTTGATATATAAACCAATGATATGAATTTTCCAAGAAGCAATCCACTCACTGCGACTATTAGTAAACACATTAACACAGTGGTGTAATTATAATTATAATTAAATAAATTGTAACTTCTGCAGTTTTATTAGTTTGTTAATATGCATAAATAGAAAACCACTGCAGGTTAATGGAGAAAAATGAAGTAATTACAAAACACCAAGCCCTAAGATGGAAAAAAAACAGAAACAGAATTGGAAGTAAATGAATGTTTTTCACAATTTTGTCCTGATTGACCAGTTCAGGTTTTAAACTGCCGTCAGCGTTGTTATCTCTCAGTGACACGTGTGCAGGAGCTGGTTTCCTCATGCAGTTATAAGTTGACTCAGTTGGTCATCACGTCTCCCTCCCTTCACTTTGTGACATTAGTTCAGCTTCCCAGATGCTTATGCTGACTCACACACTTGCTCTCATGAGCCTTGTTGAGCCTGCTCTTTGTCAGAAGCATCAACACCAGCCTTCATATTTATCAAAGGGGGATAGGGATGAGGTAAGGGTGGGTGGGTGAGCAACAGGAACACTCTCAAATAGAATGACTAGCTGCTACCTTGTAGCAACAAAAACATATATTTCTTTATCATTTCTCCACGTCCACCAGACATATCCCTGAAACTATTGGTTTATTTGAAAAAGGGACTTTGAGGTAAGAGCAGATCCTGTATCAGAGTAACTGCATCGCTTCAGCAGAAATGTGAGAATGGATGACGTAGCTATTTTTATTGCCTGGGATTGTTTGTTAAATTTGCCAATTTATAACATCATTGAGAAGACTTTTTGCTTTACAAATCCTTGCTGACTGTTACAACTTAACCTGACTATCGACCACTTTCACCAGTGCACACGTCCTCGTCACATCTGGTCAATTTAATATTAATTTCTTAGAGGACTGCTTTGTTTTTCTGTAACCTAACTGGGTGACAATAAACCAGTCCGACCATTTGTCTGGTGCTGTGTGCAACAAGAATCAAGGTGGACTGGGAGGCTGGACCACAGCTGCCCTGCTGGCAGGTAAAGAACATTTTTACTTTGCAAAAAAAGAAAGAAACTGCTGAAGGTTGAGAAAAGGTCAACACCTTAACTTTCTTTCTCCTTCAAAAAAAAAAAAAAAAAAAACGGGGTGGGTCTGCCCTCTCATAACATGAACTTTCTGCCAGATTGCCAGCCAATTAAAGGTTATCAGAGCACAAAATAATAGTCCTGCTGGTCAGCTCTTTAGATATACTCCATCTAAATATATATTACACCACCATCTTTTACCGATGTCTAGTATCCAAGCAGTGGGGAGGAGGTAGACCACTGTGCAGGTGTTTGTTGATAAGCCATGTAGGAAGCAAATATATCAGAACAAAGGTAATGCTCGTATTTATTTATTTTCCAAGGTAGAAAAGACATTTGGACTAAAGTTTGAATGCTGCACTTAGACGATACCCACTGCTGGCTGGAAATATAAATATATAAATATGTTGGATTTTTTTTTTTTTTTTTTGCACACACTCATGAACACATCAGAGTGCATCACTGCCAAAATTATATTGAAATCAAATTTTCTCCTGACTCCTGAGGTCTAAACCTTGTTGAAATAAAACAGAAAAACAAAAGATAACAAGACTACAGTAATGCTTAACACGAGGACACCGCGATAAATATAAGTGCAGATTGAGGCTTGGGCTGCCTGGTGATGCATTCTCACCTCAGACGCACCCTCCCCTCTTTCAATTAATGTTTTCTCAGACAAGAAAAACAAAACTAAAATGGAAGCAAAAACAAGTAGCCTTTAGGAGGCTCATCAATCACAGTTTAAAACAAAGGCAAGAGGAAAGGAGGGTGGAGATGGGGAGACTTTGCCAAGTCTTGTCCTTCATCATCCATTATAAGAGGATGAATGGTGGGGGGGGTCTCTGTGGTCTCTGTGTAGAATGGGGAGACTGACTTGTGCCAAAAACAGACCATACCAAGCTTAAAATAGTGTTGTCAAGCTCCTCGCCAGACACTGGAAATTTAAGAATTACCTTTTCACATGTAGAAAAACCCACTCTCTCTCACACACATCCACACACCCACACACAAAGGACAGAAAATAAGGGTGTGTGTGTGTGAGAGAGAGACAGTGAGAGAACTAACACACCACACTGAACATCAGTCTTACCTGGATGAGTGATTCGCTCAGTCTTTGCTCGTCTACCTCCAGCACAATGTCCCGGATCTCTTCATAAGGCAGGCGGAACGAGCCCAAGAAAATTGCTGTTGTGATGGAGAGAGAACAGAGTCATTTCCTCTTCTTTTTTTTTATTAGACTGTGGGGTTCAAAGAGACATTTCAGCACTCATCGCTCCTCAAACAAAATGACCACAGACCTAACTTGTCACTTGGAAAAACTAATACACTTTCTTCCCCTTAACACGATACTTTGTGTCACCCTGACAAAAATTGGAAAGGAAAACACCAAGATTCACCAGTGAACGGGAAAGAGTGAATAGAGCCACAATAAGAAAAAAACCTGAGCACCAACAAATTATTACTATCAATAATAATAATAATCATAATAATAACACATGCGTGTAGCAGCAGTAACAGTGTCATCTATTAAAACTACATGGCTTTTTTTGGGTGGATGCACAGAAGTACACTAAGTTTGCCTACGGGGACAGCCTGGAGCTGTGCTGCTCTCCAGGGACCCGTACTAAAAAGCAGGTTCAACAGACACACAGAATAACCATCCGCCGTCTGGTTGCAGGTTGGCTCAGTTACCACCAGGTTATCCCATCCACATATGAGAAATGTGAAGTGGACGTGCGTGTTAATAAGAAGCCACATTTTATTAATACATGAGGCAAAGATGACAGACCACATTTAAACATCAGCATCTAAAAGTAATATTCAACAAGGTGAAGTATAAACAACATGATACCATAACTGGAATTTAAAAAAAAAAACAAAAGTTGGACTCCCAGCTGAAATGGTCATTTCTGCATGTCATTCCCCCACCTTCCTGTCTACCTTCACTTACTATCATTAAAGGCAAAATGTCAAAAAACACATCTTAAAAAAAAAAGAAGAAAAGCTAGAAATAATTCACCAGTATTCTGTAAATAAGTACAGAATTTATTAAGTTTCCTAAGTGAGTATCGTCTTATTTTGTGTTGTGATGAACTCATGAAATGAAATTACAATGAATATATGATGCAGATTAGAAAAAAATAAAAGTAATATTAGACTATTTCTGATGCCAAATCAGAGGGAAGAGAAGTAGGTGGATAACTTTTTTTTGATTAAAAGATGTCAGAGGGTTTAGTTTTCATTCTCAGTCAGTCACTGAGTCGCTTTGTGTTGTGTTCTATGCTGCAGTGGAATTAAAAAATCTTTGCTTTATTAAAATTATACTAAAATACTTTACTTATTTATTTGGAATGTTAAACTCTAAAATGATTTGATTATTGAGTCTTCACTTAATTGTAAACTCTTGTCCATGTTGTGCTTTCCAGTGATCTGATTGGTCGGCAGCTTGGGCAGTAACAGATTGCGACCTAATCCTCTGAAGTTAAACTTAGCATTTTAGCACAAGTTAACACAGTGATTTCCTCTAGTGAGCAGCGACCCAGTTTTGAGATGATGAAATCCCAGAATTAAACATGAAGTCACGTCAATAGCTATGAATCCTGCTCTACAGTGCAGCCTTACAGTGGAAAGTAGAGTTGATGATGTATCCAGGTGGAAGTTACAGGTGGAGGTTTGATAATGAGTTGGAGGACAGTCACTGAACAGCTGCTATACTGCTGCAGCGGTGGGACCTGATGTCTGTATTTGATACCCAACAAATGGAGAGGTAGTGCATCCTTTTCTTAATTATCTAAAACACAGACTTTATACCAGTCACCAATGCCAAGGTTTTACTATGTGTGTTAACGCACATGTTTATTCACTTAACATTAACGTTCTCATGTTACTGTGTCTGCCTTCATGTATTTTCTTGCCTCACTGATCTGACATTATTATGACTCGGGGGCATTTTTATTAAATAAAAAGTGTCATCGATGTTTGTTGCTGTAAAGCTATATGTTTATTGTTATCTGTTCAGTTTGCCCAATACATCCACCTCATATGAAACCAACAGCTGGATGTGAGGTTCTCTGGGGGCCTGTGCTGTCACAAGTAATCCTGGAATACGTAGTGAATTACAAACTAAAGTGGATGTAGATGAGCCAGAAGGTAAACAATGACAAGCTGTAAATCAAACTTTTTTTTTAACCTTTCTTTGCCATCTAACAGTTGAATCTTTATCTCAATGTAATCTCTGAGTCGGCAGGCACCAGCTTGGTTATTTCCTGGCTGTGCACTAATCTATTTGTGGCAAAATCAGGAAGTGGTCTGGGTGAAAGGATGTTGATGCAGACAATGTGATTTTGGTGCACACTTTGGCAATACACAAATAAAAAAATGAATTAATATGAAAATAAATTAATAAATGAATTTGCACCTGCACAGCCACCTGCCAGGATTCGTTCTTAGATGTTGCTCTGAGCTATTCTTGCTGCAGGTGCACATTAGGGCAGTAAGCAGCAGGGCTCTGATCAACATCCCTTGCAAATGAGATGAAATGGAAAAGTTGTCATACTTAACATTTCACTCATTCATATTTTTGTACTGTGTTACAGTCCCTTTAGTTTAAACTTTATTTTACTGTTGCTCTCTTGTTGCACAGTGCAATAAGATCCAGTAGTTTTCCATGTAGGAAACTGTTAGAATCAAACAGGTAATTTGATTTTTCACAAGTTGTAGTCGACTGCAGTGGGAAGTCAAGTTGGCTAGTCTGTCGCTGTGAAAAAAAAAAAAAATCAACCACCACATTTTTGAATAAAAAAGTGATTATTATAGGTGTTATATTCTCTTCAGTTTTCTAGGTGTCAACATATTCTAAGCAGATTCTCTGTCAAACTCAAAAGTTTTTGTGTTTTTTGGTTCATAGTGACTCATTCTCTTTAAGTTTTAAAGACAGCAAGAAGAGAAATGTTTATATTCTACACAATAAAAAAATTATACAGTATGGTTTTTGCAGAGAATTTAAACCCAAATCTGATCATTTTCACTCAGACTCTTTGCTCTTCAGGTTCCTTTCACACACAAATGGATGGTTTATCAAAGAAAACTGCCAACAGTTTAGCTCTAATGTTAGTTTTAACCTTTGCTTTGATAAGGAAGTGACGAGGGTCATGCGATCGCCCTCTAAATAGGATCATGGTCAAAATGGTTTTCTTTCATTCGCTGCAAAAAGTAGTCTGCGCTCATATCTTATCTTGTGTCGACAATAGCAATTCTCTTTATTCAAGGTTTTGGCCACAATTCACACGGTTACCTGCAGCTTATTGTAAAACCTGAAAGCAGGCTTTCAGACAGGAAGAGACACAGACAGACGGATGGACTGATAGACAGATAGGTAGGTAGACATAATCTATCAGACAGTGGTGTGCATAATCATTATACCAGAATACATAAAGTGGCACTGACATCACAGTCAGTCATTTTGTCCCACTACCATCCCAGTCAGTGAACCTTCAATACAACCACACATCAAAATTGAAAAGGGAGCTTAGAGGTCTCCATGGCAGGCAGTGAATATGATCTATGATGTGTAGTAAGTGTCAAGGCAACTTGGGGGGAAGCTGTGTAGGAATACATGCCTCCCACCCATTACCATTCTGGAAGTGAGATTTTCTACACTTATTTTTGCTTCCTGCCAAATTCAAAGCCCATCTGCTCAGGCTGTAATCAAAGATGGCAGTGACACCTATTGACACCGTGGCAGCCAGAGTACAAGTGCAATGACATTCGCACCCTGGCACATTCACAAATGCACACACACACACACGCGCACAAGCTCCCATATGCAAACACACATACAGACGCTTCTATGTGTCATCCTTATGTTCATGCCACATGCCCCCTCCTGATATCAGACCCCAATATTTTGCCTGATGAACTGAATTAATCTGGCTTCTGTTCATTGGAGATATCGCCAGCACACATGATAGGAACTGGTTGTGATACACATATAATTGCTGTTGTTTCTGTGATGTGCTTAGACCTCTCAGGTTATTCTGACACGTTGGTTTGCTTCCAATATTCACCCACAGTGAATAGCAGTTTATCCACCTGTAAATGTTCTTATCCCAGTCTACAGCCACAGCCAACCCCTTTGCCTTGGCCTTTAAAGAGGAAAGGAAAGAAAGACGTGGATAAAGAAAGGGGGTGGAGACAGGCTTACAAGCAGGGTGACCTGCAGTCTTAACATTTGACATACATATTTCATGAGGTGTCAACATCTACATTGTACCTCTGTGGTAGGGAATATCAGTGCTACAGGTGAAATCCCAAAGAGAAGAAAAAAAAAACAAGAAATGCTCCACTCACCAATCAACACAACACTGCCAGCAGTCACGCACATTCTGTGTTTTGAATTCATACAGTTATTTTATGGATTTAGGATCTAGAGGATTCATACAGAAGTGAGGAGGTGTGG
Source organism: Polydactylus sextarius (assembly GCA_016801845.1). Taxonomy (NCBI): domain Eukaryota; kingdom Metazoa; phylum Chordata; class Actinopteri; family Polynemidae; genus Polydactylus; species Polydactylus sextarius. The sequence continues at coordinate 21,419,038 of CM028930.1, read as the reverse complement.
GGGCTGAGCTGTTAGTGAAATACTGTGGCCGAAATTTTTTGATTTTTTCTTAAAACATTTGCATTTAACCTGTAATCAGCCCCAAACAAACAAACAAACAAAAAAAACATTTCCATTCAACATACCAAATAAAGAAAAGCTTGCAGGGTGACAAGAATATGCCAGTATTAACTTAACATTTAGTCCACTTAGGCTCCCGGGGATTCAAAACCTCTGCATGCAGCTTTAGTGTTTAGCTCAGATAGGAATTTACTTTACACATGGTTATAGACAGAGGAGTTGGACACAGTCTCTGTGCACTTCTGGCAAGGTGCTAAAAAAATGCCAAGAAAACATCCCTCTGTAAGACACTGTCAATGCTAAAAGCTTTCTGCTGTTTATTTCTCACAAACAGCCTTTTTTATCTGTACATGGAGCTATGAAAATTCATGTAGTATTATGGAAAATGATGCTGCTTTTTCTGACATAAAAAAGTTCAACAAAGCAAAGTATTTTTTGAACTGAGGGTGTTAAAACATGCGCTTATATTCTACAATATAATAAAACAAACAAACAAACAAAAACAGAATTGCATATACTCACAAAGATTCTGGGCCGTCTTTCCATCCAAGATGCGAAGCTCTTTTGCTTTCTTCTTGAACTGTGTTGATCTGTCGTCAGTTTCATCTTTCATGTCTTTTCTCACTGCAGAATAAAAAAAAAACAAAAACATTTTAGAATGAATGTGATGATATTTGATCATAAGGTTGAAGGATTAAAAGAAAGAATAAAACAGCATTAAAAAAGGAATAAATGTGTATATACTGCCACAATGATGCCAAATGAATAATTTGCATACATTACAATGCAAATGCAAATACATGTATGCATATTACAACATGACATGACAGACCGAGACGGATAAGACAGCAACAGATGGCACAATACAACAGAAAAACATTGTTTCCACTATTTCAACCACGACTGAAATATTTGGTAAAAAAATCAAATGATGGATTTTGTGATGTGATCTGCAATTAGCACAATAATTTGAATTATACACTGAATACAATGTATTGGAGTTAAAGGGACAACTGTCCAATGTTGTAAACAAGACATTAAAATACACAGATAAACCTTTAATAAGAAAAAAAAAAAAAAGAAATGTGAATAGATACAAATAAATTAACTAAATGACATCATTTCTGATGACTTGGTTGAGTTGTATTGATTATATTGTGTCCAGTCTATAATCATTAGATTACACACGTTAAAATGTTGAAAGGACAATGTAACTGACGACAGCCACACTTAAACATCACACTAGAATGAAATTATGTGCAGTTTCATCAACTGCAGCATCACAGCACATTCCTGCAGATGACTTACAACTCTTCATTTGTTTGTGTGTGCCAACAGTTCTGTCATTGTAACAGTGGGTAGATGGTTGATAAGCACAGCTCCTTCCCTCAGGCCCTGTCTGTCAACTTGCTAGAGCCAAAGAGATAATTGCGTTACCCCCCCACACCCAGAAAATGGCATTAAGTCTCTGTTACGTGACTGAACACAACAGACAAATTGGTCCAAGAATGAAGAGATCTTTATTTTCATAATGGAGACATTATTAAGCCTGTGCACTGGGGAAGCACCACATGTCAGCATGTATTACTCTTCATTTACATTTCAGTAACATCAAGTTTGTCTAAAAACACAGGCATCAATGTACGGAACAAAAGGTCAATATGCTTACAGTGGTATTGGGGAGGTGTAGGTGAGATAGGAGAATGGGACAGAGTTGAATTTTTTTACAACAAAGAAGATGTAATATTGGAAAAAATCATTTCCTTAAAACCCTCTCTCTCTCTCCTCCTGATGGCTTATGGGAGAGGCGGCACACTTTGTAGCTAATCATCACAACTGCTCTGTTAAAGCCCAAGGTGGGAGTCTCCCAGGAAATGTAGAACAAACAATCTGCTCCCATAGCGCCGACTTGCATATTTGAAGAAACAATCAAAGAGGCAACATCTCTTGGGCACCCCTAAGACGCAATGCTGAAGGCACCTGCCGAACTCCTGCGCCTGCTGTCAACAAATGACATGAGGGATGTGGTTGTTTACTGTATTAAGTCGTGCTAAAAACGGTGTAAGTGTTTATCAATGCTACATTACAGAATTATTGTTTTGATTTGCTGCCAGCATCTGAGGACATTCCGTTTCAAATCTTCCAGAACTCTTCACTCTAACTTTAAAGTCTAGTCAGAGACAGAGACACTAAAAAGGCTGATTTACTTTAAGACTCAGTGGAGTTGAGAGGTCCACACTGACCAAAGGCTTGGGCTTTTGTTTCATTAACAAAAGCCCTGGGAGTTGTTAGTCGATTAATATGAAGTTATATTGCCTTAATGCTGCACTTAAAATGAGTAACAGTCACAGGGAGGAAATAATGTGGATGTTCTGATGACACATGAAAGATAGATAGCCAAGATAATGTCATCCCAGTTTCAACTGGGAGAGCGTGTGTTTTGTTTTTCTTTAGTTTTTGACTGGATTTATTATTTGTGATGATGAAATTCCTCATGTCAGAAGACGTCCTCAGTTTCTGTTGTAGTGTCAACCTATTCATCCACTTTCAACTTCAGACTTATTTTCACAGTTAAGTTTTTACGATGCCTCTGATTTTACAACAGCGGCAAACATGAATTTTCACGTTTCAGTGTCAGCAATTTTCTATCATCATTCCTCCAAATCAAAACATCAAATAAGGCAGACACGAAATAAATATTAATCATCTCATAAATAAATCCAATGACAACAACATTAGAACTACAATATATCCTGACTCAGTACTCAGTAAGGGCCCAAGGAATAACGCAGGATTTTTTTATGTGCTAAGAGTCTTGGACAAAGAAACTGGAGAGCCAGCAAAAATAAAACATGAGGAAACAATGATCCCCCCTCAGAGAATGGCCCACATACAGAGGGCAAATTAAACTGAGGAGGGGAATTTTGGCTGCTTTCGGTATTGAATTGTTCTCCGAAACCTTCATTCCCTTTTCTCTACCGCCACTTGAATCTTTCACCTAGGTACCTTACTCTCTCAGCGGGGTGCTCACGGTCCATTCGTCAGAATGTCAGCTGTCTTCGCCCTCACCCCCAGGGCCTCATGTTATCTCAAATTAAACAGAAAAACAGCGCCTTTAAAAATCTGACACATGCACATTCCCCTTTCTGATACCATCCTATACTGCTCAGAGCTCTCCCGCTGAGCACTGAGTAGTGGCATCAGTTGGCTGATTTTTGCTACAGCATTTGCTGGCTGACTCAATTATGCCACATGTCACATGTTTCCTCTGAGCGCTGCATGTGGACTGATGGGCCCTGGAGGGCTTGCAGACATTTGCGCTGCCGCACTAGTCAGTGTTCCAGGTGTGTAGAGAGGATGACTATAGGTGGCATATTTCAACCAGATGGCTGGCCACAACAATCAAGCAGATTTGGTAAATATCTGCAAAACATCAGAGTTGTCAGATAGTTACTAAAAAATCCCCCCTTCATAGCCACAGACTATGGAGGGTGTGGCTATGGACTTCTGTTTTTTTTTTTTTTTGCAGATGTACATACATGTTTTTTTTTTTTTTTTTTTTCCTTTTCAGCCAAGAAAGCTTAACCTGTTCAGCAATGTAGGTTTATAACAGCTGATTACAGCCCCTGCCAATGTTTAAACGTGTTTTACTAGTTGCCCAGTGGCTAAAATGTAATACTATGACAACACTGCCATCCCTCTTGGACAGATTTATATTTGTTAATGGAATCTCTCAGGCAATCATGCACTGAACAAGTATTTGTGATGGGTACAGAGTGGGAGGTTTTTTTGGCATCTCGCTCTTTTCCTTTAAGCCCCTGTGTACAATTGTGGAAAGTTACATCACACAGAAATACATTATTTCTGTGTCAAGCTGTCAGATGTCTTAATTACAAGCTAATATGAGCAGCACAACCATGTATTAGTTGTTGGCTGGAATAAGGTGAGGGGGTGGGACAGCTTTTTTTATCCTGGCAAACTCAGTCCACTAAAGATTAGAAACATCTGCTGAAATATGAACAATAACTTCTAAGTGTACAATTATGGAAAGTTCAACTACCACAGGGTTGATTCTTGGGCCAGATGGTCCTCTAAGGCAAATAACGGGGTCAAATGTTTTAAGACTTGACATCGGTCATGCAAGCTTCAGTGAAAAAGTGAACCAATGAATTATAAATGGTATTTTACACTGGTCTGTTATAATATATTAACTTAGAAGGGTGAAGAACTTTAAGACGCATGTCAAGGAGGAAGTGTTTCAAAATCACAGTTCAAGAAAACACTGACTCACTGAAGCCAACATAAACACATGAAGAAATGTCTCTGGTGACCATGACTGGTACATATTCCATTAACTGAGGGGGAGTTAAAGTCCTGTGTGTGCCAAAAAGGAGTAACCAAACTGATAGAAGTTCTATTGAAAAAATACATCAATGTTTGAGAAAAACAGATTTGGCTTATTAAAGATGAATTGGCAAACATGACAAGCATTCTCTGTGGGCCTTGGACTGAGGTATACCCTCGGGAGGCACTGTGATAAAAAGAGTTCTCCAACACTTGGACATCCAGTTTGTTTGCTGGCTCAGAATCACTATCCTGGTTGCCTTCCATGCGATATCTCCCTCAAGACGTCCATAAAACCCAGGGCATTACAAAGCTAAACACTACCACATGTTCACTTCCGGACACAGACCATCCGGCTGAGCCCAGCACCAGACACCACAAATGAGCGGGCCTTGAAAAGATATAAAAGAAACTGCAGATGACAGGTCTTCAACAAACATATTTAAAGGCAAAGAAACACAGAATGGAACAGACAATGTGGAGTCTGGTCCTGTACGAGGCAATTTATTCCCTCAAATGTGCAATCTGCCTGCAAACATGTGCCCTGTCCTCCATCTCAGGGAGTCACACTGAGGATTGAGCTGCTGGAAAACTGCCAGTCTAAGGGAGATGGATTTTGAGGAAGAGTCACTGGCCTCAGTCTGGTGTAGTGTGTGTGTGTGTGTGTGTGTGTGTGTGTGTGTGTGTGTATAAATATAAAGATATATATGAAATGAAATACTGAAGTATAACATTGACATTAGTATTCAGTTCCCTCGCTATGCACTGAAATAAAAAAATAATAATAAAAAAGCCAAAACTCCATTAAATATAAATAAAATAGATAAATATAAGTATATTAACAGTGACAAACACATTGAACAAAGGGATTACTGAATATCTACTGGCAGGGTAAAGACATGTGAGCTTGCATAAAAGTGTCTGACCCTGTCATAGCTGCAATGAGAGAGACCTGAAGAAATAGAGGGAACGCCCAAAATCTCAACGCACCATTTGACCAGTGAAATCCAGCTGTGACCAATTCCTCATGTTTACTAAGGCTAAACAGAGGTCTCTTTCTCAACCCCACAGCCAATTTGCTGTGTGGATGCATACCTCTCTACCCACTCTTCATGCTTTCTTGGATCTCAATAGCATCCCACTCACAAAAAAAAAAAAAAAAAAAATCCCACTCACTTTGAAACTAGAAATCATTTCTTTCACTTTCATCTTAAAAAAGCTGCATTGGTAGTATAACAACAGCAAGACATAAGTGCTAATTTCATTTCAATTCACACAAATATAGCAGAGCGAAACTTATTTGTGTGACTTTTTTTTGTCCTTTGCCAGAATCTAACCTTGACACAGCACAAGCTCTCTTTTTTTTTTGCAGGAATACTTCTGAGCTCAAGGTGAGCCATTAGAATGGAGCTGCAGTTGGGGGAAGAGATGAAGCTCTCAACCATGCAATCATCATCATGCCTAATGATAACAGGGAGTGAGGGAAGTGGCTGATAATGATAATGATGATGGAAACTGTGGATAGTTTGGTAAGTATGAGTGCATGCACATTCATGTGTGTCGAACGAGACTTCCAAAATATATGTGCACCTATTCAACTGGGAATGACCGGGGATTTTTTTATTAATCTAAACAAGTTTACTGGAGTTATCCGTTCAGTTCTCCCATCGAAAACCATCTGGTTCTGGTTATCCATCTCAAATAAAAGGTGTGTGAATAAGGGAGCAAGCTGAATCATGCAGAGTGACACTCTGACCTGTGGCCAGTAATGTTTTCAGTATGCAGGGAGAGGCTCAGCCCACGATGGAAGGTACACAGCTGGGCCTGGAGCGAGGCCCAGTGAGAAAAACGCCTCCTCTTCTAATTGAGACAACACAGATCTCCTTTAGTGACCCCCTTCCCTGTTCTATTCCGAGAGGAGAAGAGACGGACTCCTGCAAACATTTAGTACTTTCTATGGAAATATTAAGCTTCTATCGATTTGTTTGTATTACGACACCATTGATCTCAGATTGTGCCTTAAATTACAAATATTATTATGAGATTAGTTTGAAAATATAAATAAATCTTGATAAATGTACTTACTTAAGATATCCATAGACTTTAGCACAGTCAATAAATTACCTATTTACTAAGGAATTTAGTTTATTTATTAGAGAAGATGCAATGATGCCATTCTATTTCTGAGGTCAAAATTTGTCTTTAAAACCAACAAAGAACAAATTAGCTCAAACTTGAGCTGATTTACAAGACGTTAAGGAGAAAACACAGCAATCCCGGGAAAACATAAAATCCCTCAAATCAATAACTACATGCATTATCAATGATACGAGCCTTGGTTCAGTCTTTTAACAAGTATATTTAATCTGCCCACATCTACACATAACTGTTGTTCTCTTTCCCAGAGACAGGGAGTGTGGGAAGGCTCTGACTCTGCCTCTTAAATTGGTCATGGAGACATGCTCCTGGGGGCAGCGAATGGATTGCGCCTGACAGCCAATCAGTTCTAGGAAACCATTCTCTGGTCGTGCTAAGGCAGCTCGTTGTGACCCAATGCGCTTGAGCGCCGGTGGGGAGGCATGAGCTGATGGTCCAAATAGCTGCCCCTGGCGTCTGTTAAGACCGCGGCATGCTGTCCACCTTAAGCATTCAGGAGACAACACAGAAACCGGGCTTGTGTCACTGTGAACGGCTGAAGAACAGAGAATCGAAGCTGATGCTGTTCTTTGGACAGCTGGCAGGATTACCGATGTCCCCACGGTCTCCATTACCTCTCCCAGCATCAGGCTACATGGGACTATGTCCAGAGAGGGACTACAAAGCATAGTGGAAGAAGGTTTTTAAGATGTGCACCTGTAGTGCTGATCACCTTTAAAGAAGATATTGCAAAATATGTTTGTAGACTCGCTCAGCAAGAGTTACAAGGAAAACATTGCTATCAGTTTGCACCCTTGTGCGTTCACACAGAGATATCTACAGGACATGTTCAGCCTGGTTTAGCACTGGAATATTGGAAACAGCAGAAAGAGTGTGTCTCAGTGACCTCTTACCAATTTGTAAACAGCCAAATTTATGGATGGGTGATCTAATGGTGTCCGATATTGAAGATGTTCACACTTGTTAAGTAAAACATGTAGGCAGCAAAACACATGTATGCCCGTACTCAGTCAGTCATGTCTAATGACATGGATCTACATTATACTATATCCACAAAACTACTTCATCAACACCTACTAGAGTTGTGCGATGACCAATTCCCAAAATGTTGACATTTTCCTTTAAATCTTGTTATAAAATGTTCTTTTGTCAGTTAAGTAACACAGTTAAAATAGGACAAAATATTTTCTGGATGCCATTTGCATTGTCTGCCATAGAAATAAATGCTTGGGTCTGTGCAGAGACTGTCCTACTTTGGAGAGCATTCGACAGGGTTGTATTTTGTGCATTTGTCAGCTGACAGAACATAATCTGCCCTCTCTCCCTCTCTCTTTTATAAAGCACAGCTATTCCTTTACCCTTTTGTGGTTAGCCCAGTTCATCCTTTTCTTTTCTTTATCTTTATCGTCTTTTTTTTTTTTTTTTTTTTTGATTGCTTGTTTGTTATGTCAGGATTAAAATAGGATGCTATACACACAAAGGAAAAAGTCTATTGATTTGTTTCGATTTTGTCACAAGACACTTTTCTAACATTATTCTTTGTGGTTATTTGCCTGTTGTTTTGTTTGGGCCTCATTAATATGACAATATTATTATTATTATTGGGTCAAAATGTATTTCCTGTTAAATCTGGCAGTAAATCTTAAAACATAATAACTGTTGGGCCTGTGTGACTTAACCATTGCAGGTTATGTCTGCTGGTATAGGGATGAAATAAATCACAGTGTGCAGGTCATGCATTTCTTTCCCAAAAGAACCAACATGGGGGGAAAAAAAGCAAACATGCAGGTGTGTCAGAGCAAAGAGCAAAGAAGAGCGACGCATGGAAGGTTGTCAAACAAGGAAAAGACAACCATGCTTATGTTTTATTTTTAAGAAATGTGCTCAAGTATTATCTCTTCTTCTTGTGAAGGTTAACCGATAGGTTGATCCAATTTGTCTACTGAAGCATGAAAGGACTTAAGAAATACTTCACATTTCTGTGCTGGAAAATGTCAAGGTTTGCTGAGAGATGAGGACAAGAGGAGGGGGAAATGACTTTTTCTCTTTCTGGCAGCTTGACTCCACGCTTGTTAGCAGCAATAGGTTTATCCTTGGTAATCAACATGTGGACAGATATAAACAGTATAGTTGTAAGTCCCAAATCACATAAAAGACAGCTGCTGTTATGCTTGACACTAAAATGCATGCATTGCCTTTACACCCAATACACATGCACATGCACACAAACACTCACATAGAATAAAAAAGCCAGGGATTGGGTCCGCAATACAATCGAGGCTGTAACAGCTTCCATGTCACCTCCTGACGACTATTCTTCACACAGCTGCAGAGAAGCATGTTCTGGTGACATGAAGGTGTCAAAGCAGACATGACCTGATTAAAGATGCACTATGTGGCACCTGGGGATGGAGTTAAACGCGAGGCAAGGAGAATATGAGCGTAAAGAGAGGCACTCAGTTGTGAACTGAATTTAAATCCCAAAACCACAGTGATTTGCTGAGCTCTCTCACCTGTCCTATGTTTACAAGGACTATTTTTCCTTTTTGAGTCTATACTTACCTTATCTTTTACTCTATACTGCTCTATTCATAAGCATACTTGCATAATGAGAGCTGTCAGCCATTTCTCTGGTGATACCAAGTAACTATTTATTGCAAATACTGCACTGTGACCATCATGTCACAATGCCCTCTAGCCATAGTCAGCCACTATTAGCATGTTAAGACTATGTGTCACAGTAATCACTTTAACTGACAAATGTCCAATAGTAACCCAACAGATTATCACACAGAGACAAAATGTGTTTTTGTTTACCATGATACATTATTTATGGACAAATACGTGTTGATTTTTTAGACATAGTGTGACACCAGGTGCTGGGTATGTAAGTGCCGCATTGGTGTCGATTCCTTGTGGTCAGGAACAATAAAGAAAAAGATACTCGAGAGAACTCAAGGAAAGGAGGATAAAAAAAGGCGACTGACAATGTAGAAATACAAGAGAGTGAGTGATTTGGATTTGAAAAGCATTGCTCCTGTTACACAGAAGGGGCTGCATCAGAACCTACTCACTCAAACACCATGGCCTTCAAGTTCACAGAAACCACTTCCTTTAAAATATCTACTTCACAAAAAAATCACTTTTCTCCACCAGCCACTAACAGATACATAATAATAGACATAAAAGAAATAATTTTAGAGAAAAACCTTATGAACTGAAACTAGGAGAACCACGAAAAAACAGGGGGGGATGTTGATTAGTGAGTGTTAAGAAGAGGGAGAGCAGGATTAAAAATATAAACACAAAAATGGCCACCTAACATTTGCAACTGAAATGTCGCTCATTATAATTTTATGACACAAAAAGGCAGCTAACGTATAATTAGTTTAAATTTAGCTTACTAGAGTGCAGCTCACAACACTTTGCACTGCATAGTGCAGAGTCCGAATCTTGATTACAATTATCCTTTGTTTAGTCAGCGAGAATAAAAACAGGTTAGTGGGGCTTAATAAGTGATAATGACAGACTTGCATCTGTGCTGTAAGGGGAGGTAGGAGGTCAGGGCCTCGTCTGTAGAGTGGGCTTTTGACACTGCACGCCTGATGACTCCAGTAGAAGTGCTGTAATTGGATTCTGGACTTGTGTTGCAGTGGAATTAAGGGGTATCCATGGTGTTTGGGGCACAAACCATTTAAGTGCAACGCACCTCTTAGCAGGCTGATTATGATGTGTTTATGAGTCCTGCTGCTACCCTGCTGTCTGGGATGGGATTCTGTATTAACCTGTTGGCAGTAAACTGGATGCCGAGGCACTGAGCCAGTCACTTTGTGTTGTTTCCCTTGTAAAAGGAAGCCTGCAAGCAAATAGAGGAGTCTAATAAAAGACCACAGCTGACGTACACTTATAGTTGTTCCTTTCCTTAACCTACAATACACCAAGAGTGGAAATAATGGCTTTACAGCTACATATATCCTACTTTTTCATTAGTTGCCTAGAATACCGTTTTATATTTGTTTTTAATGGTAAACCATTAAAGGGGTTATATAATTCAAAACCACATCTACCTCGTTGATGTTGAATATAGACAGCTTGGCATGTTGAAAGGACCATACGAAAACCAACTCCATCTCTGACCTCTCCTCTACATAAAAAATTGTAAATAAAAACTAGAAATGGCCATGGTAAAATGGGCTCAAATCTAAATCTCATCAAGGCTACCATATGTTGTAATAGGAGCTCAAGCCCACTTAGATACACCCCTTTAAATTTGCATATCCCAACCCCTTTACATTGTTGTCTAAATAGTACGCTAGAAGACAGTGAATATTAGCTCAGATACTGTTAATAACTGTGTTGGACGAGAGGAAGAGAAGAAAAAATATTACTTACTATTATCATCATTATTATTATAACATTAGTATCATTCTATTCACAGTGCGTTTTGTGTGTGTACAGTAAACAAAGTCATCTACAACAGGTCAATATCTCCAGCTTCTTTTGGCCAAATTACATGATTGACGTCTTATTTTAATTGTCTGAACCAGTGGAATTACTTTGATGTTGCCGTGTCTTTGTAACTTTAACCAATCACCAGTAATAAAGTGGGACATGCATTCTCCCCTCTGTCCAATCACAGCCTGTTACCAGGAAGGATGGTGAACCTTCTTCTGACTCTGGGACCGACAGGTTCGGTCAGGTTCGGGCTTAATTTCTATCATTTTACACAGGCTTGGGTCGGGCTCAGGCTTGTGCGGTAAATAAAAATAAATCATAGAAATTATAGAAATAAATTATGTTAAAAAATGTATAAATGACTCATTCCTGACAAAAGGCAAAAGAGCTGTGTGTGTGCGCACATTGGAATAATGTCGAGCTGTAAACGGGTTTGGGCTTTTAAAAAACTGTCAATCAGAATGTAACCGATTACAGCTCTTCTATTTAGAGGCTCAAAGAACAGTTTGCAATAGTCGAAAGACAGGACAGTATATATAAAGAAGCTTTAAGTGTTCAATCACAGTAGTTTTGTTGAAGATAACTTTTTAATTCCCCATTAAACTGAACATGAGAAAGCATCAAAAGAATGTGCTTTAAGTTACGTATCTAGCAACTATGATCTCTTTTGAAAGAAAAAAAACATGTCTATCGCACCCAGAGAGACTTTCAGTGAACTCACTCCAGACGAGGCAAACACATGAATAAACACAATATTCTCTTTTACTGAAGAGTTTATCTTTTTTTACCAAGATTGTCAGAGATAGTTATCATACTTTTAGTGAAATGCATGATGAGACTTGAGCCCAGAGATGAGCAAATCAGAAAGTCAAACCAGCGTCTATTAGACCACAGGGCCTTCATAATAATTGGGTAAAAGCATGTGGAGAAACATACACTTTTAAAGAAGTTGCCGTGGTGTGTGTTGATCAAAAGCAAGTACACAGACGTCTGCTGCTCTAAGGCCTTCAGTACACACCGCTAGATGAAGGGAAACTGCACGAGGGAAAATACATATCCAATGGCATAAGATGATCTTTGCAATGTGTGTTCTCTCTAGTTTATTTGCTGCAGTCAGCCTTCCCTACTGCAATCTTAAATTCACACACACACACACACACACACACACACACACTCGTAAACACCCCCATTGGCCTTGATCTTGACATGAGCTTTAGGAATTTCTGACTCCCTGGTAAAATCCCTTCTCTGATGGACTAAAACAACATCAACGAAAAATAAAAAAAAAATCCAGAATCCAGGAATATGCATACATTCGGTAAATATATATAAATATCCACATTTATAGAAAAAACAAAAGATCAATGTGAACTCCCAAAGTGTTCGACTCCCAACTGCCGTGTCATCCCTAATAGCCGTAAACACAGGTTATGCTGGTACCAGATGTTTATCTCCAGCCAAGTGTCAGTTGTCAGGTGGATTTTATGGATGTTCTGATTTGCTTCTGACATATAAACCGTTAAGTGCACACATGTTAAAAAAAATTTGCTGATTCCTGCCAAGACGGATCGTACGAGAGAAAGAAACAAATTCATGATGGCAATTCTCCAGCTGCCTAAGAAGACAGAATTGGGTTAAAAATGAAAGAAATGTGGGGGGAAATACATGCATACAGATGATACAGTCCAATAGGCGCAATCTGTTTAGTTCAGGGTGCATCTATTAAATGCTTGATATACTGTACACAGCAAGTGCACACTGCACAACAAAATTTCAGTAGGTTTAAGGAAAAAAACTACATCAAACTTTCCTCATTGCTTAACAGCAATGAGGAAAGATGCTAGCAGATTCATCACACTACACTGTACAGAACTGTACTGTACTCTCTTCACGCTGCTATGTCTAAATAAATGATATTTCTACATTTGATATGCTTTTAAGATACCACTCTTGTGAAACCACACTAGCTAAAATACTGTCATTACAGCTCTAAAAGGCAGAGTTTGTGGTGCTTTGACATGTAAGTACATCACTTAAGCAATTTGGTCTTCTGAATGGTTATTGCAGCCATTCTCTTAAGCACCAGCCCCTGAACTGATGTGCTTCACCTGAGAAATGTGTCCAAGTGATTCAACATGAACAGTAGCAAAATGTACACTAACAAGTACTTCACTGTGCCAGGCTGCATGAAGGGTTTATGCTATAGCATGCTCTCTGTCATGATACATTCATTTGAAAGCCAATGTAGAAAAAACATGACAGAATCTGAAGACATTTCTAACGTTGAACGAATAAAAGGGATATATGCCATAAGAACTCAAAAAAATGCCACTGATCCATGTTAATGTTTAAAAGAAAATATACAACAATTACTTCTGTTCCTTTCCTACCGTAACCTTACTTGATTCACACCAATACATGAGGCAATGCTAAGACTTCACAGATCCTACAGCACAGAATAAGCTCTGCTACTGGAGGAAGATTCTCCTGCCAGTTATCATCACCATGTCTCTGCATGTAAAGTATGTACATGATTATTTGGACACGTGCCAGACTTCTCTATGTGCACCTGTTTGCACAAAAAACTTGATATGTGTACCAGATACAAAAGACATTTTCCTCATTCTGACAGACACTATTCCCACATTGCCTCATCTTTTTCAACAAAGCAGTTGTTCCCTGTGACTGAGGTTACTGGTGGAGTTCTGACACAGTAAAGATGACCCATTCAATGTCAAAGGGAGGATGAAATATGTGCACACAGTTACACATTTACCTTTGACAGGAAGTCTCAGGCAGCTTATCAAATCTCAAACATAAAGACATACTAATAAGTAAGTAAATATGTTGTCTGAACATCTCTGACTGAAATATTGAATTCTGAGAATTTGACAGTCTGAGATGTGTTCAGTGCACACTACTAATTTGAGTTCAGTTACTAATACACACATACACACACATATATACACACACACAAATACACAACAAATAAATAAATCTGCAATACCTCCGGAGTTGCAAAAGCATTTCAGGGCCCAGATAATTGCATGGCAGCCTGGTAGCCTATTTCAGACATCCAGGTGGCAGCATGTGTTTTTGAGGCTTATGACTTCCCATACCACCCACAATCAGCACCGTCCTCTAGGACTTCAAACACTCCCTCTGTTCTCCAAACCCTGCGGTCCTCGTTCTCTCGGGGAACCAAGCACCTGGCCAGGAGTTTCATATTCCTCTCAGGTGTGCCTCAGCAGCATTGCACCAGCCAGATATGCACGCATATTAAGTACTGTATTGGCATTCTATTTTTCCAATAGTTGCTATTTTGCTTTCAAAGTAGGCCACCACTGAAGGACGGAGCACTTTTTTGCCCACCAATTTAATTCGATTGGAGGATGAGTGAGCTTCATTTCCCCTCAGATTTACAGTGTTTGCCTGTTTATATGTGTATGTGGTTTATGTGAATGTTTATGCATTATGCCACCCATATTTTAATAAGATTTTTGACCCTTTATGTTAATCAGAATACATTTCAAAACAAAGCATTTTGCAGCTTCTCTTTCTTCGAATAATCCCATCATCTGTTCATCCGTCCTTCCACACCATCTCCAGTCCTCAACTCCTCTGTCCATCCTCTACCACTGTTGTAGATAGCTGTCTTCTTATCAGAGTTAGAAGCTCACATAGTATTCCCTGTGGCTTCTGCCTTATGGGACCCCATGGATTTAAAAAAGCAGCAGAGGCAGCCCGTACAGACTTCATTTCCCAGGAGAACATGGAGCACAGAGGAAGGAAGTGGATGCATTACATGTACCACCATCCCCGTCACTTACAAAGTCAGAGTCATGACAGAGCCTGCTGCATGTAGTATGGTCCCAGCTCACCATAGCACCAACCCTGACATCCATAATTTATTTCATTTTTACTCTCTCTAACTTTTTTTTTGCTATTTTTGTTATTATTATTATTTCTTCTACGTTGTTGTTGTTATTTAGCAGAAACGTACCAACAATTTATAATTATAAAAGCCGGTTCTCCAGAGGGAAGGATACAGTGAAATCAATCCCAAAAAAATGCATCATTCAGCAAGTACACAGTGAATTATATTAAAATGACTGAATTAAAATCTTATTTTAATTGTCTAAAAAGTATTTTAATAAACAGCAACATAAATTTGGCATTTTTAGATCTCCTCTGTTTCCTGAAAAACAAATGAGACAAAAATACTCTTCTGTACATCTTTCCGGACATAACCAAGTCACCAGAGGAATTAGTGATCGCCACAAAAACACATGCCCCTTGAATATTTGTCACTTCACCGCTGCAGAAAATACACACACACTCACACACATTATTGCGTTAAATGCTGATTAATCTCTCTCTCAAGAATCTTCATTCAAAACAAGCGTCCTGATCCTGCTGTGCCGTCAGTTGCTTAAAGGGTGGGACGATCATAACATGACAATCAAAGAGCTCTTCATGTAGGAACCTGGGCAGGAATTCAGCAGGAGTACGTGCTGGTTGCACTTTCCAAGACACAATGAAATCATAGACAGCAGTCAACTCAGTGTTTTCTACCTGTCTGTTACTGTATTTTGGACTGAAACGGACAGAAAAGGGCTGTGAAGGTGAATCACTGTTTTTCTTTTCTTTGTTTTTTTTTTTTTTGTTTTTTGTATTTTTGGAACAGCAACTTTAAAACTAAAAATTAAGAAATGATGGAGCTCTTTGTTTTATATGTGGGATGCAAATACTGAATGCATGTGATCCTATGCAAACACACTGAGCTCATAAAAGAGTTTAATATTTAGTGACTTTATATTATCAACGCAAAGGAATAACATATCCAGCTGATAATGAAAAAACAGCCATCTAATGAGAGTTGTAATTCCTCTACGAAGACAAACACATGGCCCACAGAAGAAGTTATAACATCCATTAAGAGCAGTTTTGCACCTGAAAGACTCCACAGGAGGGAGAGGTTAAGTGAGCTCATAGGCAACAACAATCACTCGCGTGGCTCCTGGCACTAAGAAAAGCGCACTAAAATGGTTCATACCTCTCTTATAAACAATAGGGGGTCCTTACCTAAGACAATGTTTGGAAATTACTTAACATCTACCTCTTGGGTGTGAAAACTGCTTTGCTACATTTAAACCTCAAATGGTCTGTATTCCTCAGACAATTGTTTGGCCTCATTGACTGACAGGACTATGAACATGAAGTGCACATTCAACACACATATGTTCAGTAGAGACCAGGGAGGCAGCGGGGCTGTACATTATTTTTCTCTTCTGTAACTGTAAGGAGATGATTGTACTTTTCCATCTAATGTAATACTATCGCCATGTCTCCAAAAACATGACTGCACCCTCCGTCTTCACTTCTTCTGTCCATCACTTGGAAACATCTGGATTCGTTTTAGAAGGTCAAGGCGAGTGAAGCAGAAACTGTCAGTGGAAGTTGTCTTGATGTGTGTCATGAAATGGAGCAAAGAAATGCCACCCTCGGATGGACCTGGAAATAACATTTCTGTTGATAATATGAAGCCTGAGAAACCTTCTGTTGAGCTGAAGGTGCATATGAATGCTTTAGATAGTCAGCCGCATTAATGCACTAATATAAGAAACAGGAGCCTTACAGTCGTCCATAAAGATGATTATTCTTATCTGGATAGAACAGAACTGTTCTCCATAGAAATGTAATGCCTGCTCCAAAATCCAAGCAGCTGAATAGCTGACAATATCAAATCACTTTCTTTCTAAGCATAATTATCTAATGGAAATTAATCAGCATCTACCGGTGCAAAGTGGCACAAATATGTCACAAGACCCCCCTTTATTTGTCTAAACAAAGAGGTCCTGGAGGTGAAGGAGTCTGTGTTTCCAAAGCCCCTTACAAAAATAACCATATTTTTATTATGAGTATCTTTATTAGGTGTGTGCTTTTGGGTTTTCACTCATTTCTTCAGGGGCAAACAAAAGTAAGCTAAGCACTAGTTCCATAGCCCCTCCCACCCATTTCACCACACAAATACTTCCCTCTTAACTCGCCTCTCCCTCCCTCCATACCTCTTCTCCCTACCACCCCACCTCCTGGATTAAAAGCTCTTAATTTTCACTAATTACACAAACTCATTTCTTTTTCTTCATGTCTCTGCATTTCTCCTTGTTTTTCTCCATGGGGCTCATAAACACTTTTTGAAACTGGGTTTAATAAGCCTGCCTTGTGAGGGTTTAGGGCCTTTAATGGACACAGGGCTTGTTTGATAAGTCTCCACTTCATCACACACTTTATTAATTAAAGTTTATATTACATTAGAAACAAAGTTAAAGCTATTTGGTCCCCATTGATAGTTTCATGTAGCTGCATATCTATGGCCAATTAATTGGGAGTCTTACCTCCCAGTTTGCATTTTTCCCCTTGTTTGACAAAACCGTGTTGGGGTTAGCTTCAGGCAGTATGTTGCAAGCAGCAGCAATGTAGTGCACTTGTAATCCAGAATTATCAGAGGTCTGACTGCACTACCAATTTGGGTACAGGTGCCCTCTGGTAGTTAAATATCCCCAGATTTCTGTTTGCATTGTAACACCAGCAGCCACAAGTAGAGCAAAAACCACATCATGTCATACCACTTTGTCTATTGAGGTACAAAACCCAAAGGGCTGGTGAACATAGTGTTTGACTGCAATCAAAACAAAAAAAGCAATAAATACATTAAAATTAAAGAGGAACAAATAAATAAAAGCTACACTATAACTATTCATATTTTAGCTAGCCGCTTGCAGCTACTCTATATGCATGCACGATACTAATACTGAGAAGTGAAAATGCTGTGCCACAGAATAGTGACCATTCATTTGCAAATGTTGTAAATAAATATATGCTGTAAACAGGCTACACTTTAACCCACTCTACTCTAAACCACATCTCTCCGGCCCTGAAGATATGCTGCTGATGCATCCGGCAAAACATCCACTGCAGCAACACTCTGCAAATTCTGACGGACTCTGACAACTGACAGCTTATGTAATAACAGTATCTATATTTCAACTTCGTAATAAATTGTTTAGATAAAACAGTTACATCATCTATTTTGCCAGACGCAGTTGGGAGAAAATACACAAATAAAACAGATGGTGTCATTTCTATTTATTTTTATTTAGTTTTTTTCTCTAATATAAAATAAAAAATCAGCGTATTCAACCTAATAAGTAATAATATTAGATTAATATAATAAGGTATAAAAAAGGTTAATATAAATAATAATATAAAAATAAAAAGCAGCATAGTCGACCTAATATTAACTGTGACATCCAAACGATGGCACAGTTTCTGGACAGTGGGAAACAGATACTTTGTATTGAGAAATGCTGCAAACAAAAACTGCATGTTCTGCACAAAACACTGAAATTCTAAAAAAGACTTTAGCATAGTAAGTATGATGAGAGAAAAGACAAACTGACACCTTGAAGCCCTGCATGAGTGGACACCTTCCTCCCTCCGAAAAAGTACACATTTTGTGTGTGTGTGTGTTTACAGTGAGAAAGGGGATGGTGTAGGAGGCAATGCACAGGAGACAGCAGGGGAGCAGAAGTGGTGTGGCCTGTCAGACATAATGAGTAAGCAACAATACACACAGTAATTGTGGCCAACTCCAGCTCCCCCTCCTTCTATGTATGAGGATGTGGGTAATCGTACACACGCAGACACACTCAAACACACACACACACACGCACGCACACACACACAAAAGCACTAAGTTATAAAGGGCACACGGCATGAGACTGCAAGGAAATAACACTTGCTATTGCATTTTGATTGCATGCAATATTTTGAGGCAACACAAACTTCAGCATCTACATATGGAAACACATGCATGTAAAGAATACTTTTGTAGCTAGTTACTAGCTGACATCACTTTCCAAAAGCAGAGATACATCAAAGATGGTCACAATAAAACTGACTTCAACTACACATGCTATTGTTTCTTCACCTTTAAATAATTTATAGTTTTTACACGTACAACTATGACTGCTGCACCGCGGGTGCTGTGAACAACATCCTTTATAGTCAAAATTGCTTGGAGAAATTGTACTGACATGAAATCTGCACACAGGCTAATCCATTAAATATTGTTCAAAATACCAGTTACTGCAGGTATTATTGTTTAAATGGACAGTTTTGTTTCACCATTGCTGCTTTAACGTCCAAACATCCATAGTGATGTAAGATATTGCCACATTTGTAAAATGTTTATTAGCAAAGGTTGTGATGCGTTAAGACTTTCTTCATTGGTTAAGTATCACTTTGACAATCACAAGAAAAATCTATTTCTATTTCAAAATAATAATTTTAAACTGAAATAAATGACATGCTGATTTTCAAAGGGGCCATGATATTTTTACTTAACAAAAAAAAAATTAAAAAGCAATAAAAATGAACTATTATGCACAAATAAACATGGTGAAGACAAGATGAATGAGATTGGACAAAAGGTGAATGTCTTAATTCAAGCATGTTTTAGTGCTAGAATAATGATTTCTTTCAATATTAATTTCTTTAAAATTTAGTTCAAATGAGACGTAACCTATTACAATATCATTAAAAAAAACAACTGTTTGAAAGTAGCCAGAGTAGGATTCAAGGACAGAATAGTTCAGGCTACATGAAGGAATAAATATTGATGAGAAAAAGGGGAATTAACAGGATTGAAAGCTGAGTGAGGGTGAACACAAAACTCTTTGGGTGAGGGGACAATAAGATTAGTCCTTCTATCAACATAAATACATACTGCCATCTACCGCCCCCAGACTCTGACACTGGCATGTCTTTCAGGAGCTATAAATAATATGTAGATGAGGCTGGTGGGGTTGGCCAGCAGTGGTCAGCTCCTTGTGAACACCGTGGCCTGTGACTGACCAATCCTTCGGTATGACGCCCGCTTTGCCAGATTAAAGGAGAGCAACACCAGCCCTGGGGGGATGTGAGGTCGTATCACTATTTACCCCATGTCAGGACACCAATGCAGGGTCACAGCAATGCAAAAATGTTCCTCTATTGTGCGTCTGTCTTCTTTTGTATGTTTGACAAATGAAGTGTATAGCGATACAGGGTGGGAAGCCGAGAGGGAGGGGGAGAGTCCCACAATGGCAGCAGGTGCGCCGGGACAGCTAATATTTGCTCAGCAGGCTCTATGGCAAACAAGCAACTCCCCCTGAAGAAAAGGGGCAACTGTCTCCTCATAAATGGCTCCGTTACAGACACATAAATCCAGGGCTGACTACACCAACCTATCAGTATACCCCATTCCCATCCCTCTTCTTCTCCCTGCAAATCCCTTCAGTGCAGGACAATTGCCAAGATGCATCTTGGCAACATGTGACATTGTAGAGGTCAAGCTGAAACCTCTTGTGTGGGTGCAGTGTGTGCATGCTTGTGTGTGCACTACCCCCCATCTGCAGTGTGCCAGACACATGGCTGGCCACACTTAAGTGTCACTCACACTTTTACCGTGACGAATGTATCAGTGAGGAGTAGCTGTAGAGTCTGTGGAACAATTAATTGTCTAAACATACGATGGAAATCTTAATGCACGGGTTATAGTCGGGTCACATCTTCTATGACACGAGGTGTCAAGTTGAGACTATATCTACAAAACACAGAATCCTTCATGTCGATTTTGCTGTTGGCAAAAACAATTTATATCTTTGACTTTAAGTCTTAGTCCAAGGCTTTAAAATATATACACAAAATATATACCGCTGTTTCCACGGCTTGTGTTAGTAACCTTAAATTAAAACTATATCAGAGATACACAATAGACACTAATCCCTTATATATATGCATAGGACTTGTTCAAGACAAGCAGATCTATTTATGTTAGGATCCCGCCCAAAAGGTGGGGGTCAATCTGTGGGAGTGAGAAGTAGCTGAGTGATTGTGTGCAGGCAAAGCCCTTTATCTCATGTTTTCTTCGTTCCTAACCTCTCTTTTTGGTGGTTAGGCATAAGAGATGAAAGCTTAATCCATTTAGATGGAAAATCCATGGCAGCCGCCCTGACCATGTGGGGGTATTAATAAGATGACAATGCAGATTCATCAACAGGACAAGACTGTTGTTCCATCACTGCCTGTCCAGATGTACTAAATCTGCCCCACACCAGAAGAAATGCTGGAATCTATCGAAACTTTCATGAAAATCCACTGAAGATGTTTAAAATATTATGGATAACCTTTTTAGATCAGCTCAAGCAGTTACAGATAACACTCTGATAAAGAAAGTAGTGACAGTGGATTCAGCCGAAATGTCAAGCTTAACCACATCAAGCAGAACCAGTTCAACGGCTAGTGAACATCGAATTGTAAAAAGATTATGCCATTGGAGAGAAAATTTTCACAATTCGGAGAATTCAATATTTGTACTTTCTTTGTGTGAACGTGCAAGACATCTTCAGCAAAAGTATTTATTGCTGATGATGCAGCAGGGAAAATACAAATGTTAACATGTTTAACAAAGTGTAATGTCACTCTATGTCTGAAGCTGTCCTCCTGAAAAGGGCGTAGATAAGGCCAGAGATCGTAACTATGCAACACTATGCACTTCTCTACACTACTCAATAAGACTCCAAATTCTTGTCTTGACATTTCACATCTAATCTGTCTCAAAGACTATATGGTACAGGCTTTTTCTTGATTTTTACACCAGTCCTAAGCGAACTAAGGGCCCTTTATACATGTGTCCCGTGTCCTTGATTACTACAAATACGGCTGATGCGAGTGGGAGCTGCTACGTACTTGATAGTTAACTTTGGTGACCTGTAACTGACCCCATTTGTTGAAACTTACAGTATAAAAAAAGTACACAGACTAAATGAAAAAACATGTTTAAAAGAAGAAATTCCTTTACACCCTGAGTGTTCTGAGTAATGATCTTGGCAGATGAACAGATCTTGACTGAAAACATCATCGCTCATAGTTATCAGTGTAAAGATGTCTTGCAGCAGTGTGTGCTGCAGAATCAGCAGTTTGCCAACCATCTTTTACATCTTTTAATACCTCTATTGATATATATATATATATATATATATATATATATATAGCAAGACAGAGTTTGATAGTTTTTTTTCCTGATTTAACAGCCACTGCCAACAGGTTAAAAAGAAAAAAAAAAGTTTAAAGGACAAAGCATAGTTCAATTATGGGAGAAATTTGACCCATGAATGGACTGACTGTAGCTTTTCTTTGCAGATTTTATTATTCTGTTATCACACCAGTGACGGGCAAGTCAGATCAACTGGAAACAAAACATGCCTACAGGTGAGAATATGAGCACATGTGCATGTCAATCTGGACCTGCGCTGCGGGCAACTGCAGACCTGTATAGGGTCAACGACTGTTATAGATAGAAGCATGCATGGAAGGATACATGCCTGTTTGCATGGGTGACTGGGCAGGCTTTTAAGCACCCCTGACATGCCGTTCTTCTTCTTGTGATCCAAGCAATAACATGTATTGACAACTGGAAGCCTTTGGAAATGTTGTGGGCAACAATGTGC
This sequence comes from Polydactylus sextarius, assembly GCA_016801845.1. NCBI lineage: Eukaryota > Metazoa > Chordata > Actinopteri > Polynemidae > Polydactylus > Polydactylus sextarius. The sequence goes on along the minus strand of CM028930.1, from coordinate 21,396,467 downwards.
TCATTCACTTGGGTCTAGTGGCGAGTTAATGAACCTTAAGTGAGTACCCAGAGTAGCAGGTAAATCCAGCCATTAGTGGAGACTATATTCACACACCGGCAGTGAATGAGTTGGAAACTAAAGAAGATGATTATTTCACACTCTGTGAGTGGCATACAAGTACCCCATTTGAACATCTGCGGATGGCCCGTGAGAGTTGTTGATGTATCTGCAATAAGGAGCTCAACTGGGGGTGACCTTTCCTTCTGGCTGGACGTGGGATTGATGTGAATGGTAGTAGGACTAATAACAGAATGAGGATCGCTGGGACTAATGCTCCCTGACGTGAGGTAAGAACAAAGACAGTTTATTGCACATTTGAAAAGCGGAAATAGTTGGCTTAACATTGGATGAACATTTCAATCAATAACACATGAACATCTCTTAAGACTTGGCCGAGTCCAAGGGAAAATCCCTGCAAAGCAGGCAGGGATTGGGCAAGTAAGGGGGTACCAGCTTGGTCAATAAACTGGGTTTCTGCCCCAAGGCAACAAGCCGACTCCAGCTGTGAGACAAAGACCGTAGGCCAGTGTTTAACTTTCATCCTGTCAGCCAATGGCTCTCCCACTGCTTCCTCACCACTTGCCACTCAGCGCGACATTCACCTATTCCTCACCGCACACCCTCGTCCCCATGATGAAAAGGCAATCAATGAGCTGGACTGGCTTGCGTGGTAGCCTGAGGCAAGAGTAAAATTCTACATTCAGGACATTTCTGTCAGATGGCACTGTGGGTAAGAATTGCAGGCTTGGTCAAAAAAGGTATTGATACTACTGCTGCTACTTCTACAACAAAACCTGAGCACTTGTTTGCTGAAATTGAAACAAACGATATCCAATCAAATATTTTCTCAGAGAAAGAAAAGAAATATAGTTACATACAAATTAACATTTGAACTGATGTAAAACAAATGGCTTGTATCATGAAGGCTTGGCAAATTAAAACAAACATTAACACTAACACTTGTTTGTGATACTAAAAATACAAAGTATCTTTGTTTCAATAGAGAGTTCTGTTGCATGATAAATTCAGTGTGACAAAAATCTAAAATCTTTATTTTTAAATTAAAATGAATTTTTTTAATATGGATTTACAGTATCCATCTCTTCTTTTATACCTAACCATGTTCACTCAGAACAAGCTGCAGGTTAGAACCAAGAGGTGACGTAATGGTACCAACCATTATTCGAATGTGCCCGTCTAACAGGAACTTACATGTTAGTAATTTCACAAGAACTTGATAAGTCTTGTGCTGTTGACAGCAGGAAGAGTAATTTCTTAACCATCCTTTCTTAGCCTCAACGTGACAAAAGACAAATCTACAGTTGCAAATTAACCCTGGAATAATGAATGAGGCATGGAGCCCTGAGGTCTTAATTGAATATTTGCTGGACTCATTTTGTTGACAATGATGGATGTCTGCAAAAAAAAGAGGGCCTCAGCAAACTCATAACTCATATTTCATCATCCCTACATCTGACTTCAGCTGTGCAGATTTATTGATTGGTAAATGATGAGTTTTCATTGTGCAGCAAAACTGAATGAAGTTTGACATGTTCCGGTGAGGTTTGATAAATTGGAGCTATCTGGACTTTGAAGACATGAACACAAGTGTCTCACAGACACATCTGAAATACAATAAAAGTACCTCAACATCAAAGAATTTGCAGACCAGCTCATAAACAGTCTCTTCACTGCATGTTTGCTCTTCATTGTTAAAACTGTGTGACCATGCCCTACCCCTGCTGTGACCTATGGCCCAGTTGTAGTACTGTAGTACTAAAAATGGATCGTCTAAGTAAGGTTATCTTAAAAAGCAAGTTGTTAAAAGGTCGATTTGGGCAGCATCCACTCTCAAGCTGTGTTGTTGCTCCAAACCTGCAAACAGCACTCTGAGATGTTGCGTAGTCGTAACAAGGTGAGTGTATTTAAGTATAATATTGAGTATAAACCCCACTTTCTTTAGGGATATTGACCATGTTTCATGTTGAGTGTGTTCGGTGCTTAATGAATGAAATCTGTAGATCTGAGATCTGTACTGTGCACAGTACTGCGTGCACTTAAGTATGACCTCCACAAAATTAATAAGTGGCATCTGCATCTATCCTACCACTGACATACATATATAGCTTGCTACATTGGAAATCTAAGAGGTTTGTAAGACGAGCATCAAAACTGTTTATGAGCTTTACCATAAAGAGCTTAACCAGTGTTTTTAAATCTATAAATTGTGTTCATGCTACTGACTTTATGCTTTTTTGTTACAAATCTGCTGAATGACAGAGGACTGACTTTGAAAATGAGAATGTCATTTCAAGCCTCTAAAAAGACTTAAGCGTTTGGCAGCAACCTTGTTTTGGATTCTATTTCTGTGGGTAAGCAACGCTAAGCATGTTACTAGAGTAAGACGATTTTGATGGGGGAGAAGTCACTCAAGGAAATAAGTCAGATCGCTGCGCCTGAAGCACATTAAGGACATGTCGGATATGCACAATGCCATGCTGATCACAGAACACACTGGGGCAGATCTCTTTAAAATGCTGCTCTATGAATGTGACAGTGCTGCTCTTGGCATACTTATTCATGGGATTAAAAGCAGCGTAAGGTGGGGGTTGAATTATACAACTTTTGTCCTAGTTGTAAAAAGTATGTGAGAAAAAACAAAACAAACAACAACAAAAAAACAATTCAATCCTGCAAAAAATGATTCACAGAAAAAGGTAGGAAAGGTGAATTGTATTGAAAGGTGAATTGGTTTAAACATGGATTTCAAGGTCAGTGCAGTTCACTAACTGGCTGGATGGAAAAACAATAATATATATATATATATATATATATATATATATAACAACAAAGAGGAAAAACATCAAATGAGCTTTATAAGCTATTTACACACATAGACTTCACATGAATTCACAGACAAAACAAAACATCACTTTAATATAATTTAATATAGTGGGTTATTATAGTGTTAATTACCTTTCAATTTAGCAATAGGTAAGAAAAAATATCATCACAATCAATAAAGATCTTTACTTTGCATTTGCATCTTGGCATTGTGGTAGATTTTTCCTCCTTATCGTTATGTTTTATTGAAGATAAGTTTATAAATAATTAAAGCTTGTGCACAGAGACACAAGAAAGCAAACCAATTTCAGCTGACAGATAATTGACTATAACTGGCTCGAGGTAAAAATCTTTGAAAATAGTATTTGGTCAGTTATGAGTTGGAGGTGTACTAAAGCACAATGGATTTGAAACATTACATTGACTACAAGATTAACGCACTGACTTTGATCTTCAATTTGAGAGTGCACGTTGTACATTAACACCTGAGAGAGAGACAAACGAGAGTGCAAAGCCAACACTGTTCACACACTACGGATGCAAACAGCCTCAAACAGCCTCAAGCTAAAAGACAGCACTTTAACCTCACAGTCTTAGTGTTCATCCAAAATCTCGTATGCTGGAGCCAAAACAATGAAAAACATTTCACTATCCCAGCACTTGGAATATATGCATTTTGGTTTATAAACTACAATCCCAGCAGGAATCTCCCCCCTCAGACCATATATATATAGTTCACCTTGGAGGCAAAGGACCCAAAGTGGCAGTGCAGATAAAACACAATCTCATCAACACATCCAAGGGAGGTAACTACTATAGACCATGAATAAATATTTTCCAAGATGATTAAAGTGGGAGGACATGGTAAAAAGGTAGGAAAGGTGCCTCTGTGCCCAGGCTGTGTGTGTGAGAGTGAGCATGCAGGAGGTTAGATAGCGAGTGGGGATAAGAATGCAGCTATCTGGGGAATACAATGCGCTGGGAGGCACTGAAATGGCCGAGCCCCACCCTTACAACCCCAACCAGCAGATGAAGGGAGGGAATGTTTCCTTTGAGTTCACAGATCGCCAGAAGCTCCCTCTATGTCACAAGGCTCAGTTAAGACAACATTCACCAATAAAGAAACAGCTATGCACACCAAGAGAGAAGAGATAATTCTACAGAACTAGTGAAAGAGGGAGACCAACTCTGAACCACGCTCTGTTTGCTACAGAGGATCGGTGTGCTGAATATATCCTAATGTGCATTTCAAATACAGGAATTAATCACTAGAGGAATTAAAATTGTGAGGACAGATTGTGGTGGTCTATCTGCAACCGTTTGTACTGTAAGTGTGTAAAAACCCTGTGTCGGCGGGCCTGAAAGGCCTATACAAAACATGGTACATATGGAGGGCTTGCCTTTGATTGATCAAGCAAATATGCAGTGGGTGTGTAGTAATTGAGTTTCACATCAACTCTAGCAATCTTGCAAATCGGGCACTTTCTTTCATGTGTGAACTGCAAACAAATGAGTTTCAAGCTAGTTTTTAACTGGACTTTCAAACGAGAACACCCTCTACCACATGTTTATATATATATATACAGTAGCTCTGTAAGCAAATTGCATCTGTGCTTGCAGAGATAAATGCAGAGTTTTCCTTTACAATATGCGATACATTTTAACATCTTATAAATGTTTCTGAAAGGAGACCACTCCAGCTTTCCTCTTAATAATGGCTTTCGTGGATTCATGTTAAGAATGTGCAGCCTAGATAGAATTTGACATATGTTGCTTCAGTACATTAGTGAAAACATACTTAATTGTAAGTGTTGGTAAATATGAATATATATTACATATGCAGGGGGATATTTGAGAGGGCTGTGAAAATTGCCTATTTTCTTCCAGTAAGTGAGTAAAAAATATGTAATGTCGTTTTCAGGAAACTTTGACAGATGCTGAAAATTAAGGTCCACATATAAATTCTGCTCTCCAATTCTAACAGTCTAAATAAAAAATAATGTCTTACAAATATTTAGCAGTTATAGGCACATTTCAGTGTAACATTATTATCCTAAGTGCTTAGAAATAGCTTGAAATCACTTTGGATTTTCTTAAAAGTGACTGTAAAAGAAAAAGTTTATTTCTAACAAAATCCATTTTGGCATGTTCTCAGACAGCTGTTGACTGCAGCTTGCGAGTAAACGCCAATACACAGGCTGTGACACTGGGCCTGTTCATTTAATAGCATCCACACCAGATGGAGCCTGCAAGTGACAGTGGGAGCAGACATGACTTTCAAGCTCCTCAAACAATGAAGTAACCACGCTGGAGAAGTAAAGCAAATATGTAACCCACATCCAATTACATGACGTTGTTGAACAGTAACAGGTAAAAGGCGGCGTTGAATAACATGTGCGAATCAACTCTACACAACTGCAATTAGTCAACGTGAGTTATCAGTCAACTGAGACTTCAACAGAAGTGATAAACCAGGTGGGAGGTAGTAGCTTCATAGCGCCATTAACTTCTACAGAGGTGAAACATTTCTGATCACAGTGGGTGGATCAACTTTGCACTACAAATACTGTTTATCCTATGGGCATTAGTCATCATATGACTACTTGATTTGAGTGTTTGCCCTTTGCCAATCCCAATGATTGAGATTAGAGTCATTGCAGATACTTATGAATCATATTAGTTATGTAAACCTCAAAGCATAGTTCGTATTTCTTTGTTTGCTTTGCATGTCAGCTATCAAATATACCCCATTAAAACACAGGTATCATGTAGTGTTGTGAACACTGCAAACAGCTACCAACAGTTTGTAATGACGTGACAGCAGGCAGCCAGAAATGACACAATGCTGCCTTTTAGAAAGTTAACTCTAAGTACATCACAAGATTTACATCATTTTAAAGATGAACAAAAACTGTGTTGAAGATGCTTTTAGATTACCATTACAAAACATTTATCATGCTATAAAATAAGTATAAAAATGACACAAATTACCCTCAGTTTAAAACGACCTCACTGACTGTCTATACACACTTGTAGTGATAGAAATCATCTCTTAATGGAGGTTTGGTTTTCAATTTAAATTCAAAAGATAAAAATCTAGTCTGCGTGACATGAAAAGTCAAATAATCTATCAAACATACTGTATATCATGGCCGTGACTGTCTGGGCATGTGGCGTCACCCAAACAGATGGTCTCAGCTGGGGCCTGGCAGGGAGTCAAGACAAGAGGAGCATACTGTAACTGTCAGGCCAGGTCCCTTGAATCCCACAGCTTTCTGCTACACTGAACCCAGTAACTGTACACCTACTCTCCATCTCCCGCACTTTCAAACTTCGGTGGTACGACAGAGCAAGAGATTTGAGAAAGATGTGAGAAGGGGAAATTACTTTCCTTCCTCTCCTTATTACTTAAGCCCCGACTTTGGACTGATCCAAGATCAGTGTGTCAAAAATAAAGAAATAAAAAAACGTTTTCAAGCTTTTTTCCCTCTGAACACAAACACAGTTGATGCAGATTTGGTGAGGTCACAGTAAAACTGGAGGCCATCTGCCTACTCATGCTGGACTGTGATTATGAGTCTTAGGACTCCCTAAGGTGAAAGGAGTGAACACGCGGTTCACTATGAAGCCTGCTGTCTCCTCAAGTGAATTTCACACACAGATTTGGCCTGTTGGTCCTTTTATTTCAGTCTATGTGCTATTGCTCTTCTTAATGAGGTACTAAAGACAATACACCATCGTCTTCATCTTGAATGTGTATAAAATATGGTTTAACACAAATTAATAAAAGAATAAATAGCTTCACACAAATACATACGTAATAGTTAAGTATGAGTCTTGTACTAAGCTGCAGCAATATTATCTTATGTAACACGAGGAAAGAAGTTTCTTTATTAAGAACTCATAAAAAGCAGTCTTTGGAAATGTTTTTTTCTTATCATTAAAAAGGACCAAGGCTGTGATCTTTTATTTTCTTAATAGCAAGTTATTTTTGCATTATTTATGGATTGATTAATATCATTCTTCTTGATTTAAATCAACTTTGAATAATATTGTTCAAACTATCAACACATAGTATAATAACAAAAATCAAAGCATTTTACTAAAGTGATCTCTGTAAATACTTTATATATATATCATCATCTTCTACTAGAGCAAAACTCTACCCTACTGACCGGTTCCCAACCTCAGTAACTTCTTAACATCTTAGAAAGTCTCTATAACACACCCACATGACATTATTGTCCTGCTACACAATTAAAAATTTCTACTATGTCATATTGACACAGGTGTGAATGTTGTTTGCACTGCTAGTGATGCTATGAGGCAATGTTTTTACATGCAGGTGCCCGTTTTGTTTGTTCTCCTTCACACAAGGACGCACATTTAGTCGCTCACGGATGACACGGTACACATTCCTGTCAGTGTTTTTGCATAATGTCACTGATCTACAGATCTACAGATGGCAGTAATGCCCCAAGAAATGCAGGAGTGTCCTACCAAAGGTAGGGACACAAAAAGCTGATGAAGAAAACCTTAGAAACCTTAGAAAACCGAGGTTTCATTCAAATAGGGAGATCGGTGACTCGCTGACACATTCAGCACATGGTTTTATTTAATGAAAGCATCACTGAAATTGTCAAACATTAAAGGAATGGTACTTATTGTGTTATCCTTAAGATATCCTAATTATAATTGTTTAAATAAATGCTGTGGAATTAAACGACTTTTATATATTGTACTTTCTATCATGTTGTACTGGCAGTACTGTTTTACCAAATACAGCATTGATCTTTAATTAATGCTTTATTTAACACATTATATTATCAGTTTAGAAGCTAAACCCCCCTTTAGTCGTAGGCCAATAACTTGATAAAGTCACGAAAAGCTAATTCTCGGTTAATGATGATTGCAGTAGTGGAACTGAATGCATATGCTCTGTGCCATGAAAGGACAGTTATTAGTTAGTCCATTTACTTTCAGATAGGAACCACGATGGCGGAAATATTACAGTTCTTGAGCTAAATCATTTGTTGCTCTTGTATTTAGGTTTGCATGAGACACTGTTAATTCTTGTACAGTCATGATAATTACAGAGGTAATACAAGGATGAAGTCATACAGTTCCATGCATGAATTCACAGCAATTAATAAAAACTAAGTTGCCAAAAAAACTGATACCAAGACAAAAAAAGACAGTTGCATTATTATTCCTTCATTCATTCATACAACAACTTGATAATATGTAATTTAGTAAAAAATGTGTTTAACTAAATTGTAACTTCACTTGTAGCTACAATATAGAAAGAAGAGAAAGATATTGATATCAAGATTAAATGAAAAAGTTGTCTATTTTCGAATGCACAGTATTCTTGCAATATCAGTCACTTTCAAAGATATGAGCTTCACTGCTATGGCTTATTTATGTTTTTCTCCCTCTCAGCTGAAGTTTTTAAGTATACATTTTTTTCCTCCCACACTAGCCGTAACGAAAGAAAACAGCTGCTGTTGTGATCCTTATGAAATGATTGGCAGAGCCTCACAGAATTCCCTTGGTTACAAGGACTAAGGCTATGGCAAAACAAGACTCTCACTGGGTGCAGCATCCCTCACTGCTGCCATACCTGGAGGCAACCAAAGAAGCCGCCCTGCCCACACTAATATAGTGGGTAGATGTGTGGGTACTTTTTGTTTTCCTGCTAACACGCCTGATCCATCCTACTGTTGCTAGTATGAAAGAGTTAATGTTGTCACACACAAAGTTTAAAAATGTATGAGTTCATCCTACAATAAAACCGAGCTTCTAACAATAAATCAGGATAGTTAATGACACTAAATCATTCAAGTTTTATGCATCATTACTTGTCTACCTGCTTATTGAATCAACATCTACCTTTGCATTCTCGCCATCTCTCTCTCTCTTTCTCTGTATTTCTCCCACTCACAAGTCCAATGCTTTGGGATCAATTTAGAAGCAGTGTAATTGCCTTGAAACTATTGTAGCATCATTAGACCAGAGTTCTACGATGGCATTTGCAGGGAAAGAAAGGGCATGGCTAACAACTTTCTCCATAGCTCTAAAGGTTACTTTTAATCACCCAATGAGGAATCCTCTTCTACCTCCCCATTCCTGGTTTAATTTTACTCCCAGCTCCAGTCAAGGATCCACATCCACCAATGCAACAGCACATCTGGCAGGCAACTCCACTAATTAAGTGGTGGGTTTGTTTGTTTCAGAAGGATTCTGACCTTTGACATGTTATTTGATGATACAAAGAAGTGGCTTTCACTGGGACTTAAAATATAAAACTGGGGCAAACAACATTTGGCTACCTATAAGGTAGAAAAACCAGAACTGGATTGAATGCCATGAAAAAATATGCGTCTTTAAGTGCAGAGCAAGTTTTAGCCAAGACTAAATACTGAACATCATCACTGGTCACTGACATCTGATTTGCTGGAGCGAGAAGTACTCCTTTTCACTACAACCATCTACGCTGTCATTTAATCAGTCCACCAATTTATTTATTTATTTTTTAATATACATGTGTGTATATAATTATTTATTGATGTTCATTTTCAATTTGCAGAGTGGCCGAAGTCTGTTGCATTCAGGTAAGTGCTGAAGTCTGCTATCAAGATGGTTCAATTGATGTTCAAATGGCCTCAGTCCTAAATTTCGAAATCACGCTGAAAAAAGGCATGATGGCAGACGTAGATTTTATGTCATGGGAAGATGATTACACTAGAGTGGGCCATTCATTCTTTCAATCCCGGAAGAGGCTTCACTTTGCTAAAGATGTGTCTTTGCTCTAGTGGCAACAAAACAAAGTGGCTGGGGCAGAACACCAAACTGCCAAATTGAAATGAAGAAAGCTGTAATTCAGTTTTTACCCTGTCAGTGCATACACTAAGCTATGCCATGATTGTCAGATGAGTTCTCCACTTTCTGCTTCTGTCTGCCTGACTTTTCAACCCCTCGCTTCTTCAAACAAAGCAGCTTTAGCATCAGACCCAAAACCCCACAGGTGATTCTTTTATAAATGCATAAAATGAGGAGCAAATTATTATTCACAGTGCTGAATTGCGAAAAGGCAGCCACACACATGTTCATCAACAGTGTTTCTTTCTCTGACTTTTATTACATTATTTCCTTTGGGACACAGACTCATGCCGACAAGATAGTGTGATAGAAATTCTGCTAGCGCTACAGTTCTGCTCTGCTCCCCTTCCTCCATCAATGGTAAATGTGTATTGTCGGCTGACAGTGGTAAGACTGACACATATCAGACACATGTGCGTGCCCACCAAATCTAAGTCAAGGATCCATTAAAATTTCAACAAAGCTGTGTGCTCTACCATGGAAGTGCAAAGAATACAATTTGAATGGATGTGGTGTGCCTATAGGACTGTGCTATACCTTCCATGATGGTCGACACTGCAAAGCGTGGGTTGACTACAGACCAGCCCAGCGAAACACACAGAAATACATGTACTGTATTACTGTATTTCTATCCTTATGAGGGCAATTTATTGATGCCTTCATTGTCAAAGTCTAAAACACATGTACAAGCAGAAATGTGGAATTATCTGCTGGAATCTGTCTATCAACAAACACTTATTAAATAAGAAGAAGATTCCCTGCCCACCTTCAGTAGCATTGCAACACAAAAACTTCTGACTGACAATGAGTCAAGAAAGTGTCACGTAGCAGCCAGCATTGAGCCTGGTCTACAAGGACACAAATCTGTAATCCTAACCTGCGCTTACAAGAGTTTTCTGGTAAACTGCTATTTCACAATTCCAGGAACAACAAATAGAAAATGTGATTGAGTAACTAAGGTCAAACTTAAGTTCAATTTAAAGTCAAACACTGTCAGTCTTCAACATTGTTGTTCTGTTAATTTTAATTAATTTACATAAATATTTTTTTTACTGAAAATCATTTTTGACTTACTCACTACAGCTGAATGACAAATCAACATATGAATATGTGTACAACTAATTACTGGTAAAAGCCTAAGAGAAAATTACACCCATGTGCCACATCACTAAAATATTAATTCATTCAAAACTGTGTCCTCTTAAAACAACTATGTGAAACTTAAATTTAAGTGCCCGGTATTTGATCTTGCATATAATTAAAAATAAACAGGTCAGAACGACTGCATCTAAAAAAAAAAAAAAATAGAGCATGAAAGTGTAACATCGATGCAAAAGAAGTTGGTTTACCTGTGATCACTGCGACACATTTGATCACACCTGTGATTTCCTATTAAGGATCACTGCGCCGCTTGAATATAACATAGATAAGATCTCCAACTTAACGATTCTGCAAGATGGGTGTTTCTGAGATACTTTTTAAGGATGTCACGTCATTTACTTTGAAGTAAATCACCATTATAGAGACTGACTTAGCAAAAAGCTTTTGACTTGTAGGAGCTTGAAAGAGTTTATATCAAAGTTGGACGCAATATCAGAGTTTAATACACAGGGTGTTCCTTCAGATCACAGTGGGCTGGTCTCCTCAGTAAAATCCAACCATTTCCAGCACTGCTGGAGGATTATATCCGGTAAAGAGCTCCATAAAAGTTGATAAATTATAGTCAGTGGACTCTACCGATCACAGTGGAGTCTTCAGTGTTGAGAGATGAGGGCTGAAGGCACAGAGAGCCCAACTGATACAAGTGTCCAAACTCAATGGGCATCTGGGAAATCAAACAGTGAGTGAATTGGAGACGCAGCGAGAGCATGAAAACACACAAGCGTGCACACACAGAGAGAGAGAGAGAGTAACAGCCGTTGGTTGAATCTGTTGCACTGTTTGCGGAGACCATGAAAACAGGCTGGCGTTCTTTAGCTCCCAGACAAGTCAAAGAGTCAGATTAAAGCCGAAGCACTTTACTGCAACAGTGCACCTTTGTGTCAGCACCTGAAAAGAATTGGCTATTGCAGTGTTTATGTTTACAGTGTTCAAGCTTGAATAAATGGATTTATTGCTATTTACCTTGAAGAAAGTTCACTTCCATTCTGAAGATTCCTTGATTTTAAGACGAATGCGCCACAGATGTAGATTAGCAGTTTTGTTGCTGGTCATTGAGATCTGGGCTCATATGTTGAAGTATGTTTGAAAAAAACATGTAGCAAAACATACTAAGCCACAGTTGTTATGACTTATTTATTTTGCTCTGAATAAATAATACTGTCTTAATGAAATGTGAAAACAACTTGCCTCCTTCGCTGTACTTTACTTGTCTCAGAATATTATGTTGAGATGCACACAGGTTGGCAGTTGTGTGATGCATGCATTGCTGAAATTATGACAAAGTGCTCTGGTTATTATTCTGGTTGTCCATCATTGATTATCAGCCATTTTGTTTTATATTCTTGCATTTGCTGACTGCGTATTTGTAGATTCATCAGCTGACAGGTCAGTCTGAAGAGTTTCTAAAATAACATTAAACAGAATCCATCATGTGGCACATGGATATTAAATTATCATTAATTACAATGCTATTCCAAGGAAACCAAAGAAAAAGGAAAAAAAAAATAAAACAGCATGAACGTGACACAATCTGAATAATGACTTGCATTTCATTCTAAGTAAAGCACTTGCCAGTGACATTTGAAAAACAGTGTCAAATTCAGGAGCAATTCTCAGTGGGTGCTGGCAGTGCCTAATTAAACTACAGCATCTACTTGAGCCTCTCTCCCTCTCTGTCTCTCTCTCTCTCTCTCTCTCTCTGTCTGTCTCTCTGCCTCACTCTCTCTGTGTGCCATTGAAACAATCTGGATCCAGACTCTTTTCCCTGTGCATGCATGCATGAGTGTACACATCCTGTACATGTACCTTAATAAGTCGGCCTGCGTTTGTGCGTTGCGGGTGTGTATCAGAAGGAGAGACACAAGACTGTATGAAGGAGACATATTTTTCACCTCGTGCCATTTGCCCTGAGGAGAGGCTTGCCCATGGTGCTTAATCTCGGTGGGGATTGTGTGTATGTGGGCCTATCAGCCATCAATCGAGCCAGAAATTCTCATATCTTTCCCCTGCCAAGCCCACAAGTTCCCCTGGCGAAGGAGAAATCCACACGCACGCAAGTCGTCCTCGAGCACATGAACACACGCAAGCAACCACAACTGCACATGCTGAGGGGAGGAACAAAAATAAAAGCAACACCTCGAAAGAGCAGGGCTGCTTTATTTGATCCTCTGTAACTGTACCTTGCATTTCTCAATACGGCACAATAAAATAAAACAATACCAATTTTCAGCGCCCAAAATCTTAGTGTTGATCAACACCTTTCTGACACAACCACATCCAAAAGAATATTAAACAGTTTCAACTCTCAAGAAGGAAAAATACATTGCTTGGCAACTCAATGCTTTCACAAACCCACATGAACACACACACACACACACATCCAAACACATATCCACCAAATTAGCAACAGAAAAAGTGATACTTTATACCAAAATATGTGTGAAGGCTTCGGTCACGTTGAGTCCCAGGGCCCAAATAACGCTAAGAAGAAACTATTATGTGAAAAAACTGAAGATAAATGTGTCCTTCTGTTCTTTCCTTTGCATTTACTTTCATTGTTTCACTCTGTCTTTCTTATTTTCCTGTTGTAATTGGCTTCATCATAAAGAGAAGGTCATCAATGCTGTGCTTTCACTGGTGGTCTCTGGCTCTGACTGGACGCAGCATAGCCCCTAATTATCACAGAACCCACAATAGCCTCTCATAGCATGCAGTTGCATCTGTGCACACATACATATGAAAGACCACACACATTGATTTCAGATAAAAAAGAAGCCCACAAACAACATGAAATACTCTCAGCCCACACAGTTAGCTGATGCCACAATGACAGTAGCCCTGATACATTCCTTATTAACAGGAGAACAACCTTCCTGGGGTTTTAATTGGGAAACTGAGCAGGTATTGGCAGTGCATCAGATAGGAGGGCTTGATGGTTATTTCAAGTGGTCTGATATGAATTCCATGGGGTCTCCTCCATGGCTTTGTTGTGCTTATTAGTCGTCTGAACAGATAACAGATTGCATCTTAATTGGAAATCCCACCAGAAGCCTCGGTAACCATATTGTAAAATGATCCACACCTTTGCAGTTTGTCTTTCCCTGGGTACTTTGACTATGGTAACAGGTTAGGGGAGACACCTTTTTAGAGAAAATGAGGCAAAAAATAACTTGCCTTGGAGTTTTGGAACTTTATTTTCAGACCCTGAAACTACATGTGCTGACTATATAAAATTAGGGATACAAGATTTCTCCACACAGTAAATGTCTGACTGAGTAGAGATTGATAGGCTAATCGGTAGATATTTACTGTGTCTTGAGACATATTTCTCAAGAACATTTACATTTATATTCATTAAAACTTTTAATCTTTCTGTATTTGTAATAAAAATTGAATTTCCCTCAGAGAGCAGTTAAAACTACACAATGCACACTGCAGTTTATCCGCCCATCCCTTTATTTTCCAAATAAACTCTACTCCTCTAGTGTGGCAGAGGGTGCAATCTAAACTAGAAATAAATAGGTATCAAACCTGTACGTATGTATGCATTTCCTAGTTTTTTCTGAGGTTTATAAAATGGTACGATTATGTTTTTACTTGTTATTGCTTCACTGTTTTGTCTAACTTAATTTTTGTCTTGATAAGATATCGTTTCCCTGAACACTTTTTTTAGAAGTTTTTATAAGGTCCCACTAGACCTAGATAAACCAGCCAATATTAGCTTATTGCTATCAGTGTACATGTCAGTTGATAGGGAACAGACAGTGCCAGCACAGAAATGCCAGCCAATGTTAGAGGTTATTTAGAAAGAGTGTCACCATTAGTCTGTCCACCAGAGAGCACTGAGATATTGATTTTTCAACTGCACAGCATCTTGGTCACAATCCGTTTAAAACAGCATATGTATCCAGCTTGTTTGTTTATGTTATGTTATGCTTAAGTTTAAATAAAAGTGACTATTAGCTGGCGTACTGATTTTTTAAACTGCCAAATATTGATATGAGCACTGGTCTCAAAACTCAAAACTGCTATTGGACAAGCTATAGATTGACCAATCAACTGCTCTCACTAATTATTTCTAAATAATACAGGATGGTACATTTTATATTCTGTATTACAGTCTTCTTTTGATGCAAACGCATAAATATGCAACTGATCTTTGAATGCAGATAATTTTACAAGCAAAATTAACTTCAACTCTAAGTTCAGCAAATCTACTGAAATACACCGACACTCATCATATCTCATCTCTGCATTCCTCAGATGCATATGCATAAATAGGAAACCGGCACATCACTGTTTACAAGCAGGGAGCGCCTCAGACGACAGGCAAGCTGCGCTTCCTGGCTGCTGCGCCTGTTTTATAAATAATAAGCGCAAGTCTAGACAAAGGATGAATCTGATATAATGTGCAAAGAGCATTCTAAATCTGACCTTCAGGATTTTTTTGTGAGCACAGGATAGAGAGAAGACAGAGAGACAGGAGACAAGAGAAAGAAATACAATCCTGTGTAGCGTGTACTTCACTGGATAAGCAATGATGACTGGTCAAGGAAAGACAGTGGAATGAAATCAGTGAAAATGGACTACGAGGGGGAAGAAAAAACCCTGAAGGGGTTTCTCTCCATTCTAACATGCCAAAGCTATCACACAGAGGCTTCATAAACTCAACCAAGAAGACTGGTCAAACACACACAGCTCGTTAAATTAAAAATCCACAGTAGTGCTGCAAATTTCAGTCTGTGCACTTTCACCATATACAGATGACCAGTATGAACGTATGGAGCAAAATCCTATGAAATGAATGTGAAATGTAAATTTGCATCCAACTTAAACATTTACATGGAATCTAAATTGTAGTTAATGAGAAACTAGCTAAAAACAGATAAAGCTAAGATGGCTGCATCATCAGCAGCAAATGTTTATTTGATACTGATATACAAGACTTCATTATGACGTGTAAGTGTTAGAGCTCTGGTAGACACAACAACATTTTAATATCTGATAGATGCAGAATAAAAGACAGCGCTAGTGATCATAGTAACCACAACTGAATTATCAAATATATTACTCTGTTACTCTATTGTTATTATACAGTGGTAGTATTAATAGTTGCAGTATTGAATAAAAGCTGAACACTGTTAAACCTGGTGACATTTTAGTATATTATCTCTATATCTCATATATACAACTGACTGTGATGAAACGTATAAATAACGGCATTGATTAAGATCTTCCGTATGCTCGAGGAATGGCGTGTAGAATGTGTAGATTAGTTCTAGTCGTAGTTCTAGACCGGGAGATATGCCGCGCTGTCTGCAGAGAGGCTAAATGAGTCACTGACTAATGAGTAATCTAAGAACAAGTGAGAGCAAGAGGGGAAAAGATAGAAAATCAAAATGTATGTTGCATGTTACACATGAAAGAATAATCAGTTACATAACAAATCCTTTCTGTCATTTTAGATTAAAATTGATTAAAAAAGCATATTGACCATTTTTGAAAAGACACATTTATATTAACAAGGCATGATCCTGTTGAATTGTTTTGGATGGTATCAATTCTTAATGCACCTGGTCCTATGAATATATTCTCACTTAGCCTGTAATGAAATATTCAAGGATTGTCTTTCCAAGGGGAACTGTGCCTCAGCCTCACATACAGTACCATAGGCTCTGAGCAGCCAGCAACTATAGTTCAAAAGCAGAAGTCAGTGTACAGACTGGTGCCCAAAGTGTGTATCACAGCTGCCAACAGCACATGCCAATGTTAGAGATCAGTAACACAGACACATCAAACCCAAAATCATACTAGTTCTCATGTCCACTATAACGTTACACTGAAACCTGTTAAACCTATCAATCTATCTCTATGTCTCTGTACAAACACTTCAACATTTCAGAAACAACATACTAAGAGTAGATTTTTAAAGAATTGTTTGGTTTTTATGTCGAAGGTTTCCCCACGTATAAAGCGAAGTATTTTACGCTTCTCCTCAGTGACAAGCAACAATAAACTCAAGGTCTCACAGACACAAACTGAGAGAAAAAGGTTGAACTGGTCTTGACACAAACCGTTACCAGATAAAAACCAGATTGGCTGTGGCATTGAAATGCACTTACTCCTCTGGGAAATGAAAAATGTGAAAGTTAATACTATGGCATTCCTTCAGAAAATGAGTTCACATCGATTCTGGGTCGGCACAGCTCAAACATCAAGATCAGTCCCTGTCACAACATACAGAAACCCCTCACTGATGAAATTCTGATGGTGGATATGTTGTGTTGCCTTGTATTAGGTATGTCTATGATTTACAAACCCCAATGAGGCAGGGAGAGGATGTGCACTTCCTTCCTCTAACCACAGATTCAAACCTCAGAGAGGTTCCTCTTATTGGCCTGTATCACAGTGCCCCCTACTGGTGCACAAACTCTCTACTACCAGCGCCTCACTTGGAATGATGGCAGACAACATATGTGAATACATTATTCTTGGAAGGAAAAGGAAAACAGGCACTTTGGCATGCAAATATTTTAAATGCTTCACTTAGAACAGGAAAAGATGCATCATTACAGATGACGGAAGATCCCAATGCAACCAGTGCACATGTACAATGAACTAGCTGTGAACAGTTTTATTTTTACTTATTTATTTATTTTTCATCTAATTTATATTTTGATAATAATTTGAAAAAAAAAATGTTACTCTGAACTAGTCAATAATACAAAACTAGAGTAACTTACAAGATTTAAAAAAAGAAGTCTTTGTAACTGAGGAGGTACAATTATTTATTTTAATTATGATACTGGTTTGATATTTGAAAGGCTCAACCAAAGGCAGTTACACAGTAAATTCATTTTTTCTCACTCACTATTTAACAACATGGGTCCCACTGAGGCGCTGTACCGGTTGTGTCTGGCATCAAACAAGAAGCTCAGATACAAAAATGAGTTTATGTCTGTGTATCAAACTCACATCTCAAAAAATATGACGCTGATGTGGTGATCACTGAGGAAAAACTCCACTTTCAGTAAGTCATCATCCAAGATACATAAATATTATATCACTGTAATTATGTCATGAACTCAGTCTCTTCATATGAATTAAAGTGTTTAACAAATTAATTATTAAAGAATGTGACAACTGACAGAAAATAAATCCATTTAAGTTTGAAATCAGTTTGAAAATCAGTCATTCATCAAATTAAAAAAAAAAAAAAAGAAAAGAAAGAAAACATTTTATAGCTTCACAAAGGCAAATATTTACTGCAATCTCTACTTTAATGTTGTCATAAATTATTGACATAAATACCCTGAGTTTCTTGGCTGCTATCCACAGCACGAGACGGGAAAAAATTACTTGATCTCTTGACATGTGCGATATGCGACAGTGATATGCATTCAATTTTCATTGAAATGAAAATTGCTAACACCATAAGATTTTTTATTTTTATTTTCCTGCTGGACCAAATAAACATCGACACATCTCCTTCTTGTGTGTTTATGGTGTTCTTTTCTCATAAAAAAGGCAAAAAAAATGATAAGTTCTCATGTTTCTGGTGACAGATTGCTTGTGCTTACTTGGTCTAGCACTAGTGAACAGGAATATCTTAACTCTGGGTTTGGCAGCTCGCTCAGTGATCATTGTTGGAAGGTAGCAATACACCCATGACCTGCTAGCTCTGATCAGCGATTAACTACTTTAGAGACCTTGATTTGTGGTGCTGCTTTCAAAGAGCTATTCATTTTTATTTTTTTTATTTTTTTTTGGTGAGAATGTATCACATTAATTGGGGCTTATTTTCACTGTGCAGGATGACACTGACATCAAGCCACATTCAGCAGAGAAAAATACACTACTGAGCCGATGTTGATTGTTGGTTTGACGGCATGTTTTTCTTAATTACAACAGACAGAACAGTAATACATGTGCAGGGACAGCCAGTTGAGGCCAGGGTGTGTGTGTGTGCGTGTCTGAGTGTGTGTTCCAAGACCTGCGTGTGTCACAGAGACACAAAGAGGTAATGGTGCATGTGTGTCCGTACAATTACTTCTGAACCAACAGGTGTCAACACCATCAATCTGTGACACTATAATATTTGTCTAATTCAAAAATGTAACTATACTTCCCCGTGCACGATTTTTAATGTAATCAACAAAATACCAATGTGATTAAAAGAGTAATGTCTTGTTGCAAAAGGCTGGAAGATGATTCAGAATCCTCACAGCTAACTCCTGATCCACGAACGCTGACAGAACTGTAGTGCCTTATGCACAAAACCTCTACTGAGAAATGTTATCATTTTCCTGAGCAGCAATAACAGCCTGCGCCGGTGTACTTATCACTCCCTTCATCTCAAATACTTCTTAAAACATCTCTTTCGTGTGCCGCCATCTACGTCTGTCTTCTTGCCCCATTTCATATTTTTTTATTTATTTTTCTTTACCTGTGCTCACTCTTTCACACATCTCTCTCTCTGATCAATTTAATAAAGGTGTGTTGGTGTTATTTTCTTCTTCAAAAGTCTTGTTGTGGAAGTACACACACGGATAAAATGTAGAATATATCAATTGAAAAGAAGTGACGACCATGGAATACAAGAAGTAGTTACTGATAACATGAAGGGAGCTCAGAAACAGAGACAAGGAAAATTCTATTACATCACAGAAATGAAAGAAAAAAATGCCCTACATGGTACCTGGTCTATAAATTATCTTGCCTATAACCCCTCTTTCTCTCTCTCTCTCTCGCTCTGCCTTGACCTGATACATCATTCAGGAACAACAGCAACAAACTGTCACACAGCAGCGTGTAAACTCAACAAGGTTATCTGTCACCACTCGCTCAACTGTTTCCTGAAAACCAGAGCAGATTTGCAGCACCTGCTATAGATAGACACACACATAAGCAAACAAACAGACCAGAGGAATCCCACATTGTCACAAATACATGACATTCTTCTGATAATAAATTGTTGCTTTGGCAACAGATCTACACTCTGATACATAAAAGTGTATTTTTGTGTCTTTCTGACACTCTGGCTGACACCTGCTTTAGAAGCTTTTTGGTCCAGCAGTGTCACTGGGGCAGGTGAAATTTGTTAAGGCAAAAAAAGATAGTGCTTCTGCTGGTGCTTTCACAGTGAAGGCCATTCTGATGCTCACAATCACCTGTCACTTTGTCAGTGCAGATTTAACCCTTTAAAACACACACAGACAAAATGGGTTCAGCCAGTGTCAAGTGGTAAACATCATATGAAGCGGGGAGAAAGTTTTAGCACCATTTCATGAGCATACATTGTTACATAGAGGCTATGCTGGATTTTTAAGTGTTAAAGGTGCACTGTGCAAGATTCTTAAGTGTATGTAGCAGCTTCAAAGTAACTGTGGTGGTTAAAATTACTACTTATGGGATGAATGAAGGGTCTATCACTTGCCCTCATCATCTATAGGTAAAAAATTAACCCCACCCACATGAAAGCTGTTGTAATTAGTTGTAGGGTTGGTGTCATCCGACAGGACGTTCACCTCTGTTTCTGGTGAATTAAACGTTTTTCTATGTATGGTGTGTCTTGAACTCAGCCTTACTGCACGACAGTAGGAGGACCTTTGTAAAGAAAAAAATGACCAGACTTGCATCATGTACCTAAAATCTACTCTGCAGACTATACGTGTTACCTATATATGTGAACAAATGCAGAGTTTCTATTCCTGCCTTTCAAGCTGCCAGAGAACCAAAACTAGCAGCGATGCCATTAGTGAAAACAATGTGCTGGGAGTTTCTTTTGACAATGAAATGTCATTGGAGTCTGTTGTAGCTCTCATGCTGGTATCAGCGCCCACCTGTGTCTAAGTACCTATCAGAACACCCTGGGGGTGGCTGCATCGGATTCTACAAGGTACCACCACGTTTGGAGCACAATGGTGCACTGGCTGCTCTGCTGCGGGGCCCTTGGTACTTCTCTAATAATCTACCCAGCATGTGTTTATCTGTGTTGGACCAGGTTGTCTGGAGGAGGCGGTCGGGAAAAGGAAGACAGACAGAATCCTGCCAGTCTGCATGTGAGGAACCGCGTAAATCCAGAGGGACTGCTGGCTTTGTGCAAACGTGTGTTCATATGTGTATGTGTTTGTGTGTGCATCTGAGAGACAGAAGTGGCAGCAATGCCATTATGCCAACATGAGTTATGGTCTGACTTACACAGACACAGACACACACACACAAAACATTTAATTGCCAAAAAAAAAACTCTCTCCCGGGCTCCATTGTGTCTAATGTGTTCAACGTTAATCTTACCCTTTGGGGACATTTGCTGTTGTGTTAATTACACACCACCAGGAGCCCTCATTAACACACACACAAATATGTACACGCACCAGCACACACACAAACACACAAACACAAACACCCTATGTACACAACTTAGGTGGAGCAAGTAGAAGCATAGATTAGGTGAGACAGTCCAGTCTGGGAGAAGTAAAGCTAATGAAGCATTTACAGAATGTGGGGTCATTTGAGACTCGCCTGAACAAACCAAGCCTCAGACGAAAAGAAGAGAAGAGCCCGAGTGGCCAGCACGCCCTGCTTAGTCATCCACTACACCGCTAACTCATCACATCTTGGCACAAGCTTTTGCTTCCACCACTATGCTAGGTCGAGCTAATGCTAGTATAGTAAGGCAAAATGCAGGTCTGACACACAATTAACACCACAAAATTTTCACCAGCTCCCTCATGTTGATGTTATCAGCACTTACTATAGCTTGCTACTTACCGCATCAATTTAGACTAGACAGACCTAACAAAAACTTAATCAACAAATGTTACTGTTTGTTTGTCTCACTTGTTTCAAAGTCCCTCAGGGAGAACAAAAGGAGAATATTGTGAGGTTCCCTGTGTTTTGCCCAGGAAGCACCTTCCTGGCAGGTGGACCACCCATGTCAGGGGCAGAGTAATGGGCTACAAGGTGACCCTCATGCACCTGTATTTCTCCAGCTTTCACCTCACTGCGGGGTCTCTAATTGTATCACAGGGGGGTTTCACACAACCAATTATAGGTAGTCAATTATAGATACAGCTGTAGCTCTTTGTAAAAGATGTATAACGTTTCATTGGAAGGAATTGACCCTGATCAATTAGAAAAGTAGAGAAGAAAAATGAAGGTGAATGCATGTAGGAAATATTTTTACTCAGATTTATTCAACTTAGCTTAATGCACAGTGATGTGTAGTTTTTTTTTCCCTGTAAGAGAGGTCATCACTTTAGCAGCAACAGCATAAAAAACACATAAAATAGATCAAGGCAAACACATCTATACTTTTAATTAAGTTTCATAAGTATGAATGAGAAAATAGGAAGAAATGTCGTCTTTGCATTCTTCGAGCTGAAGTCTCCATTTCAGTAGGGCTGAACTTTGATGAAAAGTGTAATATGTTCTTCACATTCACATCAGACATAAAATATCGTATCAAATGTCTTTCGCCGCTTAGTGTGATTAAAATTAAAATCAAGGCGTATCAGTCCTCGAAGGTTAATTTGTCTTACACAGTATGTCTGCCGTGTCTTTCCATCCTAGGGATGCCTGTGGCCTCAGAAAGGTTAATAAGCTGCTTTACCTCAGCCAGAGATGGATTGGAGGAGAGTTGGAAAGGTGAAAAGAAAGGTCAGGAGAACAGAAACACCTTAATGCAAATCCGCACAGTCAAAGTAATCTGTCTATTCTTTAAAACCACCAGCTACCCGAATAAAACGTCTCTAACCACAGCTGGACCCGCACTCTTCACTGAGTGAAACATTTATACTTGGATTGACATCAGTCAGCCCTCATCTAGAGATGAACAACTGTGGTCAAAGGTCTGGACAGAATGTGAGGATGATGAGGCACCCGCTGGAAAACAATGTTTAGCAATCCGCCTGCCAGTTGTCAGTTGTAATGTAACTGGAGCTGATGTTTCAGGGAAATGTGCTTGATTTGGTTCAGTGTTTATAGCTTGGATTCAGCTTGCTCATGTATACAGTAAAAGCAAAGGCAATATTCCCATGACCCTGCCTTTATCCTGAAGTGTTACTGATGTACTTTCCATTTACTTGCCTGTGTGGGTGGAGTAAAAGTGCAATAACAGTGCAACACCACCAAAACGACCTAAAGCTCAACATTGCTTAAACAGAGTGTGGTTTCACATCAGGCCCGGGCAGCATCAGATGGTTTGTGTTTGTCTATATGGACAACAACCGTACCAAAGGCAAACAATAAGCCGCAAACAACATTGGAATAAATAATGTCTTAGACTTGCTGCAGACTTGTTCAGTATTCTGCACATTTATCACATCACAGCTTTGCATTTCTCTGCAGTGTTTCGACAGTATACAATGGTCAAAAAAAACATGGTCAAAAAGAGAGAACAAAAAAGGAAACAATCTGCAAATGCTGCAATTCACACCAAGTGTTCTCTCTCTATGCTTTTGCACCGCAACAGAAGAAACAAAGACATATGATCATCTAGAATTTCATCAGCCAATAACAATACTAGTGTGATCTGTCGTTTTGATTTAAGACGTCAGATTCTGACTGATCATTTAACTATTCAAATTATTTAATGGATACGGACAAAAAAGTATCCTATGTGAAAAATAGAAACAGCTGTTGAATAATTATCAGAAGTTTTGGGAAGTTATTTTGTCACCCTTCCATGTTTAAGGAGAAGAGAATTCACAACAATGGAAATAAAAGCAAAAGAAAAACTTTAATTTCGTTTTCTAAACAAGAAAAAAAATTGTAGAGTAATTGATATTGAGATGGGAAAAAGAGACAAACTTTCTGGCAGACAATGGAATACAGACAGATGTAAAATATGGATGCTGGGGATACTGTAGCAAAACAATGGTGAGATAAAAAAAAAAAAGACAGAAGAAGAAGTTCAAGGGGATGACAGGGTGGTGAAGAGTATAGAAATAAATGGGGCTGGAGGACAGGGAAGTGAGCACTAGAAAGGAAAATAAATAAAAGAAAAGGTAAAAGCAAAAGGCTAACCTTACCAGTATGTGTATCCTGAAGGGAAACTGATAAAAGTGCAATGGACAGTTTATGTGCCTGCCATGGAGAGGTGATGCTCTGTGCTTTGAGAGCCTGAGAAAAACTCTTAAAGTCTTTTCTGTCATAGCGGTTATCCTAACGTGACACATCTTAACTCAAGGACTGAATCCTTCATTTTTCAGAGTGTTTCTAATCGATGTATTTCTAGTCAGTGCACCGCCCATGTAGGGTACTCCCTCAGTATACTCACAAGTACTGCCTCTTTTTCCATGTTTGCAAAGAGAAATATTAGATTATTGATGAGCAAAGACATGACATGCTAACTGATACCCAGACCTATGTTGCAAAGATTAAGTTACTTCAGTTTTGAAATATTCTAGTTGACCAGACAATATGAAAAGAAAGCTGTAACAGCATTATGTTTTTGTTTTACTTCTACACCTATTGAAAATAAGTATAAAATACCAGTATACTGAAATAAAAATCTAAAAAAAGTTTTAAAAGTTACACAGCTTGTTGGATTTTACATTTTGTTGGTTCCAACTTTAACAATTCCCCCTTTTTTCCTGTTTTTTTTTTTTTCCAGGTGACTGTGGATCACAGTCAGTAATCAGATTGGTCCGTCTACTTTACTTTCTTCTTCCCTCATCTAAACCTTTTCTGCCTGTGCAGTAATTTACCTTGCAGTGGCATGAGCAGTCATGATTGTTTATATTCAAGGAGGCACCATCTTGAACACGCAGGACTCTGATTGTTTACCCATCCTGTGTGTGACATCATGCTTCCCTCCACCACCCTCCCACCCCCCCACCCCTGTGCTCCTCTGTCTCCTCTCGGTGTCTTTGCAGCCAGATTGGCTGTGGGAGTGTCACCCTCTCCGGCCCACTTGTAGTCACAAACCAATTCTACCAAAGAGGCTCAAAGACAAATTAAACTTAATGCCATGTAACAAACTCAGTGGGCTACTATACACTGTCAGGCATTGTGTTAGCCAGTGGAGAAACGGAGCTCATGTGTACTTTTCGATGTGTATCGAAATCATCAGCCGACATGGTGCCAGATCTAAATCACTTTTGGAGAGGTCGGAGTTAGACGACAAGTGTAAAATTGACATACTAGTAAAACATTTGCAATTACGACTGATGAATTCTGTTAACTGCGTGGCCGACAGAGTTTGAGTTCGATCTCATTTAAGAAGAGATTATGAAATACAGCGGGTGGTTGAGTTGTAACAGCTTGAAAAACAAACTATGTCTACAAGCTTATCAGAGAGAAAAAAATACCAACCATTGCTTAAGTAGAACAAAAGCTATCAGCCCCTGAAATTAATACCTGGCAAGAAGAGTGAAAACAAAGCACTGTAAGTTGTTAATAGAATCTCGAGTGTCAACGAATCCCTCTCATTGGATTTGTGTTAATACAGCTACTATACAAACATATGAAAAGAAATCAGTGAAAGAAAAGGTATATTTTCATTGACTTATTTTCACATATACAATATCAAACTTTTGACAAATTTTAAACACTTTCAATTAATACTTTCACTATGAAAAAGACAAAGAACTAATAAAAGTCACATTGCTCACAAAACTTTTCAGACCTTTTCCACTATTTCCATTCCATCACTCAAAAAATGCCAATCCAGTGCAGCAGTATATCCACACAGAGAACAGTGAACCATCACACATCAAGTATTCCCTATAAAACCCTTCTGCTCTTGTACTCATACTTCTGAGCTGGATTAGATATGCACTCCATATTCTGCTGTCTGGGATCATGGGGGTGAGTTAATGAAGCTCCACTGGGGCTTTTCCATGTGAAAAGCTCCAGCGACAGTGCTGACATTGTCCTCTTTTTAGAGGCAAGCCCCTTGTTAATAAGCATCCTATCACTCAATTAGGCAGGCACCAAGATACTGGCTATATTTGATAACACACACAGATACACACGCCTCACGAAACACACACACAAGCTGAATTCACTTTGTTTAACACTAAATATCACTTTTGAATATATTACACTATGTTAGAAAAGTATGTTATTATGTACGATACAATAAATACAGACATATCAGTAAATGTCATGTAATGGTGAAGGAACATGACCGAGTTTCTACGTAGTTTCATTGTGACAACATCAACAAATTAGACAAAGCCTTTAAAATAAATAGATGATTAGCTTTTAACCACATAAAACAAGTTTGTTTTTAACTAATACATGCAAAAAAAAAAATTAGATACAATCAACAAACTCAGATATGAGTATTTGATATGTGAGAACACTTGGATCTACATGTAGTTTGTCTAGACAGAGAGAGATAAAGAACAAGATAGATAATATATAGCTCTTTATTTAGAAATAAAAGATATAATGGAAGTATTGACATATCCCACACACGTGTTAGCTGAGATTATCCAAGGGAGCGTGCACAGTGAAAAAGAAATCAAATATTTAGATGCAAAGGGGATATTTATTTTTTAAGAGACAGATTTTGATGAACATTACAGTGCACCTGAAGGCACATAAAAGTTAGCTGGGTGTAGAGTTGGGAGGCTGTAAGCGGCAGGTATCAAAGAAAGCTAATATTCAGAGGGCTAAAGTTAAAGTGCACTGTGATAGCCAGAATGGCTCTCATCTGAGAAGAGAAGATTAAAATCAGTGGGACATCACAGCAAGGCAATATGAAGTAGGAATGAGAGGAAATCTCTCTCTCTCTCTCTTGCACAAGCTCGCTCGACCCTCTCTCTCAGAGACACAGATGCACACGCACATAATATAGTCTCCTACAATAAACCAATTACTTGTCATTAATATTTAAGGACCTCATTTCCATTCATATGAGATATATTAAAAACGTGCAGGGATGAGCAAGGAAAAGGGCTGACCCTGAGATATTCACAGTGGGCTGGCTGCCCCTAACAGAGAGAAATTAACATTAGGGTGTTTTGTGTTTTATTGAGACAAATGTCTCCTGCCTGTGCCAGCAATTAATGGTTTTGCTTCGAAAATGAGGAAAATGGCACAATTTGAGGCCTTTCTCTTTTCCAAAATGGGATAATATGCTCTTTGGTTTGCTTGGAGTAATAATGAACATTAAATCGAGAATGAACAATTTACTGGTGTGAGGAAAGGTCTCAGGTCATCAAAACAATTCAGCGAAGAGAAGCAGCTCTCCCACTCAGAGTGATGACAGTTTACAAATTGACTATGGGATAAAATGCCAATTGTGATCTTGTTTGTGTGAAGCTGCAGCTGTTAAACAATGCGCCCGCAAGAGCAGTTGCTTCTTTCTCTTTTTTTTTTTTTGTTTTTTGAGTTTTTAACAGGCTGACCCTGACTCCAAATGGACATTGTCATGTCCTAAGAGATGATTTCAGAAACAAGTTCA
This sequence comes from Polydactylus sextarius, assembly GCA_016801845.1. NCBI lineage: Eukaryota > Metazoa > Chordata > Actinopteri > Polynemidae > Polydactylus > Polydactylus sextarius. The sequence continues at coordinate 21,369,118 of CM028930.1, read as the reverse complement.
GCAAAAACAAGATAAGAGAAGAAGAAAGGAGCGATGTTGGAAGAAAGAAAAAGGAAACAAAAAAAAAAAAAAAAAGCCCAGGATAACGATGCAGAGGAAGCTTCCTTGGCTTGCGCTCCCTCCTCCTCTTAATTAACAGAATCAGTAATAAACAGCCGTGTTCTCCAGGGGAAATAGGGCAACCATCAAGTCTGACTTCCCAACACTTTGACATGAAGCATATCAAAAGCTTATCATGTACACATGCTACTAATACGAGTCTGACTATTCCACAGTGGGCTGCAGTGTCTTGAGTTCAGCTCAAACTCATTAAACAAAAGCCTTTATTACATTGTAGAGTATCTGAGCAGACAGAGCTCCAATAGTTGTCTTGGGATAGTTTTTTTTTTTCACAGCAACAAGCTTTTCAAAGGTTTCAATCAACAAGACACATTGTTAGTGAATGAATACAGCTTAATAGGATTAAAACATTTTGAGTGGCACTTATTGTTGCTACAGATGCTACTGTGTTCTCTGAGCCAAAACTTGTCCTTAGACTCGTATGGAACATGCACCGCAGAGTCTCCTCAACACACCAATTTGCTGGTCAGCAACAGCTTTCTTGCCTCAGTGAGAGGTTACCAAGTGTCATGTGAGGTGGCCGACCATGCGTGAGTGTGTTTGATCTGATGGCCAGGTCAGCCCTGATGTTAACAGAGTTATTAGGGGACTTATTAGGTAGAGTCAGAGAGCCAGCTAAACCCCCCACAGATTCCATCATTACCTCCGTTGTGGCAGGGTCATTACTGCCCTGCTGCTGGGGCTTTGTAGCAGGGATTGAGAATCTGCTGGTGTGCACACCAGCACACATTCTTCCCACTCAGTGGGAACAGTGTGCATGTGTGTGTGTGTGTGTGTGCATGTGTGTGTCCACGTGTGTGTGTGTGTGTGTGACAGAGGTACAGGAAAACGGGTGTCACAGTGAGGAGAACTCCTGAGGGATTTGATCAAATCCCATGTGATGAGGGGAAGGATGACTGCAGACATCAGTTGAAGTCAGGTTTTAACCAAGTTACCTTTTCCAGATCTGACCTTTACAGGAACAACACAAGTTTGAGGATGTTTTTTTTTTCCTTTTTTTCAAACGGAAAATCACAGGAAATGAAAAAATGGAACAAAAATCAATTGGGTAAAAAAACAAAAGATAAGATTATATATCCAACTAGAAATACTGCATACGATGTGCAATGGTCTACTTAATATTCTTCAGGCAAAGCACTCCCTTGATATTCATTATTACAGCACTGATGCCTCCATCTCTCTCGCTGTCTCTCGACCAGTTTATTTCAAAGGTGCTTTATCAGTGTGGTAACATTTCTCCCCGTCCCCTCCAGCCTTATTCACCCCAAGCCCTTGGCTGAGCAGGTTCATTAGCAGCATAGGCATCATTAACACAGAGGCATGCTGGGAAAGGAAGTCCCAATGACCCAGCTCAGAGGGGTGGACTACAGCCTCCTACTTCAGGATGTACTGTGCATACATCTTCATTAGGCCCCTCTCTCCCTGACTGCAAACGTATGAGTGTCATTGACTCTCAAACTATGGAGTGTATGAAATTACTGGTACTCAGAACCCCAACAACGCCCTAAATGAAACCTTCATAAATTTACTAGAACATGACTGTGACAGCAAATATACATATCTAATAATCAGAAGTGATTTACTATTAACAGAGTAGAAGTTACAACATACTGAAATATTTCATACCTCCAGGGATTTTCAGTTATTGTCAAGTAACCTCCATCATTGTTTTGTGTTGCTTCTGCTAAGAAGCCAAGACATCACCATTACAAACTGGCATATGCCCTTTATCCGTCAGCAATTGATGTGGGCAATGGAGGAAACATTTTAGAAGAAAGGGGGTGTGAAGTTTGCCAACATCAATCTTGTTTCAAATTGAACTGCAAAGTTCCAGCTGAATGAATTGCCTTTCAAATGCAGCAGGCCATAGCTACACACATTCAATCCCGAAGTGAATCTGATTTGATCCCAAGAGCCGTACAAAGGCACAACCCACAGATTGATAAAGTGAACTGAGGGGAAATGAGGGTAAAAGAAAAAAAAAACGAGAGCCAAGAGGGTAAAGAAAGCAGGATAAGCCGATACAACCAAGTGAAGGCAGAAAACTGGCAAAAACACAAACGGAAGAAAGTAAAGGGGAAAACAACAGTTTTTAACAGAAAATAAAATTCTTGTATGACTTGGACCGGTTGTTCTATAGAGTCCATTTATTGCTTCATACAGTCTAAAAGATACAGGAGGGTGAGAGCAAAATAGAGATGCGTGTGTGTGTGTGTGATAGCAAACTGTACGGTAGTAACAATTTCCCAATTACCGAGCACTCTGTGGTGCCAAAGGTGAAAAACTTGTCTTGAAATGAGTGAATGAGGTGAGAAGTGTAACACATTTTCAAGTCACAGGATATTTTCTCTGCGCTGGAACAGGATTTGGCAGAAAACATGAAAGATATTAAAATTACAAATAAGACTGATTCTCATCGAATAGAAACAAGGGAATTTAACCAAAAGTCTGATTCCTGCTTTATGATTATGTTATGTTAAATATATTATCATTCCAGTTCAATATCTGATGTGTGATATTGCATTTAAAGTATAATGTCTCTTAAACCATGTGCATACCCTGTAGACAGAAACCGTTTTTTAAAGTAAAGGATTTTTTGCTAGAATGACTTCACTTATCTCTGGCCTTCAGAGTACCTAAGAACTGACAAATGTGTCAAGTTTTCAATCAGGCCAAACAACCATCTCATAATAAATGACAGAGAAAAAAAGCCACATTTAGGAGATTGAAGCCAAGCTTGAAATCCCTCTTGATTATCATTTCCTTTTCTTGGTAAAACTCATTAAACAGTGAGACTCATAAAAGCAGCGGGGGAGATGACAGTCTTGCATTCTCAGTTGTTTTAGAGGCCTCTGAGCGCAATAAGCATGTGAAAATTGGGGGCTGTTAAAGTGATTCTTTTTTTTTTTCTTTTACTGCCAAAGTGTTGTTCTTCAACAATGCAAGTAACAAGCAAGAATCCCAAGGAATGTTGAGTTAACAGAAGCCTTCTTCGCACCATTTTCTGAGGGCAGCTCTGCAGGGAGGGCATTTACACCTGCTTGCTTTATCTTTCATGATACACTAGTCCCCCCAAGTGTGTTTAACTTATAAATACCCACATCTTAGATGCGGCAAAGATGGAAAAACTACAAAGAGGCAAAAGAAAAACCAACAAGTGTGTATGTGCATGCGACTTTAAAAAAATGGTGGCAATACCCCAGACAAATGAAGTCAGTTTTCACCAGTGACTTGTTTGTCAAATCAGCACAAAGGATTTATGGTCCATGGTTACAACGGGAGTACAAGACCTCAGGAATTAATCTTGCAAGCCTCAGCTTTTCCACCTGAACCCCCAGCAACACTTTAAACTGCACAAATACCAGTTAAACAACTTGATGTTAGATGAAGGGGGAAAAAAAACTCACAATCCAAATACATTGGATACAAAGTGGAAGTGGAAACAAAGCGAGATGTTTCTTTGACAAACGCTTCATGCCCAGGCTCACTTATAGCTGAATATCCTCATATTTAAAACTATTCTTCATGAGTCATGAAACAGAGGGAAGAGAGAAACAAATGAAGTACTATCTCATTTTAGGAAGATCCCATCGAGCACCTTTTTTTTCTACATCTACATCAAAGCTCCTCTCATTTGCGAAGGAGGGGGCCACATATCAAACATTAAACAGCATTTTTCATTCATGAGCAAATCATGTTCTGTTTCAACAATAGAGGGAAAAGAGCTGATTCAGTAAAGTCGCTGCAGGGGTAATTGATAGGGATCTAGCAAAGGTAACTCCCAGGGGAAATGGATCATGAATTCCTACCCTGCCAGCGGGAACATGGACTATCTATAGAATTCTTTTTTTTTTTTAAACCCCAGTGGGTGAGAAAATGAATCCAATAAAGAATTTAAAAGGACATTTTAAGCTGAATTAAAGCCATGTGTCTGTGGAACTCCAAATGTTAAGTTGTATTTCATTTTAAGAATCTTTTCGTAAACGCATTTTACAGCGAATGTGCTCTGCAAACATATTTCAGATTTACTAAGACTAAATGTTAAATTTATCATTTCGAATAAAAATCCCACAGATCAAATGGAAGAACAAAATGAGAATTCGAATAATTAAATATATACATTGCAAAGGTGTCAGAAAGGGTTTGACTGTAAACTGCTGCAGAAATGTCACAGCGCATGTGATCAAAAAAAACTGAGTGTGCAGCTGCTATCTCAGCCACAGTAGAGAAGAGTGGCAAGACTGTCTGGTCTTTCCCTGCCACTTCATTAAGCCTTGCAACAACTGCTCTTTCCTACACGCTTTCCTTCCATCTGTATTATGCCAGCAAATCACCTTGCGGCAGCCAAGGGAAATTGCTATTTATTTCACAGAACAAAAAAAAAAGAAAGAAAGAGACGAGCCTAGTTTGTAGACCTGGAGGCTGTGAGGACAACGGAGCGAGAAGCTGCCGGCGGGCTGAGTGCTGTCCAAAAAGACGGTGGGTTTATGGGAAAAGTTGGAGGATTCTGTATAGTTATGTCCACACTCCCTGACAGAGCTCAGATTTGACTGTTCTGCGGTTGACAGGGCTCTGACTTCTCCCCTCCCACTGCTGCTAGAATTAGAGGAGGCGCACTACACACACATACATTCACACGCTGTCAAAGAAGTGGAAAACACTCAAATTGTCATGGGAGGAATACATCAAGTGCCTTCACAAACCCTCTTCCATACAAAAACAAACTTGCTCTGTACCGCTTGTGTTATTCATCTGCAAGTTAGGTAGCCTGGTGTTGTATCTGAGAAACAAACTGGCCGGGACAAGAAAACTCCCAGAGCTTCCTTCACAAAAGCCTCTTCCCTGATGGAGGATTGGTCTATTGGACTGGAAAAGGCAAGAAAGCAAACCAAGCATAACTGTCCTCAGTTCACATATATACGTACAAGTTAGTGCACATCCTCGTGCACGCACAGAAACAATGATCTGAAACTGCTCAGCGGGTACAGAGAACAAATACAATGTGCAGCCATATTGCATCTCTAGATTTTTTTTATACAAAGCACAAATGCAAACACATAAACACACAGCTGCAGCAAGAGCACTGGTATCACTAATTGGCACTGAGATTGGAACCGAGTGTGTTCAAAAGCAGAAGAAAAGTGTTTGGATTTAAGATAATTAACATTTCATTGAGAAAAATGGTTTCTTAAGTGTCACAAGATGAAAGTGGCTTGGCATCTATTGCCAGAGAGGCTAAATGAACCGTGTGTGAGGATTAATTAAGGAAGGGGTGAAGAGAGATGACGCCTCCTTACCTTTGCTCTGTGAGGAGAAGCAGAGGGAGAGCTGAGCAAATAGGTCAGGATTCTCAAACTTCTCTTCTTTGACTTTGATCCAGAAGCAATTCTCTGCCATTTCCTGAGGCAGTATCTGCAATGACACAAGGATTCCATTATCACTACAATCAAAGACCACCATTCCACCAACCTGCCACTCAAAAAGTTCTTCTCACTGGAGATGGGGTTTGTGTGTGTGCGTGTGTGCGTGCGTGTGTGTTTTCCCTGCGTGCGGACACACACATGCCCTTGTGCGTGAATCCTTGGCATCTGGAGACAGGACAAATAAACACACAAAAAAGGAGGGTCCTCAGGGTTAAATGCATTCTTTTATGTGATGACAAATCACATGAATATGACCACTCTAAATCATGATGTGTGGATAGACGCTAACTGAATCAGACACATCAAAGCTCTTGTTGACCCCTCCTGGGATAAATGAAATATGCGGATTTTCATTTTGCAGCACAAAAACCTCAGCAACCCTGTTTATTCAGTCCTCCTACCTAGATTTGCCTGAAAGCCTTTAAGAAGTAACCAAGCACCTACACATGCTGAGATGATGGCAGGCCACAGGGATGCTTTCTACTCCTCCTCCTTCATTCCCTCTATACTGCTCACAAGACAAGAGAGAGAGTAGGAGTGTATGGACAGACTCGCACATAAACAAACTTATCTAACATGTTGCAGTTATTAGTGGCTAATAATGTGTGCGACACTCCACTACATACGCTGCTGCACAATGTGTTAAGTGCTATGGTGGTAGGCTTTACTGTGACCTTACTGAGGGTCAGGACAAGCAGCTGGCCTTTTTGCACTGCTGCTGTTAACCTTTTCAGAACCATAGTAATTACATACAGAGAGTGGTGCGAGCATAAAACCCACAAAACACAAACTGAGAGATCCAGGTGTTACTCAGAAATCATTCTTAAAGCCACACAGTGACAGGGATAAGCCGTAACAGTTTGGCTGAGGCCTATAATGGTAACAAAAGGTGCCATAATGGGAAGCTTATGTGAGCGTTGAGTGTTGATAACAAAGTGCATCTCTACTCGCTCTCAGAGCAGCCACTCAAATCCTAGAAAGCAGCCAGTGTCATATCTGTGACGGAGGAAAAAAAGTAGTTAGATATTTCATTGTTACAATAACATTTATTATTATTACAAATAAATCTTAAACTTGAACTTGAACTTAAAAAAGGCCAAACATTTCAATGCATCTCTGACTTCATCTCATATGAACTGGATGGATGAATTTTGAAGTTGGATAATTATTAATTATTAATTCAATTCTCTTTATCTAAATTACAGAATGAGGCTAAATACTGCAAGATATAAACAATTTGCAAAGCTTAAGTGTTCGTTATTGACAACTTTATTCGCACAACCTACTTGTTCTAAGTAGGAAGTATCCTTCAATCCTTTTATAGAAAAATGGCTGATTAATATGTGACATTATTTTAATATAATACCAAAAAGTAAAACACCTCTACATTTGACCTTATTCAACAAGTTATTATCTGATTCCTCAGAAAAAAAACTGAACAAACCGAAAAAACTGTTTTTAGCATGCAACTTAAAATAGTTGCTGCTTTATTAAATTGCAATTAAATTATCGGAACAAGAAAATGTCAATAAAGCTTTTTCTCTAATTAAAAAGCCTCAGTCCAAAAAATTAAATTAGTTATTTTCACTATGCAAACAAGGCTTATCACCGTTCTGAATTGGTCTGTTTTAGAAACTGGAGTTTTCTTCTTCAACAAAATAAGTAAAGCTTAAACCTAAAGAAAAAAATGACAACAATTTACAAGATTTAGTGGAAGGTACTCGTTTTGTCAGAGTAAAACAACAAATCAACCTAAAACAACCTTAATGATGGATCTTTTTTAGAAATTGCAGCTTTTCTCAGCTCATTCTTCGTGAATTTAGATATTGTCACAAAACAATCTGCTGAGTCACAGCTCAAAGCAGAGCCTGGATTCCATCGCTTTTAGAAACTATAAATGTAAGCGGGATTAATCATTTTTACAGGCCTACGCCAAATGTATTGATGACTAAAATTATAAATATCAACAACTATAATGGAAAACATTGTGTTGTTTGGGAAACTTATTTTTAATGTTATAATTATATGATTTAAACACAAAATATACAGCTCAGAGACGTTACCTGACACCGGCTAATGATACTGCCCAAAAGAACTGCTCATATAACGAGAAAGGAAGGGGGCTAAGACAATTGCCCTGGGTCACACCACAAGATGTCAGACGTTTTCTGATACATGATCCCTACAGCTAACGAACAAATTAAGAACAGTTTCAAAGAGACCAACCCAGTTTTCAACATGATGAATGAGAATGTTGTGGCTAAAGGTTTTGCTTAAATTGTAGAAAAAAAAAGTAGCACCGCAGCCCTGCCGCAATTTGTGAGGTTAAGATTCAGACAATTAAGTAGCTGTTTAACTTTTATTTAATGTAGTTGCTGTAACTGTATTCTGAACAAATAATAAGGTTTTGTTTTAGCATGTTGCACTGTGCACTCATACAAGGCTGGTTTACAAACAGGACTGTGGGACTAGATAAATACACTGGGACCACTAAGAACTCACTACACTGATGTTTTAATTTCCTTAATATTTTAATATTTTCTTACATAACATTCAGCCTGGTTCATGAACTCATGAGGTTTGCTGTTGAGGGCCTGACCAGAACACAGATGGCATCTCTTATGTTTGAGTAAAAGGTATTTGTTACAACTTAAGCTAATGAGCTAAACGTGAGCCTGTTTCATGGTGCGCTGACGACATGAGGTGTTTTCCTTCATCCCACTGCGTGCATCCATGTTGCCTTTTGTTGTGCCATTCCCACATGTTTACAGATGCCCTTAATTAGCATGATAAGATTATACAAATTTAATTTTTCATAGGGAACGTGAACAAATTGTAATGAGTTTGCCATTATTCCTGTTTTTAAAATTCAAAATGAAATGCCTAAAATGGCAGCCGGAACAAAATTGCGTGTGTATGTTGTTTATGTTGGCTTTTGCTCTTAATCTTCACTGATAATTTTCTGTGGGACTCAATGACACACAAATATAGTAATGCAGGGGAAAAACAATAATTCAAGCTGATTTGAAATGCATTTAGTGCTTAAACAAAGTTGACATTTCCCAGTGTGTGGCAGTGCTGCTCTGGTCCCATGTGAGTGTCTTGTGCTACTGCTTCTGACTAAGAATGCACTGTCACAACACATCCCTTGTTTGACTAGAGGACTTGTACTCTAACTGAAAATGTCAGAATCCGACTTTTTTAAAACTATACCCTCTAAAGGTGTGTATGTAAACATTTATATATGTATGCATGTAGAAATAATTCATACACACATTATGCATTCATCTACATACTTCTGTGTAAAACTGTACTATTTTGACAACATCACCAGATTAATGTTTTATCTTTTGTTATTGAATCTGTGTAACTGACACTCTCAGATGTGCATGCGGCGGTGGATAGAGAGGACGTATGTGTGAAAAATAGCAAGTATCTTTTTTTCTTCCTTTTCTCTTTTTATACAAGGAAATCATAGTAGCTCCTGGCACTCCCATACTTCCATCTGCTGCACATTGAGAAGACAGACGAGTCTTGTCCCACTTAATCGACACAAGAGACACAGATGTTTTTTCCTCAGGTGGTTATGAATTTCATTTGCATCACCAAACTACACTTCCTGGGGAGGCAAGGTTAATGCTCCTGCACATTAACCTGTTTTTGAACATTTCTCAGACAATGGGCACTTGCAACAGACTGCATGCGCACAAATCATATATGCAAATTCACACAGACACTGCACGAGACAATGAGTAATAATATTTAAAATATCAAAGCACAAACACACGCACAGTCCCACCTGGTGCGAAAACGCAAAAAAAGACACATAGTAGTTTGTCTTGCTGTTTACACAATAGATATGATATTCCATACTGCTGCAATGACACTATAAATAATTTCACCTACTGCAAAGGAAACTTGCACACACACACACACATAGGGGTTCATTTACATACATCACATATTACAGAGGTGACAAAAAACTCAACCTGCAGCACATATCCACATTTCCGTCTCTCATTCATGGCTATCATTTGATGGCCTCCTGTTAAATAAATAATATATCTCAGAAAATCAAATATACCATGTTTGTTTACTTGTTCTCTAGATGAAAAAAAGACCAATATATGAAGAGACAACTAAAAATGGCCTTCAACACTTTGAAAAATCACATTCAAAATTCCATTTTAATGCGTGGCTTGATTCCACTAAAACCATTAAATAAAATGTGCACCACCAACATGATGTCAAAAGAAGTAGCCTGATGTTCTGGTTGCTGTCAGTAATGGAAGACTAAAACGTAAGGTCACACAAGCATCAACAAAGAACCATTAAATTAATGCTAAGAACTCCTGAGGCGATGGATAAATTATCTATGGTAAAATAGAGCCCACACGGAAGAGAATGTCCTATTGAAATTGTATTCAAATGTGATGGAACGCTACACAAACCTGCCCTCATTCAATTATGCTTAGAATGTGCAAATCCAAGGACATTTAAGCAGCAAAAATTGTTTACTCTTGAATCCTTTGAAATGGGTGCTGAGTGTGAGGCCTGTGGCTCAACGGTTCTTTGACTAGATTAACAGTGTGTTTGTATAGAGCTCTTTTGGTTTAGATCTTCAAATCTACATTTTGTGTTTTGTAGGGTTACCTCAAGAATCTTTTAAAACCAAGTGTTGGCATGTGTGTGAGATCATGTTAACCTACCTTGGTCCAGTTGACCCTCTTCATCACAGTTTCAGGCTTATAGGTCTTCTTGGGCTCAAGCCCGTAAGGCAGCTTGACGACAGGCAACGCAGGAGGTGGTGGAGGTCCACCTGGGCCACCAAAGAAAGGCGGAGGGGGTGGTGGCCCACAACCAGGGGGTGGTGGCGGAGGTGGTGGTCCACCACCTGGAGGAGGTGGCGGCGGAGGTGGCGGTGGAATGTTTGCATGGCCGGGGAGAGGAGGAGGAGGTGGGGGAGGACAGCCACCAGGAGGAGGTGGGGGAGGTGGAGGTGGAGGAGGTGGTGGAGCTGCTGTGCCCCCTGGGAGGGGCGGCGGAGGTGGTGCTCCGGGCACGGCCGGACCCGCTGCAATCTGAAAATACAGGCAGGAATTGTTAACGTTGGTCTCCACTTGACATCATCATCAGTGTTTAACCCAAACCTCAGTCTGATGTCACTAATGAAGCAGCACCACGAGGTGTGTTCCTGTGCCGAGTGTCAGTCAAGATGTGTTTTTGTGCTATAAAAATAAAAAACATGTTGTTCTGCCTGCAACACGCATTTCAGTTACTTGACATGAGCTTTGACTGTGAGCAGAGAATAGGTTGTGTGTGTCACTAGCAGTCAACTCTCAGCTGCGGTGTCTTATGTCAGGGATTACAAGACTCTCTGCAAGTGTTGCTTCCAAATTCAGACAAATATGAGGAGGTTATGTCCTTTGCTGTTTCCATAACTTCACTAAGAAAAGAGATTATGATCGCAAGTTTAACAAAGATTTGACTTGAATCATTAAAGAAGGAAAACTGAAGTAACAAAAAAAAAAATGGAGTTGCACTGATTCATTGATTCAATTTACGCCAGTATATTTTGTAAGTAACATGTAAAAGGTCACATAATTTGGTTGACTGTGTCTTTGTGGCTCCTTTTATTATATTCAATTATATTATTGATATACACAATCGTGTATATTATTGACCAATAGAACTTCACAAGCAAAATAAAACATTGTTATACAAAACTGTTGAAACCACTGATGGTTATGAAAAGCAATGATTCCCTAAAGCAACTGTAAATGTAATGTGACAATATGTTATAGTCATGAGAGTTGTGTACATTACATAAGAGCATAATTTCACATTCGAATCATGTCATATTTACTAAAGATTTCTTCTTAAAGTGATGTGTTTTTATTATGTTAAAATGTCTCCTAGTCAATATCACAAAATGTATTCAAATAAACAGCCACCAAAGGAAAGTTTGCTTATGTTTTTGAGGTTAAACATAATGAGCTCATGAGATTTGAAACAACTAAAGCCAGAATGCTACTTACAAAACAAAATGTCACTTTATACAAAGAGTACTGAATCCACTGAAAGGTTAATGTATTTTGCTCATTAATCCCCGCTGATATCTCCGTAAACAAAAACTTTGGAGAAAAACTTGTGAACAACCAGTGTTTTAATTTATAAAAGATAAGACTGCTGCTTTCCCCATCAAGTCTTCATCACGAGTCTTCACAATGGCAGGCTATTAAATAGTAGACAGGGATGTAATTAGACCTGAGACTGATAAGACAAAGTCTTTCAGTCCTTTGACACAGGTAGTCTGTGATAGTCTGTGACAATGCCAATAGAAAAATGTTTTATATGGAAAAAACGTATGCAAATACAACAATTACAGACACCAAAGCTTAGACAGGGTTTGATCTTCAGAGCTGATTAGGTGCCAGTTCTTACCGGAAAGCATTTTCACTTGCACATCTCATTTCCAAAACCAATTCCTGACTATGTGCATTTCCCTGGTGACTTGATTGTGTGCGTAAAATGTGATTGGCTTCATATTTAAAGACATTACGCGGTGTTTCATTACATAATGGCATTGGTGGATTGTTTATTAGGGCTGAAATTAAAAAGGTGTTCAGCAAGGAGTGTCTTACACAGATTGCCCAGAGCCCTTTAGTGAATATCCACATCCGATGATTACATGTCTGTCAATCTCGAGCCCTCGTGGCCCGTTTTCTCTTTTAAGATTAATATGAGAGAATGGAAGCAAATTAGCTGCTAAATTAGAGCACAGTTGTTTCCATACTGAGAACCCCTCAGAGTTTCTATCTTTTCCTCTCCTTCTCTCTGATCTACCAAATAATAAGCCCAGAGACTACATCATTGGAACCATTTGGGCTCCAATACTATTGCTACTGGCATGGTCCTTCTCAGTTATAAAAACAAACACCAAAGAATATGAGATCTGTAAGTAGCAATGTATATAAATAAACATGTGCTTTGCCTTAAAAGATAATGACCATTTTATACGAGGTTCCTATGGGACAACATGAGACTCACACAGCATTTTGCATTTTAATTAGGCACCTTGTGCATATTTTGTGAGCAGTATGTGCATCATATAAAAACACACACAAGTGTCTCGGTCTGACCGAGCAAATGCAAGTATATATTAGTATAAGTAGGGTATTGTCATCCATCCGTATAAGGATACTGACATAGTATTTACAAATTAAACAAATTAGTTAAAAGACCAATTTGTGTGTTATCCATCGTGTTTTGATACTGTGTTTCTCATCAGTTTGTAAAGGTCTCATAGATGCTTTTTGGCTGATGTTACTGTTGTGGAGCCCATCTGGAGCACTGTGTAAAGTAGACGGTCTGGCTGATATGAAACCTAACCCATCCAAATTGGATTCACAATCTTCTGGACTCAATGGGGAGGTCAGCATGGCAGATAATTAACTCTGAATGCTATGTGATTAAATCTATGCCCCAATCTCATCTCTGATAGAGGAATTCAATCACCAAGTGTTGACTTATGAAAATTGCATTAAAGAAGCAGGAAATGTGTGTAGTTAAAACCCCTATATAGTTTATCATACTTCAAACCGTTTTATTATGTAGCTTAGTAGAATTAAGGTCTTAAAGATATTGTTTTTTTAACTACAGCAAGTATCTACTTTTAGTGGGTTAGTTATTTTAAGAGACAAAGCATTCATTCAAGTCTGATATTATTTCAGTGTAAATTTAAACTACATAAATACATTATTTCCGAAAATAAAGACAGCAGGCAATGCAGATCAGTTCACGTAGCATAACTTGAATTTAGTGGAGATTCAAGATACATCTTGAAAATTCAATGCACAATATGATGTGGGGCGCACATGCAGAAAGAATGGGGGATGACAAAAGATCACTTCAATTATCAGTTTGACAGTTTTCTCTAATAAAACATTTGAATCACCGTAGTGCAATTCCTCAAACATACAACTTGGATTTGCAGGTGATTAAAAGTGAGATTGTGTCGAGGGTCACGCATGCAGAGAGAGACACCCACCTTGGCTTCAGATTCCCTGATGAGTCTCTGAGCCTCTTTGAGCTTGTCTTTTTCAATAGTTAACTGTGCAGATACAACACATACACCCACACACACACGCACACATACATACACACACACACCCCCCATCACCACCACACATGGAGACACATGTCACAACAGACAGAGGGTAACAGAGAGGCACAAATGAAGGGTGGGTTAGATAGACAGAGAAGTAGAACACTAGTACACAAGAACAGGTAAAGAACTCACACCAAACACAAGAACGGCAGAACAGACCAGACCAGAGGCAACCAGGGGAAAGAGGATGTTCCTTAGACAGTTAATGACAATGACAGTACAGTGTTATATTCCCATTTTGTCTGAATGCGTTATTTGATGTGCAAAAGGCAAAGTGTACTGTACTTTTACACCTAAAACAAGATGTAATCTATCTTCAAAAGAACATGAGTGTAGAGCAGTGTCGGCAGCATGAAAGGAACAAGACACAGCATCACTGACAGTTGGTGTACCTTCAAAACCCGTCTTCCATTTTCCTCTTTTGGCACTGAAAAATACATTTCAACTTAATACTCTTAGATGTGTGATGTGCACTGATTTCACTGTTCAGTCTTTGTTTTAGAAATGTACCCATTTTGCTTTGATATTTCAGTCTGTGCAACCTTGCCAAAAAAAAAAAAAAAAAAAAAAAAAAGAGGATGGGAGCGTAATCCACAGCAACTGAAATGTAATATTTTTATAGAGTTGTTCCTACAGAACACCTCTTACTATGGACCGTAGAGAACTAAATATTTAATGTGTATAATGGAAAAAGAGATGGAAACTTTTAGTGGGGTGACTTAAAAAGAACTTTCATTTTGCAAGAATTTTAGAAAATGGTAGTAAAGTGCAATATTTAAGGCAAAGAGAGGTTTTATTTTATCTTTCATCCTCAGGGATTAAAAGTTAGAGGCTTTCAGATATCTCTTCTTTAAAGAACAACCCTGAAAGACCTTTTGCAGGTATAGAGCAAAGTCTTGCTTTCTGAGAAGTCCAGCTCTCTTAACTCCTGTTCTTTATAGTTCTATATAGGCTTAAAACAAGGATATATGAATGGGATTTTGTATGACAAATACATTTTTTTGGCCTCACTCTTAAATTGGCTCTATCTCACAACAGCAACACTCACATTATACATGTGACTACATTGTGAATTGTGCTGTCATTAACGCTTGAGTGAAATTCTATAAATCAACTAGAATAGAAGAAAACTGGCAGCAAAAAGAAGGAGAAAGTAGCCTACTACACCTACAGCTCCTCTTGGGGCCAAGCTGGGTCAGCTACAAGTCCGCCAGGTTGTTAAAACCTATTAATGGGATGGCACAGAGTGTTCCAATGTAACACTGCAGTGCTACATTATTCATCACATCCAGAGCCAATTCAATGAATAGCTTCTTTTTTTGCCATGAATGGTTACAAGCAAAGGTTTGGGGAAGGGTGGATGATTTCCAGTTGTTGTGATTTCTGTGTCCTTTGTTGATGTTTACAGGCAGAACCTCCACTCAACTCAATTGGGGGATAATCAAACAGACACATCAAAAAAGGCTGCTTGTTACAATGCCAAAGTTCCCACAGAAAGACTCTCATTAAATGTGTTGGTTCACAAACAAGGTGAAGAGAAGCGACTCAGGCATGCATGTGTTTTAATGTGTGACAGGAATTCAGTCTTGCAGATGAAAGGTTAGGGTTAGCTCCCACTTAATTCATATTCAGCAAAACAGCGGTGATAACACAGCAGCTTTGATGGACAAACTGAATACGTGTCCTCACGCCGATTTAAAGGTTCTGCACTTTCACAGTTAATGGCTTTCTACAGCACTGTGTCAAACGTGGATTAGGTTGCAAAACACTCTTTCAGTCTAGTCTTTCCTGAAGTAGAGTCACAGCCATTTGAAAGAATACTGCTGTTGTTTTGTTCATTGCTTGAGGTAGCAATTCAGTGGTGTCTGTGAACACCTGCCTAAAAATCAAAAAACAGGATATAACTCTAAATTGTTATTACAGAGTCTGCATATTTTAGGAGATATGAAGAAAAAAAAAAACATTAGCCCTGACAGCACTGAAATCAACTCTAATTAAAATTAAATTAATCTGTGAGGTGCAGTGAAAATTAACTACACTTTTATTAAACCTGAACAGATTGAATGAATTCACGTTGATAGAAAGGTTTATTTAAGCTTAATAGTAAGTGGTGTGATTAATCATGTAGTGTATATGCTGGATTTTGTTCTAAAAAGATTTTTGGGGGATATTGTTAAATTGTTAGGGTTTCATTCATGCATGTTTTTGCCAGATGAATTACATGTTTTCTTGCAGAGGTTAATGTCTGATGATATGCAGCCTCTTCAGCAGCCTAAATGCTCTCTGAAGGAGCATTCAGACAAACTAAGGAAGAGAGAGTTCGACTCTGCAGGGCTTCTCTGCTCTACACTACCTGTTAATGCACCACAGTCAGTCAGTCTTCAAAAGACACAGGCCTGCCAGGGGAGGGGAGAGGGGAAGGTGTGTGATAAGGAAGAAAATACTTGGAAACAACATAAAAAGCCCCAACAAGGGAAAGAGGCCAAGCAGAGGTAACGGAGTGTGATGCATTCTTTTCTGACAGGAAGTGGCAGAAAGAGAGACAGAACGAGGAAGAAACAGGCGACAAGCAGGTGAAGAAGGCAGAGAGGAGCTTTTCGGATGGTCTCATTAAAATGGGTGGGCAGTAATCAGGCGCTGAGTGAGTGATGATCCAGTTTGGCTAGAAAACCCAGGTAACAAGTGGCGACAGAGCATTCATGCATATTAAATGCAAGACTGAAATCTACACACACTTAAGTTCCATGGCGAAAAACACTGAGTGATTCTGGCCAGAGCTTATACCACATAACTGCATTTTTGCGGTGACCTAAGAATGATTGCCTGAGGACCGATGTAACAGTAAGTTACAGCTAAGAAAAGTCCTAGTGATCCTTGGACCACATATGCAGGTGCAGTTTATCATAAAGTGAGTGCCAACATAAGCATCCAGAGAGGAATGTTTGAAAGAAAAAGCAATCTCTGATATAGATGTACCTATACCATCTTTCAATGCTGGTTTATATTAAATTCCCTAAGAAGGGAGGCAAACTGCCCTTTTGTCCCAAGGCAGTACTAAAGTGTTTGAAATTGGGTTAAGTGGGAAATAGCAGTCATTTTCTGTGCTCAAAATGGAGGGTTTTGCCTGGGAAAAATGATGTGGAGGCCAGGAAAAGAAATGCAATCCATCTCTGTGATGATAGAATTACATAGGAAAAGCTTCAATAGAGCAATTTGCCCATATAAAGAGCTACAACTTAAGACGGAGATTGACCCTTTATTAAATCAAATGTTCTTGCATGGATGATAACTCCCACTTATAGCAGCAGCGCATCTGTAAGTGGAGTAGAAAGGTATCCTTCTGACTAAATCAGACCTTGTTCTCATGACGCCACTACTTTTCTTTTGGTTTCTATGAATGTGAGGTGAACGTTTTTCTTCTGTGTTTTGTAAGACAGTCAGTTTTAAAAAGAAGAAAAGTTTTTCACTGAAAAGAATAAACTGATTAAAAGTACTTCTGGACACTGTTTTTTTTTCACCAGCTTCTTTTTCATGCTTTTTTTAGGAAACATACAACATAAAAGATCTCTGGGGGGAAAGAAACACTGTTTTGTAGAGGAGTGGGATTTCTCTTGATGAATTTACCTGAGACTCCAGGGTCTGGATCTTCCCCTCCAACTCTTTGATTCGCTCTTCCTTCTTTTGAGACTCGGCCTGGGCCTCCTGCCGAGCACTGAACTCCTCATCAAACTGCAAAAAAAAAAAAAAAAATAGACACAAGTATGTCTACGTGCACATAACAAACATAAGAACACAGATGTAAACACACACATACACTCAGGTTGGTGAGCGGCAGGGTGTCTCCAAAGAATGACCACAGGGCACATCAACAGACACCAAAACACGCTGTCTTACACTCTCTGGCCGATTTCTATTCATAGCCCTGACGGCCCTAGAGCCCTGTTGTCCTTTGTCTTTGTTTCAAGCCTGGCTTTCATGTATGTTGATGGATCTAACCTTTGCAGAAACCAAGCCACGTCGCTACAATGATTTCACAGGCCCAGCAGGGTGCACGCTGGACCAGTGGGACAGCGCTCTTAAGAAAAACACAAACCTTGGACCTCCTTGATATCATGATATAGCGATAACAAACTCCTTAAGATACATTTCAGCATTACACACGACATGATGTGGGTAGTGATTTCTTTCTCTCAGATAAATAAAATACAATTAATCAATAAAGAAATCAATTTAACAAAATTAAAAAGGAAATGTAAGATAAAGTGGGAAATCCTCTTAGAGCATCCTTAAAATGCAGAACTGTATCAAAAGAGCCTGCACATAACTTAACTCCTGGCACTGTGCACAAATAAGTATACATCAGAACATCGGCATTGATTCTTGTAATGCTGATACGGATCATGTAGCGTCACAGCCAGGTATTGATCAGGGCATGGAAAATCAATAGCTTGTCTGGGAGCTCCAAGGAAGAAAAAACTTTCCTGATGGGAGCCGGCCAACCAAAAGGGGAGCTGCTGGAGTGATTAATGTCTCACCTTTTTGGAGTACTCCATCGCCTTCTGCTCACTCTCTTCAACTTTGGCTTTATCCACACACTGATCTGCAAAAAGAAAAAAACGACCACAGTCATGACATGCTGGGAGATTCTTCACATGCGTCTCCGGGTGCAATGTGCATCATTAACTCTTCCTGTGAGACTTCCAATTAGACCTGCATTTTGTTTTGCAGGGCACATAGAAGTTAAGTTAAATTTAAACACATCACAGTCTTGGAGAAATTTCGTGCATCATAACATAAGTATATTTTCAGTAGAGATTCTTCATTTTGTTGGTGTCCCAACTTATAAGTCTGCGTAAAAAAATATTCACATCATAAGAAGCAACACTTGTGGCATAATATAATAACAGAAACGCTCAAAACTAAAATGAAAAATGAAGCAAAAAAAAAAACAAAAAAACAGGCAGTTTTGTTGATGGATGCAACTGTTATCTTGACCTTGTGAAGAAGCGACAAGAGGGGAAAGTGTTTTGATGACATGTTCAATAACTGCTTCAGCTACAGTAAAATCAGTCAGACTGTGCAACTCTTGGCTCATGCAGATGTGCTAATCTCTTGCACTCGTCTCCTCTTCACACTCCTCTCACCGAAGGAAGTGTCATTAAAAACACTGAGTTATTATCTGTTGCTTGCGGGAGTGTTGTTTCAAGCAAGATGAAAAAAAAAACAGAAGTGGAGTGTAAAGTCCATGTCCAAAATAGCACTTTTTCATATTCTTTGTAATTCTTTTACAAAGAGTATGTGTTTCAAATTTGGTGTTATTTGATTGTATTAACAAATTCTATATTTTTATCCCCTAGATGAGTCATATTTAAAGATTGTGTCAATGCATTTGTGCAATTTCTTGTTAGATCGCACATCACGCAACACATTTCCCCTCAAAAATATAATTGTTATAACAAAACAACGAAAGCAAAAAAAAAAGTGAAGAGGCAACTTTCAAAAAACCCATGTGGATGTGGCATCAAATTCCACATGGCTTATTGAGAATTTCACAAAAAAAAAAAAAAACAACCTTGGAAGTTTTCTTTCTTTCTTTCTTTTCTTTTAACAACTGATTAAACCTCGGTGAAGTGGGTGAGAAAACTTATTTAATACTGCATCAGTTCTCTGTGGATAGGTTTAGAAACTTTTAACGACCCTTTGTTGACAAGTCAGAAAACTGTTAGTGACACAACAGAGAGAGACAAATTGGTGTTATTTATTTCTTTTCTCTGTTTGAAGAAAAAATAAAAAAGAGAAAACATTCCATTAGCAATGCAGTGCAAATAGATGTTTTCTCTGCAATTCCAGAAACACATCTGACAAATACCCTAACTGAGAAAAATGACACTTATTCACTTATACCAGATATAATATATAGTTCATAAATAACTAGATGACTCCTTCTTATATGTCAAGCCACTGAAGATGTTTGCCAGAAGAATCTCTGGGGAATTTGGGAAGATAATGAGAATGACTGCAAGGTATCAAAACATTTTTAGCAACATCAGTGATGTACCTCCTGCAGTACAAGGTTTAAAACAAACAAGCAAAAAAAAAAAAGATCTGAAATATAATTTTAGCTTTGAAATCAGGAATTTAACCACAACTCCTGCAGACATTTTTAACTTCATACACATTCTAACCATCTGCTAACCTATGTGTTACAATAATGAGGGACTGAATATGGAGTCATTCAAAAAGTACCAATCAGAATGGTGAAGTCCACGTCCAGTCTTCTGCTGTAGCCGAAGTCAGGGTCCATCCCATTGCGATGCAAAACCACCTGAGAGACACATTCCTCTATCACCTTGTAGTACTGAGGCCTGAAGGGTGAGGAAACATAAAGCAGAACAATTAGACAAGCCACAGAAAGATATGAGTGACACAAACTCTACATGGCCAATTAACCACAAATTATTCCCTTATCCAAGCTGGAGGTCACAAAATGCCATGCCAGAAAGGGTGCTGCTGTAGAAAATAGACACCCTATTAAATTTGATCACTTGCTTCACCCCCATCATGAAATTAGCAGATTAATGGGCACACAGAACCCAAGTCTGTGATAGTTTGTCCATTTCAAGGTGACAGACGGTAGCTAAGGCTATGCTTGCCCTCTTGCCTAATTTGCAATCATCCTTGCCAATTAGAGCGACCATAAAAACTGAAATGTAAATCTAATCAGTGTAATGTGTGTAATTGAAAGCACAATGACCAGGAAAACATGTCAGCCAGTTAGGAGTGTGACTGAGAGCTCGGTGTTGTCGAGCACGGTGTGTGTGAATCAGCCTGTAAGTCCCGTTCCACCACACAGGTCGGTGTGTGACCTTTTCTCACTAACATTATCAACTTAAATTGCAAGTGACATTTAGTAAATACTGTGCTATCTTAACCTGAGCTCCAGCATGAGAAATACTTTTTTTTTTCTTAGCAAAGGCATTGACCAGATGTTTAGGTTTGAATATGCAACACCAACAACTTATTTATTCCTCTAAAGCTCTGTTTATTGTAACTGAGGTAGTAGAGAACTGACCCTGTATGATGCTCTCACATAAAGCTCTGAAAAATTACAACACCACAGTTCCCTGTGCTGGGAACAACAGCAAACTCCCTGAGCAAGTGCATGTGGGTGTGACCAACTAATTGTTGCAATTTGCTTAATGGCTGGGCAATTGCAGTTCTGGTGCAGCGCTGTGAAGTCTGGGATAAGAGTGCAGCAGGATGAATACATTACTAGTAGGAGGAATACAGTATCAGCAGCTGGAGCAGGGACAGCCTTCTGATTCAATAATCACACCGGCTCCTTTCATCTCCTTTTTAAATAGCAAACAGTTTCCTATTGAGCTGCTCAGTGGAGGTTATGTACTTCTATTAGTCCCCAAGCACAAAAATACAGCAGAACATTCAAAATACACTTTTGCTGGCAGCTGATGTTCCTTTCATTTACAAAAAAAGATTTTCTTACTTTAGAAAACAACTTTTTGTTGCAAACTTCATTTTGGGATATAATTTAATATCAGGACAATGACAATGACAACACCAGGCCATGTGCGGCAGATCGGATAGTTCAAGTATTTTCAGCTTCCTGAGGTTGTCCAATTGATTTATATAATGAATAATTGAAAATCAGAGATGCCCAAAAGAGATTTTATGATAACTTTGATCTAGATAAGAAACTCAAAGTCTGATCAAAGCCTGTCTGTCTGATGTCTCTACATAAAAGCATTAAGGGAAAGGAGCAGTAATGTTTCTAAAATGTAATAATTCATTTTTGCAGCCAGAACTGGGAACAAAGTGACGATTGCCAGCTGGGTTAATGCTGTGTAAGACCCAAAAAACACATATATCCAAGTGCAGTATGTGTCTGAGTAGAAAGTATTTTTATTTTGGTTTGTTTGTTGTTTTTTTTTTTTTTTTTTTTTAATGTTATGATAAACAACAACAAGTAGTTTATGACAACATTAAAAGGAATGTCATTTGTTTTCAAGACTCTGAGTGTTGCCCTATGATCTGTTGGTACCTTGTGGGTGGACAGGCCATATCATATTATGAACAGAGGTATGAAAGAACACTAAATTCTGAGCCAAAGCAAATAAGAATAAATCAGCATTTGGGTGCACCGTTTTCAAAGCATGAAATGCCATACATTAAGCTTGAGCTGGCAGAGTCGCCCACTCATGAGTGGAACAAGCTGGTGAAAGCTCGCACATCGCCCTGCATGGCTTAAGCACTGTGGCATTCGGCTTACAACTGTCACCAATGTACACCACATTATTATCTCAATAAGCCGCCCTATTTTCCTTTTCGTCCTCCATCCTCCGCCACCACTGAGCAGATAGGGGCTGGGTGGAGATAACTAGAGATGGAGAGAGTGACCCAGAACTGTCAGGCCGCTCCACAGTGGGCAGGGCTGGGCTCCAGAAGCTAGCATATGTCCCCTGCATCATTCCCCACCTCTTCTTTTACTTTGGCACCTTCATTTCTTCCAATGATAGCTTGCAGTTCAGCACAGCCCCAGCCACTTGATCCAGCTCTGCTCCACATAACCAATGTAATCCCCATATCGCCAGGCTCCAAAAGAGCAGATCTGCTCTATATTTACTGGGTGGGTTTGATGTGCTCCCATTCATTAGGCTTGCAGTGAGAGATTAATTATCAAAAATAAACCAAGCCCTGGAGGGGAGAGCAACAACTAATGTTGTGTTAGGAGGAATGACAGTAGACGGAGCACTTGAAAAGTCTGCCCGCTGTAGACCATCCTATTATTAGAATACTAATTACAATATTACAATAATTAATTATCAGTAAATTGACTATTATTTGCCACAAGAATCATGTTTCCGAGTGTGCTACCAGTTTGCATAAATACAATGTTAAAAAACAACATAATCCGTTACTTCAGGTAAAGTGTGAGTCCTTTGATCACAAAGCCAAAGACTGTCACACCTTTATATAATACTACTTAACCTCCACTATTAAATGATGGCAGCTAGAAGGGTGTATTACTGTCACACATCGGCCAATTTGTTTTTGATTCATGTAGTGGAATAACTAAATATATACTATAGCATTTCACATTCACCCAGTTTCATCTACTATGTGAATATGAAAAGATGGCGAATTTTGAGGGCGAAGAATGTGATCTATTGAAGCAGCTGCATGTATTGTAGCACTGCATCTCCCATCATCCTTATTCCACAGCAGCAATGAACGGGGGAATAAAATGCCTCAGTCAGAATACATTTATAGTGTTAATGTTTGTGTGAGAACGTGTGGGTTTTGTCCTTGCAACTATGATGGAGGCTGGAGCAAAAAAAATATATATATATCACAAAAATATACCTTTAAAAAGACCATCAGTTCTTCTAAGCAACGGTACTGATCCCTTCTTATTGCTGGCGTAAAGACGGCTACATGGATACTGGAGCCAAGGTAGACATGGCTGTACTAGCTGGTTAATGTGAATTCTATTTCTCGCCTCTTCCAAATAGATGAGGAATACATTATTCATAACTCCAAGGGAACAGCAACTTGTCTATGGTAAATTCATCTTCCTCCCCTCATCCACCCTTCGACTTCCAGCTTTTTTTTTCTTAAAGTCTTATTTCTGCAAAAAGGTCTGACACAGCAGTGAATTCATCAGTGTCACTCCGTTCAGTAGAGTGGCGGCCTTTCTGCCAATGACTGACATATTTGCTCTTCAAAGACAAAGCAGAGAGCTAACGCAACAGTTTTAAATCACTTAATAATTTTCAAATAAAGTAACAGCCCATCTCTGATAATTCATCACTTTCTACTGTATCGTTTTCTTTTTGTCATAGAGCAACTCCTACTGGTGACTGCTAGACATTTGGTGAACATGATTGCCATGTCATCTTAGTTTGGTTGTACTCCAGGTTTTATATTAGCTGCTACTTGATGTACATTACTATATATGAGCATTTCTAAAAGGTAACAGCTGATTTTTACTTGCTTTTACAGCATGTATGTTCATGGTGTTGGAGGTCTTTTAAGCGTTTCTTTTATGTGCATTTGTTTTGTGTTTAACTCGACTTCGAGACAAATTTTTCCTCAAGAACAAAAAGGTTAAACAACAAATTGAAGTTGAAGTCGCAGACTGGAGAGACGAGTTTGACACTTCAAGGTAAATGACAAGAAAATATGAGTAAAATAAAGTTTGCCTTTCAGAAATCAATAGGTCGCTTACTTTTGAGAGAATTAATGCACAAAACAAATTTCAGCTTGGCTTCCATTTTTCCAGATATATTGGGTCAAGAAAAACCCAAGAGACCCAGAGAAAGGTAATAACTATTTCCTGTAAATTATGAGTGAATACCTCCAGACTGATGTATGAGGTGTTTTATATCTACTGTAAAAGAAACCAGAAACAAAAAAAATCCAAAAGCTAAGAAAACTGAAGCACACTGACATTGAATAGAGCTGCATGAGGTCGTCAGTCAGTACAAGGCTAGCAGTATGCAGCAGTAATCACACAGAACTTACCTGATGTAATAGTCATTCCTGATGAGCAATAGGTGCTGAAGGATTGACAGGAAGTATGTCTCTGAGCCAGTGTCTTTCACCATGTTGGACAGGAGATGGTACACTTCACCCATATCAGTACAGGAACGGGGTTAAGGAAGACAAATTAGCAATATGTCTGAAGTTTCTGAGTTAATTAACAGTTACAGTTCAAATATTATTTATGTACATTTAAGTCCTGTAAACATTAAAACTTTTATTAGTTCTTGTTTTCTTCATAACATTTCTTCCCACAGTTCTTCACTGCTGCTGGTTTTCTGACAGGCATCACTGAGAAAAGCAAACGGAGATGTGACTCCTCTTATCCACTCTCTCTTGGGGGAGCTAAAACAGTATAAACAGCTAACTTGAGGAGGGGGATTGGCAATAAAGAATAACTCCCTCTGGTTTACCTGTCACTCTGAACCTTTCAAGACAGTGGAAATTAATTACATAAAAAACTCACTGGTTTGAATGTTTGAGGCAAGGATGGCGGGGAGTCGAACATTCGTGGGGCTGAGATCCGGTTTTTAGATTGAAACTGACAAGTACTGAGGAGTGAAGATTCATGTTATTAAATTTGCAAAAGGTATTGATTATATGTCTTATATTCACTTTCCCCAGGGGGTATAGTGATGGCTATGACATCTAAAGGAGATGTTCAATCTGACTGTCTTTTTATTATTCCATGTTTCTATATTATTATTATTATTATTATCTACTACACATGTCCTTTATTATTTGCTCTGCCTTGGTTTTAGAAAGTATCCTTTAGTAATTCCTCATATCCGAATAAATCTGTTACAAACTACCGAGCGTCCACTACAGGACAATCTATCTTAATGGATGATTTTTTGTAGAAAATTAATTCAGAAGATAACAAATTTATGTTTCTCAAACTTCTAATGGTGTTCTAAAAGTGCAGCTCTAAGAAGTAAAGAACACTAGAAAATGAATGATTTGGAGCCTATTTAATTTGTTTGCTTGAGAAAGGAGGATTTCCCCACGGAGACTCATCTTATTTGAAAAAGTAGAATAGGCCTCTCAGATATATGCACACAAGCAGAAAAAACAAGACTAAGGAGACAGTGCAGTGTTCAGCTCTCAGAGATGAAAACCTGATTGCCATCATAACATGAAGTGTGAATCTTGACAACGTGTGTTGAAATATTTACATAGTGCAACATACTGACTGCAAAAGCTACGAAGTGACATTTTCAACGTGCTAGTGGCATCTGTTGTGATTCTTCTCCCTTCTGCGTTTTTTAGAACAGAAAATACCAGTTTAAAGCATAAACAAAATCTAAGTCCTTAAGATTGCAAGGTGAGCTGAGCTTGAGGATGCAGAAGAAAATTAAAGTAATATTAAGGCCACAGAGGTTCAGTGCAGTGCTTCTGCTAAAACAGATGTAGGTGTGTTACAATAAGTGATGTTTTGGATTCACTAATGTTGCGGAAATAACCCTCTTGACACCTACATTAGAAGGGGTCACACTAACGGTTAATTGGAACATTTTGTTAATCAACAGATAATAAACAATGATTCTAAGAAAATATCAGCACTGAACTGTGTTCTCTTTTCCCTGCACTTTCTCTGCACAAAACAAAGCCAATGCTCCAACTGGAGCAGATCAATTATTTTAAATGCTGTTTGACACTTTTCCTATTAATTTCAACAATGTCTGTAATTAAACTCCTATCCCATATCAAATTTTTTAGTGAGAGAGGGAGAGATGGGAATACAGGCACCTCTAAAGTATCATTTCCCTGCCTTGTATTAGCTGAGTATGAAGCCGGGGAGAATTACCAATCCTGTGAGATTCAATTATAGCAGCACCACAGCAGCATTTGAGAGGACATGAGAAGGAGCTGAGACTGGGAAAGTATCCAACTAGCTTCATCTATCACTAAGCTGCAGACATAAACCTAATGTAGAATGCCAATCCATTCGATGACACCCCCTCTACGCTTGCTTTCGCTCACTCGCTCGCTCTCTCTCTTTACACTCTCTCTCCAAATAATGAATAAACATGAGCGGCAGTCAAATGTGATGTAGGCCAGTCAGTGGTGAGGTCAATCAATCACCATTCCACAGCTCATTAATATTTATTAGTGGCCTAAAGTCACCTCCTCAGCACCTGGACCTGAGCCGGACACAGAGGAGACGAGTCTCTCCAGGTTAATATTCATGAAACTGCTGGGAGAAACAAGACATATACAATGGTCAGGTAGAAGAAGTACTACCTGAACAATATCATGCATATACATACTTAAGTGTGTGTATAGAGGCAAAGGGACAAAGTATAGCCTACGCATTCAAATCATGCTCAGAGCTCAAAGATCAATACCACACATTGTCCTTGGAAACAAACATTGAGTCTTCTCATTTCTGAACCTGCTCAAGCACATCATTAATCCAGGTGCATGCTTTCTTTTCTTATTTTTATTTCTTTTCATTTTCTTTCCATACACATACACAACCTGCTCCCCTAAACTACATGTGTCAACAGAAACTGTCACTCACAGCAGCACTTTGTGCCCATACTAGAACCACGGGATTCACTGAAAGAAAAAGGCTGTGAGAACGAACATCTGCATAATAATGTCAGCGCCTGGTTTGTCTGTTCACAATGTCAGCCATTCATACATAGCCTTAGAGAAGATTTGTGAATTATTAAAGGGTTCTTCTCTGGGAAAGCTTGAAGAAGTTTCCAACTGGGGACTAAATTACTGCTTCACCTTAACTTCTGCTCTGCACATTTGGAGATAAATGGACATTGGTAGAGAATGAGGAGGAAGTTATCACAGGTAGTGATATTAGAAAATCTTAACTATGTATACAACATCACTGTAAAAGCATATAATTATCTACTGTGAATAATAAATAGTGAGAACAAGAAAAAATGTTCTTGCAATCTTCCTCTAGTGTCTTTCAGCAGTCAAAATAGTCAATATAATAGACAAAGAATGAAAAGAGAAGAGATGAGAGGATGGGAAGAGTAAATAACAGGAGGAGTGAGAAGGTGGGAGGTTGAGATATACCTGGTCAGAGCTAGTGCTGGATATTGTGCTGTGGCTCCTTAAATCCTTCTCTAATGAACCAAGCCATGAGGGGCTTTAGTCTGTAAAGCTTGACCAAACCCACAATCTACACTCATCTCTCACTGCTAGTGCTGCAGGCCCATCATCTGTATATTCACACAGAGGGGAGGACAAAAGGATATTCCATTTCGGCACGGATGTCATCCAGGCGATGGGAGAGTTCGATAGAGTCCTCCTCCTTGTTCTCATTGAACACCTTCAGCTGGATGTCCAGCTCCTCTGTCTCTTTGAGCTCCTGAAATGAGTTAGACATGTAGCAGAGAGCTGAGAATGTGAAGTTGTACAAAAGGTCACACTGCAATGTAGATTATAAAGAGGGGTCACAGCATCTGCGAGGAATAAATTAAGACATAGCAGATATAGAACTTTTATCATAGTATCGTTGAATCCTGTCAGATTTTTCTGTATATGTTACTGTTTACCAGACATATTTTGAAACTCTGCAGTGCCAGAATGTTAGTTTCCTTGTACCAGCTTTACAGAGAACCGGGAACTGAGATGCCCTAAACCCTCTCACATACTCCAGACAGCACCTATTCCTGCACACCTGTTCCAGCCACAAGGGGCTACAGGGATGCTCTTTACCACTTCTCTATGAATCACCGGCAGTGGAGTTTACAGACGGAGACAGGGCCAAATGTAACCCAATTTCTGCAGGTATCAATCACCCTGCGCTGTTTTTTGGGTGCACCATCTGTCTTAGGCAACACTGGTTCGGAGGGAGGTGCACACATAAAAAGGAGGGAGAGGGAGAAGAGGAGGGAGAACCAAATATATGCGTCAAGGACTATAAGAACAGAACAAATTGTGCTTTCCTTTTTCAGTGGAGTTCACTTTCTTTTCTTGCCAACAGTTACATTGACTCCTGAACATAACTCATAATTAGATGAAAGAGTGTCAGTTTGAATGTCGGCATTAAAAGCCATGAACGTGGCATTCATAAATGACTGTACACTGAGACTCTTTCATATCGGGGGGCAGAACTGAAGATAATTAAAGTAATGACAGTAATAATCAACAGGAGCAGCTGGGATGACTTATTAGCGACTGGCTCTGTGACATGTTCACCCCACTCACTACAAATGAGAGCTTGAGTGATGAGTTGGAGCTCGTTTGCCTTCGCCTCATGTGAAGATGTGTACGCCTGCTGATAATGATGCCAGGGCGACCTGCGTGATGTGGCACTAGCACTGCATCACACTTGACACAAGCTGCCGTCACTACTAGTTATACCACTACTACTTCCAAATATGAAATCAATAATAATAATAAATCATACCCTTGTTTATGCAACAAGTCCAGCCTTAGTGGTTTTAAGTCATTAACTAGATTAAAAGTTATTCGGTGATGACTTCATTTTACTTATCTGGTTCGAACGTTAAATCTGAACAGGATGACACAAAAACATTTACATTATAAAGCTGCTGCATTGCTGCTTAGTTAATATATCAACTATATTAACGTTATATTAAGTTTCTAAGAAATTCTATTAGTGCATGTTATTTCAAGTGGCATTAATGATGGTGCCACAGTTAAAAAGATTGAATTTATTTCTATTTTATCAGCTCTAATCATAACAAACTACAATAAGTTTAGCTCTGTTTATTTCTGATTTTTGTGATCAAACAATCAAACCAATAAAAAATACAGAATCATATAAATTTGTGGCAGCTTTAGCAATATAGCTAACAAGTAGTTCAAAGCAAAACTAATTTCAAAGCCATAATAAAGCTAAAGTAATGCACACAATTGTGTTACTAAGCAGGCAGGTTTTGTTATTTACAGATCTAGTACAAATAATCCCAACTGTCGGTTTGGAGCTTTCTCCATAGTTGTGACTACCAGAACAAATCCATAAAAAAATCTATAAAGTCAGTCCCAGTGGATCAGTCCAGGGCTGAATTTCTCTCCCAGTCCGATCATGGCTCTCTCCATCGAGTGAATAGCTTGTCCAAGGTTCACTTTTACCTCGGAATCTATCATTTTCAGTTTTCAACTCATCCCCACAATGGACCTGCTTTTCTTTTACTGGGTAAAGTTTCCATAGTTACTCCTGTTGTTCTACTGTCCACCATTTCCAGTACCTGGGGGAAAGCTACCCATAGTTACCAGGGCAAACAAGAAATGCTATCCTCTATCAGTTCTGTTTGCATGGAAAAAAAAAACAGTGACACTGTTGGTGACTAGATAGTTTGCTCACTCACAGGAAGGATTTTCTTGAGACCACATCTCAAGAACTCGTTGCGTAGGTGTATCCGGAAGTCCAGGTCATCGGGGGAGGTGACCAGAGCATTGATCAGCTGCATGCAAGCAACCTGTTGTGAAGAAAACAAGACACACCGAGAAAAATAAATGAGTAAAAAAAAGACAAAATTATTATTACTTTTAAAATATATTTATATGTTTTGTGTCAAAGTTACAAATTACAGAAAAGAGATTACAATGATGAAGCAAGGTAAAGGAAAGGTAACTGGGGAAAGACATGAGAAGAGAAATGGTGGGAAGTACAGGTCTTGGGTCTATCGACTAGATGTGTATTATTAATGGATTTATTGGAGAGGAAAAAGCCTCAAACTGTGTGTGTGTGTGTGTATGTGTGTGTGTGTGTGTGTGTGTGTGTGTGTGTGTGTGTGTGTGTGTGCGTGCTCGTGCATGTGTGTATGTCGAATGGCGAATGGGATTAAGAGGAAACTGCAGATGAATTATAATGAGCAGTAAGGTGTTTCAGGGAAACAAGGCATGGATGAGACAGTTTTTCTGGGACAGACAATCGATATCAGGCTGAAGGATTCCCAGGGACGATGTGAAATGTTGTCTTCTGAAACCTTGACCCTGTGCTGTTGCCATACATGTCTTATTAATAAGAGCCACAACAATGCTGATTCTGTGTGGTTTCCTGAGTCGGTTTTGTTATTTTTTCTGCTTAGTAGTTTCACTAATATTACAAACACTGAGAAACGTCTGCATGAAAGAAAATAAATCTACAGCAGCAGATCATCATCTAAATTTATGGAACGAAATCTGTTATAAATTCTTCTTTTTCATATTCTTTTGTAACTCATCACCCTCCGTTGTTCTTTGAATGGTTTTCCACATTTTTTTTTTGTTTTTGCTTGTTGAACTCAACTGAACCATATCTGCTTTCTGAGCTTTTGCCTCGTGAAAAACAGCACAAAAGCTATCTGGAGTTCATTGGTTTGTTTCTGTGTTACTATAATACTACAGCAGCAGTACAACAAAAGAGTTTGTTAGCTAGTTATTGGGGAGGGTCGGGGGGATGCATGACGTTATGCAATACAGATATGAGATAGTGGATAATCTCTTGGGAAAGCACGAGCTTGCAGCTGTAAAAGATGCACCACCATTGAGTGTGTGCTACCAGTGCAAGGCTCCAAAACAGCAAACATCTCCATGTTTCAGAAAAGCTTCAGGGCCTCGATCTGCAAGATCTGTGCACAGAAACCTGACATTTTACTGTATCCACCAGAGGCCAGATACATAAAAGAAATTCCACCAAATCTTGTGTGAGTGAAGAAAGCAATGAAGCTCATGAAAAATTCTTTCTCTTCTCCTACATACACATGGACGCTTACATCAAGAACCTCAAACATACTGTACCTCAGTCATATACTGTGTGGTGGGGAGCGTCTAGGCTGAGGGTATTACCAGTGATAGGTTTACAGAGATGTAGCATCGCCATCGGGGGGGTTGTAAACGTTGTAATTAAAAGTGACACTGCTGGGACAGTGTTAAAGTTGAAACGTAGAGTTTCTTTCGTGCTCAGCAGACGAGCATCGCCCAAACTACAGCAAAACACATTTTAATCACATTAGCAAAGTCTAGTTCTACAGCCCATCGCAGGTTTTGGATAAAAAGTCAATTAATTTCCTTGAGCCCCCTGCATCAGCAAAGCATTTTAATTTACTTCACAATTAGCAGAGCTTCATTTCATTAACAGCAAAATTTAAAGGAAAAAACAACAGCTTCCTAATAAAAGAATATCTACTTTCTCTTCCAGCATCCGCCTCATCAGTTTCCTTCATGACTTTTCCTTCATGACTCCCAATAATCCCTGCGGTTAAAAAAGTAATTCCTTGAGTAATTCCCTACTTCTGGTTTTACAAAAACACCCTTTAGGGTGGTGTTTTTATTGCTGTTGTATAGTTTTCCCTGCTGCTGAAGAATACTAATGAAAATGAAGAGAAGTATGGTGCTGTAGGTGCCCTTTCACTCTGGGTCCTCTGAGACCAAACTTGACAGTAGCATGGAGGAAAAAAAAAGCGAGGAAGAATTTGTAAGATGTGAGAAAAATGAGCAAGACAGTAAGAGGTGGAAAATGTGAGAGAGAATGAAAAAAGACAAAATGCTTAAAAGGACTCTGTTAAAGGGATCTCTGTTTTTATTATTATTATTAATATTTATTATTATTATTATCATTTTCTGTTTTCAAAAATAATGGGGCAGTTTGGTAGATTCATTCAATGAAGACAGGTGTTTCTGATTAACGCAGTGGTAATGCAGCTCTGGGCACATTTCAACATCCCATCATGTGCTCGAGGTGCTGCGGGGTTGACAAGTGGACGCAAACACGCGAGGAGAAGCAGAGGAAAAGGACTCATGTACAGAGACGGCTGAGGCTGAGGTACAATGAGCCCCAGCGTGACACAACTGTCAATTTCAGTCTTCCTTGGCATCAGCCAGGGTGACAAAACAGGACTTGTGTGAATGACACTGGGCTGTGCCAGGTTTCTGCCCACAGAGTAAATTAACTGCGAGACACTCTTCATGTAAAAGAGTACAGTGTGCTGCTGAAATGAGATCAGTGTTATCAAATAACAGGGGGTTACTAAATCATGAAGGGTCCAGTTACCCTTCAAAAGAAATAATCTATTAACAGGGTAGTGATGAACGCATGCTGACTGCTGAACAGTGATAGTAACTGCTGTTATTTTGTGTGTGATTGCTAACCTGCAGCTGCTGGGCTTCATGGTTCTCCAGTCCTTCCACTATTGGAGCAAATCTCTCTTTATTGTTCCTCTCTGCAGCAATTGTCATGGCAGCTAGAATCTTATCCAAGCTGGAAGAAAACAGAGAAGAGGCAGCAGATGAACAAAAAGAGTCAACAAACACTTTTATCACCTCACGGACGGGACATTTACACGCAATTTTCAGCTCAAAGATGATGTATCTTATCTTTCCTTGTGTGTTGGTGTGGACATTTACTGAGCCATTCTTTAGTCACCCGGACTAAATGATGCTGCTTTTCACCCCTTTGTACATAATGTGCTCTATTATTCACACGCTGTCCAATTTTGACTTCATCATGTTTGTTACTAAGGCGATTCTTGACAAATGCAAAGTTTTTTTATGTGTTCACTTGTCAAAGCAATTGTTGTAGAGTATATCTGGCTGTGTGACGAACGGTGTAAATTATTGCAGGCGCTGTCACACTAATGTGCAAATACACCTATTGAGAAGTAAGCAAATTAGAGCGCGCACAAAGAAGGCAGCTTGGCTAAATAGAGCAATAGACAATTTGAGTCTCTGAAATGTGAATGAAATTGAAAGTTTGAGTTACTTAGATGGAAACACACACTTATGACTGCGATAAAAGTGAGTGTGCCTTATGAGCACTTCTATAAACAGTGATTTACAATATGTACATATGAAAACTGGCAGTAGGTGATCTCTCTGTCACTGTGGGGCCACGTTTGCCATTTCGTCTTCATCAGCTAAAAAAGTGAACAGCTTAACTCCAGCGTCCTCAGCCATCCTTTTCTTGTGGGTCAAAAAAAAAAACCTCCTGATATACAAGTTCCTCTCGCTGCGATAAATAAGTTAAGAGACAAATCAATAGTCACACGAGGCCAAATGTTGCAATCCCAATTTATATATGTGCAAACGGGTGTAATCACATATGCCACCAAGGCTGGTGCCATTTTATTACCTTATATCAACACAAAAATATCATTTTCAGGAAGACAAAATACTAGCAGTTCTTTGTGAGCGAGGGAAATCATGTGCCTGACCAACAGGACTGTATGTGTGGAGTAAGCCTGACATGGAGATAAATTGAACGGCCATGCTCTGTGATAGGGGTTAGGAAGTCACAGACGAGCATGGGGAGCTGCATACTGAGTAGCTTTAAAGTCAGTGCAGACGCCGCTTCAAAACAGGCGAGATAGATCTGCTTAACTTGTCGTGTTCCCTTTTGATGCTGACAGCTGAAGTGGGTGTTGAACATGAGTCAGCGTCACAACGTTGGTTGGCAGAGAAGTTTTCTGAGCAAGAAAGTGACGCCTCAGCTCTCTTGGCTGTCATTCCTCCGGGATGCGTACATTTTAATGCAGGACTATGATCATGGAAAAGATCTCTATATTTACTTCAACCATATTTTTTGATCGTTTTGAGAGTGATCAAGAATAGGTGCACGCCCAGTATCAGCTTAAAAATAGTTGTGTGTTTGTAAGCGAGCAGGAAGCACAGTGATGTCTGTGATAGAAGATTTTCATTTTTGTCAAATTGTTAATTAGTTGTATCGTGAATAAATTGAGCAGTTATTTGCAAAAGCCACAATGACATTGATTACATTAAACAGACTTTTAAACACTTTGAATCAAACTAATTGTGATACATTGTCAGTATTGTGACTTTCCAAACAAGAATTGAGAGCTTGGTACAAGTTCACTGTGTAAAACTGGAATTTGCTTCCAGAAAGCCATTTCAATTAATCAGCTATTAAATTAAGAGAGCCTTTTCATCTGTGCCAACTTCAGACGCTGCTGCAGGTTCTCCTGCCCATAACTAAATTATAACCCCCGACCCTGACCCAAAAACAGGCCCCTTTCATATCAGGAAAAGCACTGCTGTAATTAATAATAGTAATGATGGTCATATTCCTCTGGTTCTAGCAGGATCCAGGTTTTGCTGGAACACTTAAATCATCATTAACAGTACTGGCTACATCTATGTTTTACCATGATAACAAATCATACTGTTTGCTGTGGAAAAGGTCTATAAAGGGTCAAACCATCATGTAACTAACACATGTTGAGATGTGTGTTATTCACATGTTCGGATTTATGCTCTTAATGAGAAGTGCTTATATTTTCTGTAAGAAAACGTCTGTGTAGTAGTAGTAGTAGTAAACTTTAGGAGCAGTTAATAAAGATAGTTTTGTGACTTTATGCTCTTTCAGTAGATTATCTAAGATAAAAAAAAATAGATGGATTTAATTACTGTTACAACAAAGATTCAAGCTCCTTTATATTCTGTTACTTCCAAACCACTTTGGAAAACATGCACAACAGGGGTCAGAGCTATGAACATAAAGGCCTGTTTGGATGGTCGGAGATGCAGAGAGACACACTGCTGAACTCAGCTTCTCCAACAGAATTTGTGGGTTTGTTTGTTTTCACCGCTGCATACAGACTGACTTTGAGGTGCCATTGTTATTCTAGCCTGGCCCTGTGGGAAACAATAAAAAACACTCCCCTAAATCCAATTTATAAGCTGTCAGCCAGATTGTGTATCTGTGGCAAACTACACTGAGTAGCTCAACGCATTAACCAGACTAAACTGCATCATCTGACCATGTGGCTCAACAGGTTTCTGTCCTGTACGAGGTCATCTGGAACTGAAATATATACACACAGTGTGTAGACATGTAAGCCTGCAGTGCAGTCTCGGTATGAGAACAAACCACCCATTGGGAGAAGATTGAAGCATTAGTGATAGCGCAGTGTTTACAATAAGAAGCTATCCCTCTTGCTGTTTCAGAAACATTACAGAGCTTGTGGACACAACGGAGAGATGGGCTGTATCTCTTTCATCGCTCCTTTTTTTTGTCATTAGACAGGACTGTGAAATGGTGTTGCGCTGTTTCCTTATGAGCTGCTATTTACCGAGGAAAGACAGAGAAATGCGTCCTCGCTCTGCTTTGAATGCTGAAAACTTATTTACAACTTTAAACCGAGGTGAGACAAAAGCACTTTTAAGACTTGGTTCACTCATATTACTAAAAACATTTTCCCACTAACCCACAGAGGTATCTACTATTCAAATACTTTTAGCTTTGTTATAGAGGTTTTGAGATATCTGTCCTTGAAATCTCTGAAATACGTCTCAGATGAAAATAGTTTTAATAAAAACACTCCACATCTGTGGATTAAACACACCGTATTCAACAGTTTTATGTTATTTTTTCATGCTACCACAAATGGAATTTTATTCCCATTAATTATTAGAAGTGATGGAGGACAGCTCACTGATGACTAATAACATTTACATGATGAAACGGGGCATATAATAGTCTATCAACTGTACAAATGTCTCTTTATAGTATGCAAGACCTGAGAAAGTGTGCAAGGACAACGTGTGTGAAAAGCAATGTGAAAAATGATTGGGCAAAGGGAGTTCAACTCACATGTTTTCTTCTCCAATAATGCAGATGGCAGAAAGGATTTTGACAATCTCTGTCATCATATTGGTCTGTTTGGGGTCAATTGCTCGTGCCAGCAGCAAGAGGCTCCGTTCATCTCCCAAGATCCTTTGTAGTCCATACTGTGAAACACAGAGAGAAGGTTAGGGGAGAGAAAAGTCCATTGGGTATAAATTAATGAGAACATTTGCATTCATGGAGAACCTTCACTTTAAGTAAAAAATGAATTATACAATGAAGCTCTAATGTACGTAAGTTATAGTTAGCCTTAATTTTCTTTTAAGGAGGGACAACGAGGCCATGGGAGAAAATGAAGAGGATGATGAATTAATTCAATTCAGGACAGGACTATAGGGACAAATACTTATAGTCTCCTGTACCTTTTCGTCTCCCCACAACTGAAGGAATGGGTAACTATGACCACGTGTGGGGATTAACTCTAAGAGAAGCAATATCAATAGTTCATCTAACCTTGAAATGTGTGCCACTTTTGAGAAATGAGCCAGACCTTCCTAAAAAGGATAATTAAAAGATCTGAGACAGTGGGCTAGAAATGGCTAAATTAGCTTCACTTTTCTGTCCCATTATTTCAGCCCTGTCAGGGTCCAGATTCAAATCATGTTTGGAAACTCGACTACTTGAGGGACTATTAGAAAGATTAAGACCAAGACTAACATACTGTAACATTACTTGCATCACTGTAAGAGTACAAAGAGGTGGGTTATGTTTGTGTTTTATTTAATAGTAACATTTTCTTTGTATTTATGAATTCAAATGGAATTAATGATGTACGTTAATAACTAATTTTTAATGTCAGGTCACTGAGGATTGCAGGTATACTGACATTACATTAAAATTAGTAAACTAGAAGGTTGTGTTCTTCAT
This sequence comes from Polydactylus sextarius, assembly GCA_016801845.1. Taxonomy (NCBI): domain Eukaryota; kingdom Metazoa; phylum Chordata; class Actinopteri; family Polynemidae; genus Polydactylus; species Polydactylus sextarius. Next base: position 21,332,418 of record CM028930.1, on the reverse strand, counting down.
CATTGACTCATTACAAACCTTATTGTTCATAAAAGCTTTCAAGCACTGAATGAGTTTATGTTGGTTCCGTTTATCGATGTTCTCTTGCCTGAAAAACAAACAGAAGTTGATACGATGATTAAATGAACACAACTAATTTTATAATGAAAAAAAAGACAAAGAAACAAGAAGTCAAATGAGATCACTCACTGTTTCTTGTCCAGCAGCTTCTCCAAAGCATCCAGCAGAAGACCAAGACCTTCATGACCGAAGTTATTAACCCAACTGAAACACACAACACAGACACACAAAAATCAGTTGCTCAATATTCTGTCAATTGTTATTGCCCTGCTGGTTTATTGTAAGCCATGTAGATTCACAGAAGGGCGCAAACACAAGCAATATTGTATTCCCCTCAGAGGAAACCAGTCATTCAAACTAATATCACAGGTTTAATACTCACGTAGATAAATCGACTGTTGTAACGATTTTTAATTCCTAACAGGGAGAACTGCAAATCAAAAACCACACTAACCCTGAGCCACAATATGCTCTGAGTCAGTCTGAGTTTAAACTGTTCACATTTACAAGGAAATGAACAACCACCCATCTTAACTTAGTGTTCCTATCGCTAAGCAGTTTGTATGCGGCCCCCTGTGAGCTGCTATGTTGCTGTGCCAAAGATAACAGCGTAATCAATAATGGATCGTGAGAGATAATTGGCTATAAACCACAGCATATCAGGAGACGGCAAATGATCCAGTGCAGATGAGCCCTTTTGTCTAAACCAGGCGGAAGGAGGGTGGGAGGGACAGTGTGGTTGCAGTCAGATTATGTCATTAGCATTACTTGTTTTCAGGCCCGTTACTGTCAATAACACAAAATGCATTGGGCAATTTTCTGACATTAACGGGGCAAAAGTCAATGATTTATCCCGCCTTTTTGACAATGATTTGAAAAAATAATGGTTTGACTATTAAAGTCATTTGTATTGACTCCCTGAGTCAGAAGAGACCCTCAATTAGGGATGAGATGCAATAGCCTGAGGCAACTGGTGAAACTGAGGTGAGGTAATTCTTTGATCTGTGACTAAATTAGCACACGCGACAACCCACCATTACTCAAATTTCATTAGCAGACAAGCAGAAGCAATTTATAAGTTTTCCCCATTTACCGCAGTCTATAATGATGATCTGTTTTCTTAATAACAACAAAACATCATAATGTTGTAAATGTATAAATGTCTCTTTACAGAAAAAAGCCTTCAGCTCCAGTTTGAATGCTTTCTTCCAGTGTGTGCTTTGCACATACTTGAGACCATAAAAGAAAAAGAAAAAAAACAAAAAAAAAACAAACTGAGAGTTTACTGCAAAATAATAATGCAGTAATATGTGTTTGTGTTTCGGGGGTAGAAAGAGGGAAATAAGAGACTACGACAACAAAGAGGGAAAAGCAGGTGACATGGCTGAAGGAGCACAATTCAGTAAATTCACAGTCTTTGTTTATGCTCTTTAGTAATGATGATAATGTCAGTCTTTGGAGAGCAGCAAATGGAGCCAATATTGGTGAAGAGAAATACTGCTTATTACACAGCGTGTAGTGCAATGTGGGATTCTGGGAATGCTGTGTAACATGAATAAGGTGTGTGAGGAAAAAGCGGTGCTAAAACCCTGATATGTCCATTAAATCAAGAAATAGTTGCCCATTATAATTTCATTTACACTATCAAATGACAGCAAACAAGATGTAAATGCAAAGTTCACAACAGTGTATATTTATTCTCTAATTAAATTTCTAACCTTTTCTTTTATTACCTGAAGTCATTATTAACATGAAATGAAACGACACAAAGGGTGATGTTTTTCTCAGATATAATCTATTAATATACAAATCAGGACTAAAGGACCATTCTCAATTTAGAGGAACTCTTTGTGAAGAGGATCTCGTCTTCATTGTGTGCTTTCTAGGTGTCCAACAATACAGCCAGCTCAGAACACGCATCCATTTTGACTAAAAACCTCCCATTAATTACACTGACAATACTTAAAAATAGATATAATTATCATTATTTAAATAAATTAGCATTTTAGCTATACCCAAGCATTATATTTTTAAAGACTCTTCCTCATTCTTAGGTATGCACATTAAATGCTAAACATTAGTTTAACACCAATGTTGCAACGCTGAAAAAGAACAGTGACAAGTTTAACTTTACATAATTACATAAAGTGAGAGTAAAAAAAAACAAGTCCTAATGTCTTGCACTTGTATAAGTAAAGCAAATTATTGAAAGTATCAACTACGCTTTCAACAGAGAAGTCACAGTAATGAAAAACATTAAATTAGAATGTAAATTTAAAAAAAAAATTGCAACAGATGTTTGTTGAATATATGTGCTGCCCTTTCTCTCTCTCTTTGTTGCTGTTGGATTAAAACCAAACAGATAGAAGAAGAGAAGAGAGGGACTGAAACTGTCTGCCGGAAGGTTTTTCGACAAAAATATTTGTCTTGCTGCAGGTTGCAACATAATGCAGTCCTCCAAGGTTTTTAAGGCACTAAATGTTTTGACTCCCTACATCTCAGACTGTCGATCATTCTCTGTCCCCTCACGTACACCCTCAGGTCCTCTGCAGCTTGCCTTCTAAATGTCCCCAAAGTTACCACAAAGAAAATGAGAGATGGTATGTCTACAGCGTTTGTCCTGAGGCTATGAAATGCCCTATCCCTGTTCATCAGAAAACTGCCTGAGTGGACACCACACTATTCCAACTAACACATATAACAATAGTGATAACACAACCACTAGCACATATGTCTGTGTGCTACATCACTATTACCTGCAGTAAGAATCTAATAATCTGTGTCTGCCTTTCTTTTCTTTATCGTAAACGTAATTATCCATAATAAAGTTTCTAAATTTACAGTATTACCAGCAGGTATTTTAATCAGATAATCTGCATTCCTTTGGAAGAGGTGCAGTAAAAAAAGCTCTTGTTTGGACAAACATAATGTACTTGTTTCTTGGGGCCATTAAAATATCAATGTAGCGATTCAACATTGAAAGAACAAGAGATCGAATCCTTCCCTTATCAGTGTCTTCCTCTAATGTGGGCATACATCCAAGGATTTCATTAACTTGGGGGAGAACTTGTTCATCTAATATTGATGGCTATAATCCTCTAGTTAAGTGCCACCAAATTGTGTTACTTTCTGCAATCATGTATATTCCGCAGGCAAAATGAAAAATTCATGGTTGGTCTTAGGGAAGCAATTTCTTATTTTATATTTTGCGTTACTTCTGCTGGCTTGACGCAATTATGTTGTACTTATGTTAACTGATATATAATGTATGCAGTGAAAACCTCACTGTTGGGCCCACAAACAAGTGTTTAGACATAAAATATGTTTACTAGCAAGGTGTACAGTATGTTCACTGAAGATCATCATCAAATCTCTTAAATTACAACAACAACAACGAAAGCAGATATGTCAGCGTGAGATGATTTTTGTCTTCCTGTTAAATATAATTTGACCTTCCTGACCTTCTGACATGCACGGTCATAAGAAATTAAGTTATGCATGAGAAAATACTGTATCTATCCAACATATTACTGGGGTCTATCCCATCATGCATTTCATGAGAGGCAGGATACACCTTGGTCATGTTATCACAGGGAAAACACAGACAGACAGATACAATCTGATGAAATCCCAGAAAATGCAAACTCCACACAGACATACCCCGAAACAAGCAGCAGATTCAATCACCAGACCATCAAGCCATAGACTGAGCCTCCGCTCAAAAGCCTGTGCATCTATATTGCATTTGTGCACAATATCTACCAGTGTTCAAATATTTATGGCTGTTTCAAGCTTAACAGTAGAGGGCCCGCCTTAAGTAAAAACTATGACATTCAGTCAATCACCTCCTAACTCCATCACTCAGACAGTCTTGACACGGCTCACTCCAGACTATGCTTCAAGGTGCTTCACTGAATTGAAAAAAGGCTGCAAAACCACTTCAGTCCTCATACATGTTGTCTTACTACAGTAAATGTTTCTTTGTGTTCCCTCTACCACACACTTAGAGTATGTATACATGTTAGCAGTGGACAAAGAGTTACTCCTACTGCCACTTCTGGTTGTGTTTAGTATTTTTGCTAAAGGAAATCAAAAGTCACGGCATATTCCTCTTCATTCTTTTCACATAACTAAAATAGAGGACAAAATATCATGGCGAAAAAAGTAGTGTGTATGGAACTATGCAAATACTTGGCAAGGGAAATGTTAGTACATGATGAAAAGATTATTCATACGCATCACCAGCCTCAGCAAGTGACTCAACAGTGACAGGAGCAGCGAGAGGCAGACGCTCCCTCAGCCTTTCTGTTTGAGTGATCACTGGTCTCGTGTTTAAATGGCTCGTACGTGCATTGATTTCAGTCTATGGACTGGTTTCATTGTTTTATCATGACTAGGTGGGGAGCTTTGTTATTGAAAGGCTTCTGGAAGTGCAATTTCTTTCATATTGTATTTCAGGCAAAGTCATACAACTGTCCCTCTGTGGGACCACTGACCTATTCAGTGCTACAATACTCCAACTGAGGCCCGATGCAACAAATAGCTCGGAACATTATAGCTTGAAACCGAGCACCATCAGCGTCTGCTTTGTGAATTACCATGCAGAACATTGAGCTATATTATATTCTGATCAATTTAATAGCCTGCTGAAATAACTGTAATGTACAGGCCATATCAGATGACAGATATTGGAAACAAAATATATATATAACTCTTTTAAGGAACACATTTTATTTTTAGTTTTCCCACACCTTTATAGCTTTGATTTATTTGATTTAATTAAAAATGGTCATCTCACAATGTCTGTATTAAAGGTTTCAATGGCCTTTATGCTGTGATTAAAAATAAATAAATCACAGGAGCAGTAAATGCATCCTAACAACATTCTTTAAGCTGGGAAAGGTAACTGTAACTGTTCACTTAGTTATCATAGCAGCTACTGAGCTCATCTAAAGATAAGTCATTCTCTTGTTTATCGTTACTACATCTTCAGACTGTTCATCTTGGTGACACCAGTTTGCTGGTTTCTAATAATGTTAAAAGTTACTATGTTATCTGTGTAAAGTTATAATAAAATTCCATGTGAATTATTTCTCTCTCTTCTCTCTATCACTATTATTTTTTGTCACAATAATGATGATAGAGAGATACAAGGGATGAACGGTACATAACAACAGATAACACAACTCACAATTCAACACTAGGTCCCAGATATAGTAAGATAAGAAAATTGCAGTTGACAAAATTTCAACAAATACTGATACAAGGGTGATACAAAGTGCAGAATACAAAACCTAATTTATTTTCTTAGCCTATAATTTATCATGTGTTGAGTGTAATTTAATGAAAAATAATAAAAAGCTGTACTTTTTTTTCCAATTTCTGAAACTGCTAAAAGGTTTTTTTTAAACCATTATGGAGGTCCCACTGGGTCTTTACACGCTAGATGGATGAAAAATGAAGAGCTAATGTTGCTCCTCTCAGATAATTCCCACTAGAACCTCACTGTATTTTAGGGTTTATATTTCTCTCTTTTTTTTCCTGGAGCCTTATACAACCATTAAGCATTCCAACTCGCAACACAGTATGCACTAACATACCGAGTTAGAGAACTGAAGTGTTGGATCTGTAGGTGGTTCTGGACCGACTGACTGTCAGATGAATGGACCAACTGAATAAAATTGCTCTTCACAGAGCCACGCTGATTCTTCAAAAATTGCTATTTCAAAATCTACATATGCACGGGCTCCAAGAGTGGTTATAATGTAACACACAAAGACACACACTTGAGTTTATCCAGCATTTATTCTGTTGGTTGTTGCCATGGCACCATGTGAGTGGCAGTCAGTTTGACAGCAGGGTCTCATTTTCTTACTTTTTTCTTCTCTTTCCTCTGTTTAGCTAAACTTTTAAACATTTTAACAAAAAACTTTCTTGCTTTTTATCAGCAAGGCTTTTTCTCACCTGTTTTTGTTACTCCAGTGAACCAAGATACCCAAGATCCCAATGGAGACACGGTGTATGAGGAGAGGATGCAGAGCAGGAGTAAAGTGTGTAATGACTCCAGCAGCTCGGCTTGAGTAGCTGATTGCTCACCACGCCTACGCTGCTGTTTGCATGCTCTTTGTTCCTCCTGTGTTACAGGTGTGCGTGATTGGAGACTATAAAGGAGCCTTAGTGTGCCACCAACCTCTCTCTCCTCCCTGGGTTGTGGATTGCGTTGTCGTTCGATACACTTACTGATCCGCCCCACATGTTTGGTTTCTCCTCACAACACACTTATTTATTTCTGTTAATTTATCTTAAATAAATATCTTCTGCGTGTGACCTCCCTTTTATGTTATGCTGCTGGAGCTGGGGTTGTAGCAAGTGTCATGAGAGGAATAGACGGTACAAACCATCAATACCATCTGCAACTATGGGGAATGTACAATCTCTCCCAATGAGATGAAGAACTCACAGAAGGAGTAGCTACCAGGAGAACAGCATCATGTGTCTCACTGAGACCTGTCAGCGGACAGGAGGGCTAATGAGACCAGCAAGAGGAAGGACGTGGGGGTCGCAATGTTTATTAAAGAGAGATGGTGTAACCCGGAGTACATCAGTGTTGCTGAGTAGTGCTGCTCACAGGACACTGAACTGCTCGCTGTTAGCGTTTGGCCGCACTACATCTCGAGGGAGTTCTCACTAGTCATCACGATAACTTGCTGTGGGCCGACGCGACAGCTACCTGTGAACTCTGTCATGTCCCAGCTGAAACCATCGCACAATTTTTTGTTTTTTCTTTTATATATATATATATATATATATATATATATATAAACTAATTATTTATTTCCTGTTAATGTATTTTTCATGATTTTTGATGCTGTCAAACAGATAAATTTCCCCTTGCAGGACAAATAAAAATACTATATTGTATTCTATTCTATTCTGGCTACAAAATTACTTGAAACAAGACAAACACGAGTAGGTTATAACCAGAACTACCAATGACAAAAAAAACACATCTTTCTTAAAAAAATCTTTCACGGAATTCTTAAAATCTATCACACACTGTTTCCTCTTTTGATTTGTTGACCTTTATTCACACAAACCTTCACCTCACACAAAAAGTGAATTAAAAATTTACGAGACTGTCGATGGATATGGTAGAACCAAGGTAAAGTGAGGTTGCCAAGAAACTAGTGAAATGCCCTGAGTATAACAGACACCCTGTCAATCCAGCATTTACACATGCTATATCCAAAATCATTGGCCTCTGTCCCTGACAGAGAACAATGTGCAGCTGAAATCCTTCTCATGTAAGTCCAACTAACGTGGCCTCTCCAATAAAGTGACAAGTGATATTCTTAAAGTACTTACAGTGGCTGAGCTGATCATATCTCCGCAGTTCATCACAGTAATAAAAAAATCTGCCAATAGAACAAACTCTGTAGATACTGACAATTTGCACTATCTTCCTTTGTTTCATAATACCAATATCATTAAGTTAGAGCAGAGGATGTTTTCACAGAGCCGACTAGAGTAGCGCTCGTGTTGGATATTGGTACTAAAGCAAGTAAAACACTCTCAGGACAATATTCATGGTGTCAGCACGCCAACAGTTTGGCTGGTGGTGTAGCCAAGCGTGCACATGTGCAGGAGCAGCACAGTACTCAAAACAAGCACTTTGCTCTTCTAATGGTAGTTTGAGTCTCAGCTTGATTCCAAAACACAGTCAGCTTGATTCCAGAATGTGGCTCTGACAAATACTGAAGATCAGGCCGTCTACATAAATGAATGTTCCACCTTTTCCCCCCTGGAACTGAAGATACTGTCTGTGTGTGTGTGTGTGTGTGTTTAAGGATGCAAAACAAACTCAATAAAGCCAATGTATTTGTGTGCCTGTATGTGTGGAGTGTGAGAGATTGGGGAGGGAAGACTCAGAATTAAATCAGCTAGTAAGTGCAGACAGCTGACAGCACATCATGCTCCCCAGACACTTTGAATTGACCCCCCACAGAGCGCAAAACACTCTTGAAATTTCTAATTATTCCCTGAACAACATCACCAAGGACTCATATACAACAATCCTCAAAGTGATGGTAGACAGAAACCAGTAGTACAATTGGCAAATTGTTAGCTGATTAGACCCTTTAATGTCAAAGTTGAGTACACTACAAGTATGTGTGTGTGTGTTGTAGAAGATCAGAGAAAGGCCTGTGAGGTCTGATGTGATGTATCTACACATTCCTCTGCCTTCTGCAGAGATGAGTTTCATCTTTCAAGGAAATGCAGTGGCAAGCACTTCTTTGAAAGAGAAGATTCTATTTTCAAAGCCACAAAGTCACCATTTTGTCAGAACTTTTGTTGCTGGCACCTTGTACAGTATGTGAATAATAAAAAAAAAAAATCTTTTTGCAAAGTGTCAGCGTACACCTCCAAAAATATGTGTGTGTGCGTGTATGTTTGGGCTATTATTTGATATCTGCTGGGAACTACTAAATGTTAGCACAGCTCAGCAGCTCTCCTAAATCCTGGAGCAGACAAGATGACTTTCATAGGACATAACAGAAGAAGCAAACTTGTGTCACTCTAACGATGTGGACCAGATTGGACTGAGTTACAGTTCAGATGGTTGTGAAATACTGAATCCCAGAATTGGCCCTGATAGCTGTTCCATAAGTGCATGAGTGTGTCTGACAATCTAGTGCGATGTATTAAAGCACTGTATGAATGTGTCCATGAGTGGGTGAATGTGACAAGTAGTGTGAAGTGCTTTGAGTGGTCATGACGACTAGGAGAGCATTATATGAATGTCGTCCATTTACCATAAATGCAGTCCATTTTGTCAAGCTGCACTGTTAAAATACACAGTAATACACAGTGATACACAGAGCTACATACTGCATCATATCTGAAGGCATCATACTCTCCAAGAAATATTCCACGGCCAAAAGCAGTTACATAATATAGGATAAAGAATACTATAAAAGACAGAATATGACTTTAACACGCCACTTACCTCCTACACCTGTGTAGGATAATTTCCCACTAAATCAATAAGGTATTCAAATCAGATATTTCTGAATTATGTATGTATCACTCTGGGCCCATAATAGATAGGGCTATCTTGGAGGTTAACAGATGGTGTCATAAAATCAAATAGGCATCACTCTTAAAATATACCCAGACTCTGAGGACATTTATGTCTCCAAAATCATTTTCACTGGCTCTGTGGAAGAAGGGCGAGCGTCAACTCTGAAGTCAGCCACAAGGGTAAAAACTAGTTAACTTTCTCATTTCTGGCTGCTCATCACGTCTGTTGAAGACAGTGTCATAAGATTCATGCCAGATTTAACAGTCAAATAAAACTCTATGAATGCCATAAAACAAGACTGATTGTACCTTCCTGAAAACTAAAAGACACAAAAAATTGGATTTACTGATGAGTGAATGATTTCTGTTACTGTTAAAATAGAAAGACCCGAGGAGCCTTTGCCTACGGACTTTTACTAAATAATACTGTAACGGCTGAATCTTTCCTGTTTTATTTCTCCTTGACACAGCAAACTTGTCTGGGGTCTGAAGGGAAGCTGAGAGTGGTCTGTAATAACACTGGAAGTCTAAAAAGTGCAAAGAAAATTACCAACTGACTTCCTCTCCCACTTTACTTCTTCTGCATCTGGGTGCATCATCTCCTCCTCTCTTTCTTATCCAGTCCCTGAGCATGTTACATCTTGATCATCATTGTAGGAAATCAAATCATGACTTCTTTTGCTTTTTTTTCTCCATTACTCCATGAAATGATGAAATGGGAAAAGACATCGTTTGATCACGAATGTTCAAAAGCATCAGTCTGTCATGTGTCTTGAGGTAACCTGTCTCACTGAACTTCACATTTGGACATGAGGCTTTTTTTCATTTATTACAATATTTAAAAATTTTCAAATCAACATGGGGTCTGATTGAGCTTACAAAATTGACTATCCAGGATAACAAAGTGAATTCAGAGAGCCAATTATGAATGATTCATCGAGATAAGGAGCTATTTCCACATCAAAAATGACAGAGCTAAAACAGTTATTCATCTCTGAGAGGAATCTAAGTCAGACAGAGATGCTTCATTGATGTCGACTGTATCTCACATCATCGCATGAGTATCATTCATCAGTGCAGTGTTAAGTCATTGCAGCTGTATTGAGATTCACACTTTGTGTCAGTGCCAGACAAGATTTCCGGCCTTAGCTGTCGAGGGGGCACATACAGCCTGCGAGATGTTTAGATGCTAATATTTTGTTGGAGGAGTCACAATAACAGATGGGGGAGGGAGGAAGAGTCAAGGATATAAGAGTAAAAGCAAGTGCTACCATTAAAAAACATGCACAGCAGGGGAATAGCTTTCTGACACCTTTTAATTGTTTTGGTTTTAATTGTAACAGTATGAACTGCATGTAAAAAAATATAGTGACAATCAACCACAAGAACTACCTTGTCTCTGTCTAGTCAATATTTCACTATTTAAATGGGAGATGTGTCTAAATCAAAACAATAACAAAAGATGGAGTTTGATGTTATAATGTAGCAACAGATCTTAAGGGTTTTTCTCACTTCAGCATCTCCTGGAAAGGTCCCAGAGGGTTTTTTAGGAGCTGAATTACTCAATACTTTCCAACGCAAGTGGATGAAGTGAATACAACTCATCAAATCAATGAAATAAAGCAGTTTCATGTTAAAAATCGCAGAGGAAGGGTTGAAAGCTTATCTCCTAGTAATGTTTGGATGGATTGTTTCAATAATAACGTCATAGATCCAGATATTCAGGAGGTTTTTAGCAGATAAATTATGCACAGTTTTTCTCCTCTCCAAAACAAATGGAGCTGTGTTTAAATCCACTAAAAACATAAAGTGGTTTTACATTAAAAATCAGTATTTATCAGACAGTTCATAGGACAGGGTCATGAATAATGTTTGCTCTGATAACTCAGGAAGCAGAAATACAATAACTTCTGATAACTAACGACTAATGATAAACAACATCTTAAAAGTCTATTTTAAAATTATGGCTTAAAATTAGTTAAATATATATCTATATATATATAGAGAGAGAGAGATATATCTAAAATATATATTAGATAAATATACATACATATATATAAAATCACAGAAAATGTTAAAAATAATGTAAGTAAACAACTCAAAAGATAAATGACAGGTCTAATCTTTTGTAGACATTTTAATGTGGAATAGTTTAGTAATTTTTCTTTAGAATAAAACAATCCGATTTTAATAAAATGTCAGTGTGCCTGTTAAAATAAAAATGTACAAAACCATTGTGGAAAAAAAGGAATCTGATTTCTTTGAAGATCTTTGCTCAGTCATTATATGTTCAGCACCACCACCGCACTTAAGAGAAATGCCAGTGTACTCAGTAGGTTGCTCACACTCTTATCACACTGGGCACCAGAACCAGACAGGCATTCGGATGAGCAGCTTTATGTTAACGGCTATAGTATCTCCAAAGCTCATTAAAAAAAAGGCCCATGACTTGTCCTTCGTGCGATCTTTGGTGCTCTGCTACAAGCATTCAGCTGAGAAAAGCTGGCGAGACTGATTCAGACGCAGAGAGACACACTGTGTGGCAAGATCATCACAACAACCCACACCTTGAGTATCCAGACACAGAGACAAACTGTGGTGTCAGCAAATGTCTCACACCTCCGCAAAAAAAGACCCCATGAGTAAATGCCCCTGAGAAAAAGTCTGACTTGTACTCTGAAGATTTCATATAATGAAAAGTTAGAAGCCCAGTTCAATTTTGCTTAAATATGTCTTAGGGATCTGAGAGCTGGCAGATCTAATATGAAAGTCACTGCCGGGATTTGACAGAATCATAGTGTAATGCTGAAGGCTAAACATAGAGAGCTCAAAGGCATGGACATGGATGTGTACCCTGCTGCCCAAAACCACTCAACCACTCTCTTAATTTTATATTGGAAAGTCTATTGATGGAGCAGTAGTTGATTTAGATCACAAGAAGTGAGCTTTAACCCTACGGCTTTTAAACTTCAGACTGAAATTACCAAATAGAGTGTAAAAGCAGGGTGGGTCTGCTCATGCAAAAACAACATTTCAGTATGCATAATACAAAATAGATGAGTCTTAGCTTTAACTACAGTAAACAAAAATTGAAATGTTTGGCTGAGTGCAATATATTGAATATATTTCACATAGATCTTAACACAGTTTTCACATGTGCGTTGCTGAGTAAAGCAACTGTAAAATATGTGTGAAAAAAGAAGCCACGCTGAACCAACTGAGGATTTTTCTGGCACTAAATGAAAAAATAAGAGGGTTGTAATTTTCTGTAAGTTGGCATCTCACTCATGTCAGTGGATTAAGAAATTAATGAAAAGTGGCTAGTCAATCTGACACTTCTAAATTAAGAAGCGTGTATCCAAATGACAAAATTAAAAAGGGGGAGAATGAAGTGGAGGATAAATAATTGGCTGGGGAAATTTTGACAGAAAGAGAAGTGGAAAACATGGCAGATGAGGACAAGACAGTGAAAACAGAGTATGCTGCGGACGCTCCAGGCAATGCCATCTGTGGGCAGATCTGCAAAGGCTGCATGCCACACACCTGTGTGGGACTGCCTGGGAGATAAGACCCTCAGCACAATGGCCCTGTGGCCACCTGTGCTGCCAAACAGGTGCACAGCCTAGCCAATTAAACTATTAGACAAACACAGGCCTCTGGGAGCAAATTAGCAGGCTGCCCAAACATCACAGGAAAAACAAAAGGCAACAGCACTTTGATGGCGAGACTTTCATTTGAGTGCACAGAATCAAGTTTAGTGCTTAATGAAGCAACACACTGGTTTTGATTTAAAGCATCACATAATTGTCTGAAAGTTTACAACTCCTGCGTGTAAACACAGATCACAAAACACAAAAGTTATTTTATTTAAATACTAAGACTAAGTTTTAAATAACACACTTTGAAACTTTTAATCTTGTATTCAAATGACACTGATATTTCAAGATATAGTTCTGTGTAAAAGTTATAGGCATCCCCCCTCACATGTTTCGTTTTAGCAGTGCTGTAAAGACCATACATATTTATCTTTCACTTTCTTTATGAAGATATAATAAGAAAATATAGGAAATTTGTACAAAGTATTTAAGAATTTAAGAACACATAAAATGTACAGATGATTCTGGATTCAGACTCTAGCCACCCCTCAGATTTGTTTCCCCGGCAGTGCTTCAGTGTCCAACAACCACAAGGGGTAAAAGCTGTTGGCTGAGTCACTGTTCCACATTCAGATCACTGATAGACATGCCTAGCCTCACATAAGCTGTTGGCAGATCCAGATGTGACAAGTGTCTCGACATCAGCTGCTGATCTCACCTTGGCCAAAAAGGGAAAAGCCAATGGCCAAAGGACGATATCCAAAGAGTCCCGATGAGGCAAACCAGGGCAGAATTCCCCCCTCGGTGAACAATAAAGAGGGTCACCAGAGACGTAAAGCATAATGCCAAACTCATAATGCCTTGCCAATATGCGTGTCACTGCAGCATCTCTTTTGGGTGAGCCAAAGTGAAGTCAGCAGCCACTGTTACAATATAAGACATCCATTCATCATATTAAAATAGTTGTATAATTGTAGCAGTATATAGTAAACAATGCATGGATATGGTTATGTCTGTCAAACAGAATTACATACTCTCTACTACTTGGTTGGGTTTTTTCAGTCTATTTTGTGTGAAGTTGTTCAGTTCAACTCTTTGATGATGTGATGGAGGAATGAACCCTTCAGCTTTTTCATGTAACATTTACAGGCTTCTTTTTTTAGCTTATTAAAGAAAAGCTTTAGGAGGAGCTAACTGACTGGACGTTTTTTTTTTTTTAAATTAACCTGATGCAGAGACACGACTGCTCTCCTAGTTATGCTCCTCGGCAAAATGTTACTTAGAGGCAGATATGCATTAATCAGAATTTCAGACCATTTAGGACCAATTTTTTCATACTAAAATGGTTGATAAATACAAGTCTTGATGTCTGCACTTCATTTATCCTTTGACAAAGTCTGTCTGGCTTTTTCATCTATGAGAACACTAAGAAAGTAATCATTTCTTGTCTGTACACTTCCATACTGCTTTGCAAAGTTATATAAATGTAAACATGTGTGTAAATTAATAATATATCTCAAAATGTATAAGGGATCATTACTACATGGCTCTTAGCAAATTATAAAAAATACATAATTGATATAATTTTATATTCCCTGGAATACTGATGATGAAAGACAAGCTTACAAATAATTATTCTACAGTATAAATTAAAATAAACATGAATACACTGCACTGTGGTTATTGTTAGTATAAGATAACATACCGTACAAAGGTTACATTAACATAGCGGCGTCAGAAGAGTAGCAAACCAAATGCGGCTTTCCTGTGTGTTGTGATCCATGACAATTAAGTGTATTCATATTAATTAGGAGCAACCTTATCCATGCTTCAGAAAATAATCAGTCCCTTTTTCCCTGGAGAGAAATAATGTGAGGTGTAAAGACGAGCAGGCCACGGGTGTTAGTCGACACTTGTGTAACTGTCCTTAGCGCATACAGCCTAAGGAAGGACCTGGCTAACCGTGGGAGGCGAGTCCTCCATAAAGCAAGGGTCTTTACATGGTGGTCAAAGGTTCAGCCATTTGAAAACACCCACAGGGCAAGCATGGCCTCACTTACATCCCCTTGGTGCAAGATGGCCTTTCTGAGTGGAAAGGCTAACTTGACTCCCTACAGCTTGCTGGAGACGGGGAGAGACTGACTTCACAGCTCTGCAATCACTCAAGGGATAATTACTTAGCTATTCAGCTATCCATTATACTATACAATATATTATACACTATAATACATGATTAGCATATCATAAAGCTATATATAGTTAATTCCTTCAAACATGAATCACTAATGTTCCTTTTTTTAGGCAACTGAATGACTTCAAACCAACGTCACACTAGTGTCCATGGTTGGACCACTTCATCTTTTAAGTTTGATTTTGAAGAAGAATGTTCCAGTGAATTTGTTTCAATACTGATCAGTTTATAACGAACTAATTCTATATACTATATACTATATACTATATACTATATACTATATACTAATTCTAATTCTTCCTGTATTCCACAAAATGAAAAAAATCATGTCACTCCTACAGACCTTTCAGCTGCACATTCAATTCCTCCAATGCCTCATTCTAACACATCCCAGAGGTGTTTTATTGGATTCGGTTTTGCTGACAGGGGAGGCCATTGAAATACAATGAACTCATTGTCATGTTCATGACACCAGTTTTACACAAATTGTGCTTTGTGATATGCCACATTATCACGCCGGAGGAAGCCATCAGAACATGGTAAATTGTGGCCATAAAGGGACATGGTCAGCAACAATAGTCAGATAGAGTGTGACATTCAAACAATGATTGATTGGTAATAAGGAATCCAAAGAGAGCCAAGAAAACATTCTCCACACCATTACACAACCAGCAGCAGTCTGGATTGTTGACACAAGGCAGGTTGGGTCCATGGATTCGTGCTGTTGCTGCCAAAGTCTGACCCTACCATCTGTGTGCCTTGGTCCAAATCAAAATATATCAGACCAGAAAACATTTTCACAGACTTCAAGAGTCTAGTTTTGGTGAATCTGTGCTTCCTATACTTCTGTTCTTGGCTGACAGAGTGGAACCTGATGTGGTCTTTTGCTGCTGTAGCTCATCCGCTTCAAGGTGGGATGTGTTGTGCATTCAAATGTTTTTTTTCTGCTCACAACATTTCTAAAAAAGTGGTTATCTGAGATACTGAAATCCAAAAAATCAGTCTGGCCTTTCATCTGCTTTTTTTTTTTGGTCTCACCATCCTGAATAGGTCAGCAGTTTTGGAAACAGTCACATTGGCCATCCTGTTCTTAAATGCAAACATTAACTGAAGCTCCTGGCCTGTATCTGCCTGATTGTATACAAGCACTGATGCCACCTGATTGGCCATTTGGATCACTGCATGAATAAGCAGATTCACAGGTGTGCCTTATACAATTCTAGGTGAATATATAATTTGATGGTTAATTAATTGTTTTCTGAATTTCAGGATTTTTGCAAGGACATACAATTCCATTATGTTTTTTTTCCTTTCAAATTAGTTAATTCAGGGGTGTAGTGACAATGCTAGTAGCACACAGATTAAATAAAAACTCCATAGGGGCAAGGCTGACAAGTCCATTCTCTGTACCCAGGGTCAACATAAAAAAGTATTCCACTTATCCAGTAACCATTTAATATGCACCATTCATTGATTCACATTAAGAAACATCTCCTCAACACTGGGCTGGTAAATAATTTAGAGGATCTGCTGTCACCAAGGGTTCCGTTGCACTAGTGGGACCAAATTAAAATTGAAGATCTCATTTACAGGAGAGAAGGCAGAGAATTTGTGTAACGTAGCGAACAGGCTGCAAAAAAATCAGTGAGACCTTGTAATGAATGTCTCAAGTGCCAATCAAAGCTCAAAGGACAGGGCCCAGAAAAAAATAAAATAAAATTACGGTTTTATATAGGTTCATAACAACTTATGGGGAAAAAAAAGGGCAGGCATTGGCCATTTTTTGTTTGGTAGATTGGAGATGGGATGTAGACATAACACAGAGCCACATGCTTGTTAAGGTCTCAGAATGGTTGGATGTCTGATGTGGAAAGCTGGACTTTCTATCTATTAGAGCTTAATAGACAAAGTCGTCAGGAGTGACAGACTCACTCCCAGCGACCATGGGCTTGTGCTCGTTTGATTAGCTACACATTCACTATGCTTGTTTAAAAGTTGATGCTGTGCATCTTTCATGTCTAACCTGGCTGATTAATCCATATGGAACAAGTCCAGTGAGGTTCTTTTACATATATCAGTTATAGATGGTTATGGTTACATATATCAAAATAGATGGTTTTCAATAGACATCCACTTCTTTTAGAAGGATATGTATAGGAAATTCCATATCAAAGCTGTATTTTCTCTCTTTGACACGTAAAGAAATACACAAAGGAATAGAGTAAACTGTATCAATCATTTTCTTATATTCCAGGTACATATACTATATATCCAGGGCATTTATAATACTCAATAACTTCCCTATTCTACACATGTAGACATATTCAGATTTTGGATCCCATGAGATGAACAGCAGTCTCATTACATCACATTAAACTGAACTGTGTCTAATATGTAAATGCTGCACAACACAACTAAACAAAAAACATAGAGTTTCATAGTATGAGTAAAGTCTCTAGTGTACACTGTGCATTTTTATTATGTAGTTTGAGCCTTGAGCAAAATCCCATGTGTTTAGGTTCATAACACACTTTATGCCGCCTCATCAAGTGTTTCTGCTTCATTTAATGCATATGCATGTACCTTCATTTCTATGTATTTGAGATTTTTGAACGTTTCTTAAAACATGTTCACAAAAAATTATTTTCATTTTACTCAACATCAAATGACATAAACATTGTGCACAACTTCTAATGAACTTTTTTATCAATTTACCAGTAACTAAAGGTACTAAATAAAAGTTCTTCGAGCTGTGGTATTTGCAAATATTACCCCAAAAAAATCCAAATACATAATGCAGACAGTAGTAAGTGCAGTAAGTGGAGTTACCTGACTGGGTTACTGGTAAGAGAAACTCGGAGGGACTCCAGGCAATTGAGCAGCTTTTCTTCTGTGATGCCAGAACGCAGCTCATGGACATATTCTTGGGATGAAAGTGTACACTCATGCTTGCTGTTCCTTAGTCCACCCTGAAATTAAAATACATAGTTATAAGATCGCCATCATACAATATGAACTAAGCACCTATGACAATATGATGAAAAAGCAATAGAATCAATAATAGAAACAGATAGAAAATGCATCAGTAGATGGTTCTGTGATTTAAGTGTCATAATGAAACATAATAGTTCACTGAAATAAGCAAACAGCAAAGTTCTGTCACATTAAATCAGATAACTGAGAACAGATGCAAGTGCACCATGAGGAGGATTTTATAATGCATAGTCAGTATCTTGTGTTGTGAGTAGGTACAGGTGTTTGATCATTAATAAGGAGTATGAACGACTTTGGATTCTCAGGTGCTGGTAATAAAAGCCAGACAAAACTTCTCTTTTTTTTCCTCAATCAGCCAAGATGCCGACGGACTGCACTCAGAGAGCCAAGTAAATGGATTCTTGGGTGTAATCTCCACAGAGGGCGCTAGGGACATGTCGCTACACTGATGCTTAAACAATGAGACTACCTATTGGCAGCAGTACACACACTCACACCACAGCAGGGAAGCACACTTACACTCTGAGTACACACTGAAGTACTTAACACTGAACTACAGATCAGTGTAATGTGTCCAAGTAGTCCTGCCATCAATACCATATAAATGCAAATTAAATTGATTGAGATTTGTATGTAAATTGATTGATTTTACCACCTCATATCTACTGCCCATAGAAGTTCTAAAGACAAATCTGTGTTCAATGAGTAAATGTTAGGTTGTGTTGTAAAAAATGAGCAACATTCCAGGTGATGAGTCAAAATACAACACAAAGCGTATGAGCAAACATGTTGCAGAGACAGAGTAACATATGCCTGAACCAAAGTGCCAGGCAAAATCATCTTCACTGTGTTCACCCCTGGACTGCTGGTTCCCCACAAAGCAAACTGTACTAATAGGCAGTTTGGGAAGTAATAAGCTAGCTCATTTATCTGGAGAAAAGAGAGGCCTGCTGCTCTCCTGCAATGCACAGTCAACATGAAAGAAATCATTCCTATGTTGGAAATAGCAGAGGCAGTCTAACAACAGCAACCTACCAATAATTCTGTATCTCTAGGTGCAAGATGAGTTCATAGTTTGATTGGTTCAATAAGGGTTAGAAGTATTTATTTGATAAAAGCTGACATAAAATCACATTCCTCAGCCTGCAGGGGTGATTCCTGACAAAGCCAAGCAGGATCATTATTTCTTTTTGAGTAGAACTTTTTGTAAGCAACACCAAAATTGCAACCGCAAACAAGGCTCTACTAATGCCATTTTTTTTTTTTTGTTGTTGTTGTTGTTGTAGTTGAATGGAGAGAAGGTAAATATAGGCTCTGCCATGGCTTAAAGCATTTCTCACCTCTTTTCTACTACCACTTACAAAAAAAGAAAGAAAGAAAGTAAAATCACAACAAAGTTAAAGCTGACAGGGTACTTTCACATAATTGTCTAGTTTTCCAGGCTATAGATTGATTTCGTACCAAATCCATTTTCTCTGCTTCTCTTTTCTCTGTCTTTCTCTGCTTGATCTATACAAACACTTATGCCATTCATCTTTTTCTCAAGTACTGTTGGGTGAATGTGGGGGAGTGACTGGCTTAGTTTTATCTGACTGAAGGTAGTTATTAGGCCACAGGGAGAGGTGAGAATCCTTCTCATTACTATCCAGATTTTTCAACTATTACCTACCACAAGAGTCTTTGTTCCATATTTCTGCCTCACACTATTTTATGTTATTTTATTTTATTATTAATATATCTTTTTTTTTGCATTGACAATGAAGACAGTCAAAAATAACAGTCAAAAATGAGAACTACTACAAATGATTAAAAAAAGATCAGCAGCTCAATTCCTTCAATTAGATGAAGGAAAAGAGTAAGATGGATACCAAAATACTTAACACCATGTGAGGACTGACTGATAAAAATTCACTTCAAGGTTCAACTTCAAAAAATGGTCTTTATACAGCTGTAGATATAACAATCTGACATTGTTATATCTGACATTTTTCTGCTTTAAGTACTTCAGTAAGTGTTTTTAATCCCTGGGAGTGCTTACTGATTTTAAACATATGTTTGAAATCAGTCCTCAAAGACGATTTTCTGCCACTTGTGTTTGACCCACTTCTGAAACATATACTCATGAATTTTTATCTTAAACAGTCAATAAGCTGAGACTGGGAGTGTTTACCTTCATCTGCCAGAATACACACACACACACACACACACACACACACACACACTGTCTTTCTTTCATTTTTAAGACTGTGGACTGTGGACAAGTGTTTTTACTTTAATAATGTCTGATATGTACAGTATTCAAGTAAGTAGCATTTAAAAACACAGCCCAATAATCTTCTATTGTCTCACTAACAAGGGCTTTAGAGGATAAACTATGTGCAACCAAGGTGTGCTACCAAGAAAACAAAAAGTTGAAGACATTCACACGAAAACATTCTGCATTAATCTTTTAGTAGGTAATCTTGGTATGATACAATTTACAAATTAATTAGTTCAGCACTTACATTTAGTGTGCCCTTAAATATATGACCTGACAAAACTACAAAATAAACTGCATCACAATTTATGAGAGACTTGCTGATGTTATTCAAAGAGGCTTCACAGCTTGAACAAAAAACAGCAAGACTGAAATAATACAAATCTTTCTCACTAACAACCCTATTCTGACAATTACGGCAACCACAATGTAAGATTTCTCCTGTATGTGTGATTATATGCTAACAATATGACATATATTTAATATAAATGAGACATACTGTGGCATCTCAAACCACCAGGCAGCAGACTAGTACTGAGACACAAATACTTGCTACCAGTCTGCTGATTTTGACCTTCACAAACATCTGAAACCAATATCATAATTACAAACACACTGCAATGAGCAAATGAAGTTAAACTGAAAAATAAATGTTTAAGAGATAAGAGATTTTTTCTGAGGAAACAAAGTGATTTGAGGCCTAACATGTTTCTTTTATACACACGAAGCTGTACCGCCCAAAGTCGATATCAAACCAATATGAGATACACTGAAAACTATGTTGCAGTTCCCTGGTCTAAGCTCTACCTGGACCATTAGGCAGCTACACACATATCCTCTGCAGGCACACAGTATAAAAGTGCTCATTAATTTAAAACACTTTTAGTAGAATGGGCCTATAGATACACCGGGGGGATTCTTCCCTATTGATAAGAAGGCTGAAGCTACAGTTTTCATTATTCAATGGGGCTGCTACTCCCTGGACAGACACCTACCAAAGGCCTGAGACCAGAACCATTTAAACAGCCACTTGGAACAGCGCATCACGCATGTCTGACCCAATCATGCCAGAAACACAGGATGAAAATACAGTCCATGTCACAGTTCCTTGTCCTCCAGACAGCGAGAGAGAGAAGATTAACAACATTTGGCATTTATATTCTCAGTCTGAGTATTGTTGGGTTGCAGTGCAATATGATGCTTGTCTCCTGAAAATATCATTTTTGATTGTTCCATCATCACAGCAGTCAAATCAACAACTCTTCGACATCTCCTGCCGCTCTTGTGTTCCCACAAACTTTTTGCTGTGGAGAAGGCTTAGGTTTCAAAACACACTGCTGTCTGCAGTGGATCAGTTTAGATGAAAACAAAAATGCTAAAGCAGCTGGCTAGGGTAGACAGCAGAAAGGCAATATGTCAGCATTGTGCTGAATAAAGCTTGAAACATAATGGCAGGTGAGATGTATCGAAAGTGGTAGGTTTCATGCAAGTCTGAAGACCAATCACCTGCCATTTGACCGAGACTCGACTTTAGTGTTGTTAGAACATAATAAAATGTACTCTGCAGCTTTTCCACGGACAAGTTTCTAACATGAGTGAGAACACAAGTTCAAAATACATCAAGCTAAAAAAAAATCACAGATAAAACTTTAATACTCAACAGCAAATAAATGCACATTTGCCAAACAAGAAGAAGAACATAAACAGTAACCTAAACATAGAAAGAGGAGGCCATATGTGAGAAGACGCACTCAAAATTCGAAGTGTAAATATTCTGTTTCCATCACTTTGGTTCCATTTTTGGATACGGCTGATTAGGCGACTACATTTTCAGTACATTACTTCCTCAGTGACACATAGGGCAGTGACAGGGAAACACATCACCCACTTTTTATTTATCTTTCTACCTCTCAGTAGTTCCCAGCAGGCACACCACTGTCCAGAAAAGCTAGAGCTCTGGTTTCACCGCATGCTCTGACCTCTGGAAACCAAAGACACTGACCATAAACTGCTTTTTCATGACCCTAGTCCAAATCAATGGAATCCTTTGGGATAATATCAACATTACACCACCGCACTGGCAGCAGAGAAACAATCTGTGGGAAGGGAGGGGGCATTACCTGCTGGCTACTGGGTAATAGAGTTTTCCTCTTAAGGCTCACAAAAAATGGTCAACAGACAAAAATGGTCAAAAAGAGACCCTAGAGAGAGGAAGCATGGGAAGATGGAGGGATAAGAGCAAGAGAGAGAGAGATGTTGCGTGGGTGGTATGTGATGAAGTAGTGATGTAAAAAATGAAAGAGGCAAAGTATACGAGTGATAGAAAAAGTAGGGGATAGATACAAAAGGGAGACAGCGAGTGGGGGAGAAAGGGCAGGGGTGCGAGATAGAGCATTGTGAGACACTGCAACCTCAACAGTAGAGGACGGACACAGCCTTTTGACCACAGCCTAGAGCCTCATCTCCTGCCGCTTATTGAATCCCCTATTTGTCGATAACAGTATTTCCTGCCAAAGAAAATAGTGCTGGGAGCAATTACTTCAGCAAGCCTGTCAATTTCATTTTGGGGGGTTAGGGGAGCATTGAGGCTCATTCCTTCCTCCTCCATCACCTCTGTCTCCTTTTCTCCATGCCATGGGGAGTGACAGAGTGTTGTGCCTTCTATGGAGGGCAGGGCAGGGAGACAATGCCAAGGCGACTGCACCGCCACATGTCATCTTCACGTGTAATGAGCCCATAACAAGCTGGCAGCTTCCTCAGTGCCCAGTGCTCAGCACACTCAGGCAGACTGATAGATACATTATTCACCTTCATTGTCAGCTTACTGGAAAACCACATGGCGGCAACGTGTCTGGCCTGGAAGCTAGAGATGGGAGAGGATGTTGACTGCACTCGGCCCGCCTGCCTGGCTCTCTCGGACACATGCACAAATATACAGCCGGCTAAACAATGCACTCCCAACTCTCTTATCTCTAGCAGCGTTGTATGATGAAGAGTTACTGACCCACGATCATTTAGACAAACAGATCTGCACCCGTTTCTCTGCAATTCATCACAGCCTGCGATTATTTCCTCAGACGGCGAGCATAAAAGTCACCCAGCGTTTTGTGTCTAAATATGTGTGCTTCCTCTGATAGCCACAACATCACTGTACTCATTTGATTGACATGACTCATCACAGAGCTGCATGGTATTAGAACCAGGCGATAGATGTTACTGTCAACTGATTCTTTAGCCTTATATTACAGACAAGACTGTAAAACTGAATACTTAGCGCCTAAAAAATTATTTGATTGAATTTTACAGTTGTCTTTTTACTCAGACTAATGATGTCCAAATACTGCTTTTATACAGTTCTGATTTATTTTTTTAAAAAGTTTTGTACAGGAGCAAGATCAAGGTGACTAACATCAACCTAGAATTTACACCAGCATTTTACAAGTTGGACAGAGAAAAATAACAGCATGTGGTAGCGGGGGGGTGATATGCAAGAACACAATCTCAACACCTGATGGTGTGATTGTGATATTTTTGACAGAACAAAAGGTTCACGGGGCAGATCTTGAGGGAAAAACCTGAGCAAATCCAACACTCAACAATCAATCATATAATGTCTCCAGCACTTTTCTTGAGAAGTAACAAATGAAAACATGACTCACCTCCACGGCCTCAACTACACACCCAAAGAAAGATAAAGACAAAATGTTATGGAATGAGAAATCTAATTAGTCCTCCTTTGTGTGTAATTAATGAAAATTACTTAAGCACCCTACTGCTCTCCGTAAAAATAATACAGATATAATCTGAACAATTAGTGGATATCATGCTGCATAGTAGCCACATTATAACTTAATTTCCTGCTCATTAAGAGTTGATAGATTAGTTGAGCGCAAAGATACCACAAGAACGATCAAAAGACAGTCAATGGACTGATAGATCCAAATATTACATCTCATCTGTTCTCATGATACAAATATGAGTCATGAGCAAAGATGTTACAGTTGCATCAGGAAATAACAAACACGTGAAAGATGTATGTATTATATACAGCAAGTGAGCAATTTTACATTTAACACAATCTAAAGTTTGGCACGAGTCTGTGGCAGCAGTGGTTAAGGTCAACGGCAACACGGATCAGTTGAGATGCTGGTTGGCTGGACAATGAGTTTTCCCCAGCTCTACTTAAAGGACAGAGTCCTGCTGCCGGCAGATAAGACATTTCATCTAACCACCAGGGCGCAGGGCTCCCAGCACAGTAGGGGATTTTCCCACCAGACCATGTGGCCAAGCATTTCACCCCTTTTTCCTCCTCTTCCATCTCCAGTTCAGTCTCTTTACTTCCTTTTTCCATTCTTCTTCCTATCTGTCTGTCCGTGGTGAGGTGATTTTTCTAAACCCTGGGTGACAGCCACAATGAAATATGTACATATCTGGATGCACTGGAGGCTGTTTCTTCCATTTCTTTTTTTATATTATTATTATTTTATTCCTCTATCTTCTGCCTGTTGTGGTCCAAAAACAACAATCTACAGACAGCTTTATTCTCTCATGTGTGGGCAACTACGACTTGCTGATAACACAAACGCAATTAGGCCTACAACATTCTCTCAATAATCAGGGTAGTGGCATTACATCTTGAACCAAGACAAGACAAACTCCCCACAACAGAGCAGCAGACTGCAAAGAAAACACAAAGAGAAACAATTAGGTATTAGGCTGGAAACAGCTTGAAAATAGCACCACTGCAGGGTTCGCTTTGTAAAACACTGGGCAGCGGACAAGGAATCATGTTGTGTGTGCATGTGCATATGCGTGTGCATGTGTTGATCCCTAAGGTCTGGAGGAAGAGCACCAAGCGACAACAGCAACCACAAAACCTGAGGATATTAAACCATTCTATTCCCTTTTTTATTTCAACATGGAAAAAATCCCACCCTAGTTTGTAACTGTAATTCAATTATAAGCCGGGGTTTGCTTCTATATTCGTCTGTGGTGATTGTGTGCGTATGCATAAAAACATTGAAAGGTCAGATATAAGGAAACATGGGGCAGCTCGACCATGGGGGTTGAATACATATGAGATTTATTTATTCAGACCGAGAATTTATACAGGAATATGTTGTGTTTTTATTAAAGAAAGACCATGTTCTTATAAATTGGTTTTAAACTTTCAAGCAAAACAGAAAGAAACAAGCCTTGTCATTCAGTTATGAATAAAGGATCCATTTGTGCTACCGGAAAAATGCCCCACATGTCTTTAGACATCAACACTTTCGATGGTAATGATGAACAAACAAGCTAAATGCATTCTTTCAACCCCATCAGCAATAACTACGTTTAGACAGCAGAATAAAGGATATTTTATATTTTGTTGAAGGCAGCATCAGAAATAAACAAAAAACGTTTATCAATAAGTAATTTTGAATCGTATGTTTTTCATGATCTCCAAATGACAAAATGATTTTCACTGTGATTAGTATTTAAATTATTCAAAAGAGAAACTCACAACAACACTGTGTTTTATGACAACTGGTTAGCACATGTCGTGTTAACAATAATGATGAAAAATAAATTTATCTTTATCCTGGAACAAACTTTCACCAGATACTCTTTCTAAAGTCAAGGTAGAAGTCATTTCAAGGTTAACGTGTTTGTGATGCTTCCACCTTGACCTTTACCGACCAACAACAAGGGCGATTATGTTTACCTTCCTTTCACTTTCACACTTTTAACTTTAGCCTGACCCGTTGCTAGACAGTTCAAGTTCTGGAAAAAACATAAAAAAAACCATCATCACGTCTGTCCTCCTGGCTGCACCCCAGATGTGGACAAGGGGAAGGTAGACCAACAGGCACCGTCAGCACACTGCCTTGGCTTTAATCCCACTGAAAGTTGACCTGCAATATGCCATCATCAGTGTTTGAAATAGAGGCTGAAAATGTCCACAATGAAAGAAAATTGAGTCAAGGAGAGCTAGGTTCCTTATCGCATGACCTTCAGGGTAAGTAAGCAGTCACTGTCCATAGAGCGAGGTCAAAATCAAAACCAAGGTGTAACTGAAACTGTAAAAACACCCACTAAAAGTCTACAAATGTGGCCAAGCAATTGAATTATCCTAAAGCTTTTAAACTAAGGAGATTGGAAGACAGAATTTAAATGCTTATATATCAAAAATAAAATAATATCAGTGAAATGGAATCTTGAACACTCCAGGAAATTATCCAGAAGCAAAGACAAAAGTATTTTGTTGCCAATAAGAGGGAAAATGAATAAAAGCCAACCTTTTTACTTAACAACTTGAGGCTGTCTGCTGATAACTAAATAAAAATATATCTCAGACAGGAGAGACAGAGATTTTAGGAAACCTCAATAAGTATGGCAAATGAATATATGAATAAAATATGGTTACATACATCAAAGACCTCTGTTTAGAAAAAATATATTTGAGAAACACACAATGAACAGAACAGAGAGGACTTGACAGAGATAATTTATTACTACAGGCTTATTACTACACGCTCCCATTTTTTCTAATTCTAATTTAACCATTGTTAAATTGAGATGACATCCAAATATTTCCTCACTTCCCACACATTAAATAATACATCAATAAATAAATAAATCAATCAATATTGGACAGTTCTATACTTAATTTATACTCCAAGGGTGGTAGAAACTGTACATTTATCAGGCAATCAAACAATTTAAACACTGCCACTGTAAAATATGATATTTCAAGATAAGGTTTATGGCAATTCAGCAATGTAGAAATATTACTGTCATTCTAAAATTGCCATTTTAGAGAAGCATTATCACACTGCTTTTGTGCTAAAAATGAAGAATACCAGTAATTTTGTTTCACATGTGTTCATATTCCACTGTAGCCATGTGTGTACATACATTACAGTTGTGTTGCATCAGTGCATTATTACATATGTTTTCAGAGCAGAGCAACATTACAGAGATAATTTTGCATTGTGTTGATTGTTGAATGGAGAAGTAAATGATGGAAACGCTGTAATATAACTGTTGACGATGGAGGGATAGTGGGCAGTTATTTGCAACGAGACAAACCTGCTCATGGATATGAAAAAGTGTAGGGTTTTCCTTTCTTTTTTTTGAGCTCCTACGTGATCTGTTGCTTAAAAAGAGTTTAGGCCCTGAGACCTTAATGTCTGAAGCCACATGGGTAAAAACTTTGGCCTCAGCTTATTGTTACTCATAGAACTGTGGGCAACTTGGACAGAGTACAAAAAACATGCAACACCTGCACATAAATATACAGCCAAACTTACTACGGATACTGTTGCAAATGTATCTGTATCTAACGTGATGGCTTCATTGCTTTCTTTTAATGTTGCAATGCTTTTTGCATATATATTTAACTTGTACATGAAAATAGGGAATACTGTGAATGTTGGACCATAACCTTTTACAACTATGTGATGGTGTGGGCATGTACACAAATTAATAGGGTTTTCCTCACATATCTGTATGTGCATACTCTGTGCTTCTCTTCCTACATGTACGTTTTTTGGGTTATGTTTGTGTGTGGTGCAGAATATTCTCCTAAACAGCTCTCCCTGTGCTTTGCAGGACTCATGTCTGCACTGAATTTCAATGACACCTCTATAAAGATAGGAGCAGATGTCAGCCAGCTCGCTGAAAGTCAGGTAGAAGAGAGTGAAAAAAGTAGAGTGAGTAAAATTGAGTGCACACTTGCTGCAGCGAGAAGTCTTAAGTTATGTGCTGCAAATGTCTGTTTGCTGCAGTGTAATACAAGAAACAAGTAGTATATACTGAAAATATCAAATGAAAGAGAAAATATGAAGATAAGATATTCCTTTTGACTTGAAAAACAAGCAAATTCTGCAACAGACTGAAGGATGGCTGATGGACAGGATTTTCAACAATGAGATCATTACAGAGACTTATGGATTTTTCTTTTCCCAACACTAACTCAACCTAAAAATAAGCCCTTGCACTGACTCACCCACACTGCTTTCAAGATAATGCACTACACTCCAACCACTCACCAATCAATTCAAGGTCAGCAGATGGCTCAATATTGTCCCAAAAGTTCCCCAAATGCACAAAGACATGAGGTATTTTATATGTAGATTGGAGAGGTGTGAAAGTCAAACTTTCACACTTTCTGAAAGTGACAAACAAAGACAGAGGAAAACTTGAAAGGCATGTCAAACCATCTTGGCACTTGTTTTCTCCTTATATGTTCCCTATGTTGTGGTGGAAGGGGTTAAAACAAGCGAGCTGTTAAGCAGGTGAAGTCACATAGGATCTAATTTAGGTTTTCACTGTCGTCTCTGCTGCATTGATTGTAATGTGAAGGCCTAATGAACTCTGTACTCTGTGCTCTTGTTTCCAGCTCTGGGAGCTTGGGTATGAAGCCAAGAGCTGCAACAACCGACTTTAAGTTTGGAAAAGGACTACACAAAAAGGTTTGAAAATAGAAAAACAACACTGAAGACATGAATAAATAAGCAGGAGTATTGAAGCTGATCTCAAATGCGTGTCCTGTATTATGCTCCTTTGTCCTTCTTTGCTGACCCTCTCCATAAAGGACTAACCTTGATAAATCATACACAGGGCAAACACACTTCGGGGCCAAAAGGTCCAGGTTAGTCTGATATTCTTCCTTTCTGATTTACTTTCCCCAATGATTTAACTGAATAAAAAGCCTACTTCCTATAATAAACAACACATCAATTACCTTTTGTTGACTTAAAATTTTGCAAGAGATTTTTGTGTAGAGACTCAACATGCAGCAACAGATCATGAGTTGAAGTTATTTTGAGGATGTACAACTAACCCTGAAAGCAAGACTTGCCCTCTTACCTACGTGGATGACAACCAAAATCTACATATGCTGCTTTAATAAGTCAGAACATGACCGTAAATGCTGCTCTCTCTTTATTTTAGCAACTAAATAAGCAACCTGACATGTATGGGTGTGCATTCATTCGCTTCATCTTCTCTCCTTTGTTGCTGTGCTGCCTATGCTGTACCAATCCCACCACTGTGGCAGGTCACCCTTTGTCTTCAGTGTCTATATAGAGCAGACTACTGCCAGCACTCCAGGCAACGCAGCCAAGATTTTTTGCTTATGTTTCTGCCATTCTCACAATGTCAGTTTGAAGGAATCGGCTGCCCTGTTGCAACTACTGCAACTACGTATTACTGTAAACATAAATAGCTTAGTTATCAAAAGCCATCTCCTAGATCTTTCACGTAGCTGTGATTCAGGCATGTAGCTCACACACTTTTGTTTGGCTGTACTCCTGTTAATGAAGGATGCTAAAGTGGCGTCCCAAACCGTTGCATGACCCAAGGTCAGAGTGTTGTGCGTGTTTGCACCACAGCAGGAAGCATCTAGCCTCACCTATACAGCCCGTGGAGACTTGTGTGAAATATAACAAAGGTTACGCTCAGACAAATTCAGTCTATAAGCATAGACAGAAAACCCTAAGCCTCCTGTGTTGCTTCTTGAATGACTGACTTTGTGGATGCAGAATTATAGTATTTATAAAGCTTGCACTAAAGAAAGGTTGGTGGGTCCATCCTGATCTATTTAACACATTCAACAGATTTCAATGTGCTGCTCCACAGCTTGACTAAACAAGCCTATGTAGCCAGAAGGAGTGAAGCCTGTGCTCATACGACAAATGGTACAATTTGTAATGGCCTGAACTTACTTACCTCTTTTCCTGAAATAGTCAAAAGCTACAAGCCAATACAAAACCCACAACCCATCATTCCCTGGTCATCCTCTCTAACCTGAGAACAAACTGCCAAGAATGTGCAATAAATAACAAAGAGGAGAAAAAATAGGCAGGATGACTGAGGACAAAAACTGCGCTCAGGTAAACATGATTTAGCAGGGACATTAATGATGTCCAATCCCTGCACAGGGTCTGTGGGCAGATTCTGATGGAGGGGACAAGCATGATTTATGACAATGCTAGTCCTAGGAGAAAGGTGATGGGCCTTGCCAGGAGCAGAGTGGCTCATATGTGAGTGTGTTTTTAACGGTGTTCATGTTTGTGTCTGCAGCACTGACCCCCAGCATGGACAGGATAGTAAATGAGAGTAGACTGTGCTATGACCAGGTAAACACACATGAATATGTACATAATAGCCACCCCACTCCACCCCAGCCTCCAAAACAAACAAACAAACAAACAAACATACACACAAAGACACTTACAAACCCACAAAATAAGAAAAAGCTCTGTATTTCCTCAACCTCAAAGCAGTAGGCTGGGTACATTGGATTTACTTATTATTTCCAGGGCGGTCAGCTTTGATCTCCTTTTTCGTGTCTGTATTGGGGTCGTCTCATCTCTAATAACCACAGGTACATTTCCTCTCCTCTTCGCTGTTAGCTAGATAAATAGGATTTCAAATTGTCTGCTACTACCCCATCAGAGAAAAAACATGATCTATGAAATATCTTCCCATGAAAAACCCATACTGGGAGATTATCTTCTCATCACTCAGACAGCACAGCTAACAGATAAGGGCAAGAGAGGTGATCTGTACTGGAAGAGAAACACAATGTGTATGTGTGAAGGAGGTGGTAATGCGCACGGCTGTGTCTCAGTGTGTTTGGTGCATGTAAATAGACAAACAGAGAAATAGATTTTGAGAGAATAGAAGTGAGGGTGATACAGCACCGATGTGATTTCAGCTATTTATGTGTTTGTCTCAAATCTAAAAAGGGTTCCTCTTCTAATGAAGCATTCTTGGATACATTCACATTGAGGTCTCAGGTACATGGACTGTTTCTTCTAATATCCACACCATTACCTCATCTCCTTTGAGAGGCTGCAGCCCACTCAATGGCTGTAGAAATACCTATTCATCAAAGCATCTGTGTCTAGGTCCCACCTAATAACAGATGGAGAGATCTTTAAATGCCCATAAATGAAGGCTCCAAACTTGAGAGAAAGCACTTGCATCAGCAGAGCAACAGCTAAACGAACTCTCTCCCAGGTTGGGCTTGACTACTCCAACAAAGCAAGATTAATTTGCCTGTTGAATTGAGGACGATGCCATGGCATGCTGCCTAGCTGATGCTGAGGTGCAGTGGTGCCTCCCATGCACCACTGCACCTCAACATGGCGCATTGGTATAATGTCAACAGCGCAGCATTAAAAGGAAAAAGTAGAAACAGGCTTTAATGAGAAGAAAAGAACATAAATTTCTTTACCTGGAAGGGAAAGTATAAAGTCACCACCACAGACCCCTACACACATTTAAGTGAAAGATAAAAGGATAATTAATGAGACAGGTGTCTTGGCCAAACACATCAGGCACAGATCTTAACATTCTGGTGGTAAGGGAAATGGGATGCAAATGGTACCAAACCAATAAGAATATTAAGACTAATAAGAACTAGAACAACTACAGCTCTGTTCAGATGCTGTGGACCAGGGAACAATTTAGATTAAACTGAATAAATGATTATTTTGTAGTGGACTATGGCAAAGTCCATTAGCAAAAGATTAATTAAAGAGATATGGTAAATACAATATCCTTGAAATATATCAATATTTCCATTTACAATAAAATATGAGCACTATTCACCACTAAAAATCAGACATAGAGGGAACATAATATGTGACCTTGGGTGAATTAATTAAATACCTCAGAAAGTACAAAATGTGAAACCAGGACACAGCCAGTGAAACTGTGCTCTACACAGTTTCACTGGGACAATGTGAAACTGGAAGAATTTGGAAGGACTGGGGGAGAATTGGTCAACAAGAATGAAATAGGACAAGAAATGTAATTATTTTAATACTCTCCCACCGCTACCCCTCATAAACGCAAGACAGCCTTGTGTGTCAAACACATGTCTGTGAGTTAAACAAGCAGAGACATTAAGAAGCTGCACCTTTCCAAGCAGATGCCACTAGAAGACTGGTTTCCTTTGTGTTGGTCCCCCCCACGTCTGACACATGTGACCTTTCGGCTGTGCTGGTAGCGGCCACTCGCGCCCCCAGACAGTAGGCCTGGATTAGTCACCATCTCTGAGGATTGTGGCGCCTTGCACGAATGCGCATGTGAGGCCCAAGCTCTCTCCAGCATGGCCGTAGGGCCTGCTATGAAAAATAGAACACCT
This sequence comes from Polydactylus sextarius, assembly GCA_016801845.1. Classification (NCBI taxonomy): domain Eukaryota; kingdom Metazoa; phylum Chordata; class Actinopteri; family Polynemidae; genus Polydactylus; species Polydactylus sextarius. The sequence goes on along the minus strand of CM028930.1, from coordinate 21,300,094 downwards.
AATGCCTGGAGATAGAGACATTCATCAAAGACTAGGGCCCTCGCCTGCCTGCCTGCTTTGTGTGCTGCCTTTCCTCCCTATTCTCTATTCAGAAGTGAAATGCAGAAACAACTCACTTATTGGAGAGTAATAAAAGAAAGATGATGGGGTGCTTTATTATTATTGCTGTAAAAATCTAATATTATTTCTAGAATTTTCTGCCCAAAAGAGTCCCTTTGCTTTTTTATACATACTCATTCCCATGTTTCAAGTGATCTCTCATAGTTAGAATAAAACAAGGATATTAGAGTCTCATGAGATGAGACATCAACAGATGGATGCATATGGAGCTTCTTCACCACTCGATTCGGCACAGTGGGGTGTCTACATTGGCCACCTCTTGAATGACAATTGCAGGAAGACCACTGAGAATACCAGGAGGGGGCTGAAAACTACCCTGGGAAATGGTAGCCATGCCAACTGGCACCGAGCAGCCAGACCAGTTAACCTCTGCAGTGAACTGCTAAACCCTAGGGTACAGATTGGTAATGACATCTCTTACTTTACGTCTTCGCTCCATCTCAATAGTCCTCTCTGTTGATCCTGGCTTGTCACAGAGGAATACGAGGGTGGAAGATGCTGCCCAATGTGCGGTCATGCCAAAATGCTGCTTTCTCTTAGTTTATTCAAATTCCACTCTACCAACAAGGGGCATTATACCAGGAGTGGGGTGGCTATTGAAAATATCAAAGCCTAAAGGCTCTATGCCATGGGATTTCCGCATTGCCTGGAAGACATATGATATTGTGAGTGAGCAAACTTGCGGAGTAAGGAATGTAGACAGCTCACACACACAGAGTTCACGCACTAAGATCAGAAAATATTATATGTATGCCAAAACTCAGAATGCATACTGTCCTTTAAATTATCTTAAATATCTATCACTCCAAACTTCAGTTTGCTTCAGTGTGCTCCTTATAGAATGGAAGTAATAGGTTCAAAAAGCTATGCTGACAAGTGATGACCATAAAGACTGGCTCCTTTCAGTGGGCGACTGTGATTTCTCACACAGGACTTGTACATTACAAACAAAGCAGACTTTGCCAAAGGCTAGCCGGCAGGATTTCAGATGCACACACACCATATTTCTTAGTAACACCACAACTCCAGGTGCCTCATGGGGCTACTACCTTCCTTTATCCCTCCTTCTTTCCACCCATACCCCTGCCTCTCTGATTCGCATCTTTTCATTCTCAAAACCTTAGGTTTAGATGGGCCTACAGTGTGAGAGCTCCTGCTGTCATACATAGTTCTTCAAAGCACAATAGGAAAAGGAAACAACATCGAAGTGACGCAATAGTCAAACAATAGTTCAGCACTGCAACAATCCAAATATAAAACCTTCTCATCTAGTTCTGTATATAGTAAACAATCCGTGAAGAGGAACTATGTAAGTGAAAAAGTACTGTTTCACTAACAAGAAGAGACACACTATTATGGTGCCTTCATGTATCCAAATGTGTCTGTTTGCTCAAGTAACATTGCATCAGGAATGTAGATTGCATGCCTATGTGTGCATTTTCTGCCAATGCCAAAGGCCTCTCAGACGTGGGGGGTAAAATGCTCTTTGAGAATGGGATTTAGTAACACAAAGGCAGCTCTGGCATGGATGCTTCAAAGTGGAAGCAGGCGGATATTCCTTGTGTACATGTGTGCGTTGCTGTGATTGTGTAGACGTCTGCGTGCAATGTGCATTTACTCATGGATAAACCCATTGCTGTTTCAGAGGAAGTTCATTTGAAGAGCCTCCCATGCGAGCACCATCTCATAGTATTGTGGAAAAAAAACATATTTGGATGATTCCTAATATTGCAAAATAGGAAACCAGAAAATGGAGTAGGAGAGGAGGGGGATGACTTGGTGAGGAGTAAGTAATAAGATAGCATCTTCACATTTAGTGAACTGGCCATTTCTACAACACAAATTATGTCTCCAGACAGCAGCATCAGAGAATGCTCTATCAGAATGCATGACAGCTTCTCTCTAATATAATAAGGACACAGCAGGTGCAGAGAGATTTCACCAGGTGAGTGCCTTTCAGCGTGGAACAGACTGTGGCACACATGCATAAGCTCACACATATGTGTTCTCACGTGAATATAGTTCTGTATTTAACCACATTCAATTATGATCAGATGAAAACACATAGTGTTTTGTATGACTTACGATGGGTGAGGTGTGAGGTAGATTTAGTGACATGCCAAATGACAGATGTGTATTTTTCTCAGTGGTGGCCTTTGCAACACACATATTGCAACAAAATACTCTAGATGAGCAGCACAAACGACTGGTATCTGACTTAGAATCATGCCAGTGTAATAGAACATGAACATATCACTTGCCCCAGAATCACCCAGCATTTCATTTCATTCCATTTGGTTTAGCTGACCGTAACCCTGTCTGGTTCGACTACCACTGCCAGCCACGAAAGACTAATATGACTACTCCAAGAGACTGATGAGTAGGCAAAGATTGCTCAAACTTCTGCTCAGTAGGTTCGTCCCTGCCAGACGGCCAGCCAGAGTCAGCCAAGATAAAAGATTTATAATTTGATCAGAAAATTAGTTATCTAAATTTGCCTGGTGACAGGCACCGGATTTTATGATTTTTCCATGCAGACAGTTTTCTGGGCTGCCTGAAGACTGACAAGGATAAAAGCGAAATGAAGGAGTCTGCCAAGATGCCAACCATAAAATTCCATCAGCCAGAGGACTTTACTGCTGCGGGCCCTTGCCCAATGGGCAACAGGAGACACAGAGAGAGAGTGAGTGGGAGAAAGAGAGAGAGATATGAAAAAGAAACAGATGGGAAAAGGAAGAGGATTTACGATGGGTGATGGTCTCCTTTTAACCCCAATATTTGCTAAGAGGAAAAAGGATGGTGAAATTACATTACGGGGGCCGCGATCAATAACCACAAATATTAAATAGCCCCTGAGTCCTTCTGCCTATACTCATGGCTTTATGTGGAGCAACACCACTTACAGCTAGCATTACCTGGTGTGGTGATGACAGACGTGTTCCTGACGCAATCAAGAGCTACTGAGCACCGTGACCCTGCCTTAACTTCATTTTCCACGGGTCACGGGCAAGATACAATAAAACCAAAGCACAGAGTCAATAATAATGAGAGGAGACATATTCCAAGTGGAACTGGTGACAGCGAGTGTATCAGCAGCCTCTCCCACCACTATCTGCCTATCAGTGGGAGAGCAAGGCCATGCTGGAGATTAGGTTTCAAGAGAAATGCAGTGAGTGAGTATGACTTGCCTGTCACTGCTTCTACAAACACCTCAGAGACTTGTCACAATAATGGAATTTTTGTTTGGAGGGATGGTGGTAGCAGTGGGAAGAGAGCACACAGATAAACAAGAATATAGGCTCAGCTGTCAGAGTGGATGTGAATTGGGACACTAGATTACCAAATCTAATTCCATATCAGTGAAAAAACATCAGTACTACAATTTGAGCAGGATATCATGATCAATAGGTGATTACACAACCTTAATATTACGGGTGTTTCCTTTTGGCTAAACCTCACAGATCACATTTTTATTTGATCCTGCTCTAAACATGTCTGCCATAAAACCAATACTAAAATCAATCTGTCACCACTCAGCATGCACAAGCAAAGACAAAGGCACGAAGCAGCTGTTCTAACCCCAGAGCTATGTCTATTTTCACCTCCTTATCCATATTTAAATTTAACTTATGCAATACATCATATTGATTGTGTTTAATCACTTCACAACACAATCCACTGAAATATGGATTAGCTAACCTTGTTGTGTTGGGCCTCTCTAAAAACACTGTAGCTCTGTTTTTTTTATTTCTTCAAGTTCCTCGCTGGAATATTTCCTCCTTGTAACAAAAGTGAAAGACTTGCATGATTAGCATGCAAAAAGGTGAGTTCAACTTGTTATGCACCAGTGACAGCAATAATGTCCCACCGTGGACACAAAATCCCTGGGGTTTAATCACCCCAATATAAAGACTCTAAAGAAACGGTGCATCCTCATTCTGAGCAGGAGTAACATTAGCTCAGTCAGGCTAAGACAAGCATCACATTCATGGACCAACAATGGAATCGTGTGCTGTGGTAAATTGGTCTGTATAAGCTCCATAAACCATTTCAGATAATGCGCAACTGGTTAGTGGGCAGACATAATGAGGTTTATCGCATTGTAAAGGCACACAATTGGCCCTGTTTGGTAAAATACGATGAATGCACATGGTCACTGGGGTGTGAACCTCTTAAAGCGTCTCTAAGAATTATGGGAGCGGTGATGTCGATGTGTGCTTTCGCTAAAAAGCTATCATTATCCAACATGCAAGAGGATTTAAAAAGCTGAAGTAATTTATCATTGAGTGCATACCTCAATCAAAAGTCAAGGACCCTGTCATCACTCTGTGCTCTTTGTGCTTCGTATCGACAACATTTGGCATTTTTAATGAAGATTTCCTTGAATCCTCAGGATCTGAGAGAGCTTTATTCTATTTCCCTTGGTGAGGGCTCAGCACCAACATGAGTGAAATGAATGCTGTTTCCCAAGTGGCAGCCTGAGAATGCACCTGGACTTCTTAATGGAGACACGCACACTGGAACAATGTGGTAATTGACAACTATCCTACAGAGCTTTTCAGCTTGGGCTTTATTTGAATGTGATGACAATAACAACCAGAGGATCAGAGGAAGAAAAAAAATACAATGGCACATAAACAAGAGTGTGAATATTAATGTTGCACTTAGCAAGATCTCTGCCCTGGCAACACTATCTGAAACATCCAGGCCAATTAATTAGAGAACGGGACTTGACCTTCAAGGTGCATCCACTGCAGTTGTTTGTTGATAGGAAACAAGGACAGATTTGCTCATTTGAGATTAGAGGGGTGGGGGGTAGAATTAATGACTGTTTAATATTGGATGACATTAGGATGCATTTGTTTAATGCTGGGCAAAAAACCAGGAGAATATGCCAGATGGCTGGCACTGGGAGACCAGACTGATTTTTTTTCAAATAGGAAAGCCAGTAAACCTAGAGTTCATATACCTATGTCAGTCACAAGTGAGACTCAAGTACCATAATAATGCACAAAGACACAGAATATAACACCTGATTAGTTATAGTGAATGCCAAGTGCAAACAGAAAGGCTAACGTTCTTTTAAAGCAAATGTTAAATCTAAAGAGAATTGACTTAAATACATTATTAAAGATCATGTAGGCAATCAATCAGATGCCATTTACAACGCGTATATAGTCTAAAATGGCACTGATCCAATTAATCTATTTAATTTTTTGTTTAAACATTGGTAACATGGTGATGTACAGTCCATTAGTCTCAAAGGACTTGTTGAGAAATCTGTTATAACTGAATTTGTGAGTTGAGTGGTATCTCTAATCACAAGCCACAATTAGATGCTTATTATTACATCTTACTATTACAGTGAGAATATTTGCTGTCAAATAGCAATTGGGATATGGTCAACCACTGATTCTTAGCTTCAGTTGCAAATTATTTTTATGATAAAATGTGACTTGTTCTTCCAAAATGAAGACAGAATATGAATACAAGGTAGCAGTAATCTCTGCTCTATCCTCTGTTGAAACCTGATATGTGATATAGCAAAAACATTTAACTTTGACATAACATCAATTCAGCCACCGCTGCAATCCTACAACCTTCAACAAGGTTTTTTTTAAGGAGAGGAGAATTTCATTGATGATACCAAAGATTAGGAGAATCTAAATTTCATCGTTAAGTTATGACATCAGGGATGAAACCTGTTGGGTTTAAAATGAATGTTTTCATACATTTTGATTAACCTTGACAGAATTTGAAAACTCATTTTGTAAGCCATTGATTTTTATGCTAGTATAGAGTTAAATGAAAACCTTCAAATGGCTGCACATTAATAATAGACATCAAAGCGTCGCATCACCTGTGCGCAGCTACACTGTATGTTCGAACAAAATTCATGGACGCTAGCGCTGTGAGCTAAATCAATACTTTTTGACATGTGAAAGGATGTTGGAGATTTCAGCTTTTTTTCACCACTATTCACTATACAGGCACACACAGTAATCACACACTGATCACACAAGGGACTATGAGAGGAAAACTGTTCGGTCAACATACAACAAGCGGCGCTGTGTCTGAATTATTCTCTTTCACTTCCTCTTGTTTTCACTTGTGTCTTAACATGTGCGCACACACGTGTGGTTGTATTTCTACAACCACACGTATTTCTGGGTTTGTACATTTTGATTTCTGTTCACAAGTGGGGTTATGTGTACTGTGTGCATTTGAAAAAGATGACAGGTGGTGGGAGGGTAGTAGATCTTTTGAGACTTGTCACACTGTTCCGGTTTATGAGCCAATGACAGGAGACACACACCCATCCACATCAAAGTTTATTACAGTTCATCACCTCCCCACCTGCAGTGTAATGACATTTAGCCAATCCCATAAAAATCCCAGGAAACCTGTGGGTATAAATCAATGCCTTTCCACCTTTCCAGCTGCTGCTCACATCCATTATTAAAGCTTCCACATCATATTCAATGGAGTATGAGAGTGTTTCTATGACAAGCATCTGTACAGGTATGTATACAATATACACACATCTCTCAGCAGATCTGGCTCGAGAGGACAAATAAACAGACATTAATACACAGCCACATCACACACACACAAGCTGACACAACCAACGCAGCATACTGTAGCAACTCCCAAACCCCCCTGGTCCCGTGGAAAAAAGGATCAGTGTGTATCTCTGCTGACAAGCAGTTTACATAAAATCCCATTCGTTTCATCTCGGCAACTCTGGTAAGTGTATGGTTTGTTGCAATCTGGTACAGAGCTGCACCAGCTACACCTGTCTGGGACTGTGGTTTAGCTAGTTAAAAAAAATAAATAAATAAAAAGAAAGAAAAGCTGTCCACATCTGGCAATCACATTTACATTTCTGGCACACATAACTAACTAATGCTTAACCAGATTCAGATATAATATTCAAAAAGCAAGATATAGTATTATGACATAGGCAGGAATGTTTCTGTTACACCATAAGAGCCAGCTTGCTCGTACACCTGCATACATGCGTGTGCGGATATGTAAGGTTGTTCATGGCTATTACTACTATATGAAGTGAAGGTTTTGGGCTGTGCTTCTTAATGCAGTCAGTGACTACCCTCTGCAGGCAGGCTGCAAGAACGTCAGGCTGGGAGAGTAACAATGGCAAAGGAAAAGAGAAAGATTGGATGAAATGAGGAGATTGCAGAGGTGTTTTAAATGTTAATGTACTATCATATTCCAAACAAGACCAACAAAAACAAAAAAATTGTGACGTATTATTGTCTTCAGTTTATTTCTGATTATTAACAGTCATTTATCAACAGCATTTACTGTGATGCTGGATGGCTGCTTGTATTATTTTCCAGAGATACATTTTTAGAACCATTTCCTCAATTGATGATCTTCGTGCTGCTTTTTGACTACTTACTGAAAACCATTACATATAATGAACCATGGAGGCACACAAGTACATTATCAAAGGGGAAATATGTTTTCATCATAGCTGTGTTGTACATGTTTATGTTGTTAAAAGGATTTTTTTTTCCCTGTGGCAAACGCAGTCCAGATCAAGTACAGCTCATTTAGGGCATTTTTCATATTCAGCGCATTCTGATGTAAATGTTTGCACCTACGAAACAGAATATAAATCTCTGAAAAATTATGATATATTCCATTACAATAAATTCTGCACTACTGAATGAAAATTGGCAATGGTTCGCTGGTGGTTGTGATGGTGTTGATAATAACATAATCAAAATTTTGAAAGACCAAATCAATTGACATGAAAAATTTCAATCTTCATTCATTTGGCTCCTTGAATAAGGGCTGTCTGATATCTGATTGCTCAGTACAAGAGGATATTTATATCTACTGTATTTCACAACACGTTGTATGTCTCTCAAATGGCTCAATTTCCTTCAGAACTACATGAAAACACAAGCAGTCATGAAACTACGAACAAACAAGAGCGCTAAACTATCAATACCATTGAAAGATGTGTGTGCAAAACGGCACCAATATCATTTCCATCTCTGTGAAGATGAGAGGTACATCAAGCTCTATTCCCCATAGGTTAAACAACAGCAGTTGAAGCATCTCATTGCTGCATATCAAAAAAACAGAACACCACGAGTCTTTGAATGAAATGTTGAAAGTAAACAACCGGTTTCCTGTCAAGGTGAACATCATGATATTGTTAGCATTATTTACAGCAATGACATACTGCAGAGAGGAGTGAGGCAACAAACAATAAGAATTTGAAGACTGCATTTAAAAGGTGAAATATATTTTTTTTGCCCGTCGTGATGTGGAGCCGCATCTTCATTTTCTCAGCTAGTGCATACTGTACAATGAAAATTGTTTTTGACAGAGAGGGGCACAAAGCTATGATCATTTGAGGGTCTCTATCCTGCGAGGATATGTTTAATTTTTTTTCCCCCTCTGACACACACTCATTTTCTCTCCCTCCCTCTCCTCCTTCCCTCACAGCCTGACTTTCTAGTCCACTGCTCTGGCTCTTAACACATGTTAAGTACGGAGGTCAGCTGGATGCTAAGGGTCTCCCTGTTCTGTTAAAAAGAAGAATCAGCTTATTAAAAAGTGAGCTCTAGAGGAAGCATCCATGCTCCACCTCCCACTGCACACAACCACTTTACTAAGCTAATTAGCTACTTGGGCCAGTAGCTGGTGTCAGTGGGAGAAACAACATATTTTACCCTGTCAGCTTCTACCAGTGACCTCAGCTGAACTTTTGATACACCATTAAAGTAGATGCCCAGAGATGTCAATGCTGCCCAGAGAAATCAGCTCATCTTTATAAATAACTACAAGCCAGTGTCATCAATTAGGTTTTAGGTCCCCGATTCTTGAAAATGTGGCGGACTGCTTTTGTAGGAGTTATGACTTTATACTAAGTTGATTTTTTTAACCATGTGCTGTGATAAAATCTGCACCACTTGTTTTTAACTGCAGCCTGTGCTTCACAGCATCATAAATGTGCTACAACTCTCTTGATCCAGTCATTTCAGGATCAAATCTTAACACTGACGCCTACAATAATTTGAGATGCAAATAGCAATTACTGTAGATTCAACAGCTCTAGATTTTTTATTCACCTAGTTTTCTGTAATCACAGCTGTGCATCATGCCTTTGCAAGAAACCTAAGTAGCGAGAGAAAGAAAAGACTTAGAAGGTAGCTGGATATTTTCAGTGTGTCTCCTTAAACGATCACTTACTGATTGCTTCCCCGAGCTAGCTTCTGGCACAGCAGCCTGAATCTTTGATTAGAAGAGATTCCCCCAAAATCACAAGTGTATGATTATGGCATTAGGCCGGATTCTTCACATCAGAAATTGCAATCAAGAAATTGGCGTCAGGGATCGATACAGTGCAGCACCTCATCTGACAGCAGGGAGGGAAGTGGAGATTGTGTGTGTGTGTGTGTGTTGGGGGGTGGGGAGGTGGGCTTAGGATCAATTAGGAAGTGGCTGCCACGTCCAGACATTACTTTTAATCTTCTAATGCATCGGTGCAAAGGCATGGGGCCCAGCGCTTGTCGGCTTCTAAGGAGGAGGAATCGATCCTTTCTGCACATCTTGACGCCAGTTCGTCCTGGGCCGTTTCAACAACATTCAAGACATAATGAAAGGAGAGAGCTTAAATCCGCTTACCCTCCCTAAGTGAAGAAACTGTATTTGATGTCACACTTTAGGTGGAGCTGAAACATTTTAATCCTTTGAAATAGTTTCTAATACATCTGAATACCTGGCTAATCTCTCAGATGCACTGTAGTCTACTGTAGTGCTGGAGGCTTGCCTACTGTGTTGACATCCTGTTTCATCATACTGATATGTCGAGCATATAGAGTGAGGTAAGAGGTCCTGATTGACCTGCTGAGTTACGCAACCAAACAACCAGGAAAACACAACCAGAAGTTTTTTTTGTTTGTTAGTTTTTTGTTTGTTTTTTTTACTTTTTCTATACTATGAAGCCAATTACTGAACTCAGAATTGAGAACCCATGATACACTGACAAACTCCTGCACTGTGGGTAATACATTGTTCTGTTGGATAATCTAAACTGTCTTGAACAGATTCATGCCGCAATTGTGATGAAAATAATACAAGGGACTTGGTATATTGCATGGAGTCCTTATCAGTGTTGTCCATGCGGAGTGTGTGGCTCATTCAATTAATCAAGCATCATTTAAACCACCAGGCCTGGTGACAGGGGACCCAATCACTGGTGAAAAAAGCCATTCCCAACATTCCTATTCCATGTCCCCTGAACTAATGTGCTGTGGCAACCTTCTAACTATCCAATTCCAGACCCAGACCCCCACAGTTTACACAGTCCCTTTGCTTCTTCACAGTCCCCAACACTTCACTTTCATTAGACCCCACACCTCTATCAAAGGGAGAACGGAGGGAGGCAGCAACGCCATATGATGTCAGAAACCTCTGAGGAACAGGAGAAGAGGGGGAGAGAGGATAGGAGTGTACAGGGAGTTATGAGGAAGAAGGGAGAACCTGGTGCCTCCCAGAGTATTACATTTGTGAGGGAGTTAAAGCAGAACAGGAAGGCTAAAAATGATAATTCTGTGTGAGTGCATGTGTGCGTGCATGCAGCTGTGTTAGGGTATGTCGTTACAAAGGATGGACAAAAAAAAAAAAAAAACCTCACTGCATCAAAAGGGATATTAAAATTTACAAGACTAAAGCGGAACTGCACAGGTAAATCATGTTAGATTAGCATCAATTATTGTGAGTCTACGACTTCAAAAGATGTCTGCTAATCAAAACTTTAATATGTGAATTTTTGAAGCAACATGGGGCAGAAAAGTCATTACCTGAACCGCAGGCTCACACACACACACACACACACACACACACACACACACACACACACACACACACACAAAAAAAAGCTATAATGTGGCAAGAAAATCTGCCTTGAACGTCATGACAACACACTTTATTTAGAAAACTGTAAGCAGCAAAGATCACATGCAGCAGCTCACACAACAAAAATATCAGCCTCAGCTTTATCCACGCATTAAAATAACACCTTTAAAAACATTTTCTCAAAACCCAAAGATACACAGTTATGATATAAAACTCGATAAACAAGTAACTCAGTCAAGCACTCGATTGCTGGACTAATTGTTTTAGCACAACTATAATGATGTAAACAGCCATCATGGGAAAGTTAATGACCAGTCATTACTCTAAATGTGAGATACACAATTGTGAGGCTACTTTTAGATGAAAACTAAAAACTCTTTTAGATGACAGAGATGATATTCAGCAAATTTGAATAATCACTGAAAAATCTAAGAATAATATTCTTATATACAACATATTCCTTACATTGGTGAATGTTTTATTGTCTACAGTCAGTGTGTGTGAGTGTGTGTGTGTGTGTACCAGACAGTGAAAGGGAAACTAGTCCTGCTGATAGATTCTCAACCTGACCTGAACAGTGACCCCAAACAGCAGCAGCTCATGTAGAGTAAGATGGACAAGCTGGCAGGATGCCTGAGCTTGCCACCGTCTTCTCTCTTCCAAGCACTCTCAAGGACCGACAAAGCTTTAAAGGTGCTGCTGAGACGCTGAGACCAGTAGCACAAAACCACCACCGCCTCACATACTCTCACTCACACACACACGCATACGTCAAAGAAGAAATTATATTCTGTCCTGCAGAGATAGAAAGTTATAACTCCGAGATCCTCAAGAGTGTGATGATTAAAAAGATGGCGTGAAACAGAAAATGAGTAAAAGAAGACGAAAATTGGCAAATGTTCACTGAGGTAATTGTCAAAAGTAAGTGATACTAAAAGCGAGACATTGTATATCAAATTAGGATGCAGACTATTCCACTCTATTTATAAATAAACTACATTTCTATAAAAAATGAAGAAAATATGTGTATAAATATAAGTAGCATATGCGACATGCAATCTCCAAGTTTCCTCTAATTTTTAATTTTGAAAATTCAACATATCTCTTTAAATATAGCCCACTTTCAGAAAGTAAGACCAGTAGCAAGTGTTCAAATGCCAAATGCCAAAGTTAAAGCAGCACAAAACTGAGACTTATGCTCAAACTGCTTATTTTACAATAAGTGTACGAATCCACCAATTAAAAATGCTGCTAAGTGTAACGTATGGGATATTATTCAGTGAAAGGGAGGTGATGGTGTTAAATGAGATATATGTGGTGTTTGAGTCATGCTGTGTGTCTAAACATAACTGTCTGGCATGGTCATTAACTTGAAAGTTGAAAGTGTACAGAGTAAGATAGAAATAGGAGTCCCCGTGGGTCCTGGCCACTCCAATTTCAACCGTAGCGTCCCAATTAAAAGAGATGCAGGGCAGAAGAGGTTCCTCTGCAAAGGCTGGAAGAAAGTGGCTCACAGACCCCCCATCTGAGAGGGACGACACAGCAGCAGACTGCTCAGATTTAAATGATAATTTCCACAGTAGAGATAAAAGCTCATTGCCAATTTATGTCACGACTTTCCCCAGACACAACTTTCTGCTACTTAAACACGCACATTCAACACATTAACCAATATTCGATTCCAAGTAATTACGTTATTTATTGTATTGATATACATGTGGCTACATTACCTGTTAAATCTGCATCCACGACTGAGAGCAATAAAAAAAAATAAATCATGCAAATTTGTTCTTTATTTTAATAAAACAAAACACTACACATGTTGTGGATTTGACAGAGATGATTCACTCTGACAATAGACCACCGGGTGTGAAATCATGTCTTCAAACCTTGACACAATAAAAGTTATTGATTTCAGCAGTAAGGATGTCATTATGAGCGCACTACGTTTATTTTCGATTTAACAGAAACCCTGATTTTGTATTATTGCGTGTGTTCATTGTGACAACGCACAGTCCCTGATTATTTCCCCCTCGTTCCACAAAGAAAGTGGGGGGGGGCAATCTCTAAAACAGCATCTATTTAGTTTTGCCTCAATTGCCCTCCATTAGTTCTAAACCTGGCTGGCCAATTACCGCTTTCTTTCATAGCAATTACATTATTCTGGATTTTTTTTTCCTTATTTGTAGTCATCTGCAAAAAGAGCACTCATTATTTTGTTACTGGCTTTCCGTCCTTAAAACCTAATGAAACAGACAGTCACAAATAGGCTGTATAACCACTGGGCCTCGAAAACAAGTTGCTTTATAAAGCCTACTGTTTTCATTTCACTTTCACTGATGAACATGAATGGAGACATTAAAATCTGTAGCCCAGAGTAGAATCTAACTGTTCACAGAACAAAGAATCACACAAACTTCTGCACGGAAAACAGGTCAAAAGAAAAAAGAATGAATAGAATTCTGTAGAGTGTTACTGATGTATGTTTTATTAGAGTAAACTCCGTCATAAAACTGTGTCTTCTTTCTTGTTGAATAGGCAATGTAAGTCAAGCATTTTAGCAACAAATGCATGAAAGCCTAAAGTAAATATTTCGTCGTATTTATGTCGTCTTCTGAAGACAATCTAATATCCCCCGGACCATTTACAACATGTCATCTTCTTTTGATTTGCAGTTGTTGCACTTCCCCCATTTACAGTATGCAATTTTACAAGAGCCGAAACTCCAGGAAACAGGAATCTCATATCACAGTATCAGTATCACGCCAATATTATCTTACAGGTCTGTAGCCTCTCAAAAAAAAGAGAGAAAAAGAAACATCTTCATACGCCATGAAAATCAGAGTTAAATCTGACGCTTGAAGTTATGAATGTTTTAAGATATGACAGCTCCATTATGAGACAGATGTACTTTTCATCAGAAAACAGCCAAACATTTTATAGTATTAAGAAGTACACTTGATGTGCATAACTAGAAAGCACAGAGACCATTTGTTTTCTGACAGTAAATTAACTCAATATCAACACAAAGGTGCTAAACACAAGCTACTAATTCACCGCCCTCCAAATGATGCAACACAGAGAAAATCGCACCGCTTTAGCTGTAACTCCACTATCTCCTGAGGAAAAAGTCTTGCCTCCACAACATACTCAAACCATGACAGCATATGGATGCTGGCGTGCACATAGACACACAGATGCGCAGTGAGGATACTTAACTGTCTGACAACTCACATTAGGGCAAAAGAAAAAGCAGCCTGTCGAGGGAAAAGTGTGGCCGACTCAGAGATATGTGTGCCTGCCTGACTTGATTTTCACCCACTGCCAACAACAGGGGGTGAAGTTAATGAGGTTGTTCCGTGGTCCTATCACCACCAACCCCAGTGTCCTCTAACACTCGATACTGTATAGTCTCATTTCCTACATCATCGTCATGAAGTCTGCTCCTCGCCACGTTCCTCTTCAGAAAGACAATCCCTCCACATCTCTAGCAGACTGAAACCTGGGACATCAATTGTTCATAAAGGCAGGGCAGGGAAGACTGAGGCATGAGTGTGGCATGTCACACTGACATGTCACACACACACACACACACACACACAATGTGTCAAAAAGTCACATCATTCAGTCAGGCTTGCTCAAAGAGGAGCACAATAGGGGAAGTGTTGAAGACAAATGTGGCAATAATAAGAGTAAGAGGTATGAGAATATGATTTAATGATAAGGTTCACGTGTATGAGTGTGTTTGTGAGCAAATCTGTGCAGATTCAAATGTCACTCTGTGAGCCGACACTGACAAAGCCAAGTGGGTTTAATCACTGAGCCTAACACTGATAACGTGTGACACAAAGCCCATTTTCACCACAAGGTCAGAAATGAGGGCAGTTGTGAGTGAAAAAAAGATGAGGGGCGGTGGGTGCTGTGTCAGTCCACTTCCTGCTGGAAATCACTCAAAAACAGAGCAGTTGAACAAACCTGAAATTATCTGCTGAACCGGAGCAACCCTAAAATATTGTGGCCTTCATACAAAATCACCATCACTGCAGAAGTCTGGGAAGATTCACAGACCTGTAGCTTCAAAGTAGACAGAGCACATGGAGTGGGCAGTGTTGTCAAGATTTGTCTTTATAAGTGTGTTCAACATAGAACATGACACATAGCTCTTCTTTCTTTATTTTTTTTTTTCTTATATGTGGGAAGGGAAGGTAAAAATGCTTACCTTACCCACGCAATTATTACTGTAGTAATACAATCTGTAAATTATTAAGTTGATGTTACAATGGCCCAACCTCATCCAATCATGCTGGTGTGATCTATAATTCAACAAGGGCTGCCGAGGTTCCCTTATTATTACCAACACACTGGAATTCCAAATGAGCTCACAACTCACCCTCACTCTGTGTCACTCTATTACTCTGTCTCTCTCACGCTTTCGTTCTCCGTCTGTCTCTCTCTGCTGTCTCTGCGACTCTACCTCTTTCTGAACTCCACAAAAGCAGACGTTCCTAAATTCATCACATGAATTCATTACGGCTTTTGCATGAAAATCATCATTAGCAGCCTCTCTTTGCAATAAAAATTTTAACTCTCGGCGGAAATCCAGCAATGGTATCAGTGTTACTCCAAACGGCATGAGAGATCCTGTTTGATCCTCTTCCTAATGACGTCTGTAACAATACCCAAGTAGTTGTTTTGCACAGAATCAACTAGAGAATATGCAAATAGGCAGCGGCACTGCACTGCACTTGTATGCTGAGCCTGGGCAGAAGAAAAAAGTTCATTGTGGCGCTTTCTTGTTTTGAATTTCAAAAGGAAAGTGAAAAACGTTTCCAAGAATTCTCTTTATAACCTCGGGCATTAATTCTGCATATTACAATCAATTATAGAGATCTGAATAACAGATTTATCTATGGAGAGAACATCTGGAGAGGAGTACATCAATGAGACTATTGTATCAAAAAGGACTCCTCTGTGGAAATGAAATGTTATGCTGCTAACCAAAGGCTGCCAGAGAGGAGAGACAGGGTTAGGGGGGCAATTAGGACAGAAAAGACAGCAGAGAACTCCCTGTTTGGTGGTTTTTGCATATTCAGTAACACAGAGGGGCATACACAGACATGGAGGGCCTTGCATGGCTCCACACAAACAAATGAAAATGTATAGCTACTGTATACACTCAACCATACCCCCACATACACGCTGACATGTGGAAGCAGGAAAAGTGCAGCAACATCTCTTCCCAAACTTCACTGAACCAATTCCATCCAAACACTGAACCACCAGAAGCACTTAATCCCACAGCAAACACAGATACCCCAGGAGATTAAATAAGGTGAATTCCTCATACCATAGTCGCATACCATACAATCCTCACTGCACATATGTAATATATATATATATGGATGGTATATGACAGAATTACATTACATTACTAAACTTTGTTCTCTCTTTCAATCTCATTTGTATCTCATGTATGTTAATCTCATGTATCTGCATGTATTTATACATCATCATCTCTCAGAGAGACATAGTAGTGCATGTGAGATTTTTCTGTTCGTGTGTGTTTGTGTCTATTCAGAGTTAAAATTTAAAAAAAGGGATAAGACAGTTTTGTGCCACACAGGCCCTTGTGCACTCGTGTTCTTCATGCTCTTCTGTTCAATAATTAAACTGACAGAGTTCGGGCAGTGACCAGGTGGGGCCTGTCTCTTATCTATCTATGAAGGTCCACGGAGACAAAGACATATGCATTAAGCAAAGCTTTTAACAGGCCTAAGCCCAAGTGAGAGCTGAACCTTTGCCCAAAACAGGAAACGAGAGGCCTGAACAGCCTCCTCTGGAGTTTTGCACAGACCTGGCAGGACTGCAAGTACATCAGAGGATAAGTGACTCTCTTCCCTTCACATGTCAGTTCTCCAAGGGTATAGAGGCTAGATAGTCCACCAAGTTCACAGACATGTGGCTTAGTGCTTGTGAAATTCAGGGAAACTGGTGAAGGACAGAGAGGGAGGAAAATATGACGTTTGAGGCACAGTGGCATTTGGAATTGTGCACAAAACACACAAACATATGGCAGCGCATCTGCAGCATCACTCAAAGAGTTGCACAAGGCTATTATAAAATTCCAATGAGAATAGAATGGAACTGTCAGTTTTTAATATATATATATATATATATATATATACACATATATACACACTTATTCCACATATCTAGATTCAAAGTATTTTTTTTCAGATTTGGAACATTTTTGGTCACGGAGACATTTTGAGAGTCAGGATTCCACTGAGATCCTACAAAACAGCTCAACAAAGAGAACAGAGACCAAACTGAGAAAACCTAGAGCCAAGTGCAGAGTTAATATATCAATACACCTTTCCTGTAGCCTCAGTAACACTTCAAACCCTTTGGCACAACAATACAGCCAGGTTTCTCCTTTAAAATATAAAGTTTGGTGACAATGACTCTGAGTATCTGAGTTGTTCAGAAACTTGGCTGATCTTAAAGATGGGCTGGATGTTCTGGAATTGATAATCACAGTATAATCTGAAGCATGAACGGCAACACTGTAGACCGAAGGATATTTATTGTTAAATTTTCAACATAATTGCTTCTGTTGGGGGTAAAGCACCAGCATGGTTTGGTCTTTTTCAACAACTCCTCTTCCTTTTCATTGTGTGCAAACATTTCTCCATTTTCAAACAAAGCAGCATGGTCTCTCCCATTTTCCAGATGATTCCCTGACGCAGTCCGATGACGATTAAGCCCGCGGCAGTGTTTTCCAGGGGGTTAAGAGTATGTTTGTGGTGGTGGGTGGTGTGACCGATGGGTGTGTAGAGACTCAGGCAGTTTAGAGGGAGAGAGGGTTAGTTTATGTGGCTACAATTTACAGATGCCATTAATGTCTGTTTCCACCCTGGTCATGAACTGTTCAATGTGCAGCTCCTCTGTATCTCTTGTAGTAGATACAGAAGTCTGAAGTCCTGCACAAATAGACTTAAAAATAGCTTTCACCCGTGGGCCATCATGCTAATAAATCTAAATCTAAATCTAAGCAATTAGCTCATCTTATCAATGTGCAATAACAGTGCAATACTCTGTCATGCAATACAATGAAAACATTTTTCATTTATCACTTTCATTTTAACTATTTATTCGTGATTTTACGAAGCCTGACTGCTTTTATGTGTGTTTGTCTATTATTTATTTTACCTTCTTTTTCTTTCGACAGCTTGTCTTATGTTGCACCTAACAGATACAGCATTGCTTAAGTTGAAGTGACAATAAAGGCACTCTATTCTATTCTATTCCGTTCTAAAAAAGATGCTGGCTAAACGCCTCTCATACAGTCTGTCCATATACACAAGCGAGGTGGCTGAAAACAGAGAAATCTCTAGTTCCCATTCAGTTGCTGCAGCGCCCACAACTGAGACAGGTGTGTAGCCAAAAATGAGTTTGTTTGGAAAGAGTGAAATTCTGATGTAAGATTTTCCCAAGTTGAAACTGAGTGATTTTATCTACCTTGGCAGGTGACCCAGGTAAAGTGTATGTATTAGAAATATTGAGTGACAAATTGTGTTCTTCTGTCCAGCAGACCAGGCACCGTTTAATGAATTGCAGCCTTACATGCTTTTGTCAAGAGCCATACCGTAGGGCAAAGTAATTCCAATGTACTTTCTATGCCACACCATTTATGCTGTCAAGCCCTACTTGTTTTATTGCTCAGCCGGTTACTATTAACAAATAATCTTAACGGGAGCAAAGTCTCACATTTTGCGCGTGCAGCGCTCCGGGTTAGAACGCCGAGCAAGAGACACGCACAATCGTGAAGTGTATCGCGAAACATACCAACAAGCATGCACACACATACTCTCACACAGGCGTGGAAGCACAAACGAATACACAAATGCCAAAGCCAGCTTGCCATCTCTCTGTGGACAGGAGGAACACTCCCGCCACATCATCTCAGAGTGCTTTTCATCACAGTGTGACAACATGTCAGCTCCAGTCCCCGTCACTACACCACACTGCATTGATATTCACCAACTGTGCAGCAGCCTGGGACACAACACAACCATGCCAAAAATATGACACTGGAAGAATAACTCTCCCACATTTACTTGCCTACACACACTCACGTGCGCTCAAACTCTCCACACAACATGCTTGTGTGCATATGTGGCAGTTCCACCCAGCGTATAAAGGTAATAAGCAAGTATCCATACAAAAGCAGAGTGGTACGAAAGTCTGTCATCCCTATGCTGCTGCTGGCCACATACAAACACTGCAACTCATTTACGTCCTCCATAGGATTAAAGAACATTTTGTTTCGCGTGACTTTGATCGACTCCATAGGTGATACCAGGGTCCTCCCTCACCCACCTGTCGGCCGGAATGACAGACTGATGCATCAACTAACAGACAGTGTCACTTGTGCATATATTCACTCAAAACCCATCCCACATGCTACACTCAAAATTACTATTCAGCACCCACACACATTAACACCCCTGAGGCAAAGAATAGGAGACTTGAGGTGAGGGAGGGTGCACTGGAAGAACAGGGCAACGTGTGTGTGTATGTGTGTGTGTGTGTGTGTGTGTGTGTGTGTGTGTGTGTGTGTGTGTGTGTGTGTGTGTGTGTGCGTGTATACGTGCATGAGTTTGAGTTGTGCACACACTTGTGTATTCATGTGTTCAAATGTGTGCATTTGAGTGAGTGAAACACCATGTTGTGATTTAATTACTTTAATTTTTATCTGTCATTTGCTAAAGAAAAAAAAAGGAAAGAAGGAAAATGCTGCAATAAAACAATAATGTGAGATTCCAGACAAAAAGACAACAGTGAGTAGTAAACAGTTTCATTACTTTGCCATAACAGCAGCATATTAGGATTTTTATGAATGCATTTACATTGCAGGAAGATGTGGTGTAAAGTATGAATCATTGATGATCTCCCTTGACGTGGAGAGGATATGAAATTGATGAGGAGTCAAATAGGCAGCCAAGTCAATCTGCTCAACAAATATTGCCTGCACTGGAACACCAGGTAAGCATGTAATGAAATTTCTAGTGTAGTCTAAAAATCCTGCACAAGAGTGTGATTATGCGTCTTCTCTTTTGACTGCTCTGTATCTCTCACACAAACACAGCCCTGAATGTGAATACAAACCCATTGGCTGGGGAGATACATTCAGTGGAGCAATTAAACGTCCCTGTGCGTCTGCATACAAACTATCAGCCAAATCAGACTCTACAGGTATCCTCTGTGGAGAGGAGGTAGTGTGGATTAATCCACCCCTGCGTGTCGGAGCTGCATGGCTGCTCCACCAGCCAGGACTACCAGGCTTGTTAAAGTTGATTTATTAGGCCTCTGTTTACTCTGGCTTTCCCAGGCAAGGCAAGGTCAACAATAATGGTCCTCTGAATGGGAATAAATCTCAACCAGGCTACATGGCCCACACTGCCTTCCCCAGCAACCTTTCATGGCATACAAGCAAAAAATCACCTCACCATACCTCTCTCATGCATACACCCACACAGTTTCTGTCCCTTAGTAACTGAGGTATCACTTGGAAACATGGTAAATTGGCACCCCTTCTGTGATGACTTTTTTCTTCTTGCTGTGTCCCTTCCTCCTCCTCCTCCTCGTCCTCCAGTACTGTTCGATGTTGCATATGTTCATGCATGTGGGAATAAACAACCGTTAAATCAATTAAGGCCTTCATTTTTCATATTGCCTAAGGTAGGAAGGGGAACAGGGAGACAAAAGAGTCAACATGGCTCCTACAAACCCAGGCTGATAACAAGGTGCCTCGGCTCACTTGCTTGCTGATAAAACAGTGCATCACTTACACATAAAAGTTCCAAAACATGTCTCCCTCCCTCCCTCTCTCTCATACAAGGCTGACAAGACAGCATATTTGTGCAACTCATGACTTCCCAGAACAAGGTTGGAAAATGGAAAAACAACTTTATTTCTTCATCTATTATTTAGTTTTTTACTAACACTATCACTCAATTTGTGTGGGGGCAGGGCACATTAAAGCTATGATGTTTTTTTTTTTTTTTTTAATCTCAAAATTTGTTCAGTAAACTCAAACATCGATGATGGACAAATGAAACAGACTATGGCTTGACTTACAAGCATGGCACTATATGTGTGTGTGTGTGTGTGTGTGTGTGTGTGTGTGTGTCTATTCCACTCTTATCAACAAACAGTTTATATCTTTATGTACATCTGCTTCACTTCACTTTGCACCGGCAGAGATTCAGAGAAAATGGAACGAGGAGAAGTGGATGTGCTATTTCCAGGACTTTTAACATTAAAAAGGCAGAGGATCTGTGGAGAAAAGATGATAAATATTTCACTGCTCAGTAGACTTCTCCACATGGTCAGTAAAGAAAGAAATATGGACAGTTTTCCAGACCCGTTCTATTTCCAGATGTAGCCATTATAGAAACTGTTTTTTTGCCATAGTTGCTTCAATATAGTTGTAGTGGAGTTTCAATATGGACAGTCATGAAACTCAAAAGTCATAACAGTGTTTTCTATACATGGACCCGCTAGATATGATGCAATGGTTTAGTTGTGAGGCATTTAGGGGTCATGTGTAAATTGTAGCTACATAAAATAACCAAGGTTACAATGCCTGCATGAGTCTCCACATGTCTAGTTCGACATCATGAGTCAACTGTCAAACTTAACTGGCTGGATTAAGCAGCGTACAAGTGTTTCTCAACGCCAGCTTTGTTTCTAAAAGAAAAAGGGGGAGAGAGGACGAGGATAGGTGTGACTGCTCTGCTCATAAAAGACGGATCACCTTTTAAAGGTAACTCACTTCATGTTAAGCCACATTTCAGTCAGTGTTGCCAGGGCAGAAATTGTAATGGGGGAATAAAGGTCGTCACTGGAGCTCTGCCATTAATTCTCATCTTCAGCTGCCTGTGTGCAAAAACTTGGGCCATGTCATTAGGCCACACGTCGCAACCCAAGGAACTGCATCCCACAAAGACTGTCATACTTTTAAAGACTGCACAGTTACAACTTACATTTAAATCAGAGAAAGGCCATTTCACAAAGCTGAAACATAATATAGTGATTTTATGTGCTGTATAAGCACATCAGAAGACTACTGTATCTTTGAAACACTGGTGGCTATAAAACAGCAGAATCTTAAGTCCCCACTTCAGTGTCTATTGATAACATGTATATTAGAGCAACCACTGACCTGAGAAAATCCAGTGCATCTTTGAGGTTTGGTGAATTAGAGAGTGAATTGAACATGTGCATCTGTGGGTGTCAGAGAAGTCACCAACCTTCACCAGTCGTCACGCTCGTCATCATTTCTACATTTATCACGTTTTGTGTTGAATCTAACGAAGCAGAAATTCTGTGGAACGATAAAAAATGACAAAACTTCCCGGGTGATTTGTCAAGATTCTGACATGTTTGACGCACAACTCAGCTCGAAGCTCTTTAATAGAGTAATTAGCCTCTCTGTGAGGTTGACAGCAAAAATTTAAAGCAACTTTAGTGGAAACACCAACCCCGCCAAATCTACCCGCTGTTTTTCCATCATACAGCAAAAAATAATCCAGTTAATAACAAACAACCAGTTATTTTATATTCCCCCACAAGCACTGAAAAAATTCTGTAATACCTCACAGACATATTGGTCAGATTACCATAAAGCTCTTTACCAATATGCTTAGTTTAATTTTAACAAATTAACTCTTGCCTGCAGCTTTCCTCCAAGCTCAAGTTAATTGCACATCAATGCGTAGCCGCTGGAGCTGGTTCATTCAACAGCAAAACGTTATCCTGCTATCTAAACAGCTTACTGTGTATTCAAACGCTCCTCAGAGGAGATGCCAACAAATGTAACAATGCAATTCTGAAATAACTTTTACCCCCTCAGGAAACATTTATATGTAAAACAGATAAAGTTTTGAGCACTTATTAATTATTTTTCAAAAGACAGATCAATAAGAGGAAGGAAGCAAATATATCAGGACCATTTTTTTCACTGCACACTTGGGTTTAAGTCTAAGATTGGTAGAAATATGAGATATAACTGCAAAACTACTCACTGACTAGACTTCTGCTGCAAATGGTACGTGTTCTCTCTACAGTCGGTGGCAATAAAAAACCTTATCTCTATTAATACAATCACACATTTTAACAGAGTTGTAGAGTAGTGAGATGAAAAGGGGGGAATTTTACTGTGATGTGATTAAGTCCTCATAGCAATGATGCCATTAACAAGAGTTGCAAGGCTGCTTCACTTTCTTGCCACTGTCAGCATGCGCAAATCTCTATCTAAAGTTTTACTCACACCTCCTCTTTGACTGTTAAACTTTCACCCTCATGATAAAGTTGCCTGGAGATCAGATACACATGTGCAAACATGCACCACACATGTGATCTCCCTCATTGCTTCAGAGCAGTCATCCACTTGAACGAACCAGTTTTATTCCTGCAACTAATGTGAAGTGTTTTCTCTAACTTGAGGGCCTACGATAACTTTGAGTGAGCATCATCACCAGTCATTAGATCATGCTAAACCACAGCTATTGAAGTGAAGTACTTTAACACCCCATAAATGCACCACTCAGTCTACAGCTTTGATGAGGCTTTTGATATGCCTTCACTCCATTAGGCAGTCAAAGGGAATATAGTAGCATATAAAGAAGAAATAAAGTCGACTTAGTTTCATCCATACAATGTCGTCAAATCAAAGACAGCCTTAAATAGTTCTTGTGGAAAACACGGCACAAGGCAGCATATATATGCAAATACATTTCACATTTTCATTTAGAGAGATGTCTAATAAATTTTTAAAATATAATTGACATTCTCAGTCTTTGAGGGCTGAGAATGCTCCGTCACGTACTCAACAGGCCTTCTTAGTTTAAATGAGGTGAAATGACAATTGTTGAAAGGGAGACAGTCATAAGAATGGAGGTGTGTATTGGTCTGAAACTGTTGCCTGTGAGATGTTGAAAAATTGGCATTGTCATCATGTTGATGTCTCTCCTCGAGACAGTGAACAGTAAATGACATGTCTGAGTCGTGGCAGTTGAGATTACTCAGGTCCCTGCACCACATCACATTTCTCTCATTCTGTTGTTGTGTTTCTGTGCTGGATGATTTAAACTAAAAAGGAATTTGGCCTTTGTGATGGTCAATTTTGTGCATTTCACTGTCAAGAAACTCAATGACTGGAAACATTTTCAAATGCTAAGGGTCACCAGATTTTGATCGTGATTCATCTAGACAAACTCCAGCAGCATTGACTGAGAATATTACATATACCGCCACTAATGAAGGGATTATTGAAAGCTGGATATTTGAAAAAATGTAGTCACAAAGTATACCCTCCTTTAAAGACAAACTGATCCTGTGTATGATTCAATAATTGACTTCCAGGACAAAATATCAGCAATGCCCCCGAGGAACTAGGCTGCAATCAAAAAATCTGATAAACACTGATGAACAAGGACTGTGGTGGTATAGAGTGGTTTGCTTGAAGCAAGAAAGACAAAAGCAAAGGAAAGGAAATGAGGGGAATGGCACAAGAGCAAGACTGAAATGACATAGATAAAAGAAGCAAAAGGGAAGAGATATGAGAAACGTAGCACTGAGATGAAACAGATTATGTTCATGTGAAGAGGCAAAGGAAAAAAGAGGGACAGAACTATTGTACAGAAAAAAGAAAATAACAGGAATAAAGAGACCCACAGAGATACATTTCAGTGAACCAGACACAACAGCGGTGTATTTGTTAATTAGCTCCATCAGTGCCTCTCACAGAGCAACTCAGTACAGTCCAGCACCAAAGAGAGAGCAACTGCTTGTGACTGATACACAGCGTTTTAAGTCTGCCTGCTCTGTGAAACCATCTTACACAGAGAAGTATGGCATTGTTTTAATATTGCCCTCACTTTACCCATAACTAATTCTCAATCTCTTATCTAATGAAATTGGCTGTGGCTGCTATTAATTGTATTACTGTGCACAGAAAGTAACTCATATCCTTCGCCACTCCACTCCCCCACACCCCACCCCCACCCCACCACAAACTCTTTCTCTCATGTCTTTGTTGTTTCTCTGCTCCTTAGACCTTTCAGTCAAATTGAACAAACCTTTGTAGTGTTGCTTCGCACATGTGTGTGTGTGTGTGACAATGGCCCCGTGGCTAATAAGCTAATTTTCTCACCCTGCTTTATGACACAAGCAAGAAGTCACTGGCTACACGGCTATCTGATCCTCAGCCTGCCAGGGCCAAATAATGTTATCAGACCCTTCTTTGAAAACTGGATAACATCCCAGTGTTTTCCATACATGCGCCTAACAGCGCCTTACGCTGCCTCTGAAAATATGGCTGACATTTTTTTTTTTTTTTTTGTGGAGAGAAGAAGGCTGCATCTTATCTCTTTAGCAACAAACACTATATGAGTTTGTGCTGTGAACGTTTCATATCCAGGTCAATTCACACTCTTCACAGGTTTTTTTTTTTTTTTTCATGTATCATTCCATGTGCAGTGCATTTCAGTGCATTTCTATGTACTGCATTTTGCTGTTATTCTGGTTCAGTATGTTATGTTGTTACACCCCATTAGTGAAGAAGTGATTTACTGAAACTCACAGTAATTAATATCTTAATACAATGTAGCCACAGGATTTTTTTACTGACATCATCATCATCATCATAATAACATCTGTTGTTAGAATGGTAAAAAAAATAAAAAAATAGTATCAAATCTGTATTTGCATCTGATTTGACAAAAATAAAAAGAAAAAAATTCAGAGTCAGGTACAGAGCAGCCATGCTCCTCTCTGGTGCCGGCAGATCACAGAAAACTCCAGCAGCGCGTGGCTTCCAAGCACACAAAAGGAAATTTTTGCCCCATGCTTTACTACCACTGCTACAACTCCATCCTAGGGGAAACATTCGTTCCCAGTCCTACCATTGAGAGGTTCATTGATTTTACACTGCAGAGAAGTCAAGTCATGGAAGCTGCAAGAGGCAATCACATAAGACACCTAAGAACTGTACCAGAATAGTTGTAATGACTGTTTTAGTCTCTTTATTGTTCCTTTTGATCACAGTCAGGGTTTAAATTTTAGTCCCAGTCCTGCTTGTCTTAAAAATAAAAATAGAATAATATATTAGACTTTGCTGAAATTTTTCATAAAATATAACAAAGCCATGAAAATCTTTCTTTGAGATGTCTCCATTAAATGAAACAAGGTTTAACGAAGCTCCATCTCTTTGACCTTTCGGTAGCTAATTTAAGGATATGACCAGGTGGCCACTGCCCATTAGGTTCACAAAAAAAAAAAAACCACACTGAGCTCTCCTGGTTGTCTGTAAATAATTAGTAGATTTTCTACTGCACTGACTCCCACTCTGATCCGCAGTTAAAACAAAGGTCCATTTCATCCCCGTAACCATCAAGACATAATCTATTTTTTTAAAGATGAAAGGAGATGTGATTCTTATTATCTAATTAATCCTGTCCATGCCCCAGGGTTATTTAATTTGTTGAAAGACCATTAAAAACCCTGCATCCAGCAAATAAAATAATGAGGATTTTAATTTGCTCCAATTCAGGAAAGCAGCGCCATAAACAAGAGCTGGCAATATCAGACCCTACAGACAGGCCAAGCTACTTACAAAATTAGGCAAATGCTACGAACGGAGAACTTTTGGAAATTTAATACCTCTGACAGCAGTGACAATAACTTACTCATTGTGCCCACATGACGCCTCATAAACAGGAAAACAAAGCATTAACTTGTCAGAGGGAAATGATGTCTATTTAACTGAGTCAGTTGTGGAGCATGGAAAACTGTTTTTTGTTCAAGACTTTGATGTGTCTATTACAGAAAAGACAAATTCATCAAAGAGAGATTAAGGTTGTTCAGAAGCTTGGCTTGTCAGTTATAGCACATGAAAGGACAAACTAAAACCCATCAGTGACAGATTAAGAAGGCAGAAGAAGAATATAGTTTAATAATAAGTTCAACTGCAGGGGTGAGAATCAAGGAAATTACAATGAGCGGCAAAGGCACTCACTCTTGTCTGATATATACAAGATGATGCCATGCGGTATGGCTTCATTTTAGGGAGAACCATTATTCAAAGCAAGCTGAATCTAATTTATGAAAGGGCCCATTGAATTCATTTCCATGATACAATAGAGTTTATTCAAGTGACAATCTAAAAAAAGCTAAAACTGCTCCAGCCAACTTTAGAGAACAAAACTTTTGTCCCAACTTGCTCATCCATGAGTTCCTAAATATTTCTACAATAATCCTCTTAACATCCATCATATCAAAGTAAATGTGGCATCAGAGAAGCAGCACAAAATGTGTTATCTTAAAAAATCGATCTGTAGCTTTAATTAATTCTTTCGTTTTCTGAAACCAGCACCCGATCGATAAGGACCTCACACTACTTGAGGAATGTCATAGATAACACTATGATAATTTTGAATATTAAGCTCCACTTTATCTGCAAATGCCATCCAAACTGAAACTACCATCAATATTCCTTAGGCATCCCAGTGACAAGATTCATGTTTTCTAATAAAAGCGTGATTCCCCAGCCCTGGTCTGGCTTGATGCCTAAGAATAATGTAATTCAAGGAAGTGTTTATTGAATCCAGAGAAAGATGGCAGTGGGCCATTGTTCAATGAACAAAACAAAAAAAGCAACAGACAATAATCATAAAACAGAAAACACACCAAACACCGGTCTTTGCTCTTCTGAGGAATAACTAAATTCAGAGGGGCAGAAAATCCCCAGCCAAATTTTGAGCTGTGTTGCTTACTCCTCTGTGTCTATTTCCTCCAAAGCGCAAATGGCCAGCAGCAGTGAGTCTGACCAGCATATTAAAAAAGCCTCATTTAATGTTAGTATTACTCCAGGGAATAATAAATTCACTTGATAATGAAGTAAAGCTTTCTAGACTTGAATGTTTTTCAAGTCTCAGTCTTACTTTTTACCCCTTTTGCACCTCGCTATCCTTTCTCTCTTACTCAGCCAGCCAAAATCCTATTTTGTCTGTGTGCATTGCGCACATACTGATCTCAGCGTGGCATGAACTGCATTCCTAGGGCTTTCTTTAGCTTTGTGAAAAAAAAAACCTAATAAATCTAAAATGCCTGCCCTTCTCTCTCCATACTGGGGATTAGGCCTCGATAGGAGCCATGGTTTTACATGGGGAGAGGATAATACCATGGAAATGGAACCCTGCTTCTTGCAACATCGAGACTGACGATGAAGGAAACACTGCTGAAAGACCACTAGAGCCACTGATGTCTCTTTAGGTGTGAGCTAGATACTAAAACTCAGAGGAAAATGGCTCTAAGGGACTTTAGTTAGCTTAACCTGTTCTTGCCATGATCTGTTATTACAATGAGCTGATAACACAGTATATCATGGACTTTTCAAAGCTTCTTCTTTTTTTCTTTTCGCTGCTGGTTCCATAGAACCAAGGAGAAGCTTATGTTAAAGGTCTGCTAAATATACATATATACAGTATATAAGCAAAAAACAGTAAGAATTATTCAAACTAACACAGAAATAGATGTGCACCAAACTAATCCTTCAAGCTGAAATTCATAAAGTAACAATGTCATTAGAAGATATACACAGTCTTCACCTCAGGATATGGTTCTCAGCATGTCCTGCTCCTTAAGCCACGCTAGTTCCCACAATACATATAGTAAACCAGAAAACATAACCAAACACACTGACATAATAACACATTCTTTCACTACTTGCTCCGTGTGACCGCATGACAGACAGACTGAAGTATATCTAAAAAAACCTACACACATGTAAGAGCATTACATGAACCACAGAGCAATGATATATCAACACGAGAACAGAACATTTCTCAGTGCCAGAGACCACCTCCAGCCATATGTAGGTAACATGCTCCCTCTGAGCCTGAGCCAAGCTGCTCCTAAGCAAGCATGTGGGAGTCGACACAGCTCGGCCCACACTGCAAAGTGTTTACATAATGGTACACTCTCTCTCAGCAGGGAATACATTATGGTTTAAGCACAGAAATATACATTATTAATCAAAGTTTTTAACTGTAGCTAACACATCATGCTTAGCACACATCTCATGATGAAATTTCTTTACTCTTGCTGTTAATTGCCAAGACTTTTTTTTTAATGATCATGCAGTATCTGAAAAAGAGACACTGGGTGATGACTTCATACATAAATGGATAAAGATGACTATACAAGGAATACACAGAGGCAGTATGACTTGCAGAGCATAGTAAAAACTCGTTTTTGCACAAAATGGGAAACACAAGTCCCTAACCTTCCACCTTATTCACAGTCTTGTTGTTCAAAGTTGTAAGAAAGTGCAGGTACAAAGGTGAAATGGTTACTTCCCTCCCCCTTTCTTTGGTGTGATGTCTGCCTGCTCGCCATGCCTCACTAACGCAGAATGTTTCAGAGCTCTTCGTTCTTTAAACACTAAAGATCGGTCTCTCCGCTCAGTACCACTTACCAACTTCAAGGTGATGCAAACGCCAAAGCGTTAACTCTACAAAGTACATAAGTTTCAGGGAGAGACGCGTGCTCTCGATAGAGAGCTGGGAAGAAAGCGTTAGTGGAGGAGGGGAGAGGTGACAGGCATGTGAGGAACACCTTCTGAAGTGTCAAAAGATGGGCTCAGCTGATGAAAGAGGATAGGAAAGAGGAAGGGAGTAGGAGAAGGAGGGGGAGAGCAAGAGACAGAACGAGCTGATGTCACATCTGAGGCAGTGGAGAAGCTTTCAAGTCAGAAGCATTGGTTCTGTATTCACCACAGGAGACTCTGGGTGAATGTTAAGGTTTGAGCATGTATGCTCATGTGTGTCTCAGTGTGCATGTCTCGTAAAGTACATGATCATTATATGCATGAATGTGTAACTGTGGTTACAAAGTCTGATTGTGCATCCGAAATAGGAAAAAACACAAAGGGAGGAAGATGAATGTGTGTTTGAGAAGGAGTTGTACATCTGAGTGTATGGGTGCAGAAATATAAAACTAGAGACAAGTGGCAATGTGTCCAGACAGATGTGGCATAGTGGATTTCAAAATGTTAAAAGATATCAACCATTTACAAGTTTGCACCCGGGGTATTAATTGTACACTGTGGTCCCACTCATCAGTGCCTGAGATAAAATGCCAGGAAATTAATGATTAACAGTAATATAAACATAAGACAACCACTCCTAGAACCTGCAAAATCAATATGCTGGCCTGGGCTTGCATAGAAAATTGCTGCAGTACAATCAATCCCTCTTAAGTTTTGTGAATCCAGTCGGGTAGCTTAGCCTGGAGGAGACTAGACAGGGGCATCAATGTGGGCACAAGGGAGACCAGGGGAAGACAAAGCCTTGTCAATAGCACTTCGTTTTCCATCAACTCTGTTCCTTAATCACCCCGGTCTTAATGCGCCTTTCTATTCGACAGGCCCACTCCCATTCCAATATATCCACCATGAGCTAGACCTAAACAAACGTCTACCTGCCTCTTGCTCACTCGCTCTCACAGTGCTGCCCTCATCCATCTAAGCCAATAGTAAAGGTCTTCATTACAGAGTGTGTGGCAAGAGGGTTGGGGAAAGTTTGTCCTTATTGATGGTGTCTCCATTGTCTTTTCCTCATTGAAAAAAAAAAAACACTCCTCTCAGTAATTACCTTCTGTGGCTCCCTCCTTCATGGTCAAGTCACAACGACTTTAAGTCTTTACAAAGGCAATTAGCTCAAAATAATTTAAAAAAATCTCACTATAAGTTCCCCTAGAGTAAATAATAAGAAGCAATAAAAAAGTAATATATTATCATAGAAAGCTTAAGAAAAAAGTCACAAGGCATCTGTGACTAAATACAAGACAGGGCGTTAATCAACCCCTCCTTTAAATTGTTTAGTTGTCTTGAGGTGCACAGAATGCACAAATAGTAACAGGGAAAAAGGAAGTAATAACCATAAAACATAGAGAACAAAGCAAAAACATGATAATACAGCAAACAGCATTCCAGATTATAAGACCTAACTGGCTTGAAGCCAGATAGAGAGAGCAGGCACACCTGAGCACTGTTTAAGACGACTGTGGCAGAAACCTCATCTTCATTGAGTTAATTAGCAGTACCCCACAGTCAGCATCTCAGGGTGTGGGTAGGAGGACCTGAGGGAGAGCAGACTGTCTTTGTGTCTATTGCAGTAAATGGCTGGCCTCCCTGATGAGCTCCCATCAGCCCTTGGAGCCTCCTGCCGTCACGTCCCACTTGATGGTAATTATTTGGAATGCAAGCACTCGGCAAATGTCATTATTTAGATTTGGGGGTTGATTTACTGAGTCTAGAGCAAATTACCTTCATGGTCACAAAATTTTGCGTCACCGCATGTTTTCAATTTAGAAGCATATTTAATAACACTGATGCAGTAAATAAGAGTGCCAATAGTTTAGTTAGTTTGAATGTACTGTCGCTAATTAAGACCCCGTGCTGGGCTTTTTAAGGCGATTCTTACGCAAATTAGGAAACATACAATATTTCTAAATCTTAATGATATTCTCTTCCTCAAACAATTTTACTAATACTTAAAAGACACAGACTGACCTCTTTAAAAGAAATCATTGTAAAATGCATTATTCTTTCAATAACTTAATACAAAATATATAAATATAATATAAAGTCAATGTCAAGTCAAAACCATATAACAGGTCTCCATATTTTACACCATCTTTTCCATAATTTTTAATTACAGCTGTAATTGCCATAAATGTGGGGGTGAAAATGTTCAGTGCTAAAGAGGCCACTTTTCATGCATCCTTTGAAAAAACATTTTCTACAAAATATAGTGATTTAATCCAACATTTTCAGTCATGTCATTTCACCAGTACAAACTTTTGTACAGCCCTGCAGTACAACTGACTAATTAACACCTTAAAAATGTCTGACAATCTTTGGCACATTGGTGTGAAAATACGAATCAAGAACATCTCATCAAATACATCTCACATTGTTACCAACACTTGTGATTGTTGAGACATTAGGGTCACAGTCTTTATGTTGTTAATGACACATGCTACACACCATATGGAACGATTTTAGCACAGGTGGCAGAACCTCATAGGGTGGATCCTGCAGAGACCTTGGTTTCTCTATCTGATTTGGTTAGCTTCTGCTTAATACAAAGTGTCAAAACCATCATCTACCCCCAAACTGTCACACTCTGCGGTGATGTGTGGAAGCTTAATATCTGATGCTCTGTGAGTGTGAGTGACAGTCTCTGCTCGTCACTCATGCCTGTTCAACCTACAAACAAGCAGGGAAGCCTGAAAAGCAGAAGAAGAAGCAACACTTCCTGGCTTCTTAAAATGCCCATATGTGGTTAATTGGCATGACTCAACTACTGCTGAAATTAATAAGCAGCTAATCAGTTAGTCAAACATAAAATAAGTATCTGTGAAGATTCTGCTAACACTGTCATTTCAGATCATTGTGAAATCAATAAGTCTTCATTTGTGGTCAAAGAAGACAAGAAGACACCACGTTTTCTGGTGAATTATGATCAAAATTTCCCAGTAATTATTTCAAAAACACAAAATGACCATAGAGTGATGAATGATGAATGAGAAGCTACACGGCAATAACCAATCTTGCGTACTGTTCGTGTGGGTGATTTATGTCAAAGTGAATTATTCTGAAGTCATGATGCTGCATCCTGATATGGCGATGTTTAATAAATGGAAAGACGGTTTAACAGAGTCACAGGAGGAGAGGAGATGAGATGGGAGGGAGGGGAAGAGAGGAGAGGATAGGAGAGGAGAGGGGGTAGATGATCAAGAAGAAAAAAAAACAGAAAAGGGTACAAAGCCCCTCAGGAATTGCAGCGTGCAGAGACTTCTATTTTTAGAGGCGGGACTAGAGCAGAATGACAGACATCAGCTCTGTACCTGGAGCATCACTGTGCTTACAGCAACAAAAACAAACATCCGCAAACTTATGCATATCGATGCATAAGTTCTCAATTTCTCAAGATCATGCAAAATGTATGTTTAAATATACATGGTCAGAATTCCTCCCCAGAGACAGTAACGCAGCGAGAGAGAGATAAAGGGGCAGAGAGGTGTAGGCGTCAGAGGGGGGATTAAGGCTGGCACATAATTTGACAAGCAAGACTCAATGCCTATCTGTTAACAAAAGTCTAGTGCTGGGTGGAAGCTGTTGACAGCAAATAAATAACACTGCATGTACACTGATTCTGAGCTTTGAGTGGAAGCATAGCAACAGATGGCAACAAACATATCTGTGCCTGCGCTGTAACTTATAAAATCATTTATTTGGAGCATCAATCTGTCCTGTGACATCTGTCACAACATCACAAAGTGGAGCACAGCAATGTGGAGACAACTCTACCATTTGTACCTTTGCCTGCTGCCTAATGAATTCCTCAGTAACTCAACAAACTTAAATCAAGGTGTTTGCACAACTTCAACCACTTTCCAACGGCAAGTTTGAAGGTTGCATTCTCAGCCATCTGACGTATCAATTATCAACAACAGTTTGATTGTAGAGGTGTTATTTTTCAGGCGCGGATGAAGCAATGAAAAAGTCATCCAACCTAATTTAGCACCAGTCAACAATCGTCGTCATTCCCACAACATGTATGCTTTTCAGTTTGAATAACAGTAGGCTTGTTAGTCTAAAGACTGAAGATTACCCCCAAACCACAAATCCTTTTGTTGATTAATCTGTATATCCATTCATTAAGAATCATTCATTGTGTTGAGGCAATGTTGTAATGGCGGTCATTAAAAAGCGCAAAATCAAGGCAGGCAGACATGAAGTCAAAAACAGCATGGCAGTTTCTTTATTGATTAAGTGTACAATGTGACCCCTATGACAGCGCTGAGCCATATCTATTAGAGAAAAACACGGTAGAATTTGCCATGTGAAAGGAGGAATATGTGGGAGGAAAGAGAGACACAGGCAAAGGGGGGCTTCAGTGTTCACACAATGAAGTTAATCGCTCTCCATGGTGCTAAAAAAATCTGCTACTGAAGACAAGATATGCTTAATTTTTTAAAAGGTATCTTTGGCTTATATGAAATTCAAATGAGCTCATTTCTCATTATTCTGTGGACTCAGGGATACCACAAGTGTTTTGGGTAACATGCAAATGCTTCTTAATGAAACTTAATGAAATACGCTTGATCGTCACACAACTCCCTCCAGCTTTAATCTACTCAGAATCTGAAGTTGATTATTACGCGGTCACTGGTTCTACAGGTCAGTTGTCAGACCTGTGTTGCTTTTTTTACACACGGTGTCACAAAGGCAATGTAATGTGGTAATATACCAGTTGGAGGAATAAACCAGTAGGACGGAGTGAGTTAAGAGGCTTAGCACCACAGGCAGATCCACCTAGCTGGGCCCTGTTGGCTGCCCCCGGGCCCACCCCATGCCCTCATTATCCACCCAACACCCTCCACTCGTCCTCCACCAGCACTAGAGTCCTAATCCAGACTGAAGGGGTATCCAGCACAAAAGATCTGACTAAGGACAGGAACCGGTGTTGCACACAAACACCTTGTGAGAAAACAAACATATTTACAATTATTGATTAACCCAAATAAATGCAGTTATGCATACTAAGACATGTACAGAATGCCTGTTGGTATTGGGCTAAATTTAAAGGTAGAAATCAACTTTTAAATTTAGCCTAATATTACCATTCAAATATAATTATATACAGTAATATAATATTCTCATGCCTTTCAATGTGCAACAGCAGGCTGATTACACAGCCATTACTGAGTTATAAAATATCCCAAACTAGACCCAGATATGATCAATAAATGATGCCTGCCACATAAAATCTAATTTATTTTTGCTTTGATATTTTATTTTCACATTCATTAACCGAGCTCTGAGAATGACACAGGGGTGGAGGTATAGTGGACTTGTATGGTTTTTCAAGTAAAA
Organism: Polydactylus sextarius; assembly: GCA_016801845.1. NCBI lineage: Eukaryota > Metazoa > Chordata > Actinopteri > Polynemidae > Polydactylus > Polydactylus sextarius. Next base: position 21,265,062 of record CM028930.1, on the reverse strand, counting down.
ATGAAGCTTAAGGCTATTCCACAGTGTATCAATCAGTGTGACTATGGTTTGAAGATGCATGAAACAAACCAGTGGACTAGGGGTAAGGGGGGTCAGCAGTTTTGTTTTTTTTTTTTTCCCCAAAAAGAATAGGGTCAGCAGAAATGCCAATACGATTCTCTTCCCTTGTTGCCATGCATAAAGCTTCTGTCAACAGACCTGCACCATCTGTCTTCTTATTTACCACATCCTTGTTTTCCATAATCCAAAACTCCAATTCATGTTTTCAACGAAGAGCTGCATTTATGAATAAGATAAAGAGACTGTCAGTAATTAAGAGGCATAGTTTAAATGCCTCCATGCAGAAGGAAACTTATTGAAGCATTCAGGATCACATCTCCATCTTAAAATTCTTTTCAAGTGAATTAAATCCTCCTATTGTTTATGTAAACAAATATAAAAACATAAAAAAATTAAATGGAGAATGGTACCTAGAGAACCTAAAGAAAATGTTCATACATATGAAGCAAAATCAGTCTCGGGAACAGTGACACCTTCTGTTAGTCTACAGTCTTTGGAACAGTTAATTGTCTTACATGACATTCACACAATGACACAAAACATATAACCTTTAAACTTCATTTTGTTTGTTTATTCAACCATACAAATAGATAGAAAAATTATATTTCTTATAAAGAGAACTTTGAAAAATATTTTCCTTTGCATACTGGTAGTGACATTTTTAGAAATCTAAAAAACCATGTCTGATCGTTGTGATGGATCAGTAAGGGAAGAAAAAAATGGAGAGGGCAACAGCTAGCTTTCAGTCTTACATGAAAAAACATGTCCAACTCTAAAGGAGACAGATACTTAAGGCTGTCTGGGCCTAGAGGTAGGTGGATCATGTAGGGAAAAGATATCAGAGTTATGTAAATACAGAACTCTCTCCCCATCCAAACACTTTTAAGACTCAGCATAAGAAATGTTTGTGTCATGTTCAACTGACAGGGACAAGTCAGTGATGGAGATGAAGGAACGAAAATGAAAGAGGCATTAAAGTGATTAAGCTACTACACACAAAAGACTCATGCTAACCATGCATAGCAAATGTCTCTCACACCTAAAGTGAGGGCATTGTCTTTAATCAGAGGGTAATTTATTGACTCCCATTTACAAAGCCATAATACTAGTGATCAAGCCTTTCAACCGTAAAATGCAATAAACTAGGGAAGTGTTTTGTGAACAAAGGCAAATAACAAGGCCCCACACATCATTATGTTCCCTTCATATCCCATTAGATTAGTTCCAAATGGGTTTTAGGTTAAGAAAGCCATACCACAAACAGCCAGGGTCATGGATAAGAATGTCAAATTATCATTACATGTCCTCATGCCACCGTATGAATACTCAGCAATACGCCCAATTCAACTCATACCCACTGAGAATCAATGCATCCAACGTTTTGATAGCTTAATTAGAAATGGGCAGGAGGAAGAAACAATGGTCGAGATTTGCTGCATGTACAGCTGTCCAGAATTCATCCATCACATCAGCAGTGTTGCTGTGATGATCTTTCTATTAAGCAATTGATGAGCCAGATGTTCCAAGAAAAGCATATCTAGCTGGTATAAGCAGAAAGACTTTACAAGAAATAGCACAGACACACATTCTAGTTTACCTGAAGCAGAAAATTGTCTGGCAGTAGATGACGGGAAGAGGTAGCTGTGCTGTTTCCATAACATTTTCACGAGTTATTTCTCTCTCAACAGAGGTTCAGATACTTGCCCATCAGGGAGAACAAAGCCACGTAATTCGCTGCTTCCTGCACTTGACCCCCAGATAACACAACGTTAATAACAAACTGATGAGAAATTCATTAAGGCTCCAAATAAAAGCAATCTCTTGAAAAGAGGCAAGGACATTATAATTAAACTGATGCTGCTCCGTTTTCATTAGGCCATGGAGTCTGAAAGCTGAAAGACTGAACCACTGAGATGGATGCAATTAAACATGATTGTTTTACTACACGTTTGAGTCTTTGGCAGAAAACAGAGGCGCCAAGTTAATATGATAGGTGTTCATGAAGGAGGAAAAGTCAAAAACGAGTGGGCCACGGAGACACACTGCAGCAGGGAAGGCAGGTTTACACTGTAGACTGAGGGAATTGGTCAAGTCAGGAACAGTTACACTGCTGACTACTAAAAGGGAGGGACAGGCTGGAGAGTGTAATAAGACATATGTGCTTCTCCCTGTCTTGAACTCCCTTCGAATCACTTTGCCTGAATAATCCTTTCTTTCTCTCCTTTCTCATTTCCACCGTATCCTCCTCTCAACCTTCCACCTCTCTCTCTCTCTCTCTCTCTCTTCCTCTTTACCATGTCTTTGCGGTTTCTCTCTCAGAATTAATGTAAAATGCCTCACTGGCTTCAAAGAATTCGGAGATGGCTAGCCTCGAGCCCGGCAGAAACGGGAAACAAAGAGAAGAGACACACTGATTTCTGTGTACTTCTGTGCTCTGTGCTTGTTGTGGCAGGGGAGGGAACTGGTTGCTTCTTAGCTGTCAACAGTGCCCTAGCAAAGACTTGTCTGTCCACAAAGCAAGTCAGGCCAACACCGGAGTACTCGGATGCACCCGCTCTTCCTACCACAGAACCACTGCAGTATCACATCCACACAAAAAGACAAACTAGCAAACCAGATACAGGTACACACACACACACACACACACACACATACACACAAAGACCGCTTTAAAGAAAAACATCACACACATACTAACAAGTACACAACCAAAGTTTTGGATGTAGAATAATATGAATGAGACCCACAAGACCTGGTGAGTCAGAATAATTAATTGTATTTCCATTAGATGTTTTGAATATAGAAGTACATAATGCTTAAGATCCTTGCCCCAGAAGCAAGGTAAGTGGTAGACAAACCGATGGCCTTCTCTCTGGAACATAATGTGAGGCAAACTGAAATGTGTATTTTAACACATTTATTTGAAAAAAACTCCACTTGTGCAATGACATAAGTGCCAATTCAAAGACACTGAGGTGTGTAAATTAAGCATTAGCCTTATGACAAAACACTGAGAATGGGCTTAGTGCCCACAAATTACCCTGTTTGCAAGTAGCATGCAGCACTCCTCTGGGGCATTTGTGTTTTCTATTTGCTGGCATTCCTCATACAAGTAACTATGACTGGAGGAAATGGCGGCCATACTTAAACCATCAACTGAACATATGGATGTGGGAAGCTAGTGTGGTTTGACCTCAGGGAAAGAGGGAGCAAGCGGGTCACACTAATGTGGACCAATATTCTCTCCCAGAGTCATTAAGATGATCAATGCCATTCTAATGAGATAACATCTGGAACAAAGGACCCTAATAGCAGACAGCTGCTGGGCAAAGTGAGCTAATTAAGAGAACATTCAGCAGTGCTAACTAATACTGCAGCCATTGTGCCCAGGTTTTGGACCCCACCCTGTTAACATCCAAAATACAACATGTTGAATATTTCATGCTTCCTCTAATAACTAATCATGGCACTGTAATATCAGCGGTAACACATCAGAGAGACAGGGAGGGGTGGTGGGGGGGCAGAAAAACCACAACATCTCAGCTTGACATGAATGCTTATTGAGCGGCACTAAATTGGTCAATTACGGAGAAAATCTGTTTTGAGGTAACCTTTCAGCTTATTAAATAAGCTATAAATCAATCTTTAGGGCAGAATGAGTGGCTGGCTTTTAATGAGTGAACATGTCTGATCTCTCACTTTTTCTCTTTGCTTATCTCTCAACGTGTGTGTGTGTGTGTGGGTAGTAAATCCTTATGGGAACTTGCTAGATGTTTAACAAGGCATGTTAATAAATCATTGTTCAGTTCACCACAACTTTCCAAGTATGCAACATCAGGTTGCATATTGGTGATTTAAATGGCTGAATATAAGTGGCTCTATTAAAAAAAGTGGAAAAGGCGAACAAAAAGTTTCACCTCCAAACACAGGATAAGCAGGATCCAATTAGTCCTACGCTTAGAAAAGAAAATAATGGAGAAATAGGCAGGAGGAAGAAACAATGGTTGGCAGGAAAAGCGTCAGAGGGAAACTTTGTAATAGTGTCTGTACAAGTCTTTGGTGATCGTGAACAAATATAATTACTATGAACAAAAGAAAACAGTGTAGTCCAACATGAGTTTAAACGACATTTCATTGTGAGACCATGAAGCATAAATTACATATAATAAAAAAAAAGAAAAGGATGAAAAACCTTTCAGAAATTCCAATGAACATAGGACCTGTATCCTTCTGTTACTTCATCGTTTTAATGCTTGCTTTTTTGTTTTGTTTTGTTTTGTTTTTTCTTTCTTCCTGTTGATGAACATTTAAACAAACTTATAACTAATTAAAAGTTATGCAGAAAAAAACATACTCCGTACTGTCTAATGTCATATTATACCAACATATTTAATATGACATCAACTCAAGCTCTTTTCTTTGTTTTCATTATTTACCATTAAAACTTTGAATGAAAAATATGAAAGTATTACATGAAAACACAGTGTGAGATGTCCCCTTTTTCTAAAAAAAACAAAAAAACAAATACAATTATAACCTTTTAAAAATCAGGTTGTAAATCCTTAGTTTTACCGCTGCGATCTGCACTTAAAATATAATGGACGGGAAAACACAGAGTGCCTTGTGTTTCTGATGCTTTATTTAGAATTCCTTCTCATTCAACAACTGCATTGGCTTCAAGAGTAATCACCCAATTACACATTATTCTAATAAATACGTACTCCCCAAAAAAAAAAAAACTTTCGTTGTTCTAATTCCTTTAACTCTGGTTCACATGAACAACCACACTGTGCATGGAGGATGTAGAGTATAGTAACACCAGAAAACTACATTAGTATGGATGGTTAGGGAAATAGGAGGAAATACCATCAGGTTTGAGAGCAGTCGACACTGCAACAGTACTATTCCTCAGAGAGCATGACAACGCGGTGAAAAAGCTCCCAACTAACAGTAATTGGTTTTAAAATAATAGAATTCATTACAGTTATGGCGCTTGTTCAGAAATGCAAACAGGGGAAGAAAAACCATTCACTAGAGACTTGGGCTGAACTGCTTCACTAAAAACCATGGGGAGATGAAAGGCATAATTCAAATGACAATTTTAGAACCCTTAGTTCATTTATATCAGAAGCTCAGAAGATGTTGCCGGCATAATAACATCAAGATTTTTTTTTCTGTTCTTTTGTTCTACTTGCACAGCTTGGAAGGAACTTTTTTCCCTCTCAATTTCATTCTTTTGTGATAGCAAATTCCTCCTCCACACACAGAGACATGTGAGGTGACATACAAACAATCTAGCAAACAACACCCGTCGGCAGCAGAGACAGCCGACTGAAAGCTAACATGGGAAATCTTGACAGGATAGAAGAAAAACACCTCACACATGACACTGAATTTGCTGCTTGTCTTATTAAATGACTGTGTAATTATACACATCAGGGGTCTGCATTGTAAGGTCCTGTGTTTTTATCACATCCAGTGGCAGACTATATTTGATTCAAGGCCAGCATTTCAGGTGTGAAGAAGACATTCACCCCAATCAGCATTAAAAAGATCATCTCTCAGGACCATTCAGGACATAAAGAGGCAGGTCAGCCATCTCAACGTGATTGGATGTCACCTCACATGCTGGGTCTATAACCAACATCAAGGACATCACCATTTGGAACACTATACATCCGCCATCAAATCAACCTCAGGCCAATATCTAGTAATTGGCCTCATTCTAAAGAAGTGCTCGATACATTTTGACCACCGATTGATAGAGCCATAAGCTTTTCTGGCATATGTAAGAATATCATCAGGATGAATCAATGTGAATACATTTCTTTTTTTGTTTTGTTTTGTTTTGATTTTGCTCATATTTATTTGGCACTGAGCCTGAAGAAAAACAAGACCACCATATGGCTGTGCATTAAAAATTGATGTGGTATGTTAGTGAGGGCAGCTGAGCCGAATGACAAGGTGGAAGAAGTCAAAATAGTGAGCACAGCATGTGCGGGGAAGCAGAGATGTGCCTTTCCTCCAATCTCTGTCACTGGAAAGCAACCTGGGCCATAAATGAAAGCCATACCCAACCGTGACCATGTTTCAGCAGGACACATGTGGCCAAGAATGTGTGTTGTGTCAAGAGCCCGTGGTGACAATAAGCAAATATGACTTGCGTGGGGAGGTGGGGTCAGAAAAGAGATAGAGGTTTGATATTGTGTCTCTGAGGGAACAAGACTGCGATGGAATATACAAAGACTGTGTGACAGCGATGTGATGTCTATAGGTCTACAGGCATAATGTATAAGATATACAGAGAGAACCAGAAGGAAAGACCATGATATCAATGGTGTGGTTCTGTCAGCATAACTGATGTGTTGTTGGTAAGGGACTCTACATCTGTTCATCAGTATGGGGCCGAGCTGATAAATAATTCAAGTATGACTGCATAAAGGGCCTGTCAATACAACAGGTCTTGGTGATAGCAGGTATAGTAACACATTTTTCCTTACAAGTCTTGATTAAACCAGTTGCTGGTGGAAAAGGAGTAGAGCCAGGAGAGTTTAGCTGTCGTCCAGTATGACTGAGAAAGTCTCACTTCTGGACGTGTATACAGCAAAAATCATAATGATGAATCTGTTTTTTATCCTTCTTTTTCCCCTCTCTGTCTACAGTAGGAGGGTAACAGTATTGATCAAAGAGGACAGACCCATATGAATGCGGTTGAGTCATTTCTCACTTATTCTCTCCTTTAAAGATCAGACAAATCTAACAAATGACATTAGTGGCACACACAGTTGTGTGTTACATGGGCTAAGAGAAACCCATTAGGTCAATTCCATAGCAACAATGTGGCTTCTCAGCCCTTATGTACTGCACTAACTGGTCAATTCGGTGGGCACCCACTGCCACCAAGTGCTGGCCTTCAGTACTACAATACTGGCTGGAGAGCTGCATCTGTTGCCACCTCTGTCTGAGCAGAGACAGACAGTGACCATGCACGACTGGCTACTGAGCTTATGGCAACGAGGACAACACTCTCTCATGCGAGCCGAACAAAGCTAGGATTCAATGCCATCACACACTGTTGTAAAACATCCCTAAATACCTACTCCATACTATTTTTTGCTTTAAAACACAGCCACAAACTTTGGCAGTGCATAAATGAAGGAAAAACCATGTCATTTACAAAAAACTGTAACCAGTTTGCCAATTCAAGCAAGCATGTGTGAATAAAAAGCAGTGCCAACTCACTCAAGATAAGGCCTTCATTCTCAGGTGCAGCTAACCTATGCTTTAGCAAACAAGATTGAAAACATTTATACTCGTTCATTTTTTTTTCATTCATTCATTCATTTGGGAAGAAAGACAAGGCCTAGACTGCCACTACCCAGTTAAACAGAGTCAAGTTTGAAGGCTGCCATTTTGAAACTGTGGCCGATGTCTCTTGAGCACCCTTAGAAAAGAAACTGCAAGCCAGACAATAACACAGCAAGTGATCTGGCCTTGATCATGTCACCAATCATTACTGCAGAGAGTTGTCTGGGGAATCAGGGGGAACCTGGCTGTTGATGAGGTGATTATGTGGCTTTACTCTTGTGCCTCCAAGTATGACAGCGCTATGAAAGCAGTGTAGCTGATAGGCAGAGACTATACCTTGTTAGCACTCTGTTGTGCTGAGTGGACTAGTTGGCTGAGCAGTAAGGCGCTCCCACAGGGCTTGGTGGGCTTACTGCAAGAGTAGGGGAGGATTATAAACAGGCCATCAATGTGACTCTCCAAACACAGCAGCTACAACAACTTTGGTTTCCACTCATGTTGATCACAGGTCCCTGTCAACAGCTGCTTCTTTTTGTCATTCGTGTCCTTAAACCATGCAATCGCAAAACAGAGATGTTACAAATCAGCAGGGTCTTTGCATATGCTCTTGTGGACACCTCCCACATTGGAATGAAAGTCCATACACTAGCAGTATGAAGTCTGCATTTGGATCAGCCAGAAATGCACTGGAGAGAGTCTGGCAAGGTTGTGAGCTGAAGTGCATTATCACATCAGCCACTGCAAGCGTTCTCCATGCAAATCTACTCAAACGGAGTCCACATTTCACAGAGATCACATCTAGAGAAGCAGACAACGGCACCAACCACAGCAAATAACTTACTAAATATACACAGATGTAGAGAAGGATATCAAAAAGCTAAAGAAGCAAATAAAGAAATCGGGAGTGACTGGAGGAGCAGGCAACCATAAAACATGGGGATACACGGAATTTCACAGCTGTGTGAACAGTTAAAGCAGATGCGATGGGATGCGATGGTGGATGCATACAGAGAGGCGGGTTGTAAAAATATGCTATAAAGTTTATGGAGCCTAATGCAGCCCTTCAGGAGCCTCCTGCCGAGCTGAGCATGCCGACAGTGCCGTTGAGTGTCTGACAGAGCTGTGGGGGAGAGATGTACAACTGGGAGCATAGCCAGTATTCACAAGCTCCATCACTGGTGTGGGGATGTGCATACAGTACATAAAATTCACAGATATGCAATCAACAGAACTAAGAATCCTATTTTTTCCTCCCTCCCCTTTCTCAAAAATACTCTATCATACTCTATCTCTCCCACACTATATCTAAATCTAAGCTGTAATATCCAAGTCTATTGGAACTGCAGGGAGAAAAACAGTGCTACTTACCAACGCACAGACATACAAGCATGTGCACACACCAACACAAACACACAGGGACTATAAAGCACCGCCATAGCCACTGTTCAATCCAATATCAGCATACTGTGACCACTCCAGCCTTTCATGTTCCCTGCAAAATAACAAGATCCAGCTCTCCCCTTCTGATTGAAGAGGAATGATTGTTTCTGCCTTTGGAAAAAAAGACACATATGTTGTATTGGCATGGGGAGGGGATGTGTGAAAAGAAAATGTAGTGAGGAAGGGGGAGAAAATAAGAAGACAAAACCCAAAAAAAGCAAATAAAAAAAAAGACAAATTCTGATGGAACTGTAACATTTTTTTCTCATTCCCAGTGGGAACTGGTGTTGACTTAATCCTTCCCCCACATAGCTCATCCTCCGTCACAGCTAGCCTTTCGCTTCTTCCACAACTCATAAAGGTCAATCCAACCATGAACGCCTCAAGACAAGCCATTAAGCAGCTACCAGCAACATTAATTGATAAATCTTATGTAGACTGTAAAGTTCAACATTACATGACAAATATGGACCAAGCTATTACACTATTAAGAATTTAATTAAGCCATGCGGACGGTGGACAGGTACACCTGTGCTTCATCACTGTGAACTTTGTCACCTTGTACAATTTTATTGTATGGGATGACAAATTCAAATCTGAAACATCTCCAAGACACAGTAAGACTCATTTTTGAAGCAATATTATTCAGTTTTACTAATTCAAATGAGTTCACAGAAGTCAAGAAAGGTGTAAACATCTGACATTAATCTATCAACAAATCATAATATTTCAAAAAGTTGAAGGTGACAATGTCAAAGGTGTAAAAAGAAACACTATTTAACTTCAAAGTACAGGTGAGCCAAAGGTAAACCTCCCATTTACCACAGAAGCACCTCTGCCGTGGTTATGTGTTTCAACAAACAAGTGGCTGCCATTAGCACGTGACTGACCACACTCTCCACAGGCAGAGCAGAGTTAGCATAAATTGTGGTTTCTAAAAATAAATAATGGGAAATAATTGGCTAAATTCAATGGGCTCTGCTACAACTACAGGGTTTTATCTTATTTTTTATTAGGTTTTATGACCATCAGCCATATTTATTTGGCTAATATCAATATTGTGTGTGTCCTGGCAGTTTAAGTTTATTTTGTTTATGACTGCTGTTGCTCTGTATTTTCTAAAATTTGGCACAGATTGGCATGGGAGGAGTATTCCCAGAGACATAACACAGCAAATGATTTTGTCTTCTTTAACCAAAGCATGACATTATGCTGACAGGAACTGCTTTCATCAGGAAAAGGACAAAAAGCTTTCCGGAAAAAGTTTTAACACATTTGAGTAGAGCAATATTTTTATGTGCAGGTATTTTTAATTTTTCATTAGTAATTCTACCAGTCAAGCTTAAAGGCACTGTCCCACACATGGCCATGCTCCCTAACCTCCCAGTAAATCATGAAAGAAGGCATAAGTAAATGAAGCAGCACATGTTCGACACCCATTGAAAACAACAGATGACTCCAGATTTGCAGATACAGTGTTCAACATTTTGTCAAATAAATCCTGCCTCATCTCACTCCCAGACAACTTTTATGTTCATCATGGACTCTAAAAGAAGCTTTCAGAAAATCAAAGAAACAACTTATTCAAACAGTCCCCTCCAGAGCATGTTTCCTTGATCTTAATTTAAGATAAAATCTATGGTGAACACTGGCTCGGGGCATGGGAGGCACAAGCTATTGATTAATTTTTCATTGCCGTTCTTTTAAAGCACCAAGGACATGTGCCACATCAAATCTGCTCAACCCTCAGCGCCCAGTTTAATAGCTTGAAACAAAAGTCTTTTGAGGCATGTGGTTTTAAAAGGTAAAGAGGGAAATGAAGGAGGGAGGGTGCCTTGATTTCCTTTCAGGCTCACCATATTTCTTTTTCTTTTTTTGAAGGTTTTTCGTAAGCACTCCTGGCACAGTGAACGAACACTTGATTGGAGTTAAAGAGGAGCCAGATGTCTGCACATCCTCATATTCATGCAACTTTCTCTTCCCATCTCCCTTGTTTCCCATCTGGATGCACCACTCCAGTCATCTGCCTTATCTATAACAACTTGTTTACCGGCTAGGCCTTGTTCTGTTAATCCTTTCAAATAGACCAGGCCAATAAAAATTCAGGTAATTCACTTCGACTAAACATAAAATAAACCAATCATGGAAGAAGTGAAATGCATGTGGAGGCCATTCGTTTTATTGAGTTCTGATGAAAATGTTAGCTTAAATTAAATGATAAATAGACAGAAATTAAAAAAGAGAATAAAATAATAATAAATAATAAATAAAATTAATTAATAATAATAAAAATAATAAAAATAAAGAGAAATCTGACCATCAGTTACATTTACACTTTTCAAGTCAAAATAACTTGTTGAAACAACTGGTTGAACTTTGAAAGGGAATCTGTCTTAAACACACATAGATTAACTGTAGAAAAAAGAAATAAGAAACTGAGCGAGATGGATAAAAAAAAATGACTTTATGTTTACTGCAGGAAAATCTAATTCAACTCGTTTGAAAAATTAAAAAAAAAAACATGGTTTTTGTCCAATCCTTTGCTTTTAAGACACACAAAACCCTCTTTCAATCTGATAAGCTGTTCAGTATATGGTCACAAAGGGCACTTGTATTTATTTTAAATTAAAGAAAATGAACATTCTAAGCTACACTGCATGACATAAAAATCCTACTCACTCCGTTACCTCATGAAATACCATTTTTCTAATGATCATTTCACATGTGAACTCCTGCCACCATGAACAGTTTTATACTGTGAACTCAATCCACAAAACCCTACACAAAGGGAAAGCAAAAGGCACAAAATGTAAATACTTTCTATTAATTAGATCAGCCACAGTGCAACCAATACAGCCTGTCTCTTTGGTCGAATCAAACACTGATGACCATACACACAGATATGTGTTTACATGACTGCACTAACCATCACTGCCTGACATTAAAATAAGCAATCATCTGTCCAGTCATACAAATATTGATTACCTCCCTATGGTCTGGAGATTGCTGCTTTTCAACACACACAGCACACACCCTTTTCTTTCACTCATGTGCGCTCTCACTGTCATCTACTCAGCAGCATTCCTCTGAGCTGCAGAGCCTGTCAATGGTAGTGCAGGGAGACGGAAGTCTACTTTCACAGTAACGCTGCAGGAGTCATTGATGGATTGTTACAATGTGGCTCTTGACTTGTGACGTAAATCAGTCCGATCTTTACAGAGACTGACACTATAAAGCTGTCGTAGTGGTCAACAGGCAGCTGCAGCACGGTGCAAAAGAAGAGGTGTCTGGTCCATCTGGACTGTTCACAACTACCTGCAGGCATGCTGGTTCCCCAAGTATGTGTGCTGTTCATATTTCCCTCAATCTTGCTTAAGGAGGTGAAGAGAGCATATGAGACTTAACAGTGTTGCACACTTACACGCTGGTCAGACTGGATTAGAGCCAATTCACACAGTCCTCCATTTCTACCTCATTCTCTACTGGGAGAGGGGAAAGTGCCAGAGAGATTTCATGCCTGAGACAGAGGAGTTACAGTTGCGTGTTCCCTATAGACAATTCTAACCAACACTCTGCTTCCAGCACACCTGAGAGCGCTCTATATCCCGCCGACGCACGCTGACAGCGTGAAAATGGAAATCTGCCAGCGATGCAGGAAGCTAACTGCAACCCACAATCAGGAGCTAACCAGGCTAAATTCTTTCCTTGTTTTTTCTTCTTCAGTGGAGCTTTTAAGAACGACAGCTAATAGCTTTCACTGCGGTAGCCACATCTGTGGGCTACTGGGGGAAGATTGATCCACAGGTCACAAAGGTCAGGTCAAATGTCAGTACACTCTTGAGTTTCAAGAAACTTCTTGATAACTAGGGTCTCTGGCACCTTTTGACAGTGACTCTGTCTAAGAACTTCTGAAAGTAGGCCTCCACATCTCGGATGAGCGGTCATGATACAAGCTGGGCTAATTCTGTCATATTCCATTTACTGAACACAATGTGGCCTTTGCTGCTGATCGAGAGCCACTCCATCCACATCTATACAGGCCAAGCCGAAAAAACCCAGTCTTCCCACAGAAATAACCAAGCACAAAAGAACAGTTTGACAAAGGAGGAGAAAATGCAATCGATACAAAACGTCTCTGTAAAATGCTTCAAAGAACGAGTCTTGTCTGAGAGCATGGGCAGAGTAGAAGCCAGGTCACAGTGTGCTGCTTTACCTTGTCTGTGTTCCTGTTAAGCTTTACAGTCCTCTTAATCCTTACAGAGCTCTCAAAAGGCAATGAAATACCATTTAAAGTGATAATTCAACACTTACTAAACCAATAACAGAGCATTTTTTCTTCTTTTTCAGGAATCACCTAAAAAAACTGTTCTTAAAAAAGTAACGGTGACTTTTTATGGGATCCTGAGATAGAAAATAATATTACACTGTAGAAAAATGAAATAAAAACCTTAATGCATAAATTATCTCAGTTAAGATTATCTGTGTAAACTAAAACAAGTTTTTTTTTTTAAGAAAACAGTTTGTTTGGGCTTGATTTCCTTTAAAAAAAAAAAAAGCATCAAAGTTGTTGACTCCAAATTCAAATATAAAACACGAACACTTCCACTAAATTAATATAGGTCAATATATGTGTTCAAGGCAAAACAAATGTACTTCATCTCTTTTCCGCTGTTTACTAGATTCAGTGTGTGTTTACAGTTCTTTTGGGCATGTGTATACAAATGTGTGAGCCTTATTAAGTGATATATATCCTCAGTCTGCGTCGTGTCTCTGAGCAGAATGAGCTCATTGGAACCATTTAGATGCACCATGTTCTAATAAACAGATTAGACTGCAGATTATGAGTGTTTGTGTAAAAGCTATTGCTCTTTGTTGGTGTTACAATATTCAAATGCTAATAGATGTTACGCTGCAATCTATTTCAAAAAAGAAACAGCAAAACACCAACAAAAGGCCTCCCAGTTCATTTTTAAGGCTGTGTAATTTCAAAATCCCTCATTTGCAAGTGCAATCATTTACATGCAGGAATTGAGTTGGTAAAATTATTGCCCTTCTAAATTACAAACCATTAGCAATATCAGTGCTGAAAATAAAATCCGAGCCATAAAAATGACCCCACTTGCAGACTTGGGATCATGATCCTCGACATCATTCCAAGAGAAGATAAATGTGTGAATGTGTGTGTGTGTGTGTGTGTGTGTGTGTGTGTATTGGGGGGTGAATGATGACAGATACATGGAAGGAACAAGATTCAGAAGCCAAATAAATAATGGGCTACTTACCGCAACTTTGCTCCCAGTTATCTGCATGCAGCGATCAGCGGAGAAGGTTAATGTGCAAAAAGACACAAACAGCACAATCATTAGTAGGCCGGAGAATCCTCTCCATTACACGTTGAGGCATTAGCGTAACTTGTGTGACATCACAAACATTTTTCACGCAATTACGGCAGACACAATACAACTTAACTTTTTAAAAGCCAACAAGACAACTTTTGTAATTATGGATACATAGTGGAGATAGTGTCTGGATTTGGTCACTGCAATTTTCCAATTTTCAGTTTCTTAACAAGACTGATACATGGGTGAGGTCATTTCAAAACACTGAGACAATAAGACTGGCACAGCATACTCATAACAAAAGGTTTTATCAATGTGCGGCAACAACAACATCTGTGAAAGTGATGAATCAACATGTTTAGACATGCCAATATCCACACAAGGGATTTATTAAATGATTAACAGGCTAAAATATGATTGTCCTTGTGACTGAGTGACTGAAATGGATTCAGGCTCATCTCTCAAAAGGAACAGTGGCTAGTGTGGACAAAGAGGCTACAAAGGGTCTCCCTGGACCAAAATCAATCAGCTGCCATTAGCGGTGGGCTTCATGTGTCAAATTTGTGTGGCAGAGCTACTTTGAGCCAGTGGAGTCAGCACGATTCTTGGAGTTTAACCTTGTTATCTGTCAATAGTGGCAGGTAGCAGGAGTGTTTTTTATTACTGCAACCATGGGGCTTGTTTCACAGTAGGAGGGTGTCTGTCAGCCGAGTAAATGTATTCTAATCTGTGGCTGAGCTTCACTTTCTCTGTTACATGTTTCCAAGAAAATGCATTTTGACTGCAGGAAGTTACAGGACACACTGAGCTCTGTGTCTGTTACCACCTCCTTTCTCCTTTCTGTTTTCCCTCCCTCCTATTCTCTTCCCCTACCTCCATCTTTCCTAATCTCCCTTTCCATTTCTTTTATTGTCACTCTCAAACTCTGCAAGTCTGTGGCCATTTGATGCTTGATTTCCCTTATACATCCCTCTACCGAGAGTTTACGATAGCCATAAAGTCTGTTTTACGCATGCCACCACCTGATCACACACATACTACTTTTTTTAATCATACTGTGTATCTTCCATTCCCCTGCTCTACAGTGAATGTAGCATGTCAGTGTCTAACGCAGGGGAATATTTTATCTGAATTCTGCTGGCCAGACACCTTGAAATGAGTCACACTGACGTAACTCAGAACATAGATATTCCACAGATGTTGATGTCTACTATGTGGCAAATATATTTTTTCAATCTTTTTTTCCCAGTGCAGTTTGACCAAAATATCAGACACTATCTTGAGGGTAATCACGGAGGAGCTTGAGGGGAATAGCACAGTTTCAATGACAAGTTTGTATTCTGAGAACAAAATAACACCTTGTTCTCAGCAAAACAACTGCAAAACACCACTCAGTTCACACCCCACCCCAATTAATAAAATGAGCAGCGTTAAGATGTAACAGCTGTGTGAGATTTGTTACCAAGCATGTCACATGCTATAGTTTAATACACAATACTGGTGATGTGTATGTGTAAAAATTTACGAATTTTCTTATCAGTATAATGCAAAAAATATTATCATCCTTTCTCATCATTATTAGAACAGTGAATGAGTGACTGACTGACTGAGCCCATTTAAGAGAACAGGGTGGCACCATTATGGTCACATCAAACAAACTATTATGTGAAAAAAACTAACACTGGACAATCCCCCTCACAAGACCCTGTCATCACCCTTTCCTCCTGCATCTGAGACACAGAACGTTTGAAATTAAATAAGGAAATATTCAGTGTCAGCAGACAGAGAAGATCTCTGAGAAATAAGTAATTGTATTAGTGTAAAAAGGAATTTTGGCGGTTTTAATGAGGTTGGCACACATTTACAGGGGGAAAAAATGAACAGAAAAATGAGGTGAGAGAGAAAGGCAACTATTCATGCAAAGCTGATGGTCAAGGACATCCGCAGACACACTCCTGCAAAAGCAGAGCTGAATACCATTGAAACACAGCTCATATTCAAATGAACAGGGTCAATGCAGAATTCTCCCTTGAAAAGACATTCCATTTTGTATTAGGGGTAATTTGCTAGACTCCTGCTGAGGCACCTTGGTAGAGTATGGGAGTGTTCTCAATCTTGCCTGGTGATAGACTAGTAGAGAGGTGGCAATTCACAAGGGAAGGGGAAAAAAGCTTTGACTTTCATTTGAAAGACATATTCTACAAGAGTAAACAATGTGATAATCGCGCTTTTCTCATTTTAACTATCATTTGAAGCCAGATGGTTTCATGGGGGTACAGTGCTGAAGCCTTTGTGGTATAGGCTATACATACAGCATAAATGACGAATATGCATACAAAAGATTGCACATTGTGAAGGAAACCGACAGCAGATAAAGCTATTCAAAAAAATATCTTTTTTTACTGCAGGAAAAATAAGGTTACGTTTTGTGGAGCACTACTGCACATGTTCAATTGAGCAGGTCTGCACAGCCACACAAGAAAAAGGGGACACAATACTAGAGGGTATTTCTTTGACACAACAATATTTACTGATTTAGCCTTCCACTTTCATACTGTTTTAAACCTGCATGACCCATAAGGTCAAGACAGAAAGACACTTGTCTGACACTTAATACACAAATTTAAGCATTGACGTGGTCACAGGGGAGTGGGTGACATTCGCCAAGGTCCTGTTTGTATTTGTGGCTGTAATAAATATAAATTTAAAACATGTTGCTCGTCCTGTCAGAAATTCATTGGGATCATATTAGAAAAAAAAGAAAAACATTCAAACAGGACATTGAGCTGAATGTATGCAAAGCTTCTCCAAAGCCCCAAACACTGACAGTGCTGCAGACATCTTGGCAAAAAAAAGTGAAGACACCACAACAACAACAGAGACACCCCAACACGTCCAAACGGCTTCACTCCCACATTCATCACCATTTACATTTTGGATGCAGCACATTCTCTTTTAGTACATGAGTACTAAAGTACTTTAGTACTTCAGTCCATGCTTATCACCAACGGCAAGCAACATTAGCACCAGATAAGTCCTGACCCTGCAAGAGAGTGTATGCACTGCTTCTTAAATAAAACTGAACCAATCATGACACCTGCCTTACAAAAACCGGTGTGATTCTGGCACAAAGTGTACTTTATACTAAGTCTGGGCTATACGTGAGCCTGTTTGGTTATGAGGAGTCCTTTGGTGTGAAGTTTTTGGAACTCAAAGCATACTAAGATATTTGGGCACACGGGATCATTTTGTGTCAGTTGATACGACATGTTCACACGCTCCAGGCAGGAAAGCTACTTGTTTCACAGATCTAAACAGACTTTCTCTCTTTCTATCAATCAGCGAGCTAAGAGAACCACAGAATATCAATAAAACAGTGTCTGTTTTTAAAATATGCTCAATTAAGTTTGATGTTATTCGAGTCATTTTTATTAAAAATGACTGCTGATTATCAAATTTATTCCTAGAGAGACTGAAAAGAGACTATTTCTTCTAAGACGTATTAGATCGACATAGTTACACCAACAGGTGTATGTATTTTCACTGCAAATGAGAACACAGATGTCCTAAAAATTTCAAGCTACATTGTGCTCATGTATTATCAGGATGTAACAGACACTTGAGTGTATGGATGTACAGGTGTCCTCGTGTAATTGTTCTTGTATGAATCCGTGGATGCACAGATACATCATCCTTGACATTCAACTATCGTTCTCCTTCGGTCCTTTTTAAATGTGATAGCAGGGTGCTGACAGACATCACATTTGGTCCTCTGTCCTTTGACTACACAGATTACGTTATTCATTTGAATAAAATATCAGTGCTCACAAAGCATAATGGGCCCTGTGAGGAATTCAATCATCTCGGATAATCATCATTATCAATAATGCCAGTTAATTACCATAACAATGAGGAAGGTAATAAATGATGATGTCAAGAGAGCGCTACCAGGTTCGGGAAGCAATAGGGGCAGAAATCACTTTTTTCCTTTCGGAGCTGATGTGAATTTCACCTCACAAGGTTGGTCATAATTTCAAAAGACGATACAAGAATTGATCATACATTCATCTATCATTGTTAAAACTCTTTGCTTTTTACTATTCACTGATGAAATATCAAGTTCCGAATTACTCTAAAAGAACAGGCAACAGTTTAATTTGAATAATTAATATGATAAATATAAAGCAACTGATAGTAAACAGGACGCAGAGCAAACATTAAATTGTACAGTGAAGCCAGCTGCGATGTGGCATAAATATAAGCTTATTATAGGCTCATGCTGAAAATAGCTTAAAATTTTCTGTGTTCATCTTTGTATCTGGTGGTTGTGCTCTTTACAGTTACGTTGCTGCTGATCCAAGAGATTGACTGAACCTCAAATAAGGAAGCAAGGCACCGCCACCGCTGGGCACAAAAACACTCACATGCAAGCACACAATTGGACAACCGACAATTTTCATGCGAACACGTGACTGGATAAGCGCTGACCATCCACCTAGCATTTTGTGAGTGAGTAACTACAATTTATATCCAACGGATAGTGGCACAGGAGAGAAAACAAATCAAAAATTGCAATCAAAGATGTGGGACTCAAGCATGAGGAGTAGAGAGCGAGACAATGACAGAAGTGAGTGCACAAGTGAAAGGATGACAAAGCGAAGCCATGGAGCAGAGGATCAAGTTAGACTCATTCTGGAGAGTCACCTGTAGAGCGTCATGTTACTTCAACCCACCCACTACAATTAATACAGTACACTTCAGTTTGAGAGTGAAAGGACACTTAAGGTTATTCTCTCACTTACAGATTTGGCAGTGGCTGAGATGTACTGGACCACCATCTCTCGTTTCGTGCTCAAGTCCTTTCCGCGCAGAGGGGCTTTGCGTTCCTCATTCAGGTTCATGTCCTCCTGAATACACACAGACAGAGAGAAATTCAGTGTTCAGTAATGATAGAACTGGTCAAAATTGTGATGGAAATAAAAAGCAAATTGGTGATAAACATTAACCAAATAGAAACAGTAAATTCTTACTCAATCCCAAACAGAAGTAGCAGCCAGAACATAACATATGAAAATAATTTCAAAATCTAACACTTTAAACTATATCACAATAGTTTCACTAGCAAGGGTAAATACAGCATTTCATACTTAGCAATAGGTACAGGTCAAATCCTACTATAACCTGCTACATCAGACGCGGTCCTTCTACAACTGAGTACATTTCTTTTGCATCTGTTTCTTTATCAAAGGCACAAGGTAGAGCAATAGGGAAAAATGACAGTAACAATTAGTCCTTGAAATGAAAGTAGCAAGGCTACAGCAATATAGTGTAAACTGCGCAACCCAACTCCAAACAAAAGAACAAAATCAAACAACGTTGCTTCTATTGAGGCCTTGCAATCACATCAGATAGGCTGGATAGGCGGTATCTGCGTGTTATTGGGAGTATTATCTTCGTGCTACTTTAATTCTGCATCACAAAAGTCGTCTTTCATGTGAAAGACATCAGGGGATGGAGCGAAGGCCGGACAGAGCACTAAAAGCTAGGGAATGACATGATGATTAGAATGGAGGGGGATGTTTATCAGAAGCACTCTCTCACAAAGAGATGGCTAGAATGAACAGAGAGGAAAAAACATCCTCCTCAGGGCTTTGGGGTAGTGAAGTGGAGCCATGCTGCCCTCTGCTGGGAGGTAAAGAAAATCATGTGTCCTTTGGTTCAGATGATCTGATTTGGCAGTGATTGTCCTCCATCTGACTTAATGTAAAATTATAAATTAAGCGTGTCACTTCTGAGTAAGAACATTGTATTACATAACGATTTGAACAGCTTACTGCAAATAATCAAATTCAAACCGACTGTGCTTCATTTGTCACTGAAGCATGGTCAGGAATCCCAACCAGGGCCACTGTGACCTAAATTCCACCCAACTACATTTCCTCTAGTAAATACCCTCGGAGCTAGGAAACCATTAATATCCTTTTTGTGGAACAGTGAGGGGAAAATGTAGCTGAAACTTCTTACAATTGGCAGGTTTTTTACCCACAGAAACCAGCAGGTTTTTAATTAATCTTTGAACCCTGCTAATTTATCTGCTTAATTGGCATTCAATAAATGAGACAAGATGTGGCAGGGTACGAGCGTTGTAGGGGAGGGTAGGAGTAGTGGGCCTGCGGGACGCTTGTCGAGGGGGCAAACTGGAGGAATGAGCCCTCCATGTTTAGTCTCCAAAATGATTAATGCTCTTTTATTAATTATACCCTTGCAGGCTTCATAAAAAGAGTCCCAGGATATCTTCAACTACGCTGCTAATGTAACTCAAATGATGAGATCTGAGCTTGTGCTTGTACCATTGATGGAGGAATTTGCAAGAAATATGTTCAGGATGGCACTGTCTCATGTTGGTCTCGTAAGCTCTGCTGAGAATTTTTCATGCAAATTAGTGTCCATTTGTCTTGCTTATGCCAAAAACAATGTCGTTCTGCAACACCTGGAAAATTTAAGCATCACAGACGGGGTTTTAAGAAGGCTGTGCTTCATATGTATACACAACACAGTCCGTAGGTACCGAGACAGTTACACATTGTGTTCACTCTTTTGGCTCTGTACTGTAGCACATTGGATTTAAAATGAAACAATGGTTAAGGTTAATGAGCTGACTTTTAGCTGTAAAGGTGTTTGACGGTGTTCGTGTCCCCATTGGTTGAGCAGACTTCTAGTCAGAACAAGCCACCCAGCAACCAAGTAGTTTCTCAAAGCCAAACAGTGTAATGGTCTCGACTGGCCAAGTCAGCTGTCTCAGTCCAACTGAGCAGGTGTTTCATTCGCTAAAGACCAGCGCTAAAAAACAAGCAATAAGTGAGATGGCTGCATTACAGGACTGGCAGTGCATCATGGCGGAAGGTACCAAATAATAAATGTGTTAACTTCATTTAAGCTTTTGATTAGATTTACACATTGTGTTCAAACAAATTTCAAGGACAGCGTATGAAAAGATGGTACAAATTTTCAAAGTCCTGCAGCACGATGTGGCTGGCTGCAAATACAGCCCAATTGAGAGTGCAACAGCCTTCAAGGAAAGAAACAATTAATGGCTGCCATCAAATGTGTCTCAGGCTGAAATGGATATTAAGAGTCCAGGTTGTGGGGAAAAGTGGATCTCAGAGAAGTAGAGGACATATAAAAATGTTTGACTTCAACTGTGACAAATAGATTATTTTGTCCACTACTACAAAGTGTGATCCACGACTGTGTAAGGACACACACAGTAACTCTCCTGCAGGCTGGTTTTAATGTCCTGGTGCAGGGTGTAACTGCTGAGGGATCACATAGGTCCTTATTACTGGGAGTGTTCATCCTGACAATGGTGCATAGAGAGGCACATAAAAGCTCAAACTAGCCTCAGCAGCACTGCAATGTGACATTCTTCTTTCACTAGAAGCTCCGTCTCTGCCAGCGCTCAATACCATAGACCAATCTCCCTGACAAGACATTCTCTGAAGAAAGGGTAACAGAAACAAATGGCTGCTGGACTCAAACCAATCCTAAGTAAGAATGTCATGCTCTGTGAGCATGACATGGTGACGTACTAGTGAAGCCATCATCTAGGTGATAAAGTCATGAATGCTAAAGGCCACATCAGCACCGCTGAAAGTGACAATATGCACTAACTACTGACACAAATTCACACCATTTTTTAATGTTTCACGTATTTCTGACTTACCAAACATCCCACCACAGCTTGTCTGTAATGATGATTTTATACACAATAGTGTTGAGCTGATGATGAAAAGGGTTTTGTGATACATCAAGATGGAACGATTTCACAGACGACTTAACGTTGCTAAAAAACAGCATGAGCTACCGCGTTCCTAAGTCGAACCTCTCGGTTCGGAGTCTGATACTGCAACGCAGCTGCCTCCTTAGCAAGATGCAAATTTCGGACATTTCATCAGCCGATTTAGTGCCGTGCATTTTGATGAGGGGCTCTGAATTCCAGCTGTGCACATCTTGGGAAATCCAAAGACAGGATGCGCAGAGTAAAGACGTACGCTTCAGTCTTTTAAAGGCAGCGCTGGAAGTAAATGTTATTTTAATGCATTTTAACTTTCCCTGTAGTTTTATGAATATACTTCTGCTTTCAATGGTTAGCTTCAAAAATTCTAGGAAGAGTTAATTTGGTTTGCCTCCCCACTGACTGAGTGTTTCTTCTTTTCCCCAAAACCCCTTTGATGACCTTTCAGTAATAGGCTATGTGCAGTTTAGACTTCGAGATCCACAGTGCAATGTGTAAACCACTTCCTAAAGAGAAAAAATATTTTTTACTTTCTCCTAGTCATTAAATCACAGTAGGTGGTGTCACTAATGTGGCATGGGTCATCCCTTCATTTGAAACCAGCTAGACATCTAAGGCTGCATCATGTAGCACCATGAACACAATCAATAACAGAATGGGTGTAAAGACAAAGGCAGCAACTAATGTGTGTATGATATAAAAAAAGATAGTGATGGTGATGACAAAGATAGTTGGATGCTAGAGAGATGCAATTAGCAGTAAAACAAACTGCCTCTGTCGTTTGTGTTTTCTCCTCTTTAAAGTAGCAAATCTGTAAAAGTTTACAGTTAAAATACTTGCAGCTGCAGAAGTACATAAGTAAATTACCCTGTTCTTTTTTTTTATTTATTTTTCATTACTATAATTATACTCCCCAACCCAAAGTGTCAAGGCCTGTCAAATGTCACGCCAGCAAACATGTCTTCTGTCGTCCGTCACTGAGCAAATAGAAGCCTGGCTTTAATGTCACGCCAGTGTGAGCACAAACATAGTAATTGAGAGGTGAACTGAGTGACAGGGATGAGCACCCAGGCAAGAAAACACTGAGCAGTAGCCTGATGAAAACCAGGGGCACTGATCGCATTTTTCTGGCCAAGACCATTGTGTAAGAAAAAAGGAAAAGGCAGGCACCGTACCACGCACACATACACACTCAGATACATTATCCACAATAGTACACACAACCTATGCAATGAAGCCAGAGTAATTCGGCTCCCCACTTCAAAGAGATGGGCTGAAAGCTTTTTGTTAGATTTCAATCCAGCAGTACATGAGGCCAAAAATGCATTTCAATGGAGAAAATCACAAGTGTGACAGAGCTTTGACCCCTCAGATGAGTGTGAAGTGAATTTCAAAGTTTGGTGTTCTTCTCATAGTGGCCTTAGGATGATATAGGTGGAGCTCTGCATCACAAAAACCTTAACATCAAGTTCATAGTGCACTTGTCACAGCTATAAATTCTGCATGTATCTACATCTATTTGTCTACTTTATTATACAACTTATCATACATCCTGAATTTACTCCGCACATTTTACACCTCAAGTCAACGTCAGGCATGAAAAAAAGGTTCAGTGTAAATCCAAGAGAGGGCACTATTTTATATCACCGTGGGTTAGTGGTGCAACGGATCAAGGCTGAACTGTGATACATACGGATCACTCGCCATGGTTCAGAACGCATGTGCATCGCTGATTGGCTGTGTTTTATTCTTGAATGCAATGATTGGTTGATTATTTAAATAAAAACGGTTATATGTTCACGTAGCTGTACGCAGCAAACAGAGTAATGCCACTGGAAACGGTCGGCGCAGTGTTGTGCAGTATAGCTCAAATGTGACCAGCAAGAGGAACAAAGAAGCAGAAGAAATCTCCGTTAACATGCCGCGATGTATTTAACGGCCGCACAAACCACCGCCGTCTACTGTGCTGCCTTTTTTTTATTGCTTCCTTAGACTGTTCACTGTGATCTCCTTCATTCTCCTTGAAACTTAGATCGGAGCTCTGCTCTAGTGGATGTGTTAACAACCATGCCAACATAAAGTACTGGTATGCATGGGGAGTATAAATGGTCTGACATTAGGAACGGACATATGTACTTATGTACTAAAGGGAGCATGAATGGGCCTTAAGGCCATACTCTGTCTCGTGGTGAACAAAGAATTAAAAAATGTTATATATTAGAATTTGAAGTTATAAATTCAGGCGTGGCCTGCTGTCTTTTTTTTCTTTTTACTTTTCCTTTTTTTAAGATATAATGCCCCAAATTGCATTTTATTTTTTATATATGGACATCTTGAGCTCAAAGATGTTATTAGTGTTTTGTTTTTCTAAACAGTCGATGGGAAAATGTTTTGAAGTGTTTCAAAGAAAAATAAATTGAAAGCATTTGTCTTAAATCATCCAAATTTGTGCCTCAAAAACTGACACGATCCAAACCGTGAGTTTTGTGATCCGTCGCACCCCTACCGTGGGTGTTGTGTGTGCTGCTTTTTGAGCACTTATTGTTAAAAATGGGGAATTAGTTGTGTGTGTCACTGCCAATGCCTGTACCATGATTTATAGGAGGAGTTCAACTTTCACTACTTACCTAAAGGTTTATCTAAGTTTTTCAATCTTGGACCATGAAGTAGAAAGAACGGATGGTTTGCTTATATACATAATCTCATAATCATACATTATCTCTATAGCTCTATGGATTCAGTTCAGTCCTGTCCCTGATCACAGTTCTTTAGGTTTTAGACGCAGGTGTTTCCATGCAGACCAATACTGCTTCATCTTAGATTATTTATTCTGACTGATCTAATGCTGTGATACATTTTAGGTGCAATTAACATTTTAGACACGGCACAAGAACTGTTAAACAAGTTATCTTGTTAGGAGGATCATCACGAAGCTGAGCTACAAACAATCACTTTAATTTTAACGTGTTAGTGTGTAAAACTAGGGAAGATCTGAGAAGCTGTAATTTCCTTATCATCCTTTTTTTTTTTTACATCCCTGGCAAAGCTGCACTCACAAAAAAAATCTCATCAGCAGTAAAGCATGAGCACATGGAGATACGTGAGTACATACTGATATAAAAATATATTTTAAAATGTACTTTCTGCTTTATCAAACTCTGTCAACATTCACAACACAGCTCTGTTTCTCTACTTGCGTGCCTCTTTGCACAAATTCATGAATCAATTTGAGATTTCACAACAGAGAGCTTAGTATTTATTGTTCTGTGGCAGCTGTGATAAAACCGTTGTGAAGTGCTACAAATGATCCTATTGGAGGTGGGGAAAAAAATCACAAATACAAAGCTTACCATCATCTTCTCAAAGAGGTCAATGATCTCTTTCTCTGAGAGGTTCATGGAGCGGTCGTCAAAAAGTGGCTGAGGAACAGGCATCTCAGAGACAGAGAGGGGATCTGTTGGGTGCTGAATAAGTGGCTTCTCCTTCTTCATCCCCGTTTTTCTGAAACTGGTAATGCGATCACGCTGAAAGGAAACAGAGTGTTTGAGATATTAAAATTTTGTACTGCACCATCCTGTTCAAACTCAAGAATTAGGTTGACTGTTTCAAGCCACTGCTGATTTTCGCTGAAAGAAACCTGATCTTTTCAAAAGAAATACATTGGTTCAAACTGCCTGTGAGCCAAATTTAACCCAATTTCATTTAAGAGTTTTTCTGTGTCCTGTTAACAAAGACCAGAGCTCATCAGCATTTATAGTGAGTGGGTCGGGACGGCTTAAATAGAGTTTTTCATAGATCAGCCAGAATCCCTGGTGGACATATAAGTAACTTCAAACTCAATTTCATATGGATGAAAAGTGCTTTTTCTCTGACCTCTGTGGGTTAAAAGGTTCAAGTCTGTTGCACAGCTAACCACACCCAACCTGTCAGACTGACCACAGGGTGTGGAGAGAGAGCAAAGACCAACCACTAGGTGACAGTGCAAGCCTCTTATCAACCTGGAGTGCAGGTATTTCATTATAACAAGACATAAAAATTAAACATGTAGAGTTAGAATAATATTTGGAGGAGCAGTGTCTGTGAAAAGCCCATTGAGATTTTTGAATAAAGTCATATAAAGACAACTTATCAGGACTTTACTTACCATCGTACTGCGAGGATGACCTGTTTTGTCTTTGTGTCATTAGAGTACTTTTAGTATTCAATGCTCACATTCACAACGTCAGTGAGACTCAGCAGTGTCTTTGTTATGTTCATAAGTGGACGCCATCATGACGAAGGCATTGTAGTTATACGTGTGGTGTGAAAGCAGAAGATAAAAGTACACGCACACCACATGCAACCAGTCAGTGTTAGTCAAACTTAGTAAAAAAATGGGAAGGCGGGGGGCATGCTGGGTGGATGAACATGGAAAAATGAAATGGAAAGACAAACATGATGATGGCACGCAGGATGTCACTACTGTCAGTTTAGTAAAATATTACTGGATGAATCAAACATATTGTAAGCTACAAACAAATCACATTAATCCTGATAGATCCAATTACATGCTGACATTATATTACAACTCCTAAAACAAATGCAATCCTATATAAGCTTTTAAGTGTCAAAGTCAAGCTATTTGTTAACTAAGGATATTAAAAAAGTCCCAGCAGATTCACATATCTAATCAGATAATTGCACACTACATGATTTATGTGTTGCTTACAAAACTTGCGATGCTATAGTGCTATGCTAACTTTTGTACATAATAAAAAATTTAGACTAACAGATGTTAGTAGTGCTAAATAACAGCATCATTAAAAATCATCTTTTATTTACACAACATTATGGAGCACTAACAACAAGTGAGACAGATTTAAGCTTTTCTGTTTCTACATAAAAACAAAAAGCAAAGGTCGAATAGCACGGTAACACTAGATGTAATTTGTGTTTTTGTTAAACTACTGATTCACGTTATTTGCTTTTGGCACATTTGACCCATCCACATATTTCAGTCGAAAGTTTCATGCAGCCATGACAAAACATGAGATGATGTAAAACAAAACTAATCACACCAAAATGAAACCAAGCACCTTACCATATCATCAGCCAATGTTTTTATGTGTATGTTCTGTTGAAGGGAGGGCACAGTGTGAAAAAACAAGATCCAACAAAAAATGACAACACCCGCAAAGTGCATAGTGTGTAACCCATCTGAAGCGCATCCACATGTACAGTGTCCTCTGGATATTGTCTCATATTCTTCTAAGACACCAAAGTAAAATTTCAATAACAAATACACATTAGTGGTGACATATAGGATTTGTGTTAAATGTCTAAGCACCAGCCCAATTCTAATTTACTGCTTTTTTAACTCAGTGAGGATATGAGCATATTCCAGATACTGTACATGTGTAGGATGTGACAATATGTGATGTTCACAATAATAGAATTTTAACGAATGTCAGCGTAAGTGTGTGTTTTAGAGTGAACACCACAAGCACACATTCATACCAGGCATTTCACATAAAATAAAGATGTATCATAAAAGCACCTATAATCCCACAGCCGCAGGCATAATGAACACACCTGTTCCCAGTCCCAGTGAAAGAAATGCATGTTAGTAATGGTTGATTACACTTTTGTTTATCCTGAAACAATAAAATTCCACAAAACGTTTGCATTGCCTTGTGGAAGAATCTTGTTTAACCCTAAAAGCTTCTTTAATTTATGTCATATGCGTCCTAAAGAGCATCTCCTGCAGTGACAGTGGTCAAACCAAATCATTCTCACTCAGTGTTACAGGGCTGCAACGACTAACTGATTATCAAATTAGTTGGCAACTATTTTAATAGTTAATCATTTGTGTCTGTGTTACATGGAAGTAGTGTCCATGTTTCTTAATGTGGAGGAAGAGGGCCAACTAATGCCGTGGTGGCTGCTAACTGCTAAGCTAGCTGCTGACGCCTTAAAACAAAATAAATAGAAGAGAACCAATGACAAGTTTTGCGTAGGTCACGTGACCAATCTCTGGAAGCGTTTTAAAAATGGCGGCAGCGGAGACAGCAGAGAATAAGGTCGTTACAGTGCAGGAGGCTAACGTTAGCGCTAACGGAGAAAAGTGCATGACCCGTGTCATCCAAAGTCTGGGGGCAGTTTATGCTGTATCCTTCAAAAGACAGAGGGTATTTGACTTGAAATTGTACGTTTGACTGTCAAAACAGACACAAATCTGCTAGAAACGGTTGTGTGTGTGTGTGTATATAAATTGAGGATAATTAGCTAAAATGACGTGAAGTTTTCATTCATAATAGAAACTGGTTGCATCAAGCAGCATGCTTCTGTGCAGACTCATAAACTGTCTCTTTGTTAAAAGTGTCAAGACCTGATACTAAATCATTTTTATTTAGCCTATTTTTTGCACCTTACTGTGCATATATTATAAGCTTTTTGATGTGTGACTTGTTTAAAAATAACTTGTATACAAAACCAGTTTTGTGCATTAAATAAAAGGCTTAAAATAAATGAATGTTTTTTTTTAAACTTTTTTTCCCGTTTATCCAATTAATAATTCATTATCAAAACAACTGTAACTTCTCTTAACTTCAAGCCAAACTTTCAATTATCTGTCCTCACAAAATGCAGCTCAAATAGAAAAAAAAATTTAACCACATCTTCTCTTTACTATAGATGTTTATCTTCATCTCAGACACAATAAGACAAGCTACTGCCAAAGGCTCAGGGCTCAGCAAGGGACAGCCATTTGAAACACACCTCAAATGGGAAGCAGTAGCAGCCCTGCCATATGCTGTGGCGCTAGGCTGCAAAGTACTAATGAGCAGGGAGATGTGAGGTGGCGATGGCCATAAAGTCTGCCTCCAGCCGTGGATTTCTCCACTATTCTAATCAGGAAACTACTGATGCTGGGGCGAGCAAACAGATTGGCTCTAACCTACACCTCCCTCTGTGCATCTTCGTCAGCTGTCGCTCTGGGCAACACTGAGCAGACACTCAAACTGCCATATCTATCACTAGTTTTGTGTGCAACAACTGATCAACAGTTGGAAGATAAAGCAATGAACCACATAAAACAAAGCTTCAGTCACTATTTGCAGGCTTCATGTGTTGTCCAAGCTGTTATTTCAAGTCACGATGTCACATTCATCCAGACGTTATGCATTGAGGCTTCTGTCTGAGGTGTCCAGGTACGTCTTTTTGCCGCCATTCAAGGGCCTAAATACAGTTGTGCTGCTTCTTGCAGCATCTGTAAAGCTGAGAACTTGACCTAAGCAACAACTTTTCCCATTTATATCTCAGAGTGCATGTGTCATTAAGCCCAGCATTCTCTAGCAGTCTAAAACTGCATGAAACAATAGCTAATTTTCAAATGGAGTACTTAAACATTTTCTAATCAATTTAACAACAATCAAACCACTGTTTGGTTAATTGCCTTGACTTGAGGGCCTTTCCTTGCCCATTATCTTAGCAACATCGCAACAACGCAATTTAACATCTAACAATTAAGCTTGCATGTCCTCTGGGCTTCTCCCGCTTATTAAAGTAAACTTTTTCATCATAATAAATGTTTATTACCAGACACATATTCTTCTA
Source organism: Polydactylus sextarius (assembly GCA_016801845.1). Taxonomy (NCBI): domain Eukaryota; kingdom Metazoa; phylum Chordata; class Actinopteri; family Polynemidae; genus Polydactylus; species Polydactylus sextarius. Next base: position 21,235,527 of record CM028930.1, on the reverse strand, counting down.
AATAACCTAATCAAATTAGCTCTGGGTCCCTCCTTAATCAAATATGATTATGACTCCATGCAGAACCTTAAAAATGAAAACACAAAGCAATATTCCACAACTTGAGAGTCAATTTGGGGACACAAAAATCATACCAGTATGCATATTTCACAAAATAACCTTTAAAATTAATATTACATAGTACAATTAATGTTGGTATTGAAACAATTAACTTGTGGAGAAACATATCCTACAATTGACCTTTTACAAAATATTGTTATAAAATACCACCAGGTGGCACGTAAATAAATACATTTCCACCAAAAATGGACAAAGGACCAACTTTGCTTTAAATTGGGAACCATTGCAGAGTTTTAAATAGCAACGCATGTTATATCCAACCAATTTAACAAGACCATCTGTAACATGTCATTTTAACTCACTCACTGGAACTATCACCATAAAAATCAGTATCCACAATGCCTCCGTAAAACGAATTTAAAAGGAAATTAGGTTTTACTTTAATTAGTTCTAATAATAACAAAAGAATTACTGAGAGCCAAGCATTGTTTGGCAGTGAAGTCTGTAACGCAATGAGCTGCTGACAGTTCTTGGCAACTTCATGAAACTACCTTGTGTCCCCATTTAATCAACTGCACCATTCAGCCACAGGCTAGCACTGGTTACACCTGTGTTAGCATGGTACAGAAATATAATGTCTCGTGGGGAAACAAATCCAAAAGGCTGACAGAGGAAATGTAAAAAATAAAGTCTGCGTTAAGTACAGTTCAGTAGTTCAGTTGGGTTTGTATTTTTATCAAGTGTTCATTTATTTAATGAACTCCAAAGCTGATTGGTTGCTCATCGAGGAAGTAATAATGTATTAAACTACCTTTCAGTGGGTAAAACACATCTCATCTGTCAATGATAAACATCAATAATTCTGGAAAAGAGCAGTTGACTGATTTCTTACTCACACTGATCAAAAACATTAAATAAACACAGTTTGCCTAAAAGTGAAAGCGTGTATTACATGGAGATAAAACACACAACATGCGACACAACACTTGAATGGAAAACTGGTTTGCCAATTCAACACAGCTTGTAAATATGAAAGCACCCTGAAGTGCAGTAACTGTTCTAAACATAACAGATGAAGTGCCACATGCACCTTAAAGTCCTAAAACTTTTTTTCCAAACTAGTTGTTTTATCTGTCAATAGAAGAAAACAGAAGTGATGATAAATCATATGATAGCCTATCATAATGTGAAGGAACAGCTGTCATTAACAGAACTGAGCGTGGGCATAAATGGCTATAAGTTAAAGTGTATGTGCTCAGTCTGGTACATGTTTATGCCTGTAATCAAATCACAGACTAGAAACACATTTAAGATGGAACAATAAAATATATATTATGTCTGGGTTCCCAGTGTCAGTAAAAAAGTGCCACTAAATCTTGACTGTTGCTCCTCAGCATTTCAGTAGGGAGCACCAGAGATCCTACTCAAACATCGTGTGGAGCCACATGTCGAAAAACCAGATGAAAGCAAGTAACAGATTAAGTTCAAAGCTCTATCTAAACATATTTCATTAAAAATCTATGTTTACACTGCAGAGCAACTAAGCATCAGAAGACAACTTAATAACTGATAGGCCTTTGAAACCACTGCACTACTTCCCCTGTAGTTACATTAGAGACTCATGTTTGGTGCTTCTGGCCATAAACATCAAAATTACATGATTTGTCTTTGTGTAATCAAATAAGATGAACAGCACTGCCAATATAATGCTCAATTTTGGGGGGAGTGGCATCAGACAGAACAAATGCCAGCCGAGTAACTGAATTTGACAATTTCTAAACAAATCAATTTGTTTAAATTAATCTTGTTACAACATCCTCTCGGTGGCTGTCACTGTAAACTCAAGAGAGGTGGTTTCACAACACAGCCAACACTGTTGCAACAGATTTATAAAAACATGCAAGTAACATTTATCCTTCTTGATGACACAGATGCAGTAATTTGTTATGTTTGTACTGTGAATGCGGCCTTTTCAAGAAGACCCTCAGACCCCATTTACACCTGACATTTCTTTTGCCTTGTATCAAAACTATGTCTGGGGAACATTTATCCATTTAGAATACTATTTACTGACTGAACGACATAGCCATAAAAGTGCCCTCTGCTGATGTTTTCTTCTACAATATGCAAATGATTCTGTCTGAGCTTTTAAATGACAGTAAACATCTGGTTTCATTTGCACTAGTTGCATTTTTTACTCAAACTTAGGTAGATATTTTCACCTCCACAGCTCTGTGACCTGTTCCAAGAAGCTCCACTGAGTCATCTGAATAACTTTTCAGACTGAAATCCACAACAGCTCTTTTTTACATCAGTCACTTTTCCAGATTTGCAAAATTTCTGACATTTTTTCCCTCCTTTCTTGAGTTTCCTCGGTTTTATTCAGTTACTGTGACAATTCAGTAAAAATCTGCTTCTTCTCAGACTAGGACACTACCCAGTTAAAGGGAATAAACTACATGACATGCATGACTGATAAATGATTTACTCTTCCACATTTAAAGTAATGTCAATTAACAACAACTTCAAACAGCCATATTATCCCAGGAAATGCACTTAAATAAATTAGCTTCTAATTTATTGCACAGTAGCAACATTCAAAATAATTACATGGTCTCAATCAGATGATTAGTCACTTGATAATTCAGTAGAAAACTAATCTGCAATCATTTGAAAATAACTGATTAAGTCATTAATCTTGCTAATAAGTCAAATAATCTTATATTAGTCTTTCAAATGTGATGATCTGAAGATTGGATGAATGTGATTATGACCAGTGGTTGGAGAGCAGCAAAACGGAAATGGTAATTTGAAAACTATTATAATATCTATCACAAAACAACTAATTGAATAATTAAAAGAATTAAAAGTAGCTAAACTGAACAACTGCAGTTTCCTGAAGCACCAGAAGTATCTGCAGCCACTAATGAGATGTCGATCAGGGTTATAAAAGTGATGAAATTATAAGAAATAAGAAAAAAAAATCAGAAATATTCACATCAAAACACATCTGACTGTGAATTCAATCTTCACAAATCAGAGTAAAACAATGAGTAAAACTCAGAGTGAATGATTCTGTGTTGTTGCGAGGCACAAAATATACTGTGCTGTGTGACTGGGAAGTGCCACCAGCAAACACATATGGCAAAGTTAACATACGAAGAGACAGCAGGAGACACAGCCTCTTATCTCAACACAGAAAACTCCAACATACACATGCCTCATAATGGCAAACTCTTTGCAAACTGGATTAGGGACAATTTAATTAAGAAGACAATGCTGGTTGTTCTCCTAAACAAATACATTCAGTTTTGTCAGTTGCAATGTTGACTCAGTTCCCCTTTTTGAATTTGAGGTACTCCTTGAGCTACTCGTTTCATTCCCAAAAACAGAACACGTAGATAATTGAAGTAATAAAAAAAAAAAGCGATAAAGAATGCACAAGATTTCTGTGTGAGCTGAAGTGCCTTTAAAAGGGCATGAGTTTGTGGCTGCCTTATTCTTTCAGGAAAGTGCTGGTAGTGTTTACACTTTCCTAAAACAGCATCTATTGAAAACGGAGAGCACACAACAGCCAGTACAGCTCAGATTTGAATGGCTCCAGGCGGGATAGCCTGACCATGTGACTCCAGTCTAGCACAACACTGGCCTCAGGTTATCTCTGTCTCTGTTCAATGCGTATTTGCAGTACTGTACCCTTGAGGGGTGGCATGATATGCGACTTTTACAAAAGTTGAGGTGTGTTAGAAAAGGAATGAAATGTTCGTGCATTTAGATCTTCTAAAATTGTTCATGACACCACATAAAAAATTCATTTGTATTTTACAGACTTATTTTACTGAGATAAATCTGCTCCGGCAAAGACTGTATTGGAACTAGACGGACTTTATGATGCAGTTCTTATTCTGACTTATTTAAAGTGGGATTTAAGGTCCCGCTTTAACTACACTGTGATCACATCTGCTCAACAGTTGCTTTCTCTAATTGCTGCCATGTGGAAAGTGGTATCAAGTCATGACCTTGTTGTTATCTGTAGGCTGTTTGCTTGCTGGTGGCTAATGATACTGTACAATCAGTGTGCTAGGACGCTACATCTATTTGTGTATACAGAAAACAAATGTCCTAAATACACCACTGAATCTGCCACTGCTGCGATTATATCCATCACATACTCTAAACATATTTTACAGTCACACTGCTAAATTGTGAGTCTTTTAAGATGTTAATAAAATATGGTGAATCATAATATCCATATATAAAACCCTTTTATATAGATGTGTATCAGACATCAGTGCATCAAGTCTATCAGCCACTAAGTTGTCTGTAGTAGTAACTGTTTGTCCCACATTACACAGAGGTTCAATAAACAACTTTTCAATGCAACATTTCAGCTATAGATATGAGATATACTATTAATTAGATTTACATTTATATACATTCTTCTATGACTCTGTACATCAGATTTAACAACTGATCTCACATTTAGTCACAGCTGCCTCTGTGTTTGCAACTTTGAGTCACTGATTACAAAAGGTGTGAGGACGCTTTTCACACAACCCTCTCAAATGTGGGTGCTAACTTATACTGACACACTGTAATTTAAACCACAACAGAGACAGCGACACAAACCGCCTATGAGAAAATTTAGTGAGAAGGAAAACTCCTGCATCACAATCCATCAGTGTAGTTCAAGATTTTAAAGAATCCCTTCAGTCTGGCTTACATGCAAGTCTGCAATCGTTCAGCCAACGCAGCCTGCCACTAGTGAACCATCAAACTTATGTTTTATGTTATCTCTATAGAGGCTTTTTTCATGTGAAACTGAGGCAGCCAAATTGATTTCCAATATACAAAATCATAATCTATAGATGTACATGAATAGGGCTCATCACAGAGCAGCACGTCTGTTAGTTTCTTCCACAGTGTGACTGCATTCTTTACCACTTCCTCTCTCCAACTTCCTGAATGCCATTATTAAATCATTCACATGTGGTCTGTTTCCTGCCGTTTTTCACACATCTCCCTAACACAGACGTGGCTACGTTTGCTCAATAAAGCCATGTTAAAGTAGGAAAAATACAAAGAAGCACATGACAACGAACCAAAAAAACTCAAGGACTACATCACCTAAAGGTTAGACTGACCAAACAGGAAACAGGCAATACAGAACAGACTCAAGTGTGTAACAGGCTGACAAGTTGTTCTGACTACGTGCTAACATGACCTAAAATGATCCCAGAGGCTTCTCTGAAGCTCGTGTATCAAAGCGTCAAAAGCCTCAAATGCCAAAGCTTCCAACAGCACAGCAAGCCATTAAATACAATCCACAATGTGATGCTTTCAAAAAAAAAAAAAACGCCAAAAGCAGAAAGGTTAACTAAAGCATTGCCTCACTGTGATTCTGACTCAAAAATGTACTTTACAAACCTGAGCTTTGACATAAAATGTAGTAGAGCAACAACAAAAAAATTATACGAACATACAAAACACATTATTTCCATAAATGTATAATATTTCATTAATTTTTTATCATTTTTCAGTGTCTCAATAGCCAAAGTGATGTGTGGGGGTAGTGTATGCCAAGTAGTCCATGCCCAGGGTCTTGTATTAAAGACAACACTACTTAAGTAGTGGTGGACTATCCATTCATTACTGAAGCCTTAATTACTTTAATAACTGACTAAATGAGGCCCAATTTAATTAATAAGGGTTCATTACAATTTGCAAACACACTCAAATAACAGAAAATGATGGACACGAGCCAACGTTGAAATTATAGCAGCATTTTCCTCTGTTTAATTTTTTTCTTTTTTTTTTTTTTTTTTTTTTTTTTGAGAGTTCCTGACATCACAGAAACCAAAAGTGTGGTAAACCACGCAAAGCTAATGTAAACAGGTCACACTCGCTAGTTCAAGAGAACAGGAAATTACAATACCAAAGTATCAATATGCGCAGGATAAATGTCACACCTGCTTCTTTTGATCTCATTAACACCAGCTGCAGTCTGTGTTGCCCATGCCCATGTCACGTCTCAACAAGATAAGGTCAACTTTAGTTGGCTTGGATTTTACTTGGCACATTAGAAATGGGCTACACAAAACACAACTGTTCAACATTTTAGATATGTTGAAACTGTAACAGTTACCAAACTTCTGATGTTAAGAACAAAGTTGCATAACACCTGTCTATTGATGATAATTCTCCATAATATATAAATCGAATGGTTTCCTTTTAGTTTGTTCTGGTCTCTAAGCAATATATTCAGTTCCAAACAGTAGCTGAGAGACTACTAACGATAATTAGCTGCTTCTAGCCCACGACCTTCACATCTGACAGTACTGTGTGCACTGCTCTCACCATGTCAGATAATTGTTTACTTACAATGTGTCCTGTTCTTCATCTGGTCATTACTAAGTTCTCTTGTGTATTCCAAACCCTTTTCTCACAATGCCTTCTTGGCAAAATGTCTTTCAGTTGTGTTTTCTTGTTTTCCCGGTACAATGTTGACATTTACACTATCCCACTACACTATCCAGTTTCTCCACGTTCATTAGAATATCTAAACATGCAGGAACCTATATGAGCATGACTTTACTTAGTACACCTGAATGTGCAGCCATTATATCATGTCATAAATCACGTTGATGTACCAGGCTTAATACTAATGAAAGCAGATACTAAACTGTTTTTTCATTATAAACAAATTATACACATATCCTCTTTAAAACATACATAATGAACCTTTCTGATTATCCAAATATTACAAGGGCCTATAAAAATAATAGGTACACCTTAAGACTGTAAAAAGACAATGACGATAAGAGAATAATAACAGAAATGAAACAATTGTTTTCAATTTCAGAGCAAACTAGTTTTATATTAATGTATTTTGCCAATTTTCCTGACACAATCAGTAATACCATCCTGAACATCTAGATCTTAAAATAGTATTTTAAAAAGCATGCGTTTTAAAACTCAAACCACTTGGGTACTATACAACCTACCTGCAATATATATGATTATGGCAAAAAGAAGAGTTGGCACCAGTCTAAGTTATGTTGTAAACTGCCACGCACTGACGTGCATACAAATGACCTTTGAGATGCTGATCACCTTTAATCCTTTTATTAAACAGAAAGCAAAAGCAGAGACGTGAAGACTGTAGAAAAACATTCAATCACTGTCTTCACTGACTGATCACATTATAAGGTGAATTTACTGACCAAACAAACTGCAGTTAATCAAGAATGGTCCTTCCTTCTTTTGCAGTTAGAAATTACAAGTTTAATTGTCAAAACAATTTAAGTGGATGATTATTCACTGCTGAATAAAAATCTAAAGTTTAAAACTTTGTTGAAGCACAGTTTAAGCCTATGATAAACAATTCAGCTCTTCCTAGGGACGTGCACTTGAAAATAACTAATGTATCACAGATCTCCACTCAGACAATCATCCACTCTTTTATATTACTGCTACTCTACAACAGATCCTCAATAACAAAAGCCAATCTGTTTAACTATAACATTCCTTCTTGCAGTTATATAGATCTGTGGGTCAATGGCGTTGTTATCAGCAAATAAACACTGCATGTAACAACAGTGAAGATACTAATCTTTAGTACTTTCATTATCTTAGAGCATAGATACTTTCCTTATAGTACGTGTGAATTGTTTATCTAATCCAAAATCATGAGTCACCAGTCACAGGCTGAAATGTGAAGCCATACAGATGTGTTATAGATGCTCTGGGGTGACTGTGCTGTTCTACATGAAGTCATCCTCTACTCTGGTATGCAGAGGTGTAATATTTCCCTTGCTGTCAAACCAGCTCCCCTGAATTCCTTTAGGTAGACCTCATATCACCAGTATGTAGTAACATCAACAGAAGAACATTATCATAAGGTATAGCTGCAAACAACAGAGAAAGTTTTGATTTGTCTCAATCACTGAGTACTGTGGTGTTATTCTAATGTCCTTGGCTGTATATGCATCCTGGGCCCAAAGCCCAAATTGTGTTTCTGTGATGTAATCCTACCCAGTGACTTGTTGAACAAACACACAGCTTTCACTGTTTTCTCCTCTAAAGACTGGTTTCACTTTACTGAGACCAAGCTGTACCTGTATTTGCCACTTTGTTTATGAGCCATGCAAATGGTTCTGAGCAGTTTAGCAGCTCTGAGCGTAACAACCTCTACTTTAACTCTGCCCTTGATAAATATTACACCATCTTTCTTTGCCTAGACCACATCCACAGAGACTACACCGCACGTCAGGAATGTAAACCCTATGTAGCCCCATATATGGTGAAAACTGTTCATCGTAAAGCTGAAGTAAATGTTCAACCATCAGTAACAACATATCTGTCAGTATGGGATGATCATCTAATAGTTCCAGCCAAGTCTTTGAAATATGAAATACATTTTTCCATCCCATTTGCCTTTTTTACACATAATCTGATTTGCAGTATACATTTATGTATTATGTGTTATGTATTTATGTTTATATTTCAGCTTATTCAAATATCTTCAAACAAACTTGGAGCACCAATATACACTGAGTCAACTAAAACTTGGTGATAAACAAAAGAGGACAGATTATGGCTCCACCCAGGGATGAATAATGGTTTCCTCCCTTAAACTCAGAGCTCTGTTGAGATTTTTAGTCACAGTTCAGACTTCCTTTGCCGCCAACTACTCTGCTTGGAGGTATGAGCAACAGGGGTCGTTCCTAACCCTGAGACCACTCTACAGAATTAAAAAAAAAAAACTGTGATCTTAGAGCGGCTTCTTGCCACTGATTTGCAGAGTGCTAGAGTTATCCAGACAGCCTGGCAAAGGCATTTTAAACTTGAGAAGCAGGCTATTCACAAGACACAGGCTGTCATTAGGATTTCTCAAGACAACACCCTTTTGTCGCTCCGGGAGCACACGTCACTTCAGTCCACCCTAGGCTTTCCCATGTGGCGGTTTTTATGGTCATACTTTCTCTTAACTTAACAATCAGTGGTTGCAAGTTTAAGACTCATGACAATTTAACACCAGAGCAACAAGAAACACCACCAACTGAGGTGTTCATAAAGCCATTAGCGGTCAGCCTCATTGTCTGCAGTCAGTCCAATTTGTTATCTTCTACAAATTCCATAACACCAGCCAACTCAAGTTTCTTGTTTTGTAACAGTGTCTGCAATTAAAACTTCCCACCAATGAGCAAGTAATCACGGTTAAATGAAAGCCACAATAAAAAGCACTGCTGCTAACAGTCAGTAATTGGCTATCGAGAGGTGACGTCATCCACACAGTTCAATGGCAGCCAAGCTTTCCACATTTGTCAGCTTGGAAAGGAACCATGATCAACACTAGCCAAGGTTTTTTGTTTTTGGTCACGGAAAATTACTTTCAGCCACTGGTTTCTGCTGAATCTGACGGTTACATACACTTTACACGTTTAAATAAGCGACTGAGGCTACAGTTTACCAAATAAGGCAGCTAATTAGCACCTAATTATAGATTTAGATGCTCTAAAGTCAATGTTCATACAAGAACATTATGCTGTACATACAGCATTAGTACAACATTAGTTGTCAAGCCCAAGTGTTTGTTTCCCACATCATACAAAATCTTATGCAACCATCATCATACCAGCTATCAAATCTTATGATCTCATTTCCAGGTAAAGGAGTCATGAAGAAATGACTTCATGCCATCAGAGCTTCAGTGGTGCAGACTCAGAGTTGCCACCTTTCTGAATAAGTGCGCTCCTAACAGATACTGTCTTCTTTTCTGTGTATGTCTTGCCACCAGTACTGTCCAGGCTGACTAAGGATAACTTTTTATCAATCACACACACTCACATACCACATTGCCCGAGCCCAACTGTCACAACAAGTATGCTCTCCAAAGAACTTTTAGCATATGTATTGACAGGGATAATCACATGGTGCACTCAGTGCTTTGAAAAGTAAAGCACTCAGTGAAACACTATCTCTTTTTCTCATCTCTAACAGCTATTAGCTGCTCTATGTTGGGCTACATTAAATAGTAATAACAGCACATCGATACCTATTCGACCCTCATCCTGCACTAATCATGTTGTGTATGTTCTGTACTGAAAACATGTTGTTTAGTGACTGTACTGAACTTATTGTTTGATGTGACTTTTATCATAAGATTTATACTGACCAATGAGTACAAATCTGTAATAAACAACTAATGATCAGTGCAATAGGCTTGATAAAGAAATTAAACAGAACACTATTGAGTGGTGAAACTTTTTCAACTGTGAAGTAGTGTAACTTTCTCGATCTAACCAAAGTTGAGAGTGACTCAACCCCTGCCTGTGGGATTACAGGATGTGAGAGTTAACTGCACAGTGCTTCCATGCAACAGCACCTAGCTGCTTTGTATACATACCAGCTTTTTGTTTTTACCCTCATCCTCGCTGGACTTCTTTTTAGAGGGTTTATTCGGGTCCTCCCCACCACTTGCTTGATCCATTTTAGCTTCAATGTAATTAGGTCCAAAACTCTCGAATAAGACCTCCTCAAAAAGTTGACAAATGCCACCAGCACGATTTATTTCTACTAATACTTATGTAGGAAACCATCCATCCAGGTTAGGTCTTTTCAAAATCCATTCCGTTTGAGGAAAAAGTTTTAAAAAAAAAAAAAAAAATTCAAAGTTGACCGCCTTCAGTGTGTATCCAACAGTCGAGGAGGCTGCTCAAAGGAGAAGAGGTGTGGTAGGATATGGATAGGATACTGCTGTCTCCCGTCTCAGCTGAGCAGAAAACCAGTTCACACCGCGGTGGAAATCGTTCTGCAATTACAATGGCATTAAATAAACAACAATTATCTAATTTAGTATGATACCGTTAAGTTGGACAAATGTTTGTCTAAACACGTGTTTTCCCAGTGAAGCCGTGTTAGTATGCAGCAGAGAGCAGCATTCACATTCACACAAACCAGAACAGCGGACTGGAAAATACATGTAAACAAACATGTCAGATGTAGGTTTAGGACAGCTAAATATCAGAAAAAATAAAATGTGTAATGTGGCTTTATTCTTATCGACAGTGTGTTTGGAGGCAGGCTCTAATACACAGAGCAAACTTACAACCGTGTAACTTAGCTATAACGTCCCAGTAACCGACAAAAATAAGGTTTAACGTCAACTAAAATACGATGGCAGTTTTCAGTGTAAACTGACAACGTCGGTATTTACTCAACAAAGCAGTCATTAATCAGAATTATGAAACAATTGGTGTAATAGCAGAAATCACCGTTGTTCTCTCTGCTTGGGATACTTTACACTGCTGTCCACTTAGCCAGGCTAGCATAACTGGACGACCGAGCTACAATTATGTAATTTAACCGACACAATAATACACAAGCACATATAAAACTGTCCTGTAAGTTACACGAGTGAACCATAAATAACATGCCAAATAAAACTCACAAAATATCATCCAAGGCTTACCTTTAGCAACCAAACCTGAAAGCCAGGGCCCATGGTATTTCCGCCCATCCTGGCTCTGATTGGTCGACGAGAGACGTCAGCGGCGGGGATTCCTACTGTGATTGGACAGAACAGCTGTCAATCATGAGGTCGGCGTGGCGTTAAAGGGGTGGAGACTGTTGTGACGAAGGGGTCAGTCTGATTTCACAGCAGCCGGATGGGACTCAGCCAGTTGTAAGAATAGATCTCTGAGTGAATTAGGCTGAGAAAGGCCCAGCGCGGATCGGAAACAGGGCGGGAATCTGCATCTGCGGCAACAAAACACACCCTTGTGTGTATTCATCATCTGTGTGTGTGTGTGAGACGACCACATACCCTTTGTGTGGGATAATAACAGATGGTGTTATTGTTTTGTGTGTCTGTGTGTGCACAGATAAAGGACAAAACAACTATTGTAATTGTGGATTTTAATTCCCAACCGTTAAAACTGTATATTGCCAAAAATAATTTCTTAACAAAAGGGTCACTTACTGGCTATTTCCATGGCTTTCATAGAAGCATCTCATTCATCCTCATCAGTCAGCAGAGTATGTAACTTGTGCTCACAACCAACCAATCAATCAATCAATCAATCAAACTTTATTTGTATAGCACCTTCTGTGTCAGTCAATGTTGTTCAAAGTGCTGCACATCTGAAAGACAAGCAGATGAATCAGGGGAAAAATAAACAAATGAACATTTGTCCATTTGTTGTTTCAGTTGACACTGAAAACGGGCAAGTAGAAGTTTCACCCTGTTGGCTAAACACAATTCAGCAATAACCATAAAATATAGTTTAAAGTTAGGTGTCTTAAAACTTTATTAAGATGCAAATTAGAATAAATAAATATGTGACTTGAAATAAAAGAATCAATAAAAAGGATCTCAAGGATAAAGTGGAATAAGTGGTAAACTAAGGAGTATAAATTTTATTTTATCAAATGCCAGGCTAAAGAGGTAGGTTTTAAGTTTACATTTAATAATGATAAACAAGTTGGGACAAGACAATGAAGTGCAACCAATGTGAGGACTTGGGTGTGATGTTAAGGGACAAAGACAAATGCAATAGTCAAGCCTGCTGCGTATAAAGGCATGGATTAGTTTTTCTGCGTCACTCAGGGTGAGGTGAGGTGATGACAGGCAGATTTGGATACAAAATCTGCATGAACTTTAATTTGGAGTAAAAGAACACCAAGATACCCCGGGATATTCCTCGGGGAGGTTGGCTCGGGGTATATCCAAAGGAAATTTAATTTCTCATAGCTATAGCATGTAAGATTAAAATTTCAACTTTGTCCTAGTTAAGTTGTAAAAACATTTGTATCATTTACAGACATTTCTATCTAAATTACATTTGAAATGCAATGCATTTGTGTCACCAGGAGACAAACATATAAAGGTGTCTGTCATCAGCATAACTGGAGATAATGATTTGATGATTTGTCTTCAGGTTGTCTGAAAACAACACAAATTGGATCATTTCTAACCCAGGTGCTGAGTCACAGCACACACATTAGCCGGCTTCACACTGTCGGGCCAGGCCAGGGCCATTTGGGGGCCACCTAGGTTCTAGCATCCCAGGTCTAGTCCCAAGACTTTTGCGTTCAGATTGTCGGGCCACTAGCCTCTCCGGATTACCCTTCAGCAAACCCTGTTTGTGAAAACATCAACAATACCTCACATTTTCAAACAGGATCTGAGGTTCAAGCACACAAAAACAAACACCTGGCAGCAAGTAAGCAATCAATTCTGTCGCTGTTTTTAATTCTAGTTGTATTCGATCTACGTGGGTTTGCTGTTTGAAGTTAGTTTGCTAACTGCTGCACCGGCAGTTTCTTAACTTTTTCTCAGACTGGAGGGCAGCTCTCTGGATGCTTTCCTTGGAGAGCTCTGCCGCAGTGTGTTTCATGACCTCCTCGTTCCAAGAGCAGAGCATGAACATTACTGTTGATCCATCATTCTCCATAGTAGCTAAAATTGTAAATATATTTCTGTACTGCCATCTTTATTGCCCCTGCTGTCTTCACACCTAGAACAACAGGTTGACCCCACCTCTAGGCCCTCCCTGGCCCTACGTGGCCCAATGTTTTGGTTGGGCTAGTGGCGCCTAGATGGCTCGGATATGGCACCAGTTAGCACTGGATCAGCTTTGGCCTGACAGTGTGAAGCCAGCTAAAGGGTTGCAATTACCTAGCAAGATTGGCTGGTAATTTAACCCAAAATGTGCTAGAGTTATCTTAATTAACTCATGGGATTACTCTGACATAGATGGTGGGTTACAGTAATCCAGAAAAAGCTATTCACGATAGCATCTGTGCCCTTAGCTGCATTGTGTACTCAAGCAGGCTAGTTCGCTTCTGAATGGGTTATTTGTACAGAAAGAAAGTATATATATATATATATATATATATATATATATATATACACACATACACACACATAACTATTTGATTCTTGAAATGCTCAATGAGATTTTTAAAAAAGCAACATATAAAGTTGAAAAAGTGGTGGTCCTTAAAATCATCTTTGGGGAATTTCTCTGTTTTTTATGTTGCTGTTTTTTTTAAGCCTAGTGTGATCCCTCAGTCATTTAAAACTGTCATTTAAAATTAGTAAAAATGTCATTTAATGCTAGAGCTTCTTGCAGACTGAGAGGCACAAAAAGGCGGTTCAGTGTCCTTTAATCACACATAGTTATATTTTCCAAACAATATTAACTGATCATTTGATTTGCCCTACGCTTAGACTTGTTGTGGTGCTTAACTTCACTAAACGTTTTGTCGGTGTACTCAATGTGTCTTAAGTAAATGTCTATCTAACTTTTTTGTTTTTTTATTTACTTTCTTAGCTTCAGAGTTTCTCATTCAGATTCTTTCAAGGGTCAATGTATGGATGCTGACGATAGTTCTTTTCTAATCTTTGACTTGAAGTTACAGTTTTGCTAATGTTTACTTTCCTAACTCTAGCTAAATGATAAAGGGTCTTTACCACTGGTGGCCAGGAAGAATTTGTTGTTGCAGCATTACTTTTTGGCATTATTATTAAATACCCAGGAGTTTCACCTGCTTGGGTAATTGAACAATATTAAAATCCATGTGTGCTGAAATTTGACTAATTGTATTAGTTTAAACGAACAACGACTTTCCTGAACTTAGATTAGGTTTAATTCGCAGAGACAAGATGAGCAAGATGAAAGTATGATAATATGAGATGATAATGCAGCCTCTATTTTCTGTGGTTGTCATTTAGGCTTATCACTGATAGGGAAAGTATGTACGATGGCAAGTTTTACATTTACAATGTGCTGTTGTGTTAAAGCTGGAGTGTGTGACTTCTACATGTAAATGAAGGTTTGTTGCATTCAAGTACTTGCCAAACAAGTTCACTTAATGCCGATTAAGCCATCCAACACAGGCAAAACCCTCTGTATTTAACACTATACTTTTAAGTTTTAAGTCTGCTGTGCATGACAGCATTCCCACACTGCACATTGGTAACTATGTGTTTTATGTCAACCTTTTACAGAGCTGAAGAGAGTGTGGTGTTGTTGATATGTACATTGTAAATATATCTGCAGGCTTAACACAAGCTGACATGTATTTTCTCAGCCTTTTATTATATGTCCCTGGTGCAACACAGTGAAATGTGCTAAAGGTTCCTATCCACATATTTTAACTTTAGCAAGTCAAGCAAAATACATGCAGCTGTCTGTCAACTTGTGTTGAGCCTCTAGTTATGTTTACAACACACATATAGTGAAGAGAATATGGTGAAAACACAACCTGGCAATGGTGATGCAGCAGGCTAGAGCAGGTAGGAGTGTGCCTGAGGTCAGTCAGAATGACAGTCAATAGGCTAGAGGTCACAGTAGCAGTGAGCAAGGATGAGTCAAAAAGTTGACTGCACTGAATAAGAGTCACATATTTCTTGTATCCATTCATTTTGAATCCTGGAACTGTCCCTCCAGGAATTCAAAGGCCCTTTTCAGATGTTTGCTGTCTAATTTGCCTGATTTTGCTTTCTAAAAAAACCCAATTGAAACAACTTTTTACTCATATGTTTCCTGCACCTCATAAAAGAAACAATAAAGTTGGCTGACTTATGGTTCAATGTTTCACAGGAAACGACAATGATTGGTCAAAATTGCAAGTTTGTGCAGAATTTGTAGGAATTGACTGAATTCAATAGCTGTGATTGTAACATTGCACAGCCCTGAAGGGTCTGAATAAAGGATCTGCTGTATGCCATGCTGGCTGAGATTTTTTTTTTCCTTTTAGCTGTTTTCAAAGTAAGAAAATATCTAACAAGGTGCAAGGCTGGGTGCTGTATGGTAGTAACCCATTTGTCTTCCTGGCTGGCATGTTGGCAGCATTGTGTGGGTTTGTGTTTGAGTGGAAATGATGGTCTGTTGTTGTTGTGTGTTTGAGTCCTTGGCAGTTTTGCTCTAGAATACTTATTTGGTGACCCCTGGCTACAGCTGTTGTGTGGTATGTGTCACATGGGCAGTGGATTTGATTCATCATCATCTACAGACTGCAGACATTGAATTAAACAAGCAAGAGACTGTCACAATTGTCAATCTTCAATTCATAGAAGCACACATCGCAGCTGTACTGGGCTCTCTTTATGCCCTGGGGAAAAGTTATTCCTCGCTGACTGTCACTATATAATTTGAACTCTGTTTGTAAGAAATTCTGGGATCTGATTCTCCCTCACATCTGACACACAGTGAAATTGCATTCATAACAGTCTTAAAAATGTTGCAAGTTTAACTTGTTGAAACCTGCAGAAACCCTGAAATAGGTGGAGCCTCAAGGAATTTGTCAGCAGTAGCCAAAAAGTAGCCTAGTCCATTATCACCCTTTAAAAAGGCAAATTTTCCACACTGTAGTTATTGTGTAGGTTAAATAGATGAGATTGAGACAAATTATTTTTTTCCCCATTTCGAGTCCTTTTAGTAAACCAAACTAATTGACTGTTCACAGTAGCTTTATATTTACCAAAGAATTGTGACAGTGGTATTGACATTCCCATCTAACTTTAAGCATGCAGTGGCGATCAATTTTGATAAATAATTTATAAAGGTAAATGTCAAATATTTGGTGGTTCCAGCTTCTCAGGAAATTTGTTGCCTTTGTTGATAGTGTATTAAAAATCCACATCTTCTGAGAAACTGTGATTGTACACTATTTTCTGACATTGAAAAAATAAATAAACAAAATGTATTTTTAAATTAAATTTTGAATTAATCTGTGGTATCAGTTGTGTCCTTCATGGATTGAATCATGGACCATATTTCTGGTGTGATATTTCAACAGTGAGTTAAAGTGGTCAGGGTGTCGTAAGAGGAATAAAGTTACTGGAGCACAAAAGAGTTTATGGCCACAGTATTCAGGTGCAGTCTTCTTCAAGATGTTCTGTTGATAAATGAGTCTGACTCATTCTTAGAGGCCAGCAATTTTCAAATGTAGAATAAAAGCACAAAGCTCCTCTTCACTGAAACCAGCGGTTATTTACTGTTAATCATACGAGTTCTTGATTTAAGGGGAGGAATATGTTAATGTGCATTTAAAAGGTCGTACACAGTTAAATGAGAAGCTTGTATGCAAGTGATGGCAAACTATCAAGGTGAGCACAGTTTTATATTTGGAGAATTGTCGCCTCCCTGAAGGTCCCAGTGTTAGAAATTTACTGCATTTTGCATAAAGACAGAAAAGTAAAATACAACGAGCACAGGTAATAATTTTATTTTTTATGTTGACGTGTCGGCAAACAAGCCTTTATCATGACCAATGTGAAACTGCAGCATTAGTTTGGACACATTGTTTGGGTTTTATCATCCGTGGCTGAACAATAGTCTAACTCTGTGACTGATAGTTTACAAAAGCATTGATAAAGACATTGAAAAAGCATGTGCCCTTGTCAACCTGGTGATAAACCAGGCAATAAACAATCAAAAAGTACAATTTCTGCCCTTTGTTGGAAAGAGGCAGATGAGGCAGTGATTTGTCACTGCTTATAGACTATGTGCCCATTTGTCCGATTGCCCCAAAGACACCAGGGAGGTAATCATTTAACCTTCCTCTTGTGTTTGGATCAATACTCATAAATTTTCAGCTTTACGCCAAAATAAATGTGTTTTCTTTCATCTGATTACTAAGAAGTATCACAGTACCCTTCACACTGGATATTCAAGCACACAGTGATGGCTACATAAAGAAATGTTGCCTACAGTCACATAGTCACATGCAACATTTTCTTGTCACAAGCCTTGGGTCCTCAAATCAAGAAAACTATTAACTGAATATCAGCATTTTAAAAAATGCATGTGACAGTGGGGAATAATCACAATATTGTTTCCAACCACACTCCCAGCATTACCAAACAGTTATGTTTGGTCTGTGAAGTTCTCTCTTGGTCACATGACTGGTCTGTGGCATGTGACCACCACCAAGACTGGAACCAACTAATTTAAAACAATACTAGAGTCTACAGCCTCTCTGAAAGGCTGCAAAACCTCACTGTAATGGCAACTAAAGTCTTATAAAATGAATGAATGATCACTCAAGTTATTAGAATTCATGGTTCAGGCACCGCAAACACCATCTAACAATTGTTGAGCAATTTCATCCCAGACCAATCGAATAGCCCACTAACACAGTCACATAGAGGACTATAGAGTGGTGCCATGAAGGGAAATCAATCAAGATTTGAACCAAAGAAAGTACGACAACAGCAACTTCCCCACACTGCAGCTTTTTCCTGTTCAGTGAAAGACATAGAAGAGCTACTCCTAAAGAAATTCACATGCACAATAAAAGGGAAAGTGGCATCAGTGTGTGACATGAGTTGTGAAAAACACCATCATGTGGCATATGTGTTTGTGCTTACCCAAAAAACACATTCAATGACTCACCCACACACCTGCTGCCATAATACAAAATGGGACAGTAGACAGCATTAACTGGAGCTGTTCATTTAAGATAATATCAAGATGTTTTTTTAGAGTAACTGCTCATATAGTGTGTTTTCTTTATCAATAAAATCAAACTGAACTTTTAATATTGTACCCACAGTTGTTGGTTCACTGATCACAGATCAAGTCAATAAATTCGGTCGTACAGGCCACTCAAAACATGCACGGCACTTCACTCTCTTCATTTCTGTTTCCTCTGTATTTTATTATGTGCTAGTCCAGCTGCTCGAAAGCAGCTCCAAACATTTAATTAGGTCATTCAGCTTTCCATCTGTCCATATTGGACTAATATCACCCACTATTTGGTTGAGCCTCTTGGATCTTTAGCAAGGAACTGCTGCAGTTTAAGAATGAGATCATGAGAAAGAGAAAAAAAATCCCTGTTGAGGTTCTGACAGACCACCAGAAGAACACGTACTGCACATGAATAAATCTCAGAATAACTTTTTTACTTAATTACTATTTAAAATCATCTGTAATTTCTGTAATCTATAATTAATCATGAAGTATCATAAACACAGTCTAAAATCTAAATTCTTTATTAAACAGGTCAATACCATTGGCAATCTAATGTCTGATATTATAGTAATGACCCCAGTGGTTCTGTCTATTTTTTTTTGCATAGCAAGTATGTAATGTCAATTCACTCGCATTCATTCACTCACAAACTCTGTGATTAAAAACATGAGCTGCTCTGGATGTGGGACATTGTTTTCCCAAGAGTCCTTTGGCCATTTTGAGATTACTGGTCATGGCCCTGAAAAAATAGATGCTCCCTGATTTTTTTTTTTTTTTTTAAAGATCCAAATGTTTATTCCTCTTTTAAAGTGAGTTGTTTTTCCATTGGCAAGAGTTGTGTCTCAGTGATGCACTAGTTAGACTCTGCTGAAACTATAATCATATATGCACTTAAAAGAGCAGTTGAAGGAAGATGGTTGGATTCAAAAGACACCCAGTCGGGATGTGGCATGCACTTCAAGAAACAAGTATCAATGTAAATGGGGCTGTTTGAGTCCAGCAGTTTTTTAAAACTTTAAATCTCCATTCACATCCTATTTAACACTTGAGTTAGTGGATTTCTACTGAACCTCCCAGCAGGCTTTGCACACCTCCTGTAGAGCCAGTCGTCTCCTATTACCAAACAGTGAGACTTGAAAGAAATGAAGCTGTTGTCGGCAGTGACGGCAAAGAGAGCTGTGTTTAGACCTGAGAGATGAAAAACAAATGACTTGTAAATTTTTTCTTGCCTCCAATGCCACCAATACCTTCTTCTTACTTTACTACAAGGTTGCACTATACTCATAGTGCTTAATATCAACTTATTGAGCACAATGTAAATCCTACTGCATCTTTTTCCTGTACCAAACATTCTTAGACATACAGTTTTTAAAGCACTATTACTACTACTATTACTACTTGCATTTTGTTTTTCTTTTTTCTTTTATACCTGCATCATTTCTTCATCATATTGGATGAACATTTGATTACTATTCTGTATCATTACTTTCTCATGCAAGATCAGATATCTGAGGAAGTGAAAGACACAAACTTTAGCCACCAGCACAGACATTCTGTCTTCCATGCACCTTTTATTCCCTTTTTTTTTTTTTTTTTTGGTTTCAAAAGATTATTTTCAGTCATTTCATATTAGATGGCACAAACATTTTTATTAGTAACAACAAATGTTGAAATGTTTTTTTTTTTTTTTTGTTTTGTTTTTTCAGTTAAATATTTCAGTGAGGAACATTTGTATTCAGCAGCTTTCCCTGAAGGTTGTTTTAGCTGTAACCATGGAAGACAGTTACATCTGTGTATTGTTAAAAGGGCACTTGAAAACATTGCTCATGCGGCCCCATAGAGACAAACACAAAGATGGGTCTTAGAGGAGCATGTCTCTATTCAGTGTTATGCAAATGCACCACCAACTTTGTGTGAGCTTCCACTTCATTAGCTATATGTTTTGCAGCACATCAGAAGAAGTGGCTGCCAAGTCTGTGAACAATATCTTGTTCACATCAGCCTCTATGACATGGAGCATGAAGACCTTTGCTTGACCTCTTCCCTCACTCTAGTGAGTGTTCAAAATCTGCACATGCACAGGCTGCATTATGATGGCAGGAAATATATAAGATACTAGATATTAGAGAAATACAGGGAAAAATCAAACATGGATTGCAGAGAAATTTTCTGGCCATAAATACTTTTCTGGAAATAAAAAAATACCTGTCAGATTCTAAATCAGAAAAGTAACATTATTACTTGAGTATTTAGAAGTGCATTGTAGGAACTGATAATAACTGGAGCAACATCATCACAAAATTAAATGAAAGAGGAATTCAATTATTTTTCACGGTTCCCTTTTTTGATTGCAAAAATGAGAAAAGATTTTCTAAAGTGACCTTGCTGTTTTTGACCAGTCATAAGTTCGCCAGTTTAACCAACTTAACGCAACAGAAAGCCACTGCTGGTGACTTACTCAGCTCTGAAACTCATAAAGTCATGAAGGCTAGTGGATCTCAAAATTAGTTTTGGACCAGCTATTATTGTGTAACTTCTTTGATAGATGAATATATTTTAAATACTGACACCTAAACACTATCTGCTTTGTCTAAACTGACATGTTTTCAGTGAAGAGAGTAAAGGAGCTTGGATGAGTGCAACAGAAAACTGATTTTGATGTAAGATGTCAATATAATAAGCACATAATCAGAGTGACACGGTGTGCTGCGCCTGTTAGAGGTGTGTACACACCGCCTGTCCCTCACTACATGTGATGACTCAGCACCATACACTAGTGCAAATAATGAAAGAATCTGTGTATGATTCAGCTGATAATGTACCAGTGTGAGTGGGAGTGCCAATCTATATCATAGACACTTCTACTGAGCCAGAATGGAAACTGGACTCCTCAGCAATTTCACCAGTTGGCAGGGCCGAATTCTTGCCTGAAAACAAGAAATCATTGAGTCTGCCATCGGCTCAGTTTTATAGACTTGCATTTACTGTGGGATTTGTTATGACTTTAAAAGAGTATACGTTTCCCAGATGTTTAACATATGGCAACAATCCTGAAATCAAGCATTTTATACATGTCTTGAGGCTCAAGGGCGGGCAAGGCATTGATGCATTTGTCACAGTCAGTAGTTCTTTAAACTATACTTTTGTTAACTCTGCAATTCCCCTCAGCTACTCTCATTTGACCCATGTAAACAAAGCAACAAAGACATCTAGAGGCTCACTGTGCACATTTTAAAAAAATTATTAAAGCTTTTAATGCTAAATAGTTACAAACAGCAGCTAAACAAACATGTTGATACAACATAGTGAATTACCAAACCGGACTGATGGACTGATGGGCTGAGATGATAAACTCATTATAGTTTCTCTCAGACAAACAAGATAAAAATAATAGTCACTTAGTCAGTTATCATCATATACTTTTTAAACCTTCAATTATTGATGGTGATACCAGTCTCAACTCCCAAACCCTCTCATGGTCTGATTGTATTGAAACAAAATGTTTTTTTGTCCTTTGTAAAAGTGATTTTCCCCCAGCATTGTGAACATTACCGGGGTTGAGTAGGAGAAGAATTTATACCCAGGATATATCATGACTGTTAATGTATTTCCCTAAACTGCATTTGCATCTCACAGATGAATTGAAAAGAACAGCATGTAACAGCAGGAAAACCTAAATACTTAGAATTGACATGGAAGGTTGAACATGCAGCTACATTAGACTTAAACAGAGTGTGATGCTGCTGTTTTTCCTGCTGAGGCCAGGATGATCTTTTTAAACAGACATAAGTGGTTGGCACTTAATGCCAACAAACTAAGCAATGCAACAATGCGACTCTTACCGGTAATCAGCTTGACTGAGAGGAAGGCCTATTGTTCAAGCCAGGCAGCAAATGAATGCAGTACAGGACATTCTCCACAGTTTCCTTTAAAATATTGCAGACATGTATCACACTGTAATTGCTTACAGGGCAGCAGCACAAAGGCTCAGTACCCCACAATAATTCTACCCAGTGCTTCTTTTTAAGAACTTAAAAGATTGGTAATTACTCATTCCTAACTTGACAGTCCCTACAGGTGACTGTGACCTTAATCAAGAGAACAACAGTCAGATTTGCTAACTGTTCACCATTTTCTGTGGGGTATCTACGTTGATTTTTATTGTGCCTGCAGGGGGCGGCTACTTCTTTTAAGTGATTTAAGTTGACATTCTACATGGGACTGACCAAACTCCAACTGAAATACATTGTTAGAGAAAAGTTATGTTCCTGAGAACAGTTCCAGTCAAACATTTCAGGAATAATTTTCTGAAAACTCCTTAATTAGACATCATTCAGTGCACTGTGTTATTGCAAAAATCACCTTGTAATTAAAATGCTAATTCAGAGCGGGTGTAATTGTTGCGGAGAAACCTGGGATCCCAGAAATGACAGGAAAAATGTATTAGAAGCACCATCCAATTCAAAAAATACTTAGGATTCAAGCAAGCAAATCAGAAAGTGACTGGGTCCAAAATACAAAAGAAATTACATTCTTCACATACAAAGTGGATCGTGCAGAAAGTCTCCTCACAAGCACAAGCTATGGGCCCCTGCTTATGTTTAGCATTTAAATCCTACTGATTGTGAATCAATATCAACTTAAGCTAGCTGGCATCAATGCTGCTCTTGCTTTCTCTACCATTTGCATGTCTGGTCTGCACTTGGTATGCACACTGCTGCACCAACACAACTCTCTCTTCATTCAGGAAACCCCGTGGCTATGTGCCCCTGACCAAAGCATTTAGCCTTCAAATACTCCACTGACCAAAAGTAGGAGACATCGGTTGTACAGTGAGAGCTGATGCTCGCACACATAAATCTGTGGGAGTGCAAAGGCAGAATTCAGTTAATACACTTGTATAACCTTTGTGATAAAGTGATCTACATTAAATCACCCTCAATTAACTGGTAACACATTCCACCCAATGTAAAATGGTGCTCAACGGAAGAGCTAAAATTGTCTCCACATTTTTAGATAGAAATGTTCTTTGAGCTTTTGCACTGATAAGAGGTCTGTAAATAATTAGAGAACATACAGAATCAGGAAAGAGGATGACAGAGATATGAGATAGATTATGAGTGTGTTCATGTGAAACTGAAAGCTGCAGAGTACACTGTAACAAACAAAAACAAGCTGCAACTTTTAACTGGTAAACATAAACGACAGAGAGCACATGACTGCTAACTCTGGCGCAGATCTTAGGAACTCAGGAAGTGGATTTGAAGCAGAGCCCATTATGCAATTCAGCAGATCTTCCCTTTTGGGGGAAGAAGGGAAGTAGAGAAGTTGCACTGGGTGAGTTTTGGCCCAGCTTTCTGATTATTGATACACAGAATATTCCTCTTCCTGTCATGTCATGAATAATATATAACTGATCTTTACCAGGCACTCTGAAAGGAAAGTTGGTTCCCCTCCCTAACTTGTTGAAATTGATTCTCTCTATGCACTGTATATTCAAGAAAAACTTGGTGAATCCTGAGTTGGGGAACATTAGTTCTCCAAACAAAAGGGGTTGTTTTAATGAGGTCTTTATCATTCCATCAGTGTTGGATTTCTCTGAGACTTTTTAAGTTTTCTTTTGGTAATAAAATTAATTAGAAATGAAAAAGAGCTTAAGAATATAACCATTATTGGAATAATTCCAGATGCCAATAGAGGGAAAAATTTACCTCTGGACATCTTCATATTATACATCTACAAAGTGGTGAGGTCATTGGAGATGATGTAGAGTTTAGGCTTTCAATTGTTATTTGCAGCAAAGTTATAAAAAGCAAGGCCACAAGGACAAAGAAGACTTGTTGATAGTTGTTACAACATGTGGAAAAGCAGAATGAACTCTGTAGAGACAGGCGAAGCTACATGGTGATGCCCTAAGCAACAACAGCTCAAACCTCCTCAGGCAGACAAAGTCTCTGGTACCTGGAAATATGTTAAATCAAATCTCCAGGGACATGCACCACTTTTGACCCCCTTAAAAAGATTAAGAGGTTGTCAGTCACCCACAAGGTAGCCGTCAACTCCGTAAATGTCTTGAGTGCCCTGACAGGGCAGAGTGGCTCTGTTGGTTCCTCTGCCTGGCTTATCAGAATTCAATGCTGCCAACTTGTTGGTAGTTATCACGAAAAAGGAAGACACTCTGTTTTGGAGAGATGGATTTGGCCAGAGGGTAAATCCTGACCTTATCCATAAATAAAATACATACATGTCTATGCCAAGAAAGTCACTTTAATTGCTCCCTAGATAAACAGATGGAGGTCACTCTGTGGTTTTCATAGGAACCAGCATAGCTCCTGATTTAAGGTTCAGCAAATTGCTACCCAGTCTGTTCTACCCGTACCCAGCTCTCCAAGTCCTATTGAGCCAGTTGACAGCAGCATGCCAAGATCATGGCTGACATCAACCTGCAAAGGGAGCCCTCACAGATGGCCTGACCCGAAGAGCACCTATGATTTGTTAACAAATTACCATTGCATCCCCTGCACAGTATGTGGACTATATCATTTGTTCCACAACACTTGAGGCTTGGCACTGTTACCATCGGATCTCAGAGCAACATTTTACCAAATAGAGAGTGCTTCGTTTTCAGATCTCTTAAATATTAGGCTTTGAGTAAATACAGTAAAAGTTTAAAGTTATACTCATATGCTGAGTTATGACATTTTATGTTTCTAACTGTAAATATTGTAGCTCTGTTGACTGTTCACAGTTAGGAGGGGGAAATCAGCTTCTAGGAAACAGGAGAAAGTCACTGAGTTTTTGGCTGCAAGGTCACCCATGACTGGCATTAGCAAACAATCTGGACTCACCATTGTGAGGCTGCATTGTTAGAACACATAAGGTATAGATTATCTGATGACAGAAGGGTTTTAGTAGCCTGTGGGGGTTCAGACTGCTCAATGGTTTTGGTCAATGAAGAATGAGGAAGAGTAGAAGAAAGTGACAACCAAATAAAGCAACAAGAATCTGTGCAATTACAGCCTATGGAGCCCATTCACGGTCCAGGGAAAAAAAAAAAACCCAATAGAAAGTATTTGACTTTTTTAAGGCATATTTGTTAAATGAATTTAAGCACATGCGGATAGTGTATGGGTTATCATATTAATACATGCCCAATGCACATTAACCACAACACAAATAGAGAAAGAGAACAAGATGTCCCTTAACCTGTACACTGTCAGTTATGGTTTTAACAGTTTTTAATACAAGCTCATGTGAAACTTGTTGATTTGTTCCAGTGCCAGTGGGAATTCCTCTTTCTAGTGTATATCTATTCGTAGGTTAAGTAATTGTAGAATGTCAGACTTTAACCATATTGTGCCTATTTCAACAAAAAAATTGTCTAAAGAATTACTGTGGGTTATGTTTCACATTGTATTGTTTTGTATTTTTGGTGTATCACATTATAACTAATATGCTTAATAGTCCACAGTGATACTGTGGACTATTTTTGGATCTTCAAACAGAGTTACAGCAAACGCTACCTCTGCTTCACTGCTGTGGAGAATCAGCAGGCTGTGGGTTTTCTCAGCGAGAGTAAGGAGGCAGCTCTGGGACAGGAAACACAAGCAGATTTCCCTGGTGGGAAGCCCTATTAGTCTGTCATAGATTTACAGAGGAAAAACACAATGGAAGCTGCAAACACACAGTTGAACTCCCCTTTGAAGAACCCCTATAGCCTATGGTAATAATCTCAGTGTTTAAACCCAGCATCCACAAACATTTACTATTCTGAGTATAGCTCACTTTAAAGGTGAATTCACCAGTTGATGTATTTATTTTCTTTATTCATTAAAAGTACTCCTTTAACACACACACACACACACACACACACACACACACACACACACAGTGTATAGTAGTAGTTGTGTAGTAGTAGATTGTTGAGTAGTAGTCCAAGTAGAACGAAGCCTGTACAATAATGTTGATTTAAATCTTTAAATTTAGGTGTGAATCACAAAATTCAACTTAATTGATTTAGATTTTTTGATTGATTTTTTTTTTTTTTTTTTTTTGGATTGATTATTTTTCAAAATAGTTCTATAATTTGAAATGGCTCATATTTATAAAAGACACTGCACATTCCACAGCACATCATAATGAATTACATTTTCAATTTTTTTTTATATGAATGTGCTTGAAAACACACATTCCAGCATGGTGTCATGCTGTTTCATGCTGTTTTTGCCAAATAACCTCTCTTTCTTTGCTATTAGTGAATGCATAACACTGCAATTTAAATAAGACTAATGAGTAAACACATACAATTTGTGTACAATGAATAAAAAAATGGATTAAAACATGCTCAGGTGTAGACAGTGTGTAAGATCATCAGGGAGGTTGTTCACAGTAATGTGTGTATTAGGATATTTTACTACTTTAAAGACAAAACCATTATTAAAGAAGCCAACAAACCAGTTTATTCACACAGCAGGACACAACAAATGTCAAGCAATTTAGTCGGTTCCTCATTGATCAAAACCAGAAATAACCAGACGTCACTGTGATCACACTGACTGAATCTCTATTATGCTGCTATCAACTCCCCAGCCCCTCCCTCTCAGCTCACCGCTGCCAGTTTCCTCCCTATATTCACCACATTTCCTGCATATATACTGTACCATTCTGTGGAAGCCTATCAGCTTGGTCCAGTGGGACTGCATGTGTGTGGTACAACGGTTGGTTTTCAACAGACATCATTGCCTCAACTATCTGATCTTAACATTGAGTGGCATTCAGCTCATATCTGCAATCATTTATTGCTGCACTGTTTCAACTACACAGTGCTGACTAGCTTTGCATGATGCAGTCCCAGAGGGTTCGTCTAAATAAACAAATCCCTGGTACAGAATACCGTGACCCTGACTTCCTCATGTGGCTAAAATTTGACAGGGGGAAACTATGACTCATTGTGGAAAAAAAGATCATATACATCATGCATTATTAGTGATAAAGCAAAAATATACCTCCTCTCATTTGTTCCATATAAGATATAGCATATACTGTATTGCATTTGAAGAGGTAATCAGTCAGCAAGGCACCAAAAATAGCATATAATTATGGTGGGCTATTTGCCTGTATTTTCATCTGAACTTGAGAGGCCAAGGGAGGGTTACAGAGGAGGGAGAATGATGGGGTTAAGATTGGGCATGGGGGGTATTTATAACTTGATGTAATTCCACAGAGGGCTGTGATACAGTAGGTAGCATTTTCAGTGATCATCATCTCTAATTCCTGAGCTCCTTTAATCAGGCAGAGGGAAAGTGAACATCCTGGGATGGATCATGGATAACAATCTCCAATGGAGTGCGGACACCACTGAGCGTGATTTTCTCATTTCCGTGAGATGCCGCATTAAGATGAAGTGTTTTCCCAAATTACTGACTAATTGTCTCGGCACAAGATGAAGACAAAACAATCTATGTTGTTACATGAAGAGACATTTGAAAGAATTGCAGATGAGGAAAATGGACCGTCTCCTTTCTAGTTGTAGTTTGTGTTTGTCTCCCTCAAGGGCGAAACACGAGACCACACACCTGAATTGTCTCGACTTAATTGCAGGTTCAGACCATCAGCCAAGTACCCATATCTTATTTTGTTTAATTAGGACTAATTGCATTGAGCCAACATGTACCGTCAGTTATAATGTTTATTTATCTGGAGGGTGGTATTTTGCAAGGAGTAACAAAGAAAAATAAATATGATGCAGAGTTGCGATGATCAGCACCATCTGCTGTTATAGAAGTTGTGTGATCCATACAAACACACTCTGCTGGATGGCTCCAGGTCACTGGTTAACCAACAGTGACATCTAGAGGTTTCATTTGTAACTGTATATCTCATCGGCTCATCATTTGGACGAAACAGTTGTATAATTACGCTGCATACAGTATATTTTCTTACTAAAGCTAAAAGCCACTTTACAGAGTAGACACAGGTATGTAACCCCCCCATTTAAAATACCATAGGCTGAAGCTCTGCAACATGGATGATGCATTCGCATTAATTTTGCCTCTGGCTGTGGCCATCCAATTAGTCATGCACCACAGTAATGTGGTGATCAGCGGGAGCTTGAAGGCAAGAAATAACAACATAGATGGTTTCATCAGGCATGGCAGACTAAATGACAACCATTTACCATCAAATTAGATTCCTCTGCAAGGTCAACAGCTCCATGTGGGAAGCTTCAGAAAGCAGAATTTTAAAGCTACTTTGCAATCACACAGAAACAGTGGAGGCATGTGCACACAAATAAATGGAATTTGTTGTAATCTATACTGTAATAGCCAGTGGTTCATGATACTACCAATTAATAAATGAAGGTAGAAATGTTGCCTTAGGAACAAATGAGAGAAGAATGAATATATTAAACCACAGCCACATTTTTTTCCAATATAAACACTTCCAACTATGATACCGTTCATAGCTACATCCTTTGTGCTGAAACCTGCAGTGAGCAGGGTTATCCAGTCTTTTTAAACAGATAAATTTATGTATAAACTCTGCAGATCAGGAGAAGTCATCAAAAATATTGTGATGTTTTATATTTGAAAAATAAAAACGAGAGGAGAGGAATTCTGATTCTGAACATGTACAAAAACAAAAAATGATGACCAGGCATAATTGAGCATCTGCTACAAGGACACTGAATTATAACTTGGAATGCATGTATTTTTAATTTGCTTATCAAATGACTTTAATTTCAACAGAACTTTAGGATGTAGCATCCTTGTCTTGCAGTCTAAACCACCCATGGATGCCTTCTTTTTGTTTTTTGTTTTTTTGCCCACCACTATCAAAACACTGCGTCTGCCTCACTGCCATTCTCACTCCTAACCCCATATAGCATTTTACTGCTTTGGGGGAAGCAAGGGAGAGGCCCTCAGTGTGAAATGGATGTGCAATCACAGTCCTTTCCTTGAAGGTTATTACCCACACTTCTGGGCTTTTCTTCATGGCCACCATGAAGCCGGTGGAGGGAAATGACAATGGTCAGGTTTGTTGAGTCAGAGCATTAAGCCACAAGCAGGAGAGATAGCTTTGACACTACATGCTCTTCAAATCACCACACTGAGCCGCCTAAATGCCACAGCAATAAGCAAAGAGACAGGCAGCATTTTTCATCACAGAAGGGGAGCTCATTTTAGAGCGACGAAGACTGGCGCATCTTGTTTGGTACTTTTCGTGGAATGGCAGACATGAAGTGTTGTCAAGGAACAGCTTCACAGCGGTGGGACAAAGCTTTCATTAAGGTTTAAATTGAGGGACATCACTACAACCTAACATATCTGGGGAGTCTTTTAGTTCAGGTATAGCAATGGTGAAAACAAATGGGCCAATTGAAAGCTCATTACACTGCCAAAACCTAGCCAACCAAGGGTGGTAGCAACAAAACATTAAGATAAAATAAAAACCTCAAGTTTATTATCCAGTTTCAGTGACAGACATCTGGCTGGAGAATGATTAAAGTCAAAGGTTTTCTTTTATTAATAATGGGATATTTCTGTGCATTAATCATGCCTTATTTTCTTAGTGATGTAGTTAATACAGGGTGCCTGTATGTTGGTTCATCTACATTTTAACAAAATATGGCCAGACACCAGGCAGGCCAGTTTCTCTGCTTACAGACACAAATCTATGTGGAAACGAGGCGTTAAACAGAATGCTCAAGCAGGACGAATCGGCCTCCACCTCTGTTCCGAGAAACTCCAGTGTTTTTCCAAATCGCAGGCACATTTAGCCTGAGCTTTGCTCTTTATATCAGTCACAGCACATAAACGTGGATTTGAAATGTGCTTTTTCTTCCACTGTCTCAGAAGTCAGTGAATGCTGCATCGTAACTGATATTTTACACTTTGTCATGTTCCAGCTATTCTTATTCTCCATGAAGGTTGCAGAAAAAGCTCGGCTCTGACTTCCCAAAATACTGAACCCATCCCCCCCTACTCCTCACAAGTTTGTCTTGCCATCTCATGAATCATTAAATTCCTGAATCAAAGTGATCGAGAAACTGTCTTGAGGTGATGAATGTCATCTCGCATCAAATGAAACAGATAGCACAAATTGCAGGGTGGAAAACTGTAGCTCAACATTGATGTTACCTACCAGGTACACCCTCATTTTAACTCCGAGGAACCTTATAAATACCACAGAGCATTTGAAATCTGCACACCACCTCTTTGTTGAATAATTGATAAAGGCAGTGAAGCTATAAACACAGATTTATAGAAGTAACAACACACTGTAAAACTTTCCTGGAATGTCAAAAAAAAAAAAAAAAAAAAGGTACTGAACTTATTTACTTGCAGGATGTATGTTGTTTGGTACTTTGGCTTTGTCTTATACTGTCTTATACTGCCACAGTTTCAGAATTGCTCTGCTGTTTCTTTTTTTGCTAACTTAGGAGATGAGTATAGAACTAGGTTTGCTGTATTTTTGACCTTTTAGATTTTGCAAGCAAAAAAATGCATATTCTCTGTTTTTTCCTACTTTGGTACCATAAAAGATAAATTATTTTAAGCAGAAAAACAATGCTGGCTTTTTAAAAAAATGAGGAACAAACACAGATACATAGTAATTATTCTTGATATGTTATCTCTTAGCTGAATTTGACAGTTTTTATCTAGTTAACATGAGCAGCATCAAGGGATATGATGCACAGAGGAAGAATCAACTTGGAATCATATACTCACAATAACTTAAATGTTTTATCTTAAAAACAATCAGTATTCAGCATCCTGAGAAACAAAACACAAGGTTTTCGAAAGTGCTATATAAACTTGACAAGGATAATAGATTATTACCAGCATCCTTGTCTGCTGAATCCATCTCCACATGCCACACTTTCTTGACCACTTGGAGCTGAGTTATTAAGCTTCAACAGCTCCCTTTGATCAGGAAACTTATTATGAGACATCATGTTTTCATTAACATGAAGATGACATCTTGATCACACTATGATTTATTCCACCTCGTTCAATTCGCTTAAGAACTCTGGAGGAACGGGAGCAAACCCACACATGTACGTGTGTACACACGCACGCACGCACGCACGCACGCACGCACGCACGCGCACACACACACACACACACACACACACACACA
This sequence comes from Polydactylus sextarius, assembly GCA_016801845.1. Classification (NCBI taxonomy): domain Eukaryota; kingdom Metazoa; phylum Chordata; class Actinopteri; family Polynemidae; genus Polydactylus; species Polydactylus sextarius. The sequence continues at coordinate 21,203,839 of CM028930.1, read as the reverse complement.
CACACACACACACACACACACACACACACACTACAGAGAGAGAGAGAGAATGAGGATGTTGTAGCAGAAAGAGAGAGAGAGAGAGAGAGAGAGACATCCACTTTGGGGAAAGAATTCATTATAACCCACCTGTCAGCTCTTCAGTTCACTCCTGATGATTTTACCCTCCAACCCATTTACCAGAAAAAGATTAAACTCTCTGGAACACAATAAACCAGGCAATTAATCCAATGTTTTAATAGCACACATTCTCTACACATTGCGTTTCTGAAATATATTATTTACGACAGTCACCCGAGTCACCCTCTGCTGTGTCTAAAAAAGAATTAAAACAGTTTCTCGCTAATGAATTGACTTGGAAATTGATGCCACTATAAACTACTATAGTTGAACTTAAAGACAATGAACATGGCAGCAGCTATCTTAGCTGCATAAACACTAAATCTTTTATGTGAACATCAAATGGTGGTTTTAATAGTGGTAATACACTGGATTGCTGCACATATCTGTTAAAAACAGATTCATTTTCATCTGCAGTAAATCAGGAATGAAAACATATGGCTTATATATGCAGTTTAGAGCACACTAAATGTTGTAACCTCTTCAATACCAACGGGAGCTTGATTACAATTAAACAGGATGAATGCTTAAAATAAAAAAACAAAACAAAAGAAATCGAATGCACCAGTGACCAGCTGGATACTGGTGGTACTGTGCAGCCCCCAGGTATCAGTGAAATGGAGCCAGAGTGATGAAAAATTGCTTTGAATTCAAATTAAAAATGGTCATACCGGTATGACCCCCCCCCCTTCCCATGATAATCAATCACTTTACACACTAAAGGCAGCATAAAGGTGGGTGGAATTTAGAAATTAAATACAAACATTATGGTCAAAGGATGTAATTCTCTACTAAATGATTCATGATTCTTTCCATTAGCATTTGAATCATGGACAAATTATATGTTTTATTGTTTAATGTGGAGAATATGCTGCACAATATATCTGCAGAGTGAATAAAACAACACACCTAAAGGTCATCCATTAGAAATGTTTTTTCTTCTTGTTGTGAACTATAAGCACACAATTTTGAGCAAAGAATGTGAAAAATTACTTCAGCAGCTTATTTGCCAGAATTAAGACACCTTACTTTTGTTCCATTAAATCCTACATACCCTTGAAAACTCTGCCTGAGTTATGTGTAGAGCTGTTAACTTTTGATCCTTTGAAATGATTGCTGCTTAAGGACGTATTTGTTTTCAGCTACACAGAGATGTTAAGAGTGGAGTTTGTCAAATTGCTGTGAGGCCTAAAGAAGGACACCTAATGTCTGGCATTCACTTTGCTCCTGCAAGATGATTTTCTTTTAAACTAACAGCTTTATTTAACTGGCTACACACAAATGAACCCTTAATAACGACATTCTTTAGGTGGAGTGAGTCACTGAAGGTCACCGAACAAGCACTCAAGAAGAGGAGGAGATGCAACGCTCATTTCTGGTATCATAATGCCATCCTGTGGTAAGACTGAGTCACATCTCACATCTCAATTCAAATGCTTTCCTCCTACTATCCACAGGAAAGACTTACAACAACACAAATATTGAGCACTTCCATGTTTCCTATGTGGGATGAATTATTTTTATGGAGTGGCGACTCAATGGCAGAGTGGCGACTGGAGTGGTGGTATGGAGTGGTGACTTCCATAAAACGTGGCACTCAAACAATAACACACATGAAGGTCAGTTTCCTCACTATACTACTCTGCCTTTGAACAACTGCTGTAAAGTGTCTATGACTCAAAAGGAGAAACCTGATGATATATAACTAAAAGCTTCAGTTACAAACTGGGGTGTGAAATTTGAAAGAAACAGTCATATTCATATTTACATCTAATGACACAGTTTCTATTTTCAAAACAGGAAATGCAGAAGCTTGAGCTTTAATAGGTACTAGAAGACGGAACCTTTGCTGCTTATAATGTTTAATTCAGGTTCACATCTACTTTTTTCCCCTCTAATGATAGCACTAAAAATTAAAAGAAAAGCAGACACACATAATGGATCCTGGACATTGATGCAAAGTTCTTGACAGCTCCAAGTCCTTCTAATGTTGGCGGTTGTGCAGTGTTAATTGGCTGAGCATGTTTAACAATGAAAAGAATCTGACTCCACTTTTCACACTCTTTCTGGAATTCAAAGACCATGAAGCAAATCTCTGAATATTTCACTCATAAACTCATATTATCTTTGCCCTTGCTCTGTAAACATTTTAGTTGTTACAACTAAAACACATTTACCAAAGTGCCGTAAGAAAGTGAAGCGAAATGGTAATCTAATATTATACCATTCTTGTTCCCCCTAAAACTTTGAGCTTAGTGATTAATGGGTTGGAAAATCATTAGATTGTAAACAGTGGCAGTTGGTACACAGTCCTCTGGGGGTTGACAGTGTGACAAATATGACTAATTAACCCACTGAACTGACCCACGACCCACTCAACTGCTGGACTCAAAAGGGAGTACACCAATCAAAATGCATGCAGCCTCTCTACCGCCTGCACGGTCATGGTAAAGTCACTCACTAAATTATGAGATGAAGCAAACAAAGAACAACAAAGTCAGTGGCTTGTGAACGGAGTCATGGAGTTGTGCTTTGTTGAGTGATTTTTTAGCCTCATGTGCAGCAGTTTGAACCAAGTTGTTGAAACCTAAAATCTATTTTCAAAAAACTGGTAAATAAAAGTGAATCACCTAACATTGCTGTGAGAATATTGCAACCTGTGTCTGATACAATCCAACCTGTATCAAACATCCATCAAAACGCTGTGCCTGTATGTTGAAACAAAGAAGAATAATGGAAGTCGCTGCACTAGATTCAAAGAAGATTAAATGTGATTGTAGAAAATACTTGAAATGATGAAACATGCTGCAATGGAAACAAGTTCAAATATTCTCACTATTTGTGGAAGATTGACCTCTTTTATGAAAATAATACAAAAAATTCAGTTCAGTTACAGGCAACATATCAAGGAAATTACTGCAGTGCAGTTTCCATAAAGTGTAAAAACAAAGGATGAACTGTTTCAAACTTGTCATGAGTTCACTAATGAAAAAAGTTTTGAGTTAAAATGTTTCAGTCACTGAAAGTGTAATGTAGGTCCAATGTGGTATTTGGACCAGTGGGGATATAGAGCATATGTTGTTCTGTCATGGAGTGTTCAAAAAATGTTCTCTCATTAAAGTTTCAAATGTGTTTTTTTTTTTTTCTCTCAGTCGGACTGAGCGTGTACTGAGTTTGTACTCATGGCAGTTATTGGAAGGTTATTTCAGCTCCAGGGAGACGGCAAAACCGAGCAGAGCAACGGCCATGAAGCTGCTGGGTTGAAGGTTGCCAAGTTCCATAAGTTGACCTTTACAAGCTAGATTTACCTGCCAGTGTAGGTGTGAAGCTCCCACAGTGGCCTTGTAGGGCAGCAGAGGCGTTGACTGTAATGCAACAGGATCGACGACTGGCATCCTGTGGAGCTGGTGAAAGACATGAAAAAAGCCCTTATGGCTTGCTGCAAACTAGAAATGTGAATTTACGGGTGTTTTCACACTTGGTCCCCTTTAAACGGACCAAACTCAGTCCCCTAGAAGTGGACCAAAAAGCAGACCAACACAAACAGACTCAGTTCTGTTTGTATTCACATTGTGAAAGCGGAAAGCGGAAAGTCCTCTTAAGGTCTCAGGTGTGATGGGGTCTCAGTCCTCTTTCTGTTCACACTTCCTTCTGTAGAGCTCTCAGACCTTCACTGCTTGGCATTCTGGGTAGTTTTCACCGAGGTCACAGAACTATATCAGATACATTTTGTATAGTTTTTGTCTGCTTTTTTTTCACTCAACCCCAGAAAAAAATAATTGTGACATAATAGGCTTGGATTCACACTATTATGAATGAAATGTGTTTTATTTGGAAGCAACTACTGGCATGATTTACTGAGCCAACTTATGATATTAGTTGCACTATTAGATGCATATAGCTGCTGAATCAACTCTTGCTCTATATATACACTTCTTTTTTTTTTTTTTTTTTTTTTTTTTTGGTGATTATGCTACAATGCCACCCTAGGCTATGGCCCACATCGCCCCTATCAGAAAACCGCCCCTGCATAAAACTGTGCAAAAAAAAAGTGAAGAGGACCTGGAGCACTTTGTGAACACACTGCGCAGTTTAGGCGAACTGTACCGCAGGGTCTGAGTGCGCTTAGAGTGTTCACATATGGGCCGAAAATGCACAGTAATCGATCTGAATTCATTTTATAGGCTGAAGGGGACCAAGTGTGAAAACAGCCTAAGTGGCATACTTTTTTTAATCTAACAAGACTCTGAGAGGATGAAGAGGAAGGAGGATATGATTCAACTTTTGAATTTGTAATAGATTCTGGTATAGTGTTTATATCCTGTAATAATACACAACAATTCATAGCACGTGACAGATGTGAGGAGCTTGTTTTTCGAACTGATACCTCTGAACACAGAAAACCTATTTGAAAAAAAACATGGGAAAAGAATACAGTCTACGCTGTGATATGGTGAACAAGCCTTGGTTTTCTTACATATTTTAATATAAAAGATTTTATATAACAGGAAGAACTATCTTTCATATGGATCATGGAAGGAGAGATCTATATTACCATATTTATTACCACTGTGGAGTGTGAGTGAGAGTGAGAGGTGATATATTCAAGTAATGTCAGTAAAATGCACAGCCCTGTTTTTCTCTTGCTTACCAGTTGAGGGCAGAACAAACCAGCAAAAGTCTGAACAAAGCCTCACTGGTCCAGAAACAAATACAATCTTATTAAAAAGGCACATGGGAACAGAGACAATGTTTTGTGTTTTTTTAATTATAAGTTGACAGAGATAGATAAGAAAGCTAATGAGTTTCTGTGGCTTTTTATTGTATCACTACACACACACACACACACACACGCACGCACACACCAAAAAGTAGACACACAGTTACTATAGCATCTTCCTCTATAACCTCAGGATAAGACAGAAATAAATACACAGGCACAATGAAACCACAACTGATGAGAATGATAAAACAGCAACAATCCATAATTTCATTGTAGATGAGGGATCTTTGTGTTTTTTTCACTGTCCAAGCAAAAGAACATATGACAAGAAAATAAAAATAAATAACAGAATGAAAAGAACAACGAAAACAAACACAAAAGGTTTATTGCACTGAAAAACTATTGAGTTATAACTAAAGCTGTTTAATTTATGGTGGAGTCAGCCTGCACTAAAGCCTCTAGAACCAGGCTACTGCACCAGACTCCTGGATGTGACAACATGTCATGATACAATATGTTCCAGGAGGAGATGTCCAATGTGTTATTAAAATCCAAAAGTATCATGTGCACCAAGACAGACACTTTTATAATCTTTTAAAACTGAACAATTGGCTGTTCAGTGTTAAATTGAATGTATAAAACAGTCAGTGATAGGTGGTGACTAATGATGAGACACTGCATCATTGGCAGACAATCGACCTGTGTTTTCCCCGAATTGTTAAATGGGGTGTTAGATTTACGATGACCGTAGCGACCAGCAGACGCTCTGCTGTGTGGTGTCCATCTCCGCCTGCTGTTAATGTATCCACGGGTTGAAATCGAGGTCCCTCCACCTGTGCAACGTGGCTATGAAAAACAAATTAAAAGCCTTTTTATTGCCCTTCCTTATTCCACAATCAGTCTGCAGAGAATTTAAATGGCAATCGCCTACAAAACACCTTTGGAGAGGCTGAAGAAACTGAATGCTGCTCAGTTCACACACTTACACTCACCAACATGTATTGAAGCATGGAAGTAGAGTCCCTCAATCACACTATTACACAATTAGAAACACACATTTTCACATGAGACTGCTGTGGTTTTGTGGCTGACTCGCACTGAGTGAGAGGATATGACTATGACACACACTTTCAGTTTGACTGCTCTGGGCTGTTTGCAAAAAATGCATGTGTTCACATGTGCATATACACATAAATGTGCATGTCCACAGTACGGCTTCCTCTCTATACATTTATTTCTCTATGTTGCTTGTATATAGGCTTTTTTTCTCTCTCTCTCTCTCTCTCTCTCTGCCGGTCTCAGCATCAGAGAAGGCTGTCAGATTAGAATTAGGGCTGCCCTACTTATTTGCTGAAAAACCCGTCCCATGTGCGCTTCCTCTGGATGGAGAGCCACACTTTGACATGTCTCTTTTCCTTATCTTTATGGGACATTTCCACACAGCTATAGAATCTTTATCATGGATAACCTCGAAAAAGTCAAGCTCAGCCGAACACTGATAATCTCAGTTGGAGATTTATTGAGTTACAGAGAGAAAGAGAGAAAGAAAAGTTAAATTGTAGAAGAGAGAATATCTTTACTAGCTCTGTGACAATCTCTTACTTAGCTCTGTGTTGTGAGAAATGTATTAATTTTGAAAGGACAACAAATCTCAAGTCATCTATCAAAGGCAAAACTTCTTGCACATTCTTATTAGGTATACAGGAATTTAACAAAACAAAACAAAAAACAACAACTCATATTTATGTGTTGAACAACGATAAATCTTTTAAGAACAAACTACATTTGAAATGCAATAGATTATCCTATACCATCAGAAAAAATGGTTAAAACATTAATGAGAAGTTTCACTTTTGTGAACGCATACTTCTGAGTCTGATTTTTAATGCTCATTAACTGCTGATGACCAGTAAGTGACTCCACTCCGCAGGAGATAAGACTGAGATGAGTTCAAGGACACTAGGTTTTGGGAAAAATAAGGGAACCCGGATGGCATAGATTTTCCATCATAACACAAGTTCACAAACTCCAAACTGCACAAGTCTGCTATTTCTTCTAGTTACCGTTGCCCCATTTTCATAAACAGTTGCATAATAGACTCTTTGGGGAGAGGAGACCACAGAGATAAAAATCAAAAATATTTCCTCATCTAAAGAAACACCAAAACTGCATGATAACTGACCCAGAAATTCAGATTTTAAACAGTAAGAGACTGGAGACCCTATTAATTACAGTGTGAACAAGTCAGCAGCTAGTTATACAACCATTAGCTGTGCTGGGAACTACGCTGGTTAATCCTTCCTATAGCGTTCCTAATAAATTGCTAGAAGGCAGCTTACTCTGCACAATTTAATTCCCCACTCAGCCATTGGCCAAAGCTTAACAGCAGATATCTCACAACGATGCTCCCCAGTTCCTAAGAGACAAGTCGCTCTCACAAAATCTACAACATTACCACCAAGGTATCCTGTTGACTTTTCAGCATTATTTAACACAGTATATTGTGTGTATCCAGAACGCTGTGACAACACATTTTTCAGTTAATCCAGTGGTTGGTAGCTCAGAGCAATCAAACAATGTAACACTGCAACAGTGTTTGCTCATGGTGATGAACCTACAGAGAAGCACCATGCAAATCTGCAGCTCCCCTTTGAAGATACAGGCTGATGGTATGCCTGCCGGGCATTTCTGCCTGCCGCACTCCACCAGTGCCCTCTAGAGAAGTGTTTCCCTATGCACTACACCCAAGGTCAGGAACGGGTCATCAGCTGGGGACCACCAGTCACGGATGTTTCGCTGTACATCTCTTTGGTGGCGGAGCGATGGAAAGTCTGTCTTCCACCCCTGCTGATGACCTAGGTGTTCTGCCCCCAGAAGCTGCCCTTCTCTGCCTCCTCGGCCAGCTCCTTGATGGCTTTTACGATTCCCTGCCCCTGTGCAGCCGATGTTGCAAGTAGGCGAACTGTTGAGGATCCCACAAATCCCCCACACCCCACCTCAACGGGGCATGTGATGGTCTTCCAGCCAGCCTCTTGACACTCTGCTGCCAGGTCTGCATACTTATCACGCTTGCGCTCACAGGCAGCCTCAATCCCCTGTTCCCATGGGACGGTGAGTTCCACCAGCAGTATGGTCTTTAATGGGACTGACCATAAGATCAGGTCTGGCCGGAGCGATGTTTGGACAATGTCCCTGGGAAACTGGAGCTGCCTCCCAGGTCAACCCTCATAGTCCACTCGCCACCAGGTGAGAGGAGTCTTGGTGTTACTGTCCGTGGGTGGGCCTGGGGTTCTCCCCTGCTCTTGCAAAGGGGATGGATGGTCTCACTGGAGCAGGAGGTTTGCTGTTAGCCTGTAGCCTGCATGCCTCTGTCACCTCTGCCAGCTTTTTTCAGCACCAGGTCATGGCGCCACCTATAGCGGCCTTGAGACAGAGCAGTCTTACAGCCGGAGAGGATGTGCTGAAGGCTTGCGCTTGGTGGTGTTGCACAATGGACAGCTTTCTTCTGCACCAAACCATAGGTGGAGGTTTCTGGGACATGGCAGGGTGTCGTGGGTGGACTTGATTAGGAAGCTGAGTCTGGCCTGGGGATCTTCCACAAGTCAGACCATGTCATGGGCCTGTCTGTGACACCTTCCCAGGTCATCCAGCCTCCCTGGCGGCTTTGCGACACAGCCTTGATGCGTAGCCGCTCCTGCTCCGTCCTTGCCACCTCTGCCACCACCATGGCTCTTCGCTGTTCCTTGGAGGCCTTGGACCAGAAGGGGAGGGCCTCGCCTCTCCCCAGCCCTGCTCTTCCCTCCTGGACTCTTCCAATGACCTCCCTGTGCTGAAGCCTGCTGATGGCCTTGTCAACTTCCTCCTGGGCTTTCCACTTCCTCCCTGTTCGTGCTTGGGAGCACGCTGCCCTCACTAGCTGGTCAGTGGAATCCCTCAACTCCAGCACCAGTCTGGCCTTCTCCTGCCTGTACCCCTGGCTGATGGATTGCAGGGGCAGTTGAAGTGTGTTCCTCCCGAATAGCCCAACGTCAGAGAGGCATCTTGGGAGTCCCAGCCACTTCTTGATGTACCGGTTTGCCAGCCTGTCCATCTTCTCTGCCACTGAGGAGGGGACTCGCACATTTTCAGCGGCCACATTACCCTGGGGTAGAGTATGAAGTTATAACTCCAGACTTTGTACTTCCCAGGAGCTGGCTCACACTGATCTTCGCCAGACCATCCGCAAGCTGCTTTCTCACTGCTTCCCCCATCTGCTTGTCGGAGAGGTCTGCCGTGTAAGTCCGTCCGAGGCTTCGGACAGGTTGCTTCGCCAGCAGTGGAATCTCCTCGCCACCTGCGATAAAGATGGTATGGTCACTCCTGATCCCTTTCCTGAGGGACAGGCTACGTGACTTGGCAGGTTTGATTCTCATCCTCGCCCAGCCCACGAGCTCGTCGATCCTCTTCAGCAGTCTCGATGTGCATGCTGCTGTCTGGAGGATGGTGGTGATGTCGCCCATGTAGCCTCTCACTGGTGGCAGCCTTTGGCCGGATGGTAGCTTCACACCTCCTGCTACTTTTCTTGCCCCTATGAGGATGATCTCAAAAGCTGCAACAAACAGGATGGGAGAGATGGAGCATCCCATGGCAATGCCAACTTCCTGTCGTTGCCAGCTCGTGATAAAATCTTGATGAGTGCCGCTCATCTGGAGGTCTGCAAAGTAGCTCGTCACCAGGGCGCGAATGCAGGCAGGGACATAGAAGAAATCCAGGGCATACTCGATGAGCTGGTGGGGAACTGACCCGTATCGCTTGCAAGGTCTAGCCACACCACATGCAGGTCAGACTTCTCTCTTTTTGCTCGCTGGATCTGTTCCCATATCACTGCAGAGTGTTCCACGCACCCTGGAAAGCCTGGGACCCCAGCCTTCTGGCAGGTGGTGTCAATGTACCTGTTGCTTGTTAGGTACCTGGTCAACCTCTTGGCTAGAATGGCAAAGAAGATTTTGCCTTCAACATTCAGGAGTGCTATGCTCCTAAATTGGCCGATGGTGTTTGAGTTTGCCTCTTTCGAATGAAGACAGTGGCTGCTCTCTGCCACTCCGATGGGATGACTTGGTTTTCCAGGCCACTCTCAGGAGCTTCCAAAGATGTTTTAGGATGCCTGGGCAGTACTTGTACAGCTTATAGGGTATGCCATTAGGACCTGGGGCTGAGGCTGCCCTTGCTTTCCTGACAACCTCAGCTGCCTCGCTGAGTTTGGGCAGAGCTGCATCGAAGAGGTGAGATGGAGGGGCTGGGCGAGGAACATACCCTGCTGGTCCTAGCGGGGTTTGTCTCTCTGCATCACTGTAGAGCTCCTTAAAATAACTCTCCAGGTCTGGCTGACTAATTTCCAGCTTTCCACTCCTCTTGTCCTCAAGCAGCCGTCTTGCGTGCTGGTAGGGGTTCCTGAAGAAGCTGCTTCTCTCCTTCTCCTTCCGCCTTCTGCGCTTGCGGATTCGTTCTGCTCTCCGTAGGCTGGCAAGGCTCTTCTTCACCTCCTCCCACAGTGGCTTCAAGCCCTCCTTCTCCGCTGCGCCTGCCTTCCTCCACTGCTTCCGGTTGGCGCGCCGCCTCCTCACCAGCGCCTCGATTTCCTTTTCCTCCTACCCTTCTGCTTCGGGCCAGTGCTTTGCCTTGCTTCCAGAATCCCAAACCTCCCTCGACATTCCTCATAGAGTATGTCCCCAATGCTATTCAGCTTGGTTTCAACCTGACCAGCAATGAGTTTTCCAGAATGGTACTAAGGTCGTTGTCTAGCTGCTGCCAGACTGCGGTCTCATTTGCTTTTGGCCACTTGACTGGATGCCTCCGCCCTTGTCCTTTCTGTAATCTTCTCGGTCCTGGTTCTTGGGTGTCTGGATGTGATGGTGCTCTGGGGTCCATTGGTGTTCTAGGTGTGTTCTCGTCCGTGCCACCTTCAGAGGGATCAGGATCCACCAAGGTCCCTTCAGCCTGTGCCACCTGCCTTCCCTCTGTAACGTTGGATCCCTCAGCTCTGTGGTTTGCGACCTGGCTCTGGGTTCCTTTTGTCTGACCTGCAGCTGCAGCCGCAGTGCAATGTTGCTTTGGGCCTCCTCGCACTTCATCCGTCCCTGGTGAATCCTTAGCCCCCTGAAGGTAGTCACTTTCTGCCATCCACACCTGCATCTTCTCATGATCCTACAGTCGTTGCCTGTATCCGTTCCGTCGTTACCAAGGGTCTGTCTGGTTTGGCCCTTCTTCCACCCCGCCTCTCGGAGGGCCTTCGGGTTGTTTTCCTTTATTCCTCTTCGTAGTTAGTTTAGGGTGTCCTTTCGGACTGGTGGGTAAGGTAACTAACCTTCCACCCCCGATGCAGACTTTCCTGCGGTCATCCAGTCTTTCCTGGCTGTCCTCCAGTCTTCCCTGGATGCCAACTGCCCTTTCTCAGTAGTCACTGGATGCCTCCAGATTGCAATTTGAAGATACAGGCTGATGGTATGCCTGCCGGGCATTTCTGCCTGCCGCACCTCCACCAGTGCCCTCTAGAGAAGTGTTTCCCTATGCACTACACCCAAGGTCAGGAACGGGTCATCAGCTGGGGACCACCAGTCACGGATGTTTCGCTCCTTTAACCCCAGTACATCTCTTGGTGGCGGAGCGATGGAAAGTCTGTCTTCCACCCCCTGCTGATGACCTAGGTGTTCTGCCCCACCCTTTATCCCTCCTCCTTAGCCATAGCCAGAAGCTGCCCTTCTCTGCCTCCTCGGCCAGCTCCTTGATGGCTTTACGATTCCCTGCCCCTGTGCAGCCGATGTTGCGAGAAGTAGGCGAACTGTTGAGGATCCCACAAATCCCCACACCCCACCTCAACGGGCATGTGATGGTCAGCCAGCCTCTTGACACTCTGCTGCCAGGTCTGCATACTTATCACGCTTGCGTTCGCTGGCAGCCTCAATCCCCTGTTCCCATGGGACGGTGAGTTCCACCAGCAGTATGGTCTTTAATGGGACTGACCATAAGATCAGGTCTGGCCGGGCGATGTTTGGACAATGTCCCTGGGAAACTGGAGCTGCCTCCCCAGGTCAACCCTCATAGTCCACTCGCCACCAGGTGAGAGGAGTCTTGGTGTTACTGTCCGTGGGTGGGCCTGGGGTTCTCCCCCTGCTCTTGCAAAGGGGATGGATGGTCTCACTGGAGCAGGAGGTTTGCTGTTAGCCTGTAGCCTGCATGCCTCTGTCACCTCTGCCAGCTTTTTTCAGCACCAGGTCATGGCGCCACCTATAGCGGCCTTGAGAGTGTGTGCTGAAGGCTTGCGTCATGCTTTCTTCTGCACCAAACCATAGGTGGAGGTTTCTGGGGACATGGCAGGGTGTCGTGAGGTGGACTTGATTAGGAAGCTGAGTCTGGCCTGGGGATCTTCCACAAGTCAGACCATGTCATGGGCCTGTCTGTGACACCTTCCCAGGTCATCCAGCCTCCCTGGCGGCTTTGCGGCCTTGATGCGTGTCTTTTTGCCACCTCCCACCACCATGGCTCATTTTCCCTTGGACCAGAAGGGAGGGCCTCGCCTCCCCAGCCCTACTGTTATCTCCCTGTGCTCTAAAATCTCTCTGACTGCATGTCCTGCTGGATTCTTTTTCCCCTACATGACCAAAAATCTCTCTGACTGAGAATTCCCTGACCAAGCACACAGAGAACCATGAGATATAACAGTTTGACCTGGGAAATAGGAAAATATCCAAACCTAATGGTAAATAATATGTGAGGAAAAGTATGGGATAAGAAATGGAAGAAATGGAAGAGGGAAAAACCAAAAGAACGAAAGATGGAGAAAACAAGAAAGAGGAGAGGTGCACGGAGAGACAGTGACAGAGAGTGGGAGCAGAAGTAAAATACTACAGGGTCGATTCAGTGAAAGACCTCAGCCACAAACCCGATGACCTTCACTGAGTTAAAATAATTTTACTCTTTTTGCCCTCTGATGTCCCCAGGCCAAAGCTGATGGACAACCTCATGGGTCTGTAAAGTAGAGGTGAAATGGTGGTTGAGCTGTTTCAAGATTTACTCATTTGCCCCGGAGTCCCATCCCTGTGGTAAAAGGTGAGGCTGAAGTTCTGTATTATAGTTTCTATTAGAATCAATTTTCAGTTCTGTGGTTAACTTTGGTCATCTTCAATGTTTAAACATTGTAGTACACTCTTCAGTGTTGAAGCAGCAAACTCCAATCAAATGAACATAAACCTTCTTCTCTAACATCAGACAGATCAATACTTGCAGGTGTCTGTTTGTACGTTCATAAATCTCTATAGGCCGTTGAAAATTCCCCATCACATGTTCTTCAGTTAGACCTCTGATATGAAAGATTTTTTTTGCCACAAGGGATGGGCAAAAGAAAGAGCTGAGCTGATGTTTTTAAGGCAGGGTAACGTTGATGAGTCTCTAATGCATTCCAAGGGGATTGTTGACTTGGCTCTTTTCAGTTCAGGGATACACATCTTTACCTTGAAAGTATTGCTGCTGTCCTCAGAAAAATGTAGCTAGCAGTGGATGAATTAAAAGGGCCAGAATATGAAATCCTTTAAGGCATTAATTATTCTGAATACACAAAACTGAAATCATTAAAATTATCTGATAATCAAAGTGTCACATTTGCAGCAGCTGACACAAACAATATTATGTTACATGGTTTGCTTTCCAGTTTACTTGCAGGTTTGTCTCTAATGGACACGTCTGACTGCAGGTCATTGCATGGGCAGTACATGACAAGAAATGCATTTCTCATGTTCTCTGTCTGTGTCATTGATGTCATGCTTATAGAAGAAACAGTGGGGAGTTAAAGGAGATGGAGGGGTCAGAAATGGGGTAAATGCATTTGTTGGAATCTGTCTCAACAAGAAGAGCCTCATCCTGAGTGTACGCGTGAAGAATACTGGGGTAAAAAACTGATTGTCTAATTTTTGAGTTTGAATGTGTTGACTTCAGCCTGAGGACCCCCACAAGGAGACACAATCTAACAGTATTTCAGCTCACTGCTTTTCACAGCAAACTCCCAATGCCTTTTATTTTCTTCTTCGTTCTTTTAGGCCATCTCTCTTTCCCCGATTCCCCTCCTCTGCTATCATTTATTGTATTTCCCTCTTTTCTTATGATTTCTTCACTGTCAGTCTCATACCACCCGGTCCCCTCCCTCCTCCTCTCCCTTCTCTGCCTGTAAATGAATGAACTGTGTGTTCATTAAACATGACTCTTGGAAATAGAATAGCCTGCCGTCGATTGAATGGAGTGGAGTATCATAATGAGAGGAAGGAAAAAAAACAGAGCACAGTCATTCCTCATTTTGAAAAGAGGCACACACAAAATGTGATCATTATGGTTCAGTCTATCTCTGCTAATCTCTCTGTGCCCACTCCAGAAAACAAACTTATGCATGTACACTCCTGTTTACACAGTGATGTACCGTATGCGAAGCATGCAACACCATCAGTGTATGAAAAAAAGCTTTGCAGACAATAAAGCAGGAAAATTGCATTTTTTATGCAATCTCATCTCTGGTAATTCATTCACAGGACTGTGTAATGTGCAAACTTATTTACAGGCAGTGTCATCAGAAACCCATAAATAAAGTGAATGAGTCATTTCAGATATACAATAGAAGTGAAATTACAGACCACTGACTGCTGTCAGCTACTGAAACAGCGATGGCCATTTATTATTGTGCGTAAATATTTTTAGCATGTATGTATGTGTAATCCATTTCTAGTACTTCTGTAGAACAGGAGATGTGTAGCGGCAGAAATTCACGGGCTATTTCACTCCAACTATGCAACTCTATTGATCTTCTACACAGAAAATTAGATGGAAACAACAAGAAAACACCATTCGTCACGCTGGGCAACATGAGAAATTGACAACAATGTTCTCGCAGACATTGTACATTCAAATGGAAGCTGCTGAGGCAACAATGTGGAGGTGTAATTTTAAAACTTGAATAATGCATTTTACGACATCATATTGTTTATGGGCTAGAAGCATGAAAACATTTACTGTAAGATTGACCATCATAGATCAACCAATGAGGCGGAAAGCAGAAGGAAGTGAAACCCAGAAAAATGGATTTGCAGCGTTAGATGCAATCGGGTTGGAAGGGGATATCCAATACAGTCTTTCCAATACAGTGGATGGACTATTTGTTAAGTCCCTAAGGATTAGTAGGGGGGAGGGCAAAGAGCATAAGCTATTAGTGCAACACGGGGTGTGCCATTAAAACAGCATGCACAAGTGATCATGTAGTCACTGCTGACATGCTTAAACCATGAGTGCACAGTGGGCCTTGACGTTTATTTGACTCCAGAGAGCAGAGGAGAGCTCAGTGAACATGCAAAGGTTTCTACAGCTTAAATATCCTTGTTAAAGTAGTAAAGTGTATTTTTTATGGCACCAAACCATTGTTATTAATGAATTGTGGGTACAAACCTACATGCATCTAAAGGTTAGATGCATGTAGGTTTGTACCTACAATCTGCACAAAAATGACAAAGAAGTAGTTTGAAAAACCGCAACTTATGCTTTCAGAGCCCAGAAAAGTGGTTCCCTCAATTTCAACTCTCAATGCTAAGATGAGCTAGGCTAAGCTAACTAGCTGCTGCTTGTTACTTAATATCGAATAACATGATTTGATCAACCAACTTTTATCCAGAAACCAAAGTGTATTCCCAAAAAAAATAACCAATATTCATTTATAAATGATGATAGATTCATTATAAATTGAACACAAAAAGTTTTGAATTATAGGTTTTACACTCAGTTAGAGCGAAGGGCAGTTTAATGAGTTTGCAAGGTCGTAGAAAAATGCTGGATGCTGTAAAAACTGTACTGAGACAGTACCAGGGAAGTCAAAGAAATACCGCCTATGAGTTAATTTCCAGAGAAAGACAGATAATAAAGCCTATAAAAGAAAAAGGCCCCTAAAGGTATTGGAGGACGTACTATGCAGCCCCATGTGTCAGGATGGATCAGGGCACCAGCGTGGTGGGCTAGCAAGCTGACAGCAGGAGGGGAGCAGTGGACTTTATGCCTCGAAGCTTCCCTGATTCCTTTGACACCCGTGGCATTCCCCTGTTAAGAGAAAAATACAGGGTTCACAGGAAATCTAATCACAAGTAAGGAATAATGAGAGAGTGGCAATGCTCCAGTTGCATCCCAGTTATGTCAAAGGATTGCACTGAAGTGTACCTTCATAAAATATAAAGTGTGCATGTAGATGCACTTTTAGATCAAAGTATTTGTTTCACGGTGCATGTCGAGTGAGATCACAGTAAAGATTGCAGCATTGAAGAAAGTGTTTTGAGGTATTTTTCTTTTGCAGAGTTTACTATGTGACCTTTCTTTGTCATGCGTTTATTCTTTTTCATTTTCATTAAACGTTTGTATCCATCATAAAAGATTTTCTAGGGGACACACTGGTGAAAGTCAGGCACATCATATTTATCTTGACATCCCCATTTGACATAAAAACATAAAAAATGGTTTAAAAATGAACCTGCTCTCTGTTAATAGGGAAACTGGAAACAAACTTCCAGTATATGCAGCATTTACTAAGCTCTTTAAGTAATAATGTACTTATTAAATATTGAGTAAAATTAATTTTACCACTCAAGGGCATAGAAATAAGCTTTAAACACACAGCAGTGAGACATATTATCACATTATAAAGTGCACTGTTTACAGATGCAGCAGACTCTGATGATTAATTTGGAATGGAGCCTCTGGTCATGCAGTTCATGTTAAATACAACATGATCTCTGTCATCTTTTTACCATGTAAAACTCAAAATGTTGAATATTCATTCAGGACTTTTAATGGTGACATACTTCTGAATCCACATTCTGTGCACTAATGAAGTCACCCATATGTGCTGAATTAAGATGAATACATCTGTTTTTAAGCATGTGATATGAATATTATTTGCAGAGTTTTGCTAATGTGACAGACAAGAAACAACTGTGAGTGGACTGAGCGATGCTCAAAGGGGCAGAGAGCCAGCTGGTCACTGCTGCTTCACAGCCATGAAAATAAGGATTTAAGCCATTATGGCGCATCAAAAACATGTGGCACTGCTGAAAAAATAAAAACAGATGTATTAAATTAGCATGATATTCATTTTTGTGACACAACTTATATAGAATAGCATCGTAAGAGAAGGACTAAATGATTTATCTCTATTTGATCAAATCCTCATGAGATATTTAGTTGGCAGACTGCATATCCTGGCAGAGATGGTGACAGGCTCTTCCTTTGATATGGGCACCTGAATACAGTTTATAACATTGTTATACATTGTCAGAAAGTAATACACAGATTTAAAAAAATCTTCAGGCAAAGCACCAGAAAGAGTTGCCATTCAGAGTATTAACTATTCAGAGTATTTAATGAGCTACTGAGAAATAAACATCACAAATATTCAACAAAACAACCCCAGACAGACAGTATAGTCCATTGCCTCCGCTCATTTCCTTGTTTCAATTTAGTGGTGTAATATTTTAAATCAGTCTACTAATCCTACCCATTTAACCCCATTGCCCTGAGCAATAAAAGCCTAATAACTAGTTTTACATTGCTAAACATGGTCTGTCCATCTTGCTTTAAGGAGGTTAGTCTTTTAATGGGTTATTAGCGACAGGAAATGAAAGTGGCAGATGTGGTTTTTTTAGAGATGATGGTGAGTAAGAAAAGGTGACAGGAAGTGTAATTTCAAGATCTCATTAATGCTGATGGATGAGATATATGCATATTATATCAGTCTCACAATCAAGTGTTTATAATATCGGCTCCATTACATCCTGCGGGACAGCGCACACTCCAATAACTGTGCATTTTAATTAACTACTTGGCAATTAATGCCACAAAGAGAATTAGGTTGTATAATCGCCTTACCCCCTGGCAATTTATTAAACAAATATCTGGCAAAGCAGTGATGTGAAACAAACAACTCATTCCCTATCATAGCTGTGGTGTGTTACCGCAGACTTTGACTGGGGAGTGAAACAGCCCCTGGCATCTTGAAGTTAAGAGAAAAACAAACAAACAAACAAACAACTAGTCTCTATGAAGTTTTGCAGTATTTATGTTTGGAGTAAATGCTCGGCCAATTAAATTAAAGTTATGAAGAGTAAAGGCAGAGCTGATGGTGAAAACTTTCACTGAGAAACATTGACAATTTATCCTAAAGTACAAGCTCACATTGCTGTTGATTTACTCAAGTACTATGAATTGCTGTTATTTTTATTTGCCATAAAGAGTGATGGGTTTAGAAATCGAAAAGAAGGTCTTTTAACACCTGACATACAGACTTCCTGACTCTCTACCTGTTCCTGCTGGCCTCCTCCAATTTGCTTTGCTCAGCGAAGTGGAAATGAAGAATGATAGGCCTTGTAAGTGTCCAGCCTCAAACCACTCTTTCTAAACTGCCCTCTTCACAAGTGTGCCACTTATTTATAGATGATGGGTACGGAGGATTAACAAGAATCCCCAAGACTACAGTTTAGAGAAATGACTTTGAGGGCTTTTTGGCAGCGACCCTGCAGTCCATTTCCCATCACAAAGCCCAGCTGAGCCTTTTTGGCCGAGGTTATAGACATGGCATTCATTGGTTTTAGACAGCCAGTGACACACTGAGATTCTTGGAGGAGGGTTCAGGCTTGTATTAAAATGTGATAGTTACAATAAAGGTGCTTTGCTACACTGCTGAGAGAGGTGATTTGTTTTGAGATACTGTAGAGTGTCAGATATGTCTGCTTGCAGATTATATTTTGATGTTTTTCTTATGTTTTGCTGGTCAAGACCTAGAAATATGGAAATTAAATACAGTCCTCAGGCAAAATGATATACTCCCGCTCCAGGCCTGCTAATACTATTATTCATGTACATAATATCTGTGGAAAACAGCTCTGTTTAGGTGTTTTTACATTTGAAATGCTGGTTAGATTCACAGTGAATCAGCAGCAGGATGGTTTCCACTAGATTTGAGTAAATTAGCAAAAACTGTGCCCTGTCCATGCCTGTCTGTGCTAGATTAGTTCTGGTTGACACTATGTCCTGGCAAAGCTCTGGGTCTTGGCACATGATGGCAAATCTATGTCGAGACTTTGTTTGACAACATTTGGCACAACTGTACAGCATCAGCAACCCTCGCGGCAACATTTTCGCTTCTCCACAATTTCATTTAAAAAGGACTGAGAGGTTCAAATGGCATTATGGCCGACCACAACATAAATCTTCAATCTTCTTTCTGCTTTTTCTCCCACGAAGATAAGCAGGGATGCTCCTGGTCTTACTTGATGCAACACATCCTTTCAGTCAGGAGCCGAGATACAAAGTGCAGCCATGCAAAGCAAACCGGGCGCTTTCAAAGGGTAGGGCGATATTTTATATTTATCAGCTTTCCAAAGAAAGTGCAAGACTTGCTATATGCTTACAGAGAGGGACAAAATAAAGCCTTCAGGTTTTACAAAGTGCACCCCTAAAGATGTTTACTGGAACAACAGAAAGCTGTTCTCCGGTGATTTGTTTATTTATTTTGGGGCACAGACTTGTCAGCCTTTGATAGAGGGTTTAGAGTGAGGAGGACCAGGATGACTGGAGAGTGGGAGGGTGATGAAAGATGACATACATTATTTCTCAGGCCAGGAGCTAAAGGAGGGTGCCCCGGTTTAAATTAACAATTATTTTATTATCTTAATTTTACCAAAGTGTCTTGATGAATTCATAATCGCTCTTTCAGCCTTGGAGGAAAAACAATTACCCTCATTATCATTTTGATAAAATGTAAAACAGCAGGGAAAAATTAAGAAAAGAGATAAAGAGAGAGGAGAGACTGGGACCAAACTGAGCCACATCATCAGGAACTGCACTATTATTGTTTTGTTTTTTGCATCATTTTATTGGATAGACAGAGACAAAGTTTTGTCTTCATGACACAAAACCACATATTAAAAAAGTAAGAGACATGAATTATCACCCAACTATGATCTGATTTTATGGTCTGCTAGTGTTTTAGCTCACTCTCACTGCAAAATTGGTATTTTTTGGCCACAAGAGGGCAGCATTTTCAGGAAAAAAACAGCTCTTATAAATCCACTCTATTCTACTTACGATGCTAACACCAAATGCCAATGCTAGCAACTAGCTGATGAATATAGAGGAGCTCTAGCACCTAAGTAGCTAAACAGCCAGATATCTTCCACCTGAACAGTTTAACACAACTCCAATAAATAAACATATAGATAGATGTTTAAAAAGACATTTATTTACTAAGAAGTACAACATATCCAGGTAAAAATGCATAAATACTTACTTTTAATACTTCTTTCTAGCTAACGCACCAACTGTTCTTGTGGACAAGATGTGATTGTGATCAGGATCACAAATCAAAATGCCTATAAACATAACTGGATAGACCTAAACCTAAACAGAACAGCAAAAGAGCAAAGTAACGTGTGACACAGCAGACCAACAAAAACTAAATGTGCAATTGTTTGTTTGTAGTATACCGAGAGTATACCGTTCAGTCCATGTAATACTGCTGCTGTAGTGGATTTAACAGACCTTTTCATCCATCAGTGCTGTGTCATTTTATCAAATATTTTTGGGAAACTGTTGAGATTGGACCAAACTGTCTCAGAGAGAATGGAAACCTGTCTGAACAGATCCATGTGAACATTTCATTTCCTACAAAATGGATTTGCTCTTGTTAAAAAACAAAGAGGTGTGATTTCTAGGAGACACAGTTGTTCTGTTTGATGCTCATCTAATTGTGGTGATCAGCACTCTATCACATATCCCAGATCTGTGTGCTGACGGCAG
This sequence comes from Polydactylus sextarius, assembly GCA_016801845.1. Taxonomy (NCBI): domain Eukaryota; kingdom Metazoa; phylum Chordata; class Actinopteri; family Polynemidae; genus Polydactylus; species Polydactylus sextarius. The sequence continues at coordinate 21,183,150 of CM028930.1, read as the reverse complement.
TTCTTATCAACTTCTCAGATTATGTAAGTTGGCCGGAAGACAGTTTCTGTTTAAATCCTCTGTGTGTGTTAACTGTAATTACTATCAGTGTTGAGATAGAGGAGCGTGACAGAGAACTCTGGTTGAACCTTTCCTCTATTATTATACACAGTTCAAATGTATTTGAAAGTTAACAGTGACACAAGTGGAAGTTCAAACAATTAATTAATTATTTGATTGTGTTTGAATTTTATGCATTATAGAGCTGAATGTTATGTTTTATCTTCCTGTCTGCAGAGTAAATGGAAGGTGATCAGACCTCTACAAAGATGAATTGTGCAGGATCTTTATAATGGGACTGTCCCTCAGATTGTAAAATATGGTCAAAGTGCTCCACCTTGACAGCTCAGGGACTTTGTCTTTAACCTCTGAATTGCGTTAAACTTTATCTTCTTGCCAATGGCGTCATTTCAATTATGACTCAAAGGGCATTCCCTGTGCAGCTTCCTGCTACAGCCACTCCTTTCTCATACTTAATGTGGTTACAAGGGAAGTGTGGTTCAGATCAAAACAATATTCACTCAGTCACTTTTCAAATTTTGTCATCTGCTTCATCTTCTTATTTTAGAAACTGCACCGACACGTGTGCCACATCCTTTCGGGGTTTCCAGCGGGTTTCTGCTCTAAAAAACAGTCAGAGCTGTAGATTAGCGAGCCCTAAGTGAATGTGCTCATGCTGCACTTTTTACTTTGATTACAGCAGGGAGAGGAGCCTTTGCTATGAGATACTGCACTAGCAATGGGAGAATGGGGCAATGGGAGAAATACTTTAACTGGTCCCTCACGAATTAGTCCACTGCAACAGAAAACAGGCTACAAAGTGGAGTGATGAGGCAGAATATAGGCCATGTAATATGGTCAACATTAATTATTTAGTGTCATTAACAATCTGTATGCTGTAGGTTGTATTGAGACACAGTGGAGGAATAATGTCAGTGGTGGAGTATATTTCTGTATTTCTGTAAAAGTTATGTAAAATCTAGTCTTGTCCAGCACCTATGCTGACAACACAGCGAGGATGTGACATACCTACACTAAGCTGATTCGAATATTGAGCTCACTGAGCTGGAAAAGCATTGCTGTGTGCAGCTTCAATCAACAGCAATTGATCCCAAGGGATTTAAGGTGGATTACCATTTTTATTCATTTGAGATGCAATCCCAAACTCATTTGTGCATCTTATGAAAAGTGAGGACTTTCCACCAGGTTGGCTCGCCTCATTTCCCCCTTGGTTTAAGGTGAGACTATAATGTGTATGTGGTGGAGATGTATTACAAAGGCTCGACTCCACAATCCCTGTGTAGACATTAATTGGTCTATCAAGCTGAGCAAATAATTACACCATAAATATGACCATTATCTACTGCCCTCTCTATGGGCTGATTGTACCTTCAGGGCAATCCACTTTGGAGACAGAACATATATGGGATAAATTTAACAATCATATCTTCAATAGGGAAAACTGGATGAGAATCACAGGGAAGTAGATCTCTCAGTGCAGAGATACCAAGTACACACAGCAAACTCCGCTGACTGTGCAGACCGCAAGATCATTTGACAAGGACACCAAAAAACACACGAAGTGAACAAACAGACACTGCACACCACAGGGCCCAATTTATCAGCAGGCATTTAAATATTCTCTTTAAAGTGCTGCGCAGCTGCAACCTTGTTGTACCTCAGTAACAGGCAGGAGGCCTTGGCTTGCATTCAGAAGACAGCGGTGCCAGAGTGCTGTCTCACACTGCTACTGTAAGTAAAGTCAAACCAGCCACTTCAGCAGCCATTTTTTTTTTTTTTTTTTGCCAAGTCCAATTCAATTTTCCCTGCAGTTTCCCTCTGTATGATGCCCTCTGGTTCAAGGCACTGTGAAATGTTATTCACCAAAGTAGTGCCATTCTGAGGAATATTTATTTATTTAGATGGGTACCCAAGTGTTTCAGGTAACTGAGTGTGAAATGGAACTTCTGATTTGTGTGTTGCTTAGTTTGGCTTGATGAGGTGGCAGCTGCAAAACTGCTTTTTTTCTGTCTTGTTTTTCATGATAGAGAGGCAGTCGCTTTAAAGAACAACAGACAGTTGACGATATTTGAAATATTAAATGTTTGTCCTTGATTTGAAACTCGAGCCACGATGCTGCATCTGTCCAGTCGCCACTGAGTCTAATCTGAGGCAGACTATTGCTTTTAAATTCCTGTAAGGTGACTGGACAGGTAAGCTGAATCTTTAGAGAAGTACCAGAACATCAACCACCATCACCTTTACATGCAAAACTTAAAACTAGAAATGGACATGGTAAAATGGGCTGTGTGGGACAAACTCTGCTATGGTGTCATAGTCTCTGACATCATTTTAGATGTCAGACCCCTCAAAATTTGCATATCCCAAGACCTCAAAGAATAGTTTACAATATTCAAAAAATACATACCATGACCCCTTTAATTCTCTAAACTTGATAGAAGGGTATATTAATTGGTCTTGGACATTTCCAGTCAGATATGGGGCAGCAATGCAATCATTTCACAACATTTATGTTATATGTAGCTGATAGATAAGTGTACACTACCAATATCCTGTGGTTGACAGGATGTTACACATTCAACCACTTTCATGTTGAGGCATACAAATGGCATATAAGCTGTGTTGCCTTTAGTCTAATAGACTTAGATTAGATGTATATGCTTCTATTGACATGTCAGGATTTCCGTTCTGATTGTAGACACACATGGCTGATTTAACAGGATGTCCTGTGCAGTCTAGTGGCTCATCTTGTCTTTTAGCCGAGGATGTGACAAAGGCTGAGTCAATAAGCAAAGTGTTTGTGACCCTGAAAATTTTGAATGAAACATGGATCGTGGAAGGGGTTAATTACCCGTGCTGAAAACAAAACAGCGCAGCCATTGTATCAATGATACAATGGCGTGGAAGAAATGGGACGGTGAAATTACACCTTGTTGTTCAGTGAAATCATATCAATTGGAGCTCATAGGGGACAGTGGGAGAACGTTCATTATATCTGATTGACCTAAAGCATTTTCCATTGACAAATACATCTGAGAAAAATAAAATAATTGCTTGAGCATATCCAAAAACACATCCACAGGAAAAAAAATTACAGAACAGAAGTAAAGTTAGATTTCTTATGAGTCAATGTGGAGTAATATAAGCAGTTTGATAAACGCACATGTAAATGGCTTGTGAGTAGACCAGCTTCAGTATGGACAGAGCTATAGCCTGACTAGATACAATGTTATAGCACATCAAGACGTTGGTTAATGGAACGATGCAATGTGGCATGCACCCCAGCCTGCGAGCATAATACAAATATTTACCTTTCCACTTGAGCAGAGAAACGACGAGCCAAATATGCATCTGATTTACATCATAATACTGTGCGTACAGGAGAGACAACAGTTCGACTGGGACACAAGCGAAGAGGAAAAATGAGGTCACGCACTTTCTACCATCAGGAGATTTTCATATGGTGGCAGATTTTCCAAAGCACAATGTTGAGCTTTGCATATTGACACAGTTTGTTTTGTCGTGATTGTACTTAAACACTTTCCTTTTTTACAGAACAGGATAAAAACACAAGGATTTCAATCAGTCTCCCTGCTGGTCTCCTAACACAACTGATTTACATCGAGTAAAAAAGTTTTTAAGCCGTCTCTTTGGCTTCAGGCAACAACAAATGGCTGCTAGTTTTGCTTTAGGCTGCGTTTATCAAATTACCCATCTGCCTCTAGCTTTCTATGCAAATTAAGTCCATGGATATGTAGCAGTTTCGTTACCTTTACATATCTGCCATTTGTTTGACAGTGTACAGTGGAAACAAATGCACTTTTAATGGCAAAAACCTTAATGAGGGATTGAAAAATTTATGAAAACGATGACTGTTAAGGTTAACACCTCTGTGAAGTTACCACTTCGGTGTACTGTACCTCTCCAATCCCTTATTAATAGACTTCTTGCATGTTTTTGACACTGGCTGTCAAAGAAACCATTTGCACAGTTAATGAAAGGGGAGCTTTTACATTCTGCCAATTCTGCAGAAAGATGGCAGAGCGCAGCAACAGCACTACATTTCATTTTATTAATCCATCTCAAACAAGTGAGAGACAGAGAAAGAGAGAGAGAGAGAGGGAGAGGGATTTTAAAGGCCCGAAAACTGGATTTCAAAACTGTGGCATGAAAATGTGCCAGCTGATAAAATCTATGAAAGGGAATCATATCTGCTGAAGCTGCCTCATTGACTGCAGAACTTCATTATGGTGCTTTTCTTGCTTTTTCCCTGTGTGATCAAAAAAAAAAAAAAAAAAAAAGTTTCTGGGTCAGTTTGTACACCGTATAAATGCAATGGATGGATGGATGTGAAATGAATGTCGTTTGTGCAGTAAACAAAGCTGTTCAATCAAATACCACTGACACCAGACCAGAGCTCCACTTCTAACAGGCTGTCCTCATTGGTATGCAGCACAGGTAATCTGTTTTTGGACACACTCCATTCACAGTCACTTTGATTCAAATTAGAACTGTAATTTAAGGTTATTAAATGACCTATGAACCATGGAGAATGAAAAAAAGTGATCCCTTTACTTTAAAGATGAGAAGAAAGCTGGGGAACAATAATTTCCTTTTTTCTACATGTGACTGGTATAATCCCAGCATTAGCATCTTTTCCTGCTTCTGTCCTGTTTCTCCTTTACATCGGCCCATTTTCCCCCCACCACCAGAACAAACTTCCATGCTGGGACCACGAGAATCCAACGTGACAATCTTGGTGGGATTTGAGGCTCAGAAGTCATTAGAGCGAAACTCAATTCAGCACAGAGTCTTCATGAAAATGAAACCAAGCCCACCTTTGTTCCGTTCCCTGTCCGCCTTGCCCTCTAAGGAATTCAGTCTGTCAAAACCCACAGAGGAGTCTGCTCACCAGAACAAGGTCTCCTTTACTAAATAAAACTGAAAGGCAAACAACAATCTGTATTTAATTTAAAGGCAATTCATGCCTTATCTTTTTGAAACACCTTTAATGTCACAAAACAAAGTGGAGTCACTTCATACATAAGTATGCAGATGCACACAAATGCTTGAAAAAATATGCGTACGTGCACACAATGCACATATGATCCATGGATGAGTGGCAGACCGATAAGGCAGAGGTGACACTAGGCTTGTTAGTCGCTCACATACACATTCACATGCATTGACTGCCCTAGCATGATCTCCATCCAACAACATTAAGAGATTTCGCCACACTGAGGCCTTTCCCTCATCTAATAATTGTGGCCCACATCTCCCAGTCGCTGTATTTGTCAGCTCTGTTTTGCTGGTGAGCCTCATAGATGAACCCAGCTTGGGTTCATCTGTTCACATGATTATCTCAGTGAGAAGAAATCTCTCATCTCACCTTTATTTGTCTCTTTTACGCACTATGGGTTTCTCATCTCTTGCCTGAATCCCATTGAGGATGTTAATGAATACATGCCTTTGCTTCAGGATTTTCCCTATGCGTCGGCTCTTCTTTATTCCTGATCAAAATCAACTGTCTCAGGCTTTCTATAAGTACAGTATGTATCACAAGATATATGATACACTATCATACTTTTTCCTCTACTGTTATTTTTTTTTAGAATATAATGCTTCATAGTCACTCGATACTGATACTGTATACATGTATACATACGTACTCAATGTATACATTTTACATGAGAGGTCAGAGAGCAGGATCAGTGTTTTTTGAGCAAGTAAGAGATCAACCAGTCAAGGAAAACTCAAGGACACAAGGAGAAGAAGATGTTAATGCCTTTTCTTTTTCTTGTCATAGGTAGAAAGTTTGTGTTAATGCCATTAATGAGAAACACATCTTAAAAAAATGACTGATTTTATCACTGGGGATGTATTCTGTTATATTTACAGGACTCTCATGTGCAATCTGGCATTCCTATACTGCACATGCCAACATCTATTATATTAGCATGACCCTTTTCTCATTATTTTTTTCCTCAAGGGTTCAGAGAAACAGCGAGCTTTGAAGTGTAAAATATAAACCCTCCACATCTTAATGTAGAAGCTTGGTTTCACATAAGTGAGTTGTCAGAGACAAAATGCATTGGGTGCTATGTTACTTTTGCAATATGACACAGTCAAATGAATATATGTTTAATGTAAGGTTATCGGTAGAGAAGAGGATAAGTTGGCGACTGCTTACAAATCCAAACCATTCACTGACTATTTCCTTTGGTGTAAAAGGAAAGAAAATTGTTCTCAGTGTAATGATTTTATTTATTCCCACCAGTCAATAACAATGAGTCCCCATTAATCAATGTTCAATGATTAGGTGCTGACACAAGATTTGTGACCAGGGTCTCTTTACAGACACATTCATTATATTTCAAAAAGCAAATTGGCCTCATTACCACAAATCTCCTGAGAGGTTTTAAAAGCCTGATTGGTAGCCACCATATGGACACACTTATGCTGTGTCTTTCTTGTTTTACTAAAAATACCAATAAGGATTTTATCAAATCAGTCAGTTTCTAGTGAAAGTCTTCCTCCACTCAAAAATATGTTCTCTCTATTGTTACTATACTTGGATTTCTGAGTCTGGTGTATGTGTTCAGCATCTCTATGTAAAAGCAGGATGTTTAATTTGATCCAATTATGACTAGAGGAGGAATGTGCAGTAGATGTGATTCTTACACTGATCATTGTAATTGAACTTTTTCAGTGTGACAGGGTGAGACGTATAATTTCAAGACCTGTTTATTTTGTATTGTAAAGTCAAAAAGAGGGCAAGAGGGAAAAAAGTAGGTTACAGTAATTTCCATCTTCTGGTGATTTGTTTATAATTATGACTAAATGGCTCATTGAACAAGCAGCTTCAATTTAGCAAACTAATTGCAGGTTAGTGATCCTGCTTGATATGTTTCTGGATGTGCATGATGAGGAAACCATTCAGTTTTAGCAGTCCTCCATGACTGATTAATGTGGCAGACAGACAAGGGCCATTCGACATATTTACCAGTTTTTGAGATCTCCAATATCTCCAATCCATCCAGAGCCACAAATGACAAAAAGCATCCAATACGGCATGTGCAACCTTTTAGGCTCATCTGCTCTCTTACGTAAGATTTCAGCAAACTGAGGAAGTGACAGTAACTGTCAAAACAAAACCAGTCCTGTCAGCTGCAAACAGCCAGCTGAGGAAACAAGATGATCAGGACAGGAGACTTTTTCGGTATTGGAACTCAGCCTGACAGCCTCCCCGGTGAGATCTGGCTCCACTGTAGCAGTCACCTCTATCTCCTCTCTCTTTTAGGGATAGTTATCTACTTGTCAGGTGGGAGACAGGACAGAGAGAGAGAGAGAGAGAGGGAGAGAGAGAGAGGGAGCTGTAATACCTGTCTCTACCTTCAGGGACTTCTTACTTGATTAATGAAACAATTGACTCAGTGATTAACACCTGTGCATCGAGTTACTAAAAAAAGCCCAGGGAGACCTGAAATGGTGAGATATTGATTTTCTCTCTTCCCTAAGCGCCACCCCTATCTCCATGTCCCCTACCCTATGACCATGAAGAAGAAACTGAGCATAATGCAGCCTTTCTAATGAATCAACTCATTTACATAGTCAGCAGCACTGCTTCACATTTGATCACCCTGCAGTTAATACAAAAACGCTTGTCCCCGTATTAGCATGCACCTCTTGAACTGCTCTGTAAATATTTGTGCAGTTAAATGACAAGACAGTGCGATAATGAATGAATTATGAGATCAGTTTAATGCAACATACAGTGATGTCCCTGATGTGCTGTTGCTGCATTCACCCACTTTGTGGGTTGTTTGCTGTAATTATGATTGATTGAAGTTGCTCTCTCTGTCTGTACACAATGACCACTGACCCAACAGTAACAATGCAGTACATTAATTTTCAATAACATGATGGATGACTGGAGACAAACATGAATATCACTTCAAATTGCTCATAGGCTTCAATAAAATATGACTTTCTGATTTTTAAATGGGAAATTTTGGTTTCTATACTCACATTTTTGTCCATTATGATCATGAAGATGTTTTCCTTAGAAATATGGACTGCTTGAGTGTTTGAGATCAACTTGGTAAAATTTGTGGTTATTGGAAAGATGGAATGTTCCTGAGTGTTTTTCTAGTTGTAGTCATTGTTTCTTTAACCAAATTTCTACAATAGAACTGTTGAAAGAGAGGGTTTTAGGGTATTTTCTTTGTTTTCACAGTAGCCAATCAAACACAAGAACCAGTAGCAAATAGCTTCATGTTGTGCACAGCAACTGTGAAACCTGACAATGTATGAGTTGTTATTTCTGTCTCTGGACAGTAACATGGAAGCATGTCGACTTCACAAAATGAGGATTATATTAAGTAAAATAACCAATAAACATGGACATCATATATATGGGAAAAATGCAGGAGACTGATGTGGACCACAGTTCTCTATACAGTCAACAGCTTCTCAAACCTGCACGATGTTGGTGATGGATTCTCTCAGTCAGTCAGTATGTGTCATTTATTTCAAACCTTCTGAGACGTGAGGAACAAGATGATCTTACTTCTTGGTATGACATTAAGGAAAGTGAACATTATTGTGAACAGTATCTCGTTTTCAACCCTAATGATGAGGAGGAAAGATAAATAGGCACAAGTGGAGAGAGGAAGATGGTCTTACAGGACTAAGGTGCTTACTGTCACCATTTACATTTGCCCGTCCCTGCAGCTATGGTATCACATTATTCTGTCCCTTGTATAGATCAGAGGGGTCAAAAGTTCTTGTCTCTTCATACAAGAATAAGACCTTCCCTCTCTGTGCTGCCTCATAAAGAGGACACAGCAGAAAGCAAAAGTATGGATTCATTAATTGGAATTCTGGACCTGAGGTGCTGTGGGTACATGAAGGCTTTGAAAGGGAAAGTTAATGACAAACTCTCAATGTGAAAGTCACTTATTCTTTGTACCAGGACCTGAGCTGAAATCACTGTATGACTGTCTTTGATGGCAAAAACACTCTTACCAACTGTAAATACTTAAAAAGTCAGTTTTGTTCTTCATCATCTCTATATGTTGAATCAAATAAAAACAAGGACAAATGTCTGAATTTGTCCATGGTGCAAAAGTTCAAATTATAAAGACACTCACACATTATTATCTGGACCTTTTCTTTTTCTTGGGTGAAATCCATATTTGATCAAAGTTACAAGAAAACTTTTTTTATTTATTTGAAACTTATTTAAAGGTTAAATCTATTGTGGGTTTTTATCCCATAACAAAAAAGCATACATAAAAGAACGAATAATAATAAAACAGTGATTCAACTTTCCTATTTATTCTGTCCAAATAAAGTAATTGCCCTGCAATGTGAAATGTGGAATGATGTTTCAGAGAATTAATTCTCACCACACATTTTGTTTCAACAAATACATGATAGTGAATGTGCAAGCCTTGAGAGAAAGCAGCAGCAGCAGTATCTCCACTACAGCCCACTTCTAACATTCACAGACAATTACATTTTATTAATGTCCGCTTGGTCACTCTAACCATTTTGTTTGTCATTTTCTGACTGCAGTGAGAGCAAGAAGCACAGATGAGACAGCATTGTAACACATGAAAAATAGAAAATCACTGGAGATGTGAAATTCTGGTTGTGACAAGAAATACAATATGAGCAATTTTGTTTTATTTGGGTATTTGATGAGTCAATTAGCTTAAATGTGGAGTTGTCAAACCACACAAATTGTTTTATCAGTGCGTATTACTTTCCCAACACGTTTTCATGCAGTACACAGTGTTTGTATGTGTCTCAGTCATTTTGGGAAATGCCGACAGATGATATGGGTTTGGGTTCTACTGACAAAGTCCCCATAGTGGCCAATTATAAAAGTCTGTCTCAAGCAAAGGAGGAAGAAGTAAGGTGAAGTAGAGTGTGTGGGGTAGCAGCGCGTGAGATCACATTTCCTGTTTAATTTTAAGTCAAGTCAAACACTGGTCACTCTTATCACTGACCATTACCAGTTCCATTTCCTCAAAAATGTTGATGAAGATTCACTAATTTTCACAAAGTAGCTACTAAACTTTCCCTAGACAAACTGATAATGGTTTTAGAAAAGCACTGATAAACTAACATTCATCTGAAAGTTACTTTAGCACACAAAACCCTCCTAAACACTTTCACATCAAACACACACACACACAAACACAAACCCTGGCAATGCTATTCCTTGACAGCAGCAGACCTGCCCCAGTGGGACAATGAACCCTGTAGTGCTAGAGAAACTGCTAAGAAATTGCTTGGAGAAATGGTTCAAACTACCCAGAACCCAATCTGGGTTGAGCGTCTGTGAAGGTACAAGCCAGATCCATGGAGGCCCCAGCCCACAACCTAATGGACCCAAAGAATTGGTTGCCAATGTCTTAAAACCAGACACCTCCAGAGGTCACGCATCCATGTCCTGATGGCTCAAGGCTGTTTTGGAAGTATAAGTGTACATAGTATGCTTATAATTTATGTTTGCTGTAAAATATGTAATAATGCATAGTCAACTGGGCTGGATATTTCTTGACACTGTGATTTATAAACCGTTTAAATAACTCAAATAGAAAAATCACCAGTTGGTACCTTGAGTTTCACAAACCAGCATTTGTTGCAGCTGAAGTGACAGCTGGATTTTCAGCTGAGTCTGGCTCTTACACCAGATATAGAGAACAGCCGGCTGCCCAGATGTACCCTAAACAGAGTCCCGCATGCCTCCCCACCATCCTCCTCTGCTCCTGAGGCCCGTCAGCCTCAGATGGTGCCGTTCCTGCTGCCCATCCAGACTCCACATCTTCACTGAGCAATGAGCCGATCGCTATGTGACAAAGTGGCACTGCAACATTCCCAGACTGATGTCACTTCTCAATTCATCACACTGTGTAAATTGCACAGCCAATGAACCTGTGGCTCACTGACCAGCTGACACAGGTATCTATATCTGTATATCATGCATCCTAACTCAGGATTTCATAAACTGATGTTCTATGTGACTGCTTATGGCTAAATACACTTGCTTCTCACACACACACACAACAAAAAAATTTCTCTGCAGGTGATGTATCTGTAACAAGATAACATTTCTAACTCAATTCCCAACCCTAACACAAACCCAGACTCAGACAGTGAATGTCTGGAAAACTCTGAGTGTGTCTCACAGTTTGTGTCATATATATAATTATATAGGAGCCTGTACATCTTTACCTGCCAGTGCGAAATATTTGTAATAGAATAATATAAGAGTCACCGTTTTTTGTGCCAAAGCAGGTGACATAAAGGGCAGCAGATTTTGTTTTGACACTTTTAAACGCAAATACGCAAAAGCAACTATTATAGGCATTATACACTACTATTTGGTAATATTGCATTATTCAATGTCAAAGCTCACTGAGAAGACACCCCTGAAGAGAAAAACTGCACATGTAATAAAACAGTGGTGAAATGAAAAAGAATTTTATTAGCTTTGCAGAAAGCCTTGAGGCATCAGAAAGATCTATATGTGCTGCCATGATTTCATCATAATCCGTGAGGTGTGTATTGATTTTTTTTTCTGTCTGGAATGGTTACATGACAGTACACTGGATTTCTTTCCTCCTCATTATTATTATTATCGTAGAATAATATTTGCATTTATACAAAACACACAAAATGTTTTTTCTTTAGCAGTTGCTTTTTATGTAATGAACAAGTGCAGTGTTCTGGATAAATAAACAGGTGAATACTAAGCAGGTAAACACTGAGATATCAAAGCTCAATTACATCTTGAAACCACTTCTGGCTTTGCTCATCAGTTTGAGTAGCAACATTGTTGTTGTTTCAAGTTCAGGATGAAAACACAATCATAGCTGAAGAAAATCATCCCTCCCAAATTTATGCTTATTAAACGCAGAGAAGCAGCCAAAGAAACAAATACATTTTTTTCTTTCCTGTCAGTGTCATCAGTATGAGAACAATAGTTTTATTTTTCACATTTAATCAGTGATAACTACTTTTCCCCAGTTTATTATGTAAAGAAATTCTTTAAAGTGGCAGGATGTCAATGAAAAGATGTTTCAGTGAATTATTATTTAAAACGATTCTTCACCTACTTGATTGTACATTGAGGTCTTTTAGTGATTGAGTGATCCACTGATGCAAGTTTGTGTTGTTTTTACGCGATACACCGGAGCATGAAGGGGTCTCTGTTTACTGCAGACATGTCACAGTGATTGCAGAAGCCATTAAATGTCGCTGCACTGACAGCTGTTCAGAGTCATTCATCACATGATGAAGTGAGAGAGAAAGTTGGAAAGATGAGGCGAACAGGAGGGGATGCAAATCTGCTGAAGAAGGAAGCACACAAGTTGATGAAACATTTCTTGGATGATTACTCCCAGGTTCAGCTGGTCCTCGTTGGCCGTTCAGACATTTCTCAATTTTCCCACGTACTGAAAAGTTACTTCATGGTCGTGCTGCACTAAACTTCACAAAGAGAGTGATTTTTATCCTCTGACATCAAGGAAAGTGGTAAATTTATATTTACACATGGAAAAACCTCTTCACTTATCTTCCTGACAAACCTCCCCCCCAAAAAACTAGACAAAGTTACCACCCTGTTGTGTCACTTTGAGGATCAGACGAGATCTGCCTAGGTCTATCCTGAGTGGCAGCCTGATTAGCTTTGGTTGACACTTTCTCTATCTGTCACACACCACAAACACACACAGAGCCGTGGACCCGCATACACAAATGCTCCCAGTGTTTACCCGACATAGGTCCGATCATCCTACGCTGTTTATTTTTTAGTCACCTCTCAAGGACACAGACCTTTATCAGCACTGACCAGTGCTGTGTGTCCCACCTTTTTTCACCTCCAACATGCCAGAGTTATGGAGCGCCTGCTGATTCTCCTCAAAGGGCAATGGGACGAGGGAGAGCTGCAGCGTGTGCTTAACACTAAGCCAACGGCTCCAGATACTCCCCATCCATCACTGTCGGCCTCAGGCACCTCTCTTTGCTGCCATTACACTAGTAGCTCGATGGCTCTTTAGCCAGTACTTGCATCAAGTAGAATTATGCTAAACATAGACGTGAAAGAGCAGCCATTGTGTGTTTCAAGTAAATACAGTTGAAAACGAAATGTTTTTGTGCTTACAAATTTCAGATTTTAGGTACATTTTGTCAAATTTTCAAATGAAGGTAAACATCTTTCTTGCCTTGGGCGTAAGAACCCGATGCCTGTGGGTCTGCCTGAGTGGACAAATAAGGCAGCAGCTATAGTTTAAGGTGTTGAGATCTTCTGTTCTTTTGAAGATGGGTGTGATTTAAAGAGACTGTATGTTAGAGGTCAGAAAATTATATAAAGTTCCTCATTAAATCTTAATACTATGTTGTTTCTGGGTGCAATTAAAACTAGAACACTGTTAGTGCATTAGTGCAGGTTGAAGGGCAACATGAGGTATCTCCACTTGGACAAAATAAAATTACTAATCAACTGTTCAAGGTTACAGTGCACTCAGTGATAAGGAAAATTCCTATTCGGTTTGTGAGCGTATGGGAGAATTAAGTCATCACAATCTCAATAATGTATGTGTCGTGGCAAGAGCATAGGCATACAAGATTATGATCCAGTCTAATTGGAGGCCCGTGTCACTCTTACTCTGTGGCTTTGACTCCTCTGGTCAAATCTAATTCTCTCATCAACGCTGGTAGATGTTAGCAGGAGCTGGTTAAGAACAATGTTATTCCAAAGTTGGAATTAAGAAACTAACTCCATTAGTGGCTATTTATTCAGGTGCACACCTCCCACTAAGGCAATTAACTAATTTAAAGCCACAGAATGAGTCAGAGGTGCATGAAACATCCAACTACATGTGAAAGGTGAATGGCAAAGTCAAATCATGCATGTGTTTCAACCAAAAAGAAGACCAAATGATTAGTTCTCTTGCCAAGAGTTAGATTAGAGGATCGATACCATTCTGATTTCTGTCTGCCAAAGCTGAGGCTCCATCCAGGAGACCATTAGCTTAGCCTAGAGGAAAGTCTTGAAACAACTGTAAACAGCTAACCTAGTTCACACAACACCACAAAAACACCTTCCAATGGATCAGTCTGCAAAGCCATGCAAAGTTAACAACTCACCACTGAATTTGACATTCAGCTGAGCTCTTATCCAGACTGACATGCTGTGTTGCAGAGTGAGCTACTCCCAGAGCAACATGATCATCAACCAAAATAAAAGTAAGAGAGGATCAGAGTCACAGCAGCTGCACCACAGATGAAACAGAAGCATCTTTGAGTCCCTGGAGTGTTTGTACCAAAGTGAAATATTCATTATGTTTTATAAATAAAGTACACTACAATTCCTGATCGTGCATGTTGAACAAATGATGTATGTGGCATCAAAATAGCTTTTAATAGTATTTCGTGCACTTTATTTACTACAAAAAAAAAAAGAAGGAAAGAAAGAAAGAAAGAAAACGGGTCAAATTATACATTCCAAATGCTATGTTCCTCTCATTCATTTTTAATATAAAATATTAATGATGCCTGGGACAGGTTTCACTCCCTTAAGGATTTTCAAACAATTCTTTACATGTAGCATATGCTGTGCATGCAAAAATGTACAGTACTGAAGATTATATCACTTAAATCATAATATTCTAATTTTGAATATATACTATCTGAGGTATATTCGATGGAAATATTATGGTAATAAAGTAACATCATATATTGTCAGATATGTTACAAATATTGTTTTGTGAAGCTCCCAAGTATACAATGGAGTACAAAAGGCCTATCTTCTATCTACAAAAAAACATTGGAAACATTAGCGTAGATAGATCAATTTGCAGAGTTAACCCTGAGGTTGAAATTTAGCCACTATTTAAGTTTGATAAACCTGCTATCTTCTCTGTGCTATTTCACTGTATCAGTGTTTTTCAGAGTTTATATTTAGTGTTCATTTGGCAGTGGTGTAGATTGCAGCAGTGCAAACTTTGCCTGGAGTATATAAGTCTGTGTGCTCTTCCAGGTGATAATTAAGGTGACATAAAGTGGAGGAGCTGGCTGCTCGCTCATCTATGCAACTAAGTACCGAGTTAATGGGAAGCAGGGAATGGAAAACTTTATTTTGCCACAGCGTTGTGCTTTAATTGCGTTCACCATCCTTGGCACATTTGCTGTAGGTGCATGTTAGTTTGGATTTGTGTTAAAGCTGTTTTGTCACCACTGTCACTTTCAACAGTGTTTGGTGTTGAAATCTGGTTTGAAGACACGCCACTAGCCTGTAAACCTGCAAGAAATGTAATGTTTGCTTTGCTTCATGTTGGAACGTGATCGTGTTTTCAGTAAATGTCACTTCTCATTTAGTTTGAGACTCCTATGTTTATATATTTACTGGTATGCTTCAACATTCAGCAACATTATGATGACTCTACCTTGTCATACAGACCATTTATAAGTGTACTCTGCGTGTACATGTGTCTCTTGTGGTTTATTTTTTGTGATCGCTCCGTGTTGCACATCACTGTCACTGTAGTTGCCAATAGAAACACAGAGCTTGACAAATATCAGACCTCAGGATTGAGACATCAGTAATATTGACGTTTTTGAAATTCACAAACATGTCTGTAAACACAGATGCATGAAACCATGTATCTGGCCTTCTCATCCTCCTCCACACACAGATACACACACAGACACACACACACAGGCGCACACAAACAACCTTGAGTCTCTCCTCCAGCTCTATTTACAAGGCCTCCTATAAACCTTCTCTTCTCTACCTTCAAACACATATACAGTATAGATTTCATTTTATGGGGGCCAGTCTATGATTTATGACAAATGATGTTGTGCCTCACATTCACCACACGGACCAAAAGAATTGAATGACTGCAACGTTGCACTAAAACCTGACAGTTTAAACCTAGCATTGCACCTTACAGTGCACTCAAATGATTGTATAGCAGCTATTAAGGTACTTTAAGGGGAATAAAGCACTACAGGTTTATGGCGCAAAACTAAAGGTGCTAATGTAGATACAGTACATTTGACCCCAAACACGGTTCAGTCAAGGCTGAATAAACAACACAACCTGAGCGCTTAGCTTTGAAGCTGATCTTTACTACTTGGCTGCTCCTGAGCAGCGCAGAAGCACCGATTCATAATAAAGACATTCATAGAGAAATGATAATCCAGTAAAGCTGTCAGCAGGACGATTATTATAATACCTGAGCCTGTTTCCCACAGGGATTATAAAAGACGAGAGAACAGAAAAAAAGCTGTTCTCTGCTTAATTCTTTACAACTTCTACTTTATCCTCATTTTCTTTTAATTTCCTTCCCCTAAAAATTCACTCTGCAAACAAACACAAATTACACTTTGATTATTAATTTATACCGTCCTCTAATTTATGGCAGCTCGAAAACTATACAGTAAAATGTAAGGGATTAAAATTTAATGCAACAACCTTTACATCAGAACAGCTACCTCAACACACGTCCTCAAGTATCTACATCACCTCTGGGGTCATCATATCACGTAACCTTATTTACTATCTACCACTGGAGGTCTCATTTCATGACTGTCGAGGGCGAGAGCTTTATTGGTCATCCCTCTCCAGGATGTTTCCATCATGACTGCCCGAGTGGCACCCGGCTGAAAGAAACAGAATTATTGCAAGATTACATCTGGCTCCTGCTCCTTTCACTTCCCCCCACGTGGCTGCTGATGTTATTCTGAGCTGCTGTCCCTACGTACTGCTCACATCCCCCTGCTTATAAATCCAAAGACAAGCTGCTATTTGAGACTTTATGACATAAACAACAATACAGCTTTGTGCAAGGGATGGAAGGGATGCTAAACCCAAAGTGTGACAGTTTTATATATATATATATATATATATATATATATATATATATATATATATTTAAGAAACAACCATAAAACAGTATTTGTAGAAATGCAGAATACATGGTCAAGATTAAACATGGCTTCTTTGTTCATATTAAAGCACAAAAGAAATTATAATTCCACAGAGTCTGAGAGCTTAATTAAAGATGATGGATCATCTCAGTGTGTCATTAACTCAACTCAACTCAACTCAACCAAATGTCCTCCCAGAAGAAATGAAGATAAAACCCACTTTTACCCTTAGAATAACATAGTGCAATGGGTCGGTATACAGTGTGTGTGTGTATATGTGTGTGTGTGTGTGTTGTGCGCTTGTGTCGGGGTTGGGGGGTGGACGATTTCAAAAGCCAATGGTTGCCATAGAGACAAGCATAGAGAATTATGGGTGGAACAGGCGCTAAGGGAGACATCACCGATGTTTGTGTAGTTATTGTTCCAGAATGTTCTCTTTCCACCTTCCTCATCTTCCAGTTTTAACATCTACGCAGCCTTGAAATCACCTCCATGTATCTCTCTTTTACAGTGGTACATGTTGCTTAGTATTCTGCTGACATGTAACTCCCCTCTGTACACTCCGAGTTGTGCTCCCATTAACCATATTTATTGTTGCAATTCCTCACTGTTGAGACAGGAGGAGCAATACTGCGTTCCCAGGTGTGAGTTGCCATCATTCCATTAGTGTTTGCCGGTTTGTTTGCCAGCAACATGAAACCCATTATGTGACCTTCCCTCTACCCCCAACAACCCCCAGCTCTGTTCATCACAAAGCTCCAACGTCTTAAGGAAAATGTCAGTCAATATGAAATATTCTTGCACTGAGTCTGGGAGAGAGTTTGTAGAACTAGCTTTCATTTGTGACGTCCGATGTGTTTTACTTTTCTCACTCTCACAGAGACAGACAGAAAGCAATAAACTACTGTTTTATTCATTAGTGGGAAAAAAAAACAACACAGGTCTAAAAATGTCTCTGATTTCAGGTTTGTCCCCTCATTTCACAAAGGGCCACTGCTGAATATTAAATATAGAGCACCTGTGTCAGTCCTACCTTCTTGTCTTTTCCTGTAATTGTCCTTCTCACTTTATTCATCTTCCCACTCTCTTCCTTACATCTATATGGGCATCACAAAAAAAGAAGGAAAAAGTCACTATGTGGACATTTTGTCTAATTAAGGGATTAGATACACTTCCCTGGTCTTGTAGAAAAGCCCCATTTATTTCCTCTTATTGAATTTTCGTTTGTGTTGTTCCCGTTTTATTCAATTTTACGCTGCAGTTTGTTTTCATTAGGGGGCAACGGAGAGAGTCAGTGGGCATCCAAAACAATGCCAGACGGAGTTTAAGTGTCTCCACTCAAGCATTGATCAGAAAGTATTTGTGTGCATTACCATCTTAATGTTCTTGACTCTTCCTCCATCAAAGAAAGGCATGGCATCCAGGCCTGGCTCATATCGCATGTAAAAACATTCCTAGTCTTTTATTTTTGTAATCTGCTTAGACTGCAGGGTCACAGAGCAATCAGGTAGTCTGTCAGTTATAATGATATATTTTAGATAGACGGCACTGTACTGTGCTTTCAGATACTTCCCCTTGAGGATTAATTTTTTTCCTGTGGCAGGTCAATACTTTTGTGTAGCAAAACCCATGATTCATTCACGATATACAACTGGCATATTTGAATATCATAAACATTTATCAGTCACTTCAGCCAATGCACACAAATAACATCTCTAACATAATCTAATATCTGATAATATATCATATAACATAAATTATGACTGTTATCTGTTGGGGAGTAAATGAGGAAGTAGAATAATGTTATGAAGTTCAAGTCCACAGAGGCTGGAGGACAAGGTCAACAAAATCTAAAGTGTATTTTTAACCTTGACCCTGAAGGTCTCTAATATTAAGAAATCACATGTAAACCTAACTAATCCACGAGAGCGAGAAGACATTTAGTAAGTAAAGATTCCTGAAGATGCTGACCATTGATGTTAGTCCTGCTGATATGATAAGTGCAAAAGACACCCTGAGCCATTTAATTTGGAGGATTTGTCACAAAACCCACCAAATTCTGCAGTAAAACATGTTAAATTATGCTAATCTCTTAAACCTCACTTGCACATTACAACATATCACAGCTTTATTTTAATTTCTCTTTATTAAATGTACCAAATGAATTGGACTTACAAGACTGACGAGATCTAAACCTAACCCTAACTGATAAGTTGAATGAACAGTTGAAACAAGCTGATACAGTTTAACTAATATACACAGACACTGGTATTAATGGACTAGTGGGGCTAAAGGACCATTTATGCTCTACGCAGGATACACATATGGAGATGGACAGAGCCTTTTGTCCATCATTATGTGCATAATTTGGTCTGTTTTCAAACAGATGCACCAAATACAACTTTGGAAAAAGTTAATGAAATTTTGTTTCATTTGTTCTTCATTTGGGTACACTTAGAGAAGAAATAGGATAAAGGAACTTGACCCAGACCAACCTGATTTAAACATCCAGCAGCAGGAAAGTGACCGATGATGGAGTTATACCAAGTTTCACCCATTTTTTTTTTTTTTTTATTACCAGCTGCCACTGCTAATATATGATACTCTCACACAGCATGGATTAAAGTGGTTTGACCAACCAAAGGAGAAACAGTGGGAGACTACCAGAATATCTCTTATGTCCTATTCGCATGGGATTAGTTTTACCCGAGGATGTCTGGTAATTTGTGATTTACTCCTCTACACACGTCTGTGTCACGTGCAGTGCATTCACACGGGATAAGGTATGTCTGTATTTTACTTGAATTTACTGACATTATGGCCCAGGTATGATATCAAAGCTGTGTACATAGTACATAGTCATGGTGTCAATAAAATAAATAAAATGTCAAAGCAGCAATGTGACTTTAGAACGGCAGACAGTTGTCGTGATAACGGGCTGTCAGTGTGTTTGTAGTAGAAGCCACTGATTCTGATGACGTATGCGAAGCGACGGAAACGGAAAAAAACACTGATTGTAGTTTGCTACCTAAAGCTACCTTTTGCTCCATTTTAAAAGAAAACTCGCTCTTAAAACAGCAGCTACAGCTGAATCAAATGATTAAAATCCATGGCCACCATGTTGACTGTAAAAAAAATGTGTTTGAGATCATTTAACTAGTGTCTCATCACATTAAACCTGCACCAGCACACTGGCACTCAATTTTCATTGGTTCCCAAGTTTTCAAGATCGGGAAGAGCAAAGAATAGGCAGGTTGGCCAGACTGTAATTCACTGTATTAATTAATTAATTAATTAATTAAATCTACTGCAGCCTCCATGATTCAACTGGAAAAGAGGTAGAAAAGCGCAATAAAAACAACAAATTACCTCCAGTCACTGAGATGCAGATTCGCACAGGACAAGTATAATCACAGGACGTCTGTGTTTGGCAAAATATGGTAGGTAATTTTCAGTGGTTTTGCATGGGATTAAGATCACAGGCATCTTCTGCAATTATTACAAATTACCAGACATTCCCAGGTAATACTAAGCCTGTGTGAATAGGGCTAGAAACAGTTAGAACCATCACCATTGATTTGATCTAAAACTTTTAGATAAAATGTGTCAAAAACTGTTCAAGCTGACCAGGATTAATACATTGACTCTTTTGTCCTTTACTCTCCTTTCTGTCCAAGTACCATCCAGGTTCAGGTTATACTAGAATTCTGAGACCTTCAAAAAGGTCTTTTATTATATGTCTACAATAGAAAAGGAACCAAAAAGAGTAAGTTCCCTTGTAAGAGAGAGGATGCTGTCAGCTAGTTACTTGGCCTTATCAGTGTATCCCAGCAGGGAGGCCGGAGCCAATCTACAGCGGCAGGTTTTGTCAGGATCCATGCTACGTTGGGCTTTTGTTTCCTCAGCCTCCCTGGAGAGCTATCCATGAGCCTGAGAGACACAACTGAATGTCAACTTCCCTGAAAAGAAGATCCTGCAGGTATCTCAGCAGGATGCTGTTTAAAGAAGTCCTAAGACAGTTGAGCACAAACCAGTAAAGCCCTGCCAGGAAGTCATATCTAGGTAGGTCATCATGCAACTCTGTGGTCTGAAAGAAAGATTCAGGGGAGTTTTTATGAGCCATAAAACTGAAACTGACATATAGGTTCATAGAAGCAAAAAGAAGTGTGAAATTAAAAATAGCAGGGTATTTTTACGCCAAATCTGTCAAGGCTCACAATCGGCATTGCAAGCAGAGACGTAGATTTAAAGATGCAACTTCTAAGAACTTAGAAAGTGGGAAGTGTTTTGCAAATTTGAAAAGGGCTACAGTGAGACAAGTCCCAGAGGGTGGCTGTCATTTATGTGATATAAAAAACACAAAAGGTTTCCTTTGAGGCATGAAAACCACTGTTCAGGGGTTTAAAAGGAGGATGATGATAATTATGATGAAGATGCAAACAAAATGGCAGACAAGCTGGCAAGTAAGGGGCTGTGATTTTCATTAACA
Source organism: Polydactylus sextarius (assembly GCA_016801845.1). NCBI lineage: Eukaryota > Metazoa > Chordata > Actinopteri > Polynemidae > Polydactylus > Polydactylus sextarius. Next base: position 21,161,651 of record CM028930.1, on the reverse strand, counting down.
AAGACATTCATGTCAGAAGGCAAAAGTACAGAAGTGAGCACTTATGAATTTTAATAGACCATAAACAAAACACTAAAAAGAAGAGTAAAGGAAAATGCTCCAAGTTTTTGTGATCCCTCTTGAGTGGGTGGTGCATCCAACAATACAGACTCTTGCTGGAGGGCACCAAAGCCAACTTAACCAAGACGTGTGACCTCAATGTTCATGTAAAAACTTGCTGATTGATACATTGGGTTAACATCTTATCTAAGGATCCAAAGGAAAAAGTTTTTCCTCTCTCAGTATAATGCACATTATACAACAGGGTGAATTATAGATTTTAAACCAGAATAGGTCAAGTAGAATATCTGAAATGTGCAGCTGAGATAATTTTGAAATCCAGGGAATCTGCTTTTATTTCCAGAAGTTGCCCTGCATTTGATTTGCCTTCCCATTAATTTTCAAAATAAGATGCTGTTCCTTTGCATGTCATAAACCTAATTACCCGTGATGGATGTTAGACAAGTTTCTGACAAGAACTAATAACAGTGTTGATCATTCCCTGAGAGTTTGCTGCTTCCCCTTCCTCCCACACCCAAACCCTGCCCTCCATCATGTCTGGGGATGCTTTGACAAAATAAACCCACAACATGCTGATGAATTATTCAATTTTGACTCAGTGATGTATGAAGACGGAGTTGCAAAAGAGAGATGCAGTTAGCACTACTGGCAAAAACCCTCCCTGCCTCCCTCCCTCACTCCCACCAACTGAACCTCCAGTCAAACCAATTACCATCCACACCCTTCTAGCTCTTGGGCTCCACATAAGAAGAAAAAAAAGCAACTGCTTACATTATTCTAGTATCTGCAGTCAAAAGCACTGCAGTGCAAAGATGAGTGTGATGGGATTTATCAATTCATAGTGTACCTCAAAGTGATTTCCAGTTGTTGTAGCAGTTTGTCAATGACAATATGCTCACCTGGGAGAAGAGTTTCTGCTGTGGATCTAAAGCAATAATAACACTGATATGATGTGATGTTCTTGTTATTATTTTCTTGACACACAAATTAATAATTTGTGCATAAAAATATCAGAAAACTGAAAAAAAAATGCAATTCCGAAGTTGATGTCCTCAAATGTCTCAAAGATACAGTTTTAAATCATGTGGTACTCATTTCCTACCATCTGCTGCCAAATGAAAATCAACTTGAATCTCACAAACTTCTCACTTTCTCAGTCTTTACTCCTAAATCTTCCTCCCATTGTCCCAAAGTGGAAACTTCATGAATCTTTTTCACCCTCACTCTCATGTGCTGCTGGCTATTGGTCTGAACCTCTCTTAAATATTCCTAACCAGGGAGAAGGATAAAATGATGAGGATAGAAAAGAATCACACACCCTTTAAAAAGTAAACTAGAACTGTACCCTGTTGTTAGAACAGTCAACTACACTGTCCTTTCTACAAAGACTCTAATTTTGTACCAATTCACTGGAGCAAAATTAAAATTTCTCCACACATGATACCTCAATGGTTTCCCACCTGTCCAAACTTGACTGGTTCTCAAATTGGAAGTGTTTTTTGTTTGGGTTGGATGATGGGTTGAGATTTTGTACATTTAACAATAGAAACTATGTAATGCATTTATATTGCACATTAAAGTGTGCATTTAGTCTCAAGAGACCCACTTGTGCCTGTGAAAAGTGTACTTCCCAGTACAAACGTGTGCTCCTCTTGAATCTTTATTTTTTCATTGTGTAGCAGCAAGCTTCTAGCTGAAGTGAACTGAGCTCCTACACAGGTTTTCTTTCCTTGTGCTAAAATACCAGAGGTCACAAACATAAAAGACCTCACACTTGTGTTATTTACAGTGTTGTTGAATCTCCTGCTGTTTTCCAGCTGTGGGCCTATTTTGATGTCAGTGTGAGAGCACCGTTATGAAGCTGAGGCAGACGAAGGTTAAGCCCCCCTTTCAAATGCTTGAATATTTAAGACATGTTTGAGGGGAGGTGGTTACTCATCTGTGTATAAATGTCTTTTGGGGAAATGAGTGGGGAAGAAAAGCATTCTTGAAGTTGAAAACTAAAGATGAAATTCAATCTTTAAAGAAACTTTTTAGCAGAGTAACTGGTCTCTAAGTTTCCGACATGCATTAAAAACCAACTACTATAACCCTTGATCCATTATATGTGAGGGAGAGATTAATTTTTCCACAAAAAAAGTTACAGCGCGGACGAACTACATAGTGAACAAATAATAGTTGAAAAAAGTTCAGTCTGAATTGTTCTGTAAATGTATTCAGTGTATCAAAGGTTGCTCAGTGAAATATCACAATGAAGACTGCGCCATTGCTCTTGAGAGATCCCTTATCTTATCGAAAAGTTCCGTACAGAACACTCTAAACTACTTTTTAAAAATTCTTTTCATCTTTTAAGTCATCAATAGGTGCACACTTCTTGTTACTTTGATACATGTGGGAGCACTAAGTTGAATACATGACTGGTGAATTCAGTGCTCATTAGTTCCAGTGTAGTCAGGCAGATTAGGTTGTAGTGGAATACATGTTAAAAAGTTATAGAATTTTTCCTGTAACAGGGTATTGGAGGTGAAATGACCCCCACAGGTGACCTAATAAAACACAGTGAATCATCTGAATGCTGTGAGACACCTTTTCAGTTCATGTACAACCTTCACAGGGGGCCTGGTGCCTCCTGTGCCATCTCACGTAAGCAGTTTCCTGATACTGCACCATGAATCATCCTCTCCCCATTTGCTGCACTTGGTCTCTTGCTCTCTTGTTGCAAACACAGTCGTTGGTTACCCCCCCACACACTACCCGCTGTACCTCAGACTATTCTGAAATGAGTAGCATTAGTTAACTGTCTTATTTTCCAGTAAATCTGCTTCACCCTTAAGCAGCTGGTTGTATAACATGCAAAGCAAAGAATTTGGAGGAAAATGTAATCCCTAAGGTTTATTCCTTACTAAAATGTAAGACTACAATGTCAACCTTTACCATTATTAAAAGATAAGGTGCAGTTGCTCCCGGTTTCATCATAAGTTTCTGTATGTCAGAGAAAATTCTTGTTGAATTCTGCAGGTTCCCCCCATCTTCGCCTGGACGCCTCTGACAGCTGAGGAGAACCTCCGTCTTGTTTATTTTATGGAACGTAACTCAAATCCCTCGCAGACCCATTAACTCACAGAAATATTTCTATATCCCAACACTTCACTAACGATTAAAAGCAAACAAATGAATCTGTCCACAAAGAGGTCAATCAACTGTATAATAATAGGATCCATTTTCACCCTGACTAATTTTGCACCTGATTTCTTTTGCAGTTTAGTGTCACTGATCAATTCTGAAAACATTTTCAGAATACATGCACTCAAATGCACTTTCAACTATGGCTGAATATGAATAAGAAGAACCTACCCACTGTGAATTCCTATCAATAATATACTTTTAAACAGACCTGTTCATTTCAGATGCCCCTGTTGGTTTGTTGTTTTTGTTGTGTTCTGGTCACAGTGAATTAAAGATACTGTATCTCACTTTGAGGCACTCATATGTCTCCATCATTCAGCATGAGACTTTAACCAATGAGGTTACTGAACTAAACTTATTCAAGGTGATTTTCTCAAATGTCAGCTAGTGTTTAATGAATCTTTGACATTTCACATGCTCAAAGATGACAATCATTCAAGTTCAGACACTACTTAAGACAGCTGCTCAATAAAACTGTGTCAAATTATTATGTTGATGTATAACCACATAAAAGCTGAATGCTGAAAAAAGTGTTGTTATAGGTTTTTGGAGGAAAGGTTTCACATGTTTCTAAATCCATCACACGATGATACCACATCCCTGTACATGAAAACAGATTCTTGTGTCAAAGTTAATTGTAAATACAAAGCTTCTGTAGTGAGACTCTACTTCATCAAGAGGTTATTTAATTTCTGCAGCTGTGTCTCTTCCATATTACTTCCTGTTTGTTTGTCAGGACAGTTTTTCTTGTGCTGAGTACTTTTTCTTTAATAGACACCTGAAAGAAATGATCAAGGTATTTATGGTATATTAGCATTTTCCCCTTGATAGATGTGCTCATTTTAACAAAATATATGGTAAATTGTGACTATGCCAACATTAGCCCATTCCAAGAAAGCTTGAAGTTAAAAATTTATATACACAATGCTGCCAAGAGACTACTTGAACTCAAGAGGATTCATGATTGAATATAAATAAATGGTTAATTCAAAACCATGTAAGAACACAAACTGAGATGGTACTGGTACTTTCCAGCAAGCCAAAGGATTTCTTGTTGTGAAGAAAAACTAGAACCAAGAGGCAGATTCCTTAACTCTTCACTGCTTCTAGTAGCTAATTAAAGTTGAATGCTTTACCATGTTGCATTCTATTCATTTCCGCCACATACTCGCAAACAGCAACATAAAAGAAGCCACAGGGCACAGCGATGTTGTCTATCGCCGTCTCTAGCCCTGCAAGTGTCACAGGCATAATGTGGAAAATAGGACAGCCACTGAGTGCTCCTTCAAAAATCCACTCACAACACAAATGGAGAAGGAGAGGAGCTGGAGAAGGAGCTGTTTTTAATCTCATTGTACATATTAAAAAGTATAGTGACAATAAAAGGCAATCTTCTCTATTCATTCTAAATGAGTAACACAGATGCACTTCAAAACTACAGTGAATCCAGACATATTTTTCTGTGAGTTAATGTTAAATAATAAAAATGAATAAATTAAGAAACCACACACAATAAGATGTATTTTAGATACAAGACAATATATTCTCTAATTCTCGTTTCATCCCGTTTCTCGTTCTCAAAGGGCGTTTGAAGTTTAAAGTAGAACAAAGACAGTACAGAGCTACTTATTTATGGCCGCTGCATGTTCCTGAGCTATAAAGCCACACACAGCTGCACATTCAAGTCAACATAGAGATGTATGTATTTCATGGTTACAACTCTCACATCCTGTGGTTTGTGTATCATAAAAGACACTGCAATTAAAACCCACTGCATCACGGCTGTAACACAACTTAAAGTGTACCAATTCCAATCTGTTCAGTCCACAAATCATTACAGCTGATCGATGAAGAGTGGTGTGTGTGAATGTGTAGTTGAGCGTTTGTTGTGTGTACAAAAGAAATAAGAATGAAAATGTGCTACAGAATGAAAGTCTGATTCTTGGTTTATTCTTGGTTTCAACTAATAATCCTGTGTGTTACCTACATGTGTGTGTGTATGTTCTTTTTAAAAAGGCACCGTTAGTATGGATTCATAATACATTTACATGCCTGTGCAAATTGGAATTAATACTCAATGGAAATCTGCATTTTGTTTTGTCACTTGCTGGACAACATCATTCGTTAGGGTTGAAATTAGTTCTCAAGGATGGAGAAAAAATGGGGGGAAGATGGTTACAATGATAAGTACATAGTTAAGAATAGATAATGACTTAGCAGTAACTAATCTTAATTGTCAGTTTGAAACAGAAATCATTTCCTCTCCAATGCTCCTCCATCATCAACCTCCTGTACTATGTGGACTTTGTTATTATATAAAAACAATTAAAAAAAAAACTTCTGTGTGCTCCCATTAATGATTACCACCACCAAGTACATGTGAATTTGTATTCATTTGTGAGCCACCTTGTTTTAAGCTGAAGTTGGGAGGTAGCTGGCTAAACACAGGATACACAAATTTAACAACAGTTTAGCTATCTCTGCAGACCATACTACCTGTCAATCTAAAAGAAAAAGAGGGATGTGATTTAGTGTGGTGAGTTGGCAAGAATGCAAATGCAGGTGCAGAAGGTTACATGGTGTCCATTTACTCTTGTGGCTAAAGAAAAAAAAAAGGTGGAAGAAACAGCCTCCTCCTCCTGAAGCTGTAAATAAGGCTGTGAGAGTAAAAAAGGTGCAGTGGTGGCCTTTTCTTGTTTGTGCTGCTGTTCAGGTTTGAGGCTCTTATCTAGACTTGAGCAAGGTGTTCACTTCACTATTGTGCAAAAGACCAAAGCTCCAGCGTCTGTCCACTTGGAAAAATACAACCACAAAGTGCTCAGTCTGTTCTTTGAGGAAACAGTTCTATCAAACAAGAGAACATTAAAAAAACAAATCATTGTATAGTAAATATGCTCTATAGTGTGCAAGACAGACAAGACAGGAATGATAGAAGGTGAAAGGAGATACAAACTATCTGATCTGTCCTCTGAGACATTCATTAGTGACCTTTCCCCAGTGGCAGGACACCTAACTCATGCCACCATATTCATGTCGGCCATCGAAGTTTGACCTTTTCTTTCCTTTTTGCCCTTTCATCTATATATACCACTGCTCAACATACCAGGCCAGCCTCTGTACAGTTGTTTGGTAATATCAGGGGATGCCACGACTGCCAGAATGGCATATGTGACAGGTTAGAGAGAGTCAGCAAAGCATCTACAGGACATTGTAAATGTTATTTTTATTCCATGTGCTTTAATGTCTTTAATGTAAATCTTTGGAAGAGTCTGGATAGTGCAGTGCCATTGAGTTTCCTTTATAATTATGTTTCCATTAAGAGATAAAGGCTGCCTGCCTCAATTGAAGAGTCTGAGCCAGTGAGGTGAACTACATTGCAATAATTAATTATTTCATATTTTGAGCAATTATTATTGCAATTCACTCTCCAGCTTCTTGGTGATAATATGCAGACTTGGAAATTAAGCTAAATTCAGCTGCAACTGCAAAAGCAAAACAGTGGACTCCGTGGTTTGGGTAATAACTTCACCTCTGAACAAGTACAACACACAATTTTCTTATATTTTTTTATACAGATTAAACAGATACAATTTAATGTGAATTAGTGAATATTGTAGCTGTTGATGAGCAAATTTTTACTTTCAGAAAAAGCACAGGTAGCAGATTCCCTGATTGTAGTTTTAATTCCACGTTAAACTAAGCTAACTGGCTGCTTCAGGTGCACAGATATGATCTCTGTGTTGATTATACAGAAATATGTGTTTCTTTTCAAGTGAGCAATATGGTTTTGCTATGGTAGATGACACATATCTGCACAGGAGAAGAAAGTTAAAGAATAAACTTCAGACATATTCAACTTAAAGATCTGACTGCATTTAAATTTAGATACCTGAGTGTTTCTGAAGTATCTAACACTGTTTTTTTCAGGCAGACTTGTATCTTATTCTAAGATCTACTAATAAAAATGAACATGCTGAAAAGAAACCAAACCATAACTTTCAATATAATATAGATGGCTGTTCTTCAGACAGTTTTCCTTTTCTTTGAAGAAGATTGCACTTGAATGAATAGCTGTGCTGCTGCAGTGAAATACGTGCTCTGGAATCATAAAGGAGTCTTTGACTAGCACCGATATGAATAACATGTTGAGCCTGTATTGTGTTAAACTTACTATGACATTGTAATCCTCCAATAATTTGGCTGACTGACTCTGACTGACTCTGTATTGCCTTGTCATTTCCTTCATGGCGACCATGTCCATCTGTCAAAGCCTATCAGCTTCCTTTTGGATTGGTTGTCTGCTTTGGCTGGTTGTAAAAATTGAATAGATGCTTTATGTATGCAGACTGATGGTCACGCCTGCCTGGATTATTCCTTCACTTTATTACACTACTGAAGACCTGATGTACATTTACCCCTACATGAGAAGAGTTCATCTCACACATGTAATCACAAACAAAATACTTGCTTCTTTTGAATAAAGTTTGTCCAAAGTTAAGTTTTTGGAGCCAAGAAAAAAAAAGAAAAGCGCAAATGACAAAGGCCATAAGGATTAGGCTGAATTGTCCCATATTTATGTATGAGAGGCTTAGATATGACCAAGCACGTTCTCTTCATTGAATGGTAGGTAGCTTTTGGATCGGTTTATCCTCATACCTTTTAAGAAAACCTTATCAAAATGTTTCTTTCATACACACAAGATGATGACAAAAATGACAAATGAGGCCACAGCACACTGCAGATTGCATCACCAAAATGAAATAAAATGAAACAGAGAAAAGAAAAAGCAAACTGAGTTTAAAACAGGAGGCACTTCTTTGACTTCCTTTGAACATTTACTTTTCATCATCTGCAAAGTCCTTGATTATTGTCACTGTTCCTGCACTTGAACAGTGTTTATTTTACTTTCATTCTCACTGTTCACATGACACAAGGACACTTTACAAGAAGTAAGAAGACTCAAGATGACTTAAGAAGAAGCAAAGACTTAAATTTATACTAAAAGCTGATTGAATAAAATTTTCTCTCTTATTGCTTGATTTTCAAATAATAATTGCCTCAAAACCAAAAATGGGGCATCATTTTATCCACATTGTGAAGCTCTAAGAGCAGAAGAGAATGTTAATATGTGAGACCTACCTCTTAATCCTTGCTTTTAATTGGATTTTATTCATCTATTTGTCTATTTCTATGTTGTATAGGCTTTTATTTAATTTCAATTTTCTCAATTATTTTTATTTTAAATTAGCTAACATCTAACTTAATTTCTGGTTCAGTCACTTCATCCCATACTCTTCAACTATTTTAGCTTTTTTCATACTGTTCTGAATCTTTCACAATTAAACATTTCCCCATTACAAATCTATATACTGGTATAAAAAGTGTAACAAAAAAAATTGGAAACCAATACAATAAATAATTTTCACGATGCAAATGTGAGGTTCATCCAGATTATCAACCTGAATTCTGTATCCACTAATGTCCAGTGACAGGAGGAACCTTTTAAAAAGTACAGGGATGAAAATGGACAGCCAGTGTGACTACAGTCCTAAATCCAAACAGCTGAGGTACAACCAGAAACGATGGCACCTTAACCTTGTCTCCATGTAAGTTTCTCTAAACATTTTAAGGATAATCACCTCTTTAGGCCATAAATAGCACGGACCGCTGCACAAAGCTTTTTGTATTCACCCTGACCGACCAACCCAAACAGCCATGCAGAATGTTATTTACTCTGCAGCGGAGGATAAGGAAGAGGTTAGGCCACAGACAGGCTGCTCCAGCCACAGGTCAGTCCCTCAGGGGAGGGCTCAAGATTGGGATTTTGTGCCAGGCTGAGCAGCCATTTCTCTGGGACTAAGGGGGCTGAAAACCTTCTAAGGTACAATTTTAGCAGCAGAAAAAACACTTTCACAGCAAATGTACAAATGCTGGACACGATGACAGCATAATGGATAGTGGGGAGAGAATTACATGCACACTTTGGAGCGATTTCCACTCATATCCGTTACTGGTCTAAATCGTGGTCTCGGTGATTCCTCTCTTTTTTCACAAGCCACAAGTGTAGAAACAAGAATGTGATGTCGTGGGGAAGTATTGGAACCAATCTCAAACACTGTCTCCTCAGGTTACTGTGTTAAAAGGTCACATTTGGTATGTGACCATGAATAAAACAGAAGCATGGCTCATGGTTATATTAAGGAAGAGCTGGTCAAAGAACACTTTCTGTTCCATCATATGAGCGAAAAGGGAAAAAAAAGGTCGGAGTGATCACCACAGCTGGATTTTGACCTTTCACTAGCAAGCCGACCATTAATCTACACAGCTGAGATTGGGCCAGGGTAAGAGGTTACAGAGTGACAGGCGAGATAAAAGGGCTCCCGTTTTCAGCATTCACAACAGATATCACTTAGATGTCTATCAGCACCTGATTTTCTTTTTGCTTTTTTGTCTTTATGTTGCTTTAAAATAATTAAAGTATTTGTTGGGATGGTTCACAACAACTAGTGTAAAGAATTAAAGAATTGTGCTAATTTATATAGTTCTTACTGTTGACAAATCAAAATAAAAGACCAAAACCAGCAGTCCAATCCTAATTAATCTGTGCCATAAACCACAGGCCATTTTCCCACAAAATAACTATACACAGCCTTGTAGCCATCAATATTCACCAGAGCACCAGGTGTGTAATAATTCCTTTCTGAAAATATTCCCCAACAAATGTACAATTCACTCTTTCTAGTAAATAGCTTTGACCAAAAAATATACCAGCTAGCTTTTTAAAGGATTAGTCTGGTATTATGAGAAGTTTTTGTTTGTTTTCTTGCCTACTTTTTGGAGTTTGATGAGAAGGTTGACACTACTTTTAGCATTTAAATTAAATAACATGTTACATCTCATTTCTTTGAGCCATACAACACAGACAACTGGTATTTTGTGGGTATATGGGAACGTATGTGCTCAGATATTTCTTGGAATGATACAATGATGACACATAACCCTGACCACACAGAAATAATAACATTTAAAATAATCAAAATTTAAAATAGTAACATAATTACAATTACTGAAATTTAAACAGACTCATTGCTTGTTACTTTTGCAGTCAGGAGACTTAATGCTGTTGCAATAAATCAGTATTAGCCCACATGATCAACAATACAAGCAATGCACATTCTCCCTTTTGAAATAAGCCGGAGAGTTGTTGGTAAGCTGAGGGCTATGTGACTTTTTCCACATCAAAGAATAGAAATTCGAATCTTCTGAAGCACCTGATAAAAAAAAAAAGCTTCTACAAAGCTCAATGCAACAGACTCCAGCGCTGCTGAACTAGTAACCTATTCCTTTTCATGCAATATTCATAAATTAAAACAGTTCATTTTGAAAGAAGTAATTAGTAACTAAGTAATTTTCAATGAGATATTAAAATCTCAGCCTTTTAAAAATCATGTTTATCTTCATTTGATAAGCACTGTGTTGGTTTATGGAAATGTGGTGGGAAGGTGACAGTTTCTACCACTTCTCAGCTTCAGATGTCAGCGCTCTCATATTAGAGCTCCAGTGTTAGCCAACTGGCTAGGAGAGCAGCAACAACAGTGTGACTGCCAACAACAGACACTCTCATCTTTCCACTTCTGACTCCACATCCACTCACCCCATCTCCACTTCCCTCATACTCTTTACACCACAGGCTTGACCTCTCAGGTAGCTGGCAGAAAATAAAAATAAAAAGAAATGCTAGACAGTAGTAAAGATGTCTTTGACTTTGCTATTTCAGCTAGCAGAAATGATGAGAGGCATTCTAATAAAACTGTTTCAATATACTGTTTCACAAGGCTTTTGAGTTCTGCTATTTAGGCATGACAGTCTGCTTACCAGCTCATACTGCAGAGCTAAACATTAAAGCTGCATTTGGCTACTATTAATTAAAACCGATGAAAAATAATTAATTATCAGGTTCAAAAGGCAAAGACATTAGTGATTTTTTTAATCCTTTGTAAGAACAGAGACATAATACATCTTTAATATCGATGCCCCAGTGAAAGAGGAACAAGGAGATAGAGTAATTGTGTATGGTAAAGGTTAATCTGCTTTGTTTTCCTTCATAAAGAGGATGAGAGAAGAGTGACACTACTGCCTGCTTAGGAAACACTAGATCTGCTGGATGAAGTCCAAGACGAATGACTGCGACTGAAGCAATTTAATGGTCAAACTGTGTGAGTGATGTGTCACATTGTGCTACTGCCCTGTGATCTCTAATACAGAGCCTTTAATGGATACTGAGAGTGAAGATACTCTGATATATAACCCAAGTCACTGCACATCTGAAAGACACCTAACAGGTACATAATCGACACAGAGATTTATTTTCCAATGGAAAAAGTGGAGCCCATTCCCACAAGCAGAGTGATGGTAGCTGGTATTTTGAAATGTCCGATGGCTTTGAGGTGTCTGAAAAAGGTCTGCCATGTTTTGTTTTTTTCAACTGAGAAGTAACAGGTTACTAAAAGTGTTATAAAGTGTTTATGTTGATACAGAATGTCAAAGCTTCCACACTACATAACCAATGTTAGCAAACAGCTGCAGCAGCAGCTTTTCTTACGAGTCTAAAAGAAATGTCATGAGTTCAGCATCTCTCGTTAAGTCTAACAGCTCGACACTACATCACTACATGTATGAAAAACACAAAACTCTGATGAGCTGCTGGTATTTAAACAACAAAGCAAAATGGGTAATGTAGGCACCAGGCTTGACCAAGAAAAAAGTTGTACAAAACAGATGATATATCTGGTTCTGTTGCATTGATTTTGATACTTTTGTTATTTAAGTATCTATTGTGAGTCCAGCAATGTTATAGTAATGTAGTGATAAATTAAGTCGTAAGTTGTTTATTTGAACATGTTAGCAAAAACACACATCGAATTTAAATTAACCTTGATTTAGAATCATCTTTTTATTTTCAGTGGAAACAACTGGAAAATTTTTCACTCTAGAAAATAAAACAATGTACTGAAAGGCAATAAAGCAGACGGAGGTTCCCAAGAAAATACTTTATGGGAAGTTTTCAAGATTTAAGTTCTACAGAGGAAATTCTTGGAAAAATAGATATTTTCTTTTGTTGAAGAATCCCATTCGCTTCTATTTTTTCTTCTTTTTGGACGTCTGCGTCATCACACCTACCCTCTAGTGGCCTAAAAGACACACAACACCTAATGGAGAAACCAAAGAAATCTCAGAAGTTATATTCATCTCCAAAAACTGACTGTGTCGACTAAATTAACCAGAGTCTGACACTTTCAGACACCATTTTAAGCCCATCACAGAAGCTTTTCACACACACAAACACACGTTTTTATCCTTGTATTCTCCTGAGCACCTCCTCCTCCCTCTCCTCCTCCTCACCTCCAACATTTCCTAACTGAAATTTTTATTGCTATAATTTAACCCATCATCTCAGCCACCACTCCCCCTCCATCCTAAGTTAGGTTAATTACTCATGAGGAACCCGTCAAAACAGAAGCGCATGTTCCTTTAAATTTCCAGCCTTGTTTTAATTTTTCGGAGCGAGGAGGGAAACGGGTGAGGAAAAAACACGAGTATCCACTTTTTTTTTTTTACAAGAACAAACACACGCAGACACAGTGAGTGACAGACAAACCGACACTCCCCTTCAACACAAGCAGCAACACACTGACTGTGAGCTGAGTGACCAGCGTTGTCCAGCTGCCTGAAGCAGAGAGCTGCTGTGTGGATGTGTGCAGCCCCCTGGACTTGGTGGGAGGGGGAGAAGTTTCTCCAAAGACAGAAGCTTCGATCATTGAGCGAGACGATGCCTTCCTCCTCTAACCTTCTCTCACAAGCTGTTCAGTGGATTTGCTGATTCCCGAAATTATTATTTTTTACCGCCCTTTGCAAGTTATTCAACGGGACTGAGGAGAGATTTTGAGCCAGAGGATGCTCCCACAGGTCATTCGGATTCTGTATGTCTTGTCTTTCTGCTTTTTCCAAGGAGGCTTTATCAGGTGAGGTTTATCATGTTTTTATTATTATTAACGCGAGTGAGTGAGTGAGAGTGAGTGTTTTTTTCCCCCCTTTCTCGTCAACTGCTTTACATCAACTTTTCGACGCCACTGGCTGCTCACAGCACATCTGTGGCTGCGCTTACTTTTTAACTTGATGCGTAGACGCAGCTCCACAGAGAAGCGCACGTTTCGTCGCACTCAAAATGCTTTTAATGTTGCTGTGAAGAAGCGGCTGCATTTTAGAGGCTGAATTAATCGAAGAAAAAAAACATTTTGTTGGCATTTTAGAAGAAGTAATTAAATGAGAAACAAGAGATACATGCAGAGTGAGGGAGGCTTGATAATAATGGAAATAATAATAATAATGAAATGATCTTTAGGCACAGAACAAACTATTATCTCTTGGCACTTACTCTGAAAATCACAATTTAAAATTATAGCCTCACTTTTCAAACAGGTGGCAAATTCAAATTCGAGTTAAATCCACTTGCATAAATTAACAATAACTACATATCTCACATATTGTTGTCTCTGCTCCAAACTACCTGTGGAATTCCAGGGTTTATTTGTTTAAAGGGGTTAGAAGGTAACAACAAGACTCCAGTGAAATGAATATTATACTATATTATATTTATGGAGTGATTAACAATTTACCAACATCACATGAACAAAGAGCTCACTGGAAAACAACCCATTCATTGTCTGCTCAGTGAAATCTGAAGGCTGTCATGCATACTAAACATTTGCATTCATGTTTTCCAAAGAGAGCATGAAGTGGAGCTGAGTGTGCATGACTCTTGTGCAGAAGCAAATTCAGTGTAGGAAAAAGGTCACAAGCTCCAGTCAGTGTGTTTTCAGCAGGTCGGGGGCAAAAACAAAATCCCCTCCCTCTTTCTGTCCTCCTCCTACTTTTCCCTATTCTTGCCTAATTCCATCCATCCTTGACCCCTTCCTCGCTCCGTGTCTTCCTCTTCATGGTGGCAAAACTTTTATTTGGAGTGAACACTTTCCTTATTTCATGCCCTGCCAACTTCAGGTGTGAGCGGGAGGGAATTAAGATCTGCATAATCCTGAAGTGGAACAGAGCCGTGACTCTGTGAACCCAGGGGCAAGGAGAACAGCTCTTAGCCTGGAGAGCAGTCAACTGACAGCAGCTCCTCTGAAAAATTATATGCTCTTCTACCAGCCTCTCTGCTCGTCATGTATGCAGGGAATGAGTGGGAGGAGGTTATCAAAAGGAAGGGCTTGAGGAGGAAGAGGAGGAGGAGGGCAGGTGTATTAAAGACAGGCAGAATCTGATCAGGGTGTGGTGAGGTAGGGGGAGGGAATGAAGGGTGAAAATGAGAATGGTGCAAACTAGGGTGGAGAAGACATGCGAGGCTGATTCATTCGGCTGGAGGCAGCTGGAAGATTAGTAAAGTGGAGGATGGTTTGGAGATGGAGAGAAATGGTTCAGATAGGAAGGAGGAGATGAGATGAAGAGGGGGATGGGAAGTGGTGTGTGAGGGAGTGTTTGTTGCGTGGTTGTGAGACAGGAAGTGTTGTAGAGATGTGAAACGTGTCAGGTAAAATAGTGCACAAGCTGGATTGGTGTGATAGGTTTTTGGACCAGATGGCTGTCGACAAGAGGAAATGAGAAACAGGAATGAAGGCTGTAACAAATAAAGTTCATATCATTGTCTGAGGGGCTGATGGCTGAGGGGTTAAGAGACCTGTGTGAGAGTGAGAGAGAAAGAGAGAGAAAAAGACAGTGTTGCACTGTGTTCTGTATTGTTGCAACATTTCAGCTCAGCTAGACCTGAGTGTCAGCTCCTAAGGAAACACTGAATATACCCATTCTTCTTCTACACTTAGTTACTTGTGGGGTCTCTCAGCAGGGTTTATTTAAGTATAATCTCTGAGAAGAAACACAAAACTAAATAAATTAAAACTTGCAAAATTGTCAATTTTTGTAGGGCCAGCTGTGATGAACAGTCCTGTTAATATAATCAGTTTTAAAGGTAATTATTGTTCACTTTTCCTCAGTTTACTTGGATTCTTCTCTTCTATACTGATTCGTCAGGTGAATTTGTTCAAGGCCAGTGCTGGCTGTCAACTGACTTTTTTTTTATACTATAGATTTATCTCTGCTCAAGGTTTGATAATAGTAGTACATATTTTGATGTTACATCAAGGAAAACTAATTTTTTATTTGAACAAATAATGCATTTTCATTTTTAAAGAAGTTTTCACCAGATGTCTGTAACTGTCAACAACATGGTGTTGGTGATGTTTTGAATTGTGATGTGACATTATTGAAGCACTGAAAGACATCCACAGCACTGCAGACCCACCACAAAAAGCCATCTGCTCCAGGTTAGTAGTTGTCTGGGAAAGAACAAATCAATTTACCACAGTCCAAGTTGGCTGGTGTGGCCACTAAACTGCTATAATGTTGCCAATAGACCTTCAGAACAGTACAACACTTCCACAAAGACTCAAAATGTTGGCTGTGCAGTCTTTTTGGGCACTACAACTACATATTTGCACCAACGGGGTTTTGTTTTTTTATTTGTATTTTTGCCAAAATATAATCATCCATTTTTTTAAATAAAACAACTGAAAATTTGGCCAAACACTCATTCAGATGTGTTATACAGTATTTTACAGTTTCTGATTTAATGCTACCGACACATTTTGGTTGGAACCAAAAATGTTTTAAATTGTATAGTTCAGAAACAGTTGGAGTTGTGAGCTCTCAGTCGGGGACTATAAAGACAATAAACATGCTGTTTCATTAACACTGTGATTTGTAAGCTCTGTTATCTGGTGTAAAAGAGGTTATATGTCATTCATTTAATATTAAACTTCAGAACTATCACACATAATATTCTATAACACACAACTACAAACATATCTGTGAAGTGCAGTGAACTGTATTGAGGTGAAGGGCAGAGAATCACACCAAACAATCTCCTCTGTCCTCGCCTCCAGTTGGTGAGAGATCATGAGTCAGAAGTAGAAATATCAGAGATTAAGTCTTGGTTGAGTCTTCAGGGTCTTCATAAGCCTAATCATTGGGTGTCCACCTGATAAAATGTGTGTGTATATGAGAAAGAGAGGAGTATATTTGCTGGAGGTACACTGTCTTTTCCTCTTAAGCTATTAAGTTATTTTTCAACCAGGCTACATAGTGGCCTTAATAAAAAAAAATAAAGTCATCACTTCCTCAGAAAGTGGGTCACGAGCAAAAATAAACAAGTAAACAAATGACAGGTGACATATTTTTGAAAAATCAGTTGACAAAAAAGAAAATCAGAGTTTTTACTTTACTAAGAGTCCACACTGCATTGCTGAGACGTCTTGGAGTTTCTTATATTTATTTTTAAATATGATGAATAGTCTTAATGTGCTGCCAAGGAAAATCCCTCCTGAAAGTGTGAATTGTTTTTTTTTAAAAAAAAAAAAAAAAAAAAAAAAAAAACTATTTGAGTTTTGCATTGTTGGGTCCATTTTTTTATGTGGTGGCATGTCTCATGTATCTCCATGGATAACTGGCCTAATTAAGATGATGTATATGTCACTAAAACCCTTGTAGTGCCACACAAATTTTGTTAAATACCACAAAAAAAAAAAAAAAAAAAAAAAAAAAATCAGATATCTAAACAATCAACTTTAAAAGCCAAGTCTCACGATCAAAGAGCAAAGCCTCCGAGATTCTCCAGTTTGCGTTAGCAGTTAGCGCTTAAGAGCTGAGAGCTCATTATTTTCACTTAAGATTTCCTATTTCCTGACTGCCTTAAGGAGGCAACTTCTCATGTGTGGAAATATAAAGTGTTTTTTTTAACAAAAGTTGGTAAAATATTGCAATGGTGAGACTTACTAAGGGCTAACCATATCTCAAATCATTTCCTTACTGCTACCAGGCATCATATCAGCAGTTTGGTCTCAGTTTGAGCTTTTTTGCCAGTTACTGCACAATTTTTTTATAGCAAGTCATAGAGTGTAAAGTGTGAGAGAGGAGGAAGGCCTGGGTGTGGGTATGGTCAGTGTGAAGAGGAATAGGCGATAACATTTTGTACCAAATGAAGTCTCTCAGGACAAGTGTCCTTGAACACAAGCTAACTTTTTTCTTCAACTAACTTTTTGCTTTTAACTACTGGTGGACAAATGGTTGCAGGTTTAGTTGGATACAGCAGAACATTTATCCTCAATGGTGACAGACGTGTAGAGGGCAGCTACAGCTGATACCTACATTGTCCCAAAAATAACCATCTCTATTGTTAAAGTTTAGAGTCACTTTTCTAAAGTGCTGTAAAGGTTGAAAACTTCAAAATGGAATTCATTTCAAGAGAATCCCCATAACCTGAAGAACTGAATGTCTATATAAAGTAAATTGATCAAATCAAAATGTATTAAAAATGACCTGAACAGCAGCGACCCAGAGAGACCAGAAATGTGGTTATTATGAGTTATTGTGAGTCAGTAGTGAACCAGCTTTATAAATAAATAAATAAACAGTGAATTTATTGTCCAATTATCAAATAAGCTAGTGAGCTAACTAACTGACAGCTGGCTGGTGTTGGACTTGAACTAGAGTCCAGTGACATCCAGTTGTGCCGATCTGTACCCAAGTCCATGTAGCCACTATGCTACAATAGCACACATTTAGAAAGATGTAAGGTGTCTGTGGTGGCTGCAGCTGTTTGCATGTCAAAACTGTATAATTCAGACTTTATCTCCATGTGTTCACAGGTGCTACACAAGTAAAATGTTTGCTTTAAATCTACGTGAGCAGCCAGGAGATAGTTTGGTGTGATAATCCTGGTCAGTGATCTGAGGCAACACTACCCTGTCAAATTAGAAATGGTGCTTGAACCATAAAATGACCATATTTGAATTGGCTATTTGATTAAAATTCTCCAGTCAAATTATTTGGATGAAGAAACATCCATTAAAACCACAAGGGCACACGTGTTCCTTGTAGAAAACATTCAGCAAAGAAGTAAACACAATTTAGCCAATCCAGACTTCAAAAGCTTGGTTGTTGTACATGGATGCAATCTTTCTGTGATAGTTTTTAATTAAATTGTGATGGAAGTCCCAGCTGGTATAAGTATCTGCAACAGCAAAGTAATATCTGGAGGCTGGTAAACAGAAGAAGGAAGAAGATTGTGGTGGTTATGTAAAATGTTTCATGACCAACATGGAGCTGAAAATGTAATTTGTCCAAAAAAGTAAATAAAATAAATTATTTTGTTTGTTAAATCTTGTGTGAAAAAATAAAACACTTTTACCTGTGGTTAGAGTGAACATGTTGGGTTTTACTTCGTCTCAATCGTTCTCAAAGGAACAAACGTACGAGTTAGCGGTGAAAGAAACCATTATCAGTTAAGTGTAGGAGCTGTTTCACCTTGAGTCAGAGTGTCACAGACACTTTTGGGGCTTTCTTATCCTTCCTGAAAAATAGGAAATCCCCACACACGGCTGATACACAGACTAGAGCAGCGAAGAACGCTTACGAAAGGGATGCATGAAAGGAGGACAGATGGGATGTTTACGTGAGTTAATGACTAAAAAATGAGAGCCAAGCTGGAGACAAGACTCGAACAGACGGTTTGCTCTCCACAGCCAGCGCTGCCATGAACAGTAGTGGTATATTTATCAATGAAATATGAAGACGAGGGATACAAAAGAAAATTCATCAAAAGATAAACAAAGAGTTTATATTTGCACTGGTAAGCTTCAAACTCCATTGAGGATACGTTGAGGATTTAATTCTAGCTTGTTAAAATAAAACTTCAAAACAAGTCATTATTTATTCCACTCATTCTCAGAGGAATGGCGGGATTTGTTTTCTTCAATTAGTTTTAATTTTGTATACGAACTGTCTTAGCAGCCAGGAAAAGTCACTGCAGTACTCACTATGAAACCTTTCTTCTGATTATAAATTTACTATTAGAAACTTTTAATAACAAAGGGAATTGGTGAGCGCATACGTTTGGCCACACAGTCTAATCTAAAATCCCCGGGAGGAAAGAGGCGTCTGACACAGCCTATTGCTTCAGTGGGCATTAAATTTGTGTTTGGCTATATGGTGGAGGTGACAGCTTACTGATGGTCTCTAGCAAGTCAGCCAGCACCTTCAGTGTTAGGCTGACACCCCGAGCTGAGTGATGTGACTGATGGTGTCCTGCCCATTTCAATCAAGCAGCATGTGACCTTTGCCTGTTTCTTTTATATGAAATGTGCTTTACAATCTCCTTTGCCACATCTTAAATAGCCATTTTCACTCAGACCCTGATGCTGGAGGATAAAGATAGTGGTTTTCTCCTCAGGGAGTGTATCTCCTGAAATATGCCAATTATCTTTATGATCTTATTAACAATCTCACCATGAGTTTAAAAGCTATAATCACTCACATCTCACAAAAAACTTCCATTAGTAAAAAGAAATGACTGTCGCTTCCTGCCTTTTCCTTAGCTATGCTAAGCCGTGCATCTGCCGCCAGTGGAAATCAAAACCCCAAAGCCACTGAATGATAAATGCATCATGAAGTGTAACTGATGCGCATCAGCTCAGGGTAAACTTTTAATCTCTGTGGATATGTCGCTGGCTAATGCTAAGCTGGAAGGCAGTAAAATGCAACATTGTCCACTGGTCACAAAACCTTTGAGGCACACATTTGAGTGACGTGTCTTCGACATCACTCACTTGTGTGGCACAAAAGTTATGCCAGGAGTAAAAAAAAACATCAATTGAAATTCAACACCCTATCATAAACCATAATGTAGTTAAAATTTATTGTACCTCACATGACTTTGTTACAACACAAATAGTCACAACACAACAAATTATGTTGCATGTCCAGATTAGATTCTGACTATGACAAACTTTCAAATAAATCTACATGGACACATTAATTCATAAACCCAAGAGAAATGTCACAGTCAAACTTGTCTGTTATTAAAACTGACAACAGCAAAACTCAACAGTCTCAGAGAGACTCAGTTTGGAAAAAGACCTGTCAGCACCTGCTACAGACACAGGTTTAGTCAAAAATTAATTTCATTGCTGTAGCTACCAGAAGAAAACCAGACAGAGAGCTGAATTGCATCATGGAGGTGCAGGGGTTATGAAAACCACAGTTGTACCCGCAAGTATATCTAATTATTTGTTTTAAGGTAGTTCACTTTATGCAGAAAATAAAACAATGCTTGCTCACGATGTGAGTCTTGTCAGTATCTAGGTAGCAAAGTGTGTGACACAGTGGTAGAGTAATGAATTAACTGGACCTCTCCACTCTTCTCCTCTGGCCCTGGCAGATTAAAATGGCCACTTATTGACTAGAGCAGCACTTTGGCTCTGAGGTTCACCACTGTAGGTCATTATGTTCTCAGCAATTAGGAACATGAAGTGGGGGTCCATTATGAAACCCTCCATCATGTCATTATTTCTGAGCATACAGTCCATGCTGATTAAACTTCAATCTTAGGGAGAAAACGAAGTCCAGCGAACAAAAACCAGACCTCATAATAAATGGATTGAAGAAAAGAAACTGTGGGTAGTGGAGTCAAACTGGAGATATTGCTTTGTAATTCAATTAAAATCTCATTAACTGAAGCATTTGGAATGACCATGCTATAATCAATCAGAAATTACATAGGCTTGTGATTTATCAGTCACTGCAGGGTAAAACCAACAGTAGTACAACACACACTACACATGCTAGACACCAACTCAAAGTAAAATTCAGCCATACTCATTAGTTTTGATTTTCGCTGCTTGACTCGTTCAACATTAGAAAGAATTAATGTTGAGACGTCGCTATTGTGACAATGGAAAAGCAAAAACAGAATTGAAATTTAACACAGAAGTTGTCTAACTCAACCACCAAACTTGGCTTAGGAGAAATATTGCAGTGAGGCTAGCATTAAAAAGATGTGTACTCATAGAATTAATACTTTTTGCAGTGGTGCACTTGTTGTAGTCTCCGAGGAGTGTTTCTATGACCGTAATGTAACAGCTCACTGACTAAAGAAGCCACTGTGATCCTCTTAATGGTTTGTAGCATCACCCAGGTCACTCGTAGAAAGAAACCAACATGTAACTGCAGTGAAAATAAACAGACCAACACAACAACAAAAAAATCCTCTTCCACCATTTCTGTACAGTTAAGGTCACACATGATCGGCGAAGCAGAATTTGTCAGGTGGGTAAAGGGGATGAGAGGGTCGTCGAGGGGAGGATTACAGCTGTGTTCGTCAGATAACACAATGGTAGTAAGAGGGTCTCTCCTCTCCAGCAGCATGAAATGAGAACGGTGCATGTTGAGATACAAAGCAGAAACCTGTGTAATTCCTCTACACACTCAATGACTTACTGCCTGATATTGGGGCTCAATCTAACTCACACACTACTGGAAGAACAAAATTAGATACACAAGCACCAGCAATTTCACGTTCAGGAGGGAAAAAGCTTGAAGGATGCACTTGTATGAAACAGAGTAGCTGTGCAAATAAACTTTTATTTTATTAATATTAGTTATAACACTAGGAGGTCTAATAGGGTCTTTGGAGAAAAGTTTTCATGAAACAGCTTACACTATAAATACACTGCAAGTCTCTAACATTTAGTGATATGAAGTGGTCTGTTTGCCATAAGTGGCTAACAGCCTGTAAGTGGTCTTTTATACACAGTGTGTATAACGCTACTTCAAGGGTAAATCACCACAGATTGTATACTTTCACAAATCCCTCACACTCTGACCTCTGGATCACTGGCTGACTTTTTTTTTCTCTCCACACATTAGTGAAATGACTAGTTGTCAGGTGAAGTGCAGTAGTCAGCTGTAATGATATCATAGTTTGTTCAAACACACACACACCGACACAATAGCTGACAATTATAATAGCCAAACCTTTGTTGAAAAGTAAAACACAACAGTTTGAGCTCTGAAAGGTGTTGCAAAGCCTGAGGATATTTTGGATCATATAACACAGCTTCACAGGGAGAATTGTTTTTGAAAGGATGCAACTTTGACTCTGTCTCTACAAAGTATGATTTTTTACAAAATAATTGCAGTCTGGAGTTTACAACCACTAGGGCCCCTTTTAAATAAACTTTATTAACATGTCAAAGTTTAGCTATTTTAGCTCCTCATAGTCTTATTATTTCACTGAATCATAATAGCACAAAAATCACTGTTTTGTGGACAGAGATAACTAAGCCTCCATTTTGTACAAAACAGTTTAAAGTAGATCTCATTAAATGTAGCACTGTTAAACCAAATAGTGAGCTTGGCCATTTGCAGAGCACATGGCACTGACAGGAAGATTGTGGGTTAAGAATAGCAAGATAGATTATATACAAATAAAAACATTAAGTTCAGGCAAAGGAGACACCTTTGTTTTGCACCTGTGAATTAAAAGGATTAAAGATGAGTTACTGAACATTTAAACAGTACCTGTATGGCACTTTCAGAGTGAATGTAATGAAAATATTTATCACAAGTATGTGAGTCCATTAGATCCTACCCTGAACCTTTTAATTAACACTCCCCCTTTTCTTGATTCAATCAATGGCCAGGCAGGCATTTGTCCTCTGAAAGGACAAACTCATGTGAGCTGTTGAAATCATGTTATAGTGGCCACAATGTGATAATCATCACAGTTTTATCAATTAACAGTGACATTTAATTTTGAATAGTAATATTTATATTGCAGGTACAAACCAGACTGAAACTCTCAGCAAGTATGAGGATACAAAACAGGCTCAGCTCAAGGCTGACAGCGCAAAACAAGTCAGAACAAGACAAAATAAGACTGTTTCAGTCATTTTACAGGGTATCATTTCAATGTGACTAATATACATCTACATCAAATCCACCTGTTACTGTCCTAGATCTGTTATTAGAAACAAAATGGAGCTGTGGTCTACCAATAAAAAAATGTACTTGCAAGTAACTCATGCAATGACATGACAGCAAAATGAAATTTTAGCTCTTCCTCGATTAAAAATGGTAATTTCAAGGCAAGCCTACAAATATTTATATGCCCTTAGTCTTAATGACGTCAAACTAAAAGTCACAGTGACATTGGAGGGAAAGGTAACCTGACATCATGTTCAAGACAAATAAATGTGACATTTTATTAGTTCTCCTTGGAGGACGCAATTTAGATGTCTGGGCTGAGGTTCAAAAGATGTGATTTCATTGTGATTTTGTACTTGGTGACGCACACTCTTTTAGTCATGCACAGCCATACTTTGTTCCTGGTTATCTCAAGCCACACACTAGGCTCAGAGCTTTCTAACCATCCATAACAGGGCTGGAGACACATCTCTTTATCGTGTTGAACACACACAATGCAAGTCTGAAAATGTATTCACCTTGGTGCCTGACCACTGAGACTCCCTCCATTTGTCTGTATTTTCCCACAGGACGCCCACATTGTTTCCAGAAATAGTGTGTCAAATTCTGTGGTTCTCCCTCTTTGGATGAAAAATGTTTGCTTTTCAATAAATGGGTGGTACACTCAATAAATGTGTCATGAATCCTGATGATGGCCCTGGGTTATGCTGTTGTCACCTATTCAACGAGTAAATCCTCAAACACTTTAGAAATGTTTTTAATCTTTGTTGGGTGTATCACGCCAACAAAAAATAATTTCAATTCCAGTGAAACCAGGAAGGATTTGCTTCTCTCTTATATAATAGATTAATTAAATCCACCTGATTGTAAGACATTGAGAGAGCACAACAGTGTATGTCAAACAGGATTAGTTCATAGTCTGTCTGAACTTGTTTTTGCTTAACAGGCTAAAGGATTACCATAGCCATATGCCTTTATTCTTTGGAAAAGCTGCAAGACATGCAATGTGTGTCCAGCACCCCGAGAGGCTCTTGTGAACAAGACATCACCCTGGAAAAGTGCACAAAGCAAATGGAGCAGTGCCTGAGTTGTGTCTTGGACTTGAGCCTCTGAGGAAATCTCACAGAGCCAGTGTCTGTCTCGCCTGTGGGTTTTTTTCAAATCTATGAGAAAGAAAACATGGACATTTCTGTTTAACCATCAGCTTTGTTCCATTACAGACATGCCTACCAAGACATATTCTGTTATTTGAGAATGGTAACATCAGTGCTGTTGTACAGGCAGACTGCAGTTAAAGCCTCTTTTGTGTTTTAGTCTACAAACTGCACTAACTCTAAGTGTGCAACATGGAATATTTTGACATACACAGTGACAGATGAAAACACAAACTATAACTTGGTATAACGATAAAAAAGTTTTACCACAAAACAATCTTACCTCGATGTCTGGTCAGCACTCATATGGTTGAAAACTCCAATACTTAGTAAAGCTTTGGGAGAGAATATTTCATGAAATATTGTTTTCTCAGGTCAAGAATTAACTTTGAAATCCCAAAGTTAGGATTAGGCCTTTTTTTTTTCTAGGCTGTCACCTAATTTTTCATCCACTGCAGTAAAAATGTTGGAAGACACTTTTCCGCTCATTAGAGATTTCATTAGGGATTTTCTCCTTATAATAAAGAGTAAATTCAGCTCGTCTAAGCATAGAAACTCCATGAGATATCCCTTGTATACAATAGTCGGAAACTGCTTCTTTTTCTTTGAAGACATCTGCTGTTAAACTGTAAATGCCAAGTCCTTGAATTTTGTTTAAACATCACTGTGTATTTTGCCCAAACAACAGTACTGAAAATACCAGTAGTTTTGAACAAAGGTGGTTTTATTGTAGCAAACAGTTAGTAAGAAAGTCGTGCATTTACATTCAAATGTTATAAATTGGGGAAAATAATCTTCTCTTCTCAGAGCCGACAGTTTTTTAGTAATCCCTTATACTTCTGAGTAAAATTAGCACAAAACCCAGCATGATTTTCACTTGAGGAAACAAAAAACAGCAGCATATAATAATGTGCAATAATGAATGCTCTATATCTGTTGGGGGGGCAGAACAATAACTCAAAAATGTGCTCAACTGTGCAGTCGAAGTTCTCGTCAAAAAGTAAAAAATAAAAACAACTTCTACCTTCAGCCATAGTGAAATTCTGCATCAGCAGCGTAAGTGGAATAAGGAAATGACACTTCACAAAGCATTGTTAAGCTACCTTCTTTATGGGTATGATTCAGAAAATCCCTGGTAGACAGAGCTCCATGGTGGCTTTGTCATGACGCTGTTGGTTCCAGCCAGCGGTTTGATCAAGCGAAACAGGCCGGTGGCGATGCCTACAACTTCCTTCCTCCTCGCTGTCATGTCCAAAATATGGGTCATGTAGAGTGCAGTGACTGTCTTTGTGTGTATGTGCATGTATTGTATGTTTCTGTGGGAATATTTTTCTGTATGACAGTTTGCTTTACCTTGTCCTCCTGGGCTGAATCCTCACAACACCCTATAGAGTGACAGCCAAACCCCAGCAGCTTTTATTTGGTTTAAGGCACAGGTGGACCACAACGGAGGCCAAACACATGCTGACTCACTCATTGGCCCTTGAATTTCTCATGTCTCTCTTACAGTGAGATGTTGCTATGGTACCAGAAATCACCGCAGAGAAAATTTTGAAAGCCACCAAACCTTATTTGCTCCATAAACAGCAACAGTTAATAGTTAATAACCATGAGGGAGCAGCCAGAGGAAAGTCAGAACTGCAGAAGATTAACCAATGGCTAATACCATATATAGCAGGGAAACCTCTATTGCATAAGCAGCTTAAAGCTGTTAGCAAATGGCTAAGATTATGGTAGCTGGAAATGAACTAGGGATAACAGGAAAACAAGCATATGCTATCAGAGGATATGATTTATATAGAAACTGATGGCAGCTGACACATCATCCATATTCATATAGCTGCACGTTGCAAATGGAAAGCATTAATCACCAGAGCCAAGCAGTGTACAGACTGCTATTACATGTTCAGTGTACACTGTAGCCCCTGATCAAACAGAGTCTGTAGCTGACTTTGGTAAGAATGCAGCTGTAGAGATTTCCCTTGGCCTTTCAAACACACAAAGGATTGGATTGGTGTACAGGACACTACATGTGGAGGCACACACAGCCTTCTGTTTATATGCAAAAAGTCCACATACAATCTCACACTGCTTCATTATATCATGCAATTACCATCCCAGTTTGGATGCAATGAAAAATCCAATCTTACTCCTCTATCCACTGTGTTTCATTACCTTGAATACAGTACATGGAGAAGATGAGAGAGACAAACACCCTGCTTTGATCATGATGTTTATACCCCCTCCCTTCTTTCCTCCCCCACCACCACTACATCTGAATGCAACCATTCTGCTCACAGCAAAGCTCATAATGATGGCATTAATTGCCATGCATGCATACATCACCTGTAATTGCCTCAAGAAACCACAAGAAGTAATGTGCAGATGACAAGAAAAAAGATATATGTACCACATGTTTTCACATGTATGTAGGTTTTGATCTATTTGCATGAATCTGAATGCGCCGTATTTAGTGTTCTATCCAGGGGAACAAACTGGAAAGTGATTTTGCTGCTTTACACTCCACAGAAAATGTGACAAAACAAACCTCATGCTTATGTGGTGAGGAGCTGTCTACTGTACGAGGATAAACCCACGGTCCATCTCAAGCCCCTGAGCAGACACATCAAAGCAATCTTTTTCAGCCAGTACAGTCGCTTCTCTCTATCAGAAATCCTGCTAGCTCTGTTTCACAGAGACTGACAGTCTGTGCAGATATCAGATCTAAGATGTGGAAAAGGTGGCCTGAATACAGAGAGGCTTGGATAGATAGCTGGAGGATTGGTGAGTCCGTGGATGCTCTATGCTAGATTCATCACCCCTGAGGGGAAAGGTCACTTCCTTGGGTTTATGATAGAGATAGCCATTTAAACTGCCACCGTTGGTAACCTTTTGCTTGTTTCATTTAGCTCTGGGGAAAACCCACAGGAGGCAAATGTTGAGCATTTTATATACATTTAAGTAAATACAGTATTTTCCCTACAAAGTTTAATAGTAATAGCGAAGAGGAAAGGGTTCTATAAAATAACTAACCTTGACTGAGTCACTATTGATTCATATGTCAATGATAACTGTAGCTTATAGCTAAGAATATCCATTTGATAATATATAATATAGTAACAGTGTACATTTGACAAGGAAAACATGACCAAACAGGCTGGTGTTATGCAGCTAGCTAGGTGTGTGACAAAATAATTGGCAGACATAACTGTTTCTGACCACATATGGACTTTAAGTAGCTGTTAATATTTCTTCTTGCCCATATACTATCCACTATATCCATGCATCATTTTTTCTGTCACACCCCAGTAGCTCGTTAAAGTTATGTTTCAGAGAATTTGGAAGCTGTTGACCATGACAATCAGCTTTTCCCTCAGTCTATTTACCACGGTTGAGTGGAGTGGGAAACAGCTACATGATTCAGTTTAACAAGGACACCAAAACAAGCATGTTTGGTTGTCGCCAGGTTGTCACACCCACACATAAAATACAACCTTTCTCAATTTTTCAAAATGGCTCTGCTGAGGGTGTCTTTGGTGGCAATAGATTGTGCCAGCATGTATTTTAAATAATGTCAATGCACAATGAATGGCATCCCATTTGTTTGCCATTGTTGGTATGTGTTTGATAATGGGGGTATAGACGAACAATTAGGTACATTGGCAGATTCAGCAATGCATTTACATGGTTTGTAAAGATGAAACCTCCAGTGTGGATGTGTTGATGAAAAATGCATCATGTTTGGGAATGTTGCCATAACTAGCAGATCTAAAATTAAGGTGTTCGGCAAAATTTTGCCTATCAGCAGCAAGTAAATCTCTATTTTCTTGCTGCTGATATGCTTAACCAGCGTTATGCGAACTCGTTTGGCAAAGGGCTTAAATGTAATAGATGTTAATGTATATGTAAAAGACACTGGGTCCAGCTTTGTGGTGTAAAAATGGCAACAGACCCAAAGGCAAACAACCACACAGAAGTTGAAGTTATCGGGAATTAGTGATCAAATCAAATACAGAATGATGGCTAAAACCATACTCCTACAATCCTGGTATTATCATTGTTTGACAGTTTAAGCACTGCTTAATCTTAAATATGCATACAGTTTAATAGCAGTGCTCTCATGGATCTTTGATCAGGAACTTACAAGAACATATTCAAGAAAGGATATTTGCTAAAGAATGGGTGAGAGCCGAACAATTCATTCTGTCATGGTGTTCAGACAGTAGATGTAGAAATTATGAGTTGAATTATGAGAAAATGTAGAACCATTTTTAATCACAACTCAGCAGACAAAAGAATTAATCACAAAGAGAGGGGTGTTATACTTCGCACAAGCATGACTCTTAAGTCACTAGAGTAGAAAGTATTAGAACGCTGAAGACTACTTAAAGGTGCTGTATGCACATCCTGCTGACAAACTAACAAATAGACCAACATAACCTCTTTGGCGAATGAAACAACATTGCCTTTGCTTTCTAACACTTCCAGACAGCAACATTTCTTCTAGCCTGGTAGTAAACAGCTATTAATGCTAATGTTTGCTATGCAGCAATGGAAAAGACTTGCATTTAGCACCTTTAAAGCTGCAAGCAAAAAGCCAGGGTTGTGGCTTTAGTTCAGTGTAGTAGAAACTGGACATGAACAAATCTGTCATCAAGCCACAGCTCATTGTGCCCTTGTCGTTACTGTTGCAGAAGTCTGAAAACATAATTTCTGCTGGGTGCTCCAGAGATGTCAAGCCTGTCTCCGACAACATTAAAGATTGCATTACAAATTAGTGCGGATGAGCGATGGCACAGGGTTGGAGTTTACTCAGAGTTAGCATGGATTAATATAAATCATGAAACTCCAGGGTTTGTGTTGGGCAGTTAAATTCATCAACAAGTATATTCCAGCATAACCATTGGCTCATGGCTCAGCTAATTATGCTTTACTTTTAAACAAAATATCAAAAATAACAAAAGTAGTTCAAAGATGGGAATGGAACTGAAAACAAGCCTGTAAACAAAATAATATCCAGTGGGAATGACTCCTCTGCCTTTCTTTAAAGTACAGAAAATCCTCCAACCATCTTTGTTCTTCTTCCAGCTGTATAACCCTTCTGTCCAAACACATGCTGAGGTGTATAAAAATAGGCTGAAGGTTGGTGAAGCTATGCAATATACACCGTGTTATATTATGTATATCCGGTCTTTTCACTTCTCTGATCATAAACAAGACTTGTTTTAAAAAAAACAGCCTAGTGATGATCTTCTTTTCTCTGACAGTAAACAAATCCCATGAAAAGGCAAAAACAACTGTAGATCTTTTGTTGTTGTTGTCCAAAAATGGCTAAAAACACATTAATGAGCATTCATGGGAAAGTTTTTATTACAGTAACCATGTACAGTGTAATTTATTTTAGGTTGATACCACATACACTGCAGCAATGCTGTGAACACTTGGAAATCACATTGACTGTGCAGTCAGATAGTCACTGACCAAATCGCCATTAACTATAGCTTGAGTGACATTTATTAAAAACTACAGTACCCTGATGTAAAATGTATGTATTTGTAACAAAACCACAAAACAGGAACATAGATCCTCATCTGATTACATTGTAGACAGTATACAAGCAGGTAATGGTGTCAAAAAGAAGCAGGAGTCTTTTGCTCATCAACCTCCTACTGCATAATGACAGATGTAGCTCTACAGATAGAAGCCATAAGAAAAAAAATGAACCATCTGCAAATTTCAGAAGTAATTTCAAATCCATCTATCTTCTATTTTATCTACATAGAATATGTATATATGCCCTGTAGCTTTTTCCCATGACATCATAAACCCTGTGGAACAATTTTTAGTAATCTGCCTTGCAAATGAGAGACCTCTGTACTGAATTTTTAATCTGCCTGCAATTTGTCATTTCACCTCAATCTTAATAAACTCTGGCTTATCATTGACATGCAGTAAGTTTGTGTTTTATGACGTGTGTCAGTGTGTACATTGACACTGTGTTGTACATTATGGCTGCAACCATTTTGGCCTCTATGGGTCATGTTTTTTTATTTTTTCTAAATCTCTCAAAATCTCAAGTTATGATGTATGTCTTCACTTTACCTTGGAGACTCATTGATGATAGCTGGTCTCAGTGAGAAGCTTTTAACTGCAGGAAATGTATATCTGTGTTTCCGTACCTAGAGGTGTCACTGTGCAGGAGTGGCAGTGGTCACTGAAGATGAATGTGCAATGCTAAATTGCAGTGTGCTCCAAATCCCATTCGCCAATGAGCCTATTGATCAAAAGGGGACAGCTATAGCCATAGGCCATCATATACAGTAGTGTGAAGACAAGGGCTACACAGGTCATTTAAGACAAAAAATGACATGTCATTGTATTTCCATAAAGCATGCTGTGGTTGGATGTATTTTGATAAAACACCTGTCAATGGCCCAAGTCAATTCATATGGTTGGATTGAGAGTTGTGATGATTATCCAAAAGGCCTGCATTCAGCCTCATAGTGAGTGCCCTTCTATGAGAGCAATGCCTAAGGCTCAAGTGGATGTCAAGGGCAATTTGACAAGTATGAAATTAGAGTAATGTGTTTCAACAGGCAGAGAGAGCAGTTTTGTTCTCTTTCCCATTATGCTAATGGCACTAAAAAGTTGGTATGTTCATGCATGGATGTCTAATGGCCCTGATATCCCCTAGTGTTTCCTTGTAGGAAACTAGGGAACAAACATACTGTGAAATGATGTGCTTTTCTGATCACCAGCTTCCTAATGAAAAAGCAATTAACAGAATATGTTTGCACTGCATGGAAGGAATCCCAACCCATCTAATTAGAAGTCATTTTGATTGGTTGCCTCCAAATCTGAACAAGGTTGAAGTTATACTGGATAAGAAGATAACTCACTGATGAAACTGCTTCATGTTGTTAAGTGAAAACTAATCAACCAGTTTTATGTGTATCAACATTAAACGGATCCATTTACATTGTCTGTCCATATTTGTAGTATAGAATGAGGCTTTCTGTTGTAAGAGGGAATCCTGCAGATGTAAAATAAATGCTGATCTCTTGCTGAATCTGCCTTCCGTTCCACTTATATCAGTGTTTCCTCTATTGCCAAATAAACCAACGGGGAAAAACAAAAGAGTTTATTTTTGTTATTCAACCACTTTATGTCTATTCATTTCATTTCAGTTGTTGTTTTTGAGTTGTTATAGGACAATAGGGACATGTGTTTGGAGATGACCAGACCTCTTTACATAATGATTGTGAATCAATGCCTATTACGCACAAATGCTGGTTTCAGTGATTATTGGCAATGCTGGCTATATTTCTGCAAGAAAAAAAATAATCCAAGCATGGCCAACACTAGTCCATGCCTCCACATTTGCAGAAAATGACTCCATGCTGGTGTTTTTGAACCACTGGTCATGTGTGCATATACTTTGATTAAAATTAATGGCTGACTGAAATATACGTACAAAATCAGGTGGAGTGGAACGGTAATCACTAGCTGACAAGCTCTTCAGATTATTTGCACATATGGTGGTTCCCATGGTAGATCTGCTGACGGCACAGTCATAAGTTTTTTCCTTTCCACTGCTGTAGCCTACACTATCTCAAAGTAAGCACAAGATGATGAATAACTGCCATGGAAGCTCAATCTATAGCAGAAGCACTGAATCTTAAAGTGTGTAATTACTTTACACCTCAATATCTGTGCAGGATCTTAAGATTAAAATCATGTACTGAACGTATGTTTATCCTTCTCCACAGAGAGATTCAAGTATGAATAAAAATGTTCATAAAAGCAGTAACGACGTACAATAACACTGGTTGGTATTCTGAAATTTCAAAGACAGTAAATCATTCTTGGGCAGCTGTCAAGGTTTTTTTTTTTTTAAAAATGCACCATTTTCATAACCAACTGTCTTTTTTAATACTTTAAAGTGGATGTAAACAAACTGCATTTCAGCTTTGACTCAAGTTTCCTCTGAAAAGCCAAACAAAATCCCTTGTTAACAGCAGAGTGACAGACTTGCTCTTCAAAGGAAGGGAAGAAAGAGTTGTTACATATTCTCGACAGCAGTCTGGCATGGATGCTGAAATGAAATGGATGTAGAGGGGGATCTAAAGGTCAGACTCATTAAATGTCAGCGAAGAGCATCTTAATAATTGAATCATTCAGACAAAGAACCACATGATTTAGTTCAGAAGGGTTCTGTGGAGCCACTTGCAATTATACTTGTAGTTTGATAATCAATAGAAAGTGTAGATATAAATTCTAAGAGTGCCCATTAACATTCAAAAACATCTAAACATCAAACACAAACACACACACACACACACACACACACACACACACACACACACACACAATGAATATATCTGTCTCTAAAGACATTGTAAGATGTGCATGCCAATGCCATGCTTCTAAACAATCTTTGGCTGTTTCTTCCTCTCCAATTATGACGTAAAAGTGTTTGGCACTAATGGCACTGTACACAATAGGAAAGTGTCCAATTACAAAAACATGAAGGCTGATGAAAAGCTTATGTAGGCTCAGGAGGAAAAGGCAGAAACATCAGCTCTGTAGATATCACTTAAGTCTTAAGTCTTAAGTACTCCCAATAAAATATACTGAAAACCTTTGAAATAGATCTCCCAAGATCTATCAGCTTCACTGATGAATGTTAAATTTTTGTCTATAATTCAGTTACTAGCATAGAATTACCAAATCATCCTCAAGAAGCAACTGAAAACATACAGCTGAACACATTAAATACAGCTAAAAACTTTTAATAAATTATGTAACTGCTATTAATGGATATTAAAGTGAATCCAAGTTGCATTAAATTAACCCAGTACCACAAAAAGAAAACACTGGTATGTAATTGGAATTTAAAGAAATTCCGTGATTTTCCAAATTGAATTTCTAAAGAAAAGAAACCCTGCTGCTTCATGTATGTTTATTAACATGACGTGAGTTTCTCACACACTCACACACACACACAGTTCTGAGTCATTTCAGAAATAGATCCAGGCTACATTTCACTAGAATTTGCCATGGAAGCGTAAAAGTTAGTTAATAGTCTTGACTCCAGAGCACTGACTCACTGATCTTGAGTACAGAGGAAATATTAGAAGTATGTCTTACAGGCCAGACTTTCCATATTTTGTATGATTTGGTAAAGCTGAAACTGCCTGAGCTGAACTGAACTAACTAAAGTGAACCCACCATATTATTTTCACACCAAAAACACCATCAAATTGGCCCCTTTCTACAGTCTTGAACAAATCATGTCCAAATGCATCACTGCCAACATTTGCTGTTTTGTTCATTCTTCTTCTGTCAATGTTTCTTAAAGAGTAAAGAGCTTACTGTCACAATCATTTTCCTCTGAATGCCTGTGACTACCTGTCAGTGTAAATTAAATTTGATACCATACATGGCTTACTGTAAGAGCAAGAATCTCACTAGAGAGAAGGATGAAAGAAGAACTGATTTACTGTAAGATCAGCAACACTACAGGGTGGACTTCAGCCAGAAGCAGTGGAGTGGAGTCAGGGGATGAGTGAGAGCTGAGCTTCATAATGTAAGAAAGACTGAGATATGTTCAGAGCTCCACTGGGAAAACCAAGTGAATCTGCTGGGTGGGGTCTTATTTTTAACTACATCAACTGTTCACCATCCAGGAATGGAAACTATTGAATGGTTATCAATGAAATTTCATATATTACCACGATAACTGTTTGTTTACATTGTATGTTATTATGCTAATTAGATAGATCTCATGTGCATCAACTCTTCTGCCTTCGCTATACCATCATGGCTCTGCTACAAGCTAATTATGCTTCCAGGAAAGATTGAAGAATTGTCTCCTTAAGAAATACAAAAACCAAAACAAGACAAATCCTCTGACAGTCTTCTTCAGTGGCTCAATGACTATTTTACTTAAGTGGAAGGACTCTTCTACCTACCTGTCTTTTCTCTGACTCTGGGGTAGATATTATATCTTTTTTAAAATCTACAGAAAATTTGTCTTACTACCCAGGGAACAGAGAGAAAATGTTCGAACATGCGGTGCCCCTTTTTGACATCTTTTGAAAACCCCAGTAAAGTAATCTCTCAGCAGCTGTTCTTTCCTTTTTCTTTCATTGCCTTATTTCCCTTATTATTTTATCTGTTACAATTGAGATATATTACAGATATTTTGTCTGTATTGTTTTCTATGAACAATATTAAATACTGTATAATTTTTGTGATCAGCTATGGTCATCTGTGTCTTTGAGCAGAGAATAAAGGTGGTCATTACACCTGAATAGGTCTTTCCTGTCAGATTTTTCGCTGAAAAAAAACTGCGTACTCATTGTCATGTATAGTTTCTTTCTGATCTTATGTTAATCTCCTGAACATCAGTTGTATAGGTGTACTTCAGCACCAAGCCAATAAGCAACAGAGCGAAAAGTGCTACTGAATGGAAGCTTGACGTAATCACCATTGAAAGTTCAATTCCATTCAATTTTACTTGTTTACAGCCAAATCAAAAACTACATTGTCTCAAGGTTCTTCACAGAGAAAGATCAAGACCTTTAAATATTAGAGAAAACTCAACTCACAGTTCTCACTTGGCAAAAGTGAAGAGAAACTCACTCCAACCAACTCAAACCAAATGACTTCTACTTGATGTAATAGGATGTTGTTTCTGCCAACAGAAAAAGCAATCTTATTTTTATCCTTAGCCAGCAGATTTAACTAAAATTTATTGTTGCCAACTCTGGAATTGAGAATACATTTACCTATGGTCCCCGATGTCTCTAACCTCATGTTCCCAATTGTTTTTTTTTCTCTGCAATGTGTTCAGAGATGGGGCAGTTATCAGAAACATGAACTGATTGGTGGTGACTTGGTGGTATTGTCTTGGACTAAACTTATTTTACAAGCACTCACTGAGGCGCTGTAGCATCCTAGCTAATCGGGAATGGCTGGAGGGGCTGAAGGAGCTTCACTGTACGCTGGCTGGCATCAACTACACGGGACCAGCTAACAATCACAGTCGCACTTCCAAATCACTCAACCCTACGTCCACCAATAAACAACATTTATTATTCATAACAGTCACTGTTAATTCCAAAACACACACTAAAGGCAAAGTTATTCCTTGATTGAATCATGTGCGTTTGGCTGAATTTATTCACATGCAGACAATGTGGAAATTTGCTGTTTGTTGAAAACACTGAAGAATCAATAGCGTCCTGCTTTCCCTCTGAAGGCTGCAGAGCATTTACAAATGACTGGTCAGCAAATGTAGGTCTTTCAGTGAGAATTCTGTGTGGAAGGTAAACAAGGCATGGCCAAAAAGTAAACTGAATTTATACCAGTATATTCTGTGCAAAAAAATCCTCAGCCTGAGCTGAGAGTTAGCAAAGCAAAAGTGGATGTCATAAGTGGATCCAGATAACGGGTGCAGCACTTCTGATTATAAAGTATCCTGTGGCATTGTCCGTTCCTATGAAACTAATGGTATGCGATTAACTATTGAGTTCTGAGCTCCATCTTGGGATGTTGCACTGTAACCTGCAGTAGAATATTAAACAATAGTTTCAAAATATAACACAGTGAAGAAGGCACAATGATAGTGATCACGATCGCTTAACTTCCTCATGATTTCTAATTATGGTCTGAACTATTACAAAGGGAAGATCTCTTAGGATCAGCTCAGCTTTAGGCTTTAAGTCTCTAAAATATCCTCGACAAATTCCCCAATCCTCTAACCCCTGACAATGCACTTTATGCGACTTTAAATACAACTAAGGGGCCGTAAGATTGGTGGATCAGTGACGGGCTCCACTCACACTCATGAGAACACAGGGCATTAACTTTCTCTCTGGCCTGTTGGTTATTCCTGTCTTTGGCTGTCTGAGCCTTGCCGGAGCTTGTATCAACTTCTTCCTCTCCCCGGTGTGACATTCATAGCATTACAATTGAGCCATCAATCTGTCAAGCCTTACCCCCGCTAAGCCACAAGCAGCAGGAAGCACAGGAGAGGGACAGGTTTACCTCTGCTCCTGTTTTGCTTCTCTCTAGTCAGGGTCTAACAACCTTGATAAGTTTTAGACATGATGTGAAATAGATAAGCTTTTAGATGCCAGCTGAGCCAAGCCATTCGGTCGTCATTTTTCACCCCCATTTCCCCATTCACCGCTGGGTATTTTTTGCTGATGACTGGCTTGCTGATAGCTGTTAGTCTTGTCATTCTGTTGGATTCTCATTACCCTCTCTACTGCCTCTCATACATATACACAGTCCTCCTCTGCTATTTCTCAAATCCTCACTCTTTTCTTTCTGTTTGTATTCGTTCCCTCTCTCGCCCCCATCCTCTCCCTGGGTAATGTCAGACTGAGCTCCTGTAAGGAGGAGATAAAGCCCCCCAGCAGGGCAGGACCACAGCTGTCGCCTTCTGACTTCCTGGACAAGCTCATGGGGAGAACGTCAGGATATGATGCCCGCATCAGACCCAACTTCAAAGGTACAGTATATGCCAAGGCAGACCATCACAGTAGCCCTCAAGAAAATCCAGTGGAAAGCGCAAGGACTTGAAAATAAACCAAAGAGCAGTAGATCTGTGCTGTGAAAGCTAAACAAGCTGACCATTCTCATGTGTATGTGCTGAGTGTTGATCTGTTGGAAACTATAGTATGTGCCTTGCGGTGCATATATATTGCATTAGCTTGTCCTCCTTTTCACCCTGTTTAGTTTCAAAGAGTAGCGTTAGCTGAAAATTTAATTCAGCCTTTGAGGTGACAGCCTGTCATTTCTTTGCTTTGATATTGACTTAATTTAGGGACAGAATTTTTTTATGACACAGTACAAGCACTCAGCCTCCCAGAAACTACATTTATAAACTGTTAAATCATTCTTACAATTATGTTTTGAAGGAAAATGTATTTATCCTTGGGCTATGTTTACTAGTAACATTTTTTCTCCAGTACAGAAAGTGTTTTTATTATTATTTAAAATCAAATTCATGGAGAAGTGGTCGGCTTTCATTACTAAAATCGGGTTGATGAAACAAAGCACAGCACTTTTAACACTAGAGGCTGTAGTACTCAGTCCTTTGTCTGGTTTTTAAAAACTATCAAAAATATATTATTATTATAAAAATAATCTTATTATTCTTCTATAATTACTCTTTCTTGCTTTTGTTTGAGGGATTATCATGTTCTGTGGTTTAGTAAAAAAGAAGAGAATGTTCTGATCCAGCATCACGAAATATAACACTATAAAGTATTCATAATGATTCGAGTTAAGTTAATTTTGAAACTTAAGTTTCAATAATTTGGGACCTTTGCTTTTGTAAATAGAAACAGGGAGTGTATTGTTGCTACAGATTCAATCATTTCAAACTGAGCATGAACCTGATGACTCTGATGCCAGTTCTGTAATTATAAGTCAGTAATTTTCTTCTAGGGTTTCTAGGGAGATTCACAGACATCGGGTCAGTTATACTGAATCAATAGTAATTTGATTAGATTATTTCATTAAAAAACATAATCCAGGTGTTATTGTAGTAGCATATAAGCATTGTTTGGTGATCCAGTTCCATATTGATTCTTTTTCCAGTTACTGTGCTCAAAATTGGACAAACACATCTCTGTGACTTTTATTGTTTTTTTCCTGATATTATCTACTTTTAGCCTTAGAGTTTTTCTTAAATGTTTCTGGGTTTGATTTCAATAAATGACTTTTTCTGGTGCAATGACATTTGAAGTAAACACATTTTCTTTAGAGGATGATGGAGGAGAAAGTGAAGCTGCTATAACTATGGCTTTGTGCAACCTTTTGAAAAGTAATGGAGAAAAGAAACAGCTGTAAATTTTAAAAAGTCTCAGGAGATATATGTTATAATTGGTATGTTTATTGCAAACAGCAGTGCAATCTCATGAATCCAACCTGAAATGAGAGAGGTTTTTCTTCTTCCCCTCAGGTCCACCTGTGAATGTCACCTGTAATATTTTCATCAACAGCTTTGGGTCCATCACAGAAACTACAATGGTAAGAAAACCTTGGTAATTTCAAAAGCCGTACATATACAAATGCAAATGTGTTTTCTAAATGACATTATTACATTTTTAAAATCCTCATTGTACTTGATTTCTTTCTAGAAATTACTATAGTTTCTTGCTGTTTTAGCTACATCTCTTCTATGGTTTGTACAAACACCTTGAAACACCCCATCCTCTTTCTTTCCTACCAACTTCGTTGCTAATCCACTCAGTGCAGAAGCCATTCCCTCATTTCTGTGTTTCCTGGAGCATAACAGTGCAACCTTCAGAGACCACTGGGTCACTGACATACTGATAATGAACTGTCCACTCTGCAATTAAAATGAAAAATTGAGAAAATGAATGAAAAGGGGAGGAAGGGAGAGAGAGGACAAGGGGTTCAGGGAAAAATGGTTGCCCTCAAGTCTGTACTTGCAGT
The DNA here is from genome assembly GCA_016801845.1 of Polydactylus sextarius. Lineage (NCBI taxonomy): Eukaryota > Metazoa > Chordata > Actinopteri > Polynemidae > Polydactylus > Polydactylus sextarius. The sequence continues at coordinate 21,122,901 of CM028930.1, read as the reverse complement.
GTTATAACTGTCAGGTCAGCACAATCCAGCAGGGAGGTGTTTAAAGGTGTCCATGGGAGGCCCAGAAGACCAGACCTCTGCTCCGCTTAGCCCAGAGATGGACAACACTAATGATATCATTGTATGCATTTGTAAAGCCTGGTTTTTATTCTGAAAAATGAAGTGTACAAGTAAGGAAACTAACAATCTAAAATGCCCAAAGATGAATTCTGAATTAATTGCACAGATTACATTCTAATTTAATTACTCATGTATGCTGGCTGCAGGCAGGAGTGATTGTGTTCAGTACTTGTCCTTGGCCTGTCTTCTATCTTTTCACCAGCAGCACATGGCTGAACAAACAGTACACCACCCTTTTCAGTCAGGAACAATCTGATGAATATGGTCAAACAGGAATATCCAAACAAGAGTGATCCTTGAACACTACTCACTTGTTGTTCATATTCAGCATTTAAGTGGAAATATGTAAGCATTCGTCAACTGTTAAATTTATTCTCATTTCTTCTAATAGGGAGAGCATATAAAAACAGGTTGGGGTGTGCACCCCCAGTCACAGAAACTCTGGTCCCTCAGACCTCTAGTGCCAATTAAAGGATTATGGGAGAAGGAGAAGCGGGAGAAGGTTCAGTCTACCCTTACGCCACCATCAGACCGTGGAGTTTTGAGTGAAATTGATTGGGACTGTAGATGAGACCAGCAATTTAAAGATGAGGAACATCTACAGTGTCATATATGAGAAATTTGAGGAGCAGTTTAAGGGAAGAGTGTTGCTGCAGCCAGTTTTCTAGCCTTCAAGAAGTTATTACTGAGAACAGACCAGATGCTACAGTAATCCATGATCACCTCTACAGCTTCAGAGTGGTATTATGCAACTGGAGTGGACAGGATAGAGCTAACAAGCTCAGTAACAAGATGTCTTTGATATAACAACATGATTCTTTTTTTTTGTTGATGATCTTAATTAATTTTTAAATACCTTAAATATCAAGCTGTTTAAAGTCCTTCCCACATCATGATGCTGCTCAACTACAAACTAACAGCAGTGGATATGCATTTATGCACTTATTGTGCTTAAAATTATTAATTATATGAAGTGATGGAATGGAAACATGTACACTAGTTTATTTTATGGCAGTATAAAAAGCTATGCAATGAAAATATACTTTATATGTAGAATTCAAAGTGATACTCCACCTCAATAAATTAACCATTAAATGATTTGTTTCATTGTTTCATGAAGTTTCATTGAGAACAATGACCACTTATTTGTTGCACTACAAACACCACTCCATTTTTGATTAACAACCCTGCAGGACTACAGGCTCAATGTATTTCTACGGCAAAAATGGAATGACCCTCGCCTGGCATACAGCGAATACCCAGATGACTCCCTTGATCTGGATCCATCCATGTTGGACTCTATCTGGAAACCTGATTTATTCTTTGCAAATGAGAAAGGAGCCAATTTCCACGAGGTCACCACTGATAACAAGCTGCTACGGATTTTCCAAGATGGCAGTGTTTTGTATAGCATCAGGTAACTAAAGATAAATTAAAGATCAGATTTACTGAAAACTTGCAATTTTACTTTGCTTTTTAATATTTCAACATTTTTAAAAGACCTGTTTATTTGTGTGTGTGCATCTGCTAAATAATATGAAGACAGTAGCTCATGAGTGCAACTCATTTCACTGCATCCTGCCAGGCACAGATTTCAACTCCTATGACCTCTTTGCCACAACTGCAGCAAATTGTTCAATTGCCAATCACACACCACCCACAGCATCTCTCTGCCTAATTCGGTACACTGCAGGTTATCAAAATACTAAAATGATGCACACACTATATTTTGAGTCTTTGCATGAGTTTACAACTTCAAACTGAGTCACCTTGAAGAAATGTCACTACCTACATTTTAAAAAGATATTTTAAGAATGAAAGGTAGTGCAACATTGTTTTTTCTTTTTCTCCCCAAACAGGTTATTATTTCCCATATAGAAACTGTCTTGTTTTTCATATTTTCCAATACCAATAAACCAAATATTTAGCTGTTTAATGCAACATGATTATATTGTTTTCCTAGGTTTGGTTGCAAAGTGTCGACAGCTTTGGGAAGAGCGAGAGACATACAACACCAGTTCTTCATTGAACTCGTATTAAGCATATTGCAAACACAGATAATTACCACCTCATTCCACTGAGTTATTGCATCCTCTGGATTTGCTTTCTAACTATGTTCTGTAATTATGGATCAAACGTGTTTCTGAGCCCTAAACACACGACACAATTTAGCTGATGTTAGAGGAGTCGATCACTAGGGTGTTTGTAGTTTGTTCTTTAGGTGGTGAAAAAAAAGATATTGTGTCATCATGACACAGTAGCAAATGGGTGCTTGTGTGTATACTGCTGGCGGCTCTTGTCTCGCCTCTGGGCGATGCATTACAGCAGGTAATTACACAGCTTTCCTCCAGACAGACTCCCAAATAGCTCTCTCTTCTCTGAGGATTCTTGAAGGCTTAATGCATCCACAGCACAACAAATAAAAGTGAGGATGCCTACACCGTTTAGTTTGCCGTTACTGTGGTGCAATGAGTATCAAATGGCAGTAACTCTATACATTTTCTCCAATTTGCTGTTTTGAGAAGATAATATGCATTTAGTTTCCTATCATTTCTCCAGTTTTATTGTACTGAATGTTCATACTCAGATGCCTGTGTTGTAATTTGCAAAACAAAGCAGCTTCATTTGATTGTTAACCCATCATTTTTCCTTGTGTTTAGTGTCTTTTCCTTCAGCCCTTTTGTGCCGTTTGACTTTCCCTATGGCTCCTTTTCTCTCTTCCAATCTGTCCATCTCAGGCTGACTCTTACCCTGTCCTGCCCTATGGATTTGAAGAATTTCCCAATGGACATTCAGACCTGTACCATGCAGCTTGAAAGCTGTGAGTCTTCTCTTCTGCTGCTTCCTTTTTCCTGTCACTTTCCTGTTTTTATTTCTCCACATTTCCCTATTTTCTACCTTTTGCCTGCCCTGTAAAGTGTCCAACATTGTTATTCTCCAGTCTAGTCCTTTTTTTTGTAATTGTGTTATTTATCAACAATATTGGGAATAGGACCACTACTGTCAGTCTAGTCAGCCATCAATGTACTGTGATTGCCATAATGTATGTGTGCATATGAATGCTAACCTCCTTCACTGAGCAGCAATTGTCTGATCCTTATCTCTGTAACTGTAACTAGGCATGGCAGGTCTGTCATGTTGAAGTTGGTGGCATGGGGACATGGAATAATAGTGATAGCCTGTACATGAAGAAATTGCACACAGGTGTTTTTCTTTCTTAGTCTTTCTAAATCCTATAATGCAAAGCTAAAGTTTAAGGAATTGAAGTGATTGTGTTTGTCAACAAGCTGCAAGCACTAGCATGTCAGGCTTAGCTTTATACTCCATGCAACTGAGCCTGACTTCTAAACCCAGGGACATTTTAAAAACTATTTTATATGGTTACAGTTTTTATTACAAAAAAAAAAAAAAACCTTCATAACAAGCACGTTCACTGCAGTTCCTCATTGTGTGAAAGCAAGTCTTGGGTGCTACAGCAACAGAGTGCAGAATTGTTGAAGTTGAAGGCTATCAATGAGAAGCTAAGTCCAAAATCAGTGACACTTTTCTTCAATAATTACTTTTTTTCAAATGGTTAATCTACCACTGTTGTCACTGTATATGTATGTGTACATGGGACTAACTGAATAGTCAGTTGTTTGTCATTTTACTCCACTTGTCCTCACTTTCTGTACATTTATTGAAAGTGAAGTGTTCAAGAAATGTACAAGTTAGATTTGAAACCTTTCAAAATGTTATTACCGTGATAAAACGTTGGGTAGGAATAATATTCTCCCCTTTTCAGTCTTCCATTGCCTTAAGCAGAGATACTATCTGCCCTCATGAAACCAATTTCCCAGATATAAATAATGAAACTTTCATTTTGTGTCCCTTTTATTACATGTGACCGACCCCCTGAGCCTAGAGGTGACCTAATTTCCCCATCATAGGGACAAAAGAATTTAAGTCTAGCAAAAGGGGGAGAATAGACAGAGCACTCATACCATGAAGTCACTGCACCTTTTCAGAAGAATTTCTCCCAAACAAATAAGTCAAGCTGAATGTTTGTATCGCCACCTATAAACCTTTATCTGATTCAATATGAACAAGAGGTATTGGTTCGTATAGAACTAGTTACTCCTTCTTTGTAACAGTGGCACCATGATTTATTTCTGCAAATTTATACTGGGACATACAGATAAAAAAAAAAAACAAACAAACAAAAAAAAAAAAAAAAACAATAAATAGTTCAGATGTACGCCAGCCGGCATAAAAACAAAAATATATAAATATGGTTTACCCTTTAAGAATGTGAGGATGAGAGACATTCAGGCAAACAGATGTGTGTTCAAGGCAGCAGTGTGTGTGAGTGTATGTTTGTGTTTGGGTAAGTGTATCGCATCACATTGCCATTAGAGGAGATGTAATCATTTCTGATTAAAGGCCTAGTGAGGAAGCTTGGCCTCGTGTTGACAAGTGCTGGTACACTACCCAAGGGTGTGATCACCTTGGCAAGAGCTTGACGTTAAGAGGACATTACAGGTTTTACTGCCATTACTGGAGCTGTGGCAACATGGTGTGTTCAACATGAGAAAGAGGGAGGGTAAGAGAGAGGAAGGTAATGAAAAAGAGGAGTTATCTTTGGGGTTTTAGAGAGCTAAGGCCAATCTTCTTTTCTGGCCTTTCATGCTACAGGCTTATATAGACATAAATAGATTTGCATTATTCTGACGCATCAGAGCTGCACATGTGCAGCTTATACCATTCTGCTTTGCCTTGAGACATTAGTGTCCAGTAACCTCAAAATCCACTTTGTAATTTATGCTAAGTAAAAAAGCAAGACTAAGACAGCAAATCTGAAGCATAACTGTAGCTACATTAAGATACTGGCTTTCATTACATGAATGGCTTTTTTGTTAACATGCGAAAAAAGATGTGAATAACTGTCATTAGCTTACCTTGCTGAAATATCCCAGACGTTCTGTCTCATGAATTTAATTTTTATTGCACCTTGAGCACTCAGTTATGTGTTGACGCCTCTTAGCTGTAGCTGGTGGTAAGAAGAGGAGACTATTTCATTATCGCAAGGGAAAGCATTGACATTCACCTCGCTTCTTACAGCAGGATGTGTGAATGACAGTGAATTCTCCTCATGAACAAGATAAGTGTGTTTGAGTAGTGTTGTTTTTCAGGCGTGTGGTACGGAATAGGGTATAACATCTTGAATAATTGATGTCTTTGTAACTCGGGCCCTAAAGGGTCCCAGTAGACATCAGTATTATTCAGATGTGCAAGGAATTCTCCATTGTCGTCGTTGTTGTTGTTGTATGTGGAATGCATTTTTAATATATCTGTAATCGGGCAGCTGCAAAGACAGAAACCCTGAAAGGATCATTCAGATTCACACAGTATGTGTGTGTTTGTGTTTCAAGGGGGTAGACAAAAATAATTATTGACCCATCCTGAATGCTTCTGATATTCTAATTCAAACATAATTGAAGTTATCTATTCAAGTATATTACACATGAGAGTGTACAAATTTAAACAGCGCAGCCTTACGCAGTGTATTGATAATATTACACACACACTAATGAGCACGATGTGAGTGAATGCATCCTAAACAGTATGCTCCTCATGTCCCTCCTCATCCAGTAACCTTCAAGCAACCACGACAACACAGACATCGCTGCGGTGTGTGACCTTTACCGTGACAAACATGATGGCAGAGGGTAGCTGGTAGCTGGACAGATGGGCAGAGGGACATTACATCACCACAATTTCCCCAAGTTTCATTCCCTCACTCTCTGAGCCTCATTAGCTGGGGACTCTGATGTTTCTCAAGCACAGATTTTTATTCCATAGTAACAAGATCTCACTGAAAAACGAGGTTAAGGAAGAGGAGGGGCAGGAGGATCACAGCAATAGTGATAATGAGGATGTGAATTTTTAACCACTAGTGCAGCACATTACATGACTTTCAGCAATGTATTAAAATCCAAACAGCACTTTGTTATTGTTGACTTGACTTCTCACCATTTCTCCTTCATTTGGACGTCTTCTCTCTCTCTCTCTGTCTGTCTCCTCTTTATTTCCTCTGCTCTTTCTTCACAGTCGGTTACACCATGAATGACTTGATCTTTGAATGGCTGTCTGACAACCCTGTTCAGGTGGCTGATGATCTCACCCTCCCACAGTTCGTACTTAAAGAGGAGAAGGACTTGGGCTACTGCACTAAGCATTATAACACAGGTACATTACGGATTCCAATTAAAGTTTTGAGAAGCTGTTGACCTCCCTCTAACATCGCAAATTGCAGTTGAGTGCGTCAAGTTATTTCTTCTGCAGGAAAGTGTCAGTAACTAAACTTATACTGTGTCATATGTTTGCAGGTAAATTCACCTGCATTGAGGTGAAATTCCACTTAGAACGTCAAATGGGCTACTATCTGATCCAGATGTACATCCCCTCCCTCCTCATCGTCATCCTCTCATGGGTTTCTTTCTGGATTAATATGGATGCTGCGCCTGCCAGAGTGGGCCTGGGCATCACTACTGTACTGACAATGACTACACAGAGCTCTGGCTCCAGAGCCTCACTGCCCAAGGTGAGTCTGGTAACTCCTTCTGGCACATAGTACAAAGCTGGACTTGCCACACAATCTTAACAGCATATATTGTGGGATATTTCCACAGTCACAGTTTGGTAATAATATCAGACTGTTCAGGACATATTTTTGCTTGTGTCTGAAAATCAGTGGAGCATAAAGAAAGCCCTAAAATATACGCAAGCAGCTCAGCAAAAAGGTTGGTGACTAAAAAAAAAAAAAAAAAAAAAAAACCTAATAAATGTAGTATGGCTCGAGTTTGAAACTTGTCAACTATTTTGACATTTTGCTCCGACATCTACCTCCACAAAGTAATACATGATGTAGAATCACAGTTTCCTTCCATACCTGACATTTCATGACATGTTGACAGGGAAAAGACAGACGCTTGATGGCTCTCTAGTTGTCCATCGACTACAAAAGTTGCATATTTCAAAGTCTGAGGCCAAAAGAGGCGTTAGGAATGGGACGTCCTGTTAGAGCACAATTAGCTTGAAATGCTGACTTGCATGGGGAAGGTAATGATTCAGGACAAAGCTAGAGACTAATTATGGAGATTACAATATATGTCGGGCAGGCGGGCGGGCAGGCTGGCGCAAAGAGGACATTAGACTCCATGAGGAAGACGTGCAGGAAACATTTTACTTTTTACTGGACCCGTTGTAGCTGGGCAGAAAACACAAGAACAGACGAGGGAACAGGGGACAGACATGTCTACCATCACATCATGTCAAATACTGGCTTCTGATTGGCTGGCAGGTGTCCATTGAAATGTGTTTTATAATACCTTGATGAGACATGGTGTTTCTAAATCACTGCACAAGGTCTAATAGATTGTAGGTAACCATAGCAACAGTGCCTCATGCTAGGTTACTGGTTGACTCTCACTGGTGCTTGTGGATTTTGACTGTTTTAACCCTGAGGAGGAATTTTTTTTATTCAAACCACTGAGATAACACTGAGAACAATGCTTACACACTTTACACAGTAATAAACATTTACATCTGGGAACTATCAGTGTGTAATGCCCATTCACTGATCCCTCTATATCACACTAATCAATGGTCTTTATTGATATTATAGCAGCCTAATTTGCCTGATTTCGCAGATCTGGTTGTTTACAAACAGTGTAAAATGAAACTTGAACAACATGATCTATTATGGATTCAATCTAGAGGTAAACATGACCAGGTTAAGAGGAGACTTTTGCATTGATCTTGGGACCCTCTATTTTTTGTTCTTGTGAACCACCCTCTGGGACCCAGGTCAGAAACCACTATGGTCAATACACATTGATTTCAAGTTTGATAATGTAACCTTGATGATGGATGCTTTTTAACGTTTGTACTTCACTGAAGCACCATGTGTTTCTCAACCAGTCATAAATAGATATTTAATTCTATCCTCATGCAAGTGATAAACCAGAAAAATACTTTAGATGCACCTGTTCAATTTCAAGGGAAAGATACATTTATTGTGCAATTGTTACAAGGTCTAGTCAGTAGGTATAAATTGGAATTTTAACACAGTGGAAAAAGACAAAGATGTATGACAGCTGGAGTATGAGAGTAATGTAGTGGAAGTGTTGATTAAACCATGGCTGAGGTGTTTCCTGTGCCCACAGGAGCTAACGTTTTGTACCTAATCGTCCCCCCATTTCTTCTCTGCATGTATCTGTAACATTCAGCAAATGGCAGCTCAACTGGGTGAAGTTTCCACACAATGCATGTTCAGTGTGTGTTACTGATGTGTTGTGACATGTCTTCTCTCATGAGCGACACGGCCGGGGCTCTCCCCAAGTCTTCACTGTGACCTGTCTTGTGGCTACGTGTCGACCGCCTACATCCCACTGACTCATTACAACTAGGCCAATCCCGAAGATGTGTGTCATGTCACGCCAGCACTGAGGAATGAGGAGATTGTGAACAATCCACAGATTATCCATCAGCCTCATTGATTGGCTATTGATGACTCTGTGACCTTGTCTGTTCCCAGGTTTCCTATGTGAAGGCGATTGACATTTGGATGGCCGTATGCCTCCTGTTTGTGTTCGCTGCCCTGCTGGAGTACGCAGCAGTTAACTTTGTCTCAAGGCAACACAAGGAGTTCATCAGGCTGAGGAAAAAGCAGCGGCAGCAAAGAATAGTAAGTGTAAATCAAATATACACACAGACAGACAGACACAGACACACACACACACACACACACATATATATATAGTTCAAGGCTAAGGCTTGGAAAAACATGCACATACATGCTGACACACTGTGTCACACATTGTTGCAGGTTCTAAAAAAATATCCACACATACAGTACACTCCGGTCCTTGTCAACCCCTATAACATTGACTTATGCCTCCTGTTATTGTGGGACACTGTATATTCAGGACCTGACAACATCAACACGCTACAGCTGGCTGTCATACTGTATTACACAAGGAGGATCTGCTCATTTAAGCTTGTTGTTGTTCAGCTTGTTTCTATAGTGAGCAATGACCTGTGAAGGGTCTTTACGATCCTTACCCTCTGTCACTGCTTTTTATGGAGCAACAGCGTCCCCACAAACTCACTGGGAATGGGACACCTCAACCCATAGCCATTTAGATTGACATAATTCTATATTGTGCCTTGTTGTGGGCAGTGTGAGACTCCAGTCACTCAGTTGATGGATTATTATTATTATCATTATAACAATCTAGCAGGCACTAATTAGAAGAGAACTATTTTTTTAACCATCATTTTTATGAAATGTGCCTAACACTTGCTATTTATTGTTAAACGTTTCTCTATGATGCATTTGAGTAAGACATGCTTACAGCAATAGTTTCAAAAAGTTTATTTGCCAAGAATTAGCATCACTCTCATCATCTGAAGTCTCTAGCGTGTCCTGCTTCAGAAGTAAAAATAAATCCACCTTTCAGCACCTCTGAAGCTCACTAATTAACACATGATCTCATGTCTCTACATCTACACAAAAAGTGTAAATTGTTGTTATTTTACAAAGGGTTAATTTACAGCTCAAGATTTCATGAAAACATTTATGACATTAAAACTATAGACCCGATTGCCTATTTTAAAAAGAGAAAGCAATTACCTCATATTTATAATTTGTTCAGTCTCCAATTGGATCTGTAGCTATAAAGTTGATGTTCGTTATGGGTTTTCATTTTCTAATACATAATAAAGTCCTTAGTTCTAAACATTATTAAGTTGCTGCTAGTTGTCCATTGGCAGTGTCTCCCTGATGCTGAATAAGGAGACAAAGTAATTAAAACTGCAGGGGAGAAGAAAAAAACATCAGTTTGTTCTAAGTTTAATTCTATAAAGCCATTATATGTGATGTAATGTCTCACTGGTAAGTGGTTTCTTTGTTTTTAGCATCACGCTAAAAGCACAAAGGCTAAATTGTTGCCTATATCTCAAATGAAGATTATCAAGTCAAAGAGCATGTAGGTTGACAAATAAAAGCATTTACCAAGAGGTGTGAGATCTTCTTTAAGTGGGGAGAGGTTACCCTCCAGATTAACAGATGAGATGTCTTGAAAATCCCATTAAACATTTCACAGACTGGGCAGCTTCCCAGACTCGTGGCAAAGTTCCCCGTTAAGAGTCCAGCAGATTTACTGGGCAGTCTGCCCCCCTCTTCACTGATACAGGAGAGAGAAAATAATGGTCTTCCCCTGTTCACATCAGCCGCACAATTACTCCCACTGAGGAGTTTGAGGTCGCAAACTATCCATCTGAGAGGTACTGACGCATGACCCGATGTGTTGTCCTGGAGAGAGGCCGCGAAGCTGATGAGAGTGTACAAATCCCAGACTGACCAAGTTTAATCAATGCACTTTTCCAGCTTTGTGTTTGTCTTAGAAAAAACCCAGAGATGTCAGACAGACAGAGTACACTAGGTACTGTGGATCGGCACAGCCTTCAAAACTATACCAATGCATAAATAGATCTACATTTCCATTTTTAGTCTTTACAATAATAACTTGAATTGGTTCCCATTCTTTCTTCGTCTTCAAAGCCAGTTTTTCTAAACCAACAGCTGTAGATAACATCCGGTATTATCACACTCACAGTGTCTGCTTGAGTTTCTTTTTTTTTTTCTTGGCACGACACATGTAGTTTTCTTTGTGTATTTAAATGAAGCAGATGAAGTTCTTGTCCAAACCAAGTTATAAATTCAACACTAATACATTTCTCTTACGAGACTTTTCATACTTCCAGTTTGACGTCAAAGGATGAGATTAAAACAAAGGCAGTAATAACTTTTGCTTCAATTTGTCTACCTTCCTTTCCAATGGAGGGGATTGCCAGTCAGCCTGGGAGTGTTGAGTCACTCCGGAAAGCGAATGACATCCCCGGTAACAACTCAACCTACAGGAATCTGAATCAGCACTGCAGCGCCTGTGCCAGGGTAAAAAAAAAAAAAAGCATAAAATAAAACTTGACCCCAGTGTCGACTCTGACCTTCAAACCTCATTTTTGTCCATGCCTCCAGCCTCCCAAATTGATCGTGTTGTACAACTTTCCCCACAAACCTGAATTTGTCCTGGCATCTCTCCCATTGCCAAACTCACTTTATGCTGATCTCACCCTGTCACTTTGACCCTCAAACCCTCTGCCCCTTCAATACCAACATCACTCACTTTGACTTGCCCTGTATTCTTCCCCCATGTGTGATCTGTTTTTAAGGGTTATTTCAATTGATATAACATATATTTCTTCCTTGTCATCTCTCTATGTTCTTGTCCAAGAATGTATGAAGGATAGAGGATTTTTTTCCAAATTACCAAATTGTTTGACTTTAAGAAATTGTTTGATTGTTTGGGAAACAGTTTTATTTGCTTTCTTGAAAACCACCAGGCAGTAGCTGTTATCTTAGCTTAGCATAAAGATTGATTATATACATATAAAATCTGAGTAAAAGTGTAAAAACTAAAATTGTTTCCTTCTAACGGAGCAAAGTTAATTATTCCCTCCTATCACCAGTCTGGTAGCTGCCGCATCCAGGATTATGTGCATTCATCAGTATAATTCTCAGCAGGTGCATATTCCTAAAAAAGTGTAGTGTTTGCATTATTTACACTCAAAATGAAAAGGAAAACACAGATTGTCACTGATCACTCACTGAAAACAACTATTTGCACAGCACAGAGCTCAGTAATAATCAGGGTTGGTCTCCATCTCGATCTTATGCCAGTGGATCACAAAGTGTGCGGCTGCTGCTGAGTGCACAGACTAAAAACAATGAGCACCTATTATCTTTAGAGAAACGCACCATTAGACTTTAGCACATGATGTACTGTATCGTTTAGGAAAAAGCGTGGGAGGGATAATTAAGCTGTGCTAGAAGAGGTACAACTCCCTATCCCCCTATTGTATAGTGTAATTTGTCATTGGGGCAACAGATAGTTAGTACACATAGAGTTAGTCACTACTGGAAAATTGCAAGGAGGAGTTTACAGTAAACGAAGGTAGCAGCTGAGTGTTCAGCTAAACAGTGAAAGTGCAAGTAAAGGGCAGTTGGCAAAGAAGAGGTAGAGAAAGTTTTTTTTAAAGGACTAAATTTAACAGTGAGAGACAGGTGAAGACAGGTGTGAAATATATTAGTAGCTTTGGATGTTTGACAGGAGCTGGGAGCGGCTCAAAGCAGAGTTTGTCCAGCGAAGTTCGACAGAGCTGGTGGGGTCAGCGAAAGAAAAACAAAGAGAGAAGGGGACGCAGAGATCAGAGCTTTCAGGGCACTTCACACTGACTACTAATCATCCAATTTAGATCCCACATCTTCACTTTCTCCCTGCTAAAGTGAATCTCTCAAAGTGTCAGAGGGCTGTCAGAGTTAAGCTGCATGTCTATTAATATTCTCTTCAGAGGGCGGGAACATTGTCTCATTGACTGTAAAAAAGAAAAGAAAAAAAAGTGCCCTGCCATTCATCAAAGCATAATGCCAAGTTCAAGTTTTTATTTTTTTCTCTCTCTCTTTTTGGGGGGTTGGGTTGAGATCATGACTTTTTATTAATAGGCATTTTTGAAAACTCCATCAGTCTGCAGCTTGAAAGGAGAAACGGAGGTTAATTTTTTCATTAACTTTCAGAATTGTAATTTCTTTTTGTCCTTTTAAGATGTCCTCTAATTCCCCTCTGTGTTATAGAAACTTCATTAATTGATTAAAGAAAGTTTATCTTGAGCCAGTGCCTGTTGAAGCCCCATTCAGTCCAGTACATTTGAATTAAACATCACACAGTTTGAGCTGTTTTTCAGTATAAAACTCTCATTTCCAAAATGCTCAGAGACTCAGACAATCTGGATAAAACAATATTCCACCCACAAAAAAAAAAAAAAGATTTAAATATTATTTCAAATTTTTAATCTAAACTAAGATTGTAGCTGAAAATGTCAATTTTGCTTAATTTATACAACATGAAACAAAAACTGCAATTTCATCAGTTGTGCTTGTGTGGAAATATTTGTTAGTTTTGGGGTATATTCTTTTTTTTTTTTTAGAATAGAATCTTTATATATGTAAGTTGCATAAATACAATGAATTTGTTTTTACAAAAATTAAAATAACGTGTAATAATGTGCTGCTATCACAATAAGCAAAACGAGTAAAAGCCTCTTTTGCTACATTTTTGCAGCAGCTGGAATATATTCTTCATCCAGATGGTTACACAAGTCTTTCAGCATTTTAGAAACATCTTTAGAACAGAGGAAACTGTTCTTTAATGAACTTTTTTTTCAAACAATGCGGTGACTAAAATATATAAGACATAAGAAATGTCTGGTTTTACACACAACCCTGACCCAGGCTTCTTCTTTCCTGCTGATATCTTTACTCTGTTGCACTTTGCTACCCCTTTGTGCTGTTACATCCCAGATGCATTTGGGAATTATCCACAGAGAGAAAATGTGAAAAGCTGTAAGCTAATTCCTGTCGACAGCGATAAGCCAATCAAGTATTTTCCGTATATGCTTGACTCCACAGGAGGAGGAGCTGATGAGGGAGAGCCGTGGTTTTTATTTCCGAGGTTATGGATTGGGTCACTGCCTGCAGACCAAAGACGGCACTCCGGTGGAAGCAGCCACTGTGTTCACCCCTCCGCCTCCAGTTACCATGTACGATGGAGAGGTGCTTCATAAGCGTTTCGTGGATCGGGCCAAGCGTATTGACACCATATCCAGAGCCGTTTTTCCTTTGAGCTTCCTCATATTCAACATCTTCTATTGGGTCACTTATAAAGTGCTGCGACACGAGGACATCCATGCAAATTTGTAAAACGCTTTCTACCACCAATCCCACATCCCCCTAATGCTACATTTTAATTTTGGGTTTTGTTTTTTTTTTCTTTTTTTCTCTCTCAGAACCAAAACTGCCTGTCAGATCTACATTACGGTGAAGAAATGCGTCAAGACGCAGATCTGCTTCTTAAAAACAAAACAAAACAAAAAAAAAAAAACACTGCTAAAAAACTTTGTGCTCAGGTGCGTCTTCAGGATCTCAGACACAGAGTGATTAAGAGGAAAGACAAGGTTAAGCTTCGTGCATTCAGGCTGGTGTTGTTCGTGATCGCCCTCCCGTATCTGTCTCACTTTGATTTGTCCAGATTACAACAGAGACAAGACACTGCTGGTATTTGAGAATTCATGATGTTTGTTTGAGACGTGGAGAGTTCAGAGAGTCCATGTTGATCCTGGCTGGATGAGATATACTGACTTGAATTTTGACACTACGCATCTCTGAATGAATGTTTTTGAAAATTAACAACTAATGGGGTTTTTTACACCTTTAGATTATCAAATGGGTACAAAGGGGTGCAAGGGGAGGAAAGGGTCTTTGTTATTTATGAATATTCAATAAGTGGTGATAATTCAGTTTAGCTACTTGTAACAAGAGATTATACTGTATATAACAGTGTATAAAATGTATATATAAAAAAGCTGTTCATTAAACTACACAAAGCACAAATATGTATTTCCTTTTGTCTAAATTTAAATAAATTGTTATTCTGCCAGGAAATCACAAGTGATTTTTGCTCATCTTTAACTTGAAGATGTGGTTGATTACTTTGAGAGATCGCACACACAAATACTTTTTCAAGTGTATAAGAAATTCAGTCACAGATTAACTGCATCACACACAATTACTTTTCTATTGGAGTCTTTTATTGGACCCTATTAACTTAAAATCCCAAGGGAGGGGAAGGAAGAAAAAAAAAACTTAAACCAGAAAGGTAGGAATCGAATTTTACAATTGCAAAAGCTTCAGATGCAAAATAAATAATCAGTTCTTTGTCACATGAAACCATATACTGCACTTGCTTAATCACTCAGAGAGGAAAGTAATTGCCTTCTTTTCCCAGCCACAGGAGTGAAAGGGGTGAAGGTGTGGAAATGCAGGAATGCAGTGGAGTGGGAGCACTGCCAGCAAGGGAGGACGAATGGGTTTTTTAATGGGGAATCAGAGGGTTGTTTTATCAACTAATGAGTATGAAAAGGGCTTGGTGTTCCACAATGACAATGAATTCAGAGAGGCAGCTGGAGCCTTCCGTCCTTTTGTCGACAATCCCATTCAACTCCCCTGTACCGTATGGCTCCCCAGGCAATGAAAAGTCTGTCTCTGTGTGTGTTAATGTTTTGTTTCTATGTTATATTATTTGTTGTATTTGTATATATTTATAACTTACTCATCTCATCATTATAATTCATTATAATCAAACCCAGTCTGGATAAAAAGCTAAAATAAAAACCTTCTATCACATTATGTTGATGACATTTACGTCGTTGGAGCATAGAAGATGAGACCACTTCCTTCCTCAAATGCTAAAGGATAGAGGAGCTTGTCATATTTACTGTGATGCCTGAAACTGCTTAAATAGATTTCCTAAACAGTATGTGAGGGCATGCAAATGTCAAAAATGTTGGCTGTTGCCCATTCCTGGCACTGCATCCCCATCATTTTATCCCCAACTCTTGGAAGCACACTTATTTGCTTTCTTGCCGAGACTTAAATAACAGGATTGTTGGCATTTTTTTTCAGTCCAAAGGTAACAAATTCAGTTTGCCAACAGCTCTGAAGCTCATTGATTAACTTTCATATGTGCCAAGTATAAAGAGTAGAAGCTATGTGGTTTTATGGGGGTCATGTGACCATTCCAAACTCCTGGAGTCCTGTTAACCCTGTGACGATTTTGCTATAAAACAGAGCAAGGTGAGCCTTTTACTCCTTTTTCCAGTGGTTATATAATCCAACTTAAACAACTGCTGTTGTAAGTCTTATACTGTATGGAGTAATATTGTATTCAGTGTAAAGTTTACTACACTAAAACTGCCCCCAGAGAAACGTGGGATGTCAAGCTGAAGTAGTCCAAAATCAGTCTGACACCAGAAAAACAAACAAAGAAAGTGCTTCTGAAGTCTACACACAAACGTCTGTGTACTTTTACCACTTCAGCTTTAGTTATAGTAGAAAGAGGGAAACTAGTGTGTGTGAGTGTGTGTGTGTGGACTCTACCCTACTACTCGATCAATAAGAGCTTTGCTAATGAAAAGCTGATTGAGTCTGATAATAGCAACAGTATCACCACAGCACTGAAAAATGAACAAAAAATGCAAAAATGCAACTAGTTGTAGCAATGCCAGCACTGAAATAAGTGTAGTCTGTTACAGATATTTATAATGAATTAAGACATTTACATACAGACGAGTGAAGGGTGAAGATTTGTCAAGTGCAGACAGAATGTGTAGAGATATATGTAGGATTCCTTCATATTGTCAATGACAAGTTGGTATCTTAAAACTAAATCTGATGATAGTGTGTGTTACTGTGGTGCCAACCCTTATGCATAAATGTCACTAAATTGATGATTTGAAAACCTTGGATTCAGGGATTCAAGTTTGTGCCCCAATGTTGGCCATCGCCACTACAATGTCATTTTCTTAAGGAATAACAATTCTTGTTATTTGATTTGGACCTTGTAAATTACGGGAGATTACTGGAAGAACTACAGGAGAAACCCAGAAAAAAATGAATGGGAGCGTTGGAAGCTGTGCAAACAGAAGTCCTGCGAATCAATTGCAGAGTGGCGGAGTCGGTGGAAACAAAAATATTGACAAGAACTGAAACGTAGAATTGATCCGTTGTCAAAAAGACATAGTGACGACCAGGAGGCCTATTGGTTAATATTTTAAACTTTAAATATGTCGCCATTCTAGTCATTATTGGTGATTTTTCATTATCCTGGTTTTTTTGGTGGCCCCTCCGGTGCCCTACACACAGTGATGTGGGTTATGGGAGCGCCGGCTCTGCTTGGATTAATGATATTTCTTAAAGCAGTCAACCATAAAAGAGAAAGATTCAAAATCTTTAAATATGGATGAAAACATGTCTTACTGCCCAAAACCAAACAGTGTCAATAGTATCACCACCTTAACGATCACTCTCCTTTTACTTTGCAGTGATAGTACCATTTCAATCATTATATGGAAAAATACCACATGGCATATTATATTAATATGAGAAGCTTTTCTAAATCCACAAACCCTGAGAGATGCAAAAGAGGCCTGTGATTTCAGTGACACATAAAGCGTCATCACTTCTTCTAGAAAACAGCATGTCCCTTCAGAACGTGCGTCATTTCGAGGACACGGGAAGACTGATGACTTCCAATAACACAGAATCTTAGCTCAGTCAGACCTAATTCACACACAAACTTTCATTACACAGAAATATCCCAAGAGTGTGATGACTGTAACAAATACACGGCTACAACCATCCACTCTCCATCGTCTCGTGTCACGAGGCACCGAAATGAAAACAGCAGCCATCCAACGGCCTTATCTACTCTGACAGAGGGAGGGATCCAAATGAGGACATTAAATATTCATTGTACCAACAGCTTTTAGTTGCCTGTGACGCTGTGCTGAGCATTGCATTTTGCTTGGAAGACCTCCTCCAAGGAACGCTTCATGTTGACAAATGACACATACATTTGCGGCATCTGATAGAGTATAAATGAACATACAAAGAGCAGGAAAGATGTGGCTGCTGGTCATCATGGCCAAGACATGTCCTTGCTGTCTCTCTTGGGAGTAATCAACATGCTTTCCCTTTCTTCATTTCAGCAGAATGTCAATGGTGCCAGAGCTACAACTGATGTGTGAGCTTTGAGAAAGTAGCAATCAATACTGCGGTGTTGTCCCTTAGAGGACCAGCTTCAGAGTCAGATATGTACATACTATAGATGCTATGATAAGAATACTATAAAGTGTAGGATTTTCAACAGCAATCAACATTAAATTGAAGAGTTTTTGTCTGTCAGTAAGTTGCCAATAATCAACCTTTGATATTGTAAATAAAGCCAGAATTGTATTAGAACAACAACAATAATGTCAAGCAATTATTTATTTCAAATTAACAATTAAAGTAATTAAATCTATCAAGAACAGCTATCAGTCGGGTGAAAGAGCAGAATAAATACAAAAACAGTCATCAATCTGATATAGCCAACATTAAAAAATATTCCTGCATCTCCAGGAAAGCGTAACCTGGCAAACAACCATTGGATGAAGAAACAGCAGCCAGCGGAAAAATATTGTTTTTTGACAGTGATGTATTAATCAGACAATGCTACACATGTCACCTATAAATATATGAGTGTAAACAGAGAAAACTGCTTGCCACACACAATATTATGGATAAAAACCTTGTGAATGTCACCCAGGTCATGGAAACAGATATACTTGACAAATACTGTAAATACACCTTTCTCTTTGAGGACAATGCGGGGTGGGGGTGGGGGTGAATGCAAATGTCCTGTCAATCCATTTTTAAATGACCTAATTAAAAAATGCTGGATACATATGTATATTCTCCATGTGCTGGATCAGTTTCCTTAATGATTTAAAGACCATTTAATGATATTATGTTGTATTTTTTTGATTTTTTTCCACCTCTTAGAAATACAGTTATTATGGAAGATATGTACCTAAAGCTTCTTTAACCTATATATACAACATAGCTTGTGTACAAAGGAAATAGGAAAATAAAAGCTGACATCAAGAACTGTCCTGAAATTCGATGGCAAGATAAATAAAATTACATTAACTACCGTACACATACAAAATTCATGTTCAGATCTGTATCTGAGTAAAGAATTGGTTTTATTAGTATAATAAAGTCTAATCATAGTTGATGTCTTGCTACTTCCAACATAAAAATTCAAACATGAAATTTGCAGCAGTTTTATAGCATTGTCTATAAGCTAACCATAAATCTGAAGGATGAATTGTGAGCGTGTGTTGTTAAGCCCATTTATTAAAACTTTCTGCAGAATAATATTTAAATGAGAGAAGTGCACCAGGAGAGTAGTTGATGTTGAAGTTAAAGCTACACATTAGTTTCATGTGCAATGAAAATGCTCTACACTCTGGGTAATAAATAAAGAGCAGGGCAATAACCAAACTGTTGAACGGTATATGAGAACAATGCTGGAGTCTTGTACTTTGTCCCAGACAAGGTAATGGAACATCATTTATACGATTTCTATGATTTCTACCAGCCAATGGCATGTTTACAGGGAAAAGTTGAACAAAAGTTCCTCAGAAACAAAAGTCATTCAACTATTAATACTGATGCAAAAGCACCCGGTAGAACCAAAGCTTGATAAACACCTGTCATGATCCACATTGTTTCTGTTACTTCACACATAATGATTCCACAATAAAAATAAAAAAAAGTTATTATCTGTTTTACTTTTCTTTTTATTTCCTTTCAGCGTGTCGTACCATATATACTCAAAAGATCAATTATTTTCATGTTGTCATCTCATCTAATGGAGCCAATAGTGGAGCCCAGAAAATTGATGGTGCACTAAGAGAATAAAGAAACTGTAAAGTTTCTAACATCTTTCCTGAAGTTTTAAAGAATTAAGAAAATAGCGGATGGGATGATGTGGCTGAGTCATCAACAAATACTACTGGTCTTGCTGCAGAGGTTTAAAACGCTGTCTACACCTTCTCACAAACAACACACCTCTACCAGACAACTTTTTAACATCGTCCATAAAGCCAAAGTAAAGACAAAGATGAATGGAAGTAAACGTGATGCTGAGAAGAGGCGACAAGTGCTCCCTCTTTGGGAGGGTTTATGCAGCTTTGAAGCACCACAGCTGTTGGATCTTTTAAAGAAAGAAACTCTTTTCTAACTTGACTCATATCTTGACATCACAGCATCTCCATGTTTTTTCTGTCTGGTCAAATATGAACAATGAAATCAAAAAAATCTTTGAATTCTCATGCTTTTGAGAACATGTCATGGGGAAAAAAAAAAATCAACCTACGTTTCAAGTAGCACTGAAAAACTCCTCCTTGTGTATACTATACAGAAAATCCTATGCGGATTCATTTCCACTAATCCCTCGATGTGACTTTACATTTCTGTAATTCCAACATCTGAGAGAAGCCCTACAGCTGGGAAGACTGCAGCTCTGGGTTTACATGAATAATGGTTATAAACATACTGTATATGCATGCTGCATTTTCTTTGTGTACACACAGGAGAAACAAGGAATTAGTCCCTTCCCGATCCTCCTGTAGAGAGAAAAGGCAGCAGTCTGAATTATGTCAAACCCTCTTTTCAAAAATTCCTCCACTCTGTAAGATATTCAGAATTTCCTGGGGAGAGCTTAGGTGAAGATTGAATTAGGTGTGACAGCAATTCTTCATACAAGATGCTGTGAAATGCAACGGCTCTCTTGTAATGCAATGTGGAGAATCAAGACAAGTTATCTGTACCATACCAAAAAAATATTTATTTTTGGGACTAGGTTTAAGTCCTGCAACATGATCAAACAGCTTCGATTAAACACCTCCATTGCACTTTTCAGACATTCACACATCATTAAGATGAGTTCCAGCTATTTCACACTGGAACGCAGGAGAGAAATGCCATAATTACATTTATGGTTTTAGTATTAAAGGTGTAGAAATATATCCATACTGACAAGTTGTATAAAAGCAAAAGTACCTAAATATGATCTCTGAAGTGCCACAAGTTTGCACTACAGTTTTGAAGTATATATCCATCACTTTATTATTTCTACTTTTAGTTTCTTGTACGTCCATGTTATAAAAGTTCAGAGAGAAATGTATTGAACTTTTTACACTATTATATTCATCTGACAGCTACATGCATTGTGCAGCACACTGTTAAAGCTTAAACCTGTGGTTCGACGCTTTTTGTTTGCAGCAGTTACAAAAAAGTGTCATGGAGGAGGCCTGTTGTTATGTTTCACATGTCCGAGTTGTTCATACTGTCTGACTGAAGGTTTCATTAAAATTAAACAGTTCTAGACCCAAAGTAATACTGAATCCTTTTATTTAATAGGGTTTCAGCGCAGATTTTTTTAGTGGTGATGTATTTTTACATTGTGATTCTGATCCTCTCTCTTAAATAAAAGAGAAAAGAGATAACTGACTCTTCCACCGTTCATAAAAAGCACGTCATTATAATTATGTCTCCTCCGTGTACCATCTCTGCTTCACGCCGAATCCCATTTCTCCTCTTTGTCCGGACTAAGTAGGATGAATATGTCTGCAGGTAAAGCAGCCAAGCACTGACATTTGGTTGAGGAGATACTTTGTATGTGGGTGCGCATCTGTGTGGGTGGGCATGTTTGTTACCTTGCTGAAATCCTCAACACTATGCCCATCTCTCATCCATCCTGCTCCCAGGCCTCTGCTCCATTGCCTTTGGTGCTATTTAAGTAAACAGAGGACTTTCTCTACCTCCTTTTTCTAGCCTGTCCGTCAGACAGGACCCACACTACCATTAATGCCCAAGAGAGCAAGGAAGAGCGACAGCTCACAGCCTTTTCCTTCACTACACTGACACTGATTCAGTGCTAGAGGTTGACTGGGAGAGGTGAGCCAAGAGGGAAATAATTATTTCCCTGGGAGATGATGCATGTATGTGCACTCACTCATGCATGTGGGAACATGAATTTCTGTCACTCTAACAGTGACCATTGCTTTCATTACTTTTCCGTCTAACTGTCAGTTTGACACTAGTGCTTTCATTGCGTTTGGTAATGTTTCTAAAAATGATTATTATTGTACACAAACAGCTCAGCTCAGTGAGCGTTCATAGGAAGACACTTTGATGCCCCTTTTCAATTAGTTTTTTTTACTTTTATGCTGTCTGTTATTGAGAGGGAATATTTTGAGTATAGCTCTGGAAACGGAAGAGGAAAACGGTCTCCCGCAGGGCTCCTTCACCTAAGGTCTCACATGGAGTACTTATGAGGATCTTACAAGTTTGGTTGATGCAACTATGCAGTTCTTAAACTTAAAAACACTCTTCACCTCTGTACCGAGTTTACTTTCTCAACAGTGCATCAGAATTTTTAAAAAGCAGTAGCC
This sequence comes from Polydactylus sextarius, assembly GCA_016801845.1. Lineage (NCBI taxonomy): Eukaryota > Metazoa > Chordata > Actinopteri > Polynemidae > Polydactylus > Polydactylus sextarius. The sequence goes on along the minus strand of CM028930.1, from coordinate 21,100,779 downwards.
ACAAGCCTACAGTGACTCTTCAATACTGTACCAACGTTTTTTGCATGTTCAAAAGAACAACTCAAAGTGGCTTCCGTACTTTAAAAAAAGGGCATTTATCTGTGTCTGCTTTACCTTTCACAGCTCATGCTCTTATACAGAATAAAAAATTCTTACCACAACTCAAGTCTCCCTCAACTGTCTGCACAGATTTAGCCAGGAACAGACCAAACCACCAAGCAACTTAGAAACTTCAAGTTATTATTTGGAGTAACACAAAACTACACCAACACAAAACAATGAAACTGATTTTGTGAATAATTTAAAAATAGGACAAGCGTCATCTCCTGTAGTTTTTAAAGAAGAAACAGAAAACCTACCTTTGCAACTGGTAAGTCTTGGTCTCTCTGGACTTCTCTAGACAGACATACATGTGGCAGTGAGTCCAGCTCTTTATTTTGGCCACTGCCATGTCATACATCATGTAATATTTCCTCCACAGGTTGTGTTCAGGCTGCAGCCCCTACAGATTCTGTTGTTGGTCACTCTGAGGCATTATTATTCCAGACAAGATGAGGCTGGTGGACTCTCCAACACATGTATTCTCCACACAGTCAGGGGTGTTCAGTATATCAGCACATATGAACATCACTGGGAAAAGCGGCAACAAAGTTTTCTGTTAAACATCAAAACAATTTTCTTCCTTGTCTTTCCTTGGCAACATGTTAGAAAAGATTTTTATTTGAAATTATCTCCAAACTCCATTTTGATTGTGCACAATTTGGCAAATCACTTCCTGTCACATGGTTTCCCATCTGCCTATTGCAGCACATCTCATAAACCACACCCATCACCACACCCATCACCTGACCACACCCATCTTAGCTCTCCTCAGTGTTGCAGTTTATTTTAGTTTCCTGTCTCTTTTCTCTTTGCTTACCAGAGCTAAATCTCTCAAAATCTCTTTGATAAACAGTACACACCTGCACCACAGCCAACAAATACATGGATGATCATGCCCGGATCATCCACCAGACACTTGGTCACTCTCCCAAAGGCCCCAGCAGGTACAGTTACACACAATATAGTTAAAATATCTATCTCAGAGTATGTGTGTAGTGCATCTGTCAAAATGTTTTACAATTTCCCTAAAATAGAAATGTGGCTACATAAAACAATGCACAGTTCAAACTTCCTAACTGTTTGGACAGTGCACAACCTTTTGCCATCCTCATTATAGTTATAGATAATAGACTAGAGACTGAACAAACATGTGAAAATGTTGTAAACTGACAATATTGAGAATAAAACCTGAGAATAAAACCTTTAAACAGTTGTAGTTTTTTCTTTGAAGGTGACATAGGTTTTTACAATTGAAAAGGTCATTTTCCATCTATGCTAATTAAAAGTGGGGCAAAGAAGTCTCCCTTTGTTAAATGTCACGTGTGTCAGAGAATGCCAACAACAGCATGATAATGAATGTCTGTGATATCATCCATCTTCATCTTGCTTGTTTTCACTGGCGGGTCAAAAAGCAAAGCTGAGCCTAAGCGGCCCTGTCAGTCTGTTAATTCTCCTGCTTCTTTTGTGTAAATTCTAACTTGGTATACAAATAAAGCATCTGATCTCATATGTTTTAACAGATATTATCACAAATTAAAAGTTTTAATTCCAAATTAATAGAATCCAGTGTTGCACAATTAACCAAACCTGTTTAATTTAATCTCACTTTTTAAAATAGAATTTCCCCCAAGTGTGATTGTTTTGTAATAAAGGAGTTTTACTGGTCTTCAATGATTTTAATTGTGTGCAGTCAATTTACATAAGTGATTGTGTTCTGAATAGATATCTCGTATTAAAATGTAGGGGGAGATAAAAACCAACCAGAGGTGGCATCTAGCATACAGATGTGCTGACTAAAATGTTTGACATTAAAAAATATTACAATTCAGACATAATGGGAGATTTTGTTTTTTGTTTTATGAATTATACTGTGTTTTTTGAATTATACTTTTATCCAAACTTTTGTCAGACTTAATTAATAATGTTAGAGCCAATCTTGAACCCAAGCTGCTGTTTTAAGGAACAACTGAAGTTTAATTTGTTACATTAATCTGATATTAATTGATCACAATCCATCTGTGTCATTCTCATTTTTGTATATTTCATTTCTTTCAAAAGTTTTTAAAGAAACTTAATCATTTGTTTTTTTCTCCTGTTATTTCTGCCTTGAATACAGAAGTGTTAATTCTCCAGAACCTTTCAGCTACAGTAGTGTTTTTTTCTTTTGAAGTTCACACAGATTTTTCCTTCAGGGTCTAAATGCTTGAAATTGTAAGCACATCCTCAGAATAAACTAATTCAGTTCCCAGGTCTTTTAACCATGTAAAGACCAAGACAATATCAATCCTCAATTACTTTTCTTCAGCATTTTTACAGCCAACTCTTCCAAATATGGTATCTGAGCCCAGACCTTATGTGCTATGCATCGAATGTCTCTGGCCATTAGCCATGGTGAAGTGGCAGCAATGCTGAAAGCGTTTTTAGTGCTTTCAGGATGTCCTGCAGCGATGTGATTACTGTGTGTGCTGGTGGCAGGTCTCTGGTGCGCAGCACTGCTGCCCCAATATATGATCACCCACTGTTCATCTGCCCTCTCCCTGCTGGGTTTGATGATCTGATGCTGCTACGGGAAAGCAAAGATTACTACTTTTCTTCTTTTTCGGCCAAAATAGTGCTGTGTTCCTCCACCACCCGTGTTGCGTCTTACTGCTGAACCATACTGAGATTATTCTGTATGCTGACAGTGTGTGTTTAAAAAGTTACTGAAATGGTGCATCTGGGGGAAAGATTCACAACATGTCTGTTTTATTTTATAATTAGTGGTGCAGGTAAATCAGGTGTTGATTAGGAGGTTCACAAAGATTACAACACATCTTTTCACGCAATCCAGGTGTAAAACAGGGTGAGAGGATCCCATGATAATCTTTGCTTCAGCCAAGACATTTAAAGGGATTCAGACAGTAGAAAAACCTACTGGGGGGTGAGCTTTCTGTCAGTGATCACAAGCACCTTTCAGAGAAGCTGAGAGGAGACCTCGCTTGCAAGGTGAGCAGGTGATGTGTAGCCTTCAGGGTTGAGTCATCACACCAATCAGCTTTGACTGGGAGTAGTGCTGTGCTGTTGATCCTGATACTTGAAACCAGCGACAGAAGAATGTGTTAGTAAAATTCCAGCCTCCATTGACAGGGTAGAGTCAACATTTCAATCAGGACCGTTACATCAAAGTTTAAATTAACTGCAGCAATATTTATTTATTGCAACTGTGGTGTAACTCTGTGGTTCACAGTCTAATACATAACATCTCCTGAATAAGACCACAAATTATGTGAGACATTGAAAATTCACATGCAACTAAATGCTAATATGAGAAGAATGATGCAGATCTTGGTGTACTACTGTGAGGATTCATTAAGAACATAAGCACTAATACTATGGATAAGGCAGAAGTAGTTTTAAACTTTGCAATGGCAGATTGAACTGTAAGGTATCTGTTTCTCAAAGTTCAAAAGCCAATTTAAAAAATGGTTGGAATTTTATGCTTAAGTTTATTTCTCTTTCCTCCAGGTCCTGATGTCTAACGTCAGAAGGCTCATTGTAACATGTATATGCTAAATTGCCATAAAACTGCCTTTTAGAGGCTCTCAGTAGTGTGATGGTGCACAACCATCAATGCAGTGCCGTGTTAAGTGTAGTCAATACAAAGCACTAATTACCGAAAGGCAATAAAAAGGGTTTGTGACTTTCAGGGCTGTTAAAGGTCATGCGTCGCTTTGCTGTCACTGTTAAGGCTGTGGGTTGCAGCAGAAAAATAAAATAAAATAAAAATAAAAAACAAAACTTGTCCTTGTTTCTGTTCAACTTTTTCCATTCAACTTTTTCTGCTTTAAAAATGCTGATTGTCTAGACTACAGCAAATCCAACACTTCCACTAAGTCTTGTTGCCTTGGAAACAAAGGGTCTGCGAGAAGCTAAGAGTGAATAATTCTGTGAGACATGAGGATGGTGTTTGAGGAGAAACATGGGGATGTGTGTGTACGAATGTGTTTGTCTTTGTGTGAGCACACATGATACATATGCTTGTGTTGGAGTGAAGGATTTGCACTGGGGATCACTAACAGTGAGTTGAGCTTGTGTGCTCTTCCATCAACTTCTTTTTTTTTTTCTTTCTCCCTGGCTGCTCTAAAAACTCCCATCGTCATCAGTATGGACAGTCTCTGCAGGAGCTTCAGAAATAAACATCACATCTTTCTTTGTTACTTTCTGTGTTGAGCTTTAAATCACAGCACTCTGGGGTGGAGTGGTTTCCGTGCAAAATCATTCAGCACAATGTGAAAGACGGGACTCAGGAGGGAACTCTCGGCAGGTGCTACGACACTCTTTTATTTACTGTCCACTTCCTGCTGAGTAATGGTCTGTCCCATCCAGTTACCCCCTGCTACACACCTCCTCCAATGTGTCACTGTGACTGCATGCCCATAAAAATACTGTACAAACTTGCAGTTTCCATTCCCTGCCATTGCTCACACACACATATTGAAATGTATGTGTGGTAAGTGTCTAATCCTGCTGAAAGATTTCTTGGAATCAATCTGAAGAGAGAAGAACATTTTCACATTTAAAGGTGCTATAAGTAGGATTTTGCTATTTTTGTTACACAGAAAACATTAGCATTGAGTTCTGTTTACTTACTGAGAGCTTTTGATCATGATATGCACTTACAAGACAAGCGGTTGCCTTCTGGGTATCATTACTTCTTCATCTACTACTTCGTTCTCTCATGTTGTGCTGACTGTAGATTTTGTATCACATCTTGGTATCTTGGTATTATTAGCACTTTGAAATTGTTGCAGTTTTTATTTCAACACGTCAAAATTCAATATTTTAACAGGATGCCTCATAAGAAAAACATAAATTTACAAAAAATGTAATAATTATGTTACTTATACAATTAAATAATTTCAGTGGCACACTAACTAGAAATGATGATTTCATCTACCAAAATATCTAGAGGCTGTTTTGCTCATTTGATTCAAAAAGGAACCTTTTATTTCCTTGTGTGCCCCGTGAAAATGTGTCCTTCTTCCCGTCTTCCTTGGCCACCATTTTTACTAGTTTGAGAGGAGTGCAGCGTTTCTCTCTTAAGTTTTTGACTATTATATGTACATGTGATCCCCTCATGCACTGAACTATTGAAAAGTATCCAAAGTATGAGTATGTGTCCAAATTAATCAGCCACATTATTTGAGGGTTGGATTTATCAACCATATGAAGCTGCAGAGGCTAAAACAGTTGGACCCTTCACAGTCCAAACTACACCAAAAGATGAATGCAGGTGTTGTGCATAATGTGGACATGCAGTTGACAAATAGACCAGAGATGTAAATAAGAAATTCTCTGTTGAGTAGAACATCTCATTTAAGGACAGTTTTAGTCATTTATCTGGTTTTAGGACCCTTTTAAGGATGTAGCCTCATAATTGTGTTGCAGCTACAGTAATGGATTATTAATATAAAATTTTTATTTTAATATTGCAGTTGTTGTAAAGCAAAACAGGCAGGGGTCATACATTGCTGGAAACATACCTGAATATCTGTGGGTCTGTTTTGTTTTGTTTGCTAAATAATTTAATAACATTAGATGAATTGTGATGCTCTGTGTTAAAATTCTCCAATGTGCAGACTTTAGTAGCACAAATGGAAAAAACACAGAACATACATGCACCCATCATTTAATATACATATAATATATAATATATATATATATATATATCTGCAAGTAATAGCAGCCACAACTTTTATTCTTTGTGCCAGATAATTAAAGCGTTGTGAAAGGGCTTTTCTTTGACCTGCCAATTCCTCATTAGCATTTAATATGAAAAGAACTAAGCATTAAAATTTTAGCATCTTCCAACACACAGAAAAATTATTCTAATAGGTTAAAATCTCATTTGAATCCAATTATGCCTTTGCCTTTTGATTCAAGTGCCAAAAAGCTTACCGCTCAAGTGTAACAGGGGTAATGAGCTGAAGCCTCCGTTTTAGCATGTAGGAGACGTTCGCAGGACTGTAAACAACCGAGGAGGTGCTAAGAGCATGGGAACATGAAGTTACAATCATGGGATCTCCTCAATGCACAGCAATAGCAATTTTGCTTTAGTTACCATGGTGATGGTGTCATAAAATCCTGAATCCTGCACCACACTGTCCATGTTTTCCTGTTTAGACCCTCTAAAAATCGCTCAGACAACCTGTATATATTCTTGCTTACATTTGGATTTTTATCCATTAAGGCCACATGTGGTCTTTTGATGTCATAAAAGATGATGTAACTATTTTAGCTAAGGTAAAATACAACCCCTTTAAAATAAAAAACACTCCCCTTGGCTTTACTGCACTCTGCATGACCAGGTGGAATAATATGACTTGATTACCTCAGGCTATTTCTCATTTCCATTGCCAAATAGAGCAATATAACAATGCATTTCATGTGATAACAAAGGAGCAGAATGGTGTGCGTGACATTATTTGTTTTTCCCTCGAAGAGTAAAGAGAATAAAAAATGTGCTCCAGGCTGCAAACTCACCCAGAGAAATCAATTTGCAGGTTTGTGGTAACCTGAGACATATTGAACCCCTATACAGAATCATTTCTTCAGGTAATACAGAGGCAGTGTCTCAACGAAAACATAGGATGAATTTTTCAAACCTCAAATGAAAAATTAAAGAGACAGTATGGCCTGAAAAAAAAGACAAAATTGATTCTCTCCTTTCAAAGTCAGAAACAAGTACTCGGTTACAAAATGGATCACATTAAAACTTGAAGGTATTTAGTTTCCGATAAAGTCCAAAGCCTTATGCGTCTAATGTTCAGGTGTAACATTTCAAGACGCAGATTGGTTGGGACATAAGCTGATTTGGCTGATCAAAGCTCTGTGGGGATGTCTCTGGCATCCGTTTATGTGAAAAGGTCAGACCTGCATCTATTACACAGATGCAACATGTGAACCATGAAAGATGAGTTTAAACTGTAAAAGGCCTGACTTCATCTCCACTTTATGTGTGGCACAAGTCCTCTTTGTGTAATGCCAAGTGCTACCACTGTACTCCATGTGAAAAAAAGGTCTTTCAATCATAAATGACCTGCAGATGTTATTGACGCTATAAGCCAGAAAAGACCCAAACAAAGGTCACTCTCTCTGGAGCTTACACAGCAAAACTGGCAGAATAAAACATGAGTGGCCAAAAAAAAAAAAAAAAAAAAACACCCTGTTCTGACAGTCTTATCATCAAAGACCACTTCTGACATGATCATTGTGTCTTTACATCTGTAACTTATAAAATAAAAATAAACCCATTGATATCATGTGCTTATATTCCAAAATATTATGTATATGTTTGCCATATTTACCATAGATTAGTCTGTTAGTATTTGTTAATTAGTGTTAAATGCAACTATAGCTAAGGTGGATTGAATTTTAACTAGTTTTGCCGACTGGCTTGTAGACTGACAGTAGATGAAAATTTGCATTACAATAACATTTCTCAAGCTGTTTCACCCATAAACCACAAATGTCAACATCCTGGTGGCACTAGAGAAAAAGTCATGGGTTCACCAAAGTCATTACTAAACATTATGTTATCTCTATAAACGTCTATAACAGAACATATCAAGATATTTCAGCGTGGATAAAATGGTGGCCTAACCAACCAACCAACCAACCAACCAGCCAACCAACTGACCATGCGACATTACAATCCCACATGTGTCGTGTCGCTAGCTTGGTGAAAAATCAATCACTGCTAAAATCAATACAACAATAAAAACAAAACTACTCGATATTGTGCTGAATAATTCAGTAATCACCTGTTTCGCATTTGTCTGCTAAATTAGATTTAGGTCTTATGGGAACTTCAAGTTCCAGTTTATGAGACTTTTAGCAAAATTGAACCTTCAGTGTCCTTTTATCCAGCTGATTTGACTTAAATGGACCCAGAGATGACAAATGCTATTGAACAAGACTGAATCAGATCCCAGGCAGACAGGCTCAAAATATCAAAACATCCTTGAGTAAGTGTCCTGAATACTGAGCCGAACAAATCACTGATTCCATCAGAAATGTAATGCCTCTCTTTGCTTCATATTGATTTTGCAATGGACTTTGTTTACCAGCTATAGCACACAATACACCTTTCTATCTAATTATTGTAGAGAATGTGCACCATCAAAGGCAGGATTAGTCCTGGCAGGTCTGCGCTGCTTTTGTAACAGCAGCCAGAGCGAAGGTCAGTCTTTGTGTACTCCCTGACTTTTTAAGGACTACGAACTGAATCATGTATCGATTATACTGTTAAAATTGATTTTCTCAAAATACACTGAAGTACCCTGGGCCGAGACTCTGTAACTCTCTCTGCCGGTGTGGCTGCTCCTGAGATCATTAGTAATAATATTTCAGATTTAATCACAGCGGGGACTTTTATCGAATGTCATTTTCACATTGGCAACAGAGTAAAATCATAATTAGGCACATAATTTTCAGGGCAGGGATGTGACAAGTATCTGGGCATGAGTGCAGAAGATACTGGAGGTTCTTTCTTTCCAGTCAGAAAAAATCACAATGATTCAAAAGCAAATATATTTCAAAAACAAACTGAAAGAACAAGGGTGTTTCTTTCAATAAAACCCTGTAGCTATGAAGCAGTGAATAATTTATAATGAATGTTTATTGATAAAAACCTGACTTGCCCCAAGTACAGCACCTAAACATCAACAACAAAAGAGCAAGGAAGCTGCAGGGACACAGGAAAAGTGATGTGATGTTTATATTTAAAATGTTCATCAGCAACAGGCAGAGCAACAGCACAGAGTGAAAATGAACAATTCTGTGACGAGCTGGTTAAATATATTTGAACTAAAAGACTACAGCAGCCCTCTACTTTGCATAAAATGTGTTTAATCTGTCGGGTTACAAAATATGCAGCTGCTGTAACATGAAAACTGTTGTTAATCCAACATACTGAGGTCCGCTTCTGTTAGCTGAGAGAGAGATAATCAGCCTCACAAAGAGCTGACAAACCTATCTCTGCACAACATGCTTCCCAGCTGTGAGAATCTTGGAAAAAATAAAAGTAAATAACCACAAATAATAACCACTTGGTTAATATTTCACAAAAATTCTCTCCAGTGCTGCATCAAAGGCAGACTGATTCAACATACAGTATATACTCATTTAAGATATGCTCAGTACATTTATGACTTTCTAATTATACTTAGACTTGTGCACTGTATGGAAAATCTAATTAAACATTTATCTGCAATTCAGTTTTGATCCACTATAAAATGGTTGCATAATTCTTACTGGTCGCAATGTAATTATAAATGTATTCTTAACTTATCTGAGTAATATTAAATCAAAATTCTAACTATATGGGGACATCTGGTGGCTGTTTTTGAGATGTAAACCACCAAGGTCTAAACCAAGTCCTCAGTATTAACTAATTATATTCTCATATATGCATTTCTCACATCTTTAAAGTGAAGATATGTAACAGTATCTAAATGACTGGACACTCACATCCACTCCTACGGGCAATTTAATATGCTCAGTTCACCTATCCCCAATGCATGCATGTTTTTGGCTGTGGGAGGAAACTGGAGATCCCGGAGAAAGCCCACGCAGACACAGGGAAAACATGCAAACTCCACACAGAAAGACCCTGCGTCCGATCATGGACTCGAACCCAGGACCTTCTTGCTGTGAGGCAACAGTGCCGGCATTCACATAAAATGTAATTAGAGATAGTGAAGTGAAACCATAACCCACTCACCAGATAACCTCAGGAGAATTAAACCCACGAGAATGAGGAAGTCCTGCAAATAAAAAAAATATATGTAAAAAACAAAATGTGGAAACCAAAATTAAAACTGCAGAACTGGGAATTTTTAAGCTCAAATTAATCTTTAGCACATTAACAAAACATTTGCATGAGTTATTTTAATTTAGAGAAATGTTGCATGGAAGAAGAAAAAAAAAGGAACTTGAAGTGAAAAATATCATCAATAAAGTAATTTACCGAACATAAGCTCAGCTCTAAAGGTTATTACCGAAAACCATTTCAGACACACCCACTTCAACAAGGAGCTAATTAAAGCAGCAGCATCAGCACATGTAGGTTCCTTCCCCTGTGACAGTCACATAAACAACTTAAGCAGCTAATTACACAACAATAAATGATTTTCCACTGAGGGTATATGAGCCATACAGCATTAGCTGTTGTATTTATGGAGGCAGAACTTCTGCATGACATTTGCTCGCGCTGCCACCTGTCCCTGTAGATCAATACCATAATGTAACTCTTTGACAAGAAGGCGTACAGTCCAGGGTGCAGCTCTCTCTCTCTCTCTCATTTTATCCCCATACACTTCATAACAAAGTTGCCAACATAAGTCAGCCATGACAGTCTCTTCAATTATGTGACACTGGTGAAGAAAGGAAGGTGATGGATTGGTGTCAAAGCTCTGGGGAGCCATATAAACCAGACAGAAAGTATGGGCTGCCCATCTGTCAACAATCTCAATTAACCACTGTACAGAGGGAGGCGGGCTGCTCTTTTTGTGCAACGCTGTGAAAAAAATAGGGGTCTCTATCACAACGGTGGGCGAGATCCTATTTTTACTAAGAGAAAACAGTGTATTCAACTGAGCTGGATTGGTCCATCCATCAGCAGGGGGGGTGACTCAAATTGAAATCTGACATTTAGAGCCTCGACGCCATTGCTCACTTGCACCGATATGAACTATAACAAATGACAAATTGTTTGTATCAGGCCTGTCCCTGAGTGAAGCCTCTGACAATGTTTAGGGTTGAAATGGGAACCCTTGACATTTCTCTGAAAGGTCAGGTTTTGTGTTCATTAATGCTCATCTCTTTTTTCTTTTTTTTACATACACCCAGCAGAAGGTTTTAGGATTACTGTCATAATCTGGGTTTGTGCCAGTTCCTGGATGCTGCTCTCAATATTAGTTGCACAGGAGCAACATTTTTAGACTTTCAAACATCGTCTCCTCTGTAAAGTTTCATCTCTTTTGTTGCTTTGTGCAAACTCTCCAAAAAAGCTGATCTGATTAGCAAACAAACAGTTTGTAGCTGTCTCCTTAAATTTCTGCAAAAAAGCTAACTATTACAATAAAAATAACAAAACTCATCACTCTCTCTGCGTGTGTGAGAAGATCCCTGACAGTGGCACAAGCAAAAAAAACATTCAGGATTAATTTGGTTCTGTAGCAGGGTGTCCATTTACAGATAAATTAAGACACCAATCTATAATTCATTTAATGTCTCCTCCAGACAAATTAGTGTCTTACAATCAAAGCTAATAAACAGCTTGAAGCTGCGTCAACATGTACACAGTCCTACTCTGTTGCTGATCGTGTGTGTGGCAGTTTTGATTAGCCGGTCTCCTTGGGGTAACAACGTTTTAAACTGGGCCATTTTCTTAAATTCCTAATGAATGTTGGAAAGAGACTACAAATAGATACAGTATATGTGCTGTGTATCTGTGGATGTAGTTGTTTTTTTTATTTAAACTTAAAAATCTTGTACATAAAAACATGGATTTGTTTTGGCCAAAAGATGATGATTAACTGCCTCAGTGGAGGATTAAGAGCCCTAATGGAAAAATACCAGAGTAAATGTAAGAAGACTATCAAGGATTTTTAAAAATCTGTCTGGATTAACACCTAAAGAGGCAACTGCCTCAAGAGCCTCCAGGAGGCTGCAAAAGATCCACTTCTCTTTGTGCTAATTAGTTTATCTTTTCTGATGTTTTAAAGATAAAATAAAGGATTATGTTGATTTTTTCCTAAAAGAAAATAACCCATTTAAAAGACCATCAGATTATGTGGAAAACATAGTGCCATTAAAACGAAAAGTTTGTTTTTCTTGACTCATGAAAAGTTGACATATTGAAGATGCATTTTTTTATAATATTACTTTACTTTGGTGAAAAAGAATCATTGTATATATGAAATAATAAATTATAATTATTATTATTATTATTACTATTACTGCAGAAGATCGATAACCAGTCATTTCAGATCGGCTGTAGTGCTATAGCTGATCCAAGGCCACTCAGAGATGAACTTTGGATGTAATTTGTCTCAATTTAAAATTTATTTATTTTTTAATTTATATATTTTATAATATTTTAAAAGCTCTAGATGGCTCTTGCCTCTGTATATATGTTATAATAAACATCTAAAACAAAATGACTTGTTTATAATGGTTTCACACTTTGACTTCCGCTAAATAAACCTGGACATGTATAAATAATAATTAACTTCTGTTTTCAGAGAAAACATTAGTGACATCATGTCAGTCAGCTGACTTTTTATACCTGACCTGCCTCAGTGAATCTTGGCGCTTCCTCGTTCATATTAAAGAAATCCGGGCGAAATCTCATTGGACGATTACAGACGCATTTTCATCTAATTGGTCCATATTTACGTCAATCATCCAGAAGGGGGCGGTACCGACCGTGTTAACATGAGGAAATAGCTCGTGACGCAAATTTAGTCGCTTATTGTTATTGTTTATATGTAAAGAAGCGATTGTAAATAATAAAAAAAGTAAAAATGGGAAGAGTTGTGTTTGTAATCGGACTTGTGGTTTCATTCAGCGTCGCTGCGGAGGCTCTAGACAACGGTCTGGCGCTGAAACCCACTATGGGCTGGCTGCACTGGGAGAGGTTCATGTGTAATATCGACTGTGACAAAGACCCAGATAACTGCATCAGGTAAGAGACATCAGAGCTGATCCAGCAGAGTCTGACAGTTTGTCTGTGAACTGAAAACACAGTGGAAACTCTTATTACATCACACGTCAACACCTCAGAGAAACACAGACTGAGCTAATGAAAGGTTTGACATTCTCTGTGAGAACAGACACATTTGGATCTAACATTTACTGACAGTTCATGAGTCAGAGCAATAATAATTATAATGACCTGGTTTAATTTGTTTAATTTTATTTGTTCTTTGGTTTGAGGCAGTGAGGATATTGCAGTACATACTGTAGGTGCAGTGAGTAATGTGATAACCTTTGATTTACAGAGCAATGTAAGAGAAACAGAGATTATAAAACCTTCTGAAGAAGTTACTGGAGAGATTAACTGAGCTGTAAGAGGGAGGGTCATTCACAGGGACGTAGGAAGTAGAAATAGTAAAACCAAGACCAACCAGGTTGGAATAAACTACAGGTGATCAGTCTATCAAATATATGTTTTTCTTAAAATCCAACGTGACATAGTCAGAAGACTGAAACCCAAAGATATGCACTTAATAATGGTACAAGTAAATACATCTGAATTTAGAAGCTGCAATCAACAAATGTATGAATATTAGAGCACAAGTAATGATTCATGATGATCAGTGTAGGTAAATAATTGTTTTTGCGTTAATTGACTGATTGAGGGAAGTATTGGTTAAAACATTCAAAATATATTTGAGATTAATCTAATTCCGGTTCACTGATCATTTTCAGGATCATAACAGTGTTTGACTGTCCATTGGTTGGTTAATTGTTAATAAGTCATTTGGTTAGAAACCATTTAATTTTAGTACCAATCTGGTCACATAAGTCCAGATCTGGTGGAGAAAAAAATTCTTGACCTTGGAAGAGTCATGCACTATACTGAATACATTTAAGTTTTAATCACTGAATAATCTGCTGATTAAATCTGTAGACTATCACATTATAAAAATATGAGGGGAAAAAAAAACCTATTACATATTTCCAGGGCCCAAAGTGATGTTTCCAGATAGATATTCAGTTCACGAGATAATCCATTTACTCTCAAATATGATAAAGAAAAGCACTCTGGCATTAAATTTGAGAAGCTTAAAAAATTCTTAATCAATCATCCTAATAGTTTGGTATTAATTTTCTTTTGATTACCTAATCAGTTCATCAGCAGTTTTTTTTTCTTTGATGAAGACGGAAGTTATTACATGAACCTGTCTCCTGTTCATTATTAAGGATCAAATAAAATAGACTATAAATCACCTAGGGAAACAAATGTGAGCTCAGTAGTTTTGTTGTCATCACTCAAAAATGAGCAACAGCAAAACTGGCACTCGTTGTTAAGAGAACAACCTTTAGCTAATACACATATTTGAATGTGCCATATTGCTGTTGCACATAACATTGAGCACTGGCATCTAACTGAAACTACCAGCCCCTCCTGCACCCTCCTGTTGCCCTGGCAGTGAACGTCTGTACATGCAGATGGCAGATGTGATGGTGAAAGAGGGATGGAAAGAGGCCGGTTACGAGTACGTCTGTATCGATGACTGTTGGCCTTCCCATCAGCGTGACGCCCAGGGCCGCCTGCAGGCAGATCCTAAAAGATTCCCGGGGGGCATCAAGAAACTGGCCGACTATGTGAGTAGTACTTTAAAAAGGAAATACAGACTCTGAATGTGAATGTAGTTTTAATGTCATTATTCCTACTTAGGCATCAAATAAAAAGAGATTTAAAGGTGACAGAGAATCAAAAAACATTTTTACCTCATCTTTGTTGAAGAACGGTCGTCCACCCACATTCAGGAACATGTGAAAAGTGCTAGTGCTTCTTTTAGAAATGTTCAAAGTGGGTCGATTTCAAAAACAGTTGTTTGTGACGTAAAAGTTATCTCACTGCTCGCCCCACTCTGATTCCATTCCCTCCCCTTCAAAGGTGATTAGTTGTAAAAGGACTGTCTGTTCTTGTTCCGAAGCCTGCAAAGTTACATTCATCTGAGTGGCAGTGAAGGCAGCCAATCAGTGTCAAGTGCTTGCATTTCATAATGAGTTTGCCAGTTAAGCCCGAAAAGATGCCAAATAGGTGCAAAACCACGTGTTTTAAACCCACCACCCTATAATAGGAAGCTTAATTTTTAGGAAGCTTCTGAGACATTACAGATCCAACCAAAATTTTATTGTATATGTTGCATCACAGAACAAGGATCAAAACCCTGTTCAACCATTCTCTGTCACCTTTAAATACAGGAAGATGTACTAGGATTGGAGGCTTCATTATGAAGCATATGCACAGTAATGTAATAACGATATATGACATATTTAACACATATTCCCACAGATGTGAACACGTGGGGTGCAGTGTAACAAAATCACTGGTGCATTGCGTCTAAGTTTGGAAATCTTTGACAAATAGAAACTTTTAAGAAGCCCTGGTTTAACAACTCGAGAAGTGAAAGTGATTACACAGTGAGATTATGTATTCATCATACATCCATCCAAGCCGACCTGCAATTATTTACATAATGAAGGGGAAAGGACCAGATGTAGAACCCAGGTCTCAGATTTCACTCTGATAGAAATTCAGCACCTGGAGCTAAAGGGAGAAACCAAGACATTAAATTGTCTCAGGTTGGAGTGTGATGATGACGTCACTGAACTTCTGCTTCACACAGAAGCAACAGAGTTTTCTGTATTTTAGACCATGATGACAGACCGGTTGCTACACAGGTAAAGAGTTATATTCACCAGGAAAAGGGATATGTTTATCCCTAAAAGCAAGGCTGTGTCCTGTAACAGTGTATTTTTTAAGGTGGGCAACATCGCCACCTGCTGGTAGATGTCCATAACAATGCTGTGGTTATTACATTTTATTTCTCTGTTTTAAGGTCCACTCTAAAGGTTTGAAGTTTGGCATCTACGCAGATGTTGGGAAAAATACCTGTGCTGGATACCCTGGTAGTCTGGGTTACTATAAGACGGATGCTCAGACTTTTGCAGACTGGGGTGTGGATCTGCTCAAATTTGATGGCTGCTACATGGACTTGACTTTACTAGGAGAAGGTGAGCTTTTAATTCAGGCCTCAGAGGAGCTTCAGCTCCAGTCCTCATCACAGTGTAATACACCTAAAGCAACAGTCAGACTTTGTAAGTCCCACTGATATTTTACTCTGCAGAAGTTTTAGGCTCTAAAAGTCAAGCAAAGATACTTAAAGAATTGTAGTGAATTATTTCTGTTTCTCAATCAACAGATGAGACCATCCTTTTTCAAATTCTCCTAAATACATTCCCACAGTTTTTCAAAGTCCTTGGCAGGCAGGTTGTTCAAAGCATCTCGCAGAACTTGCCACAGTTCTACAGTCTCTTCATGTACTGCCAGACTGACTCCATGATGTTGAGATCAGGGCTCTGCGGGGGCCCTCACCATCTGTTGCAGAACTCCTTGTTCTTTTTTGGTTCAGTAGACGAGTCTTTGCAACTCTGGCTGTTTTTTTTTCTAATGCTTCAGAGTGAATTAGGAACCTGTAAGACAGTTTCTCTGATATTATGTGATGGGTATGAATCTATATATCTTAAATACCTACATTTACACAGTACTTTAGAGCTTAAAGTTTTATATTATATTTTTATATCAATGTTTTAGGTTTGTTTTTTTCTCTCATTCAGAACCTCTGTTAACTCATTAGACAAGATATTATTTGGGGTTTAATCTACCTGCTTTATTTATTCTGTTTAAGGCTACATCAACATGTCAAAAGCACTGAACCAAACCGGCAGAAGTATCCTGTACTCCTGTGAGTGGCCTTTATACGAGTGGCCGATTCAACGGGTGAGAAACTATAAACATTGTCGATCTACCCATGTAACAGAAAACATAAAAATAAAGCATTAATATTAGTGCGTGATGAGATCATATGCTTCACATAAAAGAACATTTCTTTGCCTCCAGCCGAACTACACTGCCATCCGTGAGACGTGTAACCACTGGCGCAACTTCATTGACGTGTACGACTCATGGAGCTCTGTCAAGTCCATCTTGGACTGGACCGCATCTCATCAGGACATCATTGTCCCCTCAGCTGGACCTGGGGGCTGGAATGACCCCGATATGGTACAGTACTCTACTCAAGCTCTAACACACTCCCCTTTTTGACCTCAAATTAAATATAGAACGACTGGCCTTCAAATACCAAGTTTTGCGAAATAAGCATGTTTGTCTTTGTTGTTGAGAAATAAATGAGAAAGTTTACCCACTAATAAATCTGTACAGTTAACATGAAGCTATAACCAGTTGCTAGCTTACTTAGCTTAGGGCAGTTAACAAAATCATCCCATCTACAGTTCACTGATAAAACAAAGGAGGTGTAGTTACTGAACTAAACCATGTGATGCCAGTAGGTGGATTTGATTTGACCACTTTTTATTTATTCAGAGCCGTTTAATAAAGGGTTCAACTTTATAATAGTCAAGCTAAGTTTAGTACAAACACTACAAGTGTTAGTCTGAATCCTCTTGTTATTTACATAATTATGTTTCTGGCTCATTTCTTCAGCTGGTCATCGGAAACTTTGGCCTGAGTCATGACCAGCAGGAGTCTCAGATGGCATTATGGGCCATCATGGCAGCCCCTCTGCTCATGTCTAATGATCTGAGGGACATTTGTCCACGCTCCAAGGAGCTGTTGCAGAACAGACGCATCATAGAAATCAGCCAGGATCCATTGGGCAAGCAGGGATACCGCACTGCCAAGGTGGGTGTGAGAGGAGACACAAAACATGTTTGCCTCCTGGAATTACAGCTGTCAGCATTTTGTAGTCAACAGACTGGTTGTTGCATAAGATTTTGTGCTTACGATAGTAACAACATTGACACACATTGATAAAACTCATCTTGCTCTACAGTTCGACAGTTTTGAAGTTTGGGAGAGGCCTCTGTCCAAGAACCAGCTGGCTATCGCCATTCTCAACAGACAGGAGATTGGTGGTCCACGAGGGTTTGTCATTGTAGCGGTTCCTGGCTGGAAGGTCTGTGACCCCGAGTGTAATGTCACACAGATTCTGCCTCAGTACAAAGAGATGGGTGTTCAGACTCCACACAGCAAGATAGTTGTATCCGTCAACCCTTCGGGCACTGCTCTACTGACCATCACTCCCATCAGAAGTGACTCTGAGAAGAGGTATAAACTACACTGGAAAGATACGTCTGTTAAATACAAACGTGTCACAATTTTATAGCTCTCAAGTGATTAAGGACTTAAACTGCAACAAAAATGGTTCTTTGAGGTGATTATGCACTAACTGCCAATAAAAACCTTAAATTGTACACAATGGACCTTTAAGTGGAAAACTGTTGAATCTTTTAAATTGTTGTGATCACTTTTAAAACAAAGCAATATGCCAACTGTTTTTTTTTTTTTTTTTAATCACATTGAACAAATTTTTTGGTCCAGAATTTGATGCCGATAGACATCAATGCTTGATTTTTTATTTTTTTTTAAATCTTTTGACACGTGATGAAAATTAAAGAGAATAAAAATGACTTTAACTCCAAAGTTTGTTTTGTGACATTTATTGAAAATAGTGACAGCTCCATCCAGAAGACTGGACCACAGTTTAGAACTGGATGACCTGGCCCTGTAGGAGAATAGAGGAAGAGCTTTGTTAAACAGTGTTACTGAAGACCGCAGGTAATTCACACAAATATTTCATCCATAATGAAGGATCATGAGTCACTTTTGTAATCAAACAGTTTAGTAACAAGTTATCTTCATGTTAACATTTGCTGTTTTAATCTAACAACAGTTACATCTTGTTGCTGTTTGATTTTAATTGAATCAAAACATTTCAGGTGAAGGAAACGCACGTCAACAAATCAGACAAATATTATGATGAAGACATTATTCATTAATCCCTTTATAATACAACCCAAATTATCAAGTGGGATCTAACATGCACTTATCCCTCAAAAATTCACAATTTGATGAGTCTTCTCAAAGTCCCACAACACAACTTGACAGAGGCAGACAGGACAGGATTAAGTGGCCAGTCTCAGGTATTTGAGGTTTATAGGTTTGTAGTAATATTTCATTTTTAATGTGGCATTAAGATTTTTTTTTTTTTTAATTAGCATGTTTTACTGGTGCATTTGAGAAACCAGATTAAGTGACTTATGTTTTTTTTTTTTTTTGCAGACAATGATCACCTATTAAATAAAAGTGCTAAACAGCCTCCATGTGAGCATCCTTGTCACCATTATATCATCCATGTTATGGCACAAGCATCTATTTCACTTATAATATACTAACAAACCCTGCCAAATCCTCTGCAGTCTCCAGTGAAATTGGTTCTTGTCAAAAAAAAAAAAAAAAAAAAAAAAGACAAGTGCAATTGTCTCTACTATAAACCATCATCGAGTTCCACTGACATCTGATCTTTCATTTCATGCTGCCACTTTTGGGCATTAGGATTTGAAAACTCACTTCGACTCGGGACATCAATTTGTCTGAGCTGTCAAACATAGGTTTTAGGGATGATGTTGAAGCTGCCGAGTCAGATTTATTCAAATTTCCACATTTCTGGTAATTGCAATGTCAAGAGCAGTGACAGCAGGATGTCAAACTGTTAAAAGTTAATCGTCTGGTGTCACATTTCAGGTTAATTGTCAATATGAATTTGGAGGACTTATGAGGATTTATGGTTTAAATTCACCTGTGAATTACTGCCTTCTTACAAACTTTAAGTGAGACTCCACTGATAGGATATTTATGGGGGTGGTTTTGAGAATTATTGCATATATTTAAATGTAATGCCACTCAGAACACATATGTATTCTGTATCACGTGTGGAAAAAAAAAAAAAAAAACGATGGTACAAGAAATTATGAGAAACTAAACAGACAAGACAAAAAACACAAAAGGACCCCAAATGAAGCTTACCTTTCTCTTCTTGTCACCACCCAACTCGAAGTGCTTGCATCTCTTGATGGCCAGCATTCTCTTGGATCTGCAGTTGGGCTCAACGCACTCCAGCCTCAACACAATTTTCTTTGTAGTCTTAGCCTGTATAGACAATTTAAATATTTAAACTCCACTTCTATTACATTATTAAACAAACTAGCCACACAGAGCTAAGGAATAACTTGCCTTTTTGCGGAAAATGGGCTTCGTCTGACCACCGTACCCACTCTGCTTTCTGTCGTATCTCCTCTTACCTGCAAAATAATTATAGTTAAACCTCATGTCAACCTTACTCACTGAAACGAGCCACTTTTATCAGACTCCTTACCCTGTGCATAGAGGGAATCCTTTCCCTTCTTGTACTGGGTAACTTTGTGGGGTTGGTGCTTCTTGCACTTTTTGCAGTAGGTCCTGCGGGTCTTCGGGACGTTCACCTAAACAATATAGAAGATACATTGTAAAGAAAAACACACAAACTGAAGTCGGAAAATATAAGTAACGTGCCACGCTGGGATGCAGCTACGCCAAGCTAGCGGGGAAAAAACAAGCTAATAGCTTTATTAGCATCTGCTAAGCAACGGCTAGCTAACATTACACACGAGGTGTTCCTCAAATAAAATCCATTATTAGTTGTATTGTGTTACGTTAAACACGTTTCTAAATTTGACGTTAATGGATATAAATCACATTCACCGTGGGCAGTATTAAAGGCAGCTATAGCTATCTAGCTAGCAAGTAGCTAATTTACGCTAATTCAATGTATAACTGGTTAGTTTACATGAGGCAATAATACGACATTTATGCTTAGAATACTGCTGTTTGTTATCAAATTAATTTTGACATTTAACACATAATGTTTCCTCGAAAAGAAAGGCCGGTTCCTGCGGCAGCGCTGCTATCAGCGGCATTTCAGCACTGACCCACCATGGATCGTTTAAGTGTCGTTGAACATCGATAAATTAACACAAAATGGTCAATACAACAATTGTTGGGTGTGTTAAAACATTAATCACATATCTGAGTTAACGTGGTACAGAAATGTCTTTTAAATCGGCAAGATTGAGTTTGATTGAGTAAAAGTGTATTCGCGTAGTAATTTCATACCATGGCTGCGACCCGATGCAGAGGGAAAGAGGAAGAAAGAAGCCGGAAGCAGTTCTTAAAGTAACCTCCGCTGTGGACCGGCGGTAGTTCTGACGTCTGCCCCCTAGCGGCGACAAATACGAGGAGGACCACAGTTAGAATTAAGATAATTAAAGCGATAGAGTTCAATTTATATAGCAAATGCGACGAGTTGAACTTGTAGTTTTTTTTTTAACAAAACATAAAAAGCAGAGATTAAATGTTTGCAGATGTTAATAATTAAAAATGTTTTGCTGATGAAATAATATCATAAAAATTCATTTAGCAGCACAGAAAACTTGAGTAAAGGAATCCCCAGAAATGAAAGTGTAGCAGTGTTAAGAGTTTACAGCAGCCAAACATGGTGTAGCGTTAATGTTTAGTCCTCTTCCACTTATCACCAAAACTGTCCAGAGGGCTGATATGAAAATGAGCAGGAAGAAAAAGGGGAAGTAAGCAGAGTCGATTCCTCTCTGTGGGTGAGTTTAAGCTTCTTGCATCACAGATGAACACATTTAATGGAAGGCGAAGCAACCGAGGCGAAGGTCTCTGCTATCTCTACCTGTGTGTGTCTGTCTGATGCTTGACTTTTCTGGTAAGTGACAAAAGTTGTTTGTACGTTTGTACGAGTTGTTTGTGTTTTTTGAAGAAGTGTTTTTAAGTCGCATGTGTGTGGACAAAAGAGGCAGAAAAGACTGTTGATGGAGACATGAAACCCTCCAATATTCAGTTTATATGCAAATCCCATATGAAGTGTGTGTTCTCACCACACAACTGGAAATACTAGAGTCAGAATATATTATAATATTTATTAAAAGAAGCACAGATACTAAACCTGTACATCTGTGCGTTACTGTGCAGTTTTTTCATACTTCATGATGTTGTAAACTGTAGTCATGATCAGAGTGTAGTTTAATTTGATTTCCCTTTAATTTAATCATGATCTTTTTTATTAAAAAAAAATACTGAATTTGTACTTTCCATTTTAACACAACCCCCTTTTTTTATAAGCAGCATTATGGGAAATCTTGAATTTCTTTTTTGACATCTGACCTCTACTAGGAGACCGCAATGTTAAACTGATGTGGTATCTTCAAATGTGGAGAGGAAGTATTTCTTGTGGTTAGATTCAACTCTTAATTCTCAATGTACGACTCACTCTGTTTCTTTCACTGTCCCTACTGTTTCTACTCACAAACACACACACATAAACACACACTCCCACATGCTTTCTCCCCTTTACTACTTATCTGTCAGGAAATGTGAGGAAAAGAGAGCATCATGACAGGTTCCTGTTAAACTGACTCTTTTATGATATGGTTGTCACTGCTGTGTCATAAACAGCTCATGTAATACACGCAATGACACAAATGATCACATTTCATGAAAAACATGGCAATTAGTTTATTCGTCGTGCGTGTTTGACGTTGCCTTGCGTGACACAGTTTGCGATATTTGCAAGTTGCCGAGTTGCAAAGATCAGTTTCTCAGAGGCACCCTCATGTTCCTGTGGTTAAGTCATTCTAATCTAATCTGCTCTTTTTTCAGTTGTCACTACTACTTTTGAGTTAGTGAGAAGATATGTGTGCAGCTTCAATTTCAGTCAAATAAATGGATGTCGCGTGTGGACATTCACACACACACACAAAAAAGTACTAGCAGCTGAAAAGATAAGGATTAGACAGAGAAAAAAACTTCTCTGTGAGTGTTGGTGTTGTTGGGTTATGCAGAAATGGAGGGGAATTCAGCAAAAACTAAAAAAAGAAAGTGTCAAATTTAGCTCCAAATGCTGCTCAGACTGCAGCAGTGCACATCACATGTATGTAAAATATGTTTATTCATTTTAAATGATAGACAAACCATATTTGTGTTGGTGTGTGTATTTGTGTGTGTGTGTGAGAGAGAGATCATGTTTAAGGTTGAAGTGCTGCAGGGCACTTAGCTTCTTCTCCCTTCATATTGCAGTACGACACTGATGCAACTTCCCTATCAGTTTTTCTGTGTCAGCCACCATGAGTCAACTCCCTTCACAAAAAAAAAAAAAAAAAAAAATAAAAAGAAAAGAAAATGCGTCCGTCTCGTGTCCACTACAGTTTCAGTCGACTGGTTCCAGTTTACCAGTTGACGAGAGGTGGAACGGTGCGTCAGCGTGTTTATAATCCATCATCCCAGTTTATTGACTTGTGTTCGAGTTAGTGATGTGAGAAAACGTCAGGTCACTATGAATGAGGAATGAGTAAACAATGTTTCACAGAATAGGGAACACAGTTATCTGTTCATGACGGCAACAAACAAAACCAATAGGTACTTCCAGTCTAGTGTGAAGAAATGTCACAGTCCTGGTCTGGTAGGGAGTGACAGAAGCTTCTAGTTACAGTTCATATGATAGAAGGAAGTGCTAACGAGCTGAAAATAGGCCGAGCTGAAGTGCACATCACAACACATCACAGAGACAAATATACAATGAGTATTCAGCTCTGTGACAAAGGTGAGTCTGAACATCTGATAGTCCACATTTGACACCATGACTTCCTTCATTAAGTGGTCTGTGAACTTTTGCTGTGTTTTAGAATAACACGTGACCAACGTGTTTTCTTAATTTTACAAAATGTCAAGAGATTTATAGAATGTGTTTGTTTTTCTACTGTTTTGGGAAGTAAGCCACGTTTCACCTCTCATTAAAAGACAATTGTATTGTTGTGTATCTCTGTTTTTGTATGTTGTGGCAGCCTTCTCTTATTTTGTAGGTGTAAGTTTCATTTTAGCAGCGGTGGTTGACAACTTCTGAAAACAACAGATACAACCTGTCAAAACTAAAAAGACACAGGCCTTTTCATTTGCCTACATATCTCTAAATGTAGGCAGATTGTTATTATGTGTGTTAGAGGGTGAGCACACATATATGTGAGAGAAAAAGGTGTGAGCTTTGTGATAATCACATTATTTATATGTAAACTAATCCCATTTAGATGCTGTGTCTTGACCAGGAGTATACGTTTTGTTGTTGTTACATGAAACTGTGTAACTGTGTCACTGTATTAAAAACTGGGTTAATGGGTCTCAAAAAATAGAGTTAGAGTTCATCTATCCCATAAGATATTGAACACGACAATTATCTGAGTAGTGAATAATAAGTGGTAGAATGAATAAAATCAACACAATATATATGGAATATATTTATAGATGTGGTATTTGGAAGCTTTTGTCCAATACTTCCTCACTCAGCTTCCTGTACAGAAGCATACAGTGCATGCAGGTCACTGTGATGATGACCAGGATATAAAAGCTGAGAGAAACAGATGTGCTATGGTGGTGGTGGTGGGGGGGTTTGGAAACAGAGGATGTTGCTGGCATGAAAAGCAGGGCTTATGCAAACTAAGGTTAATCACACACCGATACGTGCTCACACTCATGCTGCATGTCTCTCTATCCTTTTCCAGATCTGTAGTCTCTCCTGTTGTGGTGGCTTTGCTCTGACTCTATCTAGAGTGAGGGTATGTACCAACTTTAAACTCAGCTTTAAACTTTTTTTTTTTATATAGGAAACGAAAACGCTGGGTAGTTAAGTGTGAACACGGTGATGCTAAGCTAAGCATACCAAGTCAGCCGGGTGACTACTGCCTGAGTTGAGCTGCAAATGTACAATTCATCGTTGTTCTATGCTATGATGTTCTGTTTTTATTAAAAAAAGATATTCCTTTGTTTCCGTGCAGATCAATTGATTGAATCATGTCAGACAGTGTAATGGAAGAAATCTTCATTAAAAGATCTCAACAGAAGAAGAAGACGTCCCCTTTGAACTACAAGGAGAGATGGTTTGTTCTCACCCAGGAAAAATTAGCCTACTATGATTTTGATCCTGACAAAGGGGTACGTTACTGAAACACCACCACATTTGCTTCAGATTCATTTTGCTGGCAAGCCTTAAACAACCATGCAGATACATTTGTCGTAGCATTTGAGTTACCTGACTGTTTCCTCATCTTGTTAAGCAGAAGCGAAAAGGTTTGAGAGGATCGGTTGACCTTGAGAAGATCAAGTGCGTAGAGACCGTACAGCCAGAGCCCAGCTCCCCGCCAGAGCGCATGTTTGCTTTCCAGGTAGAC
Source organism: Polydactylus sextarius (assembly GCA_016801845.1). NCBI lineage: Eukaryota > Metazoa > Chordata > Actinopteri > Polynemidae > Polydactylus > Polydactylus sextarius. Next base: position 21,075,762 of record CM028930.1, on the reverse strand, counting down.
ATTTTTTGTCAGTTATCAAACAAATAAACATCTTATGACACATGAAAAAATATAGACAAACCAGGTCATAAATGCAATGAATCATAATGTAGATTGAGGCAGCTGTCACCTGCCTTCAAGAAACAACACGTGGGAGCTTTTCTTCTTGACAGACAAAAGTGTCCAATCCTCCAGCGGTTAATAATGTGAAAGTCTATTGTTAAGAAGTGAAACCATCCCTCACACTCAAGTGAACTAGGGGCTTTCAGTGATGGTGCAGGTGCTGCTGCTGCACAGGTTTAATCACAAGATGAGACAGTATGGTTAAAAAAGTGTCTGGCTGCTGTCAACCATCAAAGGCGGATCATGTGACCGTCATTAGTTTCTTTCTTGTATGGCAGTGAATACATTTGTAGGCAGCATATGTACATAAATGCAGCTACCAACTTTTCTATTTCCTCTTTTCTTCTCTGCCACAGATAATTTACGATGAAGGGCCGTTGTACATCTTTGCAAAGAGTGATGATATCCGAGTTCAGTGGATAAAGAAGCTGAAAGAAAGTAAGTATATGCACAAGATTTACAAACTTATCTCGTGTTTATGTATCTTGTCAGTTGCAGTATCTTACAGATGATCTTATTATCGCTTAATGCCTGCACCTCAGAACAGTAGCATGCCTGTGCAAATGCAAATTTTTAATGTAAATGTCCTCTCTCTCTGTCTGTGTGTGTGTGTACACGCGCCCATATGTGCCCATAGTGGTGCGCTTCAACAAGGATCTGATGCAGAAGTACCATCCTTGTTTCTGGGTCGATGGGGTGTGGCTCTGCTGCCAGCAGGAAGTCAAACAAGCTATGGGTTGCAAGGTGTTGGATAGTAAGAACGGTAATAACATTTTTTTTTCTTTTGAAATCTGCTACAGCCAACAGTTTCATTACATTTTCATTAATCCATGATGTCTTTAATAGGCTTTACATCTAAACAGTCTCGGAGAAGAGGATCCAGGAAGCCTCTTCCTCCTACACCAACAGAGGTACACATCTTGTCCTTTAAGATGAATAATCCCCTACTGAATACTAAATATTAGACAGAAAAATACATCAATTAACCACATGTCGTTTCAGGAGAAGCCTGGTCGACCTTTACCCCCACAACCACCTGAGCCACCAGCTCCTTCTGCAGGGATGACTGTCATAGCAGAGTACGACTACACACCTGCAACGGAGCAGGACCTCGAGCTGAAGAAGGATGAGGAATACGTCATCCTGGAGATGTCTGACACAAACTGGTGGAGGGCCCGAGACAAATATGGGTGAGATGCAAAAAAAAAAATTAAAGCGAAAAGAGGTCTAAGGGATTATGAGACACAATGCAACAATGATGAGTTAAAAGGTTAAGTTTAATGTGCAGCAAATCCTATGAGGTAAAATACCAGCTAAAGTTGACATATTCGTTGATGCTTTGGAAACTTAAAATAAATAAAAGTGAGCACAACCAGAATAGGAGAACAAGGATATTTTATGGCGTGATTATTAAAACAAAGTAAAACACAGATAATCTCTCATTTGAATGAACTAAATTTGCCTATAGAGTTCTAGGAGCAGTAATTTGTTTACAAGATGGCAACTAGCGTAGCAACTAGCTGCTAACATTTCAGTTTGTTGTGTATTTGTGTGCACACTGTTAACATCTACTATGTGTTTTGTTTTCCTTTGCAGAAAAGAAGGATACATACCTAGTAATTATGTTGTGGAAGGAGGAAGTGGGCTAGAAAAATATGAGTGAGTCTGGCAACAATTGTTCTATTCTGTATTTCTGCTACCATCAAAAACATACAATTTATAATTCCTATAATTCCTAAGTATATTTTTGATCACTGAAGAAATTAATGCTGCAACAACAGTTTTTTAGATTACTTTATTATCAGATAATCTACTTTTATCTACAATTATCTACAATTATGCTACTCGTATGAAATTTTGTTTCGCTCTTAAAAAAAAAAAAAAAGAACGATAATAAACTTCCCTGTATTATTTTTACAGCTGGTATTGCAAGAATATGAACCGTAGCCAGGCAGAAAAGCTCTTAAAGACCGAGGTAAACTTAACAACAGACAGAATTGGCTCAGATGGGACTAAATTTAACTCAACTACTCTAAAATATATGCTCAAATGTGGTTTTTACAGAACAAAGATGGCGGCTTCTTGGTACGAGACTCAAGCAAAGCTGGGAAATACACAGTGTCTTTGTTCAGTAAAGGCGGCGGGTGAGTAAGCTCAGTGGTGTTAAAACACTGCTGCATGGTGCACCATTTATATAGTATACGTTTTCCACTGCTCCACTCATGTGTGAACGTATCAAAAGAAGAACTGTTTGAAATGAAAGCGGAAACAGTGGGCGACAGAGGGAGAGATGTAAATTTTTCATGCAAAACTGGGACTAATCTGCCTACAGAATTTTTTTTTTTTTACTACGGAGCTCTAAGACTGGACAACACTCCTACCTACTTGTGTATATATGCGATAAATGATAGTTTCCTGTGTTTATGTGTTTTAGCCAATTCCTGAAGTTATTAAGTCATTTTTCCTTTTATCTCTCTCTACAGGGAAACAGGTGGAAGCTGTAAACATTACAACATCTGCACCACCTCACAGGGCAGTTTTTATCTTGCAGAGAAACATCATTTCAGCAGCATCCCAGATCTCATCAACTACCACCAGCACAATTCAGCAGGTTAATACAGTACATCTGATATTTGAAAAAACAGGTTTTCAGTTCTCCAGTATCTGTCATATCATAAGATATAAATAAACTTTGGCTGTAACAGCAGGAAAAAGGAAATAGCTTAATAGGGGGAGGTGACAAAATAAAGAATAGCACATAGACAGAATATTAAAAAATGTTAATAACCATCAGTCCTAGTTGTTAAATGGAGACATTGTGTACATTAAAAAAATGTTGACATTATAGGTAGTAATATTGATTTGTTATCTGCCTCGCTAGGTATGGTTAGCAGGCTGAAATACATTGTAACTAACCGGGCACGACCACCATCAACAGCAGGGCTCGGCTATGGTAAGAGAGCTAAACAAAGTGCTTTTATATTTTCTTGTTCATTTCTGGTCATTATCTTCTGTTTATGTTTCTCTCTTGCTGAGAGTTTTTACATGTTGTGATTACTGGGTGTGGTGTCTTTAAGGCAAATGAATATATACTCAACTGAATGTTTGATTGTTCCCTTCTTGCTCTCGTGTTTGCTCAAGGTGTGTGGGAAATTGATCCCCATCATCTCACCTTCATCAAAGAGCTGGGCACTGGTCAGTTTGGGGTGGTGAAGTATGGGAAGTGGCAGGGCCAGCATGACGTGGCCATTAAGATGATTAGAGAGGGCTCCATGTCTGAAGATGATTTCATTGAAGAAGCCAAAACCATGATGTAAGCAAAACTTACAAAAGTCTCAAACATCTGAACAGAGTTTGTGTTGATTTTATGCTCAAAAACTGATGTGTCACACTGGGAAGTGTAGGTTCTGTAACCTCTGTGAGGAAAACTAGCTCATACTTCCTTCTCCTTTTACTCAAAACCAGGAAGCTTCGCCATGAGAACCTAGTCCAGCTGTACGGCGTCTGCACCACACAGAGACCCATTTACATCGTGACCGAGTTCCTGTCAAACGGCTGCTTACTGACTTATCTCAGGGAGGGACTGAAGCAGCATCCGACAGCCGTCCAGCTCCTAGAGATGTGTAAAGATGTCTCTGAGGGCATGGCCTATCTGGAGTCAAAACAGTACATCCACAGAGACCTGGTGAGAGACAAAGACATACTGTGTAACAGTGCAAAACATATCCTACTACATTCCTGCAACACTGCATCATGCTGTGTGGAGATACACTGGGATCATGTGTTTGAGGAAAAAGCTAAATGTTTAATGATTACATCGTACTATTTGTTTTATTCACAGGCTGCCAGGAACTGTTTAGTAGATGCCAATGGGACTGTAAAAGTGACTGACTTTGGACTGTCGAGGTATAATATATCAGAGGACAAACAGAGAAGCCTAATACACAAATATACAAAAAATCCCCCATATAGTACCAATTTTAGGTACTTTCTAGGTTATTTACATGAGAATATATTTATATATATCATCAATTTCTAACATAAAAAGGTGAACTTATAATCAAGTAGGTAGAATTATTAACACTAGCACCCACTCATATTTTTTATAAATATTTTTGTCTGTAAATTTAGAGAATATATGAATTTTTACAGTGTGGTGTCTGTATATCTTCCACCACTGCCTTCCTTAGGTACGTCTTAGACGACGAATACACAAGCTCAGCAGGTTCCAAGTTCCCTGTTCGCTGGTCACCTCCTGAGGTCCTCCTCTACTGCAAATTCAGCAGCAAGTCAGACATCTGGGCGTACGGTGAGTACAAAAAATACACAGCTTATTTTCTTAAATTCTTAATTTCTGCTCAGTTTAATGTTTAAATGTTGAGACAAACTGTATATTCATGTCTGTATCAGAACACCATTGCTATTTTTTTCTTCCCTTAATACCCAGGGGTGCTCATGTGGGAGGTTTACACTCTGGGGCGGCTTCCGTATGAACGACTGAACAACACGGAAATAGTGGACCAGGTGTCCCGAGGCCTGCGCCTTTACCGCCCCCAGCTGGCCAATGAGAAGGTCTACAGCATTATGAACGTCTGTTGGAATGAGGTAAGTGAATTTTCTGTGTTTGTTTTTTTTCTGGTAAGAGTTGGAATGTAACTATAAGATATGTTATGAGAATGACCATATTTTATGAACTGATATATGTATATGAAAGCATTTTCTCTTTGTTTTTTTAGAAAGCAGACGAGAGACCGACCTTTCAAGAGCTGGCGGTGTCTGTTCAAGATTTGCTGTATGAGCTCCAGTAAATCTGAGAATATCCCACATTAACATATCACGCTCTCACACACACTCTCACACACACTTAAACATTTCACTCTGAGTACCACAGAGCCACATCTCTGAGTGTCCCTAGAAAGTTAACACAATATGAAAACAGTAAACAACTTGAACATCAGACATCATCGCCACGCTTAGGTCCTCTGTAATGTGAATATGTGTAATGTGAATGTCGTCATAACTCAGTGATTCGTTTATATTTCCTAACACGTAAGTACATACCTATAGATCAGCAATTAAATGTGTATATTTTATTGACGGTTATTGGATTAAAACATATTGTTTGTGTCTATATTTTATTCTGTTGAATTGTTGTGAAATGTAAACAACTTTGTGTGTGGAAACAAGCTTTGGAAGAGCAGATGTATTGCACAAATAAAAGCCAAGTATGCCAGGCTTTGAAATGACTCAACATTATGTGAAATGAAAATGAGAAAACATCCACCAGGCCTGTTCAACAAATATAAACTGTTTTGGTTTTTAACAACATCTTCACTTAGCGTTTCTCTTCTCACTTAATCTCACATTAATCTTTGATCCTTGTCCGACATGACAAAGGTGACGCGCAACTACAATGGTGATATTAACATATTTTAAAAGATAAGATGTACAAATGTCTGAACATGTAAATGTTATATATTATGATACATTAAGACAAAGAGAAATAAAAAACATAGATGAATAAAATTAAGTATAAGTAAAGAAAAAAAAATTATTTCTGAAGCAGACTTAGTTTTGACTTGCTTGCAAACTAATTATAATGTTTATTTTATTTCTCCAGACTATTACTGTAAATTGACTTTCATAAAATAAACATTTAATGTCTTATTACTCAAAAAATATTGTTGTTACTCCTAATATCTATTCTTTTTATAGAAAAAAATACTAAATTTAGACAAAGCCAGAATATGTTCATTATTTTTAAAATTTAGCTTTATATTTTATTTTACTGTATGATAAAATATTTCTGTTTTACTGGAGTTATACTGGAGTAATTCCAGTAATTACAGTAAATAAATTCAAAAATTACACGTAAAAACGTACGCGCACATGATGACACACGACGTAAGAATAACGTGCTCTTTGATTGGTCGATGTACTTCCGGTTTCCTGTCGTCCATTCATACACGTGAAGGTCAGAAATACAGACAGAAGGCATTCATAATAAGAGAAATACTGCCCGTACGACCCTTTTCTAGTAAAATATGGACGGCCAGGGCGCGACAGCAGACCCTCAGCTTCAGCAATTCATCGAAATCGAGTCTCAGAAACAAAGATTTCAGCAGCTGGTGCATCAGATGACGGAGGTTTGCTGGGTAAGCTAGCGCTGCAGCTCGGCTATCTGCTTTTACTCATGTGTCTGTGGTGGTAACATTTAGCTAAATTGTCCTAACATATACGTAAACATTGCAATTTGAAGGTTTTATTTAGGGGTTATGCTAAATAATGTTGTCCAAATGTATAAATTAGGCATGTAGCTCCAGTAGGAACCGTAGCAGTCCGTATGTTACTTAATAACATACTCATTTTATACGTTAAACTATCCATTACAATTAATAGTATATTTAGATAAAAGTGCTTCAAATATCAAAAGTAGTGTGTAATTTAGACAAATGGCGTCTGGGATTGTCACATTAGATTATTACTACTCATGCATTACCCTTTGAGGTGGAGCTATTTTTGCCGTTTTAAACAGGCCTGCAGCTGATTAATTGAGTTTAATCTTTAATCTGATCAGTAATCTTATTATGATCTCAACTGATCCACTGTTTGGTTTTTTTTTTTTTAAAAAAAAAAAGATTACAAATTAGTGATAAACGTTCACCGCAGTTATCCAGCCTCAAAATTATTAAAAATATTCCTGAACTTAATAACAGAAAAGTTTGACTAACTCAAAATGGAAGTAGTAAATAAATATGAGAAGCTGGAGCATCATCATCCTGGCTTTAACTGCTAAACTACGTTAATACAATTTCTGTCATTGAATTATCTGATATATCTTTTCGACTGTTTCATTAACAACAAAGCATCATATTATTCAAGCACCAAATATACCAGGACTTTCTTTTACCTCCTGAAGATGAAACAAAAGGGTGATTTACAGAGTACCTGAGTTGGAAAAAAATCTGCAAGTATTTTGATAATTACCGGGGATTGAATCAATACATTGGTTAAATATCTATTGGCTGATAGACATTTAACAGACAGATCGAATGTTGTTGTTGTTTTTTTGTTTGGACGCTCAGACTCAGACAGTATGAGCAACATTAACATGTACAGATGGAACTGGCTGCACACGGCTGTAATATGACGTAGGAAGATGAAAGGTGCCGCGCACAAGTGTGGCTTGTTTTCAAAAAAAAACAAAAAACAAAAAACAAAAACAACAACCTTGTGGGAGTATTACAAAAAGCAAAAAAATCCAAACAGTTGATTCCACCTTCTCCAGGGATATAGTTTGTCATTTTATATCCTGATACTGTGTAAAAGTGAATGTTTTTGGGGTTTGGGACAATTTGTCAAACACTAAAACTATTTTTTAGACGAAGACTTTGGTAAAAGTACAATGTACAATTGAGTTGAGTTAAGTTTTTTTTTTTTTTTTACCATATATGATCTTTTGGATTTTGTATCATTTATTATGTCTCGCTCTTTCCAGGAGAAATGTATGGATAAACCTGGGCCAAAGCTGGACTCTAGGACAGAAACGTGCTTCGTTAACTGTGTGGAGCGATTTATTGACATCAGCCAGTTCATCCTCAACAGACTGGAACAGACTCAAAGGGGTCGGGGTTCATTCTCGGAGAACATGTCAGACTAAAGACTCTTACTTAAAGGACTGGACAAGACATGCAGCCCCAGCGGCCTGAATGTTACAGAACTGTCCGTTCAACTGGAACAAGGATAAAGATGAAGTGTTGCATTGGATCCAAGTGCCTGAGATTAACAGCATGTATGAACTCATGCAGAAGTCGAGATCTGTGTTTGTTCATTACCTAGTGTAATATGAGTGTTTCACAATGCTTGTATTATGGTCTGTTGTTGGCAGTGACCTTACATTGATCTTTGTCAAGTCAATGAATTCAAGCCATTTCACTGAATGTGTGAAAATCCATTGAGTGCAGAAAGATGGACTCATCTGTGACCTTCAACTTGCCAACTGTTTTTGAAGGACTTCACCACACACACACACACACACAGTTGTAACTTAATGAAACTAACAGTATCTTGACCGAAAAGGTGTGATCAGCAGCTAAAGGTTCTGGACTGTACATATGCAATAAATAAAATGCCAAATACCTCTGTCCAGTGTAGTTATAAGTTATGTTGTAGCCGTGTTTTAATCAATATTACGAAACACATAAAAGTACAGTTATACGGTTATAATACAGTTATAAGAGATATATTACAGCTTGGCACATGTCAGGAGTTAATCAATCCAGGCAAAAAACAGTCTTTGGTGCACTTTGTATGAGGTATTAACAGTATCTCAGAAATTATTCAAACATAAAATGATTGAATGCGTTGAGGCCAAATGCCATTTTTGCCGCAACTGCTGAAAAATTAGTTAAGATGTGTACAAATACACAATGAAAATTAAAAGTGCAACCTATAAACAAGTTATTTTCAGAAACAGAAGGCACAACCTGGCTTATGCAGTCTAATACCAAACCTTAGATGAATTTAACTTAATGTAAAGAAAAAAAAATACACAGCAGTGCAGCAGACATTCACATCTATATAAATTATGCTTTCAACCAAGGGAGAATGATTTGTGTACAAATGTAATACGTGTGTCGACAGCAACATTATTCTCATTTTAAGGCAACTTTGTTCATCCAGTGCTCACAGTAAGCACCATGTAAGGTACACTTGACATTCAGATTTAGTAAACTAACTTGTCACATTTTGACACCATGTTGTGCATTAAAGCTTCAGAATTGCAATAAGCAATTTTCCTAAGCAGTGATGAGGCTGTTAAACTGCTCTCTGGTGTGTACCCCACCCTGCTTTTGAGCCTCCTTCTCTCTGCAGTTTCGTCTCATCCTCTGCTTGGCTGTCTTGGCTGGGAAGAGCCACGTAAGGCTGTTGGCCCCATGGATAGCCCTGTGGACCCTTCCTCAGGTACAGTGGGAGTGAATCCCAGCTAAATGTAATGTCCTTGAAGGCATGAAGGAGGAAGATCCCTAAAATGATGGTGAGGAACCCACTAATCGTTCCTACTACTTCGTCAGGGGTCATTTTCAACCATTCCTTAAACAGGATAGCTGAGCAAGCCATGACAGACGTGGTGAAGAAGACATAATAAATGGGCGTGACTATAGAGGTGTTAAAGATGTCGAGGGCTTTGTTCAGGTAACTGATTTGAATGCTGACACAGATTACCAGGCAGATGACTAAGGACCAGAACAGGGGTTCCTTCAGCACTGCTGTCCCAGCAAACAGCTCCTTAATGCCAATGCCCAGGCCCTTGACACAAGACACAGAGAGGGAGCCAATCACAGAGCAGATCAGGATGTACACCAGCACATTCTTCTGTCCAAACCGCGGAGCCACAGCAAAGATAAGCACCAGGCTGCTTCCCACAACGCATACAGCAAACACAATGAAACCTAGTGGGAGCATTTGAGAACGAGTTAGTAACATGAAAAAAAACAAGTCATCCATATGTTAGTTTTCACAGCATTGGTTAATTACATCACAAATATATTCACACTGATCAAGCTGCTGTTTCTACCTGGATCTATGAGCTTCTCTTTCATGGAGGTGAGAGAAGCAACCTCCTCTTCCTGTGGAGCATGGATCACCATCACTGTGGAGCCCAAGACACACAGCAAACAACCGAATCTTCCCATGCACATTCAACCTCTCATTCAGAAAGTAAGAAGAGAGAACAGCACTGCAAAGAAAAGACGAAGTCACAACTTTAAGGTCATTTTAATAGATAGATAATAAATATATATTAATATTAATAGTTATTATCTAATTAATAATTAATATATAGATAATAAAAATACAGAGTATTATTTTAAGTAGTGAGAAGGCTGTTAAGTGCTAATGGTGTTCTCACATTTCTGTATCACACCAGCAGCGATCAGCAGCATCAATGGTGTAAATATAAAGGACAATTACCTCACAAGTACACTCAATGCACCAAGCGGCGTCACCAGAGTGGCAGGTGCAAATGCGTATGCAGCGAAGTTAGCCGCCTCTCCAGCTCCCACTAGAACATATCAACATAACCATCAGTGTGTGTTCGTGTGTGTATAAATTCAGAGACGCTAACAGCAGCTGTTAAACTTAATTTATTCTCTTTTTGAACCCACATGTGCAAATGAGTTCTTTAGAAGAATGTGTATTTCAAAAACATGGTGTGGGTGTCAGATCTACTGCGACATCACCACCAAAAAATACCAAACCCACAAGAGCCTCATTTTGCCCCTTGACAGACAAAGGCCACAATGTTACTGGACATGACTGGTAGGCAGTGTTACCTAATCACAAAAAAAAAAAAAAAAAAAAAAAAGTTTTCAAGGCTGATTTATGTCTGGGAATCATTCACTTACTTGAGATTAGTCCTGCCCACCACAGCCATTCCTTTAGGTAAGCATACCCCCCTTGACCTGAGAGATACAGAAAAGAAAACAGGAATGGATTTCACAATAATAGTTTAACAAGCTTTTCACTTAAAACCACTGACTTTACTCTGAAAGGTCAAGAACTTGCTTCACTAAGAACCAGCTTTACTGCACACTTTTATTTACCATGTTCATCATCATCTGCTAACTGGATGAAACAAATACTGCAGCTGCAAAGTGTAAGCATAAATATTGCAGCTACATATTTAGATAATTCTAATCGGCACATGTCTAGAAAAGAGAAAAAGCTTTAAATAAATATTAATTGTAAATAGTTTTCTGAACAGTTGGATACTGTTTTAAGCAAACACTACAGAAAAGGGAGGAAATGTATTTGTTCTGTGAATCCCAGATATGGTGCAACAAGAATACAAGATGATTTACAGGAATAATAAAGGAAGAAACCATCATAATTATGCAATATTATATTTTTTTCTAATAAAACATTGAATACTTTTTTTCTTTCTGAAACTTTCTCTGCATATTTTATCACCCTTCAAAAGGTGTAAAGAGCTGATGTTTATGTTAAGGGAGAGCTAATTTAATATTTAGATTTAATTTAGAAATATAGATAGACAGATAAAATAGGAAAAGCTGCTGTGACAGGCATATATACAAATATATAATATATAAAACATAATAAATATCTATCAGGCTATCTATAAATATACATACAAGTTTAGTGCTTTATCATATATGTACTATATGGTATATATGTATTTTATATACTGTATAATACAAAATTATGTGTTGTAATACAACACTGACAAATGTCCTGTTACATAAGAACTTTTACTTTGACACATTACAAGTACATGGCATAATATTTCAATAATGTAGACGTTTTTATTCACATTAAAATCCGGTTAAATACTTAAATACTGAAGTTTCTGGGTATTACAAACATAACTGATAGTTAATAAATGAGATATATTTGAGTAAAGGGTTCCGGTACCTGCTCGCATTGAACCCTTGCTAGCCAATCGCAGCAGGCCTTTCTTCTTCAGGATGAAGCTGCCACCGATAAAGACGCTGGAGCTCACCGCCAGAGACAGTCCGATGTAGAAGTCCAACCTGCTGACTTCCATCTGGAACAGCGACGGATAGAAAATGGCGCTACGAACTTCCACGTTTAAAAACAACGAAGATTTAAGGAACTTTCTTCTTCTTCTTCAAGAGTCGAGCAACAGGCTCCCCATGTTTCAGTCACATCACATGATAAGACTGACGTTCACATGAGAGGGAGGTTCAAAACTAACGCTCTTCTACGGCTATTGTTAGTGATCAGAAAAACGAAACTGAAACACTTTTGTTTTATATATATGTATGTATTCATATATATAAAATAAATAAAACAAGACGAATGGATTTAACTTCCTGCTTAACGTTTGTAGAATGTTGCACCTCCGTTGTCACGTCAACCCCGTTCTTCGTCGCTGAGCGACAGCGGAGGAAACGACGCCGCTGATTGGCTGAGAGCGTCACCTCAGCAGGGAGGGGGGACTCGACCCAAACATGACGATCCTGTTTGTTCATGGAGCTCTGGATTAAATAATGAAAACCAGTGGTCGGTTTGTTATTTAATTAAGAGATTTTAAGTAGTTTTATCACTAAAAATGCGTAAAATGAAATTAGATAAAATGAAATAAAAGTTACAGCTAGTAAACAACTTTTTGGGGAGGGGTTGACTGAATTATAATGTATCAGGTGGTATATATATATATATATATATATATATATATATATATATATAACTCATTTTATATACACTGAAACATTTTAATATCTGCTAATAACTGCTGCTAATATCTGCTAAAAATAATAATCAGTACTGCAGTTACAGTACTGCTCTGATATAAATAAATAAATACATAAACATTAGACGGTTTTTCTGTGATAATCTCTCCGAATTAATGAAAAAAAAAAATTAAATTATTAAACATGTATTTTGGTAAATACAACAACAAAATGCATTTGAACACATGTTATTTCCTCTTCACCAGGGCAAAAGGTTCCTGTTTACTTAGCAATATTCTCTCCATATATTGTTTTTATTCTTTATTAAATATTAATATTTTTATAAATTCACCTGCTGCTTGTTTACACGAAGAACACAAGAAATATTTTTGGAGAAAAAAGTGAGTCTTCACCGTACATCCACGGGCATTTCACATAAATATTTACTGCTCGACAAGTCAAAAAAAAAAAAAAAAAAAAAACCTTGACGTTAAGACTTTCACTACCCGAAAACATAAATAAATCTGATAACCGGCAGAGTTTAGGCGACTGGTAGTTCTCGCAATCTGATTGGTCACTAGGCGTTTAGTCACTCTTTGACAGTGTTTTGATTGGACGACTTTTAGTGACGTAGTAGAAACCGGAAGAAGTGCTAACCTTGACAAGCAAACGAAAACTCACGTGCGACAGGGTTAAAGAAAAAGGTTAAAACTGAACGTATTTTGCCATTTAAACATAAATCATTTACCGAATCTACTATAGGAGCTTCTGTTTATTTTTCAGGTTGGAATTAAGTGTCTTTGTTTGTCTGCTTTCTGCTAAAACCAAAACTCTTAGCTAGCTAGAGAAATGACCATCACTTACCCATTCATTTCTTTACTCCTGGATTAAATATCGCCTGGTCGTCTACATCGTTGTCCAACGATGAGGTTCCCTTTTCTGACCAGAAGCTGTAAAGCTTTTCAGTGTTTGCGACGAAGCTCGTTTTTATCTCCGTCGTTTGCTGTGTCGAGACATCAGAGGATCGATGCGTCGACCCATCTGTGTAAAGACGACAGGAGTTACTACATAACCACTCCCATCTTCTATGTCAACGCGTCTCCTCATCTCGGACACCTGTACTCAGCTGTGTTAGCTGACTGCCTGCACAGGTACAAGCTGCTTCAAGGATTCAACTCAAAGTTTGCAACAGGTAAATCATCCATGTGTGTTGTGTGATGTGATAACCGCAGTTTTAGAGTCGAGGTTTGTCAGATGAAACCAAAAGAAAATCTTTGGATTATTTTAACACTGAAGGTAGAATAGCAAGGATAGTTTTTTTTTGTTTGTTTACTTGTCCATTTTTCAAGGAGAAATACCAAATATTTTCTGTCTTCAGCCTCTTATTTGTAACAATTTATAGTGATGGTTTGATATAATCAAATTAATTCATCATTACTTCTTTTTTCTTGCATTTCAGGCACAGATGAACACGGTTTGAAAATCCAACAAGCTGCTGAAGCCGCAGGCAAAGACCCCCTGACCTTCTGCACTGATGTGTCTGGGACCTTCAAACATCTCTTCAACAGCTGCAACATTTCATACACAGACTACATAAGAACCACTGAGCAGAGACACCGCCAGGCTGTGGAGCATTTCTGGTCTGTGCTCTGGAACAAAGGGTTCATCTACAGGGGATGTTACGAAGGCTGGTACTCCACACAGGATGAAAGTTTCCTCACGCCATCGCAGGTCAGCGATGCGGTTGACTCAACGGGAAAGACGATTAAAGTGTCGCTGGAGAGTGGACACAAGGTAAATTGAGTTGAACAGAGATAACTTAAGTGTGATATTGGTGGGTATTTATGAATGTTTGATTACATCTACTCTTCGCTGTTTTCCAGGTGGAGTGGATGAAAGAGGAGAACTACATGTTCCGCCTGTCTGAGTTTCGATCTCAGCTGCTCGACTGGCTCAGAAGAAATCCTAAAGCCATCCAGCCTGAACATTTCTACCAGGACGTTCTCCAGTGGCTGCAGCACGACCTCCCTGACCTCTCAGTGTCTCGTCAGAGAAGCCGCCTTCAGTGGGGCATCTCAGTCCCCAACGATCCTAAACAAACCATCTACGTGTGGCTGGATGCTCTGGTGAACTACCTCACGGTTGCAGGTTATCCATATAAACACGAACAATGGTGGAACGTGGTCCACCACGTCATAGGAAAGGATATCTTAAAATTTCACGCCATCTACTGGCCAGCTTTCCTTTTAGGAGCTGGCCTGCCGCTGCCACGGACAATTTACGTGCATTCTCACTGGACAGCAGGAGACAAGAAAATGTCTAAAAGTTTGGGTAATGTGGTCGATCCTCTTCATCGCTCACAGATGTTCACAACTGATGGTATGAGGTACTTTCTCCTGCGTCAGGGCATCCCAGACTCAGACTGCGATTACTCAGATCAAAAAGTAACAAAGCTGCTGAACGCGGAGCTGGCCGACACTCTGGGTGGTTTGCTGAATCGCTGCACAGCTCCAGCTGTTAACCCAGCTCAGGTGTACCCATCCTTCTGTTCTCAGTCCTTCTCAAGGGAACAGGGAGGTAGAGCTGTGGTTGAAGACTACCATATGCTGGATGCTGTGAAGAGCCTTCCCGCTGTGGTAGAGAAACACTATGAGAGCATGCACATATACAAAGCTCTGGAGGCCATCGCTGCTTGTGTCAGGCAGACCAACGGGTTTGTCCAGCGTCACGCACCTTGGAAGCTTGACAGAATGAACAGCAAAGACCAGCGCTGGCTGGACACCATCCTCCATGTCTCCTTTGAGTGTCTGAGGATTTATGGCACGCTTCTGCAGCCAGTTGTGCCAGAGATTTCTAACAAACTCCTGTCCAGGCTCGGGGTGCAGCCAGACGAGAGGAGCTGGACAGCTCTGAACTTCCTGCCAAGGTATCAGGGAACGAACTGTCCCTTTGAAGGGAGAGCACTAGGATCTGACTCTGGAGTACTTTTTAGTCGCTTGGAAAGTAAAGGAAAAAAGGCAGCAAAATTGAAATGATGAATTGATTTATGTTTCCTTCTGGTTCACTCAGGATGAAATAAAAGTCTTACGGGTCATTTCTACTTTTGTTCGTGTTTTCATTTCATCTTAAGTTTCCACGCGTTTTGTCAGTTTTACTGACAACAAAACAGCAAAACAACTTTAACCTTATTTTACCATCTTGTGTCTCCATTTAAAAACACACAAGAGGGATTACAGATAATGATGGTTCTGTTAAGGCAGTGAATGAACATACTCAGAAACTGGTAGTGACATGTCCAATCTGAATATCACCTGCTGTGGTTTTTCTACTCAACCTGCCACTACCACTGAGATGTCTGCTTCAACCCACAGCCTCCATGTCTTATTATGCCACATGTGAAAATGTGTAGACCTGTTTTAATTTTTGTGGTACTTGTGGAACTACTGAAACTTTTTGTTTGCTAATTTTAGTTTTACTACTTACTTACTTTACTCAGGTGCATTGAAGTGAAGCCTTTTAACTTTGCCAAGTTGAGGCACACACTGAAACTGTCACTATAAAAGTCTCTTATTAAAGAAAATTGTTAGAGCAGTCATTTACCAAATCCTTGAATTCCTGCTAGTTTCACTGAGAGGTTTTAAACACAGACAGACGAGCAACACAAGCACAAGACATAAAAACTGACATGAGTTTTTAATGAGAAATACACGAAACTGAAAAAATTGTACAAATTGAAATAAAATAAAAAAATTGCATTATTCTTATAATTTCTGGTACTTTTTTACATAGATTCTTCCATTATTAACCATTATCTGTTTACTCCAGAGCACGATCCCTCCTTTGATAAATCCATTATTACATGACTGAAGTCGAGATATTTTCGGATCGTTGCCTCAGTGGTCGTGATGGGGTTTGGTTTATCTGTTTGGTTTTGTCCTTTGTGTCTCATCGGAACAGTCTTCTCTCCTAACAGCCTACACAAGACTGGAGACATTCATCTACAGAGCCGGGCCTCGCCACATAATCAGGACCTATTCTCTGCACATTACTACCAACAAGCACTATGAGTAATATTGATTGGTGCTTTGTCCTGGTTGTGTATCTGAAAAGAATAACAACATTTTAGAATAAACATGTAATCTGGAAGATTAACACATTTATGTGAGAAAAAAAATATGTTTAGAGAAACTGTCTGACTCACTTGAAAGTTGCTGTTGCAGCTGCCTGACCAGAGCTGCAGTCTGCTGCTGCTGTTGAGTCTGTTGCATCCCTTGTCGTGGGAACTAAAACAGATATTCAGTGTTAGAGGCACAAGATAAGTATATATGTGACATTAGTCCTGATCATTTTAATAAATGCATTTGAAGTTTTTAGACTTCCTCCTGAAATTTCAATGATGTTTAAATAATCCACTAGGATTGGAATGCATTTTAGTGCTTAATTCAGACTTCAGTTTTTATTAGTTTTGCTGGTTCTGAGGTAACTAAGCTAACTGGTGTCACTTCTAGGTGTCAGAGAGTCTTGAGTGCACCAACAGGAAGCAGGTAACATCTAAGAACGGTCAATGTAACTATGAAACTAGCTCCCTGGTCAACCTGTGCAACTGGCTTAAACAAAGAAAATGATCAGCGTGATGCTTGGTCGTCTGGATGGGACCTACCATGGGTTGCTGTGGCGGCAGTGGCTGCATGCCCAGGCCCTGGTTCTGTGCCTGGCCTGGTGGGGCACCGCTGACACCTGCTGCTGCTGTTGTTGTGGAACTTGCTGTTGAGGAGGAACCTGCTGTTGTTGGACCTGCTGCTGCTGTTGTTGCTGAACCTGCTGAGCCTGCTGCTGCTGCTGTTTGACAACCAGGAGAAAGATAACAGTTGATAATGGAAATACAGACTTGTAATTTTTTTTTAATTTAAGGAGCAAAATGTGACCAAACATCTTTAATTTCCGGTGTCTGTGTCCAAATAACCACAAAAAGTTAACAATTATCAGGAGACATACTCTGAGTGCTTGTTGTC
Organism: Polydactylus sextarius; assembly: GCA_016801845.1. NCBI lineage: Eukaryota > Metazoa > Chordata > Actinopteri > Polynemidae > Polydactylus > Polydactylus sextarius. Next base: position 21,058,433 of record CM028930.1, on the reverse strand, counting down.
TGAGGTACTGCTGCTGTTGCTGTTGCTGTGCTGCTTGTTGCTGCTGCTGTTGTTGCTGCTGCTGTTGCTCTGTCAGCATCTGATTGGGCCTGAGGCCAGGATGGACGCCCTGGCCTGCAATGTGACCGAGACTGTGCATGATGGGAGTCTGCTGGATGGGCTGGTGAGCAAACCTGAAGTTTTAGGGGGGGAGGAGGAAGAAGTATGAGCAACAGTGTAATGCAAATGCAATATATGAGAATAATGTCAACCACCTGGACTTTGTTGACAAAACAGCTTGGTTCTTCACAACACTTTACTCACCTCTGTGTGTTCTGCATATTGTGTGCGTAGCCTGGAGCCTGCTGGTGAACATAACCACTGGGCCTCTGCTGCATTTGTCTATGAGGATCCACTACAGCTGGGTTGCCTCCAGAGTGGGTCCCCTGGAAGTTTTGATTCCCGTAGGAGGAAGGAACTATACCACCACCTTGGGACGGATGCGGCTGCATCCCCATGTGTGTTCCATATGGGGTATAGCCCTGAGATATGGTCTGAACAAACAGAGACGACCTTGATTATTAAAAGCGAGATAGAGGAAGAGGCTTACTGCTGATCCTGTTCAAACATAGAAGCAGCTCTTTTAAATTCTTCAGTATTAGTGTATACAATGTAACATTTACCTGAGATGCCTGCATTGAAGTGTATGGCTGGCTGGGAGTTATCTGTCTCATCTGCTGCCCTATCATGCTGTGATTCTGGGGAGAGAAATATCAGGTCAGCAATGATTCAATGTCTCCTGTGAGGGGTAAAACAGATTCTTAAATTCTATTTATTGGCTTTTTATTCCCACTTCATTTCAAAACAATAATTCTCCTCTTTTGCCCCATTTGGACAGAATTTATATCTCTGAGAGGTGAACTGGTTTAGCTGTGAATTCATTTTTCACCCCTTCTTCAGAAATAATTGCAGTTCTTAAAAACAATATTCTTATTTGTTTTTTTTTTCCCCACATATCTTTGACTGTTTTATAAGGGAAAATGTTTCTATTTGCTTCTCATATATTTTGCCGGCTCAACGCAAAATTAATCCAAATGCTTTTTGCTATTCTGACAGATGGAAGCATAACACCAACATACAGGCTTATTGGGGAATCAATAACAACAGATAGTAGCTCAGTAGCTAAGTAGCTCTGTTTAACCTGCCTTAGTACTGGAAGACAAATATACACTACCTACATAAGAAGTAGCCATACTCCATTCAAAAAATAAAACAAAGCTTCATGACTTTTTTTGCATTTTTCTTCCCGCAGGTTATCCTGTCCAAATGGAGCTTTAGCAATGAAATAAAACCTGACTATATTTGATTAGGTGTTGTTTAAGCTTCCAGTGAAGACTCACCAGTCTGACCTGCAACTGCTGGCGCAGCATCTGGCCCTGTTGCATGGCAGGCTGAGGCTTGTAACCCATTTGGTATTGTTTGTCCATTCCCATCATGCCGGGCATATTTCCCTGCATGCCAGGCATCATGGCCGGGTAGTTGGGCCGAGTGGGCATCATTTTCACCTGTTGGTTGCGGTTAGGGCGATATGGAGGTTCTAAACCGGGACCTCCTGTGGGGGAAGTTATAAAAAGAAAAACGAGGTAAAGTAAAATCCCAAATGGCATTTAGGATATTGTTTTTTTCAGCCAATGTAACATGAACTGACCTGGAGGTAGAGGCTGGTTCTGTGTGTACATGCTCATGGTCTGCTGGGTGTACTGCAGCCTGCCATATGGGTGGTTCGGCATCAGCTCAGGTGGCATATTAGGCGTATAGTTTACACTACTTTGTGTACGGGTCACATAGTCCGTCTGAGGAACAGTGAGAACAGATTACTTTTAAAATGTGATCATACATAAGAAACATCGATCCAAGTGTCTGTAAAATCAAAAAATGTGATTCTGACCTCAGTCTTGGCAGAGGGAGTTTTCTTCTTCTTGCTGGGTTTCTTCTTGGTCGAGTCAGCTGGCACGGCAGGCACGCTCTTGTCTGGCTTCACTGCCTCCATCATCTTCTTCTCGGGTTCCTGGGACACAGGTGTCAGCGGCTCCTCCTCTTCAGGGGGCAGAGGAAGCGGCTCCAGGTAATAGCTACGAGGTTTGGGCTTCAGGTGGGTGTGGTAGAGCAGGAAACGTTGCTGCTCCTCAAATTTAGTGACTTTGCGATCCACGCGGACTGTACCGAACCAGCCCCAGGAGAGAGGGGCGGAGTGTTTGAGACCCTCGAAGACATCCCACGGAGAAATCTTCTGTTTGGTTGATACTTGAAGGCCCTGATTGAACAATAACATAGCAGCATAGCAGAGTTAATCAACTCTAGATATGATTTCAGGGCTCAAGTAAAGTACAGATACTCTCAAAACATACTTAAGTACAGCAGTGAGGTATAATGACTTTGTTACTATCCAGCACTGGAATAAGGCGGGTAGATTTCAAAAACCATGTGTCACTTACCTCCTTCTCAAAGCCAGCAATCTTGTTTCCCTTCGTGTCTATGAGTGAGCCCTGAGGTTCACAGGTGATGACATCTCTGGTTTGCTTAGGAAGCGGCAGCAGCTGGCGAACCTTTTCCAAACTTTCAGACTGCCGATCACCAAGCTCTTTCTGTGGAAAATGAACCGATACACGCAGACAATCACACACCTGCGATTTTATCACATTTTAAAAGTAGGAGCTCTTCTTCAGACTGTACTTACCCTGAGCTTCTTGACCAGGTTCATATACGCTCTCTTATTCTCCTCCATGCTGCCCTGAGAGATACTGGACATGTCAGCAGCCAGAGTGCCGTTGATCAGCACACTCAACATGTCCAACACTGTAGTGAAGAGCTCACTGTTGGAGGGCAACATACAACAACAGTCAGGTAGATCAAGTGACTGATAAATGTACCAGCAACAACAAAGAATTAACACACTCAATTGTCCATTAAAGGTAAAATGTGCAGACTGCAGCTTCCTTTATTGTCAACACTCACTTATTGGACTGCATGTCCACTGTGCCACTGCTAATAATGTCGAGGAGTAGTACCGCCCACTCAGTCGTCTGCTGGGTGCTGCGCTGCACCGTGTCAAACATACCACCAACCTGTGTAAGAAGAAGAAAGAAACCTGTTAGTCTCCTCATGACACATTAAACCCAACACTGACTTTAAATAGTAAAGTAAGTAATAATAAAATGAATGATGATTAATTTTCTGCAGGGTTTACAGAGTCAAATTCACAACATTTAATGATCTAACTAATAGCACAAATAATGTATTTTTATTTCCTTTTTTAGGATTGATTAGTTTACATTAGACAAAGTTTGTTCTCTTGTTTCCAGCAGTGTAAGAACAATAGTTCAAAAAGTTATAATCAACTGCATAAATGTGAACTGGACCTGGAAGGATTAGCCACTGAAACATGATGAATTTGTTTAAAGTAACAGATGTTTTTGCTTAAATTGATATTTGAGCTTTTTATCAACTGCAGCTGATAGTTTTAACAATTTTTAGGTCACAGGGATGACATCATCTCCCAACAGTCCTCCATCGCACACAAAAACTATTTTAACAACAGATACTCTGGTAGTGCTGGTTCCCTGGGATAAAAATCTAAAAAAGAAAACTACATACAGTTCAAAGATAAAAATCTAGCTATAGATGGATTCTATACTGTAAATTCTTACCAGATTCAGGCGTAGTTTCAGAGCCTCGTGCATCATTTGTTTAGCCTTGCAGTCATCCTGATACTGGTCTTCTCTCCAGTTAGTGACAATCTGCTGCACTTGGCTGTAGAGGGAGGTGAGTAGGCCTTCCCTCTGCTCATCCTGGCCCTTCAAGCAGGTCAGCACCAGAGACAGGAACGGCTGCTGGCTCAACAGAGACATACTACGGAGGGAAAAATTGAATTTAATAAAAAGTAAATCATATGCAGATGGCTTGCTCATTTTGTTTTCATCCTCTGGGCTGCAACAGTTTCTCAAATTCTAACAAATGTTTTTATCAAGTAGAACAACAAACAAAACAAATAAAACACTATTTTTTTACCTTTTCTGTTTCTGCCGGTCCCTCTCCTTTCGCGAGGAGGAGCCCAGGTGCTGCCCTTTCTCCAGCTCCTCTCCTGCTGCTTTCAGTACGTGGCCTTGAACCGAGGTGGACAGTTTCGCTATCAATGGAGCCACCAACCAAACACCGGACCGCTCTGATGAGCTGCAGAACAAGAAACAAAAATGTAAGACTTCAGTATGACAAAATGAGAATTTGAATGCACTGAAAAGCTGACAAACAGAAACTGAACTATCTGTGCATCAACAAAGAGAGAGGCACCTTAAAATAGGTTTCATCTTGCTCGTGGTGCTGTTATTGTTGGATGCGGAGCCTCCTTGGACTGCTGCTCCATTCCCTGAGGGGTTATTGGAGTTCATCTCAGCCGACTTTTGAAACACCTCTATAGTAGCCTTGGCTATGTTCTCCAAGAGTGAGTAGAGCTCCTGTTGAAAAAAATAAACGATGAATATTCAGGTAACTTTGATGTTCACATTTCACTGAAAAGAAAAAAAAACAGTTGAACATAATAGTTTTAATGATAATAACAGCTTACATTGTTTGTGCTCTGTTTGATCATCAGCTGCAGCTCCAGGGACGACTGCCTCATCGTCCATTGGTCCATGTTCTGGAATATTACAGAAAATATTACATGTAAGTTACTGTTTTTTTCCAATCTTGTTACGACACTGATGAGACACTTTCTCAATTCCTGATTCATCCAACAGAGGGCAGAAAAACCTCACAGTTCTGATTCAATACAGACCCATTGTTATAATAGAGAGCAAGCAGAGATGATTATAGTAAAAGCCGATCCACTTGACGTCTACAACAACTGCCTGGCCCACAAAACCATCAAAACCCCCCACTTCCACCCACAAATAAGTGGTTCTCTGGTTCAGAAGGACAGATGTAAAAATAAAGCACAACAACAGACTGGTTTTATTTTTCTACCTGTAGGATACGTTTGATGCGCTGTCTCTGTGGGTTGTCACCATCATCACTGTCCAGCTGGCGGTGAGGATAGCAAATAAGCTGCAGCAGCCGCTGGGCCTGAATGTTTACCAGCACTGGGTCCTGGAGGGCGCTACTGTCCTCAGACAGAGACTTCAGGCAGCGCTCGCCAACCCATTCCTGCAGGACACAGCATGGGAGGAAAAGCATGACGGAGGAGGAACACGTCAGAGTGGGAAAATGCGAAAATGGATCAGTAAAATTAAATTTTCTAACATGAGGATCTGAGTTACAGCATCTTGATTTAAGACCTTAGTGATACCAGAGCTTAGGATGTATAATGACTCATGCAAAACAAGTTTAACCAAAGCTGGGTGGGTGTAGATGAAAACAGGGCAGGATTCATTTCTCAGAAATAGAAATGCACATGTCAGAGCCTTCTGGATAGAAAATAAGTCTAAAGTCTCTTAAGGTCTCAGGCCGTGCCCAGCCCTGTGGGCTGCTGCCAGCTCGCTCTCTCTCCATCCCTCTGGCCTTCATACCCATGTGGCATAAGTAACATCTGGTGCAGAAAATGATCTCACTCACAATTTTTTATACATTTGCAGCTTCCTGCATTCACAAGTAGCTCAGAAAAGCAGAAGTGGTTGTAATAGAAAATAGAAGATTTTACTGTTTCTCTATGAATTCACACAAAAGCTTTAAGACAGAAACTACAACTGTACCGAACATAAAAGTAAACGTGGAGCTCTCTCTCTCTCTAGAAAGTCATTTGTCTTGTCTGTTATTGGAAGAACTTCATTTTCACTTTTCCATTTCACACTGACTGTGTTAACAGCAGTAGTGAATTTCATTGCTTTCATTTCATTCACCTTATTTCCACTCAAACACTCACCTGCTGGCAGATGGTCTTCAGGACGTACTTCGCGTACACGTCTAGGCTGGCCGTTTCTATGGAGACGTTGCGTCCTTCGGATATGTCGTCGAGGCCGGCGGGGTGCGAAAGTCCTGAGCCTCTTAGCTCAGCATCACCTAAACAGCGAGGGGAAAGGCAGAGGCATGAGTTTGACCAGAAAACCTAAAATAATGATGGAAACCTGAAAATAATTCGGCAGTTAACCTGATTAATATGTTAACTCTTAACACTTCAGCAGCATTGATCTGTGCCACTGACTTTTTTATTAAAAAAAGCAACTCCTCATATGGTCCTGTCAGTGTGTTTCGAAAGAGTTCAGACTAGTGACCACAATTCTATATCACAGTTATTATTACATGTTATTTCTTAAAATGTGTCAGTTTTTACCATGACCTGAATGTGGCAAGAACGATGCAAAAATGTATTTGCAACAAAAATTTTTTTTTAAGTTATTGCTCTGTCATGTTTATATGGCGGCATAAAATAAAATATGATTTATTATATCATCATATTGTCTAGACTGTGCTGAAAACAAAAAAGGATACCAGACACTAAAAACCGCACATTCCCGAGGCCTCTATAAATTCATTAAAAAGGGTTAATAACGTACCCAACATGAAGACAGCTTTTAAAACAGCGAAGACGGCCCCAACCACAATACTGTTCTGAGAGGCAGCGAGAAGGTGGCGATCACAAGACGACCGGATTCCAACGGAGGATTTATCTGCAGAGTCGTAACATTGATAAGTCATGAACAAAGTTGTTTTTGTTTGTTTGTTTAAACAATGGTATAAAGGTTTATGGTTGTGTTTACTACCTGACTTCACACCATCTTGAGGGACAGGGTTACGCTGTGGTGTCTTGAAAAGGTGCAACAGAATCCTGCAGGTGAGTCGAGCTCCGGGTTCAGAGTCTTGCTCGCTGCAGGCTTAAGATGAGTTCAGACGCACACGTGAACTGATTAGAGCCAAGTTTCTTCTCTTAACATAACTCAGATTCACGCTGTTTTGCATTCACTGCCCAATCTATTACATCAAAGTCACACGTCTAAATTTAAACCTCGCCCTAGATAGACCTCTCATCAGTCAGGACATTTTCATAGAGCTGCAGTGGTGACAGAGGGAGTGAGAACAAAGCATTTACCACAAGCCAGAGCTGTTGGCATCTGGCATGTGTAGTAACGTTATAAAATAAGCCAAACCCAACCAAATAGCACGGCTGAATGAGGCTTTGTGTCCAAGCTGGGAGAAGAAGGATTAACAGCAGAGAGAGAGAGGGAGGCAATTCTCTGGCCTGAGCACAAAGCACATCAAGGTTTCATGGACACAGATCAAATGCACTACCTTCACTCTCCCCTCTGACACAAGTAATGTGCTATACAGATTGATATTCCTTTGTTTGTGCCAAGCAGCATTGTACTGTTCACTCATTTATAGAAAGTCTAATGGCTATGAGATTACACAGATGCTTTTTGGTTCGTTTGAAGCAATGGAATACTTGTACCCCCATGGGGTATTTCTGCATTTGCAGGGGGTAGATGGAAAAAATACAGCTCAAATAATCTGAAAAAATATAAATTATGTTTTGATCAAAAAACATTATGTTACAACGGTTAGCAAATAAATAAAAATAAATAAATAAATAAAAACGACTGTGAATTTGTGATTTAGATGTCGATACGTATTTCTGTTGTTGTGTTATGGTTTAAGGATATTTACCTGCATTGAGGAGGGAAGGAATGGCAACACAGCGAACGAGGTCTTCCAGGAGTAGGCACTGTCTAGCAATGAGAATGGCTACGAAGGTTGCAAGGGAATCATGGAAGGACAAATCGCTAACCTGAAGGACACAAGCACACAGATCAGCTTTTAGAATAATAATAATAATAGCTAAATACAAGACTTGTGAATAAATATTAAAAATAGACCGATATAAAGGTAGTGTAAGTTTAGTTTATATTATATGTGATAATTATGATGAAGAAATTGGACAAAATTATTTCATTTTGAGAGACGACTTACATCTACATTACACAGTAAATCATTGAAGCCACAGTTGCCGTTATTAGAAGAGCAGCAGAGAGCCTTGAGGATGCCGAGCCACTCGGCGCTCAGAGAGCGACAATACGCCGTCAGCTCCGCACACAAGATCCCAATATCGTTCACCCTGAAAGCACATTACATAACATCACCCACCATTCAACCAAAAGTAAAAAAAACTGCAGCTGTCTGAGACACAGACACACAGAACAATAATCATTAACACAACTAACACACCTCTCTGGGTCTGGGTTGTCCACACAAACATCCATGAGCACGTTACAGACGAAGCTGTAGCGATTGGCCGGGCTGTCGTTCAGGATCTTTCCCACCATGGAGTGGTTGAAGTTGTGGGCGGAGGGGTTGGCGATGGCCTCTGTCATGAAGCCAGGATCCCACAGCATGTTGGAGTCTGACGGGTCAATGTTGCAGTAGATGGAGTTCTTCACTTTGGAGCAGAACTCACTGAGAAACGACACACAAGGAGAACCAGTGAGCCTGGTATTCGTTTTTACTTCATCGCACACAACTACTGAATTTCCTGACTGACAGAGGCGACTAAAAGGACACTGGGAAATAAAACTGTACATGTACGGGCAGATTGTACATAAATAATATGGTTCAGTTTTAATCACATACTCCCATCTTTCAAAAAAGACTGATCTGTTCTTAAGGGATTATCATTTAGATAAGTAGTTTTTTTTTAAGGCAAATGGAAACTGGAGTCATTCCCACCTGAAGATCTCCCCAAACTTGTTCTTGAGGTGACTGCAGGAGGTGTAGAGGTCGTACAGGTACGCCAAGATGCAGCGCTCAGCAGAGGAGCAGTCTGCTGGGTTCACACCAGATTTCACCACGATACGCAATCTGTAAACACATTCACACACGTGATTCACCAGCAAATACTTCCACTACATACTACAAACAGTTAAAGTTGGGTGAGTTGTATCAATCTTCTTGTCTACTCTTTTTTTTTTGCATTAGGTCAACTTTTATATTTCATTTATCTTAATTGCAGTCTCTATATAACCTATTATCTTTAACAATTAAGAAGTTTAGCTAATTCCTAAACAAAAAACTACTTTAAACAAGTGCTAATGAAGAATCAGCTCAAACTGTTGAAGTACCAGCATCACAAACAACTGAGAACAGGCATTAGGGAACTAAGTGCTCTGTCAGCATTTTCAAGACAATAAAAATCCTCATTACAGTAGAACGATCCTCTAACTTGCCTCAGCTCTAAACATCCTCGGCTCTAAACCTACTTTTTACTCCTTTAATTATACTTTTAACTGATGTATTAACCTTTTAAAGACTAGATCCGATCTCTATTTTGGACGACAAAGAAAAAAAATACACCTACAGGTTTAGGCTCGTTAGTTTGGTCTAGTCTAGAATTGTATTTTTCTAAGTCACATACCCGTCAAACACTTGCGCTGTCTGCTCAGGATTGAGAATGAGGCAGGAGTGGTACCTCCTCAGCACAGCTACAATACAGAGACACAGGCTGGTGGTGTAGCTGCCCACCAGGCTGGACGACTTCAGCAGCAGCTCAGCTTCCACCAGACTCAACTCATTCAGCAGCTACAAGACACAAACACAGGTGATAGATTTTTACAAACAGTTGTACTTAAACAGATTCATCTGGATTTAAATGACTGGTAATTTAAGTCGCCCGCACCTGAATAGCAAAGTCTATGAGGCCACTAATGTTGAGGGAATACTCCATGAGGTCAAAGATGAACTGAATGTGCTGGACGAGAGGCAGGTGATAGGACATCCCTGAGGCAAAGCTGGTGATCTGTTCCAACACATTTCTGGACACCTGCACACATAAAAATATAAAAAAACATCTTTAAACAACATGAAAAAAAAAACAGTATTTCAACTCCAACTCCAAGCCGCACAAACAACAACAACAACAAAAACTGCTGTTCAGCAGAGCTCCAACAGTGACAAACTATATTTGAAACGTTCGACATGTGCAAAAACATTGTCAGCCACTAGACTTGTGTTGTGGTGACAATCGAGCCAAACAGAAAAAAAAAACAACCAAAAAGGAAGTTTAACAACTAAAGACTTTGTACTGCAGTCGTAAAACTAACTAAAAGCATAAATATCTAACTACTCTTACCCTATTAAACACCGCAATTACCATTATCTAATGAAACTCAAGTGTGGGTCGAATACAAATCAGATTCAATTTATGGAAAGCAGGTATACTTAATTAGCACGTCTTTTATGTTTCTAGCAAAGAAAAAAAACTTACTCTAACAACTGCTCAGCCATTGCGACAACGACAAGTTCAAATAAAACAGACAGAGTCTGGCTCCTCTTCTACTTGATCTTCTATTAACTACTTTCTACAAAAATAAAGCTGTTGGAAAGATATACTTGTATATAATATGTGCAATTAGCTCACAAACCAGGAACACTATGAAAGCTTTTGACCTCAAGACTTTTAAATCTGTATCACTTTCATACATACTCAACTATTAGTTGCACTTGAATTAAAAACACTTAAAAATGCAAATGCAATTGTACATCATCATCATTCAAATGCAAAGTGATTCATTTTTATGTTCTATGGGATGTTGTCAACTGCACTATCTGTTACAATCTGTGCTTAAAATTTAAATACGTTACGCTCTTCTGGGTTTTCAAGTTACAGCCACTTGAGTGTATTATCCATTCAAATTGTATTCAGACATTACAAGAGGAACTCTAATTACATTCAAATGAGTCACCTTGGGAGGACTCTTGTTTTAAGGCTGCAAAAGTTTTACATTAACAAAGCTTGTGACTGGTTGAGGCTGTGTGGTCGTACCTGGGAGGTGACCTGGTGCTGGTCAAAGTGGGAGAGGTGCTGGAATTTGGAGAAGATATCCTCTGCGGTGGGAAAGGCCTCCGGCTTACTCCTCTTCCTCTTTTGTCCTTCCTCGCCTCCTGTATTTGTGGGAAAAGAGAGAAGGAAACAATGCAACATCTCATAAGCCGTCAGCGATACCGTTTCCAGTCAAGCCATGAAATCAAGCTGAGTTAGCGGCCTGATATCTTGTTTCCAGCCTCCTTTTATTTGAAGCTTTACTGAAAAATATAGGGCTATAAAGGCATTTAAAGTAAAGGAAAATTGTGCTTTCCATGTAAGAGGAACACAGCTGTGAGGTGAAGGTCATCATGAATGCACAGTAATGTGCTAAGCTGACAGAAAACACTCCAATCTGCACAATTATAACTCTGAAAACCTTAAATCACCTTAATAAGGTCACATGTATCTGAGATAAAGTGGCTGTGAACAGATCTTTCTATTAGCATAGAAATTGGGTGGAAAGAAGATTGAGTAATGCAAACCCCCAGGGTTGATAGAGAAAGAAGGTAAAAAAAAACTTAAAAAGGGCAGAAGAAAATGAATAAATTCAAAGTATTAAAAAAGACAGTTATAAGGAGGATAACAGCTGAGTGGACCACAGCAGGGAAATGAGCAGTCAGGGTGTGTGTGAACAGCGTTTCACAAACATCCAAGTATGAAAAAGCTCCTGATTAACACAAGGCCAAACATTAAATTGAATACGCTATTACACAGCAAAAAATATAACAAAATTCTACTAAATAAATTAAGGAACACAGATCAATGGTTCAAAGCAATTTCAATGACTCCATTTTCACTCCTTAACATGAGAAGTAGGTAAAATAAAAAGGATGGAATGTGATATTAAACAGCAGCTGGCTGCCAGACGACTGCGTGCCCAGAGCAAAGGTAATATAAAAAAATCAAGCAAATGGCAAATGGGGACATTAAGCATCAGTCAAAAGCTGATAAAATATTGAGTTACCTGTTTCTGCTGTGCTTTTGCGGTTGAGCACCTTCAAGATGTCTTTGGTAATTTTCTTGATGGTGTGTCGTGCCTCATCTCTCTGTTTGCCTACACCGTACAGGACCACTAACCGCTGGTTGCACTCATGGCTGGCGCTTTCCTCCTAAAGGCAAAGACAGAGAGATCTTCATAAAGTGGATGTGTCTAATAACCTGAGCAGCACACCAAGAAATACCATGAAATAATACTACATATTGAACATTTCTCATCACCGCAGACATGACAAGTTTTATTTTTAAATGCCGAACTATGAGCGTTCTTACCTGAGGAATAGGGAAGTGAGTGGCATACTGAATGTGGCGGGGTTGCTCGTACAGCTGAGGGAAAGCCGGGTCCATGCCCTTCTCCTTACAACTGGCCTTGCTGTCCTGCTCCGGAGCTGGTTTCTCCGGAGAGGGGCTTCCCTTAGACTCACAGTGCATCGGAGGTGAAAACATCTGCAAAGAAATAAAACAGCAAAAAACAAATTTTTTGGTGCACATGTTCCCACATGGAGAACTCACAGGAATTAACCTGTCTAGAGTTTGGAAGTTAAATTTGTAAAGTATTCACCAATTTTAAACTCCTGGGTCAATTTCTGGCTCACGAAACGTTACAAAAAAAAAAAAAACAAAAACAAAAAACACCTCTTTCTAACTGCACAAAGGAAAACCATGACCTACAACTGTGTTTTCACCAAAACAAGATGTTCTCTGCGTTACATTGGTCTCTATTAGCAGTCTGCTATGAGACAAGCGCTTAGGGACCGTCTACAAAGTGCAATACCAAAGAGAGATACTACCAAAATATTTAATAACTGTATTCTTCTACACTGTTGTGTCATCAAATTCACTTGACATATCAGTGGTCTCCTGTTGTATACAGGAGATGTAGATTACAACACAGTTGATTTGTCATTATTTGTGTATTTGCCAACAAATACACATTAGTATTATTTTGCCAATTTTTTCCCAAACAAATGTTCCACAGCATTATGTCCAAATGTATGGATTAGAAATGTTTTTATTATGTTGTATTTTTAGTTAGATACTGAATGCGACAAGAAAAAAAAAAAGGTTCTATAACACTGCACTTTTTAGATGTGTGAATTTCCCTCAATGAGAATTAAAATATTTAACTACCACACCTGAAGTTAGATTTGTACAAAGAACAAAACATGTTGTTTGTTTGTTTTACAACCTTTTTAGCTATGATCAGGTTCTAAATTACTGAAAATCTGGTTATATTTGTACATATGTTACGTTTACCTCATCGAAATTAGCACTGGAGTTGTGATCAGTTTCCATCGACTCCGATAGTCCAGTATCCTGTTGAACACACCATACGGCCATGTTAACATTTTACAACACACTGTTACTCTGTACTGCTGCATAAATGACTCAACACGCTCCACAACACCAACAACAGATGTCTTCCAACATGCCTCCATCTTGACACTGCTGCCCGCATCCTGTTCTTTGCGCTCTGATTCATCGGAGGGCTCGTCGCTGGGGGAGCGCGGGCGCGGCAGGTGGGAGTCAGAAGCCAAGTCACCGCGGGAAATGAGTGTGCACATGTAGATGTTGTGGGAAAAGACATCATGACGAATGAGCTCACAAAAGAGCAGGACCAGGTTGGAGAACTCCACCCGTTCACTTTCATTCCCGGGCTCCGCTATAGAGGGAAAAAAAAAAGAGGATTTGAATAATTTAATATCAGATTACCCCTTGCCAAATCATTTATAATAAATATGCACTGGGTAATGAAATAAGAGGCAAAGACAAAAGCATATAAAGTTCCTTCAATATGAGACTGAGACGGGAGTATGACACATTTGACAATCACAGCTGCATGAAAAAAGAGGCACTCACTCAGAGTGGGGGCCTGAGTATCGAGGAACTGCAGCAAAACATCTTGAAAGACTGGTAGTGTGGCTGCTGAGAGGGAGCCAGATGACACAGAGCCCTTCTCATCCACCACCTCTGACTCACCACACCTCTGTAAACAAACACACAACGCAGATAACACAGCAAACAGTCTGTGAGTGCAAGATGTTAAACACGTTTTTAAAAAACCTTATCTGACAAGTTTATTTGGCTTAAAAATTCCAGTATGAAATATGGGGCAGGAATATTTTTAATATTATTGTTAAGTTGAGAGGGAGGCTTGATGAGTTTGTAGCACCATCTTAACTGCAGTTCATACTGGTCGAAACGCTGATATTTTCAGACATGACAGTACAATGAATCAAACCCCCCACACACACACACCATGGGTTCCCAAAATAAATCTGTCAAAATGTGATTAAAGGGATAAAAAAATCTGATTTTCTGTTTCTATTCTCTTTCCATTTTGCCCTTTTCTGTTAAATACCAAATTACTGAGGAGAAACTTCTCAGTTCAAATCAAGTCAAGGCTGAGAACCAACAACAGGGACGATGTTACAAAGAGGTTTATTACTAAAGTTTTGAGAAAATTAGTTCAGAGCTGTTTAAAACAAACTAGAGACAGACACGTGTATCTGGAGGTGATGTTTGTGTCTTACCTCTGCTTCTATTTCAGCCTGTCTCTTCTCCAGCAGCTTGGCCACCACCATGGCTCTGTGTCTACCAGATCGCTTACAGCACACGGCCCATTCACAAAGCAAGGTCACCACTGCATCATCATCTGGTGACATCTGGACAGAGACGTGTGATGATTATGAGGCATAAAGATCAGTAATCAAACGGTATCAGTACAAAACAGATGCTGACGTAAAATGTCTTTGTAATCGAGTAATAGTAATTTCATGCTTTGTGGATAATAAAAAAAAGATTCTTGCCTCGTGGCCATCTTTGCTCTGGCCTGACCCAAATATCCTGTTGTAGAGCTGAATCCAGTGAGTTGTTAAAGTCAGATTTCTCAAAGCTGTGGTTGTCCAAAACCTCCAGAGTGTGGAGAACTCTTCCAATGGTGAACCCTGGCATCAAATTACAAAAACTACATCAAACACTGATGTTGTTGTTTTACAATAAACCTGTTCTCGTGAGCCTTAAACAGGTATCCGCACAAATAAAAACTATTTTCTTACCTGCCGTCGTCTCCTGGCACTTATCGAATGACCACCTGAACTCCACTGCCTGTCCTCGCTCTTTAATTTGCTCCTCAATTTCTCTCAACTTTGCACGGACCTGCGGTGGAGAAAGAAAAGGTTCAGAGAACACAATCCTGTCATCTGGCAAATAAAAAACACCCAGCAGCCTGGAAAATCAACCAAGAGTGGTTACATAAACCATTGCCAGAATCTCTCCAGCTGTGTTCATTAGGAAACAGATCTCTCCAACCATCTGGTATGTCCACACAAGAATATGGATTTGCACTGGCAAACTTCAGTGCTGTTGTTTTTTTTATCTTGTTATCTACTTCACTGTGCTCACAAAATAAATCCTTGCAAATAGAAAGAATAACAATACACAGACACAACAAACAGAGAGGAAATAGAAAAAGGTACCTGCTGTGTGAAGGCAGTGTTGCCTCCTGGCATCGGTAAGCTGGACGGAGCGATGGGCAGGAGGTCCAGAGGGGAGCCAGTCTTGTTCCTGCTGTCTGTTAGTGAGTAATGCCACACCAGAGCGCTGGGACAACACAACACTATGCTCTGATGTGACAAGAACAGGAAACAAAAACCAAGAGAAAAGAAAAATGGAACAAGTTAGTGAGATATATGGAGTCTTGTCTTGTCAAAGCTATTTTCAAACTAATTTATCGGAGTGTGACGTGAACAGTGTCTAATATCCCATCTATCTGTTATACATCAGTCAAAAATGAAAGGACAATACCTGTAACATGCAGCTGAGGCCGAACACCAGAGGCCTGTGTTGCGGGCAGATGTAGAAATCTGTGAAAGGTGTCTGAGGCTGATTCCCTCCTGCTGGCTGGGAGGTCGGCGTGGGGGGCAGGGCGTTACCTTGTTGTGTCAAGATACCATGTGTCGGATGCCCTCCTGTGCTGGGTCCTAGGCTCCCGTCGCTTAGCAACAGGTTGAGGCGGCGTGTGCAGAAGTAAGCCAGTCTCCGTGACAAGTAAGCCGACTGTACAAATTCCCCTGAGTACTGCAGGACAGAGGGAGAGATTTGCAGTTTTACCCACAGCACTCAGTGTCCATTAACATCAGCCATCTTTGGACACAGAAAAGAAATGAGAGAGAGCCTGCCCCAGAGGCCACTGTCAGTAAAGGTCAACGACGCTGAAGTGCTCAAGACGAGGACACACAACTGGTTCGTGATAAACTGTTGACAGCTGCAGGAGCCTGCTGCAATGAACGTGCAAGACTGTGTACAGCTGCATGAATGTTAAGTAGGATGTTTCCAAAATGTGAGCGATGGTGCGAGACTCAAGTTGACATGATAGTAAATGGATAGAGGGATATACCTGTAGCAAAAGGGGCAGAAGGAGTCTGAGAAGCTCGTCTTCACCAGGTCGGACCTTCTCAAAGCACTCCAACACCCAAGTCAGGAACTCATGTCTGTCTAACATACCATCCTAAACACAGAGACACAAAAACAAATGCAAATTAAAATAAAACATTTCAACGTCAGATGTAGATTCCTAAATATGTTTTTGTCTCCCAGGACATAATGTTTAAATTAGGAGAAACAAATAACTACCCAAAATCCACTGTCATGTATTTCTACTACTGTGTGTTTGTGTTTATTATAAATATTATATAATTCAAACACAAGCACAGGTCAGTAGTAGACTCCTGAGACTGAACTGACCTGAAACATGAACATGGCCAACTTCTCGTTATATTCCCACTGCTTCATGGCCGTCTCGACATCAGCAGGAGTGGCTGGTATGGGTGAGCTACAACCTTGACTGGGGAACTGTCTGTAAAACTCGGCCACCTTCTGAAGCTGCTCCCACAGGTACTTTGTAATAATCTGGGTCCATTCTACAAATACACACACACAAAAATGTATCTCAAAGCCACAGAAATACATCATCAAAAACCAAATTACTTAACATCACATAGAAGCAATCATAACTATGTATTTTATACACAAACATTAGTCTTAAAGAAATATGTCTCTCACCTATACAAGGATCAATCACATGTCTCTTCTTGACTTTAGTTTCTGTGATGGCTGCATGATACGCACAAGTCATCTTGATCATCCATGCTGAACGCATGACAGGGACCGAGTACTTGGCCAAGTAACCGAAAACCTCCTCCTTTTTGCTGAAGATTGGAACCTGTGATAAGAACATTTCATGTGTGTCAGTGATGTTGAGAAAAAACAATGACAACACATTTTTAGAAAAACAAATGAAGAAAAAAGACAACTGAGACAGAAAGAAAAAGGCAGTAATTTATTGAAAATGTTTTGACTGGAGTCGTGTTACTTTTTCCTGAATTGCTGACAGTTCAACATGTTTTACAGAGTTAACTATGTGAAAAAAATCAAAGCTAAAAACAAGTTAAATTTAATTTCCTTTTCCAGTACTGCTTGTTCTGTTTCAAAAAAGAATGCATTAAATCCACAGTGTCTCCTGTGTTTTCATGATATCACTTCATCTGTGGTCTGGACAGAGCAGCTGAGGAGGAACATGGGATTGGTGTATTTCTGGAGAAGTGGTCTGTGAAAAACACAGCATTGATTATTACGGTGAGACAAGAATGACTACACATATACAACATATAACACAAGGAGGAATAACAAACACCAAACAAAACACTAAGCACACTACAAATGGACAATAAATGAAAATGTAAATGTCATAAACTTACTAATGGAGAGAAAGCTCACATATAATTTAATGTGGCATAATGATGTAGTACCTTGTAAGAATGCTAAATAACAATGACATTCACTGTATTTTGTAACAAATGAAATATGAAATAAAAACATGATCTCGTACCTTTTCTGAACTCTTTTGTTTCACGACGTTGAACTGATTTATCCAAGAGACTTGTTAACAGTTTGAGGGGCTTTGTGGCACCGAGGTCTGTCCAACAATTGGCATTTTCATTTTTTTTTCTCCATTTGACTCTCACCAAACTGACACGTAAACATCTAAGAGCAGTGATTCACATATAGATCTGTCCCTCCATTTTCTGATGATTATCCAGGGTCAGGTTAAAGTGACATCAGGCTAAACGAGGTAAGTTCAGATGTCTCTTTTCCCCAGGAATGTTTTTCAGCTCCTCCAGGGGTATCCCAAGGCGTTCCCGAGCCAAGCGAAAATAAATAATCTCTCCAACCTGTTGTGGGTCTACCCTGAGGTCTGCCACGTCCACTCAGGTCGGCTCTATCAGGTTTTTGCAGATCACAACGAGTGATGTTACATTTATGAGCCAACGCTGCAAAACTCTAAATGTGAACACACACTGATATCTGAATTCTAGTAAAAATTCTTCTAAAAATGTATAAGTATAATATATATCAATGCTAGAGGCCCTGTGAGGGTGAAAAGGTCATTACAAGTCAGAAAAAGTTTTCATATTTAACCTGGAGACAGTCCAGCTTCGCAGGCTCACTGCTACATCATCCAACTCTGCTAACTTTCCTTGTTTCAATCTATACGTCGTCAGGCTCATCTCAACGTAGACTCAGCTGTGATTTCTTTAGCTCGGCTTATTCAATTGAAAGAACAGCTGTGCCTTGTAATGGCGGCAGGTTGGGTGGCATATTACACTTACAGTTAGGAACGGAAACAAGATAATACAGAAATAAAATGTATCTTACTTTAAGTGCAGGTTATATAGTGGCTTATATAGTTTTTTTTTTTTACACTAAACAAGGCAGCAACATGCTTTGAATTCTTTTTTTTTTGCAGTGAATCCTTTCTCGGGTTTTAGACCTTTTAGAATATAAATGGTGGAAATCAGCAGGAAATAACAATAAAATAAAATAAACAAAAAGCATCCACAGGACTGATGTGCAAAAAATTACTCTGATTTTCCAGCTAACAAACACAATGAAGGGCTGAGGAAGTACAGTGTGGGCGAGTCTAAATGTTCTTACAATCACATCATCCCCACTGCACTTCACCAGCAATTAAACTGCCAGTTAAAGAGAAACGATCAGTGTTAGGCATAACACATTACGAAAGTAATGTAATTACAGATATATATTACTTTTACTGTAACACAGTAATGTAAGGCGCTACCAATACATTTTCAGTAATATTATACTTTTACATTTCTCAGTAACATGTGTTACAAAACACCTTTAACCTGAAATTTTCCACGAGTAAAAAACTACATCCTGTAGCAGTTTGGCAGCATTGCAGCTGAAGATGGTCTGAACAATGTTGACATATGTAAATTGGGATGTGTGAGCTCTAGAGCAGGACTGGTGCCCACACTTGCTGTATGTCCTGCCTGCTCACCTGAGGTCTCCGTCAGTTCCAGAGACCAGTTCAACAGATACTAGTGGTGTCCTGGATTGTCATTGAACAGTTTGTCATCGTCAGCCGTCATTCATGTTTTACATATATCCAACAGTTGCAGCCACTGGAGACTGAACCAGGCTTTCCCCATTGTGTTTTCTTCAATTTTCTTGTTGATCCTTTTATTTGATTAGATTTAGCACATATCAGATCCATTAGATCCATTTCTTTCCTTTTGTTACATTTGTTTTATTTCATTTTCAGTAGCACTGATGGCCCTTTCCATCGTATGCTTTATATTATTTGTGTATTTACCTCCAATAAATTGATAACCTGTGTTACCACAACAGCTGGTTTTTATATCACTTCTTCTTTTCTCTAGCTGAGCTGGGTCTTAACAGTTAAGTGTACAAGAGCAGAAGTACAGAAGTGCAAGAACATAAGTCAAGTGCAATCTCTGTGCAAACTAAATTTATCATTTTAGAAGCACAGTCTTGCTTTCATAGTTATTTTGGTAAAAGTAACTCAGAGTAATGTAACATCTTACAATTTAGAGACAGTAGTTTTGTAATGTAAGTAATTACTTTGGAATAGCCGTAACTAGTAATCTATAATGTACTATATTCTGGAAGTAACTTGTGTAAAACTAGACATGATGAATATATAATGTGGTAAAGAAGGCTTTTAGTGACTTACCTTTTTAGCCAGCTGGGTTAGGGGTTTAGTCCCAGCTAAATCCGTGAACCAGTTATTGATGGAGCTCTGTGACCTCGCTGTGACAAGCCAGAAATTATCCTTCTGGTTGACCTGTGGCTTACGCTTCCCAGTGTCTGGAAACGTGTTGTAACGCAGCTTCTCTGCGATGATGCTGCTGAAGTTTGAACTGATCTGTAAAGCATTAAGAGGGAAAACAAGTGTGATGGCTGAATCGATCACAAGCACTTACGCAGAAATATGCAAACAAACAAACAAACAAGTAGCATTTAGAGGAGCTTCAGTGAAAGAATCGTTACCTTCGAAGGGTTGAAGTTGACATTTTTGGCACTGCCATGTTCATCACCAGACACAGCTGGTTGGTTATTGAATCCTTGCTTCACATTCAGTGCAGTTAACTCATCCTAAAATAAACACAGATGTTTAATTACAGATTAAAACATGATTATTTCTGATCCTAGACCAGCTTGCTTCAGTGAAGAGAAATTCAGGATGTTTGCTTGACTGGGTTTGCTGACAGGAGAATGCAAGTAACATATAATGAAATGCTACTAAGTCATTATTTAAAGATATTCTGAGAGACAGTGACAAAATATCCCAAGAGGTAAAGCAACCAGTTTCCCATCTGCATCAACAGACTATCTTGGGTTAATAATAGATCAGGAGCCAGCAGCACAACCCAGCCAGGCCAAACTCCAATTTTAAAACGGGCCAAAGATAATTTAGCTTAAATTACACTGATATAGATCAGGAAGGTTAGCTGTGCATGGTTTCGCTAACGTTAATTCGTTGTATCAAAACATCAAGCTAACAAAACAATTTCCAGTCACGCACAATGTAGGAAAAAAAACAATAAACGTATGTTTCTTTTCAGCATAAAGCTAAACGCTGGTCGTAGTTTATTTCAACCTGGAGAGCACACACTAGCCGAAGAGTTAGCTTAGCATACTAACGAACCGGTTGTTTTCCAAATAAGCAGGCGAGCTAGCTAACAAACTGACAACTAGGTGCTGTTCATTGTTATTGCTAGGCCCCAATCGTTTAGAGGGCTTGCTAAACAGGCTAGCTAGTGTTAGCTCGCACAGCTTCTTGGATCAATATTTTCTTCCCGAAAAAATAATTCATTGCTTTTCTAATCGTGCATCGTAAAAGTCTGACCTCTTTTTGTTTTGGATCTTGAGGATAAACGTCCGGAGGGCCGAGCCGTGGCCGCTTTAATGGCCGGTGTTCGTAACTTAGGATCCCGAAAGCAGCCATCATCCAGCGGCATCACAGCCAGAGCTTTCCTCCTCCTCAGCAGCCCGAGCCGAGCTACAACAACCCGACGCACTTCCGCTCAGAACTTCAAAATAAAAGTCGTGGGAAACACAGACATTCGTTTAGATTTTCATTTTTTAAATAAATTCTCACCAAAAACAAAACAAAACAAAAACAAAAATAAGAAACTAGCAACGGTTGTAAGGTAAATACGTACTTTTTTTACAAGCTTTGTCCTGTACTTGTAAATGTAATTTTTTTAGGTACTTTTATTTTTAAGCGACACCTCTACTCCACTACATTGAATGATAAGATTATAAAAGACCACACTGTTAAACATTAAACCACAGTTTCTCATACTTTTCAGATTTGGATACAAACTAGCAAAGTGGTTTATGTAGTAAAATAAAATAAAAAAAAAATACAGCAAAGAATATAGTGAGATCAAGAAATAACACTAAGAGAATTAAATTAATATATACTTAATATATATTATCACAAAGATTTAATCTAATCTCTAATCATGTTATTGCAACAGAGATTTATCATTTGACTCTTTGAACTGAACCCAAATATTGAAATCATTAAACTAAACCAGCTTACTGCAAATAAATGAATTTAAACGAGCTCCAGCCAGAGAAAATTCCAAGTCCTTTATTTGTCCCACAGTGGAGAAATTGTGCCATTGTTGCAGTACAGAGATAAAAAAAATAGATTTAGCTCCTAATTAATTAATTAATTAAATTATTAATTATTATATTATATTAAATATTAATTAAATTAATATTAAAAATATTAAATAGTAGTGTAGACGTGTGTGTGTGTGTGTGTGTGTGTGTGTGTATAATAGTTTACTGACATTAATTTAGATTCAGCGTATGTGGTTGAACAGTGTTACAGCTGCAGGAAGGAGAGATCTGCAGTAACACCCTTTCACACTTTTGGGGTGGAGCAACCAGCTGCTCTAACCGTTAAAGTGCAGCTTGCACTTTCAGATTCAGAAAAATACTGTATATGAGTGAAGCCCTTTTCTTTTTCTTTCTTTTCTTTATTAAGAGCTGATTCAGTCTAATGTTGAATAGGTATTGTGGGAAAATGAAAAAGTAGTTTCACAAGATCAAAATCTCATTGACCTTCCTGTAATCTATCTATTTATCTATTTAAACACACTTACCTTGATACTCAGTGTGATGTTACATTACAACTGAATGAATTTAATTATGTCTGACATAACTGACATGAGCAGCACAGCGTGGCGCTGTTGAATCACAGCAAGAAGATCCAGGGTCTTTGTGTTGCGTTTGGACCTTAGTGTGGGTCCAGTTCTATTCAGTGTTAATAAAAACCTGTATTGAAAGGATTTGTTAATGTTCAGTTTCAGGACCTTATTCTGGGAATTAATGTATTTAATCAAAAAACCAAACAGTAAACTGCATCATTCCAACAAGGAAATCTATATTCACATTGCCCAGAAGCTCATTTATTCCCTGGAAACATCTTTAATTGTAATGCATTTATTCTTCTGACAGACAAATAGGCAGTCATAGTCAGAACATATCAAACATTTCCCTTGAAGCCATACAGACTGTATATGCCCACATCTCTGTGCATAAAGCACACAATATAAAGGGCAGGTTATGTAATGTTGGTGCAGCATGTAAGGTCAATGTTGTGACCCCTCACATGTTTAGTTCTCTCTCTCTCACACACACACACTAATAGACACAATCTGTTACATCTCATTAATAAATGACTAAATCAATATCCTCCTTCACTCCTGTGTAGCTTCAGGAATTCAAACTATTCTCTTATCTCATTGGGGAGCATAAGCTGTTTGCTAACAGTTGACCACTTTCCACACAGTGCAGTAAACATGATCAGTTGGTAGCAGCACATTGTCAGGTTTTTGTTTTACATTTCCAAACAATTTTGTGGTTCTCCTCTGCAGCACTTTACTGTTAATCTCTGTGTTAAAGTGATTGTGATCAGATCCTTATTGCAGCCTGAGCTTGAGAATAACACATGAAGGTTAAAGGTGCTGATCCATCCAATGAGTTTGTGAGGAGGTTCGGGGGGATGTTTGTTTTAGTGTCATATTTATGCAGTGCAGCAGGGCTGTTTTTACAAGTTGATGACACTAATGTTAAACCACTGTCTCCTAACGCTTATAAATATCTACACATCTTCATAAAATATAGTTAATATGGAAAATATATCATTAAACAACAGGACATCGGTATTTACAAAAAATATCTTTATTGGAAAAAAAGAATGTTGAAAATAAAAATCAAACATTTACTATATATATTTATATATATATATATATATATATATATATATATATATATATATATATATATATATATAAAATTCAATTTTAACACAATCTCAAGTGTACAAAGGCAATCTTGAAAGTGTATCAATGCAATAGAAAGTTATTGCACTCTTCATGATTGTTCCGCACATTACATATTGATTATAAGGCAGAAGAACAACACATTTAAAAGGACACATCCTGATGTTAATCAGTTTCAGATTAAATATCGTACCATGGTTTGAAATCTGAGTTACAACTATGCAACTTACTTTGTTCAACACCAGAGTTTCTTGCTGGTAAAAAAAAAAAAAAAAAAAAACATTACCCAGCATTGTAAAAGGTGTGCATTTAAAAGTCCAGCATTTGGATTTACACAGTACTTGCATGCAGTCTAACAAAAGCATGCTTACATGGTTAAGTCCACTACGTGACCTGAAAATGTCGACATCTAAAGGCACATATTGCATCTGCAATAACTTACTGAAATTACTTCATTAGCAACAAACAAAAAACAAAACTAGACACATCTTACAGTGCCTCATAGAATAGGTTAATAGGTGCTTCTTTTTTTAAAGATATAGTGTATTTAACAAACAATACTCAATAACTCAGAAATTTGTACAATCAGTCATATTAAAAATGCTATGAAGTATAAATATGACATGTTCTTTTCTCAACAGTAAGTACCTGCACTGTGAGGTGTTGTTTAAAGAAACAAAATAACTAAAACTGATTCTAAAAAAGTCTCACTGATTCTCCAACTTCCAGAGAAAAAAGGAAGCACCGCCATGTTCTTCAATGTGTCCACATGAAAAATAAAGTGCTATTGTCAAGAGTCATTGCTCTGCTTCACTTGCAGTTAATCATTTCGCCTCAAGGAAATAACTGTTGTGACACGTTGGCAAAGAACAGGAAGCTGTTTTCTTCTTTGCATAGTTAAATGTGGCGAGTCCTTCAGAAATGTGGTCCCTGGGTCTTTGGTGTGGAAATAAAACATAAACATTGCCACACAATGCAACACGCACCCCACACATCACAAAAAAAACCTCAGCATATCTAAATACATCACTTTCACACCATGGCAGGATTGGGCTAATTGTTATTTTTGTGCAATCCAGCTATTGCACTGAATATTTTGTGGTGCTACAGCTCACGTCCAAAGTTCAGTTCTTGCATCTTTTATTTGCTTTGGTTTTCTGATGCTTCTATCATGGCCCTGAATCTTGAGTTTTCATCTGCAAGCAAGGCAGTGGGACTGTCAAACTCCACAATCTATAAGAATGGAAAGGAGAAAAAGAAAAAAAAAAAATCAGCATTGGCATATAAAATCAAAAGGTTCAATTCTTATGTACAAAGAAAAAAAATTAATCTGTTTTTCTCCTATAAAAGACAGGAAAATAAATTTAGCGCAGACAGCATATGAATTTAAATGCCTCTCCCCAGGCAGACTTGTTATGCTTTAGTGAATGACACAAACTGATACTAATTGATCACTTCAAGGTTATTTATATTCAGCTGTTGACAAACAAATGTTGACACAGTTGACATGGTTTTTGTAATTTCTGCTAAATTAAATATATTTGAGCACAGAAAAACAAGATCAGACATTATTGAGTTGGAGGTTGGAGGTTAAAGCTGAAGATGTAACAGTCAATGTAACAAGCTGTAGATCATTTAAGGCCAACAAATATTTATTAAATAATTCAGTTTCATTAATGTCTCAGCAGTGAACTGACACACTAATGCAGCAAGGCCAATCACATTATTGAATCCTTAGAAATAAAATCAACGTACTAATAAGGCTGCAGGCTGCCACTCAGGTAACCATTTATGTGCATTTCATGTTCACAGCTCACATCAAATGTCAACTTCAACACTACACCACCAAAGTAAAACGTGCACGTCTTGTCCAATCCATCACCTCAAAACGGCCAATTTACACTGCCGAGCGGTGGGTGTTCTAACTTGGGAACGAATTTCAATCACAAGGCTGAGTTACGTGATTGTGCAGACGAGTTGTGTTGAATTTATACACACACCTGCCCATTATCCAGGACCATGACCCTGCTGCAGCTTATCACTGTGTTGAGACGATGGGCGATGATGAGGGTGGTGCAGCTGCCGAACGCACAACGAATAGTTTCCTGGATGAGACGGTCGGTCTCGGTGTCGATGGCCGCTGTCGCCTCATCCAGTATAAGAACCTGAAACCAAACAATGAAGACAAGACATTGAACGGCAAAGTTAATCAAGATCACAGTGTTTTATCTATAAATTACAGAATTTTATGTTAGTTCAACAATTTGTGAGGTCCATTTATGATGCCAACCACCAGGTGGCAGTATTATCCCATGCAGAGAAACGTGCACGTTGAGATGAGTGTGAGAAAAGAGGTGTTGTTTTTTCCATCATAAGACTGAGGAAAATCTCTTACTCGAGCTGCAACAATCGTCACCCCATTCCAAACAATGTGCTACATGTAAATAAAAACCAGCAGAATTATACAATATGCACCTTGCTGTTCCTCAGCAGGGCCCTGGCCACACAGAGAAGCTGTCGCTCTCCCACTGAGAAGTTCTCTCCGTTCTCTGTCACCTCTGAGAGGAGGGAGTGAGGCAGCTGGCTGACCTGAGGAAGGACAAAAGGTAGAAACAAGATCAAAAACAGGAGCTTATTCTGTTCAAGTAATATTTCATTTGACATGAACTGACAGTATCTGACCATGTTGTTATTTACCATTTCTTTAATATGAGTCTTCTCAAGAGCTTCCCATATCTCTGCATCAGAATATTGATCCCATGGGTCCAAATTGGTCCTATTAGAAAAACAAAAAAACAAAAACAAAGCATAATTGTGATATTATGACAATTTCACATGAAGACATTCACTGGTGCTTCTCATTTTGTCTTTGAATCTGTCTTATTTATCTCATCTGTTGTTTCATTATAACTTTCTGCAGATTACTGCTGGGCCCATTTGCAGTAAATCAATTCCACAAAAAACCTTCAAAGATCCTATTTTCCAGTAAATGGTAAAAATGGCTCGTATTTAAGCAGATAATAGACTGACTGACCATGTGTATATATATGTGTGTATATGTGTGTGTGTGTGTGTGAGTGATGTACTTAATTTCCCTTCGGGCATGAATAAAGTCAACTATCTATCTATCTTCTATCTATCTATTGTTCAATTAAAGTAGCAGATTGACTAACTGAAGCCAGGTGGGTGTAGCTGTAGCTGTAGGGTAAGAGACCATGTCTTACATTTAAACAAATGACAGATGCTCATTGAGAACGTGATGCTGCACTGCTTTACACAGGATTTTACATGAAAGAGGATTGATTGCTCATTTTTTTTTTGTTTTAATTTATTTTTGTCAGAACAATGAACCAGCTACAATTCTTAGTAATAGGAGCAATTATCACTGGATTACCTGACAGTGCCGATGAAGAGCACAGGCTCTTGAGGAATGATGGCTAGTTTGCTCCGCAGGTCATCCAGACCAATCTGTGCAATATTGATCCCGTCAATGATAATAGAGCCTCCTGTCAGCTCCACCAGTCTGAACAGAGCAACACCCAGAGAGGACTTTCCTGCAAATGCAGACAAAAACAATACAGTGAGAACAAATGTGCGCAGGGGTCAGGTCAAAAACAGAGGTGTAAACATGAGCTGAAAATGCCGTCGGCTGCAGAGCAGACTCATAACTCACTCATACCTGAGCCTGTGCGGCCCACAATGCCAATAGTCTCCTCAGGCAGGATGGTGAAGGACAGGTTCTTAAGCACCAGCGGCAGATCATCACGATAACGCATCTCCACGTTCTGGAAGGTGATCTTACCCTGCTCGGGCCAGGACTGGGCAGGAGCATCCACCTCAGGACTTTGTCTGGGTGCTTCACTCTCTAGACACTGAGATAAGGGACAGTGATGATATCTGGTATTAATCTCAAAATCTCTGTGGAGATACATGCACCCTGAACTGATTTGCAGTGATTTTCCCTCCTTGAGATTTTCTTGGCACTTGAAACAGAAAAAGAAATTTGTTGATATTGGTATCTTTGTGGTTTTCTGGCTGTTGTGTGAGACAAGCCCTGTCATGAGTTCTAGAGTGTGTAAAGACCTCACTCTAGGTTTCAATCTGCTTCCTGCCGTGAGCATCACACATATACAATCACACACATGCACACACGTTGGCACATGCCAGCTGCAGCTGAATTCCACAGCTCTATTGTAGCAAGTTAAACTCCATCTGATGTGTGTGTCTCTAGACGGTGTCCCAGCCTGTTTGACCTTGTACAATATGTCTGAGTGCCACATAATCCACCTTACGGTGTTATTCAACGCTCTTACCTTTACATAATGATTGATCCTCTCGACTGATGTAAACCGAGCTTCAGTCTCTGTGAGCAACCTCACTGTAAATTGAAACAAACCGGTCAGCTGTAGGTGGAAAAAAAAAAAACAGAGTGAGTTTGGAAGGTTAATGATTAACACTGTCACGCATATTACTGTGAAAACACGGGGTATTTACATGAGCTGCTGCTCTACAATAGATGAACAGTAAAACAGTAAAACATTTACAGAGTAATAAACAGGGTTGCTGATATGGTTCAGTTCTCTTTCTCAGCTATTGTGACTCTTAACGCAAACACGGAGCATTAAAAAATGTATTATAACAGTGAAGAATGGAATGGAAATGTGGTGTTGTACGCAAGAATCTGATGCATCTCCTTCCATTTAAAGAATGACTGAGGTTGAATCTGTTAATAATATGTTGGTAGTTTAAATACCAGCTACACGCTGCTAAAAACCTAAATACTAAACAGCAGCTATAAAGTGAAGCTACTATAATAGTGACACAAGTAGATAAGAGTCATTAAATCAGTGAACATGGACAGTACAGCAAAATTTAACTACATTTTCTCATGAATTCATTTTTCCCTGGTAAGAGGAAGTGTGAGGAAATGTGTTATTTATGAGTTAGTTTCGCTGTGAGCAGGTTTCCACTGTAAGACTCATTGGCAATGACTAAGCTTTTTTGTGCAAAAAACAGAAGGAAATAACTTTTCTACCACTCCTGGCAGAAAGGATACCTTATTGGTCCTAATATAAGACAACAATTTTCTCTGAATATGATGTTCTTGAATGTGTGGTATTGTTGGGATTTTTACAGTCTTTCAGAGTTAATCAGCATTATCCATCAGAACCTTCTGAAAGCTGGTTCAGCTGCACAAGAAGAACTTCATCTAAGCATCTCCTGACATCTTTACCTCAGAAATGAACCAAGAGCAAAATCTGTCAGAAAACATTTTAGTTTTCTTTCCCATCTGCAGCTTTAGACATACAAATCTTTCCAACCTTTAGACTAACAGGCTGTCTGTGTTTTTTGTTTTTTTTATACATTAATGTTGTGTTTGCTACATGCGTTTGTTTACAAACCTGCACTGCGTACGATATGGCCAGGCCTGCATAGGCTGGAGGTATCTGATTGTGCATGAAGACAATGAAAAGTGCTACAGCAGTGATAAGAGAGATGCTGATGAGGTCCAGGCGAACAGCCAGCCAACGCATAGCACAACTGAAGAGGTAGTTGGAGGCCTGGTTAGTGTCCAGTAATTCCTGATATCTGTAAAAAAAAAAAAGCAGAAGAGCAGAAACCACAAGAAGTGATAAGATGAAATTAAAAATTAATGATCTCCATCTCTGACTGACAACATTATATTCACCTTTGGAGGAAATCGTGCCCTCTCCCATATGCGTGGATGGTAGAGAGTCCCTGAAGACTGCTGGTGATGTGAGAGGTGAATGGTGATTGGCTGATGTTTTCTAGGCGCTTCAGCTCGCGAATCAGAACCCTGGAAAAGAACAAAGTTAATTTGTTTTTGCATTCATTTTACTAGATTGTGTGCAAATAGGCTCCAGCTTTATGTCTAATAAATGACATTTAACTGGAAACCATGAAGAATTTTAAAATCCTGTATAAAATGTGAGATATAAGTCGTTGTGAATGTGATGTGGTTTTGTTTTAAAGTCAAACTCTGCACTTCACAACGATTTTGCAGCCTTCAGCGCCTTATGTTCTTTGTAAGATCTTGAAGGGAGCACAGACATTACATTTTAATACTGAAGCACCAGCGAGGAGTGAAAACTGGAAAATACATCAGCCCTAATGATACTGTTGCATGGCAGACGGGTAATGACGGCACGGTGGCCAGGGAGGGATTCAGTCCACAACACAGCAAACATTTTCCTGACAAAAATCTGGGCCTTTCCCACTGTCGTGATGCATGTGCCACGTTATGAGCAACGTCGCACGGAGACGGCTATACACTGGGCCAGAGAGACACCAGACTGGTCATCTACGAGTCTGTGTGAGCGAGAGAGGTTTATTGACAAAGGTGGGGTCGTCTTTCTACTTTTAGACGCCAAGGTAGAATGGACGGTGCATGTGAATTACAAGTCTCCCATGAATCATTTGGTTTTCTCATAAAAGCTGAGAAGAGAGAGAGGGAAAGAACATGACACGTCCCCGCTTCAGGGCTGTGATACAGACAAACATGTTTATGCCCTGGGCAGTTTCATTTCAGAATTCAATAAAGGCAGCTTTAACGTGGGTAATTTCAATGGGAGATCCAGTTTGATGTAAAATCTATACATATCCTGCTACACTGTGATTTAAGCAAGAAAAAGATATTTAAAACATTGCCAAGGGTGATTGCTTGCTTTTGGTAACCGTGAGGAATCATCTCTTTAGTGAGGTTAATATTCAAAGTATATCATTCACTCCCAACGCTGTACTTACAATCTGAGTGCCTCTTAAAAGTTAAAAAGGAAACAACTAAGTTTCTTCTCAAGAGACAAACTGGTATCAGATTTGATTAAAGAAGTCAAAAGTTCAAATGTATGTGCTGAGAAAATATCAAATGTGATTTTTAAGCAGAGAGAAAATATAGAAGTGAACCTGTTCAACTGTGCCACATTCATTTTCACTATTTGCCAATATGTCACATATATACATGTATATATCTTGTTTGTATAATGACTAAGCCATTCTGCTTGTTGGTGGACTGTTGTTGTTGTTGACAAAAATAACAATAATAACACGGAGAATTGCGTTCTTCTTTTTCTATCAGACGGACGGAGGAAATAACAACATTCTGTGGTTATTTCCCAAGATATCAGCGAGCCGCTGCTTCCCTCTGTGGATTCACCTTTATTACACAATTACTGCATAACTGTAAATAATGACTAAAGCGGAATCATCATCAGATGATCCAGAGCAACATTTATCTCAAATAACCAGCTGGGAAAAATTAAATCAATGACCAATGATGCTACATATTTGCAGATAGGAATCATCACCGACATGTTACACCCTGATGCCACTGTTCATATCTATGCATTACTTATTTCATAATTGTAACATAGCACAATAGGTGGTGCTGCTGTTTGTGCAGCTGATCATTGATTCACAGTGCGATATAGCCTGTGCACTAATTAGAGATACCCATGAAAGTTGCATTTACAACATATGGGAAGGACTTTTTAATGAGCAGCTTTTTATATGCATGAGATGCTGCAAGATTTGGTCTCTTTATTCAAATCTTACACAAGTAATAAATGACCTAATATTACATAGAGAGAATTAACTAAAATTTAGCCAGAATTGCACATTATAGAATCATTAACATTTCATAAAAAAATCACAATTCACAGAGAATTATTAATTCATGTGGTTCATTATTCTGTTTTTTTCCTATGGTTGAATGTGATTACACTTATTAACTCTTGTTGGAGGAGCAGCAGGTTGATATTATCAGAAAAAGTCAACTGCGTCAAACAGCAGACAGACAAAGTTAGTAAGTAGAAATTGAAGGACTGCTACTAAAGAGCCAGAACTATGATAGGTAGAGAAGCGATGAGAGTCTGACCTGGAGACACGGTTTACAACGCAGAGGAAAACTCCCAGTGGCACAATGGAGATCAGGAACCAGGGGAAGACGATGCTCACCATTCCCAAACAAAACAGTACCAGGGTCAGGTTCTGCAGCAGCATTTCAGCTTGCATGGTCAGACGGACATCCACTGTGGAGAGGAGGAGGCATATCGTATATCATACACAGTCAAACTTTCTCTTTGTGACTTTTTGTGTGTTTATTTTACAGAAAAGGAGAAGATCTGTGGGTTATATAAATGTAGTGGATTCTTCAAAAAATATTATGTTTAGAAACAAAACCAACCATCCAACATAACAAACAACAACCCTCATCTCAAGATGTCGAGCAAAGACGTCACTGAAGTGGATTAAAAAAAAAAAAAGCATTCACTTGAGAACATACTCGATGTCAAATCATACTGTGCCTTGGCACTACACCTTGTCAACCAGTGACTTTGCTGACAGAGCTCTCTTGGGGGGAGAAGTTCACAGTCAAGACAAATCAAGCCTCACCCTCATCCATGTCCCTGGAGAAACGGGTCAGAATACGACCCAGAGGTGTTGTATCGAAAAAGTGCATGGGGCTGAGAAGGAGGCGGCGGAACAGCTTGTCGTGGAGCGCGGAGGCAGCCTTCACCGTGCACTGTCAACACAAACAACAGCCGTGTTTGAACATGAGACCTGGCACATATAAACAAACCACTTTAGGAAACATAAGGAAACAATCGTAACTTGGATAAACAGACAGTTAGTGAAGAAACTGTCAAGTTTGTGTGTTTAGCCTCAAACACAATGGATAAATACAGTGGCACAAATATGTTGCACCTCTAGAGACACAAACTCTTCTTCACCATATGCTACGCATGTGGTGGTGGATATTTATTTTTTCTCCCCCCTTTCACACAAGGCTTGATGTCAAATCTTAGTTTATAATGAGCCTCTGGGAGGCTGACATAAAGGTCATGACCTAATGCGCAAGAGACATTTCGCCAATTGGACAGAAATTACATGTGACAGCAGAGAACAAATTAATTCTATTAATGGAATATTCAACACTCCCAAAGATCTCATCACAGCTAGGGGTAAAAAAAAGATTAGCCATCTTTGAAAAATTAGCAATTTCAAGTGGCACACATTAATGTGGAGGCCCAACCTCTATGATGCAGTGTCAGGATGGGTTAGATTGAAAAAGAGGATGCACACCCGAAGGGGCAGTGACATGAACATGCACACACGCACACACACACACACACACACACACACACACACACACACACATACAAGTATTTATCCATTTTCTCTGTCTCTTTGTCTTTTTTGCAGTCACACACACACTCACACACATTTAGCCACTGAAAGCTGTGAGGCATGGTAGTGGACAGAGAAATGGATTTGGCCCACAGGCTTTTTCAATTATAGCACTGGAACTGTGAAAGCATAAATGAAAAGACAATAAAGACAATTATGGAGGAGCGCTGCTTAACTGTAAAGCTTTAATATATCAGCTTTTCATATTCCTTTCAAATGCCATAATCATTTCATCAGTGATCACGAGGAGAAAGAGGTGAGGCCTGAGGAAAAGGTTGCAATTGGGCGGTTAGGATGGGGTGTGTGTGTGTGTGTGTGTGTGTGTGTGTGTGTGTGTGTGTAGGGAGGGGTCTTACCTTCACAAACACCAGCCCTCGCACCGTCTTCAGCAATAAAGCTGCTCCCATGGAGACAACATAAACAGTTGAATAGTACTGAATGTGAGGATTGAGTCTCATGCTGTTGCTCGCCATAGTTTCATTCTCCAAGATTAATGATGTGTTCTGAGGGCAGATGGAGCAACAAATAACAAAGACTGAGAAAAAAATCCATTTTCCCCCCCACGCAAAGAATTTTGCCTTAATGAAATTGAGAAAAGCACACTGTAGCATTCACGAAAAATCAGTCAGTTCAATGATGTTTACTATTCCATGCACATTTCTCAATAGCAGCCACTGCCTGCTTTGCTGCACATCTGTTTCTTCACTGCTTGCGCTTGTTTTTAATTAAGTTTACCGTGATGCTGTTGCTTTTTTAATCATGCACATTCAGATTAATGCTCACTCAGCTGCCACAAGTCACTGAAGCATAGTAGTTATTTTTCTTTTGGGAGCCAGACACACACTAAAGAGAGGCATCTATTATAGTAAAACAGGATCGTCCCCAAACTCACCCCGCTGCCCTGCCTGATCCAGTGACTCAGCCACCAGTTGCTGAAGGCTATACTTCCTGTGGTGGAAAGGAAGAAGATGATGTTGATGATGAAGATGATTGGACCTCCTGCTGCTTTGATGTAGGCAGCGTACACAGACCAGGCAACTGCACCGGAGCCTTTCTCTTCAGCTTTCATCAGTTGTCCTGATGGAAATAAGTGAGAAATAAGATTAAAAAACAAAGAAAAAAAGTTACTTGTGATGACAAAAGGGAACATTTAGTATTTAACATATGTTTAGTGAATCAAAAGTGGCAGTCTCTCACCAGTTTTTTTGATTTCCACTTTTGGTTTAACCTTGGCAACATCAGTGCTTCTCTCAGCCTTGTCTACTTCTGCCCTTTGCTGTTTGTTCTTTAAATTCTCTTTCACCAGATCCTAAAAGACAAAAACAAAAACAAAAAAATTACATAGGACAAAAGGGAGTTTTGAAAGATATCACATGAACCGTAACAACATGCTGCAAGTCATTTAAACAGAGATACTGTTGACAGGGTCTTTAGCTGCTCACCAGCAAATCAATGCACGCATAAATAATGAAAGGCCTCGTATGCATTAACATTTCCTGGCTACCGGGTCTGCCTTTTTGGGCTTATGAATTATTCAGCTTGTAATGTTCAATGTTATTGTGTTGTGAGGGCAAAGATGCCTTATTCAAAAGATCTGGCCTGGTGCCTCGTGTGCCCCTGGCCTTACCTCCTGTTGCATGCTGCTGAATAGGGTGGCATAGTCACGCTCTTTAGCCATTAGCTGTGCATGGGTGCCATGCTCGGCAATCTGCCCATCCTTCATCAGAATAACATCGTCACACTCGGGTAGATACTAAAATATGAAAAGATGAAACACAAAGGCGAAATGTCAAAAATGTAATATCACAAACATTTTGAATATTCAGAGCTTTAAACTTTAATCAAAAATGCTTTTTAAACAACACCCGTGTGATTAAATGCTAATGCTAAAACTACAAGAAAATAAAGACTGCACATTGAAATTCACAAACAATCCTTTACCTGGAGCTGGTGGGTTACAAAGAGCACAGTCCTGCCTTTTGCAGCACCCTTAATAGCTTGATAGAAGACATGGGACCCCACACAAGCATCAACAGCGCTGAGAGGATCATCTAGGAGAAGTATGGGGTGATCACTGTACATAGCACGAGCCAGACTCACTCTCTGACGCTGCCCTCCACTCAGGTTGGCACCTCTCTCTCCAATCTAGACAGAGAAGAGAAAAGAAAAAAAATGCTTCAAAAACCTCTTCTCTGGTTGTGGTTGAACCATCTGTCTGTCAACTTAAAAGAAAAACTGTTTTTTTACAATGTCTTTTTTTTTTTTTTTTTACCTCTGTCATGTCTCCATATGGAAGCTCTGCAAGATCTGGAAGAAGACAGCAAGACTCCAGGACAGTACTGTATCTGACGAGGAAACGAATATATAAGATTAGATAAAGATAAATGTCATCTTTAATAGTTTTTGTTCATCATAACTTTATTATTCACTGATGGGGCTTACTTGTCTGGGTCGTACTCGTTTCCAAAAAGGACGTTTTCCTTCAGTGAATCATTGAGGATCCAGGCTTGTTGTGACACATAAGCGAAGCCGGCATTGGCAGCAACATTTCCCTCTAACAAGGTCATCTGCAACACAAAAACTGAGGGTTGGAACCAAACACCAAACCTATATAAACCCCGGTTGCTGTTACTCATGTACGTTTCTCACCTGTCCCAGCAGAGCAGATAGGAGTGAGCTCTTTCCGCTCCCGACACCTCCACAGATCCCAACTAATGAACCCTAAAAAGGGCAGAAACAGCAGCATTGTCGGAATTAAATGTTTATCCAACCATTTAACTAAAATATCCTCAAACCACTTAACATAAGTTTGTTTGGTTACCCTCTTAATGCGCAGATCAATATGGTGCAGGGTCTTGTGGAGTGGAGGACGTATGCTTTGAGTAGAGGATATGGTGCTTTGTGGACTCTCCTGTTCCATATTTGTGAGGAGACTTTGTGCATTGGGACCCTCCTTATTTCCTTTGCTGTCCTCTGTAGAAATGTAAAGGCTTAGCTTCTCCCTGCGCAGCACACGCTTCATCCCTCCACGCTTCTTTGGAGGAGGTTTTGCAGCCGGAGCACGCGCCTTTTCCCAAGCCAGTGTGGCATCTTGAAATTCTACTGCATTGCCAGGATCCTGCATTTTGACCAACACCACCTCCCTATCATCCATCAAGAAGAGCCTCTGTGGAGACAGACACATATATGATGGGGTTATGTTATGCAACATTTAGGATGAACTGCACATTGAGATTGTGCTTAGAGCCACAACAATCAACTTCCTGTTTCCAAGCATGTGATTCTTCAACTCGAGGTTATCAAAAGTCATGTGATAATGACACTGCTGTGATAAAAGCAGTTCCAATAATAGAACCAGCCCCACCTGTGTAAGTACATCACTAATTTTAAACTATACACTACATATGTGTAAAACTAAGAATACCTCAAGCCTTTTGGTGGGTTCTTGGCAGAAGTTCCTGCTTATTTAACCCTAGCTGTGTCTGTAAAACCATCTCTCACTAATGTGTGATTTTTACCATGTGTTTGGAATAAACTATGTCAAAAATGTCAGTATGGGGTGAGGTGGAGTGTGTTTTAGCATCAACAGCAGCTACTCTTTGTTGGCTCTTACCCACTCATATTGTATCCACAGGCTCTAAGATTATTTTATTCAGTTGACCTTTATAAGTTCCATATACATTTTGTCAAGTAATGTGTCGCTGCTTTAATTATGTTATTAAAACACAAATGAGGTATGTTAAACCAGGCATTTTTACCTGAAATCTTTTGACTGCCACAGCACCCTCTGACAGTGACCTCACTGCCAATGGTGTGACTTTTAGGGCAAAGGTCATGGAGTTGAAAACTGCAACTACAGTGAAAGCCTGAGACAGAATGTTTAGATAAAGACAAATTATTAGTTAAATTGTTGTTTCTAAGGCTAAAGACATAAAAGTTACTTCAATTTTGTCTGGTCAAGTGGTTAAAGGAGTCAACCACTCGTGACATTAACTTTAAAATAAAAATAATGAGGTGAAATCATTGATTAATTTAAGGTGAGTGGAACATTAAAGCAACAGGTAAATCACATATGGAAAAAGCAATGACACAGGACAACAGGTGCTTATTAAATGAATTACCTCGGCCGCAGTGAGGTCATAGCCTAAGGCCATGTGTAGGGTGAAAGTGCAAACGCTGGCTATCACCACAACAATAGGAGCGACTCCCACTGTGAGGCTCTGGACGACCCCTGCTTTCTCCAGAATCCCCCTCTCTTCAGATCGCACCTCTGTTGAAGAGACAAGAAGCAGAGAGATGATTAAATGAAAGGCAGAGACAAGCAGAAAGTGAGAGAGAAAAGAGGGAGAAAAAAATAAGGAATGAGTGACTCCCAGAGGGTTCTCCAGTGGAAATTCAATCAACAACACCATAAGAGTCCCTAACCAACACGCAGCTAGTAGACAGAAATAGATACAAGAGAAGAGGACAAGGGCCTTACATCCATACATGGTATGAAAGTGGTTTCAAAACCTGCCAAACCTTGATAACTGTCCAAGACTAATGCACAAATCCTGTGCCCTTTCCTTCATGTTTGTATCTCTCAAATGCACACCCTAGCTGCTTTGTTAACCCAGTTCGCTGGGTGAAAATATTGGAACAAAAATCATCTTTAATTCAGTCCCAGTAGCACGTTGAGTGTGTGTATGAAATATTAGAATCCCCTTCTCCAGGTACGTTTTATTCCTCATGAAATTCAGTTTGGATTCTACGTGTGTTTCTGCATGAATTAGAAAGCAAAAGTCACACGCTCCAGACAAAGACACTGTGATCATCCATTTAACAACAATAGTAATTGAATGGAATGACATTGTAACTCTTAAGACTCCTTGGCCATTAAGTTGAATGGCAATTAATTATCATTATAATAAGTAATCACAGGACAGCAGTGACAATGAGCCCCACCTGGCTAATTTGGAGCGTGATTAAAAGAGGAAAATGATCCTTATCCACAACCTACAGTGAGGACCTCATGAGAAAAGGGCATTGCTAATTCACGGATGAGAAGAACAACCCAGACAGTCATTTAAGATATCATAAAGCCCCAAACACCTTGCAAATTAACCTTGAAGTCAGTAGATTCAAACTGGCCTTGACTATAGACTGTGGCACAGGGAAAGACTTAGAAGAGCAACCTAATGAAAATGGATTTGGGGTCAGGGTTATCTTGCCAATCTGCTAAAAGGAAACGTCTAATTCGAGCTGATAAAATGACCATTTAGTCACTAATTTGCAACAGTGACAGGTGTGCAAATGAGGTGACCCTTTGTTCTGAGTGAGTTGGGAAATAGAAAGTCTGATGCATGTGGTATGAAGTTTGTATCTCTGAAGAAATATCTGGTCTGGAGCAGAAACAGGATATGAGCAGTGTATTAGGACATCAGCGACTCTTTGTGCAACACGACAGGCACTCACTGTGAACATTTTGTGCAAAGGCGTCTTCCCAACAATACATCTTGATGAACTTAATGCAGCTCAGGATCTCATTCATCAGCCTCACGCGCCGGTCAGTGACCGACACGCACTTCTTGCGGAAATACGCCGTCAGCCTGGACGCGAGCATCTGTCCAGACAGGAATAGAGGAAACGATGACATGAGAAATAAGTGGCAGCAGAGGAAATGAAAGCAGACACAATCACATTAGTTGTGCTGCGGGCCTGTCCGGCGGACCAAAGTGATAAATGCTTTTCACGTCAATACCAGAGTCTCCAGCTGTCAGGCTTCAGCTTAGACTGAGTATAATTTGGAAATAACAGCTTCAAAGTTGACAAGAGCCTGATAGCCAGATTATGATGTTTGTGTTAATTGTGTTCAAGCCTGCTGGCTCAGACAATAATAAATCAACAGACATTTACCTATTGATAAAATGTTTATAAACCTCCTATTATTAATGAAATGGCTTCTCATGGCTGTAATATGTATATTCATACTTTTGGAAGGACTTTACTATTGTGAAATTGCATGTCACTGCTATAATGAGTGTGGTTATTAATTATTTTTATTTGCATGTAATGAAATAAATTAATACACTCTAAATTAAAATCACTGACAGTTGTTTGCGTTTGATTGTGTTTGTCGTTATCAGTTTATTCTGATTTGTGTGCCTATTATTAATGCGGCTTGTTTGTTGTTGTTTGTGTCATGTTGTGTTACACAAAAGTCTTCCAGACTTGGATCAAATTAATTTTTCATCCTTTGTCTCTCTATTTTTAAGATGTGTTTCACTGTCGTACCATGGTGGGATAGAAGATGACGAAAATGGCCGACCCCACCAGTGCAGTAGGGCCGAGGAAGTATGTGGTGTAAGACAGACCCAGTATTCCCACTATGGGTCCCCGACCAGCAGGCAGCCCACTGACACAGCCTCATACAGACGCTGGCCGTCACTGGAGCAGATGTTGATCAGCTGGGTAGAAAGACGGAGATTCATATTATACATTACATTAAAAAGCTTCAATTCACTAAACTAAACCTTTTCATTCTGAAACATTACCGCTAAGACTATAAAAGCTATTTTACAAATAGAATTGTCATTTCCCACATTTAATTGCAAGACAATGGTTTCTCTTAAGCTGCGTAATGGCTAATCTTAGACAGCCTCCCCTCCCTCAGGCTGTGGGATTTGTTGAAATCTAAGCAGTAACGGTGCATGAATTAAATTAAATCCATCTCAGTCATCTGTATGAAGTACCCTGCAGTGAGGGATGATTTAGTTAATTTAGAGACAAGACCCACCCAAAGTGATGCCACCTACCTCGCCCAGACCGATGTCTTTAGTGCTGCGCAGGCGAAGGATTTTATGGAAAGCGACAGTGAGAGCGGCCCCACGGAGGCGTGCTGCAGTGCGGTAGTTGACGGCCCACATGAGCGCCAGGGACCAGGAGCGAACCAGTTCCATGAAGAAGATCCCAGCTACCAGACACAGGCCGTATGGCACATTGGTCTCAAAGCTCTGAGAATATTCCAGCAGAGCTCGAATGAGGAGAGCCTGGAACAAAAGGTGAGGAGGAGAAAAGAAGGTTAAGGAAAACAAGCAGGCAAAAATCAGGAACATGGAAGACATGAAGTGGGACAGGAAGAGGAGAAGAAGAAGGGAGGGTATGATTGAGGAAATAGCATAGACAGAGATAAGCAGGGCAGGGTTTGGAAGGAGATAACATCTTAAATCAGTAGATCAGAGATCAAATGAGTAAAATAAACATAAAAACTAGAAAGAATGTTATACGGACAGGCTGCAGTTGAAAGGTCTAATTGACACCAACCAGTCAAATGTGTAAAATAAGATTGGAAATTGACAGAGAGAACATGTACAAGACTGCTTTGTCAGCAAGTGCACTAAATAAATCAGACAGGAATGTGAAACAAATGTCTCATTGTGTAAGAGGTAAATCCAGTTAATGCTATTAGTTGCGGCTAGTAGCAGGCACACAGTGTACACATGACATGACACCAAAATAAACAGCTTGGAGCATGTTGAACAATGAGGCTGACGAAGAAATGTCACAAACTCTTAGAATAAGAGCCTTTAGTTTGTGGTGATTATCTAAAAATGATGATGATGATGATAAAGAATGTTTAAAAATATCTGCTCCTTTTGATGCTCATCTATGGGCATTTTTTGGACGGAAATCTAAAGCCAGTGTGGTAGATAAAAAAAAAAAAAAGCAGCAGCATATTTCAGGACCAAAGCGTGACTGGGTACAAACCAGCTAATCTATGGCATTAATATGGGTTTCACTATCTAAGGCTTTGTAATCTCCCAGTATGTTTTCATTTCAATTTCCAGACTGGCGTGAAACGGGATAAAGCGATTTTCAGAAAATACATCCAGACTTGGGACTCCAAGCCAGCGACCATGCTGAAAGGCACATTAGCCGAATCAGCGGAATATAAAGGCAAAGGAGGATTTGGACGTTACTCACGGGTCCGACGAAGCCTGCCACCATTGTTAGGAGGAGGGAAAAGATGGCCACCAGCATGCGAGTTTGGCAGAACCTCCAGAAGACTCTTGTCAGGGATGCCCCCTCTCGCCCTCGCCTTTTCAGCTCATCGTGCCACAAAAATTCAAGCCTGGAAATAGAGGCGAGTTAAATAAAAATGAAAAAAAAAAAAACATCACAACATTACTGAACTTAATTTACACGATGATGAGTTTTCTTTTTCACACATGAATGCTGTGAAAGCTGCTGTTATATTATCTAGTAACTGTATGTACAAGCTGGCATTTTGAAGGGCAAAATTATCATAAGTGAAAAAGAATATTTTATGTATTTTTTTAATTTTTCCTTAATTAACTTTATTAGAAGTTATGGAGTCACACTTGTAATTAATCATACTGCATGAAAGCAGTGGGGTACGCAAACAGTTTGGCAGATGATCGCAGCAGTAGAAAACCACAAAAGAAAAATGAAGGCAGTTAGTCTGATAACAACGTAAAGGTGACCTACCACACACAATCATGAATGATGCATCACATAATT
The DNA here is from genome assembly GCA_016801845.1 of Polydactylus sextarius. Taxonomy (NCBI): domain Eukaryota; kingdom Metazoa; phylum Chordata; class Actinopteri; family Polynemidae; genus Polydactylus; species Polydactylus sextarius. The sequence goes on along the minus strand of CM028930.1, from coordinate 21,017,198 downwards.
AGACTTGATTAGAATTAGAAAGGTATGACCAAACATTTTAAAGATGTGTTAATGTACTTTTATAGCTGTATAATGCTTCTTGAAGAGGGTAAAATATCTTGTTGGCCAAATGCATCATGGCTAATGACTCCATAAAGCAGCAGCAGAGCAGCTGCAGAAAGTAATTTACGCCCTAATGACTTTATTAAAAACGTATCAGAGATAGACAGAACATTAAACCAACCAGACTCTCACACAGCCTGATAATTACTGCTTGAAGTCAAATGGTGTTGAATCTTAGAAATTGCAATTAATTGCAGCCCAGTCGCTGCGCAGAGCTCAGCTTGAGTCACTGGAGACGAAACTTGTATGTGAATCAAAACCTCTTGCGCAGCAAAATCTTATCAATGGACCAAACTAGAAAAAAGCAAAACCAGCCATGGTAAATAGAAAACAAACATCAATCACAAAGGGAGGAGGAGAGGACATTTGTAATTAAGTATAAATAAATCAAATCAAAAGTGGTGTCGCACATAAATAAAAATCAGAGCACCAGAGCAACAGTGTGGGATCCAAAGGAGTGATTCTAAAAACCATCGTCTCAGTTTGCCAGATGGCAAACTGAGAAGCTGATGTTCCAAGAGTGTGTTGGCCAGTACATCGCGTTCAAGGTTCGCACCTCACTGAGCACCAACAAGTGTCAACTCTCCCAGGGTGCTTTTTCCCATTCCCCCCTCTCGCCACCGTTTTTGATTTGCATCACGGTTGCATAACTGTTCTTGCTATGTAAACACAAGTTAAAGCCCTCCCATCTCGTGCATACCATCATCCAGCCGCGGCAGTGTGATAGCTTTGTGCTCTTTTGCTCCTTTCCCTTCTATGTGCATTTATACGCTCACAAAGGAGCAGCAGCGCTAAACCCCCAGGCCCTGAGCCAGAGCCTTTTAACATTTACAACCCACACACTTGTCACTGGATACAAGAGCGCACTTCCTTCAACAGTCACCCTCGTCTATACTGCCGACTCACCATGACTCGGCAGCATGTGAATGATGGGAAAAGCATTGGTTTCTTTTTCAGCAAGCAGTTAAAAACTAAGTTCCTCTTAATAAGCTTATTGTAAATCTGTGTTGTTCATTCAGTGAATCAGTGCATTACGATTACGACGGCCCATTTCTCAAGCTGTGGCTTGGCAGGCAATCACTGACTTTTATCTGATGGGTCTGCTACGGTTTGACTCCAGTCAATGACAACTAATGAATGTGACAGGGAAATGGAGCATCACAGGTAGAAGAGTTAATGACATAACAACCCAAGTCAGACACTAACTCTCACTGTAATCTCTAATCCCTGCTATTCTTAGCGGCCTCCTGTACCAACACAATGTTCCTGTACCACTAGAGAAAGACTGAATGTTCATCAGTTAAGTTTGCAAACACGCAATGATCTTAACAATTACCAGATTTGAAAATTTGAAATTCTCACGCTCAGAAAACTGTGAATAAAAATTTGGGCTTGCACCTGTGTTAAGGTTGCTGTTTGCAGAGTAACTGACCAGGTTTATCACGCCATTTATTTCTCAATATTTGTTAAAAAAAAAATCAAACTAAAATAATCCCAGGGCCAGTGTCCAGTCCCCTACAGTGTGAGAATGAATGACTGTAGCGTAGATCAGTTTACCTGAATACGACCTGATGCAACAAGCTCAGCTGGGTGCTTGAAAGAAGAAACTTTACTTTTTCACTTCACAGATCATTCTCTGTATCACATTGTGATGCATTTCCATGACCAACTGCATAAAGTCCCAAGCTGACTACGTCTTAAGCAGCTCCACTTAAGATAAAACATCAGCTAGAGCATTAAGGTTTTAGCTAATCTCCACACACAGACAAAGACAAACAGAACAAAAGTGACGCAAAAAAACCTGGGACGCCGTAGCTTTTCAGCAGGTGGCTGTGCACATAAACAAGGACACCAACAAATGTCAACTAATCTCACGACAATACCGAAAACAACTTATCATTTGTCTGTCGTCTGTGGCTCTCAGCCTCACATTAACTGCTTCCTAGACGATGTAAATCTTTAAAAATGTGTCACCAAGCAGGAGTAAACCTTGCACACTCAAAATAACCTACAGTGTGTTTTAATCTTAATGAGCGTCAAACAGTGTAGCTTCCCGATGTGTTTTTAACAGTTTCTGGATGACGACTGAGCTTCAAGGCACAGAGCAATATTGTTGTATTATTAGTAGAATCAATTTTTTTCAAACAAGATAATTCTTGATCATTCTGGTGAGTATCATCAGACTGATCTTTTAATGGGAACTTGATGGTGATGGGACAGACTGCCTAAAATGGGTAGCTGAAGTCACTCACAAAAATGCTTTTTAGTTTTCACAAAGACTGCATCCAGTGTGTCACTGTCTGACACTAACAAATGACTCCGATGTGGCTCCACCTCACCTTTGGACAAACCCCTTTCATGTCATGTCTCACCCCAACTATAATTTTCGAGGAACTGCGAGTGTCAGCATCAAATAGACTTTTCTTAACACCGCGGGTCACTTTCATCAGATGGACCTCAGCAGTGTCACAGTTACCTCACCTTTGGCAGTTGATCTCAGAGGCTTCGTGGCAAGACAGTCCCCAGACATCATCTATAGACAAGCTGGACGCCCTGTAGGCCTTCAGTGCCAGCGGGGAGAGCCAGTGCAGGGTCATAAATGAGAAGAGGCCAGCGTTATCGACTGGGTGCTGGTGTCTGGAGGAGAGAGAGGAAGAAACATAGAAATGAGTGAGAGGTACACACAGCACAGGTACACACAGAGGTGTGATGTTGGGAGGGAGGGGGAAGGCAGTCCAGCACGGTGCTGCTGAGAAAGAAGCGGTGCCTTGGTTTGCAAGAGTCGATGAAAGGTGAATCATGCCCGCAGTGTTTGAACAGTAATTTGCACGCTCTTCACAGAAATCTGAGAGAGCAGCAAAAAAAAAAAAAAAAAAAAAAAAAAGTTCAGGGGCAGTTTATCAGCCGGCATATGTTCAAACATGGCGCTGCCTGTCGCTGGGGGATAAGTTCCTTTCCCTTATCATGGCCTCCTGGTACTCCCAGTCAGCTTGCAATAGTCAGCTCAGAAGACAGGCAGAAAACACAACGACTGTACACTTTTGTGTCTGTGTGTGTCTTTAAATGTGGCATACGTCTGTTAACACGCCAGGCTTAAACTGTCTTGTCTGTTTTACATTTGCCTTTGAATAGCTTACAGTCAGCAAATCACCACATGAATTTAAATACCAGCTTTGTTTACTTGTTAGTTATCCTGAAGGGCTTTAGAAGCTGCAGGCTTTGGCGGTAGCGTCCTCGTCTTTTTGGCCCCCTCTCAACTGATATCACGGTTTCCTCTTCCTCCAGCTCTGGCAGCGGTTGGGGGGAGGACAGTGGCAGGCCCTCCACCCGCCCGGCTGCTTCAATGGCATCAGGGAACATGGCCGCCCCTCTGGGGAGGGAGAGGGAGAGGGAAAGAGAGAGAGAGAACAGCAAAACCACATTAATCACAAATACATTTGTGAAGTGTGATAACAGCCTGAAAATATATAACTACAGACAAACTCTAACCCTGCAGAAAAAAAAACTAACTTCAGAACAGCCCAAAGCCTGAACCTATTACTGTTGAATTATTGAAATAAATGATGATGCGTCATTTCAGATCTATGGAAAAACACTGAACAAAATCTTCACATAGTAATGACAACAGTGTATTGGAATGCTATAATACACTATGGAAAACTTTTTATTTCTTTTTCCTTTAAAAACACTCTTAAACCTGACATTTCCCAGTGGGAAACATGAATAAAACACTGTAATCTTCCTGTGAACCCTGACAACCATTAGAGAAAAGCAGTATTTTGCTGAATCACCTTCTGAGACGCAGATAGATTTGAGAAAGCGCCTTGCTCAGAGGTCACAGCCCGTCTCTGGCATACAACTAAAGTGCTTATCTATTTAAAGACGACCTGCCAGCAGCCCAGAGGAGCTCAGGGCAAGACATCTGAGCTGCCAGTATGTACGCACACTGTCATTGATCCCTTATCCCTTAGCTCTATGGCAAAGCTCCACGATAAGGTCAACCTGGCTCCTTGCGGGATACAGACTGACTGATTCGTCCAGAGACACAGTGAATGATAGATTCAATATAAACAGTCACATTACAAAGATGTAGGAACATGTAATAAATACCTGTAACAAAGTGCAAACTGAGTGGGAACCAAACTTGAGAAAGATGGTGAAAAGACGTCTTGTGCTTCCTTCTGCAGCCTTCAGTGTCTATATCATGTGAAGTTTGTCATATGGTTGTGAACCACACAAGTGTTTTCTTTAAAGGAAGAACCACGGTGTGTTGTATAGCTCAGAGACTCAGAAAACTGCCACAAGTCAATTCTCAACTTTGTAACCTGAGACTGCTGCTTAACCTGGTTGTCAAGATTGAACTATTTCAACACTTAGAAAACTTAGAAAACACACAACTAGTAACTCTTTGTTTGGTTTGTTATGGAGATTGTAGGGGGTAGAGTACTGGAGAAAACAAAACTGGAAACTAGTACAGAGAAGTTAAATTTGTTGTTAAGTACCACAAACAATTGATCCAAGTTAATCTCAAAAAACAGGTGTTTTGTTTTAAACCAGATTTCTAGGCTGAACCTGTCAGACAGTTTATCAGTGTCTTAAAAAGATGATCAACCCTGCTTCTGTTAGAGCATCGGTTTTTTTTTTTTTTAAAGATTTGTGAATATGTGATATTTACAAATTTATTTCCAGTCACCTCATTTTTCCATGGTTATAGTCTTCTCTTTAAAGCTAAACCACTGACTGGTTAGTCAACTTTATCACAGCTGCTGCTGTGTTGTGGTTAACACACTTATGGTTTTATTGACAATTCACTTACATTGTAGTCGAAATTGTGCGGATCACCTTGGTGGCGGTTCAGATCCCTGGGCTCGTTATCTATGAGCAGGAAGTGCTGGAGAAGATGAGGCTGGCCATGTCGTCTCTTCTTCTTCTTCTTCTTCTTCTTTTCTTTTAACTCGTGTCATTAAAATAAAACTAAACTTCTCTTCACACAACACAAACTGAACTGCTCCTCAGCCGCGGAGCGGGACGCTCAGATGAAAACAAACGGGGCAGGAAACATGGTAAAGTGACGCCTCACGTGTATTCAGAGCGTGCGCAGCTTCCCCCTACTGCGATGTGTATCTGTGTGTGTGTGTGTGAAACCACGCTCCACCGTCACACTCGGTGCCCTACAGGGAGAGGAATTCCCGATATCGCTCTGACGTCATAGCGGCTCCGCCAACCGGTGACGGTGCTGCGCGCGGTCGCTGCAGCAACGAGAGTAGTGACGAAGAAATCCACGCTCGAGGACCAAGGGGGCGGGGTGTCGGTGAACGTGATTGGCCACGCGCTCTGAGCCTAGAAACACACGAGAGCAGAGTGAAGTGTGCGTGTCTACTCATGGAGAAAAGATATGTAAATATATAGAAACCAGCTTTTCCTGTTGTCAACGGGCACTACTGGCTACATTACACCTCACTTTACTACAGCTGAAAACTTCACGTCAGCAGCGGCTGTTCGGGAGTGTTTATGATGTATTAAAACATAAAAACAGTATCAAAGCAATAACATGCAATAACAAAGGATAGCAACCTTTGGCCTCATAAAAAAATAAAAAAATAAAACGTTTAAAAAAGGAGGAATAAATACAGGAAAAGCTGGATAATGCTACTTTAAAACACCTTAAATACAACCAAACTAACTAAATGTATTGCTATCATAATAAAATATTTTATAGAATAGAATAGCCTTTTATTTACTCATCTATGAAGAAATTACACGAATGTCAACAGCTATATGTGCATTATAAACAACAGTCAAAAACAGTAAATAAGTTGCTTATAAATATAGAATAAAATCAATCATTATCATTTGCAAAGATCGTGGTGCAGTGTTTTAATGTGGTAGATTTAATGTGGCTGCACGTCTGTGTGGGTTTCTCCAAGTACAGTTTCCTCCCCTGTTCAAAGACACACAAGTTAGGTTGATTTGTGGCTTTAAACTCAGCGTGTTAGCGTGTTTTGTTGTTTATATCCTGTAGCAGCTCCACTGGCTCCCAGTCAAGTTCTGAATTGAATTCAAAATCCTCCTGTTAACTTTCAAGGCCATCCACAACCTCCCTCCCCCATATCTGTCCGATTTCCTCCATGTTGCCACTCCCTCTTGTTCCCGCAAATCTTCTTCTTCTTCTTTGCCATGACTCATTACCTCCCGAGCTCAGAAATATCAACTCCCTCCCACATTTCAAACCCTCACTCAAACCCCACCTGTTCAAACTTGCTTTTCAACTTTAATCACTGCGCTGTCAAGTTTTTAATTTTTGTGTCTCACATGATTCCATGTGAGACACATCTGTTTTTAATGGATTTTTTTCTTTTTGTTTGTATTTTAATATGTATTTTATGTACGGTGTCCTTGGGTGCTAGAAAGGCGCCTTTAAACAAAAATGTATTATTATCATTATTATTATTACTATATTTGTTGTTTTCTTCTATTACATTCACTCACACTGTCACAACAGAATTTAATCAAAAGACACAGCGTCTGTTATAGAGGATATGACACTGATGATGTGAGCATATAAAGTAGATATCAATCTGTCATAAAACATCTGGTTAAAGAGAGATGTTGGCAACGTATTCGAGTTGAAAATGTCAACGAATTGAGCGTTCTGTGTGGAAACTTCGATCTGAAGACTGTGGACGAGATTCAGCTGTTTGACAACATCAATTCCCCAACGCTACAGGAGTTTGGAAACAGCTGGATGGTTGTATCATTGTTAATTAGCCGACATTTAACAACCGAGTATCATTTGAAAGTAGCACTTAATCCTTCTGCTGCTTCTAATGACACCGAACAATACATATTCTGAACTACCTTGTAATACATATTTTAAGAATGAAATATTTGGTCATTATTATGACGGTGATTATGATGAAGTCCAATCTGATCAGGGATCAGTTGCAGGTACAAGTGCAGCCGGTCTGAGCTAAACATCTGATGATGATCTGAATAAAAAGATCTGTTCAAAGGTCTAAACACAAGCAAAAAGTTGTTAATAATTAAATACAAGTATTAAACTTCAGACCAGACTTTGAACTTTGAGCCCTTGTTCTAACCTGAGAGGCCGGGTGGACCTGTGCTAAAAAAGTTTGGATTCCTCATAAAATGAAGCATAAAATCCACAGCTGAAGGACTTTCTCGCCAACCGAACCCCTGCAGCTCAAAATAAACAACTTCACTCGTCTGAAAAAGGCCCAACAGCAATTCTTTGTCCTGTGAGCCTTAACACCCAGCTAACTGCCCCAGGATTTTACGTTGAATTTCTACCCCTGCCCAACTGCGACTGTTCTGGCGTACTGATGTACAATCTGCTGCTGCAGCTGCACTGCAGAGACCAGGAAGAACCTGTGGCTCAGCGGATTATTGGCACCCCTCATCCAAGCCTGGAAGACATCCACTCAAACCACCTAACTGGACGAGCAAACAACATCAACAAGACCCCGTCACATCCTGGTCACAACTGTTTGCTCAAGGTCATAAAAGTGTTGACCAAACACCTCAACAACAGCTTTTTACCTAAAGTGGTAGACGAGATGCTGAACACTGAAGTCTCATAGTGACTAAATTACTTTGTCGTTTTTTGTTTTTATTTTAATTTACTGAGTGACTGTTCAACCAGTCAATAAACTCCTCCAAATAATGTCACAGAAAAGTGTTTGCTTCAAATGATTTCTTGAAAAACAACCACATTTTAACATTTTTTATTTTGATGGCTACACACTAGAGATGTAATACTTATCATACTCCTTTTCGTTAAGAGAAATCAGGACAAGTGAATGTGAAACATGTGTAGGTCACTGTATGCAAACACAAAACAATAGTGATTACATGTGAGAGGCTGAATCTACAAAGTAAGTATTGTGAATAGATGAGGTTTTTTTTATAGAAGTGTGTCTCATTTTGGATGTATCATGTAACTGATACACACACACACACACACACACACACACACACACACACACACACACACACACACACACACAGTGTGTGTGTGTGAAACATCTTCTTAGTTCCAACACTGTTGTTATTTCTTTATGAAATATGTATACTGTTTTTCCCAAAATTGTTTTCCATTAAAAATGTTCTTTGCCCACAAAACTAAAACACATATATTGACCCCGACTTGACTGCCAGCATTTTGATCGCTTTCACGGTCATTATTATAAATTATGCTTTGAATAAAAAATATATAATCATGGGTTCCCTTATGCTAATATGTAATTTATGAAAAACAACAACATTTGTATTTGCCTGTTTTATATTCTGGCTGGTGGATGTTGTGCTCTTTGTATTTCAGTATAAAAAGTTATTCTGTTATTATATTGTGGCTACCTCACTGAACCGCTGTGGCTTGTACCACAAAAACTACCGCTCCTCACTGTGATGGTAATGTGATGACAACATGACTGTCACCAGATGTCTTGCTTGTTTATTTTTTTGCCGGTAACCACATGTTCTTGTATGGAAAATAGGCAAGACGCCAAGTCTAGAAAAGAGAGGTGTACTCGCCAAGCAATACTGGCAACTCACTTCGACATAAAGAAGCTAAGCTTTGATTAAAAAAAAAGTCACTAGATGTGTCGCTAGAAGAATAAAAATCACTAAAGGTATCTAAAAGGACTACACAGCTAGTGAAGTTACTACGTTGACATTACTGCCACAATCAATTTAACCCTGTTAGTCACCGACGGGCATCGTTGGGTTTATTTCCTGCTCTTTTAGTCCGGCTAAATCTTATTTTTACTTAGATTTAAAGGTGGGCAGCTTTAGATCAAGTCTACTCTCTTGTAAATTCTGCCTCTCCATGTTTGGTTTGCACTCGACACTTCTGTTGCACATAGCTCACGACCCTTCTGCCTAATGACCTGAAAGGTTGATTTATTTTTGGTCATAAGCCACTAAGACATGTATGGACAAGAAGTAGAACCTTGTTTTTATATTTACTATTTGAAGTTTAACACGATGAAGAAATCATTAAAAAGAGAGAGAAAAGGAACATACTGAGAAAACCAGTTATATGATGAGAAACTGTGCATCTTCTAGTAACAAACTAGGGTTTGACATCTAGGTTCAGAGTGAAGGGTTTAGTGACACCTAGTGGTGAGGTTTCAGATTGCAACTACCTGAATACCAATCACCTCTAAGTCTATAGTCACCTTCAAATAAAAACATAAAAATATGAACGGCCCTCTCTAGAGCCATTGATCTGTTTATTGGTCCAATAATTAAGGCACAATTATGAATATCACATTCTGTATTCTTTATTGATTAAACTGCCTAAATGTGAGGATTTTCAATTTTTTTTTCTTTTTAAAGAATTTAATTTATTTCTAGTTATTTTGGATGATTGCTTAAACAAATCAAGCTTTTAGAAGTCACCGTTAATTTAACTTTCTTTTTTATTATTATTTTTATTTAAGTGAAAATCTGAGTGTGAGTGCGGTTGTGCTTGTGCTATATATAAACCTGTGCATGGCACCAAACTGTGCACATGGCAATGTCAGTCAGATAACTAATAATGTAACAATTTCTAATAATTTGACATTTCTAAGTGTTAACATGTCAGTCAAGTCACAAATGGCTCAGTGTATCCTACAGAGTCAAAGAGTCACAATTTGAAGGCTATAAACAAGAGTGAAGAAATAGAAACAGTAAAAGACAGCAGACAGAAAAGTTTCAGATGTTGTGATAACCTGCAATTATCAAGCTGTGCTGCTGGTGCAAATAAAAACACTGTCACTGGGTGAAAAGCATTCAACATCCTAACTATGCTTTGTTTACTTGGCTGAGAGGAACACAGTTGAAGGCTGAAGCAATGTCTGCCAAATGAATAGTTAACCCTCTCTGCAGCTGTTCCTCACACAAATGATAAAGACCATAAGCTGAGCTGGATACATAAAAAACAGCAACACTGAGACCTTCTAATGGGCCAAAAGCAGTCAAGCAATGGCAATTTATGTGCCTTGGACAAATACACACAGTGGTATAAGGCAAATGCAGAAGAATAACACAGCTGGAAGTTAGCGAAAGCAAAAGCATATCCAGCTTAGTACACAGCAGACAGGTAAAATTATGCTTGTTTACATGTTGAGCGATTTTTCATTAATGAAGAGAGTGTTGTGGAGATGTGAGCCTTAGTTCTGGCTGCAAACATAGTCAGAAGTAGATGGTCTGCAGGACTCAGACTTATACTCACTTAAAATGCTGCTTGAAAGTATGTGAACCCCTTGAGCAATTTAGATGTTTCTGTTATTTTACCATGATTTTCTTATTTTATCATCACCAGTCAGATATATGTTTATCAATTGCATGTATTTGTTTAGTGGGACTTGTTCAAGCAGCCCAAAAACTACATGAAACATGGAATTAGTGTATGTGAAAAAGTAAGCGAACCTCCAGCTGCATGGTTAAGTCAAGCAGGTAACAGAGTCAGGTGAAACACATTTCGGTGCTTAATTAATCATTTAAGCAGACCAATAATATGAGACATCCTTGGGAAAGGGTTTAACATGCACTAATTAGAAGAGAAAGGAAACCAACCAAACCACTGTGGCCCCATACAAAACAACAATGCAGAGAGCATCAGTCTGGGGAGGGACTATAAGACCATCTCCAAAAGATTTCAGCTCCATCCATCCACTGTAAGAAAACTTATTTACAAATGGAGGGCTCCAACATGACATCAACTCTGCCTAGAAGTGGACACCCATCAAAAATATCACCCAAAAGCACCAGAAAAATAATAAATCAAGTAAAGGCCAACCCACACATCGTCTCTCCAGAGTTGCAGCCCATCTCTGGTAGCATCTGGGACACATGTGCTGCTGCTCTCAAAAAGGAACAAAGCTGCCCGTTTCAACTTTGCAAGAGTGCACTTGGACAAACCAGAGGTCTTCTGGAAGTCCATTCCTCTGGACAGATAAGCCCAAAATAAAATTATCTGGTCACAATCAAAACTGACATGTTTGGAGAAAAGCCAACATGGCATATCGAGAGAAGAACCTCCTCCCAACAGTGAAGTGTGGTGGTGGAAATGTGAAGGTCTGGGGCTGCTTTTCTGCTTCTTGACCTGGATGACATATTATCCAAAGAGCCAAGAATTCTCTGGCATATGAACAAATTCTTGACCAGAATCTCCTGACATCAGTCAGGCAGTTGAAGCTGGGATGAAAATGGATTATGCAACAAGACAATGCCCCAAAGCATTCCAGCAAAACTACAAAGGAATGGCTTCAGAGACAGAGGATTCGTACTCTGGATTGGCCCAGTCAAAGTCCCGGACCTTAATCCAATTGAAATGTTGTGGTGAGACCTGAAGAAGTTGGTACATGCCAGATGCGCCTCCAACCTCTTTCAACTGGCTGAGTTCTGGAAGGAGGAGTGGGCAAAAATCCCCATAAGCAGATTTGAGAGACTGGTTAGTGGTTACAGAAGACGTTTGGTTGAAGTAATGGCTGCAAAAGTCACGTGCTACTAATACAATGGTTCACATACTTTTGCTCATGTTACATTTTCAGTTTTTGTGAAATAAACCACCTTTTGTTGAATTAAAAAATAAAAATATATCTTGACAGTTACCATGTCTGGAGAGTTCACAAACTTTCAAGCACCTACCAATTCTTCTTCTTCTTCTCTCATTTGATCTATTCCAGTGATGGAAACAGACATATGTCAATAGCTTTTATCATTAGGAACAATCACTGATTTCCACTGTCAATGTGAGGGATGAACTCAGTCCTGACTCTGCTCAGAGGGAAGTACATTATCAACATTTCACACGGTCAAAAAGCTGCTAAAACTCTGATACAAATCAACAGCTTGTAGCTTAGTAAAGATCTTCTGCTGTCGAGGTCACGGTAATAGCAAATAACACTTCCCCAAGATGTCCACTGTGAACAACATAATTAAATGTCACGTCATGTTAAATGTCATGTTTACATCTCAGGAGTACTTCTAATTGTATCTAATCATACCACCTACAGTATGTTTTACTAGAGTGTTCATTCAAAAAAAAAAAAAAAAAAAAATACTTTTACACCACCATGAATTCACAAGACTGTATGATTTGATAAGAGAGACATGAGCCTAAATGAACTTACATCCAGCAGTTACTTCTTAGATGTTGTACTGTCAGAAAATATAAAGAGAAATCAAGTCTTAACGTCATGCCTCTACTTTTCTTGCCATATCTGTACAATGATGTAATCTCACCACTGACAGACAGAAAAAAGCCATACATGAAATAACGCAGAAAATCAGAAGGGTCTCACTTTACTGAGCTGGGAAATTTGCTGAACTTCTGCAATCAGTGCTCTGAATCTGGACTTTTATATCAACCTCCTGGGACTTTTCTGACAACTGCCGAGCCGTAGTGAGGTCTGAAACAGGTCGCGATCACACAACATACTTTTCTTTTCTACGAGTATTATGTGATGTAAGGGGAAATATGGTGTCACTGGAGAACATGTTCTGAGTGTGTGGGGACATTTTTCACATTTTAAAGCTCCAGACACTAGAAAGTTACTTGACTTGCGTATGACAAAGTGCTTTTACAGCTACATTTCCACAGTCCTCACACAATATCTTCATGTGTTCCCTCAACGTACTGTGAACTTTGCTGTAGGCAAGACATTTCAATTATGTATGGCCTATTGAGGCTGCTGTGTAAAATGAATTGGCTCCTCAGTCTCCTCTTCCATGATAGTAATTGTTGAATATAGGTACATGAAATGACTGGCCTGCAAAAAGGACTTTAATCAGTTTTTGAGTATCTGAGATAGAAAAGAGAGATATTGCTGGTAAGATTGCTCCTATTTAACTAATGTTTAATGTCACATGACATTACATTACTTACATTTGAGCAGAAAAACATGGGCCTGCAGAATATATGCCAGTACACTGCCAATATCTATTTGTGTTTTAGACACAGTTCAGTCTTCATCATTCTTTGCTAACTCATTTTCCCCTGATGATTTTTAAAAATGTTCCAGGAGATAAATGCAGATCATTTTGTTTGTATCTTTGACGGGACTTGTCAAATCCATTAATATGCATAAATCAGTCACTAGCATTGCACAGTCTAATTATTTGGCATTTTATCAGAGTGCAGGCGTCTTGTTATTTATATAATGAAACAGAAGGGAGAGGTGCCATTGACACAGGGCAAGTATACTGACATAAAACAGACTTCTCACATTATTGTAAATGTGGAGACACTTGGCACTAATCATGTGGCTGAATGTGAAATGCCACAGTTTTAATCAATGTGATCAGGAGCACTCATAAAGTCTGACTGAAACACATGATGAATTTCTAAAACAGACATGTCTAGTATTAGTATGTGCAGTCTGTCCATTATTCAAAGTTCTTTTTTTCCTAAATGAGTTTTCTTATTTACTCAGTTCTTGTTTCTTCTTTGTTTTTAACTTCTCTGCAGCTGAATCAATTTTAATGGCTTTTTCATGTTCACTAAGAAATTGTAAAAATGTTGGAACGTCTCCAGAGAATAATCTTATAATAAACTGAAAGTGTCAAATTCAGTGATGATAGGACTCCAACTAATAATGATTTTTCTACTGAACAATTCGTTATTTTGTTTTTTTGTTACTTGAAACTGGTAATAGATAACCAAGCCCAAACTGACATATTCAAATAGTTTGTGCAAATAGTTTTATTCCTACTGAGGGCTAGATAACCGCCCTTTGAACTTCCTGAAGTTTTCATCACACTTAATCTAAAAAAGTAGAAATGTTCCAGTAGTTGTGTCCAACTATTCAGCTATTTGTCTCACAACTGAACTCATGAACAAATGTACTTGTTTTGGGATTTTTACACATCCTGTTGGAGATACTGCTGCTGCTCCTTCTCGGAAGAAAATACAAAATCCCCGACAATAACTGGTGATGTCGAGTTCAAAAGCTGACAATCAATCAGCCTTAATAAGAGGTCAGTCAAGCATTGAGTGAAAGCTCAGGGGCTGTCACTGTTGACTTTGCTGGAAAGTATCCCTGGGATCTTGATCAAGCTGTGCAGCAAAGAATCAGAAGACATTAACTGAAGACTGATGCAGTTTTAATGACAGTGACAGACTCTGCTTCACGGTTCATCCAGGGTAAACACAGTTAGAAAGTGTACTCATATTCTCAGATAAGTCTAACATATACTAATATTCAGGATCATAAATAAATGATTATTAGCAATTATTATACATTATAAAAATGAGCAGGAGCTACTATTTAAAGAAAGAAGTCTGCAAAATATTTCAGATTTCATCTACAGATAATTTTAACTTGAACACTGATTTACATTAAAGATTTGAGACCGATATATCCCTTTGTTGTCTTGCTTTGCGTTTATTGCATTTTAGTTAGCATTGGTGCTAAGAACAAGGACAACAAATGTGAAACGATACAACTAAGAACTGTGCCCTGAGCTAAATGCTAACATTAGTGTGCTAATTTGTATAATATGCCAAGTAATGGCTTTATGCAAAATGTCTCTGTGTAGCTTTAGCATGCTAACAGATGTTTACTGCATTAGCTAAGGCTAGTGCTACAGGTCTTTAATCAACGGTATTGGATTGAAATATTTGAGTTGAGGTGAAATTTAATGAATAGGAACCACGAATGACTGCAACATGAAAGAAAATGAATGTGAACCTGCTGCTGCTACTAGGTTAGCTTGTTAGCTAGTTGATAGGTTAGCTAGTTAAATATGGTACTTTCACATTACATGTCCTCTGGTATCCATAAATGTCTTTACCACTTTATGTACCATTGAATAAAACCATCTGTAGTCCTTAAAAACATCACTGTATTATATTTAATAAATATTATACCAGCAACAACCTTTTAAGGAGATTATAAACAAACTGAACATGACTCAGCTTAAACATTATAACCTTATGAAAAATACTGCTAACAAATAGTTGCCTACTTACATGTGCCGAATGTATTTACATGTTTTCCTTTGTTTTCTCTCTCTTTTGCAGAAAGTTAAACTCCAATTTAACGTCAAGATGGCCACATTTTAAATGTAGTATGTCACCATGGTAACCACTGCTAAACTATTAGCAAATGTTAGCTAGTTTCAGACATGTTTGAACCATTAAAAAATACAATAAATTTGAATGTTTAACCTGGTAAATGCTATTCAAACGTGAAGTTTGTTTCATTAGTCAAATTTCACACCAAATGTGGTGCTGTTCAATCCAGATGTGTCATGTACTAGCAAACTAACGTTAGCTTGTTTTGTTAGCTCAGTTGGCTACATAACAGCACAACTGGACATCTAGCTGGTTGTGTTAACTGTTTATTAACAACACATTTCTTTCTATAATAAAGACATGACTGAACCTCTAGGTAGACAACTATTCATCAACTTCGGCTCTCATATATTAGTAACATCCAGTTTTTATTGAAATTGTTTTAATAAGATGTCCATACAACATCCATCCCATTTTCAACAGTGAGCATGTTGTGAATTTACTGCCAACTGAGTGTGGCTAACCTTGCTACCTTTAATGACTACATTTATAGTTGTGTATTAATCATCATTATTATTATTTTTATTCAATAGCTGTAGCTCTGGAAAACAAGAAATTGTAAATGTCCTCTACAACCATTTATACATTCAGTAAGATGATGATTGTGGGCTAATTAATCCATCCATTCATTTGTGAGTCACATTTTATAACAGGTTACTGTATGCAGTACCAAGAGTTTGTTTATGCAGTGATCTGCAGTGAATCTCTGACTGGGAAAGATTTTATAAATACAACTCACAAACATGTTATTACATAATGTTTTTTAATACACATAATGTAAAGTCAAGTTATTTCAGTCAGCTGATTGTGTTTGTGTGCATCGACCACTCTGACATCTGCTAACATCTGGTCATCTTGAGGCTGTCAGAGCTAAAGCTATTCCTCGCTAAGCTGCTTCCAGCTGTCATTTCAGTACTGTGTTGACATGCTTCAGCTGCTCCCCTCCACCTCCTGTGGTCATCAGATCCAACCCCTCAGTGTGATCCACAGTCCAGATCCAGGTCCAGGTCCAGTGAACTCATCGGGTATTCTGCTCCAACCATCCTGAAGATGAGCCCTGTTTTTGTCACCAAACCATCACCAGAACATTTATTATTTTCTTTTTAAACCCATTCAACCTTTTTAGCTGTGTAGACTACAGATGACTCTCCTCTCCAGTTAATCTGTGACAGAGACACATAGTTTTTATCTCAGATTGTACTGGTGCCTATTTATTTTCTTTAACTGAATAAAGTCATTGTGGGAAATTACACTGTAATTCATGAGTATGATATGTTTTTTTTTAAGCATGTAATGTAATGAAATGTTTGATTTGTTTGGTATTTAATTCAAGTCTGCTTTTCCTCAGTGTTCTTTAATATATATGACATTATGATGAACATTAATATCAAAATGTTTCTGCACACTGATTCATTCTATTAACTCCAATATTTATTTAAAGGATAAGTGTGTTGAGCCTTTAGGTTTAGACAGTTAAGTACGTCACTACCAGCTGCCGGTATCTCTGCAGACCTTTGGATATTTAACAAGAACTTAATGAAGGTCTTGCAGTCACTTAACAGAAAACTCCAGGTGGGTAAGCTTTTATAGCTTTGTTGCTAAATATAATAAATGCTTGTGTAAGATGGTTAATATATCAAAAAACTTGTGCAAACCAAACTACCTTTCATGCCTAAAAATAAACTTTTCTTAAATGCATTTCCACTGTGCGGGTAATTGCTGTTGGTGCAAAGCAATTCATCTTGGGTAAAGGTCACTCGATTTGTAGCAGTGTGAAGAGCGGCTATCGCTCATTAGGAGAGTTTCACTATCCCATCCACCTGGCATGAGCTGTACTGTGTTGGCATTTCAGATCAAAAACACTGATGAGGCCCACACCTTTCACCATCTAATGGGCCAGAAATACCACTGCTGAACTTCACTGCAGGAGGTCTTTGGTCAAGACATTTTCGTACTAGTGAACAATATTAAACGGCAATGATATATGTGTGTATAAATATATATATATATATATATATATATATATATATATATATATATAGAGAGAGAGAGAGTGTGAGAGAGACTTCCCTTTTACCATTTCCTCTCTGTATACGACTTCTCAACTTTATGATCTGGGTATTTGATGTGGGAGACCTTGCTTAGAGTGTATAAATCGCTTATGGGCACTGCTTTGCTACTCTTGTATGATGATCTATGTACAAGAGAGGGAAGGAAGGAGAGATGCAGAGAAAGAGAGATTAAGTAGAAATAATGAGATACATTGTGTGTTTTACTCAGCTGAATCTGCAGTTTAACACCATGTGCCCAGAAAACCCCACAGATGACTGTGTAAAGCAATTATTCCAGCACTTCATTCATTTAAGCTAAAAGTGCATATGATTCTGAGCTCATCAAAACACTGTAAATAAAAATAAAATTAAATAAAAAAAAACACTGCACAAAGCATGATGTGCTACATGCCAAACTAATAATCCTCAAAGAAATGGAAATCTCTTTAGTTCTAGTTTCAATATTCCATAGTAGCTCCATTCAAAGATATCGCTCCAAGCGCCTGCAGGCAACTGTTTCTGGAGCTGTGTTGCATCGCTGTGCTGCAGCGCTGGCACCCTGGAAACAAGAGTCAATTTTAGGAGCTTTTATGCATACATAAATTAACAAGAACCATGCAGCTTTTATTGAGAAAGAGACCCGAATGAGCATGTCCCCCAGCGTTATGGCCATACCCCTGCTGTTGATGCAGATCACCTCTGGTGCAAGGCCCCACTGGCTGAAAGATTACAACAGTGAGGTGTAGCTCCTGTTGTGCTCAATAGGAGGAGCTGTTGACTCACCACCTCCTGGCAGCAGGCTTCCTCTTTGAGCTTTATCCAGTGATACATCTAGTTAATATTAAGATATGCTGCGATTTATCTGGAGGGACTCAAAACGGTGAGAGGCAGACTTTGTCAGTCCACGACCAACATGGACAGGCCTTGGAAGTGAAGCCCCTAATCGAGTTCTTATAATCCACTTACAAAAGATGATTGTTCATCTTTATTTTGGACCACCTGTGCATCTGCACACAAGGCCAGAATCCTCTTACCTGTTTGCTCAAAGGAGGTTGTATTCATAATCAAGTAGATGAGGATGCCCTCAGGAAACAACATGAGAGGGAAAAGGTAATTAAGGCTATCAGGCATCATGATATTGCCCTTAAGAACCTGGTTATCTCTTCATGTCCAATTATATCTAAGACGTGATGTGAGTGTACATTAATAGATTTAGGAAATTCAGTCCTAGAAATACTCTAAGAATGACACTACAGCCATTAAGACTGTGTATTCACATCATCAGATGCCCAAGGACGTCTTCAAACATCTTTCCCAGAGACTTCAAAAAGCTGGGAGATGTCCTACAGCATTGTCACTGCTGGGGAGGCAAATCACACCCTTGGAAAGCTTTTGCTTGTGTACACCTTGAATTAAATTAATGAGGAAAGCTCCTGACTGTGTCAGTGACGAGAAGACAACAGTGAGTGGAGACTGGCATTCACCAGGGACTTGCTGGTGGATTTAATTAGTCTGCGTTTTACTTCCTTGTGCAGCCCCCAAGAACCTGATGCACAATCACAAGTGTTTGTGGTGCGCGCACACGCTCACTTGAACACAAACAGCTGTGAAAGAGATAAATTGCGAGTGCCTTCGGTCTATCAGTGCGTAGGAATGGCAACTCAGTTGGGAGGAAACGCTAGACAGAGAAGTGGCTCCTGAAAGAAAAGAAAGCACCATATTAGCGTTTTGTTTATGTCAGAGAGAGCGAGAGAGAAGCCTAATGAGAGAAAGAGAAAGGGAGGGGGGGGGGAAGTCGCTGGTGTAAGGTGTGTTGGGGGTTTGTCATCAGGGATGCTGAGTCTTACAGTAAGAAGAGGAAGTGAAGCACAGGCTTTATCTCTCAGGATCCCAAGTGCATCATCAAGCAAGCAGAGGGCTGGAAGGTATGGATTTCTCATTATCAGAAACATCATCATCATCAATAAAATACCATAACACGTCTTAGAAGGAGAGGCACTCATCCATTGCTATGACTACATAGAAAAACAATAATATTCTGCGTTACAGCTGCATTGCATTTGCTCCTTTTTCTAATCATGCTCAACAAGAGCCCACAAACTAAGTGGGTTGGAGGTTATGTACTGTGTTTACTATGCAAACAGCTCCACTCCCACGACAGATAGTGTACTTTTCATCCATGAAATGTTCTTCTCTTTCAAAGTACTGCTGTTAATAATGGATACATGCATATGGAAGAAAAGGCCTTGTACGAGCTTGTAGGCAAAACATACTTGTTCCGCATTATTAATGCAGGTACATGTGCTAGTATGCTGACAAGTGCACAGACGCTAATTTTTCAAATGCATTGCCTGTAGGAGATGGAGGAGGCCAATGAGGAGCAAATCATGTGTAATAATAAACCTTTGTTTCCCAGAGCAACAGGGGGAAGAGAGTGCCGCCAAATAGCCCAGTGGAGGCGCATTAAGAACGCTTGACTGAGCTTTTGGGAGGAACCTCCAGTCCTGATGGCGAGAGCTCTCTATCTGAGGGAGAAGGGGGAGAAAACTTCCCTTTGAGTGTTTCTCTAGAGTGTTGTGTAACTACTTAATATATGGATCCAGGCAAGTAGTACACATAAACACACGCATAAACACACAAACATCTTATGTATGCACGATGCTAGAAAGCACACACACACCAACCGTCTCACCAATTAAACATCATTAACACGATCTCCTAGATGTGTCTCCCAGTTAAGTGTGATGTGGCTTCACCATGCCTTTAGTCAGACTGACAGTCAGCCTTAATTGGCTTTTCAGAGACACAAATGTTCTCATGTTAGGCTCTGAAACCAGCCTGGAGTGCAGCTACATTAAGAACAAAAAGGTAGGCATCACAAGAAATAAAGCCCCTCGAGCAAGAACGAACACAAACTTAGAGAAGATCATTAGTCTCGTGCAGGTGCGTTAGTGTTTGTCTCTCAGGACTGATGTTTGCACACACCCCGAGCATCACGTCGCCAAAAATAAAAACTCAAAGGTTTTTATATACTCAAACATCTTTTGTTTTTTATAATCAAAAATATCATTCAAGCATTTACAGTGTATTACAACAAATGATTCTATGCAACTGTTAACAGCCTTTACAGAAAATGAAGAAATATATCCATTTCTGATCTATGTTACAAACCAGGAACAGCAAAAAGAGAAGAGAGAGAAGAGGCCAAAGGGTTGTGAGGTCTGAAGTGTTCAGTTAAAACCCTGATGAACCTCCTCCGCTTAGCCCTGTAGTCCTGGTCCACTCTGACACGTAGTGAACCGACCGTGGGCTCAGAGTGTGCGACGCCCGGCCCGTGTGTGTGTGTGTTGGGCCATGGCTGATGACTACGTTATAATCCAGTGACTGAAGGACTCGGTGTTCTTCTGTATCTCCCAGTGAGTCGATAATGTCTAAAAATGATCTGCGCTGAGAAACTGAGAGTTCAACCTCATGAAGACTTTGTCACAATGGTTTGGTGTCAACATTCCTGTAACCATGGAAATGCAACATTTTACATCTCTGCCACCTACACACAGAGTCCCTGAAATGCTCATGTAACATTCCTTCCTGATCTGAGATCTGCGCTCAGTCTTCTGTGTCCTTGTACAGTCAGGTACAGTCCACAGACTTGATATTTGTGGGCTCTGGTGCTGTGTTTCTTTCACATCGCAGCAGTGTCTCTGTGTCGCTTTTGTCTGCCTGTCGTCTATCCAACGTCCCAGATGTGTCACCGGCAGAGTCTATGTGCTCTTGATGCCCTGGAAGCCGCAAAAGTTCCAGCGTTTTTCCAAACTTGCTCCGACCCCAGTCAGCTCCTGTCTGAAGGTGCAGGGCAATCGAGACAGAAGAGCTTCCACCTCACTGGGGTTAATCTGCAGAGAGACAGAACAGGTCCACAAACATCAACACTGATGTCTACACCCATGCACACACACCCACATGCACGCAAACACACACACACACTGATGTGCATATATATCAACAGGGTTAGCAGATGACTGACAGATTCCTGTTTGTTTTCAGTCCATAAACAACTGTACTGGAGACCCTCTGTTCAAACTGCACCAGTCTGGTTGTTTACCACACACATTGGACATTTACATTTAGTCCTTTGGCAGATGCTTTTATCTAAAGTGACTTACAAATGAGGGGCAACACTAAAGTGCAGTACAAAACATTAAGGACGTAAACAACTGCTGAATTAGTTGATGAGGCAAAGACCAAGGAGATCAAGGAAGAGGAAGTGCCCTGGGGCAAACTGAGAGAGAGTTAGGGTGTCAGAGGGAAGATGGTCTTTGGTAGTCTCGGGTAGTGTTTGAGTATTTGTTCCACAATTGGGAAGCCACAGATGAGATCAGTCTGGGCTTTGTGTACATAAGGTGGCAGAGCTGATTTGGAGGAAAGCAGCTATTGAGAAGTGACATTAAACCTGTACGTCTGAGTTCAGACCGTCAATTCTTCGTCATTCTGTCGGTAACGCGAGTGACTTGAATGTGATTCAGGCAGCCAGTGGAGGTCAATGAGCTTGCGAACGACATGAGGACTTTTAGGGTTGATCAAAGACCAGATGCGCTGCTGCGATCTGGACCATCTGTCTGTGTTTCTCTGTGCATGAAGGGAGACCCACTACAAGGGACATCACAATAGTCAGGGTGGGACACAACCATGCCAAGAGCTGTGTGACATACTGGGTCAGGCAAGAGAGAGACATGACACGGGTCAGAGGAGGATAGCTGCTCATCATGAGCGATGAGAGACAAAGGGAAGTTTGATGCTGATGTTGTGATGGAGATTGACAGACTGTGATGACCAAGACTTCAGGCAGAGAGTGGTTTAATTGGAGGTGACGTGCCCTCATCCATGAAGATATGTCCTGAAGATGAGCTGAGATTTACACAGAGTCTCCAGGGGAAATGGCACATGTATATATAACAATCAATCTCCTTCTCACCCTCCTGGGTGGTATCTGTTATTCTCAAGCTCGGGTCCTCTACCAGAGGCCTATATATATATATATATATATATATATATAACATGACCTAAAGAGTGTCAGAACAGAATGATAAAAAGCCTCAATTTTTTATTACATACATAGTTTGAAAGGAATGTTGTTTTCTACTATCTACACATTTTTACTTTTTTTAATTCCATACCTCCATACCATAGTCCTAGATCACGTATTCACTGGCTCCAATCACACCTCTACTGCAATCCAAGAATCACAGTGTAAATAAATCTATAGCGACAGCAGAGCAGCCACCTGACTAAGCGTAATCTGGCTCACGACGTTCTGGTGTGGGCTGAGGATCATCAGTCAAGTGACAGAGCCAAAACGCATTGTATGAGTTGATGTAGACAACCTGCAGCGTCTTGCATTAATAATTAGATTGTTCGAGCCCCGTGCCTGTGTCATGATGCATTAAGGTCCATCACGGAGATATTCATCATCATTACACACTGCGGAGCTGTGGTCGAAGTCATTAGATAAGCAGAGAGAGGATGGGGCTTCGTGTTGGGGAGTCGAGCCAATGATGCTGACAAAACTCTGTGGGTTGCTAGATGTGTACAGTTGAGAGTTGGTGCGAGAACAACAGATGCACCAGCAAAACTTAGATGCAATCAGACAGGCAAGCGTGGGTGTACACTCACACACACTCTCACACACACACACACACTCTCACACACACACACAACACAACACAACACAACACAACACGAGAACAGTCACACTAGACAGAAAACCCAAAAAAAATGCACGAGAGACGACAGTCACACTCTATTCTCTGCATGTGTGAGAATGAGTCAGGGCGCTGATGAAAATATTCAGTTGTTAGAGAGAGCTCTCATTTCTTGGGGCAACATTATTATCGACTCCAAATAATCAATAAGTTAAAAGAGCCTGAAGTCTGAGGTTTTCAACCAGGGTCTTGTGTTTGGTCAGTGACTGTGACGGTCAGAGGAGCAGAGACATCTGCTCCTCCTCCTTCTAGTCAGATGCGGATTGACAGAAAAGGCCATTAATCTTAGTGTTAGCTGTTTGGAGGTGGCAATGAAAGTTGGCGTTTTGAAAACCTCGTGTAAAAGTGCCAGTGAGGAGTGATAATATATCTGAGATGCCTCAGACAAATTTGGATAAACGCTGTTGGACTAGAAGAAAATAATTTAATAAACATGAACCAGAGAACGACCAACCTTTTCATTTTTAGCTACTTTGGTATAAACATTAATTTGTTCCAGCTCCTTAATTACCAACTCCTGATTATTTACAAGGAATAGTTTGACATTTGTGTACTGAATACACCCCTGACTAATATCACTAAAACATAATTACATCCTGTCCATTTGACACAATTATTTGTTTTTATAAAGAAAAATGAAGATGAAAAAAAACAGCCCTCTTTAGTGAGACATTTTGAAAATATTTTGGATGTCCACCTTTAATTTTGAGGACAGATCTAATCTTCCTGGACATGGATGATACTTGATATTTGAGGAGATGCTCTGATGATCTTTTCAAATTATTCTTTTCTGCTCTTTACTGAGATGTTTTTTTGTTCTACCTTCTGCTTTAAAATAATCCAAAGTTTTTCTATTGGACTCAGAATCATAGTCAGTCAGCTCATAGTTATTTTGTTGGAAACTAATGCAGCCTCATATCAGCACAAGCCCTCCTCCATGTTTCTGATCAGCATGATGCAGTCACTGCAGTAGTCCTGGCCAGGTCCATGCCAAAACATCCTGGACCCCTTCTGATCCAAACAAATCTATTCTGACGGCATCTGACCAAAGAATGTGCTGCCAATATAAATCAAGCTTTTTTTGTCCTTTGGCAAAGTTAATTCTTGTAGTTTTGTGCTATTTTGTTTTTTTTTTCCTCTCAGATGATATTCATAGAAGTCGACTTCATACGATGTCCTTCATACTGGTTGATCAGTCACTGAAAGACACTAATCTCTATAGATAATCCTTGTGCCAAGTCGGACGCACTTACCGTCTGTTTTTCAGTGCAAGGCTGCATGACTAGCAAATTGTGTGTGGCATCATTTTTGCGAGGACGGCCGTTACTCCTTCTGTCATTAGCACTACGGTTCATCTTGTACCTCTTAACCACTGCTACAACTGTGATTTGGCTTCTGTTCAGTCAACCACAGAAGCAGAAGCTCTTGTATCTTCTCTCATATTTACGAAGTTTCACAATCTGGTTTCTAAACTTGTTCAGACAGTTCTTTGCATCATGTTGCATGACGTGTTGGAGGAGCCACATTCGAAATCGCAGGTGTATCCAGTTTGTTTTTAATGAGTTATCAAGTAACCCACGTTTCGGATTTAATCATTTCACATTTTAGTGACATCACACAAGATGTACTCTCAAAATGCCAGTCTACCTCTCCTACAAATAAAAAGGCCTGTGTCTAAACTGCACAGCAGGACTGCGGCAAACAACAGGCCCATATGTCGGCCATGTGGGGGGTGGGGTGGAGGGCTGACAACATGTCTCTATGGGTGCATGTAGTCTGGAGTGATGCTGAAGGACCAGTGCCCATAATGTGCTCCATCGTCGAAGTTTCGATTTGTGTGAGTCTATTACCTTGGTGTCCAAACGCTGCAGGTAGGAACAGATGTACTCGATGCTGGCTCCGAACGGGTGAACGTGCAGGAACGTCGATATGATCCCTGAGGTAGTAAAAACAAATCATGCAAAGATGTTAACGCAGAGCCACAATCACACACCCCTAGTTCCTGTCACCTGTCAAACATTAACAAGCTGCCAGAGGATGTTCACAACACCGGTTTATCCAAACGCCTTCTCCTCTGACTGAGTGTAGCTTTGAGTAGCTTCTCCCATGGTCCCAGCACTGTTAAGAGCCTCTTGTATAGTGTGGCTCCAGATTAGAGGGAGTGTTTAATGATGGCTTTGATGCCGTTGTCTCTCATCAAAGCCATACTCTCCCCGAGCTGAAACAAACCATCTGCTATCAGCTCACAGAGAGGGGCCAGGAAAGAGATAATCCTCCACCTCTGCTCACTAACCACCTATAGAGCACGGAGGGTCCAACAGTTGAAATAAACACACGCAGTGTTAAAATGACAAATCTGTCCACTGGCTCAAACACTAAAGTAGAGATACCACGATCACTGGAGACTTTTAAGACGAATATTCTACTCTGAGACTTCATTTTTACCACCGCGGGAGGTCAGTCAATACCTGAACACACACAAACGTGTGTGTGTGCCTGAATCTGCTTCACTGACGATGAATGAGAGTCTGACTGGGAGTCTAATGGTGCATTCAGTACGATTTCATCTTGATTTATTTGCATGATTTCGTGCAGGAGAGTGGATTCGGTGTCTGTGTTTATCAGCCTTAAAGAACCAACGAATGCATTGTTCGAAGTGACATTAGAACACACAAACACAATGGATGTGTGTGTGCATGTGTTTCAGAGGCTCACATTCATCATCATTAAACATTATAATGATAAAAAAAGACCTTTAAACATCTTGACTAGTAGTAACATTTTCTCCAGCTATTCCTTTTACTTTACATCACATTTCATCCTTTGAGTCTCACATCTTAACAGAAATGTAAACGATGATTATTACATTTTTAAAATGTGATCTTAAGCTATATTTTATAGTGTTATTTTAGAATTTTTATATCTTCCTTATTAGAAGATGAGATTTAGAGTAAATATGAATCACCTCTTTTTGAGTCTGCGGTCTCAGAAATTGTATTGGTTCTATTTTCATTGTGCCAACTCTGAAGAAACCACACACATGTTTAACCGTGGTAACCTGCTTGACTGCCCTGGGCAAAACTGAGCAATCCACCCTCACATTATCTTGGCTCCTTCAAATGGCCATTAACAGAGCCTGTAGCTCCAGAAACCAGCCAATAATCCTCTACTGGAAAACATCCTGACCCCAGGTCTGACCAGACTTTAACATGGTCTGAGCATGAATTCATTTTGGAATTTCTATAATGTAACAACAATATAACATCAAATGAAAAAGAGAGGATGAATTTGACTTTGACATGGGTCTAGATGGAGTCGTCAAAGCAGGACACACCTTAGAGTCTGTGTATACTTCAAATGACTGGACTTTAAGGTCAATTTTAAGAATTTTCTAAGTGTCTGTAACAGATTAAGTTGCAATAACAGCCAGATGTTGGATCTTTTCTTCACCCACTTCTGTCTATTTCTTGTGCAAATGCAAAAACATAAATACCAAGGGATCTGTTATCCCCATTTAAATTTGAAAAGAAGATACAAAAAACATAAATAATTCTTGGAGAAAGATCAGTGATTCGGTTCCATGCAGCCAGAAACCATTGTAGTGTGGCCATCTGGAACAGATATCAATACTTTTGTTTTTAGATAAAGTAAGATGGCTTGTGTCCAATGTTGATACATACTGACATTTTAAAAGATGTTTTTTTTTTGGTGCTTTTGTCTTGCATATTGTCAAAATGTGCAAAACATGCGAAACCAAAAATATGGAAAATGTTATAAAGTCAACATACCGACTAGCAGAGCCTCTCTCTCAGAGTGGATGGGACTCGGTGGATTCTTCTCTGTTGGACCTTCCTTCTCCTGGCTGCAGGACACCACCGTCGATACGGCTGCTTCCTACGCACCAACACACACACACATACACACTCAGCTGCCTTAAACAAATCTGCTGCCAGCAACGATTCGACTGCCGCTGACGTGAAGTAAACAAGTCTGAATTTATGCCGATGTGTGGCACACAACGGGAAGGCCATCAAACACAAATAAGTGGAATGAACACATCGGAAAGTTTCACCACCAACACACACATATATGAAGACACAATGAGGATGAGGATAATGAGGCGAGGGAGAATATACAGCCAGCGGCTATAATTCTGAAAGAGGGATGACATGCATGTCACACAAATACACACACAAACATTAAGAGAGAAGAACAAATAGAGAGAAAGGAGAGAGACTTGATCAAGCTATTTGCTTCAGATCTGTGACTGATGGCAGAGAAAAAAAGGCAGGGGAATGACAGAGGAGTTGATGTCTGTTTGTTGTCCTACATTGTGTTACATGTACTATTTCCATTTATAGTGCGGGATGTCTGGTGGCCTTTTTCCTGTTTTTAATCTATCCATAACACCCTGCTAGTGTGTGGGTGTGTAGACATATGCACATGTGAGAACAATTTTGACTTTATGACTCCTTTATTTCCTAGCCCAGTTGTGTCTGGGTGATTTATTCAATGACAAATGCAGTTGCAGTGAACCGAATTGGCCTGTAATGATCTGTCATGTCACTGGAAGAGGTTTTCGAGAGGAGGAAAGCTGGAGGACGAAGGAGAAAGAGAAGAGGAGAGAACGAGGACACAAACAATATCTGGAGAGGAGCTGGGAGGACTCAACCTTTTTCCACTTACACTGGTTTGATTAGCGTTGTCCTCGCTGCCTCTGTCATCCTTCTTTGACATCTCCAGCTGTGGTACATTAGAAACATACGAAGGATGAGCCACTGAGAAACATGCTAAGCGCTAATGTAGAAAGACTGGGATTCATAGTTACACACAGCATGGTGTGCAAAAGCAGAGCAAACATGAGCATTATTTTCTTTTCTAGAATAATTTGAACAAACACCGACACTGAACTCCATATGAATACAATTAATTCTTCAATGAGTCAAAATTGGAAGAAACAGTCAGTTGTTCAATATGCAACAATGCAAGACTTTGTGGATCCTGATTCCTAAGAAAAATGTATGATGAAATAGTGACTTGACTTGGATGATCAACAACAAATGAAAAAACTGATTCATTGATGAAAAAGTTCAAACAGTCACTGACTCACTGTTCATCTATGGAGTTTTTGGACAAAATCAGTTATTTGTCATTGTGACCTTGAACTTTTGAAACTGTTTTTTTTAAAGGATGATTCTCGGTAATTTAAACTGAAACATTAATCCATTTCTAAATGTGTTTCTATGATGTGGGGCTACACACACACACACACACACACACACACACACACACACACAGACCAGTAAGCTACACTTTGATTTGATTTCTTAGCTTAGTAATAAATCACAAACATCTACAGAGCATTAGGTCAAAGCTAATAATGAATTTTAAGAACTATATACGTCAGAAAGTTGTGATATGTAGGTTCTTTCAGACGACGTTCCACCATCAACAAGCACTATGAGTGTATCAGTGACACCTGTAGCACCTGTAGCAGTTTGTATTAGAGCAGGAGTCCCCAAACTATTCCACAAAGGGCCATGTGGCTGCAGGTTTTTGTTCCAACCAAGCAGCAGCACACCAGACTTGACCAGACTTCACTTATTTAATTAACTGTTCTCAGTCTTCAGTCTGCTGATTGGTCAAACTATGTGTTATTGACTGGTTGGAACAAAAGCCTGCGGCCACATGGATCTTTGTGGGATAGTTTGAGTACCCCTGTATTAGAGGCTTGATTTTTTACTCAGTGAGACTTGATTGTGCACTGGGGTTTAAGTATAAAAACCACTGACATTTACCAGACAGGAGAGGAAAAAGTAAAAATACTGTGGAACCTATTTTTTTTTAGCATGACTCATATCAGAAAATAAAAATCAGGACATGGGCTGAACCAGTTTTAACCAAAGTTTTGAATTTCACAGGAATAAAAAAAAACTAAGTCTCTACAGTTTCCTTTGAATTTGGGAAATAACCAACAAACCAAATACAAACTATAGTAACTTTTAGTAGCAGAAAATGCTAAAGAGCCCCAGCAAGGTGTTGCGACAGCCTGTCAACAGCAGGGACACTGACTGGACCAGTGAAGAACAGATGCTATGAAAAAAAACCTCTAAAGTTAAGAAATTACAAATTCGCCTGTGTCATATGAAACCTGCAGTCGACTGGTGAATCTCAGCACAAGAAAGACAACACATGGCACAAACCCCCCACCCCCAACCCCCATGTGGATTGACAGATTCTTGTTTGTGTTATTATCCAATTTAATAGGCAATTGAACCTGCAGCTCATTCTAATGACAGTGCTTCCTCTCATTATATCCAAACAGAAGGAGCATTAACAAACATTGCCACTTGAATACTGGGATTACGGGACAACACAGGAACCATTAGTAAACATGACGTGTCTAAGGGAGAAAAATGACCCTTGAAACTTGAAACTGTTTAATAAAGATTGTAAATTGCGGTGCATTGCATTTAGCGGTCTACTCTTGTAGTAACACGGCACACCAACAATCAATACTAGATGGGAGTTGTGTTGTGAAAAACATGCATCAGTGTAAGCAACACATTCAATCAAATAACAAATGTGATGTTGGGATGGATAAATAATGTACAAGCAGCAGCTCTAACTGATGATGTGGCCTATAACAGCAGCTCTGAGACAGAACCAGTGGTTTACATCAGTGTAATGTCTCCTGTGGGTGATACGTCCCTATCTGGTGATCACTCTGTTACTGTGTGTACATAGAGAGATCCATGTGATCTCATGGTAAGTTGCTTCTTCATCGGGTCATGTGGTGCCAGGGCTGATGTGGCCCAAAGGACAAAATGTTCAGGAATGGAAAGATGTGACTGGGTGGTTTGTGGCTGTTACATAAAATCTCAGCTGCAGACAAACATGGAAACAATTTAAAATTTGTTTCATTATTAAATGACTCAACCAAATACTCAATATGTTTCCAGTTAAGCAACCAATGGATATCTTGTGTTTTTCTAATGTGGCTACAGTGAGGACATGTGGTTCAGACAACTGGACAAAAATGTATTTGTGCAGATTTAGTTTCCCATCACTGGCAGTAGCAACATGGTCAGAGGGGAGTTTTAATGAACTGTAGGAAAGATTACACCAAACAAAAGATTTTTTTTAGTCTATTCAGCTCATGGGCAAGTGAGTGTTTGTTAAATTAAGGATTCCTTACACTTCCAGGATAAGCGCACTAAGAAATCATCTGTTACCTTTACAGTAAAAACTGTTTCAGATTTCATATGGGACCTGACTACTGTTTTAATTCAAACCTGAAAATACTGTGAACCTAAGTGTTTCCATTGTGAAATGGTTTGGAAAAAGGGTAGAGCCTGATCAGTGAAGCATTACAGACACTATACTAATCTACATACTCATATATTATATATTTGACATTAAATATCATATAAATGTTTATTCTTTTTTCAAATAAATGTTGCAGTTGTTACTTTGTCTTCAGTGTTACTTTCCAGGTGGAACATCATCACCTGTGAGGACGCTTCGATCAACTTTAGTGTGAAACTGGCGAGTTACAACATTGTAATTTGTGCTGACTGGGCTCCAGGGCCGTGTAGCAAACTGATAATAATATTTTATGTTGGATTAATTTATGGATTATATATATATATATATATATATATATATATATATCACAACTAATCTTTCTGTTTTAAAATATGAGAAAACAGACAATTATTGTTCTTCTAATTCCGCGTCGCCCGGGGTAACGTTTTCAAATGGTTTATTTTATCTGACCAACAGTATAAACAGTCTCATGAATAACTAGTGGATATTTGTTTGTCTGAGAAATGATTATTATAAAAGACAAATATTTATTGGTCAAATTACTCATGGTCATTAATCAAATAATAATTTCCTCACTAAAGATGTTGTATAGCAAACACAACAGCGATTTATATACAAATGATAGTAAATTATTACTAGTTAGACATTTCTTTGTGTGAAGCTTCTAATCATTACACAAATCAAAGCTAAATGAGACTAAATCATAAACTTCTCATTATATTCATTTTACTGAACCACATAAAAGTTGACCACTGTTCAGTCTTTTTGCAGGGAAATTAGAAATTAAAGAGTTGTAAAAAGAATAGATTTGACACCATGGGAGGAAAATGGGAACGACAGGACACCGACTGAAACCAGAAATGATCTGTCATTGTTATAAGACCTGCCCACAGAGTTGATATTACAAAGATGCATCCGAAGAAGTATTTTGGGATCTGAGGGCTTTGAAATAAGTTCTGAAACCGTTTAAATGATTGAGTTATTTTCTCAAACAAATGCTACATATTACAACTATCACATTCTGCCTTTTTTGTTTACTTATGATTTTCTTTCTACAATATCTTCTATTTGCCCCAAACTCATCTTGAACTAATTTATTTCTTATTAAAGTGCAAATGAGATAGTGCTCGCTTTCGAATAAAAAGAGTCACCCAAAAATGAACTTTCCTGTGAAATACATGAAGGAAACATCAAAGACTTAAAAGTGCATTGTCTTTTCAAACCCACCTGCATTAAATGTGCATTTTGCAGGTTCTGGAGACCTTCCTTCAGTGTCTGAACTTGATTCTTCAGTTGTTGTTTGTCTTCTAAACTCTTCTCCAACTCTGCTTCCCGCTGTTTTAATTCTTCCCTCATTTTTAACAGTTGCTGGAGAACAAAAAAGGGAGAACAATGAGCCATTAATGCCACAGTGAACTAACTAACCGTGGCTATTAACCTCGCGCTCAACCTGCTCTGACAAACCACCAGCCGTTTGTTTTTTTTTATTATTTAGCGTGCAATCCCTAAACCAGTAATTAGAGCTTCAACTTGTTACAAAAGCAAATTAGACACTGACGTGGATCATAGCTTTAATAAAAAGTAAATGGTTGTTTGTTTGTTGCGTTTTATTCTGTCACATTCGGCTCTGTTGAGCTGTCTGCGTCAAGAGTCATTTGCTAAAATTGTTTGTAAACATAAACTTAGAAATTACATATAAAAGTAAAACATTAACACACATTGGTGCTCTAGCTTGAGTACTGACAGAACTGGTGCTGGGAAAGTTTTGATAGCTAATTTGTTCTCTGAAGTTATCATGATAAACACAGATGAAAAGATCCCCATCCCGCTGCGTTAATTTCAGCAAAAAAGAGGCCTGCAAGTCACTGGGGGGTCTTTACAGCCAGGAATATTCATTTACATCAGCCTAGTGAGTGTGTTGTTTTTGTTATGAGCACCATAATTCACCAAAGATGGAAACCAGTTGCCAATACACGCTGATAATATTTCATTACAATCTGAGAGGCCTGTGGACCCTGGCAAGGAGAGGTATCTAATCTCATTGTCTTCCAATTCATTTAATCCATTCACCTCATCTTTTCACAAACACACCATGAGAAATATAAGCAGCAGAGGTAATTACTCTCTGCAGGCAACAAAAGCTAATTTCATTAATGGAGACTATGACGAAAAAATATTCCTGGACGAGGGTTTTTTTTTTTTTCCACCACGAAAAACGAGATCAAAGCTAAACCAAAAGTAACCTTTGACAATGAGAACTATGATTAAAATATTTTTATGTGCGTGAATAAAAAACTCAAGGATGAAGTGGACGACGGACGGACGGACAAGTTTTCATGTAACAATCGTTGAAAACATCTTACACTGGTGGTGAATTTAGTTGTGATCTATCGAGTTTATGTTAACATCTTGAACTATGACTGTTGTTCGAATGATGTGATATCTTTTGAGTAGTTTATCACACTTTTACATCTCTGCACTTGCTTCCCAGAAATATTTTATTAAATGTTTGTTCATATGATTGCATTGTATTGCGTCAAGGGCTTTACTGTTCTGCAGGAAAATAGTTCTATACCAACCACTGAGATGGATTTAATAACAAATGTGAGACTGTAGACACTCTCAGACAGGGTTAAGAAGCTAACACACTGTAGAACATTAAAAGTGCCTGGAAAAAAAAAGAAATCCAATATTTTTACTTTTACACTTAATAAAAAGTCTGTAATGGCTTTAATAGTCCTGGGTTTGTTCCAATAAGTATCTGTATGCTGTTGGAATCATAGCGCACAAACCTCCAATCCCATGTAAAACCTATTCCAACTCTAAATAAGCTTTCAAATAACCAGAGTAAATCTAAAAATATTATTTTTCATAATAGTTCATAAAAGTCTAAGAGCTCCAAACAGCTGCACCTGTCTGCTTGTTCCTGGATACCCCTTGGTTTTCCTTTGAAGGCGCTGGGGTTTTCATGAATAAGTGACGGTTGAGTTTTTCATTGTGGATGGAAAATTTAATCATTTAACCTGTGCAACTTTGTCCTCGAGAAGAATTTTGGGTAAAACAGAAACAGAGAGAATATTACACTTATTGTTGGAGAGATGACTGAGAAATAAGTGTCTGTCTCATTCTGTCTATGTGTATGTATCTATAATAAGTTTTACCTTCTGCATGCCCTGCAGTGCTTGCTGTAGGAAGCTGAGCTGCTGTGAGTGTGTGTTGTCCTCTTCACTCCTGATTGGATGGTTCTTGCCCTGCTCCTGTTTGAGCAGCTCTACTTCGTTCCTGTAGGCGTCCAGCTGGCAGCGCAATGAGTCGTTCTCCTCCTTTAAAGCTTCCGCTTGGGATACACCTGGAGATTTATAAATCAAGTACAGTATATACTGTAAGTGGTGTTTCTTACGACTAACGCTGTTTCGTTTGTTGTTATTATCTGGTCACTTGTTTGCCTCAATATTTATACTACATATCCTGATATCTTAATGTTGACATCATAACTTGATATCAATATGGGATCAGACGAAAATAAAAATCTTTCTTCGTCAGGCATTAGTGATAATAATATTGAATAAATTAAGATCATTTAGATATGATGAAATTATGAAATATAAAAGCCAGAGTTTGAGCCAAGAATTGTGAAGAGATAAGCATTAAACTATTTAAATTTAAAGTACAATGGCAAAATAGTGGAGCCCAGTTCTACTTCAAGAAAAAATGGCCAGTGTCCTCTTGATAGATTTCTGCTGATAAAAAGAAATCTCGGCCTGTTCCTACGAGACGAGAGTATTTCAGGAAAAGATGTTGTATCTATCAATTACACAAATAGTAGGACGTGTCCTGATAAAGTTCGATGAAAACCACAGGTAATACTACTGAGAAAACTGGAAACATTATTATTTTCTCCAACTATCGCTCTGTGTTTGCTCTCTGACTTCTCCTGACTAAATGATGGACAAAACATGATTTTTCTGAAAGAAAGTTTGACAAACCAGAACTAGTAGTCGTAATATGAGGGAGAGTCCCATGTGTAAAACCGAAGATATTGCTTAAAGAAAAAGATCTGAAACCAGAAATTCAGCTCTCAGACACAAAAAAGCTCAAAACCCCAAGGTACAATCCTGGCATCCTATGAGGAAATTGTCATTTTCTCCTCATCAGATAATCAAGCACCCACAGTACATTAACACTGACTACTGAAAGCTGTGATAATCCCACAGAGTTTTGTCCAAGAGCTCTTTCCTACACATCTGACCTGACCTATTGAGCAAAGAGGGGAGACAGTGCGAGTTATTATTATATGAGACCTGCTCAGCTCCAGAGATGTCCAGTATTATCAGCTCAGCTCTCTCCCTGTGGACCTTAAGGAGAGGCTCTTTGGGAAAAGTGCAATACACTGACTGGACCAGGGAGATAAGACCCATCCTGTGCGGGCATTTGTGTGTGTATGTGTATTAAAGTGTATCTGGTTTGGTATTGTGTGGGTGTTCATGAGTGCTGCCTGCAGTCTGTCATGGAGGACCATTGGCAGTGTTAATGAACTCTTGCTGGGTGAGTGTGAGTGTGTGTGTCTGCGTTTCCATGCAGCGTTTGTGTGTTTTCTCCCAGGAAAATGAAGGTTTGAGGTGAGAGGAGTATTGATCTGAGAGCCTCATCAACTTGGTGTGAGGAGATGTCAACCACTCGGCTGGAATCAGAGCAATTCCCCTTCTGTTACATAACAGACAGCGCTATCGACCCTCAGATATCTGTGATCGTGCGTGTGCTTACGCACCTTGAGGGTATACGCTCGCGCATGTGGGCGATTCTTTTGCTTTCTATTCTGTGCATGAATCAGATGCAGAGCATCGATTCGCCTTTTAGGAAGGCTGCAGTCATAACACAGGTGTTTTTAGCAGAGCTGCTAGACTTGTAAACATGCCCCTTTGCTTAAAGGTTAGTGAGTAAAGTAAGTGTAACAGTCTGGTCTGTTAACACAAATATCAAGAAGTGTCGCATTAACACCTGTCACCTCAGCCAATGCTGCGGCATCGAGTGAACTGATGGATCTTTCCTTTGACAGCGACACTAATGACTGATAGCTAAATAGCAAGGTTGCAAAAGAGAAGGGGCTGCACTCCTGACTGCATTTACATACATTTGCATGCTGATCAGACAAGCTGTCATATTAGTAAATGGCAAAGATCATAATGATTAAAAGGGGAGTGGAAAAAAAGTACATGAGGAGAGGACAGCAAAACGCAGAGAGGCACAAAACACAAGATGAGAGACAGACTTACACGGCGACTTATGGGTTAGTGTAATGGGAGTTGAGAGGTTAGTGACAGTGTTCATTTCTGTGGCTTCAGCAAATGCAAAGAGAATCTTCTGAGGGAAAAACACAAGATTATGGCGATTCAGTGGAAGCCCATTACACTGTACACACACATGCATGAGCTGTTGTACACTCACATGGGTGGACTTAGGTGTATATGTTCAATATCAACTTAGTAAAGCATGTGTGATGTACTTTAAATGTGTTCTTTATTCACGTGGGGCTGTGAGATAGCCGTCAGATGCTTGGGGGATGATTACTGTCATTTCAGCCAAACGCAGCTGTCTCCCTCAGTTATATATAAAGCTCAGTGTTCATCCTCTAGAGATCTTGATCAGCGTATGACCTGTCATCTTGACAAAAGTGGTAAAATGCGAGTGCATATTCATACCTGAGTCCTCAGAGTCCTTGCTGTCAGGGGCGTCCTCCATATCATCATCAGACATCTCCATCTCCTCCTCCCTCCTGATGCCCATCAGCTGCTCGTTGTGGATGTTTCTAATCTCCTGCAAAACACAATGAACAGACCAATGGGTCAAAATGCTACAACACATGGGTGATGCACATCTTAGCAGGTGCCAGTTGGGAGAAGGATTTTCGCATTGACGCATCTCTTTGATTTCACTGTTAATGTTAAGCTTTAGCTGTGAGGAATACTTAAAACAGATCAGCACAGAACAAAGGAGTGTAGATGAATAAGGATGAAAAGGTTGGTTTTTAGAGCTGAGGCTCAATTCCTCTGGTACAGCAACAGGGCAGATGGTGGTATAAATATAGACAGTTATACTTCAATGTTCTTTTTATGTGGGATTCAGCAAGAAAAGTGCATGACACTGATAACAACAACTGCTGTTCATCTTGTCAAAACACCATCACCTCAGATGAGCCTGATTCACCAGGACAAGGGTGTGAATGTATGCACATCAAGTTTTACTCTTATAAAGTGCATGTCTGGAAACACCAGCAGTAAGTGTGAAATACATAAGCTTTATCTGTTTCTTACAGATAGATACGCTAATGACTACATCTGTCTGCAGACCAGTAACCAGAAGCAGGTTTGAAAATGGTTTTAAGATTAAGGTCAAGTTGTTGAATTGGATTGGCTGTCTAATGAGACTGAAGCTTCCAGGCAAAACAAACAAACTAAATCCTTGCGATACATTTCCCACATTACACCAAACCATGGTCATAATGTCTGAAAATCTGTGTTAGCATGGGTTTCTACATATTATTCAGCTCTCATTCCCTGTTGTGAGTAGATGTGCTGTGCAACAGTGGTAAATCTTTAACAGATAACTGCAATTAAAATAATTGTTTTTTTTTCAGAGATCAGGATCAGACATGCTTGTGGCATAATGTGGCTAGAACTATATATATATATATATTAAAAACACTTCATATAATCTTCAGTTTTTACACCTTTTGTTCCAACAGGCCAATGCCTCCACTGCAGCTTTCCATTATCACACTATTAGTCTAAATTATAATCAAACCTTCATCATAACTAATCTGAGATCTTCAGTAAGAAGCCATTAACTCCAGAAAAAACAATACCAAGATTGAGTCAATATCATTTCAAGATGATCTGATGATTCTGGCCTTACAGTATTTAGTGGTTTAAACAAATAAATGTGAAATTTGTATGTAAGTATTCGGTTTTAAGCAAAAAGTGAAACTGAACTGACCTTTGGGAGCCCATGATGTATGAGTCTGTTACACACGACTGTATAAACAAGGACATCTGGCCATCAGGTTGGATGTATAAAACTCACACGTTTAATATATTAAAGAGCACGAGCTGAACAAATGGAGCATGTTCTCACTCCACAGTTAAAACACTGAAACACACACACACACAAATGTGTATACATGTGAAAATAAAAACCAGTAAGTAGTGGATGAGTGTTTTATCAATGAAATATTCACAACAGGCTGAAAAATACTCAGAAAAAAGCTAAATGGAGCAAAAAGCTCTTCAAGAGTAAATAAACTTGCAACCATCTGTCAGCTAACGTTATCAGCCTGAGCCTGTGGCGGAGGTCAAACAGGTACTCTACACACACACAAGCACATGCAGACACACAACCATCTGGTCTGTGTGTGTGTGGTGCACACCCACACACAAATACATCAACTACATATAGGCGAGCACACACCCAACATAAAAACAGTGATAGAAGGAGGCAGCTGTTATCTGATTCTGCCTGGGAGCCGCAACGACTCAACGCTGTGGCTTGTTCTTCCATATTTCACCTCCAGGCCAGAGAAACGGACTGAATATACAATATGACTGAAAGTGAAACAGGCTGCCTATTTGATGATAAACTACCTCTGAGCAACAGCGCTTACTTACCTACTTCTGCTCTTATACACTGGCCAGTGGCGGCCAGTCCCATACATCGCAGCCTCTAAGGTGCATCTCTGTGATCAATATGAAATCAGTAGCCCGGGGAATTTTTTTTAATGGAACCGTATCGGTTAAATAACACTGATTAAAAATCCAGTCCTTTCATTACAGTTGTTGAATTCAGCCAGCAAGTGTTGCAGTCCCTCTCTTTTACATTAACGGTGCCCTACAGCGCGACATCCCGCTGAATAATCCAGTGAAAATTAGTGCATGAAAGTGAAAGATTAATTGGGCGCAGTGGTGAGTGATTGAGTTAAGACACTAAGGTTGGAGAAATACACAGACTTGCTGAGCTGTGACTCTAATAATCATTAGCAAAGCTGTGCAGAAAACATTCAGCTGGCAGCCTCTCAGGTTTAACTGGTGCTGATCGGAGCTTTCGTCATATCAGCTGTCGCCAACTTATTTTAATTCTGTCAGTAACTTGATGACCAACCTAAATTAAACTTGGCTGTCATTACATGTCCCGGTCATTTCGTGAGGGAGGAACATCCACTTCTTTTGTTCAAACAAATCTGACAGGGTGAGATGTCATCGTCTGTGATGACATTCATCTTCATTGCTGTCGTCTCAGCTAGTTAAGCTCGTAAGCTTCATATTTTTAAAACCCCCACTTTCCATATCTAGAGTAAGAAACAGCTGTTATCTCAAAAAAAAATTTAAGTGACTTAATAAAGGTATTGGATTGGACTTAATCTCGACAGATAAAATATGTTTATTATTACATTTTATAAACACATTATTATTCTATATTTTTGTTGTACAAAGCTGTTATGGTAAGTTCGTTGGCAGTCACTTAATGACATGTCAAGTAGGCACTAGTGGAGCTATTTCATTTCAGTCAAAGAAACGCAGACTCAGTTGGGGCCAAGAATTTGAGTCCAAATGACTTCATCTGTGTACTTACTTCACACTTTGAGACAAATTCGATCTATGTACTTTCACCTAAAATGACTGAGTCTTTCCTCACAGATATTTGTAAAGTGTAAAACTGGTATAAGAGGAGAGAAAACTACAAAGAATGTTGGAACCATGACAGCACTTAAAGGATTTTCAAAGAAGACATGTTCAGCGGTGCATCGTCCACCCACAGCGGTTTTCTTCTCTTGCATCTATGGTCGTGCTGTACTCTTCAGTGAATGCAGTGTGTTTATAGAAACTCTACAAAGGCGATCGGAGAAAGAATGAACAATTCCCTCAGGCCAGATGAAAACACTCTGCCATCCATATCATACAATACTTCTATATATAAAGAAGAGAGTGATTCTCCAATGAGTCGCTCTCTCAGAGGCCTTCACGGTCTCAGTGAGGAAAGATGCACATTACCAGCCATGTCCCCAAGTATGTGTACAAACATGCATCATTCAGCTTTCTACTTACTCATCAACTGTGTGTAATAAGAGACCCCCATACAAGCTATTATAAACATGATGAACTAACAAACAGCTGGTGCTACACAATGGTTAAGTATTTCAGTATTTTCGTGATTCGGCTGCAAATCAGACAAACAGTTTTTCTTTGTAGCACCTACCTTTCAAAAAGAAGTTTTTGTACAGGCTGATTCTTCTGCTGTGTCAGATTCTGTTATTAATGAGTCTAAAATATACACCTTTACATTGTATTTTTTTCATACTGAGATTTAAAGAAACTTACCAATCAGATTTGATCATGTATTTTCCATTAGACCCAGGACTGTCAACACACTCCACACCCTCTTACTAGGTGCTACACAAACTGCAACTGGACTTGTTCTTGAGACTCTTCCATCCTCTCATCCAAATGGCTTCTTCAAAAACTGCTCATAACTGACTTAGAAAACCCACACTCCAGAGTCTCCATTCTATTACAACCCATATTCATGCTAATTGATGCTCCATTTAGTAAGGAGAAAAAATAGAGAGCAGATAGAGGATGACAAAAACGCTGTTAGATTCAAAAATGAATATGCTTTTATGTCTCGAGATGTTCTCGATTAACAACTCGTGAAAAAAAAAAAAAAAAAAAACTATGCTGGTACAAAGGGAAAAGGCTCATACAGATTTACCTGTATCCTGGATACAACCTTTGAGATGGAAAACTCACCCAGCAGCTCGTATACCTTGATGAAGGAGCAGGGGAAGGGGTGGAAGAGGAAGGGGCAGAGGTTTTGATTTTGGGAGTGTCTGGATCTTACACTGGCTGGAGTGAGCAGGCACCTGTTCTGTATGCTGCTTACATTCAAAGTACTTACTGTAACAAGGAGTCTGCTTTTATCCCCCTCTGATTTCCCCTATTCTTTGCTTCTCTTGTTTCACATAATGTAGCCGTAATGTAAGACTTCTATCCATCAGTAGGAAAATTAAAAAAGAAACTCTACAGTGACACAGGTGTGAAACAAAATGTCTAGTTTTTTTCCATAAATTGTGTGAAACAACGGGATGATATCAAAGTGTTACCAACCTCTGCTTGTTTGTGCCACATGTCCAGGTTCTTGCGCTGAGCTTTGGAGAAATGGTCCCATGCCTTTTGTTTGGAAGCAGCTTGGAATACAGACACAATCTGTTCAACTGTGGCGGGATGCAGGGAAGGACCACAGACCATCCAGAGACAGAGAGAGAGAAAGACAGAGGGCAGGTGGGAAGGAGCAGAGGAGTGAGAAAGTGGAGTCAACTAGGGATGTAAAGAACTGTATGTGTGTGTGTCTGTGTGTGTTTACATGTGTGTGCAAGGATGTGATCTACTTACCAACTGATGCCAGAGCATCATATAGTGGTGGTTGGTTGGATGGTTTACACACGTAAAACTTGACTTCAGTAAAACATAGATTCACTGTTAACACTGTGGCTCTGAGGCTATGGACTTTTATTGGCCAAGTGACTTCAAATGAGGTAAAGCTGTTCTGTCCACCACTTCGGTTCAGACTTCAGTTGAATAAATTTATTTAGAGGATCCCATACGATGAACCTCTTTCTTTGATTCTTTGATTTTATAAAGTTAACTACTAAAATGGATTACCATGAAATTCAGTTAGAATAATCACACCTCTCTGTCTCAGGATGTAGTTTAATAACTTCGTTGATACCCAGATTTCAGGGATTGAGCCTAAAATGAATTTTCTTCAAATCTTTCGTTTGTGATACAGCTTTAGCTGGACTTTCTGGCGTGTGAAAGTGTTCAATGTTATAGCTGCTACAGATTAGTGTGTTGAAAACATTTGGTCGTCTGAATACAGGTTCACAGAGCTGTAGGCTTTGTCCTGTTTAAGAAAGGAAGTTTTGCTGCCACTGTTGACCAGAACACCGCTCCTCTACAGCAGTGGGCTGGTAAGAAACGTACCCAAAGGCACCTTGTTGAAGCAGCACAGTACTCCTGATTTACTTTCTCTGTGCAGATTTTTCCTATATTTAAAAAGAAACATCAGAGAGCTGCGCGATTTGAAAGTTATAGCTCCAGTATGTCTGTAACAAAATGACAGTGAAGAAACTTCACTTTGGACTGAGCTGAGAATTCAAGATGTCCTATTAAAGCCAGAAATCTCTTGTCTCTCTATGTGATGTGTATGAGCTATGAGTATACAGCTACTCTGGGTCCATACCTCTGAAGCGTATGGTCACATTCATTCTGCTCTCGGCTACATATATGTCGTCATAAATAAGACTCAAAGCTAAGTATGTGTGTGTGTTTGCTGAGCTGTTAGAGAGACAACACTTCAGGGATCAATAGCATCTTCCCAGCACCTATTACCCTGTAATTTGATGGAGCGAGCTGCTGGTGAATGCAGAGAAGAGAAGAGAGGAACAGTGCAGGCAAACTTTCACAGCTGTCAGCTTATAAGAGCCCCGCTATATTATATCTACATGTTATAAAATATTTCTGTACTCTAGCTGTTTTCAATATAGCAGGAAGTAGTTTGAGCAGAAACTCTTCAGTGAGGTCTGCAGATTATCCTGAGCAAGAGAGGCATGTTTCTGGAAAAGCAAGATGCTTTCAAGTCTTTGCATTTCAGTGTTTTGAGCAACACAAACTCCTGCACCGATATTGTAGCGAGGCGGCAAATATCTCAAAACTCAGGCACATAAAATAAAAACTATCTGCACTGAGACACAACTAAGGATTAAATAAGAATGGCTTCTGTCATTCGGGTGATATATTCCACAGTACAGATTACTATTTCACCTATTTGTTGTAGACAGATGCATCAAGAGGAAGGTACAGTGAATGGAAATGTGTTTGTGTGGACTGAAATGATGGACAGTGGCTAATACAAAGACAGCAACTCTGCCTGTCTCTCTCTCTGTGGCTTATACATACAAACAGACACTCATTTACACTCTATACCTTTACCATACAGAATAAAAAGAGACCCAAAAAATGTGTTTCTCAGTTTGTTTTCAAGGATGTTTACATTCTACTTAACATGCATGTGGAGGGATATGAAGAGACAAAGTGCCGCAGGCTGTAGTGTAAACCAACAGCTGCACAGCTAATGCTGCCAAAGGTGGGTGCGGTAGCAGCAATCTAATTTGCCTTTGGCCTTTCAATAACTTAAATGTGCAAAGCATGCGATTACTGCACGTTTGGCCTCCACTGTATTCATGCAGTGAATGTGTTGGGCTACTTACTACTTTCATCTGAAGAAAAACTGAATAATTTTCACCTTCAGTCTTCTCATCGTCCATGAATGCTAACAATACTGGTGTTTTTATTTTATTTTATTATGGATTTTTTTTTTTTTTTTTTAAATGGTTTATATTTTGTAAGCAATAAAAAAAATAAAGGAAGCATGGCACTGCTTGGCCCCCAGTAGTTGATATCAAGGATAATATGGTTAGGAAAGAGATTAAACTTACCTTTGTGTCAAACTTCCAACTATAAATTATCACACAACAGCTTCTATGAGGCTATTAATCTAAAAAACCTTCACATCCACAATGTTTGTTGCTTAGGTGTTTCCAGTACGGTACAACGTTGCTCTGTGTATCATGTCAGAGCTAATGGGAACCTGTGGGTGACATTATACTTACTTCTCCAGTACTCCAGTATGCCAAGAGCTGTACAATGCACTGTAACCAATAATATGTTAATGTGGTGTGTGTGTAGTCTTAAAATAAGGAAACTTACACTGAACATAAGCAAACATAGACTAGACTCCTCCACCAGTACCAGTAGTGTGCTGGTGGCAAACTGTCAGTGAGTGACTCTCCCAATTTCATCCTGAGCTCGAAGTATCTTACTGTATCTTAAAGACATATATTGTATTTCACATCCAAATCTGAAGTGTGTGTGTGTGAGATCGAGGACGTATGACTCACATTGACCCAATATGCCGGACAGAGCAGTCTTGAACTTTTCTTTGGCCTCTTCCATCTCTTTTTCGTGCTGACTCTTCTCACCCATCAGCCGGCGGATGTGGCTGTTACAGGACTGGATCATTGAGTAGAAGTTGTTGGCGTTCCTGCGGTTGACCTCGCCTCGTTCCAGCCAGGTCAAGAGCACACGCACTGCGTCAGGAAACTTGCCGTCATCTGGCCGAGAGGTGAAAAAGGAAGGAGTCAGATTCTGTACAGGAAAAGTAAAAGGAGAAGATTGCCCTTCTGCCCAAGGACACCTCAGGTACTGCAATCTGTTGATGATTAAAAAACTTTATAAAGTGAACATTTCAGCCATAATTCATGAAGATGCCCTCTGGTAAAACGGCAATTATTTCCTATAACATACAGCTGAAAAGATGGAAAATAAAACAGATGAGAGCAAGGACAAGGGAACAAAGAGACAGCAGTGAATCTGAATGAAAAGGAAAAAAGTGACTATAAATACGATATATAACCAAAACCAACAATATGCACCTTAATGACACCAGGCTGCATTGCAAAAGAAGAGGTGAGCTTGGTAGAAAGTTCCTCCTTGAACTTCCTACATAAGGATGAAGTGGGTTTGAGCTAGAGGAATAAAACTGGCACTGAAAAAGGCTAAACCCCCTTTACCCTCTGGGTGGAAGATTCAGGAAAAAAGTCAACTTAAACCTGCAGCAAATAGCCAGGATGTGTGTTTCACAACAGCGGCCCAAGGTGATCAGAAACAAATCCAGGGCTAAAATGACACAGTGTTAAGAATTCTTTACACCAGCGCAAGAGAAAGAGTTGGTGAAAAAAAGACGTACACAGATGGTACAGAAGCAGAAAGTCACAGCCATTTTGTTATCGGGCGACTGTGACTGAGACCTGGAAGTGTCATTGCTCATTAGTGAAACAGGTTTATTCAGGCAGAAACTTGAGAGAAAGCTGAGGAAAGACTCAAAGTGGAGCGGTGGTGGAGAGAAATGGAAACGATAAGAAGAGGGAAAAAAAAAAAGTGTGTACGGAGAAGAGAGTAGAAGAGAAAGAACAAGATAAGGAGGAGGAGAAAGTGCTGATGGGAGGGTAAACTGATACAGCGTTTAACAACCTTTGTGTAATGTCCTTAAAAAACAAATTCCCTGAATTTGTTGGAACATTAGAGAACTGCTTTGTCAGTTTTACCAGCTGTAGTTAAGGCCCGTTCCTGTAATGTCTTGGCTTTACTCACTGCAAACACACACACACACACACACACACACACACACACACACACACACACACACATACAACTACTCTGTTAGTCTCTTCCTTGTTAGTCTGTGTTTTGAATAAATAGTAATAGTCACACCATTTCCATTTGTGTTCGCTTATTAACATTGTTTAACGATGCTTTGTTTTAAAACCCTCACATGTCCAGATTTGACTTCTTTTTTCTTCTCTGACTCGTTTGTGCGTACGTGTTTTATACTCGTCCA
Organism: Polydactylus sextarius; assembly: GCA_016801845.1. NCBI lineage: Eukaryota > Metazoa > Chordata > Actinopteri > Polynemidae > Polydactylus > Polydactylus sextarius. The sequence goes on along the minus strand of CM028930.1, from coordinate 20,972,364 downwards.
CCAACCTTTGATCTTGTCTCCCAGCTGGCCGCACTCGTGCTCTGAGAAGTGGACGATGGGAGGTGGAGAGGGCGGCCGGAGGCGATCTTCCTCCATCTTACGCCGGTGCCTCTCCTCTCTGGCCAACATTCGCTGGCGACACTCCCATTCATACAGATCATCTCTGGCCTGAGCGAAATCCACGTGGAGGCGGCCGGTGTCTTTTTTGTCTGTACTGGAGCCCAAACGGATGCGATAACCTGTACAGGATAAAAAAAAGTTTAAAAGACTAAAAAAACTCTAAACAAAAAAGAGGAGGTGGCAGAAGGTGTAAAAGGGAATAAATAAATATAAAAAGGAGGAGCAGATGGGACAGCAGGGAACTTACCAATTAAAGTGAGTTAATCTGCGTGTTCAGACAGTTTGATGGCATTTTCACAGTGTGTTTCATGTGAAAGTTTTAAAAGAAAACATTTTTACTAAAGTTTCCTAGCAGCATGGCACTAGTCTGTTGATTCAAAGTGACATATCTTAATAATCAATGGTTGGTTAGCTATAAAATTTTCCTTAAACATTTATGGTCCCAATATGAAGCTTTAAAGCTTTAAGCTAGAAGCTTTAAACTTTCACCACCATTAGGTGCATTTATGGTTTCGAGTTAAATGTTTCAACAAGTACAGGATGGATTTTGTAGGATAAATTGAAATCTACTGAGATTGATCCGTGAGATTTTCATCCAGTGCCATCATCAGATCAAATCTAATGTATCCAAAACTTTTAATCTATGACCAAATACCTGAAACCCTTAATGACATTCCCTTTGAGCTTCAGTTGTACTTTGTGTTTAGTGCTCACAGAGCGTGTCTGCAGAGACTTAGACCTGTTATTAAATATCTGACAGCACAGAGAAACAAGAAACAAGGGGAGAGAAGAAGAAGGTGACATATGACAAAGATTCCTACTCAGATTCAGACTCAGGAAGTCACGGTTATGTGGTTTGGAACTCAGACCACTTAACGCCTGACTGCCTTTAAATTTGACAACCGTCAACTTTACACTTTCCGTTTCCGCTTCTAACGGGTTATTTTTTAATCAAACTATGCTCATTTCTCTGAGACTTGGCAAATTGATATGATAATAACTAGACAACACAATAAATAAATAAACCAAATAAAGAGAAAACAGACAAGTTGAGTTAGGAACACCATGCATCTGTTTAATGCAAATGAAAAACACGCCTGGAGGTGTGAATCTGATAAAAAAAAAAAATCAAATCCAGTAATTCTACTTTACTAGTAATTCTACTGTGATTCACACATATCACTGAACAAACTCTCCCATTGGTCAACCTTTCTGCCACCTTTCTCTTTATCCTCATCGCCACCTACTTTGTTTGTTGCCTCCTTTTGAGAAGATTTACAGCAGTTGTAGGAATCTGAGGAGTAAGAGGGTCTACATCCTTTTGTCAATACATGGGAGGACCTTAGGGAGGGCAATTACTTCTCTAGTGGCAGTGAAAGACCACAATATGCCTAATTGTCCTCTCTTTTCCACACTACTTCCCTCTTATGCTCACTCTCTTCTCCTTACTCAATTTTCTCTAATAGCTGGTTGCATATTTGAAGTGCAATCATGCCCATTTTGTGATTTAATTGGATGAAATGATCAGAGACAGTGTTCAGTGTGTGTATTTGTGTAAACATGCGAGAGAGAATGTGTGTGTGTGTGAGTGTGTGTGTGTGAGCTTGCAGGACACAGTAATGATGCCCAGTGTGATTCAATAAGAAAGAGGCCCGACACACTCTCATCAGAAAAAAAGGAGGTGGAGCAGCGTCAGTGGTGGCTGCCAGTGCAAACAGGGAAAGAAATGAGCGTGGGTTTGGGGATTTCTGCATCAGTCTGTTCTCTCGCTGCTTCAGGCTCCCAGTCTAGTGCTACTTCAATATTTCATACGCAGAGATCTGGGGCTGCTGGGGTGTGTGTCACTGCTGGGTGCTGTATTTGCACAGGGTAAGTGAGTGTGTGTGTGTGTGTGTGTCTGTGTGGGGTATTATTTATGGGAAAACTACACAGCTCTGTCATTGGGCTAATGTATGGACCTCAGCTCCCACATCTCACTATAAGAACAGAGGCAGGAGAAATAGAAGGAGCTCTAATTCAAAGTCATTTGCACACAAACACACACACACACGCACAAGCACACGCACGCACGCACACACACACACACACACACACACACACACACACACACACACACACACACACACACACACACACACACACACACACACACACACTTATTGTTGATGAGAATACTACTAATACTTAATTAACTGTTAGTTTAAATGAGTTTTTTAAGTATAAATATGTGACCAGCAGTTTGCACAGGCTGATTTAAGACATCTGAGCTCTAGAAGCTGCTGAGAAAATGAAGATAAGATAAGAAAGCTTAAGCTTCTGTCTTCGATGGTTAGTAGCTGCCTTTTAGCTTTAATGATTATTTATATTCTGAACAGTTTAACCTAATAGATTTAAAGGAGGGAAGAGGGGCTGCTGGTTGTTTCTTGAGTCAGAATTCACATTTCGAAATGTTTTTTTCATGATCTCCATGACATCAAAACATGGGGAGTTTTCCTGAATAATTAAAGGGTCCTTTAGGTTTGCAGTGTGGGTACAGAGAGTGTATGGGAGGAGCTTTAATTAATTCAAATTCACTCTTGAAGAGTCATGTTATTCCAGTAGGGTTTGGCATGGTGGACAGCTGTAAATAATACAACACCCTTGAGTCTGTGCCGTTGCAACTTCTATGGAGAAAAAGGCACCAATCAGATCTGCAGATAATTCAAAACAGTTTGATTTGAGCTGTCGATGTTGAATTTAACCAAAATCACACAAGTATTTGTAAAAGTCTGTAATGTAATTTGTCTCGACAGAATAAACTGTTACTAAACAGGCTTGTACACTCAACTTTACCAACTAGATCTTTTCTAACACTGTTGTTCTTTTGTTTTTTCAGTTTCATGACCATCAAAGTCTTTCAGCTGTGAGTCACACAACATCATCTATGGGAAAAATCAATAGGAGTATTATTTCCAGTGGCCTATTTTGCAACTCTGTGTATTCATACTTGACATTTGCCCTAAGTGGAGATGTAACTGACACAATATGACTGAAATATTATACGAATAAGCTCTAATACCACGAGTCAGATGAAGGTTTTGGATTAATGACAGTTTACCTGACAGGAAAAGAGCCTTGTCTACTGTGAATTCCTCAGCAAATCTGATATGGCAGAAGTTCTTCTTGCTTTTGCGTATGGCTGTGATATCACCGCACTGTCCGAAGACTTCCATGATCAGCTGCTCGTTGGCGTTCTCTGGCAGACCCCCGACAAAAACCGTCTTACATCCCGGAGGGCGCTCTCTAGTGGCTGGAGGGGGAAGATCTGGACAGAAGTGGGGGAACAAAGAGAGATAATACAATCAAGCATCAATTGTCAAAAATATAAAGAGTGCGCTTGGAAAAAATACTGAGTGATGAAACCGTGTGCTCTTGCATTTATGTGGCGAGGATAGAGCTGAAATACACACAACTCAAGAAATAATTCAGCTGTCTGAGAACACTGAAACATGATTTTGTGGATGAATTATTCTTTTTGAGATTCTGAAAGCAAGAACATACTGTTTTGATCACACAATTGCTGTAAATAATTCTGGCAGACCTGAGGAACAGGACTGATTTCCTGTCTTTTGTTTTTTACTCAAAAAGAAATATGTATAAGTTGTATGTGTAGTCAATAAAAGAAAAACATCCAAATGTTACACAATGTTATACCGTGTGGAAAGAGGAAAGAGAAAAGAAACAACTTCACACTTGAAGCTCAATTCTAAAAATACATCAATTCAATTCTTTCTTTGAATACCAGCATAAGAATGACACTGATTTGATCAGGTTCACTGAGGAAAAAACAAGATGTTTATAAGAAATACACTTCCTGCCAGGTGTCTCAGCAAATCAATTTTGCATAGATATTTAAATATGAAGATGCGGTGAAGCAGGAAGACGTGCATACAAACTGAAATGTGCTATATCTTATAGTTTACAATAAAAAAAAAAATAAAAATGAGAAAGGTGCTGAAAAAAAAGTGTCATTCCAACAACTCTTGACAAAAAAAATTCTCACAATTCATAATATATTACATAATATCCATGAACATGAATTACTAAATAAATCTCAAAAAGACCCTGAGGTCAAACTCAAACTTTAGGGTCAGGTCACAACAAAACCTGACTTTGAAAAACAAAACAAAACTGCATTTTGGAGCTTGAAAAAACAAAAAACAATTAAGTCATGTTTAGAACACAATACTTATGACCTAAAAATGAAAAAAACCTGATGCAAAAATAATGATAACTTGGAGCAATATGCTCTGACCTTTTTTGTTAGATACAATAAATGTTAGTATCAAACCATTCCATGCATGAAAAATAAAATCCTTTTGGCTACAAAGTGATTGCAGATCCTCTCATGTGGAAGGTCCCCTGCACTGCAGGAATCACTTATTCAACACAGATGAGTGTTGACTGATCTAATCTCCAATAGATCAGGCTTCTCATCCATGATGAATGCGATTAGTGTGGTCTATGAGGAGTGAATGAGCTAATCAGTGGAACACTGAGGATGATATATTTCTGGTTGTCTGCTAGAAAAAAAAAATTGTGATCTGGTTGCTCAGCACCAAGAGGAGTAATTAAGATATCTCATTCAAGTGTGATCAAACTGGCTTCAAGACTGAGCGTCGATAGAGTGCAGTAATATAGATTTTAGATCAGTCTTCTATAGCTGTCGAACAGAAAAACCTCTTTAAATTGGTTGGTAAAGTTCCCCAGTAAAATCAAGGCTATTTGTTGCCTTTTTTGCATTTTGTTTTTTTATCTATATGTGATTTTACTAACATTCTTTGAGTGTTTCACTAACACTAGCATGAGTGAAACACCTCTGGGTATTTGTACCGTTGGGAACAACAACAGATAAAGCGACTGACTGATTGTGATAGAGGTTGTAAAGAGAAAACTAGGCTTTAAAGAAAGTTCAGTCTTCATTTCCACTTTCAGCTGTAGTGTTAAGAGTTGGGTAGCGAGAGAAAGAAAAGAGATCAAGAGGTACAAGCAGCGGAGATGAGGCATCTCAGCAGGACGGCTGGACTAATTCCACAAGACGAAATAAGAGCTCTGCAATTTGGGCTTTTATTGCAGCTTCACATTCAACTGATGTTGTTTGGGCAACTAAAAATACACGTCCTAATAGCCACGTTTGGGTTTAGAGACTTTTGAATGTGAATATCAGTTTTAAAAATGGGGCTTATGTCTGTAAAATTATTGAAAAAAAAATGGCAAGTGAAAGCACTGATTCTGAACAATAATAAATTACACATTGTTCATGATTAGATTGTTTCTTCTGTGTAACGAATGGAAAATAAATTCATGGACAGATGAGACAATGGACTCATGGACATAGACATGGAAACGCATCCCAAGCTATTCCTCCATCAAAGGAGTGTGTCTCTTTGTGGTCCTTTGGTGGCTGTGTTTTATTTCTTTATGGTCACTTTGCATTCTGTGTGGTTGTCTGCGTCTCACCGTGGTAATTTTCGGATCTTAGTAGTCATTTTTCATCTCTTTGTGGTTCTTTTGTGTCTCTTAATGGTCATTAGTTTGGCTGGAGGCAGACAGAAAAAAGTAAAGGTGGTGCAGTAAAACGCTTGCGATAGCAAGAAAAAGCTCCGTTGGCAGATGCAACAAAGAGTTTAAAATTAACTGACCTTTTCAGTGCACAAGTGGCTGATGGTGGAGATGGAGTGAACAGGAGGTCAGCACAATGAGAACAGGTGCAGTGCAGCACTCGGCTAATGTGTCATGGTGTTACTTAAATAAAAACGTGTTTCGTTTTAGAAGTTTTGGTTAGTTTACTTATCGTTTAGCTAGTAGGTTATTTTATGCATATGCACTATGGCTCTAAAAATAAAAGAGTAGTCAGTTAAATCTTCTTTAGTTATGGCTGTGAGCTTGTTGGGCACAAATGAATAAATAAATAAAAAGCTCGGCCCTAAACACAGGCTGGGAAGAAATAAGGGCAGATTAAGGGGCAAATCTTGTGTGCAGCATAACAGAGTTTGTTTCCCGGTGGTGATGGTTGTTTACCAAGAGCTTCAACCATTATTGTGTTGACAAAACAAGATTTTATAATACGCCCTCTGAGCAGAGCTACTTCTCCAGGGCAGACTGGATGCTTGTTAGTCCCCTGAAATGCTGAAGGGCTTTTAGTTTGAAACAGTTACAGAAAGTGTTGTATCAACAACATAAAGCAACAACTTCAACAGGACAAACTGGAGCTGATCAATAAGAGGTTTGGTACTGAAATAAAACTAATCATACTTATCAAACAGAGGAAGTTAGAAATAAAGGTATGCTTACTTCTGTAGCTGATATAACACTAGTAGTCCAGTCACTATTTTAGAGAATGTGGCACTCATGGTTTCACGATTGAATTAAAATAAATACAAAATATCAAACAGGCAACCAAGTAATTGGATTTTATGCAAATACAATAAACATATGAACCTGAGGCAGAGACAGACATGGTGAGGATGGAGGTAGCAGAGAGACAGACTTTAAAAGTAATATTTATCCAAATTCTAACTAGTTAAATGTGTCTATTTGCAGCAACTGTGTGACAAAGACTTCAAGGCTTTTAATTTTAAAATGTAGACAGAAGAGAGCAGAGTAGAGAGGGCAGATTCAGGGTCCATGCTACAAAACAACAGCCAACTGGATAACAAGATGTGAGAGATGAGATACACTGACATATCACAAAGATAACATGGAGGGTTTGAAACCTTCAATGTTTTGTCCAAGTTATTTTCATATATTTGAGGAAAAAAATAAGAAATACCTAATAATAAAAATACATACAAAACTGCAAAACACCAACTACCTCAAAAATTACTGGACAGACGAACAATTTACAATATTTTCTCTCTTTATGCGCTTTTATTTTGAAATGCAGAGCACTGCTGTAATGTAAAACCACCAGCTCATCCTCCCTCCGCCAGGTCCCAAAGGCCTGCTGTTGGTGTGGCCACCCACTGGTCTGCTAACAGTCATCACCATCCATCACCTGGACGAGCTAAACGCATTTTTATAGTCCGGAGGGGACTCCTACAGCGAGGAGGCTTTAACTGTCACCCAGAAGATAAAGCTTACACACACATTTAGTTCATCATCTCACATATGAACAAACAATAAGCATTAACCTCTAACACGTGAAGATTTATCACATGGAGAAGTAGAGCACTTTATCAGCAGACTGGGATGACCCATCTCTGAATGTTAGTGTCATGATTTTTACCCTTTAAAGTAAGGAACTATTGAAATATTAAAATATTATTCATTAAAGAAAATGAGTGAATCTTTCATCTTTCCCTTAGTTTGAAAGTCTGAAAGAGTAGGACGAACTGACAACACGGTGTGAGATCTAATTTGATTGAAGTGAGTGCACAGCTTAAAATAATGGGAGTAAAGTCTTTGCAAACCATTCTGAGGAAAAATGAAGGTGCTACAAATAAGAAGTGTGAGTGGGAAGAAGGGACAATACGGGAAGTGACAGAGGGGTCGGGGCTGAATGGAGAGGGCTTACCTCACGCAAAGAGAGAGAAAACGCTACAAGAAAAGAGCTTGATGAGGATGCTTGCTGCGCGATGAGGTTCTGGTTTTCTTAACCCTCATTTAACTGATTATCTTTGTGTTGTGGACAAAAAAAACATTAGGAGCGTTATGTTTTTTTTTCTGCCGGTACCAAACATCTCACATAATAGAAAAATGTAAAATACTAAAAAAAAATTATGTTTAGTTGCAGCCCTAGGGACGCACTCAGACTTTTTTTATACTGTTATCTAATACTTGCTTCATCTCTTGACAGTTTTGTCTTGAAACATCATTCAGTGTGAAAAAAAATGTCACGCCTCTATCATCATGTTCTCTCTCTTTCTCTCTTCATCAGCCCTGTGATGTGCGGAGAAAACACAGCTTGACATCTGAAATGGATAAAATGGGAGAACATCTGTGCAGAATTTATTTTCATGTAGTTTTTTTTGTTGTCTTCTTGCATGGCAGTAATGTTAATATAACAAAAGATATTTAACCTCGGTACCACCACAGACATCCAGCTTGGTCACTAGTGTGTAGAGCATTTAAGCCCATGTTGCACGGAACAGTGACTCAGGTTATTGCCGGTGCTTATTTCAAATGACCGTTTCACAGACATTAAACCCCACAGGTTGATTTCTCTGTGGTGGTGTGTGGAGCAGTGTGACTGATGTGCATGTTAAACCTTGTGCAGTTTAAAGAGAAAAGAATGAAGCTGCAAATTACAGATGTTTCCTAAATGCCTCACATCTCAACAATAGGTACATGCTAAGTAGAAACATCTAGTCCCCTCTGTGTTACTACAGGGCATGCTATTCAGATGGGTGTATGGTCAATAAAGTGTTTATTTTAAGAGTTAAATAAATGAATGCACACTTTGGGCCATTTCTTCTTCATCTCTTCGTCATAACTCTGCCTCATTGCCAGCAGCAGACACATACGTTTGACGTTATTCAAACTTCAGCCTCGACCTACGCTGCTGAACCTCATTTGTCAAAAAGACCTAGATATCCGTGGTTTCCTTCTCTTGGGGCAGCAACTTGCTTCCAAGAAAGGAGCATCCAACAGCAGATTTGAAGTTGCTGACTCCAAAATTCTTTACAAATGTCTAAAAAACTACCCTGGTGTATGCTGGAAATCACAGTCAAAGTAAGTAAACAAAACTACAACACTGACACAGAGCAGAAAAATGCATAGTAGAAACTCTACACATCGAGATTCTGTCCAAGAAAATAAGAAAAGTTGACAAGACACAGCCTTTCTAGCCACAACCGAGTCTTTGAATTACCGTCAAGATTCCTTTATTTGTCACAAACTCAACCTCCAGTGAAATGCATCTTGAGGCTACTCATCTGGGACCAATTTAGTTTGAGAGATGCTACCACAAACTGCTGGCCCCAATAACAAAAGTCAGAGAGAGAGAAAGTCACAGACAAGTCCACCATGTTGAGATAGCACTTCTTAAGGATGTAACCCATCCCTGTACGCTTCGTATATCCTTGACTTTCAAGAACAAGATCAAGTCAAGACAGTTTTCCTCAGATGTGTGTCTATTCAAAACACTTGGCTTAAAGATTAACTTCTTTAGCCTCTTGTGACAGTGAAATAGGTGACAGGCAACGGGATCTTAAGAGGAGATGGGATAAAAAGACTGAGATACGAGGAACTAGGACAGAACAGACAACCAGCAAAGTATGAAAGTAAAGAAGGTTTGCAATTAAGCGTTGAGTCCATGTATCACCGAGAACTGAAACTGCCTCCGATTTTAGGGCATGTATGTTATCATCTTCATGAATATTTCCTATTAATTAATGTAAACCAGACCACAAACAACAGAGGAAAGAAATCGACTTGGGTCATAAATCAACTTGGATCAAGTGATTGTGTCAGGCTTCACAGTCGTCGGGTAGTTTCCGGAAGTTGATCGCTCACTCAGCCTCACGGTTTACACATACTCTGAAACAGAATACCTCCTTTGTTCGTATCCTTGCTCCTGAGGAGAAGCTGTGAAGATGTTGCCGAGTGAAGTTATACTTTTAATCAGCTTTGCTCCCTGCACCATATTGTGACAGTGACAGTTTATATTGAACTACAGTGCAACGTCGCAGCTATACAACGCGTATTAGCTTAAGAGAATGCAAGACTGTGTGTTTTGTTTGGTGAAAGGATTGTAAAATCCCAAATGCGACTGCGGTGAGGAGCTTTTGTTGTCGTTCACCTTGAAGATGACACGCAATACTCGTTTGAAAAAAAAAAAAAAAATTCTCCAGGCAGGAACTTTTCTGTAGCAGGAAATGTGAAAAGGGAAACTAGGATCAATCAGAGGACCCCCTCCCCTCTCTCCTGACTCCCTCTTTTCTAACTGGATAATTGGAAAGTAGATAAATAAAAACAACAGCTTGTGGAGCACAGCTCTGGTCAGATTAGAAGTGACTTGCCAGCAAGTTATTCTTCAAGCTAAAATGCTAAAAAAAATAACTGCATATATCCTCTAAAATGTGAATATTTGCATATTTTTGTTGGTAAACTAAATATATATGGCTTCTTCATTTTAAGACATTAACTAGACCTTCTCCAATCAAGAAAATAACTGGCAGATGAAAAAACAATGACTTTGTTTAGATATTTTAGTGAATTTGTAAAGCTGCTATATCCAAGTCCCAATGAGGTAAAATAAACAGTTTTGTAAAAAAACGTAGAGGCTAGTGGTGGGGAGCTGGTGTAGGATTAACATGATATTATGTCTTACTTGGGTTTGGGGGGAACAGGGTGCAGGTCTTGCAGTGGATGATCTCCTTGACAACCGGTAAATCCTGGGAAAGCGGCGCAGGCACGATACCGAGGCCTGGCATCATGGGGTTCATGGGGGTAATTCCAGCCATCATACCGAGGTTGGGGTCAAAATCTGGAAACAGGAGAGGAATATGGATGAGCACCAAGAGAGTAACATTCAAACACAGACCTGTTTGCAGCAGCTAGCCTTTGGTCTGGTTTCGCTTCAGCCCCTAGTAAATCTTTTAAGTTCCATTTCACGTTGTGTATTTATTCCGAGTGATTTCTCTGTCAACATCAGTGACACACAAGCAGCATGAACACATAATCGAGTACACAGCCATTCATGAATAAATCATCTTGTATACAACATGCAAATTTGAAGAAGTTTTTACTGAGTCACTCTTTCGCTGTCCCTCCTACTGTTTGAATGATGACCTTATAGATAATATACACATTTGGGGCTAAAACTTACATTACAGAGAAGTATCACAATACATCACAATATTGGTGTACAATACATCTGGGAACATATGTGGACACCTACACACACAAATACTGGCATCCTCAGCAACCACGTGTACTTTAATGTGCACAAGCATCCTAGTATGGAGGTTTTTGAAATGGAAATGACACTGGCCTCCAGTATGTGTCTCAACATCACCTGCAGAGGATTTGCAGTTGACAATCATGCTGGAGGGTATGTTATGTTTATGCACCCGTGTATGCGCACAGCTCACTAAAAACGAACCCTTCACTAGAGATTACACACTCACTGTAACATACAAAAACATGTAACAAAATCAATCTGACACACTGGCTAAGAACAATTTTACAGCTGGTGTGATTCACCGACTGTGACAGTTGATCAAATAAGGATTATGGGATGTGTAAACAAATAAGGAACATAATGATGAGTAGAATCTGAGAGGAAGGAAGAAAGTTAAATATTTATATGTTGACATGTTTGCTTTACAGTTTTCTGCAGTGATTGTTGGGATGCAGTCATGCAGATGTGACCCGTTGGTCTTAACTCGGTGAGGGTGGAGGAGGTATAGAAGCAGCAGGAGTACAGATCATCAAAGTGTAAAATTTTAAATAAATAAAACATATATGACATAAAAGCACAATTTAAGATTGTGTATCATGAATTAACATTCATATGACTTTAGTTAAATATTTATACCTTTAGTTCTTTATAATATTTCCTTTCAACGTCATGTGAGTTCTGACAGTCAACGGAAATATCACAAGGAAGGAGAAATAATATTTACTACTCTACAGTGTACACCATTAACGGGAAATAGATTTTTCCATTTTCTCATTTTTCATACATGCATTTCCTCATAAATGATTTCCTCTGAACCTAGTGTAAGAGAGAGAGAAAGAGAGAGAATGGATGAATTAAATGACACTCAGTAAAGGAGAATAAAGAAATATGTGCATTATAGAAGACTTAGCAATAGGTCCCTGGAGCGGGAGAGAGTGTAATAAATACACTGGACTGATAAAACTGGCTGAAGGACAAAAATGAGGAAAGAGAAATAGAGGACAGATAGAGAGAAAAGAAAACAGTCCAAAATGGGGGGAAATAAGGGAGAAACTACCTTAAAGGAAAATGGATGGAAACTATGTCTATTGATGACCTCACCATCAGTCTTTAACCAGGAGTCAGACTGAGAGAACAGGTGATAAGAGGGTCCCTAGTTGCCAGGCGATTGATGACTTCTTGTGCACGTTAAGGTGAAGGCAAAGAAGACAGATAGCAGAAAGGATGATAAGAAAAGGTGGATGGAAGATGGAGGGGTGGGGGTTGGTGGGTGCAACAGCCAACCTGAATACCAAACAATGCTTATTAGAGGACCGAGGAAACAAAACATTAGCTTTCTATACACCTGAACTTAATGCAGTGTTGTGAGAGGTTGTCCTACAGAAGAAAACAAAAAAGAAAAATATCCTGGAAATAACAATATTTCTGGAGAGCATACTCCGTTTTCTGCTAAGTCTATGTTTTACTGTTCCACGGGTAAAACAAGGAAACATGTTTATGAATTCATATGTCGCATATTGATGCACAGAAAACTAGATTTCAGCTCAAACGTAGGACACGATCTGGTTACATCAGGGCATGGCTGGTGCAATTTCACCGCAGTGCTGCTCATGTTCCCTCTAGAGTGTGTTGCTGTGTGTATGTGTGTGTGTGTCTATGTATTTATCCTCATCCATTAAGAGCTTGAGACCTGAAGCGAGCATGTAGCACCATGTAATAAAGGAGATTATTTACTTTTTCCTAAGGATTTCCAGCCACAGCAGACTTCTCTCATTTCATCTCTCATCTTTTTTTTCCAAGAGTATAGCTCCAGAACATGTTTCATCAGTAACGTACCATTATTTACCCCCTCTTTCACTGTTACTCATTACAGTGTAAGCTGTAAGTACAAACAGATGAACACGCACATCAGACTGGAGGTTTTCAACCAATGCGTGTTTGTGAAATCCAATTTATTTTGAGTAATTTCTATATTTATTTGAGCAGTAATCATTATAGTGCTGCATTTGTCTGTTCAGGCTATTTTGTATTCCAGAGTTGAGTTGAGTTACCCTTCCCATCATTTTGTGCTTGTAACAGACAAACAGCTGTATCTTTAAGGGAATATAATCTCTGATTTATAGCTGTATAGTTGACAATATTCCAGAAAATCTGATTTCCACAAATAACCACCACCTGATTAAAATTTTAAGGTGTGGGAAACATGAACCTTCTGAGGAATAAAGTCTCCCTGTACCTGCATTTCCACAGGAGGAATTTTGGTTTAAATTATATCCCTGCTCAGGGAATAGTCCTTTCTGAGAGGTTCAAAAACTTTTGGTCTTGACTTGAAGCAAAGAATGTCACTGACTGGTCCGAGTCTGGTGCTTTTGCATTTTATATTTAAACTATTTCAAGATGTTAAAGACACTCGATTGCAGTTTTTCTTTGACAGACGTGTCAAAAATGACGTATATTGAACAATGGATCTGAGATATAGGCCATACTACGAGACAATGTGCTGCGCTGCACTGAGAGAGAGGAAGAGGTCCACAGAGAGATTCAGGGAGCACAAGGGTCCTGTTGAAGATGAACAACAAAAGAAAGCAGGGGCTGGGTCCACCCACACATGTCCACATGATCCCTCTTACTATGCCTCTCTATGAGTTGCAGTCTATTGTTTCTCACGACGGAAAGCTGAAATTCCTAACATCTGCCTCCTGGCACATTTTCCTTGTTCAGTAACATGCAGATACGCAAACACAGAGTTGGCCATGGGTCATCGCACATTTCTTCCTCCTTTCTACTTATTGTTTTATTTTTCTCCATCACATACTTTTGATGTTAAACAATCTGTTTCTTGGACGTTTTTTCAAAGTAATGACAAATGGAGTTGCCTATCAATTAGTAGGTGCAGAGAGATTAAAAAAAAACAACAACTGACATTTGATTGTGTAAGGCTCCTTGCTATTAATGTCACCCTGCTCTCCCGTCAGCCTTCTTCCTCCTCTCTGATTTCCAGGGTAAACGTCCCTTCCAGCAGCCAGGGGTGGGGTGGGTGGACATAGATGGTTGCTGTGAGGCATGCTGGATAATATTCTCTAATGAGGCGAGCTGGCCATGCCACCTGGAACCCTATCCAGTGGCTGAAATATGCCTCACTCCATCTCTGCAAAGTCATCCGCTTTGCATTTTCATATGAAGATTGCTGACTTAATTTCTCTCACAAGAACATTTCTCCACTTGGAGGACAGAAATAAAAAACTCTAAACTTTCAGTTTATAAAAGTTATCCCATCTCCCTTATTCTACTTCATCTAAATAAGAATCTGGTTGCTTATGTTGCCGTCTAGAATATGTCTTCTTTATCTGACACCTCCACACTGAAACATCCATAACAAACCAAGCCTTTAACAACATCTAGCACACAATCTAATATATACCTGCCATGGATAGAAATAAGAGTCAGAAAATCTCCTTCCAGTAGCCCTATAAATACTGCTCTATTTTTTTGCCAGACATACTGTATATCCAAAGTAAGGGAGCCTTTACCTCTCAACTCTGTCCGCCTACACTCAGCCAAAAAACTCTGGCGTCGCACCAGCGCGGCTCCTGAGTAGTCAGCAAAAAAGGACACAGCATCCAGTCAAAGGATTGGAAAATGCTTACAGCAAAGGAATGACTGTCATCCAGTGTATTTCCTGATGTTACGGTGAGCTAATGTGCAAGAATATGAAGGCCCTGATTCATATTTGTGTGTGTGTGTGAGTGTGCATGTCTCACTCTGTTTAAATGACTGGTTATGAGTCTTGACATTAAATCACTAAGTTTTCATATATTCCACTCTGGTTCTGGGTTTGTGTCTATATGTGTACAGTGTGTGGAGGAGATGAGTATGGGTGGGACACAGCAGACAAAGATGTGGTTGTTTATTCAGGGGAACGGTCGTGTGTCCCTGGAGCCTGCTTATCTATTCTCCAGGGTGTTTTGAGTTTGTGTGTGTCTTCATGCATAAGAATGTGCATCTAAATTAATTTGGATAAACTAGCAAAATACATGTGTATTAAAAGCTAAACGCTTTGCTTACGGGTGAGTGTGTGTGGGCAGCACACACATGCAGTTAGTTCTACATATATTTGACTCCAAATGTGACTAAATAAACCAATAATTCCTGCTAATAAAGACATTTATTACCATTAAAGGGAGAGTACACCTGCCAGGACTGAGCTGCTGTGCAGTTATAGGTTAGGCAACATACACTGAATTTTCAAGGTCAGATAAACACAAACAGGAGAAAAACCAGGCAACAGAAAACACTTTCTATAAGCGTTACTATATATACACACACACTCTAGTTGCCATCCTTTCTATTTTCAGTTCAATCATACATTCTAGTTTCACATTCAGATGATTTGTTGCCGCTGTCACAAATGTGTAAATTCAATGATATGTTTATTACTGAGGTTATAATAATAATAATAATAATAATAATAATAATAATAGGTGGTGTCGTACTAAAGTAATTATAATATGATATTGAAACTCCTTTCAATTTGCTGTAAAGTCCAACAATTAACAGCTTTACATCAGTGCCAATGAAAACTAATGCAGCAAAAAATCACTATATTTTTCTTGGTTTATAAAAATGTTGCCTTTTCATGTCAGAGAGGCAACAAACTCCTAATGGAGGTTTTCCATCAAGGCCGACTGTTCTGAGGAGCTGGATACATATTCTACAACAAAGATACAATACATACTGTCAAGTTTCTGGGATAATAAAAACCATCTTGGGAGGTCTGTATTTTGAGAGGAATATAGACGAGAAACTCTATAGCTGTACATCTGGTTTTGCTTATAGTCTGGACGTGCTAGAGAGAGCGCTGATTAGGGTTGGGGAAATACATGGTGAACACTCCTGGAATAGGATATTCTCCCCGTCTCTGTCAGATGTCAAAGATGTTGAAACCAGATGTTGATTCTTACTGTTACTGCTACGTTTTTTTGTTTTTTTTTCCTCTCCGTTCCCACTGTTAAAACTGTATCTGGGATTTTACTTATCAAGTTCGAAACTTGGTAACGATATGACATATGTGATAGGATATCTGTGAAGGACTAAAAACTAACACCAGGAATTCATTTAATCAGTAAAGTTGGTTTTGGTAACAACTGTAAAAAACATAATGAGATTTAATTACAAGCCAAACTCTGTTGGATGTTTTCTGGTTACAGAAAAACAAATCAAAACAAATTTCAGATCCTTGTATCATTCAACATAATCTTCTCCAAAAATAAATAAAAAACAACCCTGCTATCAAATTCTGAGGCTTGTCAAGTTTTCCACAGCCACAGGAACTCTGTCTCTGGTCTGTTTGAGTTCCTGTCTACACAAGTAAATGGAGCTTCGCCCCACTATTGACATCTTGAAGTTTTAAAAACTTTAACAAATACAGTTCTACGCTCCCCACAGACTCAACACTTTGAGTTGACTCTGCACAGTCTGCAGAATAGCACCAATCCACTAAAACTGATAGTGATAACTTAGAAGGTGATGATAACAATAAAAAACCATAATCTCATACTGCTGCTGCAGCGTTTATGACGGCAGAACACACAATCAATATTTCCTCCAGAGACACAAGGAACCTCAAATCCCCTGTCACATGTGGGTCATATTCTTTACATCCAGCTCTGCTCTGAAGTCTCATCTGCTGATCAATACTGTTTTTCATGTTCCCTGCTGGTTTCTGCCCTGTTGGTCTGCAGTTGTTACCCTGTCATCTCTTCCAATCAGACACTTATAATTTATTCTCAGGACTGAACCATTAAAAAAAGAAAAAGGAACCAGATGCAGAACTACTGCATGTTATTCCCCCAGCTGCTCATCAGTCACCTGTCAGCTAAACATTCATTTACCCTTCCCCTTTATCTTGGTATAAGTTCAAGTCACCAACTAGATTGATACTCAAGTCTTAAAGTATCTAGTATTTAGTGTGCTTAATCATGACAAGTAATCCATAATTAACTGTAATTTAAGTACAAGTAAATGTTAATAAAAACAGAAGAACATTATCAAGTTTATTCAGCACTTTAAAACAACACAAGTTTCTTCATCCATTCACCTTTTAAGAGCCTCAATCAACCCTCAAACACACCAACCTTTTGATAGAATAAACAGTCACAGTTCGACTTTGAGTGAAAGTGGAGCAGTACACCAGGTTTCATTTCACCTGATTTTCATAACGACACTGAACATTGAAAATGTGTCAGAATAAAAGTAAAACTATGTCATTAAGTTGGAAAAGTAGTAAGGTAAAAGTGAAAGTTGACAGAATTTAAAAAAAAAAAAAACTTAAGTACAGAAACTCCAGAAACTGCAGTGTTTTTGAGAGTTTAGGGTGAACAGAAACCACTGCTGATATTGGGAATCATATATACACACATATATGCGTGCGCATGCACGCATGCACACACACACACACACACACACACACACACACACACACACACACACACACACACTACGAACTGCGATACTATGGCTGACCGCTAAATCACTTGAACAACATTTTACTTTAGTGGCAGCGCAATGTGACATTTAGCAAGGGAGATTATTTGAATGCGAGTATCCTGACAAAAGAAAAAAAGACAAAAAGTAGAAACTATTAATTTTCAGGAGCTGCAAAAATCCAGCCAATGAGTATTTTACAAACTGTTGAGGCCTTTAAACACATCAGTCTGTTATTCAGGCTAAACTTCACATAGACTGTATTTTATTGTCTCACCTCTATGTTAAACAGCTCATTTCCACCAAAACACTAGAGCAGCACCGTACTATTTTAATTAAAGGTTGTATTCAGTCTGAATCCCTGCTTGATCCTTTTGATTTGGAAGGGGAGTAACGGCACAAGAAAATCATTTAACAGTGAAGAAAAAAATGTGAAGAGGAAACTTTATAAATCTTATATATGCAGAGACAGAAATACAAGCAGTAAAATCACAATGATAGACTGAGAACATCAGTACACACATAAGAATGTGGATTGGAGAAGATTTTCTAGGTGCCATAAAGTGTTGAACAAACTTTCTCTTTGTCCAAACACTTCTCCAGTACAAACAAGTAATGATAACTTTCTAACATACACAACCACTGCTGAGTCCATCTATAGAAATAAAACTGTCATCATTGTGGACATGCACCAGGCTTTGTAAGGCTGCAGAGTGTTGGAGGCTCTGCCTACGGTGGCCTGTTTATCCAGCTGTCTGTCTGGATAAATCCACTTGACCGGAGGCAGAAAAAAAGACTCTAGTGAGGAAATACATTCTGGGCTCACAGTGTATGAAACAGAGTCAAACTCTAATGTGCACTGAAAGCAGTCCAGCGTAAACAGTCTCTTTTAATGAATGGCCCTGAAACTAACACAAAAAAACAACTAAATACTACATGAAGGAAACATATGACTATAGAAACAAACACAGATCAAACAGGAAAGGACAAAGAGGGAGACTGAATTCTCCCTTGTTTGGAGGTGAAACAAAAAAGGATACAAAGATGGTGTTCGGTCATGATGGAGAATCAATAACTAATCCACCTGGATTTCTTCAAAAGGCACAAGGTGCTGTGGTACCAAACGGTACGTGACAGTATGAAACTGTGTGACATCAGGTGAGATCATGCGTGTGTGCACAGAGCTTTGTGGTTTCATGAGGCTGAGTTACAGAGCATGAAATGAAGTGCTTAGATGCTATATTTGAACAGATAAAAAAAAAAAAAACAAACAACCAAACAAACAAAAAAAATCCTTCCTTCATTTGGGACATTGTTCCAGGCAAGCCTCCAAACCATCCTCATAAGTTGTAAACTAGGAAAGAGGCAGGCGAGAACAGCTGTGGATCTCTTCCCACTTACACATTTCTCCTGGGTTTCAACAAGTTCAGTTCATTTGGCGTGAGTGAAGTGAAAAATGCATGGGTGGATTACATAGGCCTGTGAGTAATATACAGTATGTAAACTTAATTTGAGTGTAGAAAAAAAAAAAACAGCACATTTCTGAAATGTACGTATCAGAAGGAGTTTTCTTTTTCATCTGGGACAGAAACACATCACTTCAGCAGTTTTAAATTAACTTTCAGTTACATTAATAATGTATTACTATTATGATTACTTGTCAATTGTTAGGTCTGATACACTTTCAATTTACACTATGTTTCAGCCCAAATGAGCATTTCAGTGCGACCAAGTTGCACTGAAACTAAGTTGCTTGAAGGAGCTCAGCTCTATGAGGAGCTTGTTTTCTAATGTAGCTTTGGGTCACAGTGGCTGATTCAGCTGTGATGAGACATAAATGAAATGCTGGGTAATTTGGTGAGGGAAGAGGAACAGGGAAGTAGGGAAGAAGAGGTAAGAAGAACATTTTTTTTTCAGGTGATCCGAGAAAGGAGTCAAAGAAGGGACAAAGATGTCTGTATCATAAAAATGTGACTTTCCCATCATCAGTGAAAGAATAAGTACTGAGACCTTCTATCAGAGTAAATGTAGCAGTATCAAAGTGTAGAAATCGTCTGACGTATTCTATCCCTTTACAGTTGGAGCTGGTAAAGATGGTGCTGATTTTAACTGCCTCATACCCTGATATTTT
This sequence comes from Polydactylus sextarius, assembly GCA_016801845.1. Taxonomy (NCBI): domain Eukaryota; kingdom Metazoa; phylum Chordata; class Actinopteri; family Polynemidae; genus Polydactylus; species Polydactylus sextarius. The sequence continues at coordinate 20,952,745 of CM028930.1, read as the reverse complement.
ATTTGTAGATAATAGTTTCTCAAAATAATAGTTAGTTAGTTTCTATAAATAATTTGAATCTGCAGAGTTACTAATAACTTTTAAAATACTTTAAAAACACTTAGTAAAAATGCAAGAAATACAAGGCTTCCCTCTTGCAAACTGTAGACAAAAAGAAACATGAAGTAGTATAAAACTGAATAACTCAAATTAAATTCAAGGTCTTTAAAACTATAATAAAGTGCAGAGCTCAAGTCCATTGATCCAGCTGCTCTTCACATCACTGCTCATCTCAAAAACCTTTAACTTAAACCTATACACATAGATCAAGGTCACACACTATTTTTTCCTCCTTCCCATTACAGAAACACAGAATCTTAACCAGCTGGTGTTCTGCAAATGCACCTGGTTGTAACTATGAACTGTATAAAAGAACTAGCAAAGGGGTCTGATTAGTATAAGAGCAGTTTAATTGACCTTACCAAACACAGGTGCAGCTGACAACCTCACTAATTACCATATGTGCCAGTTTTAAAGGCTGTGGCATTGTAGATGCTGGATCACCAGCTTAATAACACTTAAAATGGTATGGAGTCGCCATTAACGTTATTACTTACAGCTGTGCCTTTCCTGCCGCGAGTTATAAATAAATAAAAAAAAAGTCCTTAAAGTGCTGCAGGTGAAGTTCAACAGGAGGTGGTTATCACCATCACACTTCATTTAGACGCTGACTCTTGAATAGATGTGTCCACTCTGAGTTTTCTCCGTTAGATTCAGTTCCTCTGCTTCCCTCTGTCTTCATGAGAAGCTCTTCTAACACTTGTGTCTTCCCTCTTAGCGGAAAGGCCTTTGTTTACCATACTTGAAATATGCTAGGCCTCTGTGTGTGTGTGTGTGTGTGTGTGTCTGTGTGCTTCTCTTAATATTTCTCGAAGAGTGAGTTTGTAAGACACACACATACACACACACACACGCAACGCTGGCATATTTCAAATATGAAAGTGCATTTCAGCTAAGAAGTGGGAAGTGATTTATAAAAGGCTTTAGGGAAAGGCTTTCTACTGAGGAGGGAGAAAAGACACAGTAGAATAACTCCTTAGAGATGCAGAGTGGGAGGGTGCTGTTGAACGTAATGTATAGAGATAGCAGAGCAATCATCACGGCTAAATATTATACTGGTACATCAGAATACACAAGCTCAGGCGTTTGATTCCAAAATGCTCAAACTGTTAAAAAGATGCTATTAAACCAATAGCCAGCTTCAGACTGTTGAACCAGGCCAGGTCAGGGTCATTTGGGGGCCACCTAGGAACTAGTGTCCCAGGTCTACTTGCCCCATAGCCCCTGCTCAGATTGTAACAATAAATTCTGTCACTGTTTTTAATTCTGGTTGTAGCAGATTGGATTGGATCTGCTGTAAGAAGTTAGCTTGCTAACTGCTGTTTAGATTGCTAGCATAGCTCATACTGTGCCCAGCAAGTTTTTCTCAGACTTGGAGGGCAGCTCTCTCTGCTGCAATGTGTTTTGTTACAAAAAACCCAGTCGATGGAAAGTAAAGCACAAACATCATCGTGAGACCAGACCTGTCAGTCCATTGTTCTCCACAGCAGCTAAAACCAGAAATACATGTGTCTGTACTGCCACCTTTATTTCCTCTACCTGCTCTCTACAACAACGGGTTGACCTGCCTTAACGCTGATGCAGCATCCAGCCCTGAGTGGCCCCAAATCTGGAGCTAGTGGCCCTGAGACAGCCTCGAGGTGGCACCAGTTCACACTGGCTCCAGACGGTGTAAAAGCAAATAGCCCCGGCACGCCTCGGTTTAGCTCGGCTTTGGCCCGACAGCGTGAAGCCGGCTATCGAGAATAAACTTTCTGTTTTTAAAGGGAGATGAGCTCAGCTCTATAGAGAGCACTCCACCTTTATGTTGGAGATACTGCATCTATACTGCATCTACTGCGTTTCTGGGGTTTAAATGAATTGTGTGTTTATGTTCTACTTTCACTGTAGCTGGATGATGGCGACATGCAGCGTGTTTGATTAACCACTTATATAAAATAAAAGAGCACATCAGTCACATCAGCATCTTTTCAGAAAGAGTTTGCTTTGTCTGTGTACAGTGTGACACTGACGCTGATTACAAAGCAAGTCGGTGCATCCTATTTGTTCTAACACACACATTGTTCTAAACTTTAAATGACCAACATGGTCTCACAGGAAAAATCCACTCCTATAACCTTCACTCCTGAATGTTAATTCGGCTGAAGACAGAGCTGCTAATTAAAAAAAAAAAAAAAAAAAAAAAAAAAACTTGGGCTTCACATGTCACACTTTTACACTTTTACAACCCAGCTCCTTGTGTGATGTCTCACACAAGGAGACAACATCAACTGTTCATCCTCAAAAAAGGCAGAAATAAATAACATGAACTATTTTGGTTGCAAAGAGACAAGCAGACCTTTAAACACAAATCTAAACTACAAACTCAAACTCACATCCCCTGAGGTTCTGATTAATTTTCTTAACTGAATTTTCTTAAGTTCTTCCATAAGTTTTTTTTTTTGTCTATGTCTTCAAGGGAAAATAGCCAAAAGGAAAAATAAAGAAATATTATGAAGGGAATGGAACAACAGTTCCAGCTATAGCTAAAAATTGAATATATTTACATATAGTTATGATGCTGACAGGATGTTTTGTAATTACATTAACATAGAGGAGAAAACAATATATATGAGAAATACATAAGATATATAAATGTTACCACAAAGAGGTACAACTACTAGTATTCAATATAACCATTAAAAGCACTTTGGTCTTTCTTATATGACAGAGTTCATTTGTGGCTTCACAACATCTAAATGGAAATGGACAAATTCCCATAGCTGTCACATGTAATGCTACAGTACCACATGAACGAGTGTGGTCACGTTGTGGTAGTGTGGTACCTGGCATGAGTGGCTGTCCAGTAATCCCCATGGGAGGCATCCCCAGGTTGTTCATGGCTGTCGCCCAGGCGTTGGGGTCTGACATGGGCATTGTTATTGAGTTGGAGTCCATTGTCATGTTACAGATCCCTTCTGCTGAAAGAGAGAGACAGAGACAGACAGAAGAGTCAGTGTCAATTCCTGTGAGGTCTAAATCATTATGGTTTCATGGCAGATGAAGACTGAGGCTGAAGATTGTTTTTGAAAGTGCGGTGCTGTTTCTGTAATGGCAGCCTCCTCTCTAGAAGTCTTCCCTTTTAAGTCGGTTGTTCTGTCTTAGCAGAGAGGAGAAGGGGAGGCTACTGTGACCCTGCAGTCAGTGTGACACAACAGTGGTTTCAACAACACTGTCATTTAAGCCCCTTCATCCTGATGGTGCTGAACATTCGGCTTCTGCACCGAGGTTCTACAGCCCAGTCTCAGATTCTTCCTTGCAAATCAACAAGCACATTTAAAATAAACTGTGAATGGACTCATATTACGGCACAAAATGTACAATAATGAGTACACCAGTGAAAGATCAGAGCTTTCATTTGCAAACCATAGAGTGAAAATAATACAGCGTAAAACAAGATTACCATGGCGCTGAGCACAAGTTCTGATGCTATCAGACATTTGCCTGGCGCTCTCCTACTAAACCTTGGAGAACTTTAAAAAAATCTTTAACTTAGTGCTACAAATACACACATATCCCCCCCAAACTCACAACCCCAGACACACGTTTTTCTGCCAAGTGTTGCATAACAAAGCAAACACGATTCGATCCCCGTAATAAAAAACCCAGCGGTAAAGTCAACGTTGAACACATCATACATCCACCAGCAGCTCCTTCACTCCGTCTGCAGTCTATTTCACAGCTCTAAATGCTTTTTAATTCTCTCCTCTGGTCGACCTCTTTCTCTCTGACGGACCCGTAAATTGCTGTGACTGCTGGCTGAGCCGAGTTACCCTCTCCCGATGCCAAAGCCAACACTACTGTTAATAATGAGAAGCTCTGCACCCTGCACACACTTCACACACTTCACACCTCAGAAGGTCTGTGGCCATGCCCGCTGTGGAGATAACACCACAACTTTGTCTGTCTGTGCGTGCGTAACTGTGTGTGTATCTGTCTGCACAACAACTGCTATATTGGTATTCCTGGTACTCAGACACAGCTGGTGTGGTGTAATAATTTTGTTTGCTTCTTTTGCCTCCCTCTTCTCCGAGCGATTAATTTCAGAGCTGTCTACTGTCGCAGCCGTAGAGAAGCCTGATAAAAACCTCCAGCATGTCTGCGTGTTGCTGAGATAATGCAGCTGACGAGGACTTCACAGGCTTGTTAACTAACACAACCCTATTAACTGGGGGACACTTTTTGAGGACCTGGAATGAAGAAGAGGAGGAGAGAGGTGGTGAACTGTTTTATGGCAGTTTTATAGCCGTTTACAGTACATTAACTGTTGTTGCTGTGGTGTGGATGGATACACACACTCAGGGTATGACAGGTGATGCCTTCAGTGTGGCTGAGTCTGTAAAATAACAATAGTTTGAGCTGGGGAAAAAAGCTATTATTTTGTTGGTATCAGCTAAAAAAAATGATATCAAAACTCTTGTTACTTTAACTGACCAGTTAATCAAAAAACTGACAGCAATAATCACATAATATGTTTTCAAATATCATCAAATAAAAGAATTGATTGAGTGGTTGACATGCAGAGCATCATGTGTTTTACTGGACGGGCCTGAGATGTTTAAGTGTAACTGTACAAGCTGGATCACATTAATTCCTCCACAGCAGCTTTCTGAAACTGTAAACACAGTGTGCATTTGAGTCATGCACCCTCCAGTTCATCTGTCTGCTTCTCTGTTACTGTTCGTTTAATTCATCAAATATCTGTCACCATCTTTCTTTTCACTGTACTAAACTCTGTTCTTTTCATTTTTCTGCTGCCCGTCCTGCATCGACTCAACAGCCATCCATTGTCTCATGTTTTCCCAACTCGCAAACACTCTTCCCTCCATAAATCAATTACACTTTCCAGGCTTGCGGCTCTATGCGTCAATCACCAAGGGCTTTTGATTTTCGTACGGAAAAGTGACCTTGAGGGCAGGAGTCAGCCTTGGCTTCCCTTAAAGGAACCAGCCCACACCATTGCATCAATATATATAGCTGCAGGAAGAATAGCAAACAGCTGCTGAAGAATGAAGTCTCAGGCTCAGAATATATGCAGCACATACGTTAACCTTGCCAGAAAGAAGGTATTAGGGCCCGGAACAAATATTTTTATTTAAAACATGTATTTGTGCATTTTGCTGATTTGAAGCCGATTTTTTATATGAAAACAAAAGCACTTAATTGAATCCTAGCATTTAATTATTAATATCAAGGTCAGAGAAGATGAAACAAACTCATCTGAGATAAGGAAATAATAGGTCAAATTGTTTTCAGCTGTTGGCTCGGTTTAACTTGAGCTCATACAAATTCCACATCTAATTATATAAACAGACCAGTCTAATCACGCGTAGCTGAGACCTAATGACAGATCTCCAACTGTAGAGCCGTGTCAACCTGAGCTTAATAAACATTAGCCTGGTTAGATTTAAATAGACATACAGGTAGAGGTCTCTCATCTGACAGGGAGTTTATAAATGAAATGAGGCTAAATTACACAATTAACAGATTTATAGTGAAAATCACATAGCAACAACTATTACTATTAAATAATAAGTGTGGTGCTATCAGAGATTTAAGGGTCATTAAGGTTATTGAGCATGAAGCTGTGATGATAACATGTCCCAGTTCAATCAATTAATTGTTCCATTTGATGCTTTTCCTTCCTTTTTCCATCTTTCTATTATATTAAATATATTTGAGTTTTGAATTGTTGGTCAGACAAAATAAATAGTCAGCACACGCCAGATTTGGCTTTTGGACATTTTAATCAAATAGCCCAAAATAATAACACACACCAGTAAACAATGGAAATTGAAGCATTAAAACTAACAACAAGCCTAAAACATTATAATGAAAAGTAACAAATACTAATGGACATGCTGTTAAAAGACCACCTCACATGCAATTTAGTAACTAAATGATACATGTCCCATGGTAATTAAAACGATAGCAATTTTGATTCAGCTCGGGTCCACCTCAGTCCAGAGCGATCCTGATACTCACTCTCTGAGGGCTGTGACCAGCTTCCAGCTTCCCTAAAAGCTCCCCCAGGAGGCAGATAGGAAATTAAGTCATTTTAAGGCCCATTGGCTGTAAGCCCCAACAGCAGGCAGAGAGACGCTTGGGGCCATTTAGTCTAAAATGCACATGGTTTTAACAGCTAACTACAGCTTTATTTCAGGCCCTAGAGAACAAATTTGAGAGGGGGAGCTAAAAAGATGAGGGATCAAGACGAAAACAGTATAAAAAGGTCACTTTTAATAGACAGACGTGGTGCTGATGAGACAAAATGAGTGAAAGAAGAGTAGATAAATGGAGGATACTTCAAATTGGACTTTGAACATTGTGGCAATGAATATAACACAGAGACCTGATGACAGTTATTACCACAAAGTAGGCAGTGCAAAAACCTACAATTATTGTATAACATAATTTCATTGCTGAACACAAAGTGGCTGAGCAGACAGATGAGTGTAATTAAGTTTCAATACATGTCCTCCAACCAAAGGAGAGGTAATTGTTATAAGTAATAAGTAAGTAAGTAATTGTTGCCGGCTACTGTCTGATTCTTTAGTCTGAGACGCCGTATTGGAGGACATGGCAGCCATTTTCCATTCGGAAGGACATGTAATATGTCTGTACTTACGCATCGAAAGCACATAGTAGGAAAAAATGCCTTCAGTGCAAAATTGCTCTCTGAGAGTGGATGCCCCTTTGACCTTCATCTCTACCTGGATGCAGGTCTGTATGTTTTTCCGTGTGTGTTTCAATAGGAGTATAGGACTTAGGTCAAAAAACCACCTTCACACTCAACTTGTCTCTATTCACAATGTGAGAAGAAGCCAAGAACACGATGATGAGACATTTATGTAAAGTAGAAAACCTTGTTTAGAGGACATTTTGTACAAATGTGTTTGATTTATTATCAAAGCCTTCTGAAAACACAAAAATGTGATCATAAAGATCGCTATATTATATTATTACTATATTTTCCAATTCCTTATGTGTCTGACATTCATAAGCTTGTGCACACACACACAGCAACACACAGAGTCTATTTAATAATGTATGACTGCCCTTCTCTCCACTTCTTTGATCTGTTAATTATAATAAAACTGGCCGGGTCTGGTGATTAGTAGTGGCACAGTCAAGAGCGCCCTGAGTGTTATACTACATCACATCTCATTTAGGACCAGAAAAGAGGACAACAAAATCCAGATGTAAAGATGACAGAGGAGGCCTGAGGATGACTTTGGCCTCATGAGGAGAAATAGAAAAACCCTACAAACTACCTTGATAAGTTCTAATATATAAAACTAGTAATATTAGTGGAATTCAGGGAGACCGATACAGAAATGTGACTCCCGCTAGAAAGGACATGTCAAACCTCATCATGTACTGTGTTGGTTGATACAAGAGCAAAATGTTAAATAGCGAAGCCCCGTTCAGAGGGGATTAACTTTCCAGGGAAGGTGAGAAATAAAAAATTCAGCGTGCTCCTTTGGAATTTAATCGTTGTTCCAGGCAACATTTTAACAATTGTGAGCTTATGGTACAGGATGTTGTCTGTAATAGATAAAGACGTCCTGCTTGGACTAGCCATAGGCAAAAACCATCTAACCTTGGTCTTGCCGTCTTATTGGCTTAATGTTTCCCAAATTGACTCATATGTTGGTGTCAACTTGTTTTCATCGATCAGATTTGATCAGATGCAGATCAAATTTTACCTGAAGCTCATGAACAAAAAGTAGGAAAAGCAGCAAGAAGAAAACTTTAAAATACAAGGTCATCATGTGAAAGTGGTTTGAATGATAGGAGGGCCATTTAAGTTTTCTGAGGTACAGTAGGTAATCGCGGCTCTAATTATTACTGGGAGACACATTCACATTCTGGATGGGATTAAAGTGCAGATAATGTTGAAAACACCCAACCTCTACAGAAATAAATTCAGTCCAAATGGGCCTTTTAGCCAGGAAAGATCTGTCTGACAAACACAATTTTCGGCTCAGACTGAGGCAGTTTTCTCTCGGATTTCTTGCAGAGACCACCAGTAAACACTGAAAACTAAACAAAACAAAACTATTCTCAGAACCTTGTCTGGTTCAATGTGTTGGTGCACTGTAGGGTGAAATTTTTGGTCAAGTTTGCTTAATCTTGACAGCTTGATCATATTGCATTTTACTGTGATGTTGATGAGAGGGTGTATACAGTGTATGGATCTGTTCTGCTGCTTCAATATCAATACATTTCCTTGATGAGTGTGTGCTTTTGACCGTCTCTCACTGGTTAGCAAAGATGGGCAGCAGCACATTAACATGATATAAATGTGTTAACCATCAGACACATTTGTCACTTATTATATTAATGAGTTCTAATTAATTGTGGGCAATGTTGGGTATCAACAATGAGGTGTAGTTTCTTAATTAATCAGGAAAATTAAATTAATTAGATGAAAATCTTCCTGCTTGGTCGTTTGATAAACTGAAAAATATCAGCGTAGGGTTCTGTCATTATAATTCACTGATACTAATTGGGTTGTTTTCTTCATCAAACCAGTAATGTGTTACTGATTCTAATATTGTTATCTCTTATTTCAGATGCTCCAAGAAAGCTTTATCTTCCATTCATCCATCTTCCTCATTCAACCACAGGTACATAATCATATATTTTCATGTATTCCGCCTGTAAATAGATTACAGACACTAAACAATGCTGAACATATAATGACCCGCTGGCTGAAAACGGCATCTGAATGTAACATCATTACTGAAACTTGAAGTGAGTGATGGCTTTATGCCGTCGTAGAAAAAAAAAAAAAAAAAATAAAACTTTCATTTCATTACCCTCTGAAACTTCAGACAACCTCAGGCACTTCCTGCACGGAGAATTTAAATGGACCAGGGTCTTATTCACATTCTGTGCTGACTGAAAGATCTGACCGTATTCCCGAGTCTCCCAAACGCTGCCAAAAATTATGGAAAACAGCTGCATGCAGATAGCGGCATTCACTGCAGACACATCAGTCTGATGGCTGAGAGTGTGTCTACGTTGCCTTTTGTGTCAACTAGATGACCATGGCTTTAGAGAGAGGCGGTGGCAGCGAAGACTGTCAAATCAAATCACTGCCTCCAAAATTGGATTTGAAAAACTAACCTGGACGCAATCCACAGGGAAGGTGATTCAAAACTCCAACAAAATACGAAAAGAGTTAATGCAAATGGGACCAATCTTTCAGTCCAATCAGGTGCTCGAGCTCATAAAGACTTGAATACTTGCCTGAGTCATGATTTAGTCCGCTGAGACCCATTCTCCTATTTGCTCCACGAGACTGAAATTATTTGCTCATTCACTCATCTGATCCACAGAGACCCTCATCAGAATATGATAAATACAGTAATTACCTGTTCTACATGATTAATAAATCTATTCCAGTAGACTGAACACATATTCACATGGATCCACTGGAGACATTTCAGTCTTTACCTGTTCAGTGAAAGCAGATCAATCATCCAAACACATCAACACACCAAGCTGTCAATCACCGAGAAATAATTCACAACACACACCGGCTGTACTTTCACTTAGCAGTAACATTTACTGAACCACAATGAGTGAAAAAGTAAATATATCCAAACATTTTAATTCTACCACTGCAGCAACACAAACATTGACGCACTGCAGAGCCAAGATCTATTGTTGCTATATCCTTATTTCCATTCATTCCAACAAATCATCCAAATTAAGTGGGAATGAGAAATAATGCTGAAGCAATAAAACAACAAATTAAGACCGCTCTATCATGACTCCAACAATCTTTACTTTACAAGTAAAGCTCAGCTGCCTAATTTAAATTCCCCAAATGAGTTTTGCAGCAGTTGTCCCTTTTTTTTTTTAAATATACAGCATGATTAGACTCACCTAGAACCAAAGACTAATGCAACACTAATGCACATCAAGAGCTGCAGAGCCACAAACCCCCTGTTAGGACAGAAGTTTTTTTTTTTTTTGAACTATGAATTTTCCAGTCTTTAATAGGGAAAAACAGAGGAATAAAGAAAGAGAAGCTGAGCGAACATCAGCATTTATCTCACTGAGGAGGAAGACTTCCCTGGGCAGATTAGTTATAGCAAACAACCTCACTTTCACTACTGCCTTATCAGGAGCTATTTTTATACAAATGGAGCAGAGGCACTTGTTTGTGTCAACGTTGTCAAGGAGGAACATCCATTCCTGGACAGGAGCATGACTCTTCCCTTCCTTATCTGGGCTGAGAAAAGGTGACAGACAAGAACTGATTACTCAGATATCTGAGGGTGGGAAGGAGGGATGAAAAAAAAGAAAAGAAGAAGAAGTATGAGAGAGAAGAAAGAAAAGAGTTGTAACCTCACCACAAAGTGCTCAGAATTATATGATGAGCAGATGCCTTTGGAAACAAAATAGCATAGAGCAGAGCATGACTTCTAAGAAAACCTGGTATTTGGTGAAGAAATAAACAAAGAGCGTCACATTGGCTGGTGAGGTTTCTGAAACGCTAACATTTGAATGTCTTAGATGCCAGTTGTGAGGCAGCTGCGAGCAGTGTATTGTACTGTGATTTAACAAGGGAAACAATTAGGTGGTAGGATTTGGAAAAAATGAAACCCTGAGACTTGTCGTATACGGCTGTTAGATTCGGATATTTCTGACTGGTCTGAATAACAGAACCAGAGGTGACTTTGATGGATGTAACTTTTCACCTGCGGGCAGAACCAAGTTAAACTCTGAATTGGACTTGAGTTTGACCTGAGTGGCTGCAGGAAAGAAGAAAGAAAACACTCTCAACTCTGGTGCAGAAAATTAAACGGAAAGCAAACAATGGAAAACAACTCGGCCAACGCCGCTTCTCCATCTACTCGCCTGTGGCTGTCACCATGTAATCGCCCTTTGAGATATACTGTCTACTCTAACACAATCCTTGTTGTCTCTCCCACTCACTAAAGAAAAATCACGCCTGCGCAAAACAATGACTGTCCCTGATCATTATAGTCATATAACTACACGCAGCAGGTTAGAAGTTATATAATCATATGTACCGTTGCAAAAATACCTTGCATTATCATGATATTTAATATATATTTAATAGATATTTAAAGACAGTAATGCTCACTCCTACTGCTGACACACATTTTTCAATACAATGCATGGTATATTCCAGAAAACCAAAGCATATAAGCTTCTGTCTTTCTGCTTCTTAGATGGTTAATCTCCTTCTGGTGTTTGCAGAAAAATGTAAAGCACAAAACAAAATGAAGCCACAACAGTTAAAATGCGAAATCTCATCATGAGCATGTAGTTCAACACCTTATAATTATAACAATTAAGTTAGCAATCATCAGCTGTGATGGCAGGTGGAAAATATTTAGGTTGGCTTTTGTCTTTGTGTCTCTTTTGGTTAACAGGTGAGACAAATTCATTTCAGAACAAACGTTTCAAACGTCTTCCTGGTCGTCCCTAAACAACAAACGACAGATCAATCTGAACATCTCCAATTTAAACATCAATACCTTACAGCCTCTTTAAGACACAGCTGACATGCACAAGCAGGGAAATTACTGCATGATTGACAGCATGCAGGAACAAACCAAGTGTACCATTGATCTTAAAGATGTAACAAAGCAGCTGCTGCTAATCTCTAAGAATGATGAGATCTACGAGATGGGAAGTTACTCTAATGAACAAGTTGTACTAAGATGGCTGCTGATGTCCTTCTGTCCATACTGTCAACGGGGAAGATTTGCCCAAATAATAGAGAAGCTACATAGCAACAAAGCTATATATATATATATATATATATATATATACACTATACTATACGTATGGATAGAAATTGGTCTGCGTTTCTCTTTTTCCCACCATTTACTGGCTTATTAATCTGAACATTCACAGTTAATCACTGAAGCGTTATATCATATAAAGCTCTATTGTCATTTGCTGGCTTATTAATTTAAACATGCACAATGAACAAGTGAAGCGCTACGCAAAACTATGAAACTTGACGTGAATACGCTCCCCTGCCATAAGCAATGTTTGTGATGTGCATTTCATTCCAACTAACCTATCTTACATTTAAACTGTAAAAAAAAAAGAAAAAAAAACACACACACAACTAGTCCTACAGATCTCATTACTAAGCAGGAGAGATGACTTCCTCATTTTAATGCACAAATGATGTACAGCATCTATTCCACTGTACTGGAGGGGGTAGATGAGTGACAGCGGTAGCGACCATGAATCTGAAATATTTCTTTATCATGGATGAGCTGTCACATGAGTAAATTTCGATTTGTGAGTAGGCAATCTAATACGCAGTGTGGTACATATGTGATGAGGAAGAGAGCCTATTTCCACAACAACGATCTGAAGACGAGAAATGAAATAGGCAATTTGATCATTTAAAGTCACGGGGGGAAAAGGGGGAAAAAAATACACTGCTTTACTAATTTAAATGAAGTGCATAAAAATGAAGTGCTCTAACCAGATGAGCTATGTTTAATCCAGTGTGAATTTACTTCACAAGCTACCAGGGATTAATAAAACGTCCTGTTACTTTTATTGGAGAGCTTGCATAGACAAGTCTGAAATTAGCTTCAACACAGTAAAACCTCATCAGGGTTGATCTTGACAGAACCACAGTAGGAGCAGCAGGAACCAGAGAAAGATGATACTATATATACAGTATATGTAGTGTGTTGAAATCAAAGTAGTCATTTTCATTTATATATCCTGCACTCCAGCTCAGCTTTTTACCTGTGGGGAAAATAAAACCACAGGTTTACTGAGAGTTTTGAGTGTAAAGAGAATTATTTTTTTGTTAATATTACATATATATATCTTTTAATGTCAGTGCATATTTTTACTCTCTTTCTCCACAAGTTTCTTTCAGAGCTGTTTCAAGGGAAGGAATAGAGAGTATTTATACAAGACAGACTCTTTGAATGCTTTGTTTTTCTACAGCTGCACAAAGTTATGACGACAGTTTGAAGTAAAGTGCTGAAAGACAGTTCAGGAAAATGTGGCCCATATCCACTTCACACCACTCTTGAAAGTAAGACTCACTGCACATCTATAGTTCAAGTGAAATGATCAACCAATGTCACCAGTAGTACAATCATTTCTTATAGAGCTGAGCTGAGCTGAGCAATCGGGGAAACTTGGCCAAGTGGAAAAGGCCCAAAAAACACTTCTGTCTTCGGATCGGCTCAGACACACGACGCTGTTCCTTTTGATCAAACTCGGTGGCACTGTGGCCTTGACTGTCAGGTTTTGTGTCGTAGTGTCACATAGTTTGTAAAGTGCGTTGGTGTAGTTGGCAATTGCAAAAAGACAGACTTTGATAAAGGCTTAGGACAAACTAAAAGCCTGATATTTACAGTTTACATATAAACTAATCTTTGCATTTTAAGTAGGACTCGTTTACCATTGATTAGGTGTAAATTCACATTTTTTTCAAATTAACAATTTAAGCAATATGTCACTGGTTGTTACCATCAAAACAAACGTTTCAGTGCAAGGTTGACCTCAGGGAGGTTTGAATAAGTCAAAACCAACCAAAAAGCTCAATTAAAACAGGCTTAAAACTGCAGACTGGTCTAATATTGTTGTAAAACTGTCAGATTATCAGAGCTGACAAGGATCGATATGACACTTACCCATGAGAGCAGTCACAGCCCAGTTATTCCTAAACAGTGCTAGTTTAGATCACAGGTCTCCACGCAGCTGCTTCTTTTAGTTAAACTAACATGTGCAAAATTTAACTCTAGCTTTAACAGAGTTATAAAGAACATGGCAGAGAAATAGCAGAAAAAAAAAATACGAATAATTAAGGCACAAATATTTTCAACAACTACTCTGGAAATCTTGATTTGATTTACTTTGAAAATTATGCAACACATTTGGTCAAATATTAATTTCAAACATATTTGCTGAGGCTTTGATGTGACCATTAAAACCATATTACAACTTCTAGCATGACTAATTAGAATGGGAAAGGGACTGAACTCATCCTGAGAAATAATTGGGAAAGATTCCTGCAGCGTTTTCACAAAGTGAATAATTCCACGGCAGCATGAGAACAGGGAGAAAAACTTAAATGTTGTAATAGAAATGAAAAATTCAACGGGTACTAAACTTTTATCTGAGCTAATCTGTTGAGACTTTAAACCTCAGTGTTGAACTGGGGATGTCATGGTAGTGAATTCAGATAAGCACAGGAGAGCTAGGTTCACATAAAGCTATAGGATTTACACAATTGAACTTTTCTTCATATTTTCTTCATACATTATCCATAAAGACTTATCATAAACAATTCATGTTTTCAGTTTCCCTGCAGAGTTCATCTGTTCACCAGACATATAAAATGCTATTCTACAAACAACAACCAACAGGCAAAACATGGGTTTCTTATTGATGTAACACGTACTTTTAAAAGTTAACATCAAAGGTAATAGAATTCCATAGGGTAAGAAAGTTGCACTGGACCAATTAGTTCTCAACAAAAACAGAACAATGAAACAAAGACTTCATTTTTACCAAAGTAAAACTTTCAATTCTACAGAGTCGACTGCTCCTCTGACAGATTCAGTGACAGACTGGACGCACTTGATAATGAGTTTTACTCAAGTCTGAGTTTCAGTCAAAGCTGTGAAGTAATATGGGTAGAAAAACAACATGGAACAGGCAGAAGAATAAAAAGTATTTTATCGTTTTTCCCCTGTGACAGAGTGAGTAAATTCATTCTCACCCATCTGAAACCACACAAGAGTAAGATACATTACACAGAAGCTTTCAGGGTCCACTTAATGGGTGATGAGCATTTATGATACATGTTCCAATCACATTTCACTCTCTAGATTCTGCTCTCCAGTCTAATTGAATCTCATTCAATCTGCAGCTAAGACGGTAAACCACCCAGATACGGATGCATCTTGTCTTGTTTTCAGTTAAGTTGGCTGATGTTAGCCTGAACAGTAGATGTAGCCAGGAATAGAAAAATAAACTAATACAGCGTCTGCTCTTTTAACCCAGAAGGTTATTGTTTTGTTTCATTAAGAGTGCAACAATTTGCATTAAATGTCAGCACATATGGTATTTTTTGTCATGTTAGCTAGACCGCCTCCTCCATAAAAAAAACCCCAAAAAAACCTATATGACAATGTAATGGTCAATGGCCCAGTTATCCATTATCAGTCAAGTATATTTGCAGGCTTGAGGAAAACCCACAAAGGAAAAAAAAAAATCCAATCAATTTCAACTACTACAACCACCAATATATATAAAATCAAATGTGCAGCATGTCATCTGGGTTGGCTCTCTCCACTATAATATCTCTGAAATTGTCTCTAATGACCAAAGTGTGGTGCCAAGCCAACAGAAAGAAAAGACAGAGGATCAATAAAAATTCTGTGAGCTTTGCGTGCCAACTGGGAATGGATCAGACGATGACTTGGATGAGGAAAATAAATGGAGAGCCTCCAGAATGAGGGGCAAAAACAAAAAAACTAGATCCAAACTGTACAACAGCGTAGTCAGTTTGTCTGTCTGATAGGAGACCAAGCAGCTGTGCAACATAACTGTTCTCATGTGCAATGTCAAAAACATAGTCTGTCTCAGACTAAACATCCGTCTTTGTGCTCAGTTCTGTGAGAGGTCAGTTTTCTCCAAAGATGTTGCAGAATAGACTTAAGTCTAGCATCTTTTTATTTAGTGTTGATTTCATTTATACACTATGTAGCTTGATATCTCAGCCTCAGTGTGGTGATGCAGGATTTAAATTTCAGAGCAGCATTCATCCTTTTTAACCTTCATTAACCGAAAACAGATTCACTGAAAGGTCAAAATTTACAACACAGAAATCATTTAAAACTGAAACATTAAAACTAAAAAAAAAAAAAAAAACTGTAAAGAGCACAATGAGCTCCATCGCGACCTTCATTTCACACAAAAATGTTTTCTCCTTTTTTCTTAAGTCTGTTACTTCATCTCTTCAAATGAGATTTCTGAGGTCGCACACATCATCTCTCAAAACAAGAAGAGGTTATAAAAGTGTTGAACATGTTATTTTTTCATATTTATTTATGTTTACTACCCTTCTGGCAAAGTCACTTACCCTTTCTCTGAACCTAATTTGTCTTTAATACATTGACGAGTGATAAGCTGCAGACCTACACCAACTTGTTTACGGTTATGAACCAACAGCTTGAAGGCAAACTCGTCTATAAGGGTCTATAAGGGTAACAAAGGCTTAGAATACAGAGAGTGTCACAGACATATCAACAACCTTCCCCCTGAAGATTCCTGATTAATATCCTCCTCAGAGCTGTCAGTCCTTACGTCCTCCATTGTTTCCCCAAGGATATGGAAGAGCAGAAGAAAGATGCTCTAACTGAGGATAGATTTACACAGTAAAGCATCTGTATTTATACACTGCATTTCTTTTAAATCTAAAGAAATCTGAGAGCACAGCATGCAGCCAGAGGAAGATCTCAATGGGATGACTGAAGGTTGGAAGACAGATGATTGCACAGGCTGAAAAAAGGAGCCCTGGTAATGACAATAAATGTGGAGGAAATAAAGTTCTTAAAGCAGAATAGTGAAATACAAAAATGTGTTTATATGTTAAACTGAACCCTTGTGTCGTTCCTGTTACATGAGAGAATACTTGAGCTGTATGAGACCCTCATTGTTTGCAGGACTGTGTCCAGTTTGTAGCCTTGTAGGAGTTTGCTGTTTAACAAGTAGTCACTACACAGCCAAACCTTTGTTTAGTACAAGAGACACAAATTGAATGTGTCTATTGATGCCTGAAGGACAGCTTGACACTCGCTTGGAGGGAAAAGAAGCTGGAGAGCTTCTTTAAATGTGTTTTTTGCACTCCTTTGAAGTTTAAACTGCCAGAACAAGAGACCAGGGTCTGAAAAAAACCTGTGGGACTGCCATTCTTTGTGGTAAGGGGAATAACAAGAGTGTAAGTCCTTCTAGCCTGTTATATTATGCCATGCTTGGAGAGAAAACATCTTTGATGTTCATGGTTATCAACTGCTGGGTGAATCCAGAAGCAAACTGTAAAACAAGTATATGATAGACAATATTTTTTTCTCTCTCTCTGCAAGTCGGCCTCCTAAAAATAGAACAAGTGTCCACTGAATAACCTTTATAGCAAAGTCAGTTTTTTATATTTCAGCTGTGCAGAGTGCGTGTGCAGTCTTTCCTACGTCACTTTTCCAGAACTTTAATCAAGGATTGAGTATTTATACAACATCAGTGGTTTTACACATGTATCTCATTTTGTCCTCTAAGTTTACAGCACACCACAACCTTACTGAAGTCACACTAACAACTGAACAACGCTACACAAGTCGACATCAACCACCAGCAGTCCGTGGACAGTCAGAGAAAGATCAAGGAGGGCAGTCAAAGTCACAACAAGAGGCAAACATTGAACAGAGTCAATGGGTCACAATCTTAACTCTTATTCACCAAGCTGGGGTACAAACTATCTTTTAATTTCACGATGATTTTTAATACTGATGAGACTTTTGGTTATCTTCTCAGTTAAATCAATGGTCACTGGGTCAAAAAATACATATCAAAATTTCCAGAACCAAAGTAAGTAGTATTTGATTTGTCCAACCAACAGTCCAAAACTAAAAGATGATCATTTTATCGAGGGCTACAAAAGGAAATAATTGCACTTAAGAGGGTGGAGCCACTGGATCCATTGGAAACTTGGAACATAATTTAAGAAGTGAATTGATTATGAGATTCTCTGGCAGTCAATCTGACACCTAAAATACAATTGAACAACTCTACTAGCTGAGAAAAACCATGAAACACTGTTAAAAGACATGTTCCAAGGTAAGTTTCCATGTTTCAAAGGTCCCACACCAGTGACTCACAACCAGAAGTTTCTAGAGTCAATGAAATTCTAGGTGAGCTGGGGGGTAGATGGAAAGAATATTGACTTGGACAAAAAAAAAAAAAAAAAGAAGAAAGTATGACAGTACACCTTCCACCGACTTGGGTCAGTTATAACACCTCAACACCACATGCTGCTTGTGTGCACAAAAACTAGTTAACAAGTTGAAACAGATGGCAAATTACAACAAAACAACATCTAGATTCTGCCACTCACAGTGGTTGTGGTCAAAATGCAAAGACAACTAAAAAACACAGATACTGTTAAATTAACACCAAGTATACTATTCATTTCATTTTATAATAATAACAGTCAGTAAAGGGGTGTTTGAGCTCATTTGTTAGGGCTGTTAGGACAAAAAAAGGTTGCGAACCAGTGTTCAACAATATACAACAGTTTATGACTTTTGTTTTCCCTTCTCATTAACTGGTATCTCAGGAGACAGAGGAAAGGGTACACATATATAATTCTTCCTGAGACTGACGCACAATATGACAGAAATACATTAAAGACTTTCAACTAGTTGTAAAAATGCCTAAACGCTGCGGGAGACGCCTGTATACTTGCTCTCCTGGGAAGTTAAGGATCTGTCTTCCTAACCCTCAATTGGACAGACAAAGAGCCTGAGACAAATGCCTTCGTCCACAGTTACAACTCACACACACACGCCCACATACCCTTCCATTAGACAGGCTCTAGGGAGTGTAGCACTGTAGCAAGATTTCAAATGAAGCAATCTGTCTGCCAGGCAAAGCTTCTTGTGCATCCCATTAACTAAAAACAGAAGCATAATTACTTCCTCAAGATCAATCAAAATCAAATAAATAAAAAAATGGCTGCACTCTTGTACAGACAATAAGGACTAATGCCCCCCAGTTCAAGGAGAACACAGGAATTAAGTTGGTAGAGAAGTAGGGACTTTAAGTGTATTAATTACACATAGATGTAGGCTAAGGACACAATAGCACAAAAATCTCTTTATCAGCAGTTCCAGCTCGAACCCAAGAGACTTGAGGCTACTTCTGCCAGCAAAAACATCTGCTAAATCTGAGTATGAGCCTGAAACATGACCAAATGCACTGAAATCTCTACAGGAAAAGTGGCTGGGATTCAGCAGAGTCAGCTGTATAACAGCGAATACAGAACTGGAGTATGAGAGAAAATTAATCATTTGTGAAATGACTAACCCACTGCCCCCAGGACCCGGATAAAGACTCTTTAGTCTTGTCCTCAATTTCAATCAACTGAACACAGGTAATATCTTTGCAGCAGAACTGCAATAGCTAATGTTGGGTGGTTGGTAAATACAATATCTCAAAATGTTATATACAGTCAGTGGCTTCAGTAGAGTTGCAGCTCATCGTTTAGATGTTTGGCCTTTAACTATTGTTTTAGTTCATTCTCAAGGGTCTTGTCTTATTTTTGGCAGAAGCAGGCAAATGTTTCCAGCAACAGCTCTGAAAACCATAAAACTGTACAATGGCCGTGCCGATCGCAGACGCTTAAATTTCATCTTCAGTCATGCAAATTTAAAGAATATTTTGTTGAATATTCCACCTTGTTTACATCCCAGTTGTTGCAGCTAATGTAAGACAGCCCCCTCTTCCCCCTCAAGACCATGTGGTGTTTGTACATCGCTTCTGCGTTCATGAGGATTGACACTTCATTAGCATCCATGTATGTCAAACCTATGTACAGAAATTAAAATAAAACAGAATCTTCTCAGCACCAAACAGGAGACAGACACGATTAGTGACTTGCTTGTGAACACAGTGCAGCCTTTAGCAGCTAGAGAGTCAGATATTTCCCCGAGGAAGTGCTAGAAAGCAAAAAACAGAGTGAATTTTAGAAATACATAAGCCAGATGGCCTGAAGCAAGACTCCTTATGAATGATAATGCTGCTCTAAACTAGGGGTGGGAAATCTGATGATTCTATATTGTGATTGATCTTGAAGACATCCACAATGTGACACAAATCTGGGTTACAACATAGACAACATTCAATTTTGTTCATGTAGGACCCATAAACTGTGGTGAGGAAGAGGTTGCAAAACATGTTTTTAGGGTCTTCAAGCAGGATTTTTCTAGTCTACAAGTCTGAACACAGCCACTATGGCAATGCATGACTGGAATAGTATCTCTGAAAACAAGGTTCAGACCCTGGATTTAGCCCTGTCCGCCCACCAACCCCTGAGTTGTTGTCATCTCACCATGCTGCTGTCTACTGCAGTAGCTGACAGCATCTTATCAGCATCTGCCAATTACAACATGGGAATCTTATCAGGGGTAGGCAATTAGAACCAGGGGAGTTACTGTGAGGGAATGTCAACAGCTCAGTGAACTTGCCAGGGCTCTTATCTGGCCACACCTCTTCATCCAGGCAGCTTTCTTTGACTCTACTGTCACAGTAACGACTGCCAGTGCAATGTTGTGACAAGAAAGGCTGGAAGTGTAGCAAGATTTCAAAGGAGCAAGCCTCACAGAAAGACTCCACACTTTCTGAAAATCGCAATATTTTAGTATGTTTTTGACAGCTGACAGAAACTAGAAACCTACAAAATTCTTTCATTATTCACCGGGCCCCATCTGGGCATGTGTTCAGACTGAATACATAAGCTCACTCGAGATATTAAAAACTAAATCAAAGATAACTGGGATGTGTGGAGCACAATGTGTTTTGCTACTCAAAGTGATTATGGCGTAAGAGATAGACTGATTACTTTTTCTTTTTCACACCGTCTTGACATGGGTGACAGGTTGGATGCATTATTTCCACTTAAAAACATCTGTTCACCAATCTCCACCGAGAAATCAATGACATGCTCCTGTTTTTCCTCAGCAACTGAAGACCTGCATGCTGAACAAATGCATTGTTTCTGTCTTTCTGTCTACTTATGAAGAGCTCATAATATTTTTTTTGTCGTCATAAAGGCTTCACAACAAGTTTCTTATTCCTGTTTTAAATCTTATTGTCACAAAGAGGATCAGTGTTTTCGTATTGGTTTACACTACTTTTAGGCTAAAGACTTTACTGATACTATCAAATTTTTTGACAAAAATGCTCATCTCAATATTTCAGGGCCTAAAGTGACATCTTAGAAATGTCTTATTTTGTTTCACCAACAGTCAAGATTCACAAACATTTGTTTTTTTATTATACATATGAAATAATATGAAATAATATAAATATCAAATCCTCTTATTCAAAATGATGAAACAATGAAAAAGAATGTCATTTTCCCTCACTTTTGTTTGAAAAGATCAAAACCATTACCAGAGGAGCTGCAGATTATTCTTCTGTCAACCCACTAATTCAATTCAATTGTTTCGGCTCAAATGAAACTAATTCAGCAACAAAAATAAAACCTTGGTTGCGCTAAAAACATGATCCCACTTGAATCTTTAGTTAAATTGAAAAAATGTTGCTTTTAATATTGATTATACTGTAGGAAAGTTGGCACCGTCATGAAATACCAAAACATGATTTGAAGAGACAAAATAACGAGAGCTGGAGCCTTCGCTGTCACTTTAGTGGCTCAGATTCTTGACATTCCCACATTTCTGTCACATGTCATCACCATTAGGATGATTGGTCATGGAACTGAAAATGAGGACACCTAACTGTATGATCTGCCTTTTAAGATCCCATACTGGATTCTAGCAGACAGTGACCTCAACGGAGCCGTGGAGCATTGAATGAATCATGGTCTGGTGCTTCCTCAAGTAAGGCTTTCAAGAATAGAGGTCACAGCAGTTATTTTCAGTAGTTCATCTTTTCTCTAATGGCGATATGGTTGACTAGAGGCATGAGAGATACTTGCAGTGGCAGCAACACAGAGCTTATGACAAACACACAAAAAATCCCAAGACCTAGTAAACCCTACTCTCCATTGGCTTAGAATAGCAACAACAACACAGCAAAGACGACTTTTACATGATAATGTAGCATAGTGTGGCTGCAAATATTTTCACCGCACATGCACACGACGGGTTAAACACTGACCTCCATACCCTATGTGTATTCAGCTAAGCTGTAGTGTCACTACTCAGCATCCACGGTCATGTATCTGTCCATATGTTGAGTGAGTCACTGCTACATTTTTATTCATAAAGCAATTCTGGGCAAGAATCCATCACAACTCTGCAAACTGAGTTCATCTTGCAGTCATTATCTCGCACAACAACACACATCTATTGTCTGAATCTAAAGTCTACAGATATCCACCCACTTGGAATCATCTGCAAAAAGGCATTTAAAATGTATTTGATATATTTGGCAAAAAGACATTTTTTTAAATGGATTCTGTTCTTCATTTATTTTAGTTTTATGTTTTTTTTTTTTTTTCCCACATTATTTTATTCATTGCCTTGTGTTACTGATTCAGATCAGCTAGAGAGACCCACGAAACCGCCACAAAACAGGAAAACAAGTTGTTCTCTGCTCATATAGAGCTTTAGTCCAGAGGGGAAGTATCACAAGTGTTTACCAATTTGGCAACAGAGAGAAAAAAGGATAAAGATATTTGTCTGGCTGCAAAGCAAGATCCCGTATATGAAGGGGAAGCGATGGAAGATAAATAAAAGTGAAAGAAAAGGGAGTTTTAAGTTGTAACAAAAAAACATTAGATTTCCTCCCAACGGCTTTGATGAATGGCTTAAGCAGTGTTACGGTCAATGCCATTACAACAAACTTTGGAATTTAACAACCCTAATCATCTGGTGTGCTGCCTTTAGATTAAACCCATTAGCCCTCCTTATACAACACAAACACCTGAGGGGGAAGTCAAGCCAAGCAGAGGAATGTCAAAAGGCTATTAACAAAACCACCGCTGTGTTGATACAAACATCATCACGCCAGAATACCCCACAGCTTCTGCAATATACAATATGGGAAATAACACAAAAATACTCTTGTTTCTAGTGTATAGTCAGTAACCTATTCAGCTCCTATCTACACGTCTCATTTCATCATTTTAATTAGCATGTATATTAAAAATACTGCTGTGATAAATAAGAAACCAGTCAGGATATTTCATCATCGTGCTCCACTTGAGTCATGTCCTTTTAACTGTCATCATTCTTTTTATTGATGCCAGCTGGTGTGTCACTATTGACTTCTCCATTATTCTACTTTATGTCCAAATTCATCACTAGCATCTGTGGTAATTAGGCCTCGGTTCTAACAGAAAAATATAAGTCCTGTTTCAAAAGTGTAAATCACAGTTTGTGTTGAAGTGTGCGTCCAAGCACCCAACCTGTCTGCACAGTGTACAAAGTGTAACTAGGTGAAGACGTTCTTGTGAACTTGAAACGCTGTCATCTCGCTACTCCGCCCACGCATGAGAGCGATATCCTCTCACTCAGACAAGAACTAGGAGAGGAGGAGGGAGATACTGAATAAAAGAAAGAGAAAAAGCAGCATTGTTACAGAAAGAGCTTGCTTAGCATATAATTAGACTTTGGCAGCCAGAGTACATCTGTCCTTCTTCCGTGTCTTAGAAATTTGGTGAGAAAGAGAAACAGAAAAAGTGGAAAAAGCATAATTGTGGTAGACTCTTCTAATCCATCAGGCTTCTCACATCGCACACAAAAGGCTCCTGAATGATGTAATTTTGAGTTTGTCTTGGCAGTCATTGGTTGAGAACAGAGAGATTGGTGCCCTTTAGAAAACGGCTTTGATTAGGAAAAGGTGCTGCTATGAATAAAGTCAAGCAAGGATCAGTGCAGATTAAGGATGGTCATGAATAAATGCATGTGTCAGGAATATAGAGGAAATGAGAAAATAAATAGTATACAAGTCAAACCTTTTATAAACATTGCACAAGTGATCGCGTATAATCCTAGTATAATGGGTTAATCTAGAGAATATGTATATTCAGTCTGTTGGTCTGTTAATTTCTGCTGTTTATTTATTTAAAGTCTAAAACAAGTCGAAAATAACATGACAAAAGCAACAAATTGCTATCACCTGCCTGCACATTACCTTTGTCTACACAGTAATGTTGAAATCTCTAAACCACAGTTGACTCACTCACTAGTTTAACATTTAATATAAAACAGAAGGAAGAAGGGGCTTCTCACTCAGCAGCTGTGAGGTAAACAACAAAAAAAACACCACAGAAGGAGTAGGTTGTTTTAAAAAAGTTTTTTTTTTGTCTGTAATGCCAATATCCCAAGTCATTAATATGCAATTTACATATCCTGTTTTTGCTCACACACACCTGCACACATCTGCAGATTGCATACACACTTGTTTTTCTTTACTTCCTTTGAAGAGTAGAGCATTTCCCTTGACAAAAACGTGGCGTATAAATAAAGTTTTGCTTGCTTGCTTACATGCTGTGCGAGTTTCTTCAAAGCGATGGGAGCACATGGTCAGCCACAGTGTAGCTCTCCCATGACACTTTGGGTTTCAGAGCCTTGCTCCAAAAAAAGAAAAAAAAAAAAAAACAGTGTAGTTTGTACTATCTGTCAACACGTAATCCCACTTTTTGTATCATCTCTCTGATGTTGCATGTTTTGCAGCTTACTATGGCTTTAAAGATAAACTGCTTCACTATTGAAGAGCGCTGGCATCGACAAACACTCTTCTGGTTGTGTGTGAATAGATAAAATCATACACTAATTAGGATTAGGTGGCATCCAATGAACATAACTCCTCTTCCCCACTGACAAAACATCACCAGGATTTCCTCTCAGTATGCTCTGTGACAACCGGGTACCTGTAAGTCAAGTGAAGGACTATGAATAAAGCAACAACTTCTGTTCTGCTCTCATTTAAACCCTGTTTTATCCTCCTCACGCTGTCACATATGTAGGGATTTATATCCCCTTGCTCGGACTACATAAGTGAGTTGCATCTGTCCCCCCATGGTCTGTCCCTGACAATAATAGCAGCTAAAGTTACACTGACATTAGCTGCCGGTCTCCCTGCTGACAGCTAATTTCATCACCAAGTGGCTCCAGCATTTTCAACACATGTGATCGAGGAAGAAAACACATGGAGCTTAAGAGGAACATATCTGATCCTAATGGTGAATGGTGTGGGGGCTGTGTGAGTAGCATAAGTGAGACCATATGTACATGATTAAACTTCTGCCTCGTATTTATATCTGTAAAAACAAGTAATCCACATGTTTGGGTTGGCATATGAATGTTGCATGTTCAATTGTGTACATTCAGTCATCTGTCAGCTACCAGGATGGTGTTTGAAACAGGTTAATCAACTGATCTTTTCCGCACTAGTACGTGTGCGGTGGCCTTTCACAGAAGAAACACAAAATGAGGGTGTTGGGTACAGGATGGCAGCATGATGAAGAAGAGGAGAGGCAGAGGAGACGTTCAGCAATAATGTCAGGCGGTGAGAAGCAGCTGGTGTGGATCAGTTAACCCGGCTGGAGGCTGAGAGAGAAAACAGAAAGATAGAGGAGGGGAGGGATGGATGGAGGGAGAGCTGTTGATAGAAGAGAAGAGTAGCTGCAGGGGTCTCTGTAATGAACATGGTACTATGAGCATAGCACCGGGTAAAAAAGGCAGATTCCTGCAGCTTCTTATTGAGGAAAGTGGTGTCGGGAAGCAGAGATGATATAAAGGTAAAAAACAAACAGATAAATCATGAAGAGTCCAGAAAAAATATTTTCCTGGTGAAATTTCCTGTTTTTTTGCTTATCTTTTTCAGAGAAACACTTAAAATGGAGCGTTAAACTTGTCACATACTGTATAATATGGTTCCATGTTAAATCTTCAATGTCTACAATTAAAGCAGTAGAGGACAAAAGTATCATAATGAGTCTTCTAGTACAATTTAAATGAATAAAAAACACACACCCATGGTTCGTCAAAACCACATTTTCTTTCATTTATAGCAGAAACAAAACTCACCTACCTAGACAATATAAATAATTCATCGGGTAATCCGACCGTTCTCAAAGAGCGGTTATTCCTTGGTGTTCTGGGGGCATCGCAGACGTGTAGAAATTTGACATTTGCTGGTGGCTTTATGAAAAACACTGTAGATAAAACCTCTCAACAGCCTTTACATTTGTAATTGAACCCTCTGAGTCCTTAAATCTCTGCACTGATTTCTCAGTTAGAGAACTTGCCCTCAACAAGAGGAAACAGGGGGATGAATTGGGGGGTTAGAAGATACTCGTTTTAGAAGTGCCACAATTTCAAAAAAGAAAGATATTTAAATAAGCATTTCTGACTTTGACTCCACTTTGTCTGCATTTATCTTTATTTTTCAACAAAAGCAACTGAACAGCTTGAGTATTCACCATAAATATTCAGAAAAAAAGCAGAAAGATCTGTCTGACAGATGTTCTACTATTCTATCAAGACAAAATGAATTTGGTTAAAACCAAAGCAGGATATATTACGGTGGCCATTTTTAACTAACTACTAGGGTGAATTCATTAAATCAAAAGACTGAACCATTTAATTAACTGAGTAAATTCTCATTTATGAGAGTCTGGAAACACAATACCTACTAATCATTTTCGTTGATTGATTCATCCACTGTTCTTTGCAGCTCTACTGCCAATAAAAAGTACTGAACCCAGATGGAGGTTCTCTGTTTAAATGTTTTACAGTATTGAGTCAAAGTTGAGTTAATGTGCCTTTTGACAATGATCCACATAAACAAAAAGTCCTCATAATGTCAAAATCAAAACAGATCTCTACAAAGTGAGTGTTTTGTATTTAGACAATGAAGAGGCTACAGAAAACTTCATTTAATTGACTTGTATTCGTATGTACAACACTTTCAGGTATTTTTAGGTCTTAGGGTCACTGATCACTGTCAGAGATTTATTGAAATAAGTAAACTACATATGGCATGTGTAACACAGTTGCAAATTCATCATCATCGTTTTTCAAGCAAATGAATCAAAGAGAATAATTGTGATTCAGGGAGTCTTGATACAACATTGCCAATTTGTCAAACTCAAAGCTGCAGGCTATAATCCTGATTAAAAATCAATTTAGCAAAATTGCAGCGATATTAACCAAAAAAAAAAAAAAAAGGATCAGAATCTATTAATGAAAAACACTGCTAGAAGACAACTTATTTGGCCTCGGCCCTGAGGCTGAAGAGAAAAACTCATCTGATGGGCTAATTTTTACTAATCTTCCACACGTTGTTATTGAGCCTGAATAAAGGTAATAATGAGAGAATGACAAAGTGCCTGGATTTTACTTTTTTTACAAATCAAAAGGGCCAGGTGAAGACTTCTGTTTATTGTTGTGTTTAATGTTTATTATAATCATTTTTAGACCTTGAGACATCGCTTGAAGCTTTAACCATTAGCTTCAGAGTTGCACCCACAGAGCAGAGCGCCCTCTGGCATTATGAATAATTTAGATCTCACATGTTTGTAGGCTTTGTGAGACTGCATGAAGTGGCACTAAATCTCTGACCGCTGCAGCGCAAAAGAAGAGTGACATGGAGGAAGAGAGCATGATTTTAAAATTACAGTGGTGAAAATAAAACACAACTCCCAGTTTCTCCCATTCTCCCATTTCAATGCTTGTTGATTATCTGATCGTATTGACTGATAATATAGGATCTGATACTTTGACCCTTTGATTTGAATGACTGTATACAGCTCTTCTCTAAATATTCAAACAGGCTCAATGTGCCTATGTAAGCACATGCTGCTCATATAGACAGTGTGTAGTTTATCTCTCCCAGAGCAGCAGTAGAGACAAGTGGACTGTTATGTTCTGACTGAAGCGAAAGGAATCCCAGATGAATAAGTAGAGGCGGGCCGTTCTGCAGCCTGTCATGCATTTCAATCACGATTCTCTCCCAGAGATAAAACACATACACTGTGTAGACATACAGTGCAGCAGAAACACACCACAGCTGCTGCTCCTTAACTGAGGAATCGCTGAGTCATTATCCTTTAAACTCTCCTACATGCCTACATATAGTATATCCTGTTGAGATGATGTTTTCATTTGAAACTTTACTCTGTCATGCTGTGTTTCTTATCCATCAGCATCCCTCTAAATCTTCCATGTCACTGTGTGGCCTCATTGTCACAAAGAAGTCTGACATCTTGCTGTAGATCTGCCCCAGCCTCAGCACACAGCAATCAGGACACTCTGTACTCTGCACAGACACACACAAACACACATATCCAGGACAGTGACAGCCATGTATCTCAATGGACTGTCATCTCTGACAGCTTAAGTAGCCCATTACATTATTTACCTTCCAGGACCTTTTTTGCCAGTTGGTAGAGGGTCGGTGATATCACATTACATTTTTTTAAAAATGTTTTTCAACCAAAACTGAAAAAATAGCCAGCGTTTCTCTTCACAAAAGAAAAACACTGCTCCATGTAATATATAAAGACAAGAACGTGGACATCTCACAGGAGACTTTGTCTTTGGTGTGGGTTTGTGTTCCTGAAACCATTTTGTCAGTGCAAAGTCAGTGAGGACTTCTGTGCTTCAAAGCCGTCACCTGTATAACTGCAGTAGCTAACAAGCGCAGAGGAAAAAAAAAAAAAAAAAAGAAAAAGCTTTCGTTTGAGTATTCTGTAGTTAAAGTCTGCAGGTCTAATTTAAAATTACTGGGAAGCAGCAGAAACATTTATATGACTGAAACTTTTTACTTTCATTTTCCTCTTTTTTTTCATGTGAAAATGAAATGACCCAGCCAATTAGAATTTCAGGGGCTGTGGTTTCCTATTACTTAATTAGCCTTCTTTTTTAAGTAAAGGTAAAAAAAAAAAAAAAAAAGCAAAACAACATCATTACAACTAAGACTTCTAACTTAGTCATCAGAAGTACAGATACATGCAAATTGCTACAGCGGAGGCTGCAGTTTAATGACTGAATGGAGCTTTCCAAAATAGATGTGAATACATGCAGCACGTCTGTTTAAAATAAATTGGCTGATACTGTAACAAATGTAAAGTTACAAACTGTTTTCTTTGCGAAGCCTCAAGGACATTTTGTGTTAATCATCTAAACATCAAAAAAAGTTACTGGAAATCTGTCCTGGTGCCATTAAATGCTTATTACCTCCCTCACAGCCAAACACTACTACTACTATCCAACTCTTCTATGTGTTACAGCTTCAGAAAGCTGATATTTGAAGCATGATGTGAAGCTACATCATATCTGTACGTATCATATTCAGGAATGTAATGTATTTCAGTCAGGAATGCTGAATGTAAACAAAACGGGGAACCTTTAAAGGTGGTTGAACAGCATTTTGATTCTTGTTCTGTGATGTGACATATACACAATAAAATTTTGGTTGGATGTGTAATGCCTCAGAGGCTTCATAAAAACCTCTCTGAAAGCTATTTTAGGGTGGGGGATTTTGTTTTGCACATATTTGGCATCTTTTCAGGCTTAACTGGCAACCTCATTATGAAATGAAAGCACTTGATACTGATTGGCTGCCTTCACTGCCACTCAAATGAATGTAACTCTGCTTCAGAACATGGACAAACCGTCTTTTCTCTATTCGCCTTTGAGTGAGATACATTTTACATCACAAACAACCATTTTGGAAATTGATCCATTTTCTATTGACGTTTCTAAAAGAAGAATTTCTTTGAAAAGGAAATGTTCAGAATTTCTAGCACTTTTCGCATGTTTCTGAACGTGGGAGGACGACAAAGATGAAGTAAAAACAGTGTTTGATTCTCTGTCACTTTTAAATGTTTTCATCTCTGTTGTAATATTCTCCTGCTGGAATCTAATATTATGTTTCCAAATAAATGTTTTCAGCTACAAGTCATGCTGTGATGTTCAACTTAGTTGAGAAATATTGTTGCTCCACAGCTACACAACACGTATCCTTATTTTACTATCGGCTCAATGACATTACCCTTTCTCCTGAAGAATCAATAGCGATTTATACAACACCTGTCTCTCAGCTCCCCCACTAAAGGTTAATGCATAACAGATTGGATTGGTGAGAGTGCAATTCTTTTATTTGCTAAAACCGGCCTCTGTGAACTGGCCTTTGTGATAAAAATGTAATCAATTGATTTTCATGCACAGAAAAACATAACAACAAGGTGATTTATTTAATCCTGTCATTGGAAAAAGTTTTAAACTAGTCAATATACATGGCCTTAGGTGTTGAAAAAAAAAGCCTCGGATCTGATCACTACTCAATACTTTCCCCCCCAGTCAAACAACCTTATTACAAGGCTACTTGAAACCCATTTAGCCAAAGGCCAAGCATTCTTCTTCGAAAAGCAATTTCATACAAACAAAAACATTTTCAACCACAAAGACGATTTTCAGAAGAAGAACCTTATACTGTGAAGTTCCCAGCTGAGAGCTGTATGCCTTTAAGTTTGGGGTAATGTCACCAAGTTCCCTGAGGTTGATGGATCCTCTGCCATGTTTCCACAACAACTAACAACTGACGAACCAAACACAAACTCTAACAAATGTCTTTCATTAGCTGAAGGCCACTGTAGCTTCTCCTTCACACTTAGTAGAGGAGGTGTTGAGATAAGAGGCGCTGCAATCTGAATTCTACCACTAGATGATGCTAAACTCCTACACACACGACCTTTAAGTCGTTTTTTTTTTTTTTTTTTTCTTACTGATCCACTCTAGATATAGTGGAAGATGTTAGTTATGGAGTACCGTCTATGTTTACTTTATGATCACTTTTAAACTTTTAAACTAACTTTGTGTTTAACTGAAATAACAGTCATTAGCTTTATTATATCAGCTTGTCAGGCACGAGATAGTTAAATACAGCTTGTGCAAGTTCTGCTAGAATGACATTTATTGTATATTCATTGTTGGATGGGGAAATCCTGCTCCAGTAAAAACAGCAGCATTTTAAAATCTCATTTTCTTCACCACCTGCAGCTTTAACACAGCAGGACTTGAGAGGGAAGGACCATCTCTGGCTGTGTTGTAAAACTGATAAAAAAAAAAGGAAAATCCTTGTAGTCTGTCTGCTGGCCCAAGGCACAACTTATTATGGATTGTAAAAAGACTGATATAGAAAAATATATAAACACAACAACTAAGAGCAAAGATGGTGTCCAAGGACCTCATCCCTAACTTTAGAGGGCGATGGTAATAAAGGAAACATCTTAAAATGTCGACCTCATTTTTACCAACACACAGAAGCACAACATTGATATTTTTTAGTAAAAGTCTTAAACTGGAATTTCCTCCCAAATAGGGAAGATTTCCAATGACTTCCACTTTCATAGTCAGTTAAAATATTGAGTTAGTTAGTCACAGTCAGTCAGTGTGGACAGAATATGAGTTAAACTTTCATGTAACCGTTTACAAGAGGTGAAGGCTGTTAATTATGCATCTGGTTGTTTGTTGTTTGGTCTTGGTTGTGATTGTTTAAAGATCATTAGTAAATAATATATGAGCAGGGTGGCATTAAGACTGAAACGACTTCCAATTCCTCATGGACCACATCAAAAAGGCAGATTGTTTGTTGCCTTCTTAAATTCTTATCAATTGTTGAAACACAATGCAGCTGTGTAATGTTTAAGAAAAGCGTATTTGTTTGTTGCCATGGATGCTTGAACAAATGCACGATGGATTGTGAAGTGTAACGGCAGCTGTAATGAGAGAAATCTATCCATTAGGGTCCCTTAACAAGACTCAATCAACACAGCTTTTAATGACTTACTCCATCATGGGGCTATAGGACCTGACTAAGACCGGAGACAATCAGAACCAGGCCCCTATAATCCACATCTCCGGCTGCTCCAGACCTCCACTGAGCTGCTTCGCCTTTTAAGCACGGGATTCAACCTGGTGAGCAGCAATAACTGCTGGCAGACTCAGGGGTCACAACAGGCCAATAACTTATAATCATGATAAGCTTTTGAGAAACATATAGTTCTAATGTTTCATAAACTATGTGGTGGTTTGTCACATGTTGGCTTATCTAGAACTTGATTTGTAATTATGTCTGATGAGTAACAGCACAAGTGTAGTATAAGAAAAACATTAACACCTGGGGTAGATATCGTGTGGTGGTTGCCAGAACTACAGTTTGGTCAGCTTGTTCTGTGTGTTTGTTCTCCTACAAACAACTGAAAACAACTTGAGATAATAACAGAAAGTCTAATTAATCTTCTCTCAACTGCAATCTACAGCTAACTAAAAAAATAACAAGGGTATTACACAGCGATGGTCTTCAGATTGAAATTCTTATATGAGAACATATATAGGCTGTGATATTTGCCACAGTAAATACAATATAACTGCTGCGGTTAAATTAATTATGTACCTAGTGTTGTGGTGATGGTGACAACCCAGCCCTCAGCTATAAACCTGTGGGTATCTGTGTCAGGAGCCTTGTTGACCTCTTGCATCAGCTTAACACGTTTGAGAAAACCTAGTGTAAGTGAACTGAGCAGTTGAACCTTGGCTTCAGTGACAAGGCGCCTTTGCTGAAGCATAAAACCAATATCCAATTATTTTCATGCCCTCATAACAACATGTAAGAACAAGTTCAGGCTAAAATTGGTGCAAACAAGTGCAAATGAGTTGCCCCTTTAATTGGAAAGCAAGCATCGCATCACAGCGGCATTTATTTACAAACACATATAAAACATCTATAAAGGACTTTTATATCATACAAGAGGCCTTCCCAACTTCCTGCATTATTCAATATCAGAGGAAGAAAGCTCCTCTCATTTCTGCGTCTGATGTAAATAGTTGGTATAAATAATAATAAAAAATTGTGGTTCATCTTCCTTTTTAGTGCTGATGATTCCAGGAAAAAACGTGACAGTCTGTCCACCTGTAGGACAAACTATATTTATGTCGCTAATACCTTTCATCTTAAAGCGTTAAAACATAACGCCCATCACTGTTATATTTCAGCTGTTCGACGCTTTTTTCCTTGAGTTTTGAAAAATCATTGCATCTACTAATGTTGTATAAACATGACAAGAGAAGAACTCTTTACACAGTCTGTGTTCCCACCCGCTGCGCAATCACAGAGAAGTACCTGTACTGACAGTGGGATTAGTGCATTACACTAATGATGCGACTGTGGGATACTAGATTTTCAAGGCTTTTGAGGGAAATCTGACAAGTGTGAACTCCTTCCACATTTAAATTAGCATACAACAATGAAAAAACCTTCACGCCGCGGTACATTTACACACTTTCTTCCAACATATGTACATACGTTATTATTGGTGGTTTTGCTTACTCAGTTGACACTTTATTACAGACTGTTAAGCTGCATTATTATATGGATTTCACTAGGGGTTTTACTGTGAATAGATTAATCTATTTTTATTTGATTATGTACATCAGTATGTATTAATTGTGGAAAAAATGCTACTAAAGCATCACAGGTTGTGTTATATTCAAAGACTACACAGTTAAGACGTTCTTTACAGTATATGTGTTGCATTATGGGTTATGTTATTTATTTTTGGTCTGTTTAAAGTTAGATTAGAGATAGAAAAAGTGTGTGTGCTGTGACTGGTAGATAAACTATACTGATGTGAGATATGTGTTATGATTTATGCCACTTTAATGTAAGTCTTTCATGTTTTACTCTTGAATCTTGTAATCTGTTATGACTAAGCCTGGACTGCTTTGAGATCTGTCATCAGCGGCCAAAAAAATATTCTCACTTTAGTTTTAATGCTTTAACTGAAGGGCGGTATTGGATGAAATTCCTCCTGATGATATGTGGTTTAAGTTCTTTAAGTCTTCAGAAGAAAAGAAATAAATAAAATAAAAACCTAAAACATCAACAGAAATAAATTGCTTTCATTTGCAGGTCTCTGAAACATTACATTGCAGCAGAGTCATGGTGATACTCTGAGGCTCTGGTGACTCTTTTTTTACTCCATCTCTCATCTTCAAGCTGTTGAAGTAGTGATTAATCTACTCTGAAAACACATTTCGCACATTATCTTTGTTGACTGATCATTACTAGATACTCTGTGCTGTATGTGAAAGCTACTGCAAGATGTTATTGTAAATTAATTATAAAAGTTATTTCTCTACAAGATTTTTGCCCTGTTTTATATTTTATATTTTATTTTTCATCTTCACCTTTATTAAGTCACTGTCTTCTTCTGTTGGTGATTTTATTTTTATAATAATAATATCTTGTTATCTTATCGTGTTTTGTGTAAGCTACTGGATGCCTTAATTGGGATTAATAAAGCATTTGTCCGTCCGTCCGTCCGTCCGTTTGTCTGTCTGTTGGGTTGTTTCAGGTCTTCATTTCACAAACTTTTATGGCGCTTTCACCATTTAACACTGACCTACGATACATGATCTAATTACAGCTTGGGCATGGTCAATGAATTAAAACGGAATTAAACTTTATCAAAACGTGAAGCCATCCATGTGAAGATGTGAAGAAAAGATGAATAGTCTATTAGGGTCGTGTTAATGTGGAGTATTAATCCAGTCCAATTAGCATTGGCACAACGGTACTGAGCACATAGAACAACACCTCTCCATCTTAAGGGCCCTCTTTTCTTTCTGTTACTTAAAAAGCAATTAGTGAGTAGTTATTTAATTTTTTAATTACAAAGTCCGTCTTTAATTTGACATGTTACCAGGCAACCCACTGTGAACTCACATTACTGTTTAATTACGCACAATGGCACATAAACACACATGTGCACGGGCATTTTTCTCTCGGTGTGTCCATCTCTGTGTGACAGGTCAGTGTATCAGTGTCTGTGTGTGTGTATGTGTGTGTGTTGCAGGTGTGACTGGCAGGTAGCGTTGGCATGGTAACAGACACACAGTCTCAACAGTGCAGTTTCCTGCTGCAGCTGCGTGACCTCCAAACAGGCCAGACAACCAGAGCCTCAGGACATGGCAAGTTAATCGAAAAACAACAAAGACTAAACTGAGCTACTTTCTTTTCCATAACGCTACCAAATAATAGGATTATGCAAAAATTCCCATCTTTGTTATTATTTGATGTGGGTGAAGGAAGCGGAAGAGGAATCTCAAGGTATGAAATCCAGTATCAAATATCAAATATCTCCTGACTGAAGGGAATTATTCTCTGTTTAAGGTTAAAGACGGTCGCATTTGAAGTTTGACATGGCTGACGGCAAAACAGTGAAGATTTGAGAGCACGGAGAAGTCCTGCCTCTGTGGCACAATACTAGAGAAGTGGCTATTGTCCATACCTGCAGGCAGGATTGTTCTCTTTCTCTTCTTGCTATTCTCTGCTGCTGTGGTTTCCAGAGGAGGACACTCTGTCACCAGTGGTCCGCTGGAACTGTTGAACTGAAGAGGATCGTTGTTGGTTGCTGGATCAAAGGGAAGAGTGTTGAGTCCTGGAAGACGCAGGAAGACACATTATGAGTAAATAAAGCACCAAAGCACCAAAAACAAGATAACACAATGTGAAAAGATGAATTTTCATCCTGGATCCTGTGTTCATTAAGACACATATCACTGAGGAACATTTTATTTAAATGACAATCATCAGGACTGTGGCACTGATGAAACCATAAAAACAATGTTCAGAATTCAGGAAACAATCAAGTTCAAAGGAAAGAAAAGAAATGAGATTCTGAATCGACTTTTTATATGAACTGCAACTGAATATCTACTTTCTACTGAAGATCATACGAGAGGATGAAAATGTCCACAATATTAATGGAAAGGATCTTCATGTTTATTAAAAAGTGAAACTTTGATTCATGACCTTGCAGTGCTCTGGAAAAAAAAACATCAAAACTTGAACATCTGTGATTCCATGACAACTGCACAAACTCCTTCAGCTGTTTCCTCAGTTAAAATTAGATGTTGGATGATGTTGATTAATTTGGTCACTCAATTTTCAGCCAAAGGATGAAGAATATATATATATATTTCTTTATTCTTTGTCTGAAAATTAGAATCTAATCTTTCACTGTTTCTGTCTGAATAAATACACTGTACATGCACAGACACACGGAAATCTGCAACACTTCAAATGTAACAAAAAGTAAGTAATTATCAAAATAAGGTGCCAATATAAATACTTATTATGCATCAGACAATGATGAGATGCCTCCATACAAAAATAACAGCTCCATAAAAACAGCATCTCTTCTTTTATATAGTTAGGTATTTATATAGTTAGAAAAATTGAAGTTCAGATATTCTGTATAATGAGGCCAACTATGAGACACTTCAATAGAGCCAAAGTTTTCTTTAGCGCTTCAGTGTTTCTCACTTCTTTCTCACTTCTGTTATCTGACAATAACAGATTTGACAGTCAAATCATGAAGACAAGACAATAACTACAGCAACATCCAGCTGAGATGAAAACATGAATAACACTGAGATTATTGCTCCTGAGTTCAAATAAATGCAATTATTAAACAGCTTAACTCGTGTCTCCTGCTTATTGTATGAGCTGTTCTGCGCTCTTTAAGGGTTGTGTATTTGTTTTGCGATTAAGAGCAGAGTCCTGGAGAAACTCCGTCTGCATTCATGAAAAATTCATGACACTTCTTTATACTCAGATTTGTTTCTCCTTTTCTGACACAACAGATCAGGAGACCCATATTACAATGGCTGTATCAGAGAACTGGGAGGGCTAATCAAATTTAGCATCAAACTCAGACGCCGCTCTAAATATCGACATCATCATTATTGGTGAATTTAACCATTGGTCTATAACTGTTTGTCTTTATTAAAATTATGCTCTGACAGTTCTGACAGTTTGGAGGAATATTTCATTAAGGTGTGTGTTGGTGCTTTTTTCATGTTTGAATATGAGACAGGATGTAATGAGATTATAGATTTCTGTGTCAGTTGCATCTTCACTTTTCATGAATTTAATCAATAGCAAGACTGATCAGTAGTTTAATAGAGACTGACAATTCAAACCCTGTTTGAAAGAAGAATAAGAACGATTTAACAAATAAAGACAAGGAAGCTTGACTTTAAAGGGAGGTGAGGGAGGACATAAAGGGTTTATTTCTTTTGCAGTGGAATTTTACAAACCCTGAAAAGTAAGTGCTGTAGGTACAAATACTGATTTTGTGCGCAGGTGTGTTTTTCCCCTCATTCAGACACACACTCATTCTGCTTTTGTGTGTCTACAAAAAGAGGACAAACTTTCTCAGTGCGGAGGTAAAGGTTGTGATTACAGTCTAGACAACACAGCCTGAGAAATAGGGCTTTTAAACACATTAAAGCTGTGTGTGTTTGTGTGTGTGTGTGTGAGAGAGAGAGAAAGACAGAGAGAGAGAGAGAGAGAGAGATTTGTTAGATTTATGTGAGTGTACAGGGTATTTACTACAGGTTCAATATAAATAGGTATTTTGCCTGAACTCACACTTAAGATACAGATTCCTCTTAAGTAGATCACACTCAGCATCTATCTTTTCTACTTCCATAAAGATGACTGTCAATATTCTTGACTTAAAATTAATCCATTACTCTGCCAGTGTTAACTCTGTTCCTGATAAACAGCTACGGTTTTATTTAAAGAGGCAGCCTTTTAGTCATGAAAGACACATCATTTCCCATGACGGAAAGCCAAGAGAGACCATGGAAATAGTGAAACAGCACTGCAAACAGCTGACGGGGAAATACCTCATAACCTCACCAGTTACTGTGTTATTCCAGTTCCAGATCAAGGCAAAAAAAAGTTTTTTTTCCTCACAGTGACAGGAATTACTCAAAATTTTCACATCCTTTCCCCCTAAACAGATGCTAAGAATAGAACGTGACTTCAACAGTGTGGTGTTAAAAGTGACTGGTGCAACAGGCAACAGGATAAATCAGGAAGAAATAAATTTGTTTCATAAAAAAGTGTCATTTTGATGTATAGCTACATGAGTGACTCAATCCAGATTTTTTTGTGTGGTTTTTAAGTACCATGTCTGGGTCTTGAGGGATAACATCACTACATTATAAAAAGTTTTGTGGGGTAAAAGCATTCTGCGGATTCAGTCTCAATAAAAAACCCTTGGCTCTACTCATAGTTATTTTATATCTTGCATCAGAGTCTTATAGTTTTCTGGGTTTGATCTAAGGAACAGTTGTCTGTGTTCAGAACCTGTAATTGGACAGTTATGGCCCACGGCAGAAACGTATGTTGATTTTAAAATGAAGGGTGGGGACAGAGCTTAAGGACTGAAGCGTGTGAGTGTGTATATGTGTGTGTGTAAACCTGTACATTAAGAATGTCTTTGCTGGGTCATTGCCCCTGTCTGCTGTGCAATTCATATGTCTGTTGGGTGATGGATGGCGTGTTTAAGTTTCAACATCTGGCCAGACGGAGGAGGGATGTCAGTGAGTATCACTCCCCAGGGGGAAGCAGGAAAATAAATACCAGGAGGCTGGGTGGAGACAGGGGCTGTGGACAGAGGAACTGTGGAGTAAATGAAGGAAATGAAAATGGGACTAGGACTGAGAGGGACAAACTTAATGATTTGTGGCCAAAGGATGGGATACAAGAAATATTACAAATGAAAGTGACCCAATCTTACATTAAGGAGGCATCAACTACGGGTTTTATTAATGGTAAAATGAACTGGGAAATGACAGGACCCTTAGAAAACATTAAAACACCTACTGTCTTAGATGTGAAACCAAGTTGAGCATCTAAAGCATGAGCAGTGTGGGGAAACGTGTGCTGTATATCATGTCACCAAGGTGTTGTGTGTGTGTGTGTGTGTGTGTGTGTGTGTACATATGTCTTAGGGGGAAATGACCAGTCGATTAATAAATAATGATATCAATCCTTGTTTACTGTTTTAATGTGCTATGTTGGAACTGTGCACATTTGGCTGTAGTGTACGCTATGAAAACACTTTTGCAATTAGAGAAACAATGTAATCCAACACCCTAAAACTCCCACAGATCAGTTGCAGGGAGGAAAACCACAGTACAGCTGTAAAAAATCTCTAATAATGATACCAAAACAACTAACTGCAGTGAACAGAGGTTAACCAAGTTTGCTGCAACACAGAATCATGAAATGTGAGCATCATTAAATAATGAGTTCATAATTTGTTTTTAATAATGACTTCAAAAACACAGTGACAGCTATGGGGATCAAACCTGCGATCTGTCAGGTACAGATAACAGCCCTCACCAGCACGGCACTGAGCTGCAGTGATCGTCTTGCTAACATATTTTTATTATTCTCCTGTAGTCCTGCAATCTAACTCTTATCAGCAAATAAAGCCAGTGGTGTAATGTGTATAATGCAGAGCAGGAGGAAACATGCGTCAGCACAACACTGAGAGAAAAAAGCTTAAGTAGAGGGATGGCCTAAAGCAGTGGACTATTAATCTAAGATAACACTGAGAAACATATAGAGGACACGTAGACTAGTGCACATTCATTCATCTGAACAAGGCAAAGGGCCAGATGGCGGCACACAACATTAACATATCCCCAATCTCAGAAACAAATTTGCTTCTCTGACGATTCCACTGCATTACTCAGCCGTAAGTGTCAACACACTTCAGTTCAGCTCCACTAATTTGTATCACCAAACTAGCTACGCTGCTGTGCACATTCAACTATCAGCACAAAATCTAAACAGTAGCAGAACGTATGGGACCACATTTCCACAAGTAAAATAAGCATTGTTGGGTTGTTACTTACATGGTCAACAGAACATGCACAAATATACACAAAATAAATGGCCTCACAAACACCACTTCAGTTTTACAAGGTCATGAGCTCACAATTGGATCTACTTGACTGAATGAAAACATTATTCATGATTCACTCAGATTTAGCTCAGCAGATAGGACACGGAGCAAAAATTCCCAAGCCATTACAAACATGAAGTCAAGGGTTCTTGATTTTTATTTTTATGACACACTTCTTCAATTTATTTTGTCCGGCCAAGAAAATAAAACTAGACAGTGTTCAATACTCAATGATATGAAATGGATAAAAAAAACATTAGGGAGGATAGAAAATGTGAGCAATAACAATACAACTTAACTGACTGTTGATTGTGTTAACATTTAAAACGCTTTTGAAATACACACCATGTGGACACAATGTAGTCGAAGGTGGAAACGGTACAAAGACTCTTCTTTATACCATAATGGATTCAAATGAAAATAAGAGAGGTCACATTGCTAAGTAATGCATTAGTAATGCAGACCACAAGTCACATTCTGATAACATTCAGAATCATGCTGCATTGCTATGCAAAGCTGGATGCTATGGGTCACAGTAAAGTGACAGTCATGGGCTGTAACTTCTGCTCCTGTTGGGTGGCAGCTGGCAAGTCTACAAACAGGATCCCAAATTAGCCTTCAGTCACCTGAAAGGTTACTGATGAGACAAAGTCACAAGACCTCTATTAGGTCCCACTAAAAAGTTTCTCCACAGATCTGTCATCGCGATAAAATGAGATATTGCTCTATTCATAGTCGGAGGCGTCCACAAGAAAAACACAACATGTTCAGACTGTGGGCACGAGCCACACGCCTCCTAAAAAAGGTAGCTGACGCTGAAGTTATGAGTGCCCTTAGCAGATGTATAAACAAGGTGTCTGACTGATGTAGCTTAGCAATGGATGGCAAAGCATGTCAAGCAGCTGCGGCATCCCCAAAAGGCTATTAGCCAAGCTTTTCACTTCCTGTGTATTTATAGAAAATACGAAGAGGAGTTACAACAACAGGCAGTTTGTACAAGTAGATGAGTGTTTTATATACAGCTGCATTATCCTGCAGGCTTTGCTGATTTTTACAAATAAAATTAATGGTTGAAAACATCCTATTTCATTTCTGGCTCTTCCACTTGCTGAAACCAATGAAAAAGTTTAATAATTTGTCACCCAAGCTTCGTTCACACTACAAATTTACAAATTCAACCATGAGCTATTTAAGCCTTAAAGTAAAAACTGGCATTTTTTACCACAATCAAAGGTATCGACACTGAAGAGTTCTCAAGTTTTGGTGCTTTGAAAATGTTACTTCAATTTTGGGACTTCAAACCCGAGGTACAATTCACAATATTCTCTTCACAAGAAATAAATCACTGGGGGAAAACTCTCCAGGTCTCTATACACCACGTTATGGTGCTGCCAAACTCCATCACATAAAACAAAAATCTTTTATTTTCATTAAAACCACAGACATTCAAAAAAAAAAAAAAAAACACCTGGTTGGCAAATAAAAAGGCTTCAAGCTTCAATGGTGACAACAGGAAGTCTTACAAAGGGAGGATTACTGTGACATCCCTGCACATTCCTGTGGTTACTACTGTCACACAAAGAACACAGTTTCTCTGCTACATATTCAATTAAAAATTGGTTGTAACTACTTTTAATACTTTTAATACTTTCAGGTTTGTGTTACTTTAATTATTCACTTCACAGTCTTTATTCTACTGACAAAACATCTATAAGGAATGTTATCTGGCGTCTCTACAGGTATGGTTTTTCCTGTAATAATGTGTTGTGTTTTTCCGACTTGTGTTTTTCCTGTGATAATGTCTGACTGTCATAGACAAGTTCACACAATCGTTACCTGCAGATGAAGCAGGTGTTCTTCGTAAGGCCAAATTAGAGCAGTGGCAACAAAAGTTGCACGGGGGATCACAGGGGAAATGAAGCATGAAACAGAGATCATCATTTTAAAAGACTGATCAAATGTTGTTACAGTTACTCCAAAGACATCTAACATGGCGTTTCCTAAATTACACTTAACACCAACACGACTGTGGAGGCTTATTATCTCCAAAACAGTTTCAAAACACAAAAAAATAGCAAATATTCACATCACAGTGTGTTACCACATCCTAACCAGTAACAAGAAAGAGAAAATATTCAAGGAAATATTCAGGGAATTCATTATATACATCTTTAGGTAAATGTCAGGGACACTAATCATGGTTAATATCATGATAAGTATGTAGGAAGAATTATGTTTTTACAGTTGGGAGTTTGGTAAAGGTTAATCTATTCCATGATGTTGTGATGACATTTTAAAATGATGCTAGCATTGGAATATCTCATTGTGCATTTACAAATTTGCTCCTGCTCTGCATGTGATTTAAACTCTATTGGCATATGGAGCTGGAGCTCGGTGTGACATGTAAAGGGCAAATATAAAATGCAAGAGGTTACTATTGTGCAAAGAGGGAGATTCATTTTTGTTTTCCAGTTCTATGTTCTGTGTCAATGTCTCGAATGTTCATGTCTGCTGTGTTTCATGGCACAATCGCCGGTTAACAGCACACAAGCACCAGCTCACCATCATCAGGCCATGACTTTTCATGAACACCACTGACAAGTAAAAAAAAAAATATATCTTCCTCTTACCCCTGTGTCATTCCTCCAAGCCTGAAGGAATTCAATGAAGGTTAATTTATTTAAATCCCCCATCATCTTAACTCATCTCTATTCCAATAAACTGACTAAGAATCTTTGGTTTGCAGTAAATTCTGCTTTCTACTGTCTAAGGCCTGTGTCCTCTCTGCAAAGTATGCACGAGTGTGTGTGCCCATCTACATTAACAAGACAACACAGCAGTTGATAAGGTCACATTAGTTTACGTGTGCATGCGCAATGTTTTCAGAGAGCAATGCATAACTTTGGATTAATAACTGTATGAGGCATAAATGGTCGGAGGCAACAGTAAATATCTAGGTTCCTCCCTTGTGAACTGTTCTTCTCTACTGTCCTTGAGATCCCAGAATGTCTCTGCTCTTCCCATCTGTCCTCTCCTTTGGAGAACAGGATACTTTAATGCATGCAGTGTGTGGTCAGATCAAGATATCAACAATTAGGCTGCGGTACAAAGGATATCTTGGCCATGTGGGCAATCCCTGTATCATTATTACAGCATGGCATGCGTTATGACTGGCACTATGGCTCTTATGCTAATGACTTTGGAAAGATTAAACCTTCCCTTAAATAGGTGGTGAGGCTATTTGCAGTCTGTTAGAAAAACATCCAGCCTATGTCAATGCGTTTTTGTGTTCCAGAGTTATGGCTTAATGAGAAGCTCGCAGGCTCCAACATACTTCAACCGTGGCACACAAAGAGCTGTCGGTGTCTGAGTGTGGCCATGACCGGCTGTGAATGGTCTCTAAAGAAGACTTGGCTCAATAACTGACAATACTGTATGTCCATTCTTTGCTGTGTCTATCACATCAGGGGATTCACTTGAAAGCTTTAGTTTCTGAGACTTGAACATAGTGACTCCAACTGCTGCACTATAAAGCGGTGAGAGTCTCTGCCATGCGTATTCTCCGGCTGACCAAGTTTTAGTTAAAAAGAAAAGCAGCTGAAATTGACAAAACTGAAGCTGGGTCCTGTGACAGACACGATTTGAGGAAAACAAAGATGCTCCATGGG
This sequence comes from Polydactylus sextarius, assembly GCA_016801845.1. NCBI lineage: Eukaryota > Metazoa > Chordata > Actinopteri > Polynemidae > Polydactylus > Polydactylus sextarius. The sequence continues at coordinate 20,909,371 of CM028930.1, read as the reverse complement.
AGTAAGACGAGGGTCACATCTCCTAATGAAAATGGGATTAGGTCGCAGAGGGCACTAACTGCTCCTTTAGTGGTACTCACTGATTTGATTATTAGGGAACATCATACTAATAGTAGGTACAGCCTCCATTTCCTCTCAAATCACCCTCAGTTCATCATGGAGAGGACTCCACAGGATGTTAGAAACATTCCTTTGAGATTCTGGTCAGTGTTGACATGATTGCATCACATTATTTCTGCCGATTTCTCAGCTGCACATTCAAGCTGGCAATCTCCTGCTCTACTACATCCCCAAGGTGTTTGATTGGACACAGATGTGGCGACTGGGGGAGGCCACTGACGTACAATGAACTCCTTGTCACATTCATGAAACCAGCCTGAGACAACTTTCGCTTTGTTGAATTATCGTGCTGGAAATTGAGTGTTTACAAGATGGTGAACTGTGAACATAAAGGAAAGCACATGGTCAGCAACATTACTCAAGTAAGCTGTGGCATTCAAACACGTTATTGATTCGTATTAAAAGGACCAAAATTGAGCCAAGAAAACATTGCTCACACAATTACACTACCATCAGCAGCCTGGACTGTTGACACAGGGCAGATTGGGTCCATGGATTCATGTTGTTGATGCCAAATTTTCATTTTACCATCTGTGTGCCTCAACAGAAATCCAGATTAAACACACCAGACTTTTCCAGTCTTCAACTGTCCAGTGTTGGCAAGTCTGCACCCACTGTTCTTGTTGGACAGCATGGCCCTCTGTTATTGTAACCCATCTACCAATCCACTTATAAAGAACAGTGATCTGAGGTACTGTAGCCTGTCTGTCAACTCCAACCAGTCTGGTCATTCCCCTTCTTACCTCTCTCATCAACATCAACAATGTGGTTCTGTCAGCAGAACGAATGCTCACTGGATGTTTTTTTGTTCAGGCACGTTCAAAATAAACTCTAGAGACTGTTGTGTGTAAAAATACAGGAGATCAGCAGTTTCAGAAATACTTAAAACCAGCCTGACTGGCACTGGCGATCATCCTTCAGTTAGAGTCACTGAGACTGCATTTTCTTCTGTTTTGATCTTTAATGTGAACATTAACTGAAGCTCCAGACTTGTATCTGTAAAAATGTGCACTGCACTACTGCACTACCAAAACTGGAAGTTGGACATTTGCATGAATAAGCAAGTATATAGGTATCCCTAATAAACTGTTTGAGGAGTGTATAACACCTTTTTTTTAGCTGTGTCTGCTTGTCCATGAATCACAGCTGCATATTACCCCACATCTTTCTTTCTCTCATCTCTCTTCTCAAATATCTTCATTATGCTTTTCTAGTCAGTCCATTGCTTTGCTCCCATTTCCCCTTTTTTTCATTTTTTGTCTTTTCCTCTGTTCTGAAATCTCAGCTGCTCTACAATTTCCTTCAGACTGGCAATATTTTCCTCCTTGTGAGGGAATGGCCAGAAACAGACGTCACAGGAGATTTATGATGAGCAGCTGCCATCAATGACACAAGGTTTTAAAAGCAGGAAGACGTATCGCAGTCTAACCCAACTTTTGGCTTTAAATCGCTGTTTCTCTGTTGCAGCTTTACAAGCTACAGGAAATATCTAATATCTGTGTTCACTGATATTTAAAATACAAAGAGAAAACACTGAATATTAAATAAGAGAGGGGTGAGTTGGGAAAAACACAGACACACACACAACAGGGCCAGTGTTCATTCTAAAATGGAAATTTCTTTCTTGGATTATATATTACCATCCTTGAGTTCCTACAGTGGTCTTGTCTTTGTATTTCATTGAGCCAATAAAGACAAACAAGAACAATGATCTTTGTCCTCAGAAAGAATTGAATAAAGGTTAGCAAACATCCAGCACTAAAGCTACTGATATTCAGCCACTATTTCAACATACAATATGACTCAAAACACCACTTCTTATCTTACCATCCCTCATTTTGCATTTCAATCATCTGTTTCATTTGTTGAACGGGTTCTGAGTGTTTTAAAAGAAAGTCTTTGAAGTTTTCTCGCTTTACATTTTGGACTGATGACTTTTATGACCTAAGGCCATGTGATCGACATAAATATATTTCTTCTCAAGCTGTGAGAATTAGTCCTTAGTTCTGTAATTACCTTCATCAAGAACATTTAGCCAGAGGAAAGTTGAAGTCAGTAACAGCCCATAAATAGATTTAGCGGTAACAGGTTACAGTTCACATGAGATGAATTTAGAATAAAATAAAGGATTGAGCCCTGGAGCTATTAGCATTATAGAACTAATCAGCTGAAATTAATTTTCCTGATGAGCAGTCTGTCACAACTTCGCAGATTTCTTTACAAACCGTGTTTTAGTTTGGTTTTGAAAAGTACACCCACACCTTGTCAGTATGCTTCAGAACATCCTAGAGGCTGTAAGTAGTTTCAAGTAAGGTAGATAAGAAGCCTTATTCCCTTGTGAGTCAATTAATACTTGCGAAAAAAAAGTGCCCCTTAGTTGTTATTGTGTTGTTTTCTTGTCTGTGCAGCTTTCTCTCTCTTACCCTCTCTGAAATAAGATATTACTGTGATCGAATCTCTATCCAAATGTATCAGACCCCCTGAGTGACAATACAAGAGAGATTTTAGAGCTCAGGATGCAACAGCCCATTTTCAAAAGACAATTCTTTTGGCTTTGATGCTATTTTGGGGAAGTAGTTACCATACAGGTCTGTAGAGAAGAACTACCAGATGGCTACTTGTCATTCTGCATGAGTCTGAGCGCTAAATTGTGGTCCAGGATGCTGAGGCCCTCACTGTTACGTCTGATTTTCACATCACGATCTGCTTGTAATTAATTGCGAGGCAGTGGATTAAGACACTCAATCTAAATAAACTTAGCTACACCAGTTTTCAAATGTTATTACTTGAGTGAGTAAATATTTGTCTTCATGTTTTCCTGGTAATTAAACAAACAAAACTTTAAACAAAGATCTATCTACTGGCATTCAAGTTGCAACTATTTCATTGCTTCTTACTTACTAATATTTCAGTGCTCAATAAATAGTCTCTGGAGGGTTTAAACTGAAAACTCAGAAAACAATGACAACTTTGGTTTTGCCTTTGTAGCTCTGGCAACGAGCCCTTATTGATTATGGTGACATAATTTAGCATCAAACCTTCAGAAGGTTGTGAAGGTCAAAGTCAACACAACAATGGCTCAAACATTATGACTTTAATCCCTAATATAGATCATCCTTCAAAAACACTTCTAAAAGATTTTGCATTAAGTGAATCAATAGCATTTTTCGTTGACCGTCTCATCTGGTAAATGCTTTTCAGACTCCATTTCCCCAGTTTAGACCACTGGTCCAAACGTCATAATCATAATAATCATCATCATAACAAGTAAATTGCTCTCCAGGGATGAAATTGGTGAAATAAACCTTTAATATCTAACTGAGATCAACCACCCTTATCAACACAAGCTCAGTCTTAAATTCAATGTAAATAACAGAATATAATAAAATGGCTGCATAAAGTTCTTCTTTTTTAAATAATTTTTTGCCCTCACTTAACACAGACATGTGAACATTTAGCAATGTAAGTGCAAAAATAAATGTTGTCATAGATGAGCGTGCTAATGGACCCTGTGGCAGAACATGTCAAAACTCATTGTCTGAAATCTGTTGTTGTTTTGTCAGTGGAAAATGGGATGGAAGGTATTTGTGGCAACAATGTTTTTTTGTGTGCCAGAAGGAATTATTCATTGAAGCAAGAGAAACTCCTTTCTGTAATGACCAGGGAAACAAGTCAGAGAGAATCTATTCCAAAAACTGCCACAGTGAAATATAAGGCATAAATAAAACGAATAGCCAAAGCGGGCCACAGGAGCGCAACATATTTGTTTTACTAAAGGGAAGCTGGGAACCGTTGGGGTCACAACAGGTTGCACTCAGTCAAGTAAACACCCACTTAGGAGCACAATGATTTATTTGATTTATTCAGATGCCTTGGGTTGCTACTGATGCATGCTAAAGCTAAGCTCTGACTCATTTAAAGACAGAATCATAGTGACAAAGGCTAAAGCGAATCATCTATGGAAAGTGGAAACTGGCAAAAGGATGCAAATGTAGGAAGAATGCATCGAATTCCGAACATTAAGTCAAAGTGGCAACAGAACCCATATGTTAATTACATTAATAACGAAGATTTCCCACATTATCATCACAATACAGTAAAATTGGAAAATTTGAATGTTTTGAAAGAAGCAGAATTGCTGCCAAGAGGGTTTACAAAAACTTCAATCAGCAAATGAAGTTATCTCTAACCAGCATTTTATTGGCTTGTGCCTTCATGCCAGAATGTTGAAAACATCTACATCGTGGTGACTTTCAACACCCACAATACATCAAATTAAATTTTCATTGGAGGGTATTTTGACCTGCATTTTAATCATGTTGTCTAAAGCCATTTATCATTTATCAATCAAGAATTTCACATATTTACTAGTTCACGCTGCTGTCTTTCTCTGTATGATTGTAAACTGAACATTACTGTGTTTTGAGATCCGGATTTGACAGAACAAGCAATTTAACAATGTCAACGCTGTGATGGACATTCTTCTGACTTGTTATAAGCAAAATTATAGTCATTATTGAAAGAAAAGGAATACAAATTGAAGGACAAAAAATGATGGTCCTTATATTTGCCTTGAAAACTGTAATTCAGACAGAGTTGTATAATCAAGAGCAACTCCACATACCCTGTAAATGACAAGTTTTACAAAAGTTCAAATAGCAGTATAACAGGATCTGTAGGCTGCTTCCTACTGATCTTCAATCACAGCTTTATTTTGTCAAATCCGTCCCCTTCTTATTTATCTCCTTGCCAACTAGGACTAGAATAGAATTACAAGTTGCGACTCTGGTGTCTTTTTGTAGAAGCCAAACCCCCCCTTTTTTTGAAATATAAATCCTAAGAGGACGTTCTAAAAAACTGGCTGAAGATAAACCGAACTATCTGAGTGTTTTAACCTCCGCTCCCATGCAGTTTGTCAAAGCCAAGAGAAATTCAAGCACTGATACAACATGTGTTGAAAATTAAAAGAACTGAGTTACAATCTAAACAGCTCATATAACGTGTAGACAGCATATCAACTTTGTGGGCAAGTCTGCTACTGTATATTATCAACAAGAAAGGCTACTTCCAGTACATTCAGGAACTATGGGTCTACAGTGTTTTCTTGCCATTTCCATTGTGTATTAGATGCTAAACAATAATATGTCCATTCTGCATTTGTGTCATAATCAACTCAGGATCTTTGCTCCTCTAGTGCCCAAACATAGACTTGAGGAATAAATATTTTCTGAGCTAATCTTACATTTCTCATCTTATTCTGACCTCGTACAGGAACTGTGTGGCACATAAGTAGCATGTCAGCCCAGAGCGCTCAGATAACCATCTGCTGGCCTGTTTGAAATCAGTGATACGTTCCCAGCTGTTTGCACATTCCATGCCACTTCTCAGGGGACAAACTTTGATAATTTGACAAAACGAAACAATAATACGGCAACACTATAAGCTACAATTTTCCTCTTTACAGTGCCTGTAACTTTCTGATGAATAGTGCAAAAATAGGACAGGAAATGACCTTTTGCAGGCAAATGGCCTGGTCACGGAAGCAATCAAGACAGAGGCAATTAGACAGTTCATAGATCACACTTATCTAGCTATAGAGGAGGCAACCAAGCCCAGCGGAGACCATTCAGCCAGCGTAATGAATAAAGAGTCCTACCTCCATTTGAAGCATACAGTGAAGCCATTAAGAGATCTAATGCACTGAATGAACGCTATAGTGGAGGTAGAATTTGAGTAGCTAAGACACAGTTTCAAGTGCAGTATTTTCTTGATTGCAGTTTGGCAGCTTTCTGTTAAGTCTCTATTTCTAAGCATAGACAACATATTTGTTTTTGCTTATGTCTTGGCAATATGATGTGTTTCTATAGATAGTTGCCTGTAGAAGTCTGAGAGGAATGTGATCTGGTATAATACTTGTGCCGCACAGAATGCATTATCATTGAAATAGGAGGGCAGGAACATAATTTTTACTGGAGTGATTCAGTGATTTCAGTCTCCTCAATCAATTGCAATCTCCTTTGCAATCAATAGAGCACTTGTATAACAGGAGATGCAGTAGCAGGCACATTGTATACCCCTGTGCTCTTTTTCACAAAACTCTGGTGTCTGATATTCTTCATGTAAATCATGAATTAAACATGCTTTACACAGTGATGCGCTCTGGTATCTTGTAGCAGTAATGATGCCCTGTCAGCATTTTGCTGGAATAAAACAACACGTTTAATGTACCATTTAGATTGTTGATTTAGATCACCAACCTTTCTCCTTTTTCTGCTACTTTCTACTTATGCGTATATACTGCTTATACTTATAGCTGCTGTATGTTTCAAGTGAGAAAAAAATAATACGATCGCTAGACTGTTATAACACAAATGCTAAAATTGGCAAAGAACCTCAGTATCTGATGATGCTGATGATAAAAACTGACTCTCCTGATTTATTTCAGTCTGACAGCAAACTAAATATACTTTAAGTTAAGAAGAAAAATTAAAGATGTACATCTGATATAAAACTGATATACGTTTCTAAGGGCATCAGTGAGGGAAAGTGTGCCCTTTACCATGATCTTAATTCTTGACTGCGATGTTCTGGACCGGCTCCAGAGGAGTTACGATTGTCAATGTAAATGAATATAAAACCAAATTAGGAATTTTACTGCACCAGCACTCTTTGTGTCGTTTTATGACCGTTACAAACTATGGTCTCCATCCACCATCCAACACTGTATCATAGGCTGTTTTAAGAGGCAGCTCGCTCAATGCCTGCTGGGACAGAGACATACGGTATAGCCGGGTATTTGACCTGGATCAAAAAGCTATTTGAACCTGTTTTTTTTTTTTCCCCTTTTTGAAATTCACTCCATATCGACTGAAACTACGCCACTGTCCTTCTTATTCTCAAGTTCAGACCATGTCTATACTGCAGTCTATATTCAACAGTATTAAAATCTCAATTAAATTAAGAGATAACACGAAAAGTGGCCTTTTCCTCAGAGATTTTCTCTCCAACTACAGTCAACTACAAATGCTGCCCAGCGCAGTTTGACCTAAGCAGTGCCGAACACACACACACACACACACACACACACACACACACACACACACACACACACACACACACACACACACACACACACTTTAACTGTTGGCTAATTAATCACAGTTGTACAGTAATGTAAAGTAACAGGGCAGTAAGGTAATAAGAGAATCCCTCCCCCAACTGATCTTGATCACACGTAACCTGGGTGGAGCACTGAGCCTTTAAGAGTCTCCTGTGAAAAAAAATCATTCAGGGGCCAGTCTCTGTTTTGAAGTCAATTCTCACTCTGGCCACTTGCTCATGTTTCTCTACATATTATCACCTCTAGTGTCATGGCCTCTATCACAGCTGAAAGCATCGTGTACAGTCTACTACCGGGAATATTTCTCATCACCATGTTGCTCTGTTTATCTTAGAGCAGCTACTGAGGCTTAGGTTTCACCAAGGGTCGCATTAATGTGAATTTATTTGACCTGTCACTCATAGAGAAAATCCCACTTCACCAGACAATACTAAATGCACTCACTAAATTGTTCTCACACAATGAATCCATTCTTCCAAAATTAATTTGCAGTTTAAAAAGCATTTTCTCTTGAGTGCTGCCGAAGAGGTGTCTCCAGCATGTCTGTTCTCTTGGTAGTGGTGTTGGCTAATGAGGATCTGGTCGGGATGCTGACGCTGACAGCTCAGCTCCTCAAAAGCCTTTTGTCAGATTATTGCTCCGGGGGAGATTTGAGCAGCTAGCTGCCCACAGGAGCACTTCTACCATGGGTCTATCTCTCATTTCAGCACTGCTCTGTTTAACTGCAGGCTACATGTCTAACTACTAGATGTGACAAGCCCAAATGTGCCTGACACTTGTCAATAATAGGAAATTAATACATATCAAATGTATTCATATCCATAGTCAGAGGGAACAGCATTGGGAAAAAATTATAATGTCAGCTCACATTTAGATTTACATGAGGTTTCTGTAAGTGAAGTGATATCATATATTCTCACCAAACACTTTATTAGCAACACTACACAAACAGAGGGAAGGGCTTTCCTTTGTTCTCAAGTCTCTGTTCCTCATAACATGAATTCCACAAGAAGTTGAAAACTTTCCCTTGAGACTCTGGTCCATGCTGACATGACTGCACCGCATAGTTTTGTGATGATCTCTCTCTCTCACACAAATGTGTGCGATTCAGGTCTGGTAACCGGGAGGCCACTGAAATCATTGTTATGTTGATGAAACCACTTAGAGAGGAAACTTTCTGCTTTATGATATAATGTATTATCATGTTAGAAGTATCCATTAGATATTGATTTTACTGCAGTCATGAAAAGATGCACATTATCAGCAGTTCTACTCTGATAGTCTGCGACATTCAAACCATGATTGATTGGTATTAATAAACCCAAAATGTGCCAAGAAAATATTTCCCACACCATTACACCACTAGTAGCACCAGTAGCATGGAGCTTGTGTCTATGTACTCGTGCTGTCGATGCCAAATTGTGACCCTACCATCTGTGACATTCAGACAGACCGGGCGACAGTTTTCAGCCAGACAGTCTCCAACTGTTCTGTTGTGGTGAGCATCTACCCACTGTAGCCTCAGATTTCTGGTACTGGCTGATAGTAGCAGACCTTAAATGTTCTTTTTGTCACAGGCCATCACCTCAAGGTTCAGCACCTTTTAGAGATGCAACTCTGCTCACTATAATGAAGTGAGTGGCTATCTGATTGGTTATTGGAGCACCAACCAGTTTAGTTACTTCTGACCTTTCTCACCAAGAAGTCATCCACAGAAATGATCACCAGATGTTTTTTGTTTGTTTGTTTGTTTGTTTTTTGCACAGTTCTAAGTAAACGAGGGAAAATCCCAGGAGACAGTATTACATTTCAGAAGATGAAGTGTTACCCATTACATAAGTCTGCTTATTTTGGCAGCTGGCCCAATTAACAGCTGCCCTGGTAGATACAGTTATTGTTTCATTCTGAGTAAATCTTACATTACAGTATTTTATTTAGACTTTTCAAACTAACTAATATTTGGCTATATGTCTACTATTTAGTCTCTAAATGCAGACTACAGTTTCTCTGTGCACATCTGCCTAATTAGCGTTGTGCTACATGTGAGACATTTTAGGGATATCTGTAAATTACAAACCTATGTGAAACACTGGGTGATCAGCATTGTCAATGAATTTATCAATGTATACCAAAATTATTAGCTTTTATTAGGATAAACTGTGTTGTTTAGCTTAAGTTCTTATCTTTTTAGCTTATGTCTCTGCGCCACAATTGTTGTCTATCTCTAAGATCCAAAACATGTTTTAAAAAAGTACATCTCTGAGCTTTGTCACACCGTATTGTACTTTGTGACAGATTCAGTTAACATACACCGTAACAGCATTTCATAAAATGACAATATTAAAAAAAGGCCTGTTAGCATTAACTGTGATGGATGACTTGATGTCAAAGTGTGATTCTAATGCTTGAACTCATAATCCATTTAATACAAGACCAAAGCAAACAATGTTGATGAAGTCAGACGATTAGGATGAGGGATAAAGCCTCGCTGAAAATATTCATATCTGCTCCAGGACTTGTCACGATATCATCTGCCATTAGACGTCTGGACAGCTGCCAACTCTCAATATCTTCGACCACCACCGCGATGACACCCTGGCCAAGCTCTGAATAATCAAACAAGCAGTAAGTTGAGTAAACAAGATGAATCCCTTCCATTAACAGAAGGACTGTGGGCTCTGCTGCCATTCCACCATTAATTATCTGGTCTTAAAGGAAGATTAGGGGAGAGAAACTAAGCCAAGAGCTAGACTCCACTGAGTGGGACTCCCCTGTTTAATTACCAAAACAGTACAAACAAATGAAGCCCCCATAGATCATGCAACGGGAGCTCCTGTGTTCCTGAGGCCATGATCTGATTGAGCCAGATTCCACCCCACTCTGTCCTATCATTTTCTCTCTATTGTCTCTCCTCATGAAATGTGTCCATCCATGCATCACTCACACAGACTGGGGACTGTAGTCACAGAGTTAATACCAGCTGATGTGATGAGAGAAGTAACAAGAAAAGAACAACAGAAGAGTTTGCTCAGTAATGTTTACTATCACACACTGTACCAACCTACTCAGATGCCGTCTGGCTCTTAGCATGTTCCTCATCAACTATATTTACAGGCTGAGAGCAGAACAGCTTACACATTCTTAATCAAACAAAGAAACTAAGAAATCCACAATTTTTTTTTGCTTCAATTAATATGCATGGCTTCTTATGATTCACTGGGGGATATTCAACTTTTAGCATCACTTCTGATTCAACAGTAAAACAGACTGTGCCACATAAATAAAGATTAGCACTGAAACTAGTGGTTGCTTAATCTGTCAGCAACTATCTTGATTAATAATTGATCTGGAAAGACATTTACTAAGATACTGTTCAGATATTCTTGGTTTTGGACTGTTTAAAAACAAACAGACTAACTATCCACTGAATGACGATGAAAACAACTGGCAGCATAAGCAATAATAAAACGACTTGTAGCCTCTAATATCAATGAACAATTGCATCACATCTTTGCCATTTTAATCATTCAAAGTGCATTTGACAGAAGCAGATGGTGTCGATGTGAAGGTCTCTCAATCCCAGCATCACATATTTAAACAAACAATCAAAATAATCATACAAAACATCCAAGTGTATGAGCACAAGAGCAACAATCATAAACCAATTTCAAAGTTGTTGGTGCTGACAGCTTCACTCCAACAGCGATTTGAAAATGGGATTGTGTTTGAATTGGCACACAGAAATGAGGGCTTTGTCTAAAAGTTACAACAGAAAACATCATTTTTAGTGATTCTGTGCAGGGAGTGTGACTGGCATATTGGTTTACAGGAACCAAACAAACACAACACAACACTGTGTTTCCACCAGGTATCAGGTAACGTTTGAAGAGAACGGGAACTTTTCACGAACGTCCTCTCACTCGGCCTTTGTAGCATTTGTGTCTGTGTGATGTTAAAGGCCCTGATCACTGCCGCAACAGGGGGGTGGGACAAACTTTGCCAATCGTCTTCTCAGCGATTGCATTATTATTAATTAACTGTGTGTGTGAGACAGAGCAAAAGAATGGAACCTATCTGTTTGTTCCTGTGGTGGAAACACTTATGCAACATTCCCAGAAAGAATCAAACCCCGTTTAACACCTTTTTAACACCAAAGTCGACCTATGTCGCTACCAAGAAAGAGATTTTAGTGCATGTATGGAACATATCAAAACCTTTATGTCCAGTGCTCACTGTGGCAACATAAATTGTTGCCACAAGTTGGTTGCTATGTCAAATAAAAGCCAAAAATGTTGTCATTTTCCTTAATCAGTTCTTTTATATGCAGACTTATTGTCAGGATATTTTAAACTCTGAAAATGCGAGTCTTTAAAGAATAAATTCAGGCAAGCAACCTTTTCTTTACCCGGATTTGGATTAGATGTGGAACAAAACAGAGCTGAATATGTGCACATTCTGCCAGTGACAACCGAATGTGCAAAACAACATGATGTATGGAAATCTGTTCACATGGATATGTAAATATAAATCCACGTGTGAGGGTCTGAGTGGAGAAATGCATGTTTCTTGATCTTGTTCAGACCATCCAGGGATTGTTCAGAGACATAATCCTTCCTGTGACATCTGCCAGTGACACCTGATTGTGATTTAAGCTCAACTGATGATTTCAAAACATCGTCACCTTTACAAAACACTCAAATGCTCCAATGGCCATCAGGAGGGAAATTTATCATTTAATGTTGTCAGCCAATTTTCCTTGCCCTGGCAGTCCAGACTTACACCCAGACACATGTTGTTGATTTATTGTCATGACATATTAGACATTTCAGGACACAATCTATCACCGAGCTTCAACAGAAACACACTGATGTATTTCACAAACCTTCTAAATAATATTCACGTAGACAGTCAGACTGAAAGCGTATGATTCAGTATAAATAAGGATTCATTTCCCTGCAAAGTGTTTATAACTCATACATCGGACTATAAATCATCTCGGGCCTGGAGATATTACTGCAAAACACTTCGGTTGTGATTCAATGCAGATAAAACCAAGGACATGTTTTATTTTATGATGGGGAAAGAAAGAAAAGACGGGTATCATTTCATTCATTTCATTACATCTTGGGGTATCGTTGCACCACTGATACCTCAGAGAACTGTTAACCTAATACCCACTATCCGGGAGGTGCCATTACTCCACGAAAATTCAGTGGGATCCATGGTTTGCCTGTTGGTGGTGCTGAGCTGAGCTGCACTGAGCCTCAGCGTATTACCCCTAGAGCCTGGTCCAATTTTCTTTCAGCACAGCTTCGGTCCAGAGATCACACTAACAAGCTAAAGCTCAACGCTCATCACATAGGGGGGCATTTGGATGCTCACTGCAGGCTTGAAAAATACAGGTTGTTGGTGTAGCCCTCAACTTGGACACAATATTAATCTTCATATCGATCCACCTTTCTTTCTGCTGGGACGAGAACAGAGAGCATGACTGAGGCCACAATTTCTGTTTTAGCTTCAGAGAAGAAGTAAGGGAAAAGATTCTGCTCACATTTGACTCCCATCCAGCATCAGACACACACATACTTTATCACTGACCTCTCTTTGACTCAGGAGAAATTTTATTTGTCCACAAGAGACAAAACAATAAAAAAGTGTATATATTACATTATATATATCTATATATCTATATATATCTATATATATATATATATATATATATATATATAAATGACTAAGTGCTTCAGGAAGTACAAGTTCCACATAATGCACAAAAAAGGAAAAAGATGAACTAAGAGAAAATAGCTGTAAGTAAGCAAGGTCAAGTTTGCGAAAACGACAATCAGAGAAAAGAAAAAAAGCATTCCTCGTGTTTCACACAATTTCCTAAGAGCCATTACAAGATTCACACTGTGTATTTTCTCTCAACCAGTTTCTCAAAGGTAAAAGAGAGTTCAGATGGTCCTCTGACTCTCTCCTGCACCAGTTTCTCGTTACCCCTAAGTCCCCTCACTGACAAACTGCCCACCGGCCTGTGAAATATGACCCATAAAGCCCAGTCCCACTATAAACCCGAAGCCATGGCTGATTTGTGAATCCAATTACCTACCTGTCTGTAATGGCTGTGTTCAGTGCTATGATGGTAAGTCAGCTGTTGTCAGCATATGTCCTTAAGGCCACAGCCTCCACCAGGAACAACATTCAGCATCTAGGACAGATCATCTAAATAACTATCTTGATGTATTGCAGCACAGGGAGGTGCAGAGTTGCAGGAAGCCAAAAACAAAAGTTTAGCTTACTGGCAAAAACAATGCGGGAGAGGTCAAAGAGCACTGAAAGATGTATGGATCTATGCTAATTAAGTGGGCCCACTGGTAGAGAGTGCTAAACAATAACACAAGGCAAAAAGCTGGAGGCTTGGTTCCCAGGCCACAGATATTGAGCATTTTTACCCCACTCCTTTGTTTTTGTTTTTCTGTAACACAATCCCAACACCAAACTGTTTCTATTAAACTGTCAGGCTTAAAGGGGGTAGTCCAACTATCCTAGTCTCAACAGTCCTAAACTGAGTTAGATTGATAATTAGATCAAGATCGGAATGAACTAATATTGAGTGACATAAGTAGCGTAAGTAACAAGACGGCACAGAAAAGAAATTTCCAAGTAAGATCACCAGTAAGTCACCATTGCATTATTTGTCTCTCATTGGGTAATCACAAGTATATTCATACATACGTTTTCAACCACAAATCTGGAGCACCACAGCAGCAAAACGGTGGCAATGCAAATTAGTCTAGAGTTTATAGCAGCAAAGTGACAGGAAATCAGAAATGATTTCCATTCACACTCGATCTGGGAAAGTTGTGATGACAACTCACTGTTGGTGAGAAAGTCTGACATGATGGGAGTGGTACAGTCATGTTATTAAACATGTGTATAAAATGTATAAATCATGTATAAAAATGTGAATGCTCAATATTGTTTAGCTTTGTCAAAATTCTGCTTTACTGTAGAGTGATACATGTAAGAATGTTGTTAAAAGCAAGTGAACCAGACGAGAGCTGCTCCAGTTCTGAACATCACACCTGGATCACCAAAGTAAAATTGAGCTGCACATGTAATTACTGAAATTATTCCGTGAGATGTGCTTAAAAGAGCGACATTTCCCAAACACTTTCCAAGTGTGAAGTATTCAAACCCAAAAGAACAGCCAAACAGGTGCAGTGGCATTTCACTTGGCTGTAGCCATCGTTTTCTTCACCGTTTCCTCTGAGTGTCTGTTTCACATTAACTCCAGAGCGTTTGCTGACACTTGCTTGAGGGGGTGACGGCGTAATTTGAGCTTTGAAACAACTGCTAGTGGGGCTCTTCTAAACAAGGGTTAATGAATAGCAAGAATGCTATGGTGTTTTTACAGAAAACAAAACTAATGATGTTCTGGAAATGATCAGATTCAGGGACTCTGATAAGAGTAGTTAACCACGTAAAAAACAAACTCATTTTTATAAAAGTAGGAACTGAAGAAAAAGTAATGAGTGATCAGCTAGTGTTTTAAAACTGTGAAATGACACTGATAAATAAAATAAAAGACATACATACTTCAAACTACTAAAAGACAGCAACAGATTGTGACAGTAAAGTGGACTTGCATTTCTAATGTGGATGTCCTCAATTCAACTCACCACGAATGTCACCGAGAGAGCTCTTCAGTTCGCCTAAACGCTGACCTCAGCAGTCATTCCAACAGTCCAAAATAGACAGAGCTATAATTTTAAGAACCTGACTGAAAACTAAACCTCATTCCCTGGTAAAAACATCACACTACTTTGCATCTTCCTGCCACAAACGCTGTCCACATCTCATTCCTGAGAAGAAAAAAAAAGCAGCTACAGAACTAATATTGGTCAGTCAGATTTGCTGAGTATGGAGAAAAGGCCTTGCATTTATCCGACACCGGGGTCTGACTGTGACTCTGACTCTAGCCAGGCTCAGTGCAGTAAACATGCAAGTACAGGGCTTCCTTTGAGCTCAAACACCAAACCTTTCAGAGCAGGTAAAATGACATTTCAGACAGTTTTTTTTCTCTACAGAGCTATGAAGGGTTCAGCACAGTGAGAATCTGTGAGTTTGTTGATATAAAAAGCAAAGAAAAAAACCTCCCAAACAAATTTCACCACACCACACACCAAAAACGTATCATGCAAATGGAAAATTCCTGGGTTGCCCCAAAGCTTCCAACTTCATTCCCACAGAGGACTAAGTTATCATGTAAACATGATTCATAGTGTGAGGTTTAAAGTTTTGCAAACACATTCTACCAACTAAGCCATGAAATCACTTTCTTTGAGGCAAAATTCCCCCATAAGACGGACAGCAAACAGAGAACCTCTGCTACCATATTAATAATGCATTCTTGGTTACATTCAGTCCATTCATTCTGGTGCCATTTTGTTTTCATGCTCCTTTCCCCTCCCTTAAGCTATTCCTTCTTCCTAAAGTAAGAGCCCTATAAATCTGGACTCTCAGTCTCTATTACAGTAGAGTGATGGCTGCTTTCCAGACAAGCAATCTCTATGGACACCCCTGTTCTCTGGTCCAAACCACTGAACCATAGTTTCAGCTTTCTCCATTCTCTATGTGGGGGAAATGTTCAACATATCAATGTTTGTTGGAGTGGGGGGATTTTGGTCAAGATGGCTAACTCTGCATCATATAGGATGACTTTAAAAAATAAATAAATAAATAAACACCCCTGAGTTAAATTCCTCACAAATAAATAAAGAATATAGGCAACAAATCAGATCCTTGTGATATTTAAAGAAAAAACAAAAACACAATGCAACTACAACATAAAAGTTAGATTTAGTGGTTCAATTTATCATCCAGTGCTGAGGCAGAAAATTTATTGTAATACGATCTCTGAAGCAGCAGTGGACACAGGTAACTTCAGAGATGTACAGCAGTAGTGTCCTACATCCCCTCCGGTAATCCATCACACCACGTGTTGTGCTACTTTTTCAATTGCTTGTCTTGGCACCGCTGGTAAGGAAAAAAGATGCCACCATAAAAAACTAAAGCTCAGGTTCATTCTGTGTCTGGGGAATGCCAAATTGTCAAGTAGGTGTAATATTTCTGTGACTGTTTCACCCAGAGACTTGTCGTGTTGTTTCCTGTAGTGCACTGAAGTGGGACAGTCCAAGAGATACAGCTACATGTATATACAGCGCCAGCTGTGGATTCTCTCATTACTAAAACACTAGCGTAACTGCAACTCCTGTGGTTTGACAGGATGTAGCTCTTAAATCTTCGAGCTGTAAAGGTCTGACAGTCAAATATGACTCTCAAGGATGACATGATGTCTGCAAAGATTCTCTGTCATACGGGTCAGAGAATATCTATAAACGCAAATGTCAAACGCAACTGGACGTCAAATGCAACTGGACAGGAAATTTGGTGTAATAGATATACAGGATACATGGAAAATATGTAACAAGATTCCTCCAGCTGAGAATCAAACAATGGGTGATATGGTTATGTGAGATGTGCTTTACCATTAGTCCAAGAGGCGCCAGGTATAATAGATATTTTGGTTTTGATCCAAGGTTTAGTTTCCTAGTAAAAGACTTGATACTTGACTAAAACTTTTTTCAGTGGCACTCTCTCCTCAGAAAATAGATAATAATAATAATAATAATAAAGTTCATAATCATCCAGAACTAAGTTAAGCTCAAGCTTTGTCATTTATTACCACATAATCAAAACAGTATAACAGTATAAGCTGCTTTATACCCACATACAGCGGCTTTGTAAATTCTCTGGAGCAATCACACAGTTATTAAAGTGACTGTCGAGAAACTCATATAGACCCAGAATTGCCTCAACTCTTTATGTATATACATGCTTATGAATATATGCTTTATATCCTGAATAAAACTTTCTTGCAAGCAAGGAAAGTTGCATTTACTGACTAGTTGACAGTACCTCTTCTCATGCTGAGTCACATGCCAGATTGAGTCTGAACTGCACTATAATTAACTACTACAAATGGGCTGATTCAGCACGAGTGATTTAATGTTTACAATTGGATATAAAAATGAATGGGTGATAAATTGGTGTATTACATCATTAGGAAATAGAAATTATTGGTTTCAAGAAAGGGGTAAAGTAATTTGAGACTTGTGGACCCCAGCATTGAACATATGTCTCCAGTGTTTGTTTTAGCCCAGACAGACTCCACAGTTCAGACCTTGAAGCAATTGTACCAGTCTTTAGAGTTCTAGCTTCAAGAGTAGTTGTGAAAATGTTTTTTTCTTTTAAAAAGTTGCACAGCCAGTCTTTGATGAAGAGCAAAATCCAGCATCTTCAACCTGCTTTTCTATTCTCCTCCGTTCAAAGAGACTGTCAGTGGGGTTTAACACAACAGCATCGCTGCCACAATCCAGTGTCACACGCTGCTCATGTACAGCAAATCCAGAATAAGGCTGATGGATGACTTCCTCTTTGATGTAGCTCCTGAACTTGGTGTCGCAGAGTCCTTAGCTCCAATTTCAAGGTTCCCTGCGTGGTTGCTTATCATGAAAAGTGATTAGAAATGAAGAGCTTTGTCAGTGATATGGTTGGAGCCCCCTGAGTTGGTTGCCAAGCTCTCTTAGCTACTCAATACCAGATGGCAGGTTGAACTGCCGCCACTGCCAACGCCACTGATCCTCACGTGGATCCACACAAGCTAATATACTTTTTATTCAACCTTCCTTTAGCTTCAATTTAACGCTACGGTTGTAATTCAAATGCTGAACAATCAGACCAAGTCAAATTGAGTTTCTGGAGGGCACATGAAAGTGAGAATTAGACACAGAATAAACAACGATCATTACCCTACATTAGCCTGCTATGGAGATTTAGGATGAGTGGTAAGGCAATGAAACAATCGAGTTATTACACAAATAGTCTTAAACATCAGTCCAACAGATGGTGCACTTGAGTGATAGCACCACATGAAGGGAAATGACTTGACAAACGCAGCCAAGTATCTTGTAAAAAGTGATGCACAGAAGCATCTATGTTGTTTTCCCACCAGGAGCTTTGCAAACGTTTCCAATGAAAGGCGATTGTTTCATGATGGAAGGTCCCAAGATAACACTGTTTTCCACAGAACACAAATATGGACTACTGGCGACTTTTCCTTTTCCTTTACATGGATTGTAACCTCCCACAACAACTTCAACAGTATCTGCTGAAACTTTCATTTGGCTACACTGTAAAAGAACACCTTATTTCTCTTTAACTATATAAAGATGTCCTTGACAAGAAACATCAGCACTGTAAAACTTCAGTCATAACCAAACAATGTTAGGCACTAAATGTTACCCACAGTACAAACAAGTCATTGTCAAAATATTTATATCAGTACTAAACATATGATGCAGAATTAAACTAGGCAGGTTTTCCTAAACAGCACAACTTCGTTAAAGACTCAAGATTTTATCTGATCTAAGTCTGAATGTGACAGTTATTGTTTCATAGTAACTTCAGCTCTATCTTTAGACATGTGCAACATTGTCATGTGCTGTAAGCGATGGTGATAAATACAAAACTTCTGGGCGGGACATAGTAGGCTTTATGACAACTTCATAAGTCAAATGACATGACCACATTTAGAGAGAGAAAGATTTCAAACATTCAGGGCAAAGTGCAGTGACAGTTATGAGGCTGTAGAGAGGGAATCTGTGGACATCTTGTAGTGGGAAAGCACTGACATTTGAACCAAAAAAAAGCATCCATTAGAGGCACTCTGACATGACTGCACACTATCACAAGGGACTCAACCGCCCACCAAAGTCACTGGAG
This sequence comes from Polydactylus sextarius, assembly GCA_016801845.1. Lineage (NCBI taxonomy): Eukaryota > Metazoa > Chordata > Actinopteri > Polynemidae > Polydactylus > Polydactylus sextarius. The sequence continues at coordinate 20,890,284 of CM028930.1, read as the reverse complement.
GAAGCTGCAAGAGAAAGAAACATGTGCTGTGCTGAGCTAATTTTTAGAATAATAATACCATTAATAAATGATGTGATCATATAGCAAATCACTTGTTATAGCCTCAGTAAATATATGTCTCTACAGTAAGTAATATGCAATTGTCTTCCACAGTTAGTAAAAAAAAATACAGGTAAGCTTAAATAATGTTCAAAATCACATGCAAAAAGTGCATAATCCATGTTAGCATGAGCAGGACAACCCAGTCCAGCTTCAATACCAAAACTTTACACAAGTAATTTTTAATTTTTGAATTAGAGCAAAACTTGCCAGTTTTTTTCCAGCTAAATAACCTCCCACTAGTCTGTCAGCTCGGCTTTGAGCAGTCAGGTGATGACAACAATGCAGAAAACTGATGATGAACAGTCAGAGCTGGTGAAAAGCTGTAGGACTCTATCACAATCATGGATGAAACTGAAGCCAAGTGGTTTTTCATTAAAGGTTAAGTGCTTGTGATCACCATCAAAGCCAAATGACTGTTCTGTATGCAGTTAGCAAATGATTTTTCCTGAATAATTTCAACTTTATTGAAATAACCACTGCTGGTGAGTGGGTATGTTTTACTTTCAGCCTTGACTTTGATGCTTACAAACTAATGAGCTGCCAATGATTATAATGTTCATTTTTTTCAGGCAGGTGTAAACAAAGAGACTTGGTCATCAGTATGGCATTAGTCTCGATAATGGTTTTGCAGCTGTTTGTCCAGTTAGTAATTTCTGTTTTTGAAGTGAGTATACAGAGTGAGGCTACATTTGTAATAACTAGAAAAAAGCATAACAGTTTCCAGTGCTAATAGACACCCCACTGACAAACCTCAGAGTCTGTCTCACAGATCAGTTTCATCAAGCTCTCACTGAGGAGGCTGGTTTCACTAAATCTAACATTTGCAGGTTATCTATGACTCATATTTCTCATATTATTTTATTTGTTTTTCCTCTTTTTCTATTGTCTTTCTATCATCTTTTTTGGGGGGAGGGTGGGTGGTCAGTTGACAGTCACTACTATAAGCATCCTACTTAGTAACCATAAATTGTCATGCAGCAGCCAATTAAAATAAGAGTTTCTGAAGATGCCAAATCTCCTGGTACATTACTGCAGTTCGCCTCTGTATTCAGCCTTAATTTGTTCTGCAGCCCAATCATCCTATGGCAAAGAGTGCAGAAATGTTCAAGTTCCTTCTAAAGCACTCTCTGTGCAACCTTTAAATCTCTCTTCTCTTGACTGATCTAAGCAAAGTGCCACCCTCCTCCCCTCCCTCGCTCCATTAAAGGCAATCTAAAGATGTTCTACTGATTGATCAGAGAGGACTAGCACAGTGTGGAGGTAAATGGCTGTCACAAGGTCTGATGGACCTTTCTTTCCCAGTGGTCATGGAGAGGCACTCAACACCCATTTGATCTGATTCAAAACATGTTTGTGCCCTTGCAAGAGAAGAAAATGAGAAGAGAAGAGAACAGATCCACTCTGTCTGCGCGAGGTAAATGACAGTGTAATACAGAAACGTAAACCTTCTAGTTGGAGGAGGACAAAAAAAAAAATAATAAAAAAAAATAAAAATCCATTTTCATCCACTGGACAAAAGCACAACCTTATTTTTTTCCAGGGTCATGCTGCCATTTCTGTCAGAAACCAACATGTGCTATATTTGGAATTATGAATTAACCAGTGTGAAATTATTTGAATCACTGCTCTGAAAAATTGTTTCTTCAACAGTAGACTTCATTATAGAACTAAGAGAACCATATTTCCATGTTTCTAAATCTGAAAAGTACATAAAGAATCTGCTGGGTTATATAAATCTAACAAACGATGTGGAGGAGAGAGAGAAAAGTTTTGGGTTTTTTTTTTTTTTTTTAGTCAATATACTCACAATGATGACAAACAGCAAATTAATGCCATGAGACTAATCTTTGCCAAGTCACTGCTTTTATGGGGCTGAAGGAAAAGCAGCTAATTATGCTTAGAACACACAGACAACGACAGTAAAAAAAAAAAAAAGCTGTGGGACATCTGAGGTAAATTTACCATGACTATAAACAGAGGAAGCTGATGAACAGGGTGCCAGAATAAAGCACAGTAAGCAGGTTAATGTTAAAGAGTTCAAACACCATCCTCGCATAATTAGATCCTGTGAGCTCAGAGAAAACGTCCCAATCTAAAAAAAGAAAAAGAAAGAAAAGAAAAGAAAACTGGCTACTTAGGTTTGGGAATAAATGACACGGAAACCTGAACAGCTGGACGTCAGAGGAGGGAAGGAAGAAATCAAACAACTTATAGGTATAAAGAAAGAAGAATAAATTCAACAAAAACCTGAATCCTATGGGGTATTTATTCACCGGTTATGATGACTAAATATAAAAGACAAATCGGATTGAATATGGAAAAATATGCATATTTCAACAGCGGCGATCCGGCGTCAGATCGGATTAAATCTATTCTGAAAACTTCATCCATAAACAGCTGCAGCAGACGTGTGCCAGCACAGATAATACCCACGGATCCGCACTATTGTCCGGGCAATAAAGTGTAAAACACATCGCGTATTGGATGATTTAAACATTTTTTTTTACCATCATCATCATCATCATAGCAGCTCAGCACTATTCCACATCAAATGGTAGAAAGAAGAAAAAAAGCAGCCCTAGCAGCAGAGGAGAGAGGCAGCAGCGCTCCTCTTCATGCGGTCTCAACAGCTGGTAAACGCCCGATAATTACGGCAGGAAAATCTCTAACAACTTATATGAAACAGTGTTTAAAAAAAAAAAAAACACAAAGCGTTGAAATGTGACGAAACGCTACAAATAACGTAGCAGATCGGTTGATACATTGTAGCCCGCAGATAGACACACACGCGCACACACACAAACGCACACAGACAGTCGGTGGAGTCAGTGTGGATAAAAAAAATTCAATCTTTGCTGTCAGGATAACCGAGAGAAGAGAGGAGAGAAGACCCAGTATGGACGGATGAAAGTTAAATCATGTACCTGTGTACTGCAAGAGAAACATTGTCCACGCAAGGCGAGCTGCGATTCCCGTCGGTCCTTCCTGTTACTCTAGGACGAAGTGTTATACGAAGTATATATGTATATGTGTGTGTGTATAAAAAAAAGAAAAAAAAAGAAAAAGGAAATCCTTGAATGGAGACGGACCTCGTCTCTCAGTTCAGTCCACTCCGCTCGGCAGACTGGACTGCAATGAGCGCAGCCAGTCAAAGCGGGACCTTTTAGCTACTGCAGGCGAGCCCGCCCTCCCGACGTGCCCGGTGCGCGAAGCGGCGAACACTAGTTTGCTTCGAAGCGTGAGCGGCGGTGGCGGCGGCGACGTGCAGGCGAACTGTTCACAGGAGAGGTTGGTGGACGCTACTGAGGAGGAAGAGAGCAAAGAGAGAGAGAGAAACTCCTGCTCTCTTTTTACTTGTCAGTCTGCTCTAACGCACCGGTGGACTGTCAAGAGACGATGTCGTTTTCATGGAGGAAGAGCTCAGACTGCCGAGCTGCCCCTACGGCGAACAGAGAGGAATCACTCAGCAGCAGTCAGCACGCTCCTCACATCCGAGTGAAATAAACAAGAAATCCATTACAGATACATTCACCCTTGTTTTATTATGTCTTTTAAAGATGCAACCAAGTCATAAATGCCAAAAAATGCCAGATAATTCATCTGAAACTTCTGACAGCTGTGCTTTTTTTGCACAAGGTGTCATTCTGGATCTTGCCAGTTGGAGGAGGAGAGGCATAGAGATTATCAGTTGAAGAGCAGAGCATGCAGGCTGTAATGAGAGGCTCAAAATACACTCTGATCTAAAATAAATACAGTATGAGAGCACTTGTCCAAGTTGCCCCAAAATATGTAGGTTTTTACTGAGAAATAAGCAGGAATTTCTTCATTTAGTGGCAGAAATCTCTTTAAAATCCATTCATGTAGGGTCATGTGAATCAGAAATCAGAACTAATATTAAATAACAGCGCCTGCATTCAACCTGGTTTATATACAGCAAAACTGTGTTTCCACAAATAATCACTCAGATCTTTTGGTAAAGAAAAAAAAAAAAAAAAAAAACTTGCCTGCACACTGTCAGCAATGAATATGTTAAAAATCAAAGTGTGAACTCTGTTGCGGTTGGATCGACACATGGCCAAAAGATTAATTACACGAGGAAAACAGCAGAGCAAACACTATTATGCTTCCATAATTAGATACAAGCTGCGCACAGAGACGAGAAAGAATGTGCCCGAGTATTCTGTGTCATGTATCACTGCCGTGGTCAGCGTAGTCATTCATCCCTGATCTCATGAACTCCCTTCAGAATGGGTTTGGGACAGACACCTGTTCTATGTTAATATTTAATCCAGCTTCTAATGGTAACAGCCTGTCATGAAGGTTTACTATTCATTTAAATTGATATAAGTGGGAACATTTCACCTGTTATGAGAGATTTTTCCATGAGAAAATGAATACTCTGGGTCAGCGTACAGTTACAACTGATGCAGTCAAATGCAACAGTCCTGCAACAAATCCTGCATTATTGAAGGTTATTATATTCAGTTTTTGTTGAAAACTTTCTAGAGAATTCTTGATTCAGTTTGTGTTTTCTGATAATTTATGTACCTTCCTCATAAAAATTGAGTGGACAAACATTTCTCAATATAACGCAACACATTTCAACACAAAAGCCAGAGCACAAACCACCAAATCAACCATACATTTGTTGTGTGTGAAGCCAAATATATTCAGACTTTTCTTTTATTTCTTCATGATTTTGAATGCATTTTCCAAACCATTGAACAAATTCAATCTGTTAATGAGGGCCATGCGATGCGGTCAATTAGCCAGGTTTTCATCCAAATGTGGCGCAAAATGCACGAGCAAATTTTCCACAAAAATTGGCATGTGAGAAAAACAAAATCAATTTGCGCTTTTTTTCCCCCTTCCATTACCGCTATGCAAATAATAGGACATGTACACGTCAGGATATGCAGCTGTCAGGGTGTCATTACACCACCGCAGGAAAAAAAAAAAGGGCGAAACGAGATGGTGTGATAAACAGCAAGAGAGTCAAACCTTCAAATGGTAGAAAACATGACTGAAATGACAAACGTATGTTGGTTTAATGTATATATTTGAAGGACATAACAGATCTCCCACTAATTTCAGTACCTTTAGTGAAGCAGAAGCTTCACTAGATGTTTAAGTCACATACTTCATGTATCTCATAATTTATTCACTAAGTTGCTTTCCTGGG